>OY728164.1:559740798-561138298 GCA_963277665.1 Viscum album | reverse complement strand
TTTAAACAATTAAAAATATATAAAATATAAAAATATGAAACATTAAGTAAGCATCCTATAAGATCCTCTACAATTGATCCATGTTTGACGCAAACCTGTCGTAGGGCATAGAATTTTTTTATATTACCTATGTATAGTCTAGTGGATAAACCTATATAGAATCTTATAGTGGAGTGAAAATAAAATAATATGTCACTTGTAAATTATGGTAAAAATTTAATTTTTTGAAAGAAATAAAAAATATAATTATTGAAATGAAATTTTAATTTCAAGTGATTGTACACAATGACATAATAATGATTATTTAGATAGGGTTATTTTTTTAATTTTAGATTTAATAAGTTTTAACCATGACATTCATGGGGTGTAGAAAAAAAAATATTTTATATTACCTAAGTATAGTCAATTAGATACACATATATAGTCCACTAAAAAGCATACAAAATAGTATTTCATGTTTTAATTTTGGTAAAAATGTATAGTTTTTGAAGGAAATAAATAATAAAATTATTGATATTAATTTAAAATTTAATGTGATTGAATACTATGATATGATAAGAGTGATAATATCAGGGTTAGGTTTCCAATTTCAATATTATCCTCATTCAATTTAATTCAATTATCTTTTAATTAGTTTATTAAACGTATATTCTATAATTGTTTTCTCTCACTCCCTTGGTCAAACTATTGTGGTGAGAGAAAATCATTCTATGATATTAGTTTGGTATACTCTCCTTCTATGTACATGGGAGTAAAAATGAATATACTCAAATGACTTGGGAAATACCTAATTGGGTATTGTTTATCCCAAAAAATTAAGAACATCATTTACCCCTCCACATGTACTGATGATCATTGAGTACTTCACCACTAATCCCTCGTCTATTCCATTGTATATGAACCAAAACACAGTGGAGGAAGATAATTATCCTTTACGAAAGAAAAAATAATTAATGTAATCAAAAATAAAATATGATAGCACATCATAATAAAAACCTCTATAAAAATTTAGAAAAACATTGAAGAAGAGAGAAAGAGATTTCATTCAATTATTTCCAACAACTCAAGAATCACAGAATAGAAAAAGAAACTATTCCCCAATTACTCAAATATTTACCCCACCATGGTATGTGAAATAGAGATGGATTTTGAAGAAGAAGAAATTACTAATCAATGTAAAGGAAATTGACGAAATGAGATAAGGAGAAATATTCTCCTTCTCAGTGCCCTGGAAGGAATGAGATGGAATGGAATGATTTGGGAAGGAGGATCTCTCCTCATTTTATAAGACAAAAATTTTCCTTTGAATGTGTGCACAATTTTGACGAATTTTTTAGTTGGTACACATGTTTTATCCTTTATAACTATTTTTCATAAATTTCATGTGGATTCATCCCCAAAATTTCAGCATAATTATCCACTGATCTAAGGAGTTATGGAATAAATATTGAGATTGACTTTTTCTGACCGAGAATTATAGAATTATTTATTAAATGACTATCATTTAATTTCTCCTTAATGGTTGAATAAAATCATTTTTTGGTACAATAGGTACATGATTGGATTTCAAATCCAGGATGAATCACATCAATCAAAGATGTATTGACCATGTTAGGCTTCCGTTACGGAGGAGAGGTCCATGATGTCTGCACGGAATGTTTTCCTTACTCAATTATTTTTGAGGGATTTATGTTTTTAAAATATTCTCTTGATATTGATAAATTATACCATAGAATCCTAAAAAATAATCACTAAATTGGAAATTTTATTTTAATAATTATTCTCATAATACCCTTGTGATTAAAATCAAATAAATTTTCAAAAATAACAAATTTTTACTTTTTTTCCAAAACACACCATTAATACAAAAGGGAGAAAAACATTATTCAATTAATAAATTAAGTGTATTTAAATAATAGATATAAATTTAAAAATGAGAAAAATATTATATATATCAGTCATATAAGAAATATGATGTTCTTTAGTGGATGGTAAGACAAAATTTCACTATTTTATTCTAGTTCTAATAATTTAATTCACCAATAATAGACATAGGGATGATAAATTTAAAAATATTAAAAACATAAGAGGTAAAAAATTATCATTAAAGAAATAACTCATAAATGACATAAATTCCTTAACCTATGCATTCCTCAATTTAAATCGATTTTATTGATGGTCTATTATCTAACATAATATTTAATGGGAATTTTTGTTCCCATCGTAATGTTTTGTAAATAGAGTTTGATTTTATAAAATCAAATCCCCAAGAGTGTCAAACTTAAGGTGCAACAAGAACTCTTTTTTGTACACAAGGTAGTGGGTTATTTAATACCCAATACAACCTTTTTTAGGTTTATTACTACTTGGTAAACCAACTATAGAGCCAAATCCAAATTTATTTTCCACATAGATATATTATTTCATGTAAATAACTTACTCTTCACTTTAAATAAATAGGAATTTTTTCCTACGTTATGTTTTTTCTATAAGCCTTAAATAAGGTTTTCTAATCCAAATCCCCTTGAATAAGAAAGCATTTCTCTGTAACCAAATACGACAACCCATATCTTTAACAAACTTTATTTCATGATTTATTTAAAAAAAACCCAATATAATTCTAAATGATCATGAGGCCTAGTTCCTTTAATTAGTTAGAATCATATCACACTAACTTGAAAGAATGATTCAAATACATTATTTGAAACTCTATGTAATTTCTTTAAAATCTATTGTTCTAATAATATATAGGATAACCTAGGGGTGTACATAAGAAATGGGTTATCTATAATGCCCAATAAGGGATTAATAAAATCATATCATGATGAATGCAATTAATTCTATACAAGATTAATATTAAGGTGAAATAAATGGGTGATAATAATAAATGTGAATATTGAATAATGATATAAGATGATAACATCAATGAAAAATAATTATGTGGAAACAATATAAAATGTGACATCATAAGCATAATTCAAGGCCCACCATTGGAATATCATAACATTTAATTCTTATTATAATCCTACATACCCCATACATGTTAACTCATGAGATTGGAATATTACCGAATGCAATGGTGGAAAGTATAATTCTAGGCCCACACTTTGCATTCATATAATATATATGCATTTTTGTTCCACATATATTATACTACAAATTAATATATTTAATTAATTTTAATCCCAAAATTATTTATTTTGGTTTACATAAATTTATATCCCTAAAAGATGAAGGGTTATTAAATCTGGGTTAATTCTCTTTAGTGGAAATGGGTGTGGGCATTCATGATTTAAATTTTTGGCTATGAAGATCATAGAATAACATTGAAAATATAATAGGTGTATATAATGTTTTGTAAATGGGTTTAATGAGAGATAAATTTTATATCCTATTAATTGGAAGACATAATGATATTAAAGGGATGCATAAAAACATATTAAAATATGAAAAATTGGAAATCAAAAGGCATAACATAAATAAATTCCTGGAATAAATAGAGGAAAAGAATCACTTACCAAGAGAGGGTTCTTCAAAAAAGACTAGATGGAGTCTCATATGATCATGGGAACACCTTTAAAGGAATTTAGGGAGGAATATAGCGAGAAAATTAATGTTTAATGGGTTTTTAATGAAGTGGGGTGGGAGTATGGGTGGGTGTTTCTATAAAATTAAAAGGGGAATCTTTATTATGTTTCAAAAAATAGGAGTTGGAATCTATATAATAAAATAATCATAAACAAAAAACATCCCACTATTTTTCTGATGGTTTCTGAGAAATAGTAGTTGTTTTTAATAATTTATATATACAATCACAAAACATATTAAAATAATAATACTAGTTATGGAAAAGTGATTAATATTCATAAAGAATTTATTTTTAATATATGAAATATAATACAGGTTTTGGAAGGTTCATTACTGGTTTATAAAATAAATCAAATAAATTCAAAATGAATTATTATAACGGGAATATATATATTTTTTTCATATAATACTCTTTTAGTATTTATTAAATAACTATTGTGCTATCATGATTTCATTAATTATACTGTATACTTATATTGTATTTCATGTTTTTCCAAAAAATTAGCTATGTCAAAAAATAGGAAATTTTTTCAATTAAAATATTTTGGCAAGATGATTTCAAAATTAATATTTATTTTTATCAATGTAATTATATTAAAATTGTAATTAAATATTTTAAAAAAGAAAGAATATTTACTGGAAATACTTGTTTTTATGATGTTAATATCTTTTTGACCTTTATAAAAATTACATTAGATTGTATTGAAATATATTATCAATTATACATAAATAAAAATTTTTTGGTAAGAAATTTTTAATATATTAAAATATATTTCAATTATTATTTAATTTATCAAAAGTGTGACTTAATTGAAATTATAAATTTCCCAAAAATACAATTTTAATTTATTCATATAAAAATATATTTTTATAAAGTTGTTATATAATAATTTATAATTTAATAATAAAAATGTTAAATATAATCTTTATTTTATTGAAAATAGAACATAAAAATTCAATCTATTAGGGCCTAGATACATTTCACCTTATTAAACTAGTGTAATCTCTATCAGTATGGTGCAATGGTAGGATTTTCTTGGGGTGGTTCGATAAACATGGTTTAGGAAATAAAAATGATAACATTAAATTATACCATAAATGTTTTCACTTGAGGTTTATTTATTGAATATCATCATGGGACTGGTCAAGGGAAAATCCAATTGATTCAATATCCCTCAGAAGATCCAAAAAATGAGCATAATAGGGTACAAACCTATAAGTTGAGGCCATCATTTTTTCTTCTAAGTCAATTGGATTTTATCATAACCCTTAACATATACTAATATTAACTATCATTGTAAAATGTATATATTATTAATTGTTATGAATCTTTACACTCTTTTAAATTTGATATCATATATTTTAAAATGGGCCCAAATAACAAAAGTATTGCATGGGTTTTCTGTAACTACGTTACTAAATAATACATTCATTCATTCAATAAGGAATTCCATTTATAATATTTTGGGTCGTTACAGGGAGTGCCACCATTAATAGGGACATGTAGTGATTACTAGGTGACAGGATGACTCACCACTCCCAAGTACTAGGATGTCCATTGTATGCATCTACTTGTATGTGTGTGGCTATGAATATGGGTTGATCATTCCCAGTGGTATCAAAATTTGAAAAAAAATGTTATTTAATGATTTTTGAAGATGAATCTTTATTGTGGATTTGTAACAAATTATTTATAATTATTTATTTAATTTTATATAAAATGTGGTTCCATGTTCATATAGTTATGCCATGTGTAGGGAAATATTTGGTGACTTCCTATTGAGTTTTTTACTCACCCCATCATAGGAACACTGGTGTGTTGGTATATATTATATTCCAAGACACAACTAATGGAAAAGAGTAATGTTTATCTAGTGGAACAACATGATTCTTCATCCTTAGGTTAGTGTTCATAGCTTGGAGTACTCACTTGGTAGAAATAGAGTGATGTCACATTGATGTTAATATTTTTTTTCGTCATTTGGTTTCTTATATCACATTTAATTATTTGGAAACTGCTAGTTTAATGTTATTGTTTATCATATTCCATTTGAGTTGTATTGTAACTACTCATGCATATATTTGTTTTTTAAATTTATTTTGTTTGGTTATGTATTTATTTAGGGAAAACCATCCCCGCAAATTTAATTAATCCATTGTAATTTATTGTTTTCCATTGGTGTCTTCAGGATGTCACCTTTGTTTAATAGCAACACCACCTCTTATCAAGAAAACGAGTGAGTGGTTTCATGGTAGAATTAGGCTAATTGATCAAAAAATGATAATTTTGCATCAAATTATCTCATAATCATGTACCATGAACCTCATTCATCACATTATATCATCATCCAATTTTATATCTTCATATATTAGATGTGTAGTTTTTGGGAACCATAATATCCTATATATCATGTATTATACCTCAATCCACCACATCCCATACACAACATATATAAAACTATTCATAAAATACTATATCCACAGATACATTTTTTCAAAATAACTACAACACATTATATCTCTCTACAAATATATACAGGGATGCTAATGATTGTGTATAGAAATAAATTATACTAAACGAGGAAGAGAGCTGGGCCAATGGGGGTATTAAGCCACCCGTTCCTCGGAAACCTAAATATTGGGGAAAATAACCAACTTAATCCCTGTTGATGTCATTATACCTATAGATATTGGTGGAATAGACAATAGAATCAAATAATATATAGGATATATAGATCTCACAAGTACACTATGGTCCTTAACCAAGTCTTAGGGTTGACTATAGGTATAATTTCTTAAACACTTAGAATCCACTGCTATGGGCTAGGTATCCTACAAGAAGAAAAACAATCAAGAAGGAATTTATTTATGTCATTCCATTAGAAATTTCCCATTACATTAATTAACTCATGATCTATTAATTAACATTATTCTATTTCATTTTACATCAAAACCCAATTTAATCCCATTCCTTCTAAGAATAATCATTCTGATTCTACAGTTTTTCAAGGTTATCATATTTTCAAAATTTCATAAATAAAAAAAATGGGTTAAAAACTTATTTATCCATTAAAATTACATTTCTAGTTACTCTAGTACTCCTATTAAGGTACTATAAAATAGATTCATAATCTATGAACAATCATCTACTTCAAGTAGTGGAGAAATGAATCTAGGTGAACAATAAACTCATGCTTTCTACCATTAAGGAAGATTAATTAAATACCATGTATCCCAACCTCTAGAGAAACAATGAGTAAACCAAAATTCAACCCATTCAATTAGTATTAGTGAAATCCTTGATAAAAAAATTCATATCAATATGAATCCATCTCAGCATTACTAACACCATCTACTTTCAATAAATCAGTTCGCCACACCCATTTCTCTTCAACATCATCCATCCGAGAATTTCATCATATTTCATCACATGATTCACATCAAAAAAATCACATAATAATGCAATGAAACATCAATCAAAGTGAATGGGGATTATAGGCCCTAAAAACTAGGTTATCCTTCATAAAAAGATGACATCACATGGCCCCAAACATTTATCATTATAAAAAAATGGTTCATTAACGTGATCAATTAACAAATTTATTTATCACAATTTATAACCATAAGAAACATAAGGCCTCAAATATCAACAAAAATGAATTATTAAAACATGATCTATAGTATAACTTCTTGTTTCATCAAACTATACAGAACACAAATTTCAATTAATTTGCCTCTTTATTTCCTCATCAAAAATATTTTCATGCTTAAAACTAATTATCTAATTCCATTAACATAAGAAAGAATGTTTTAATTTATAGATTCCTATTTATTTATTTATCCAAATAACCGAATCAAAATCACATTGTTTGTCTATTTTCATCACATAAATCATGATAAACCACACCATAAAAAACATGGTAAACAAAACATAAACATAGATTGCACATTATATAGAAAAATTAAAAAAAACTATTATCATGGTCGAAATATATGTGATCACTACAACAATGACAATGTATTTTTCTTTAAACTAGTTTAAACATTATTATGGTTAATTACACTATCACCTAATGAAATAATTCATGGTAACATTATGATTTCACAAAAAATAATGGAGAAGAAACTAATCCCATACGTCATCTAATATGGTCAATGTTATTTTTATAGGAATGGATGAATTTGGTTAAACCAGCACTAGAAGAAATACCACAATGTTGAAAGATGTCTATCTGGAACCAAGAATCTACAAACCACCATTAAACTATGCTAAAAGCTACTAGACATGGGGATCTTAATTAATGAACTTCAGAACAAAATGAGAAAATGATAATAGAATAAGAGAACGATACCTTGAACCAGAAACATCTAATTACCTTGAACTAAGGTTTAGGAAATAAATAATTCGATCATAAGGAATCAAGAGAGGTCAAATGAAACCTTTTTAGCAATATCATCCATAACAGAGCTTCATATTTAGAGAACATGTAAATAAACCACTGGTTTTTTAGGATCATCTATAAAATGAAGGTATTCGAGATAATGATTCTAGATATACTATTGGAAGGAAATAATTGACATAAAAATTGATTTAAGATCCCTTTTAACCCATCACACATTTACCGTTTCGAACTAGTTACGATCCACATAGATCTGTGGCCATTTCATCTATTTCAATGAAATCCTAAATGCCACCATTTCATACTACATGGCCATGGTGGTTCTTCATCACTTTCGATGAAAAAAAATTCACTAGGGAATGTTTCCCACACCCACGGTGTTTTCCCCTTACCAAGAAAAAACCATTATCTTGGTCTTTCTCTCTTCCCCATTTGGTATAGGGTTTCCTATATAGCCCCATCACTAGCACCACACCCTTTTCTGTTGGTGTTTCCTCTCACCTGTTTCTAATAGGAACTCACCAGAACAAAAATAGCCTCCAAAGAAACATAAACCCTATTTTTATAGTCATGGTGAACCAATGACCTCATGAAAACAACCAGGAACCCAAAACACCCACCACTAGGGAATAGTGACATTTGGAAAGTTGAATAACACTATTTAACCTCTGGAATACATTTAAACTATTTCTGAGCACCCCCGAGAACCTTGAAAATTCAACAGAATGTATGGAATGTTTTGAACCATTTTGTTATATAGCTCAGAAAAAACTCTAAACCTTGATATGATAAACTAAACCCATTAGAGAATAAATGAAGAAAGGGTCATCCAAACAACCCCCCCCCCATAAGATACCTACTAATAATATCACAATCCAGGAGTACAACCACATCACATAAAGGAATAAAGCACAAAACTACACAAAACCAACAATCATTTCCCAATCACTCTTATTGGAGAGATTTCTATCATAAAAAATCAAGTCCACAAACTAATTATCAAATTAGATAATACCAAATCATTAGCTATATAAAGGTAAAAAACCACAAAACATAGATAAAAACATGTGATAAACATTAAATAACATAATATACAGAGTGAATATCTAAAAATAAAATTCCTAGGATCTCTCATACACACCATAATGTTTTCACAATACAATAATATTTGGAAGAACATGTCTGTTGAACGCCTTATCCTGGATGTCATGAAAATCCATAGGATATTCCTCACATGTATCATCATCAACATTGATATAACCCTAATTAATTATTTGGGATTCATCATAAATATAAAAATTATTATATGATAAATTAAAGGAATCATACATTTGGAACATCTATGGGTAATGTTTTATCCAATATTCATTGATATTAGCACGATCTAACACCTAAAAAGGACCAAAAAACCAAATAAAAATATTACTCCCCCAACCAAACCCTCACTTCCCATGATGAGGAGTCAAATTAAAAAACACATGTACTCTAATATAAAACATTATACGTATCATAATATAGTAAAACTATAAATTATGGGAATCACATAGTACCTTCATCGTCTCATGAATCTATGTAAACATCTCTTTCAGAAACTGCACTAGTTCTGGCCCAATATTTTCTTACTCTCCATCCCCATCCTAACACAATTGATAATTAAAAGATCAAATGTAAAAAAGATTAAAAATATTCTATTCAAATTTTGTAGTGATACAAATATCATAAGAAAACTTGACCAAATATTGAAGGACATCTAAAATCATGAAAATAAGAATGCAACATATCTTTAAGAGTCTAGATATTCTTCTATGTATAACCATATATTTGTGGATGAAATACAGTTCTATAGGAAAACTAATAACAAAATTAATTCAAAAATAATCTCTAAAACATGGATGTAAAATGACGATCATGATCATATTTGATCATCCTTGGGACTCCATGGAGTCTCACATTCTCCTCTATGCACTACATCAACAAAAACTCTACTATGATATACTCTTTGATCACTAAGATGTGGGTTCAATTTTTATAATGGCCCACTATCACCCATATAGTGTCATGAAATATTTAATATCGAGGTAAACATGTTCTAAATCACATTGAAATATCCTCTCACTTCCACGAAGGAAAATATAATGGCTGTAGAAACCGATTAGGAACTTAGTTTTCTACCTTCTCCTTATGGAAGAAAAACATATATACACAAACTCTAATAGAAAATGATTCACCTTATGCCACAAAAATCGACCTCTCATATAATGATAAATATTTTACATTATAGGATTTAACTCTATGGTTGGGTAGTGGTTTTATCAGAGAACCCCCTTATGCATCACTGATGGAATAAAAAAGGATCACCTTTAATAACACTTGGTACTCATCCTGCTATGACCAATCCTTAGAGGAATCATCACACACACATCTATATCTCTAGGACTCCACATAAGAATCCAAAAATCTTGAAATCTTATAACCATTTCTCTAATTATAATTGCACCATCATATAAAAAAGTAATCCCCTAAAATAAACCTCTCTTATACCCGGATGCATTGTAGAGATATCTTTCATCAATCTCTGGGAATTACTAGACTCCCATATTAATTCCTTCCATGATGTATATCTTAATGAATCAATTAGTACATATACCATTATTAACATATATAACATCCAAAATTCATAGTTTTTTAATAATTTTATCCACATTAATTGTTAGAAGTTCATGTCATGCTGGGAAAGTACACACCATAATCTCTTATGATAGGTGAAAACTGGAAAGTACTTATCAATGAGGTAGTACCATCAAAACATTTAGAGAGAAAATTAATTATGGCCCAAGTTCATTAGTGAAATATTTTCATTCATGGGTTCCTAACTACCAAGACCCATAAGAAACTATTTATATATTCTTCATTAATGAACCACCCAATCCAAGACGTGATGCATCATATAAATCCTCAAATTGGAATCCTTATTTTGGAAAACGACGAACAGGGATATGGACCAAATTCTATTTTAGAAACATGAAAGATGTATGAATGTTGAGTTACCATAGTAACATATAATACATTCCAGTCATGGTTATTAGAGGATTCAATATTTGAGAAATGTTGGGTACAAACCTCTTATAATTTCCTATAAGACTAAGGAAAATTCAGAGGTTACACCAATCATGGGTAATGAACAAGAAATTACTAACTTAAACATAAAATGGTCTAAAAATTCTCCATGATTATAAATGAAATTACCCATGAAATGAACTTCAGGTTCTCATAACACTATCTTTGATTGATTCTCAATTATCTTTTTATGATAACGTTCTCCCAAAACTACCCACAGATATTCTACACACTCTTATTTGGTAATAGAGTAGATAAAGATGTAATCAATGAATTTAACCAAGTACATATCCAATAACACTTATAACACTATGTTGATCATCCCCATGAACATAGATAGAGTTTTCACCACACTTATTGATATTACAATGAATATTGGATGCCTATAAATACATCAAATGTAGTCTTTCATATACCATCATCCCTTAACCTCATTTGATGATATCCCCATTGTAGATCTAACTTCCAAGACCAATTAGTTCCTTTATGTTGATTTAATATATCATTAATCCATGTAAGATGATATATTTTCTTCCCTATCACATGATTCAAGTGATGATAATTTAAACATATATATAGAGTTTCGTTAGAATTATTCATGAAAAAAACCAGTTCACCCAATGGTGATATGCTTGGATGAAAATAAACTCACCCAAAAAGAAATTGATCTATACACATATCCCGCAAATCATAGAATAATCCATCATACATTGATAATATAATATATAATAAGTTCATTTCTATATCTCTATCCAAAACATGACTCTAATCGAGAAGGTAACGACACAATATACTCGGGAAAGACATCGAGGTACTCTTCCACAACCTTGGGAGACACTATCAGCTATACGTCTAATGAATTCAATATATCCTCATACCTCAAGAAAGTAATGGAAAAAACTGATATTCATCAATCAGAGTGTATCATTTACTAAATAATAAGAAACAATGTTTGGCAATATCCTAGAACACAATATGTCACATGATGAAATCCACTATAGACTATACAGAATATACCTAGACCCTTTTGAGGATGATATCATAGGGTTATATCCATAAGTAGAGATGGTCTCCCTAAGATTGTTGGTACTCCAACACTAGCTCATTGTGTCTGCAAACATTAGGTAGACAAGCTCAACCTCAAACTAGTGTCGTTAAAATAAAGACTAAAGAACGTATCTCTACATAATGTCCCAAAAGACGTATAAAGCAAGTCAGTATGAAGGAGTGTGTAATTCCAAAATCAAACAAATCCTGACACCATGTAAAAAATAATAAAAGGGTACCTAGAATAGTTAAAGGATCCCAAATTTTTGAAAACACTAGAGTATATAGATAAATAAGTGCTTCCTCATGACCCATATGAACTTGATTATGACCACCTCCATGGATACAATCAACTCTTTGAGGTTGAGGATCCTCAAGAGGGTAGACTATGCCTACCCCATCTCATCTCTGTTGATCCAAATTTCGACCACCATATAGTATTTACCTCCGTTGGAACTTCAAAAAATGGAGGTACCAGAAGTACAACACCTACCACATGCTACCTAGTAAGAATGATCAGAAACAAACACTGTTAATGACTCCATCCTCCATATGAAAAACTTGTGTTTGATCCCATGTAAGGGGATTGCGTACCACCACCCCCAAAGAAAACATATGATGAGGGTTGTCACCTACCCATGTATTTCTAAAATATCTTCTATCTAGGAATATTAGAACCCTAAACCATAGATATTATATGCAATGATTCCTAATAAATCCCCTCTTATGATGATAATTTTCTACACAACATCCTCTAAATGACATCTAAACGATCAGACAGATCAATATATATTAGAAATATAAATATGGCTTCCTTAAACTGGATCTTCAGATGAAATGATTCCTCAATGTTCCTTTCCCTAGCCTCCTCATATAGAATAAGGGTTGGAGAAAATCAAATAACATTCCTGATGAGAATCCAAAATTCCCCCATAATGTAAATCCCCTATAGAATGGTAATTATATCTTAAATATTAGCCTCCATTATTCTATTGTAAAGAACCCTATCTTTGGTAATTATCTCATGATACATCCAACTCATCATGGTCTCCGAGGAACAAGAACTAGAACTATAGGGATGATCTACACAACATCATCACCACTAAAAAAACCCAAATTCCTTTTGTGCACAGAACAAATTGAAATCTATATCAACAACCCCAAACTAGTCCTCTATCACCGAGTTCAAAATAGTTCCCTCATACTTCTGCATAATATGGAACTAAAAATTTGAAAGTGTCATCCTCCAAGTTTCATCGTAATTTATCTTTACCCTATGATGATATTCTAGAACATCTCAATGAACATATTTTTCTTATACCTGAAGAAGACATCATCCTTGAGATATACCTCAAAAATAAGAAACTATTAGGGACTCATAAACCTAGAATATGGAATATATAAGACTTATTTATTTATTTATTTAGTGATGAACCTAATCCCAATGTCTACCTATTTCGATCATAGGTGAAAAGAATAATGATGTTTGATGCTTTCCAGGGTCTCTACACTAAAAACAACATCACTTCCCTTAGTATAATCAGTGAACATAAAGGTCCCCCATGCAAATCATAGGCACCCCTAAATACCAATGTCCTAGTTGTTCTCCATTTTTTAAATCATATACTAAACAAATCTAACATTTTTTCCTAATAATTCATGTTTTCCTCATGAGTTCCTCACTCTAAACTCCATCCTATCTCTTAATAAATCATTTGATGCAATGTGATGACACCCTCCAACAAATTTTACCCACCCAATAAAACAATGATATAAGGGAGATAACGATGCCTCAATTATTCATCAAATTGAACATGGGTTGGAGATAATAATTAATGACATATCATACAAATAAATGGAATACATTAACCTCTATGATTGTGAAATGATAGATAAGATAGAAACACCCATCAACTTCTGATCATACAAAAAAATAACGAGAGAACTCAATATATAAATGTAATGTAATAAATATTAAGCAATATTAAAGGAAAATACATAAAAGAAAATAGAAGTACTTATTATTGAACAAGAAGTCCTTATATATCCTAGACAATATATATAATATAGTATATACTAGTTCAATCAATAAGAATATCGTACAGTCCTAAAAAGTAGATTATATATATGTAGGATAATAAAAACAAGGTAATTATATAGAATCCTAAATGGGTCATGTTAGGTAAAAGAAAATGAAATAATATTAAATACTAGTGAATAATAAGTGAATCTAACATGTCACATAATTGGGTTAATAAGTTACTAGCCTCACCATAGAACTCTAAAATCGAATATTATTTAATTAATCATATAAAAATCACTATAATATCAAACAATGTACCCTGCATCCAATTCCCCACAGGTTTCCACTCTACCATAACATCACACATCTTATGAAATATCTCTAAAAATAAATCCATATAGAAGAAACCTATACTAATTTATAAAATAGTGAACCTCATGCATCAAAACCTATTACCATCATCTAACATGCACTCAAAGCATCATATAATCTCATAATTCTATATCACATCACTAGATAGTAAGTGATTAGTTTATGGGAGCCACCACACGTTGAATGTATTATATTATACCTCAATAAATCACATCTGATACATAACATACCAATAATAATCCTTATGATACTATGTTTGGAGATACAATCAAGTAAAATAACCACAATCCATTATAACCTTCTGTACACATGTATGGGAATCATAAAAACCAGTCATACCAGCACAAAATACTACTAAAAGAAGAGAGTGAGGATAAATGGGGAAGTCAACCATCTATTCCACACCCTCCAATATGTTGAGAAAAAACCCTCCTATTACTCAATGTGTATCAATAAATTTACTGAAAATGTTAAGGTAGTATATGAAATCGTATAACACACAAGATATATACATCTCACAACCACAGAATGGGAATTAACCTCGCATTAGTTTTAAAAAAATCTATCATCTTTTGAACACTCTACTTCCACAAATATGGACTATATCATAAAATCATGATGGAATTCAAGAAATCATAATTTTTTTTGTTTCCATTAAAAACTTCACATTACATTAATTAACTCATGATGAATTAATTAAAATTATTCAATTATACTTTACATTAGTAACCAACTGAAGTCTATTTCCTCCTAGCATGATTATTCTTATTCAATGGTTCCTCAAGGTTATCATCTTTTAATTTAGTTTTTTAAGAAGAAACCCCATGGATACAAAGATTCATTATTCATTAGTAGTTCATAATTCATGGTACTCTAGGAATTATCCTATGATACAGTCAAAGAGATACACAAAATATCCACCACTAACTATTTTAATTAGTGGGTATAGGAATATAGTTAAATAAGAAAATAGTCCTTCTAGAATTTAAAAGAAACTCCATTATCAAGAAATAATACCATATTTTAGAATAATATCGATAAATCCCAGATTTAAACTATCTCATTAGTCTTGGTGACATCTCTGACACAACATACATATCACATTGCTTACATCATACCTTCTTCAATGACAACTGCTTCAAGAAACATATCCCTTCACATCAATGTATCATCTACTATAGGATATCCCGGGATCATATCACACCGCTTCATAAGGCTCAAATCTATAGAAATCAAATAACCTATAAAAGAATCATTAATGAGAGTCAACATGATATCTAGGACAAAAAAACAAAAGTATCCAGCTTTCACAAGAAAATGGGATATCTCAATAAAAAACATTTATCTTTTATGAGAAAATCGATTCATTACCATATTTAATTAGATAATTCCTTTATCGTAGGTTTAAACAACATGGAACCTAATAAATCAGCTATCAACAACTATAAATTATTAAAATATTCTCCTAATCATAACTTTTATTTTCTTAAAAATACACAAGATAACATTTTCAATTAACATGGTTCTTTATTTATTTCATCTACAATAATTTTTATCTTAATGTTCTTTATCTAATTACATTGACATAAGATGGAAAATTTTTATTTAAACATTAATCATTAATTTTTTATGAAATAATTATTTTTGAATTTTTTTAATTAACCAGTTTAATAATATCAATAAATCTATACCATAGAAAAAAAATCATTCTAAACTAGTCATTAATATAGATATCACATTATATAGGAAAAGAAGTGTTGAGTTGTTATCATAGTGAAAAACATTCGATCAATGCATCCAAAACTACGGTTTAATACTTATTAAAGTTAATTCCATTATCACCTAAAAAGAAAATCATGATAATTTTTAATTACAAAAAAGATATTGGAGAATCAATGATTCCTCTACCTCATTTTAGATGTTCAACATTCTACATAAAATAATTGATGAACACAACCAATCCAAAATATGGATCGCTTGATCAAAACATCCATAGACCACCATGAAACCATGCTCCACAACACTAATAACATAATCCTTTTTCATAAAAAACATATGACCAAATAGGATGAATTAAAGAAAACATAAGAGAAACATACCTTAAAACCAACATGATCCAAGGGGTAGAAACACAAGGATATCATAACAAGGTATCAAGATATATAGGATAGACATTTTCCATGGATATCATACATCAATAAAGCCTCAAGTCAGGAAACAAGTAACCATTCCCTAGGTTTTTCTGTTGTATCTACAAAATGAAGGAATTCAAGAGGAGGATCATAAATTGTTTATTATTTGGAATAATTGACTGAGGGTCACATTTAGTACCCCTATTAAATCCTCATTTGTTCTCATTTTGACCAGGATTGATCTATAATGATCTGTGTCTATCTCATCAATTTTAAATTAATCCAAAATTCCAGCATGAGTTCTATCATGGCCTGGCCACAGTCGTGGTGGTTCATCATCTCATCAGCAAAAATGGCTTGTTCTAGTGAATGTTTATAAAAACATGGGTTGTTTTTCCTAGCCACACCTAATAACATATGCATGGTGTTACTCTCTTCTATAGTTTGGATAGGTGGTCCTCCATGGATCCATTCTTAGTTCCACTCCCTCGCCCAAGGTGGTTCCACTATCCCAATTATGATAGAAACTTAGAAATCCAAACATACTGTAAAAAAACATAGAAAGTCATTTTATTGGAGTTTGTGAACAAAACAGCACATGACCAACATCCATGTGACCAAAACTACAACACCTAGGGCTTGATGACCTCCAAAAAGGTGAATACCACTCCCTATCCTCTAGTATGCATTCAATCATATTCTCAACACCACTGTGACTCTAGAAAACTATTCAGAAATAAAATTGGTTTTATTTTTTGTCAATAGATCAATATATGGAATATGTTGAAGAATGTGAGTAATGTAATTAAAAAAAATTACATGGTAATATGGTGATGGAAATATGGATAAAAGAAGGCTATTTGTGGTGTTTAAAATAAAAAACAATCACCAGAACTAGTCACCAATGTGATTAATTGAATAAGATATATCATATTGATATTTTGATAGAATGTTATATGTTTTTGGAAATTATATTGATTCTTAAAGAAATGTTTTGATCGTAGTTAAAATTTGTATAAGAGCCTTCATTTGATACCTAATCAAACAATGATTTTCAGATTTGTAAGACCTTAAATATCATAATTTATCTATGTAACATGTGATTCAAGACTTATAAATTAATGGGGGACAATATGTGATTTTCCATATTAAGTTGTTTTAGTCGGACTGAGGTTTGTATGGAATAATACAAGGTTCTGGATGGATGGAAAGTCATAGAAAGTTCCAATTTCATTCAAACGATTATATAAAAATTATTATGTTATCAATGTAAAGAAGAAGGCATGACACAAAGAAATGTTTATAGAAGAAGAATGTTTTTGCTGACACAAGTACATAAGAAACAGACACCAATTTATCAGTATAACACATACATAGATTCATTGGTATGATAAAAACATTGATTCATCACTATGACACAAGCATTGATTATTTGGTATTACACATACAATGATTCATTGGTATGACACAATCACTAATTCGGGGGGAGAACTAATTTGAATTTTTATTTATACATTCGTTCAGATGAATTGAAAAAAATGAGAAATAATTTCAAGATAATTCAGATGTGTTTTCCAAGAGGTGATTTCTGCCAAACAATTAACAAATGGGTTTTTTTAATGTTATATAATTTTCCCTAATGATTATAGACGAATGGTTTCAATGTTTCATTTAATAAAGAGAATCAAAATGTGTAGATTTATTTATTAGAATGGGTCATAATAATCACAAAACTTCATCTCTTATGTGGTTTCAATTTGGTAAAGAATATCAATGTTACCATTTTTTCATTGTCATAAGAATAGAATCAAAACATAAAATTGTATTGGACTAAGGAAGTGTTAGTAATTTCAAATAATTATGATGTTTAGAGAAGTTTTAATATTATTAGAGTAGATCCTAGAAGTAATGAGAAATGTTTAATAACTAAATATTGAATACATAAATGAATGATAAATTCAGGTAGTGTGAATTTCATTGAGTGGGAAGTGGAATTAATTTTCCTACCTCTTCCATTCTAGGATACCTACAAAATGATATAATAGTACATTCATTCCTTGTGAACATAAACTATTCATGAGCACTAAGAGCTGAGACGAAGATCCTTTTTTTAGTATCAAATTCAAATCAAACTTTTTTTCATGTTTATGCTATGGAAGATTCTTCAAAGTGAGGTTTGATCTAATCATCAGAGCAAGTTCCATCAAAAAATGTTTTGTCAGGGAAGGTCCATTAGACTGATCTCATTAAATTGATTCCATCAGATGGATATCCATCGAAATGAATCTATATTGGATTGATTTCTATCAAATAGAGGAATTACATTACAAAAATTGAGTTTATACTCTGTCGAATAAGGTAGATTAAAAGGATAATTTGTTTGAGGCCAATTGGATGGAGTCCTACAGACTATGGTTACTAGAATAAAGCTGAAGAGATAAAATTTTGATGAAGATGTTTTCCAAAAATATATTTTAGGGAAATATTGAAGAACAATAATTTCATTATATATTTGTCAAGCATCCTGAATATTGTAAATAGGTAAAATTTTCATTCTGATAAAATTTTAGAGGAAGTGAATAACCATTATATTGTGAATTTGAAGAGAATATTGAAAGTGAAGATTATAACTCTGGATACTTACCGATCGATAATTTATTTTCTATTAGTTATTCAATAATGGAAAAAGTGTCCATTACAAAAAAGAAGGGTCATGGAGGTATGAAATGGTGAAGTCTAAGGGAATCCCCTTGAACAAAATTATTACTGTCCTGAGGAAGCGATCCCAAACTAGAATACATGATCAATGGATATTCTGGACAACCCCCCCCCCCCCCCCCCCCGCAAAATGGAATCCGCAAAAAAGATGGCCTCTCTAGGAACATTTTTAACAGAACAACCTTGGTTATGATCCAAAAAAAGCTTCGGAAAAGGTAAACTAGGTGCCCAGGTGCCTCTGCTTATCCATTTAAAGTACATACAAAAATCTCAAAATCCAACTCTACCTTTAAAAAAGTCATCCCTAGGTTCTATCAATGTAAGAACCCAGTGTCAATTTCTTTCATCTACGTACCCAACGAACTCCCTGACCATAGAAGCTGCTGAAGGCAAACAACACTGACCTAAGATCATCATGTAGCAGACCTCCCCAACTCATATTCCCATCCTTAAATGATCCATCCACATTAATAGTAAATCCATTTTAACGGTGGTCTCCATATAACCTAGATTCTATAGGAACTAGGTTGGTGCATTGGCTGATTAAGAAACCAGCACTTATTAACAGATCGTTGTCCACCTTTCACCCGAGAACCCAGTTCATGGAGCATCACCTTCATTCTCACATGAAGAAAAGAGACCGAAGGATGCACCTCATAACATTACTTATTCCTTACCTCCCATATCATCTAGAAAATATAAAATCTCAATGATGCCACAGATCCTGAATTCCATCTCTTTCCATTCCGAACCCACAAACCTACTATCTATAATGTTTTTCATGGATGTACAAGCTGTATTTAAACACCCCAATTGCCAATCTATGACCATAGGCTATCGGGCCATTCATTCTTAATAAACATATGAATGATCAACTCCATCTATGGGTTTGTACAGAAGTAGCAACGCAAGGCCATAGAAATACTCTTCTTCTGAACATTGTCCTCAGTAGGCAGAGCTTGGTTGCACATCCTTAATACCAAAAAGTTCATCTTTGAAGGAACCTCCTTGCACCATAAATGATCAGCCCATTATTCTTTCTCCCCTCCCGATCGAAGCAACGTCCTATGGTTGTGCCCCTTATAATATCCTGAATAAGATCATGTAATGCAACACCGATAATTCTCCCCAACAAACAAAATCACCTTGAAGGTGTTCTTTTTCTCCACACTCAGAATAAAATCCAATAGTCTGGGATACCGACTAGCCTCCTTTACTATCATATTAGGTTCTAGAAGTATGATTCTTTTAAAATTCATATTGGTGGGACTATCCAACATGGGAAGGAGATAGTCGTTGTACCAAATCGTGTAAATATTGTTTTTTTCATTATATTTAAAAAAAATAATAAGAATGTTAAGGTTGAGGAGTTATATTTCATTAGATCATATCTATAACAAGTTATAGAGATTAATGATGTTAAAAAAAATAAGTCAAGTGAGTTTATTATAAAAATAAAAAGAACCCACTGAATCCCCCACTCACAGTGGTATTAATCCTATTTTGGAAAAAGAATTGGTATCAGATCCAAGGTTCCCTCTGAAAGATCCATCACTAATAATGAAGAATTTAAATTCAGCGAACAATATGGGTGTTATTTTTTTGATGGAAATAAAACTCACATTGGGAATAATAGGATGTTTCCTTATCTAATTTCACATTGACATGAAGTTATATATACAAAAAATTGTGGGATTTCCTATAATCAATGAAAATGATATGATAGTTTTTGGTATGTGAACTATAGAAGCATACCGGGAATCTCATAATGGTTTGTTGGTTTCCATTAATTATAATTTTTATACGATGATTACGGGGATTCCAAGATCTAAAAAATATTGTACAAGAAGAGAATTAGTTACGAATGAAATGAGAATGATATGGAATCCATGTTACAAATATTGAAAAGTATATTTAAGGATTTTAAAATGGATGATGGTGAGAGTATTTATTGTTACTTTACCAGGGTAAATAAGATTGTTGGTAATATTTTATGTTTTTATGAGAAGCTATACGATTCCAAAATTCTCAAGAAACATAAGAAAAATGTTCCAAAAATATTTTCTTACAATTTTTCATATTTAGAAGTTCATGATTATTTATCTTTGGATAAAATTTAGAATATTCTTAATGAATAAAAAATAAGAAAATACCCCGGTTATTAGAAAATTGATGATAGGGAAATAGAATTTGAAGATTCATTAAAATTGATAAACAATGACAAAGAAGATAGATAACAATTTGGTGATTCATTAGTAGGGGAATAAGCTGAAGATATCAACACAATTATTTCCCAAATTTATTACAAATATTATAAGGGAAAATGGAAATTCAAAACACTTGACTTTTAAAATTATGAAGTGAATTGAAATTTTTCAAAAAAATTCCTAGGAAGAAAATTGAAGAGAATGTGTTCAAAGAAGATGAAAGAAAACATTGTGAGAAAAGTGGATTGAACAATATGAATGATTTTCTAATGAAAATAAGATAAAAATATATCCGAGTAGAAGAAATAAGGATGATTTCTCATACATTTATAAATATAATAATCAAATAAAATTAATTTCCTAAGTCATAAATGAAATAAATTCTTTAGACAATGATGAAATTAATGAAGTAATTTCTAAGCTAGAATGGATTCTAAAAACTAATTTGAAAAAATAAATTGAGAAAAATAATTAACTGAATAATGAAACACAAATGGTGTAGAGAAATGTTGAAAGAATAACTTTTGAGAATGCTGATCAGATGAAAAAAAGAGGGAAATATCAATTTTATTAGATCTTGAAATATGAATATTTGTTAGCATGAATGAAAAATAAACATTTTTAAAGGAAGATCAGATTTTAATGATTATCTCGACATGATAGTCTCCACACTTATTAAAGAATGTAAGTTGAGTAAATTGGTTGTATGTGAATCTATAAATATGATAGATGTTATAAAAGTTATTTTGGTATTGAAAGAAGATTATTAATTTAATCATAATAACTTCTTCTAAAAACAAAAAATAAGATAAGAAAGATAAGATAAAACTTCTCCAAGTCGTTTGATATTAAAGGTGAATCTTCACTAGAGGGAAAAAAATGTCTACAAAACTAGGTTTCTGAGAAAACTTATTTGAATAATAAAGAGAATAATTCATCAGAAAAAATATCCAAATGCAATGTGGACCAGAAATTATGGTGAAAAAACAACAATGTTCTAATTTTTTTTTACTATTAGTCCATAAAATCAAGATTCACAGGTAACTGTTGGTGTTGCGGAGTTTTCAGAAATAGAGACTACACATTTTGTATAATGTGGCTCTATTAACAAATAATTATCACTCAAGAGGATATATGATGGGAAAAAAATATAAAATGCTCTAAAAAATTATGTGGAACTGAAAAAAGAAAACATATAAGATGAAGAATGATTAGTATGTAATAAAAGTTGAGAATACTAAGAAATTTGAGTATGTTAAGAAAGTTAGGAAAAACAATCATGTAATGTATAAAAATAGATAATGCTTAGTTATTTGGACATAACAAGTTGAAATGAATATAATTTCAGATGAACCAAAAAAATCAGATGAATAAAATGGAATGAAAAGGATTTATAATGATGTGATCGAGGATGATAAAAGGATTCAGTAGATAGTAATTAAAAAATTCAGAATAAAATTATTATATGTGAGCGAGAAGTGTATGTTACGAAAAGTTATTTTTCTATCCTTCTAGAATAAGAGGAAGGAATGAAGGGGTTATTAGAAACTCAGTATAACAAAAATGTTTCAAAATTTGAAAATAAGTTGATATCATTTTTAGTAGAGTCTTCAAATGATAATAAACTTATTAAAATATATGAGAATGGTGAAAATAATGATGGAAAAAATACTATTTGAAATCCAAAATGAATAATAAAATGGTAAGAATAAGAGAGGAATATTAGTTAGACAGTTTCTTAAAAAAACCAAGGATCCCATTTGTTAACAAAACTTTTTTATACTTTTAATATATTGATGGAGATTTAGGAGATAAAATATGAAAGGTGATACATGAGTATCTTACTATTCATATAAAATAAATTAATTAGGTTACAAAAAATGAGTTATTTGGATATTTGTGCTTAAAAACCCAAACATTATGATATGTTTGTTGGTTTGGGTGAAAATTACTTTTATTTTAAACAAATTTTCCTAGATTTCCCCAGACCATAGAATGGTTAATGAAATGTGAAGATGTTTTACATTAAATTTTTTATTTGGAAAATATTTATAACCTTATAATACACTATTGTTTTTTACACAAGGTTATCCAATGTACACTTTGAGTTGTTTATTTAAAGGCTATTTGTTATGAAACTCATGGGATACGTACCTTCTCTTAAAGAATATTGTCAATATTTTGAGATGGAAAGTTCCAATATTTTGAAATGAGATTATTCTTTAATAAAGAAGGAAACTTTTCATGATTTCCCCTTTAAATTTGATTTTCAATAAGGGGAGAGATAATGAAAAGGGAAAGAAAATAAAATAATGGAGAGAGTTGATAAAGGAGGAGTATGATTTAAGGGGGATAATATATATAGAAAATAGACATTGATTGGACTTGAGTACTAAAAGAAAATCATTAAGGCAAGATTGTTAGACCCAATTTTTGTTTTGGTTATATTTGTTGTTAAAAGATAAATATATGGAATATTTTGAAGAAATATAGTAAATAATGTTGACAACTTACTTGGTGAGACGGTGACATAAATCCAGATAAAATAATGTTGTTTTCAATGTTGAATAACAGAATGAATCATTAGATTCAGTCTATTGGCATGAGTCATTGAATATAATCTACCAAATTGTGATTTTTATAGAAATTCAGAAGTTAATGGAAATTGTATTGAGTCTAGAATGATAGTATTAATCATAATGAGAAGATATATCAGATTCTATATTCGATACTAAATCTAAAAATACATTTCTGAATTTTAATTCCTTATATATCATAAGTTGGGTGAGTAACTTATCATGAAAGCATTGTGAAAGAAAGGGGAGAATATGTGATTGGACATATTATGTGGTACCCATCAGATTGTGTTTTTCTTGGAATATTAGAAGGTTCTAAAAGGATGAAAAGTTATAGAAATTTCCAATTTCAATTAGATGATGAAATATTAATTTGTGTGTTCTAAATTTTATGAAGAAGTAATGATATAAGAAAATGTGTATGGATGAATAAATCTGTTGCTGACACTAGCCCATCTAAAAAAGAAATTGATTCATTTGTATGTCATTGAAACTTATTTATTGGTATGGAATATATATTGATTCATCGGTATCACACAAACACTTATTCCTTTGTATGACACAAACAATAAATCATCGGTATGAAATTGACACTGATTTAGTGGGCTATTTAATTTGTAATTGGATTCATACAACTGCTATAAAGAATTAAAGTAATGGATAAATACTATGAAGATATTTCAAATGTGATTTTAAATAGGTTCTAACTTCCAAAGTTTTATCGAAGGGGGTTTTAACACTATGCAAGTTACCAGAATGTTTAAGGAAGAATAGATTCAATGTTTCATTTAATATGGAGAGTAACATTGAGTATATCTATTTTCTGGAATGGAGAACCATAATGAGGAACCTTCTATTATTATGTTTCTTTAATTAGGTCAAGAATATTATAGAGAGCATTTTTTCATCATAATGAAAAATACGTCAAAAAATATAATGTTTTCATACTAAGAAAGTGTTAGTAAATTAGAAGATATAATAAATTTTGAGATGTTTTGAGAAGATTCAAGAAGATCCTAGACATATTGATAAAAGTTGAAGAAGTCAAAGATGCCGACATAAATGAATGCAAAATTCAGGAATTGTGAATTTTATTGATTTGGAAGTGGAATTGTTTTTCCCTCCATTTCCATTTTCAGAATCCTATAAGTGGGGATGCAATACATTCATACATTGAGAACCTAAACTATACATGGGCACTAAGGGCTGAAACCTTGATACTTTTTCATGTACTTATATACCAATATGAATTTTGTTTTTAGGATGAATCTATGGAATGTCCATCAGTGTGAGGTTCAATATGATCATCAGAGCAAGTTCCATTGGATGACATTTCATCAGAGCATGTACATTGGAGTGATACCATTAGTGTGAGACCATCAGACTGAGCCCATTTGAGTAACATCCATCAGATCGATGCTCCATCAGATAGAGTTACATCAGATATAGGAATTGTGATCTTCTTGTTGATTTTCTACTCAGTTAAATAAGGGAATGTAGAAGCATAATCAGATTGAGGCCAATCAAATAGAGTCCATCAGATAGAGGATACCATACTAAGGCTGATCGGAGTGACTTTTGCTGCGGATGTATCCCGAATAGAGTCTTTGGAGAAAATTTTAATACAAAAAAGTTCTTTAGAGGTTTTTTGATGTTCATGAAGATTGTACATAAGTAAAATCATGATTCATATTACTTTTGGAGTAAGTTTATATATTTCTGAAGTGAATAAAAAAAGATGATAGAATGTGAATCTTTTAATTGTAGATACATACTGGTTTCTGATATGGCTTATGTGTTTACTGGGGTTTATAACAAGTTGTGGGGAAGTGAATAAAAAATTGATAGTTGGGGTAGGGGGATTAAAAACTATAATAGAAATGTATCTAATGGGATTGGATATTGTTTCACTATTTTTGACATTGTGTTCTGAAAATAATATAGTGAATGAATCCATGTTGGGGAAATATTCAACATAGAAAGGAATAGGTCTTTGTAATAATACATTTAAATATAATGTTCTTACTTCTATTTATAATTTTATTATATAAAGGCATGTATAAGAAGTTATATTTGAATATATTATAACTCATACAAGTTTTATAAGTTATGAAAGATAACTAAAGTAGTTGAGTAACTTTATTATAAAATGAAAAAGGAACCATTGATTAACCCCAATCAGTGGTCTTGATTCTATTTGGAAAAAAAAACATAAAAAAGGTTAATATTATCTAGTTTATTAAATGATCTTTTTTTTGAATGGACATTATTCCCATGATAGTTAAAACATGATCACATTTATTGATTATACAACTCATTCACTCAAATAAAAAATAGAATAAAATAGTGCACAATTTTGTTCACGGTCATCACTTAAAAAAAATCCTACGTGTATACAACTATGAAATGTTTGTCATACCAGTATCCACTATTGTTCACTAGTCTATGGATTATAATTATTCTTACATGTTCACTACATACTATGATCACTGCCTTTAATATGTATTTAGGGACATCACATTACCTCCCTCATATCACATTACATGAATCCTCCTTTCCTACTAATCTAGATGAAGACTTAATTAGTATAATGACTTGATGGTCACATCCATATACAAATGAGTGATGATTGATAATTTCATCACTAATTCCTGAGTTTGAAGATATAAAGAATTACTCAATTTTAATTTTGATATTTCTCCCAAATACTAAGATTCACATCGTTCCTTCTGGAAAAAGTCACTAAAATTTCCCAAGAACTGATCACACTAGTCCACTTATTCACCCAAATATGGCTTCACTTAGGTCCACTATTAACCCAAGTCCCCCAATTCCCACATATCAACTTTACCAATGTTTTTATATTCTACAACTTATTCTTATTATAAATAATTTTTATATGGTATTTTGAAATATGTAGGTTCTCCCTGCTACTAACTCTATGCCATACTCAAAAAACTAGCTTGTGAATATCTTGTTCTCATCCTATTTTCACTTATGTCATCACACAACTCTATAAACCTAGTGATTTTCTCAAATCCAGATCACACTTGTGTTCCTTATGTGATGGGAGATCTTATAATCATTTTCATCATTTTCATTAAAACAATATGAGTAGATTAGTTTAATATTTATAGGTAAAATAAAAGCATTTATATATCCCTCCACACACAAAAACATGAGGTGTCGTTCACCAATATCTATTTGTGCATCACCCTTCCTTCATGTGGTATTAGTGAGAAGAACATAGTCAAATAATGTGTATCAACCATACCAACAGGCGAAAGCCAACTCCTCTAGCACCATGACTAGTATGTAACACCCATGTATCACTCAGGAGAAAAAATCTTTTTCTCAAGAATGATATATATCTAGTTTCCATTATCAAAAATTGATCCTTACTTTATGTTTTAGGACCAAATTATTAGGAAAACATTCTATGGCCACATCATGAAAATTTATACATTTGGTATTCCAACCCCTTTAATGGATCTCCCTTAAACATAAAAATCCATTATGATCTAATTCATTGATTGAGAATAATTATAACACATGATCAATATACATAATAAATGACAATGATTCCAATATTCCATCTTTGAAATTATTTTATATCCAAAGGGAAATTAAATTCCTCAAAATCTTCCTGATTCTTTAATATCAAAGGGAAATAAATCATCTGTCACTTTATGTCTACGTGGGAAAATATGGATGTAGAAAGAAAGAGTTCCAGAGTGTATTCGAAAAAACATTTCTCATTTTGTAACTCCTATTTTTATAAAGCTAAATAAAACTCAATTCCATCATTCCCCATATACGATATCTTTCCCTGAATCCCAGACCATCTTCTTTACATTAACATGTGTGTCTGTATCTGTTTCTAATTGATGATCATCTAAATTTATGTTTTATCACCCCCATTAATATTAAAACTAATTATACCATACAAAAAATAAATATACCAGATAAAATATTGAAAACAAATGGGTGTGGGAATTATTTGATCCTTATTATGATGAGTGAGGTGGTTTAACACTGAGGATAAAATAATGTTTTTGAAATGTTCGTGTGATGAATAGATTAGTCATGATGACCACCACTTTTATTTTATTTCCAACATCATCAAGTTTGATAATTACATCTTAAAATGTTAGGTTAATGAAGTTATATATAATATCCATATATTTTGGAGAATTTTGAAATGAATTTTTCATGTGTTCTATCGCACTCATGTTGCAAAAAATTCATCATTGACTGATTCACCCTATTATCAATATTTCAGAGCTATTTACTCATCCACAATAGATGGGTGAATTTATTTTTCATTGAGATATTATATACTTCAACCATACCCTAATATGTTAATTCCATCTTATTTTTAGTCTATCTAACACATTCTAGACAAAAGTAAAATTCCCCACTATTTGTGGCCATTTAATAAATTCCACCACTAGTGTATTCATCATTAGAAAATTCTGAAAATTCATGATCCATTAATTTTTTGAAGATCATTTCAAAACTGAGATTATCTTGAATAATGGAATTTTTTTAACAAATAATATATTATTTCCATTTACATTAATCTCGAAATGAGGCACAAAACATATTGATAATAAAATATCTAGACATGCTATAGTAAAATATAGTTAGCTTCTAATTATCCTCATTTATGTGCTGAATCTATAGATTAATTACTCATTTTTAACATGTTTCATCCTAAACAAAATCAATGTTGATATTATGTTGGAATCATGACTATTGAACATCTTTATTAGCTACCTTATATACATATCCCAATAGAAAATACCATTACTTAATTTGAATCACCTAGAGAGATAAAAAGTATGAGAGCTCACAAATCATGGAAATTTAAAATTATGATTTCATGTGATTTGAAATACCAACTAGAAATTTCTACATTCATCATTAAATAATTAAATCATCCACATACACTGGTTCCATAAAATGGCCTACCATTGACTTCTTCAAAATGATATTATAGTCAACACAAATCCATTAGAATCGAACTTCATTAAATATGGAGCCATATAAGCATAATATGATCACAGTTCATTCTTTAGACCATATAGAGAAGTTTCCAGTTTGCAGACCATTGTTTCAAAATTTCCAATCCTAAATCACACTAGATTTTGAATATTATTTTCTTCCTTTGACAACATCATTTATAAATAATATTTTAACATACATGTGATTTAATTTATATCCTCTTTGATATAATGTAGAAGAAGAGTATATTTCAATAAAATAAGGCTATGGTAGATAATTATTCATCAATTATAACACCTTTAATATATATATAGCATTTATAAACAAGTAATGCCTTATTTATGACCAAATTTCCTTTCCCATAAAATTTATTTATGAAGATCCAATTTGTTCTTAGCACATTTTATTAGTTAAGACATTTAAAAAATAATAAAATCACATTTTTTACAATCTAGTCAAATTATTTATTAATGTATTTAACCAATTATTAATTGTTTTTACTTCTTGAAATGATGTCAATTTTAATTTTGATAGTAGAGGCACATGATCCACATTTCTCAATCTCCATGTTGATGTTGGTGCGGACATATATCCAATAATATTGTATGGATCATATTTGTATATAAAATTTCTCAGCTAATATTACCATTGACTTTATTCAAAATGTATTCCTTCAATGATCCCAACTCTGAATAATCAAATTTTTTAAAACACATAATATATATAATACCTTTGAAATATTTTATATTTGAAGAAATTTCATTTTCTCCTTATTAATCATCATAGTAAACATAATTATTTGACCATCTAGTGATAATCATAATTTTATCCTCAATGATCTTGAAATAATTTCTCTATATAAATTTTCTATCCCAATTATTTTATATTATATTCTACTTACTCTTTAATGAGTATCCATGGAATACTTCTTCAAATGAAATATATCCAAACATTCCTTGATTATAACCTTTTTTTTATAAACCACTTATTTCCAAAGACAAAAATTTTATTTAGTGAAAAATTCATTTAATATAACATTTTATAGGGGTTTAATTCTTCTATTGAACATAGTACTACCTAAGTTTGAGTGTTCCCCACAAATTGAAAAAACACTTTCCAAAATTAACCATTAATGAAACCTCCTTCCTATTTAGCAAAGTTTTGTCCATATTGTTCATCTATTAATTTCATAATTCCACAAAAACATTTTTTATGTGTTATCATTGATGAAAGCTATTTCTTAATACCATGTTCTTGAGTGATTTTTCAAATTTAATGGATATGTATTTCATTCACTTTTCAATCCATGATATCTTTATTTTCCAAATTGTTTCATTCTGAACTATTCTGAGGCATCTATTGGTGAATTAAATATCTCCTTGTATTTTATAAATAAAACTCAGATGGGATATTCCACAAAAATAAACATTTGATTAATTAAAGTATCTATTTATATGTGTTCCAACAATATTAATTAGACCACACACATTAGTGTTGTTAGAATCATGTTTACAGAATGAAAATTTATTCCTTGGATGAGAAGTATTTCATATGATTTCTCCCTCATAAAGTAAAAACAATCTATTCAAAGTCCAACATCAGAAATGATATGAACAATAAATCTTTTTTCATAGATAAGTTTTCCATTATTTGTTGATGTATGCGGCCTAACATCTGAATCCCAATGTTAATTTCTTCTAGTACTTTAAAGTTACATAGATTTTAATGATTGTACAACCAGTAGAGATTTCTATTACTTCTCCATCCTTTTATATATGAGTTTCCATATCTTCTATTGATTAGACTACCATTCCATTTTCAGGTAACCATAATATGGGAGTCATAATGTTTACACAAACATATATGGTTGTTTCACAAGTCATAAACATGAATCACTTTTGTATTATTAGTTACATAACCTTCTAAATTGGAATTTACACTACCATTAATTATAAAAGACCCATTATTTCGTAAAAAAATGTTCCATTAAATGTATATTTCATATTTATTAAAATATTTATATTTTATATCATGTATGATAAACACCTATTACAATAAATATACGTAAAACTATTCTTTGATGTTTTTAGGTAAATTTATATATGGTTATCATTCTCAATATTCTTCTTTTACTTAAATGAGACACCTTGTCTAGTTGAGTAATATGAAATCCTCCCCATTTTTCCTCCTCATGTGTGGTGAAATCATACATGTATTATTTTTCAAAGAGAGAGTTCTCATTTTAAGAGAAAAATTTACTTTTTTCCTTATATTCATTTTTCTATGGGTTCTGTACTAAAAATTTACACATACTATTTTCCTATAGACTGTGGATATATGACTTAGGTTTGAACATCTAAAACAATATCAATAGAAATTTTATCTTCTATATGATGAAGGATATGGCCTAGGTATCTTTTTTTGACTCATACGGCTTCCCAATCTTGATACCTCCTTACCTCTTCACACGAGGGCATGTTATGGAAACGAAACCCAACTAAATGAAATTTCATAAGAAGAAATATCTTATATAATTCATTATTACATATTTCCTTAACCTTTATAATGTATTTTTTATATCATCGTAAATCCCTAGAAGATTGGGGTTTTTTTCTTTAACCTTATTTATTTTAATAGATGATACCTTTCTCTGAATAGCTGTTGGTTTAGGTTTAACAAATAATTTTCCAACCTTATACTTAATTTGGTTTTTATCACTTGTGGTTTATACTTTTTATGTTTCAACATCACATATGATTCCATTTTTTCTAGAAAATTTAATGTCTTTTCATACATATGGTTAAAGAGACCTCCTTAACCACAGAAGAATCTTTCTATAAATTCTCCACATATGGACCTCCCATGTGTAGGTTATTCTATGGATGGATAGATTTGATTTTTTTATAGTTTATTTATTAGAGTAACATCATGAAATTTTAAGGACCAATAATTATTCATTCAATTTGTTACACAATCCTTAAATTCATTGATAACCTATTTCTGTTGCTCAATCACCATCTTGAAATTCAAAACATCATTTGAATTTACAAGACTATTCATATAATTATCTAACTCTTCTTAAATTTAGTCAAACACATCTTCAATTTTATCCACATATTCTGAATATTATTTAATAAGTTCATTAACCATCCTATTATTCAATCTTTGATGGTCAATTTCTCTGAGTTACCCTTCAATTTTCACATTGATATCAATAACTCATTCTAGATTATTTTCTTCCTTCATTATTGGTCCTTAATTTTCAACTATATTCATGATAGTGTCTTAAATATATTACTCAAACATTATAATTTTTACTTTAACTAGAAAGTCTCTCTCACCACCATCATATTTTTTAATGAAGCTCTGACTTCATTATTTCTTTCATAATTTTAATTCACCACTATACAAGAACCTCCTCTAAGATATATTCAAGATTTCTACTTCAATTTCATCATTATAAAACTCTAATAGGAACCATGAAATAGTTTTAACTACCTTACCTCATTGAAAATAATATAATTTTAACTTAACAGAAGGCTTAAATATATCCCACTCTTTATGAGATGTATCATTCATATTGAAAACTGGTGGAAAGCTTCTCAAGACATTATTTATAATGTCAATATATTTATCTTATTCTCCAGGAACATGAATCACACAATTTTTTTTAATAAGTTGGTCCAATAAATTCCTTATATTTTTAGAAATATGCATTTTTAGATTATCAAATATATTCTGTATAAAATTGATTTTTCCACCGTCAAATTTTTTTAATCATATATATATATATATTCTAATTTTTCCCACATAGAATTATATATAGTTCATCACATCAACTTCCAATAGATTTGATCATAAAATTATCTAGTAAGGGTATTGTGGGATTTGACATCTATATCTAGTATATTCCTATAATATTAAATTATAAATTATCCTTTAAAATAACTAATCTAATTATCTTGAATCATGGTAAAGATATGTTATACACTAAGAGATTTGATATGAGATCTCATTCTATTCTTATGAATTTTGTACTTTCTCCCATCAGATTTGTGTACTCCTCTAATATTTAATGAAATCCAATTAAAAGTAAACTCAAATACAGGTTTAATGCCTACAACCAAATAGACATGACACCATATTTTCTACTAAGAGAGACCCTGATATTTGAGCTGAAAAATAGAGTGTAAACCATTTCATTTACCTTGAATAAATATTCTTATCACTTTGGTAGGAACACATTAAAATATTTTGATCAAGATTCACATTTACTAAAAAAATGGGGAAATAAAAATATATCACAATAATTTTCACATGGTTCAACAAAAAATTCTTGTCCATAGATAACATATTGATGATGTTCCAATCATTATGAAATCCACTATTTTTCTTTATTTTTAGTGGATTAATTTTTTTCATGATAGTCACGTTGTACGAGAATCACTACCGTAAAAATATATTTATTTACAATGTACTGCCTCCCTAATATGATTTTTTTCAATTCCAATTTCCTCACTACTATAGATGAAAGATCCTCGTTTTAATGACGTTATGATCACCTAAAATTTTTTATGAATAATTATTTTTAATTTCATCTATGATTTTCATGTTCAATGATCTATATAATTCCATAATTGTTTCTTAATTGGTTCTTCTAAATCCCCATTTTTAGATCATATTATACCAAATAAACAGATTTACCAATGTAAAGCTCTCCTAGTTCCACTATGTCACATAGGTCCACATCCTTACTATGGTACCCAACATCACCCAAGTAAACTTCACCATTGTACATGGGTTCTCCCATATTAGGTTCAAAAAACTCCCTTCACTATTGTATGTTCACCATGTAGGTTTTTCCAACTCCCATTATTATTCCTTATTTTTGATCTTATCTCATGTAGTACCTTCACTAATACAATTAAAAATTATGACTTCACATTACTCTTTCCCCTAGTTCTCTAATAAATTCTTATTCACATAGGTATTACTTTCATGATGAGAGATCCTCTAATACATATCATAAATTTCATTAACAAAAATTGAGGTATTTTCATATTATATATAAGATATAATATAACCTTAACATATCCTTATGCTCTAAAAATGTGAATTTTCATTCACATAACCCCTCTCTTATGATTCTTAAAACATAGGTAGTCACCTTGACAAACAGACAATAGACACACGAGTAGTACGTATACCACTATACGACTCCAAACTCTACTAGCTAACATGACTAACACATGATTCTTATGAAGCAATAGGGGAAAATACCACTTTCTCTATAATGATATTTTGATCCTATGTTAACAAACACTCAACCTTCCTTCAAAATATTAAGTCCATAATTATTAAAAACACTGTAAAACAATTCCTTTTCAATTACCTGTTATGGGATTGCAATTATTTTAAAGGACCAACCTTACACTTAAAACTCTATTATAAACCCATAATGGATCTATTTAAAAAATTATATATATATACACTATTAATCTTCTTGGTTGAAATATTATTTTTTTTGTTTGTTGGTGAGGTAAAGGGGAATTTAATTGAGAATAACATTTATACTCCTCCTATATCAAAATTAAGTAATTAATATATCACTATATGTCTATGTGAGTAAATATTGATGTAAGAAAACATGAGTTAAAATAGGAATTCCATTTTTTATTACTTATTCCAAAACTCCCATTTACATATATATTGATCAAGCATAATTCTTCCATTCCCTATATATTTTACATCCCATTAACTATCATTATAAAGAATAAAATCATAACAAAATAGTAATTTAAATAATTTTCAAAATATAGACTTGAAATATCACATAAAAATACCATAATAACAAGAATGTAAGGTTTGGTGTATTGATGACTAGTTATATAAGAATCATATTACACAATACATGTAAAAAATGCTCCACAATCAAAATCTTCTAGACCGCCTTATAGTCTAATCATATATAATACCAATCAATATGACTAGGGGAAATAAAACATAATAACGGCGTGATATGAAATGATCATTAAGCATAACCATAAATGGTAATGATGAATGATAAAATATGAGCATAATATTAACATATGAGTTTGAGAATGAATCAAGGACCACGATCAAAAAATATATAATTAATTCCAAATTAAATAATTATGGTTATAATAATAATATAAAAATGACCTAAGAAAATGAAATAATAATACTATGGGATCATATAAATTTGATAATAACATAATACATGACATCATAAAAATATGTTAAGGGTTATTCCGAAGACCATGATCATAAAGTATGAAAATATCAATGATGGTTTAGGTTCACACCATAATCCATTAAAAACAATATAATGAGATATAGAGCTTTACCTCATAAATTATAGGGATATAAATTTATGATCCCAACCATAACATGACATATCATTCTTAGGATAACTAAACTTACACAGTATGTTGTAGACACATTCCAATATAATATTAGATTCACTCTCTAATACCAAACATAACGTCCCTAGAGATATATGTATTTTCCCAATCCATTAGAAGGACATATAACTTTTCCCACCCATAAGATAATTAAAATTATACTTATACATGTCAAATAAGGAAAATAAACCAAACATAAACTATAATCATGTTCAAATTCACAAGAATGAAGTGGGGTTCACATTTTTAAAATAAAGAATTATGACAAGTTAAATCATAATAATTACCTAGAGAAGAAATAATTAAATTTATTTTTAATTACATAATTGAAAAAGAAATATAGTTCTTAAAAATTTAGTTTCAATATATATAATTTATCAAAGATATCATGAAGTAAAATAATAAACATGAACCGCTTTTGTTAAACTTTATAAAATAACTAAGGGATATTTTAAAGAAGGAATGATTCTAATATATTTCATAAAAATATATTTTAACCAATAGTGTTACCTATAATATAATGTGGTCTTTTAAAAGATATCTATTTTTTAAAAACAATTGTGGGTGATTCTTAACACAAGACTAGAAATAAGAATGTTCTCTTAAATCGGGTTTATTAAAAATTAGTAATTTCAAATGAAACTAAGACATGTCCGACACAAGCAATGAAAAATGATATTTAACATGGTATATATTTATAGGATATAGATTCAGAAATAGAAGACGATCAAGTGAATATGATTTAATTAAATGGAATATTATAAAGAGATTATTTATGTAAAAAGTAATGAGGATGGATTAAGAAATACAATTTAATGTTTAAAAACACATGACTAAAATTCAAACATAATAAAAAGAGATATTAAAACAAAACATTAAAAACATGAGAAGTGAAATGTGAATATGAAATGAAAAAAATAATTTCTTTCCAATTACAAACTATAACAATGGTAGAAAGTAAAAAAACTTGATTTGGAGAAAAATACATTAAAATAAAAGAGAATTATTCTTAACAAAATTACATTTTTTCTAAAAAATATAATGAAAACTTAACAATTATTATTTTTAAACATTAATTCAAAAGAAATGAATTTGGAAATACAACATAACATAATTATAGGATATAATAGATCAATCCTGTGAGATATTATTTAAAGAGTAGAGATTATGACCCATTTTTTTTGAGTCACTAAAACCCATTACGTCATTTGTAATTTCTGAATAAAAAAACACTATGGGTAGATTATTAAATAGATAATTGAATATAATAAAATATAATATAATCATGATAAAAATTAAAAATGGGGTAATAATTACACCACTGAAAATATTTCACAGTGTATATCATAAATAAGCCGCATGGAATTCCAATTTGAGACTAATAACCTCTTACAACATGCGAATCATTTAATAAAACCCAATAGAATGATAGTTCTTGTAATTTAAAATGAAATTAAATGATTAAAAAAATTATTTATATTATAAATATGATTGGAATTATATAGACCATATAAATGAAATTCGGTGAAAAATACAAAACATGTCAAAAAGAGTTGAATTTGAGACGAATACCATTGCCTCGTGTCTGAAAGTTCTCTGTCCTTAAAATTAACTTACTGAATAATTTATTTATGTTCATTATATATATAAAAATAAAATTATTCTTATATATTTAATTTTATTAGGTATATATATTGTCTACTGGTACTTATTTTTAATATATATTTTTCTAACGTTGGTTACTTATGGTTGTTCAGTTACTTTATTGGTAACACTTTAGGTTTTTTATATAGTAAAAGTTGTTGTAAATTATTATCACGATCTCCAAAATTAAAGATTTCTATTTCATTTTTTATTACATTAGGAAAATACCTATATTGTATCATTGGTTATTCCAAAATAGATCAAAATTAAGAAAAATACACCGATAAGTCCATTTAGGGTGGTCAATGTTACTATGGCTATTTCTTATTAATAAAACATAGGTAAATACTAATATTATTCATCCATAATATTAATTTTGTGTAAAATAATATATTAGAAAATTAAATAATCATTTTCACCTACCATTTAACGTGGTTATGGAAAATTAAACACGACTTTCATGGAGGCGGCAACCCATACATACACATGATAACGTTATATTTAGTTCTTAATGATTATTCAAGGACAAATGCTCAAACATATTTTCAAATAAGAGTGTTTTAGTGAGAAAATGTCTATAATACTTTCAAAAAACAATATATAACATTTTTTCTCATTTTTTATTTATTTTCTCTATGTTAAACAACTTTTACACTAATTTACCCTTACCACATTAACTCCACATTCACTATTGAAAAATTACTTTATTGGAAAAAATTAATTTTTTACTTATTTTAGTAATTTAATATTCTTATTCTATTTATGTAAATAAATTTATAAAATAAGATTTCTATGTGGTATATAAATTAATTTTAGTATTTGCACACATGATTTATAAAATTATTTCTTAGAAAATTTTCATTTTAAGATTAAAATTTATGTGTAGAATAAGATTATCTATAAGGTCCCAGCCTTAAACCTTACTTAATCTTGAGTTATTATAAGATTACACATTGAGGATCTTTTCAGGTTTAGAGTTTTAGGGAATTAGATCATAAAACATGAATTACATTCCACATATAAACAAAGTGGTTACATAAAGATAGTATTCTTCATTCCCATCAATGGAAACACATTTAAAATAAAACATGGATTATTTCTTGACACATCCTTGACTCTATCATCTTATCATGTACCTTTCCCTTGACCTGTGATAAACATTTCAAAAACTTGGGATGAGCATAAAAACTCAGTATGGGTTATAAAAAAAACATGGAAAGGAAACATGATTTCATATATACATAAGAATGAAATCATACTTTACCCATAAAACATAGGCACTTTAACATACCTCATAAAATCATGAATAAATCATAGAAATCATAAGACATAAAGGTAACTTGAGGCATTCATAACATTCTTACGTAGGGAGTAACCCTCTTGGTTACGTTTGGAATACCCATCACAGTATATTCCCTAAAATCTCTTTGGAGAAACCTTAACGTTTCACTCCTTCGCGTAACCCAATGCATTGGAGAGCTATAACGGGCTCACCCGCCCTTAGTTTATCACAGAACCACCCGTCTTCATAGTAATGCCCAAGAACCATAACATAATCATATCACATTAAACATGAATAAAGGAAACATAACATTTCCACATTTCAATCACGAGATATCAATACAACACATTGATATAATAAAAACATTTTGAAAACCATTTTCAATACCAAAGTAAAACATGGTATTTATTTTTCTGTTAAAAAAAGGTATAACTTGTAGAGGAAGCCGAAACTCAAATAACGGTTATGACGGCGGAGTAGTCGTTGTCGCCGCATACGCACGACAAAAACTTTCCCTTTTGTCGTTTAGTAAAAGCTTCGTATAAAAAATATTCCTTTTGAATAAACTTAAAATTCAAAGGGGTTTATACACCGTATAAAAGAAAGTTGTGTATAAAATAATGTATGCCTCAATGAAAGGAGATTGAGACGAAGTCCCATACCTCGTATCCGACTTGACCCGACCGTTCTTTAATCTCCTGAATAATAAACTTGAGTTAATATCTACTTGATTATGAATCTTTTTCATGTTCATTATTCCTTTTATACCATGTTATGAACATCAGGTAATCAGTTAAGTTAATAATGTTCATTTTGTCGGTATTTGGTTCTTAAGTCAAAAATAGACTTCTTACACTTACATGTTGTTAATTTGGTCAAATGTTCATTATATCCAGAATGGTATTCTTGATGTAGATATCATATATGTCATATATATCCAGTACATACATGCATTTATAATATTACATAATCATTTAGAGGTAAGAAATGAAATGCACCGTTCATGGAGACGGTAAGCCATACGTACGCATGAACGCTACTTTAATTTCTATTTCGTATTTTATAGAATGGAATCATAATGATATAAAGGTATATTATAATTCCAGTATAATATCATATATAATATCATAGTTCCATCCTTTATATGTCCCACATATGGTATTTAACGAATCAAATCACTTTGAGGGGGCGGTAGTCCGCACTTCCTAAAATGAAGATATCGTGTTTACCCATAATGGAAACCATAAAGGTATGCCCAAAATGAAAAAAAACAGACGATTAAGGAAAACATAAACATATTATATATCATATATAAAAATATTGACATCATAATGGCCACCTTTGAAGGTGTTAAATGAGTGTTGAACAATCATCGTTTCGGGAGGCAGAATTTCGCCATCCACGGAAACCGTATGTTCTTTAACCATTTGATGCAGTTGTGTGAGAGTGTAGCTCAAATAAATCTTATAACAACATCCTAGTATATTGAAGATACTGGTGTTGTTACAAAATAATTAAATAAAAAGAGTTTAGGGGGTTGGAGAAGCAAAATAAAACAAATGAACATGAGAGAATGAATTACCTTAAAAAGTGTAACTCCTTTTGATTTGAGCATAAAGGCGTCCTTTGAAAGGATTCTGCCCAAAGGGAGTCCTCTAGGATGAGGAGAGGGATGTGGAGAGAGTAAATGTTCAGGGTTTGGCCGAGCCAAAGGATTGAGTAGTGTGTGAAACGAGGTAGAGGTGGGGGCCTTTTATAAGAGGAGAGGAGGGGCACTTTTGGAAAGTAAAGAAATATTACATTATTTGAAAATGTTTTTCGGTTTAAAAAGGTCCCACATTGATATAATTCGTGTATAAGGTGATAAGGCTTCGAAATCCACTCATCCAATAATTTTTGGACATGTGTAGTTCATTGATTTTACATTATCTTTCCATTTTATTTAAATCGTCAAATAATGATGTAATCGCTGCATCATTATTATGTCATAAATAATTTAATTTATTTAATGTCTAAAAATCATAAAAAAATAATATGATCTAGGAAATCTTTTTAGCTTTCCAATGACTATTTATAATCAAAAATCTGATCTTTATAACCCCATGTAAAAATTGTTTTTGTAAAACATCTCTTGTTTGTGTCATTTTTACTTTAACATTTAATAAAAAGTTATTTATGTCATTTCCATACCAAAGTGTCTCCATGGGGTCCCCAAGTTGACCCATGGCTTTTCTTGGTCGGACATGACACAACCAATAAGGTTGGGACATGTGTCTGGGTAATTTCATATTATTAAAGCATTATTTATACCTTAAACTACACTAATTACCACTAATCGCGATTAAAAACTTAATAAGTTACTATTCACCAAAAAATTATTTTAATCTCATTGAAACACATTTTACTTCTTAATGACAACCATGTATGTCGGAATTTCAAAATTCAATACACATTAGTGGTAAACATTCATTTAACTGAAAAATCAATTTGCTTGATTACCACTTAGTGGTTTCACTATTCATCAAAAATTGAAGTTTTTCAGAAAATTACCAAAAATTCACCCTAAGCTATATTTGATATTCCGAATTCAAAAATGAAGTCTATTTTACAAAATTCAAATCATATAAGTAACATTAATTAATTTAATTATTAATTCCCGCTGCCAGAGCAAATAGCATGTTTTTACAAAACAATTAGTATCAAAAGATTGACACCAGTTTAAGTCTAATTTCAAAGTGAAATTGATTCCAATTACCACCATTGGATAAAATGGTAAATATATATTCATATTACACATTAAGACCAATTCAAAATATAATATAATCATATAAATAAATTAGATTAAAAAGAAGTTTTGATGTAAAATGCAGTATTTTTCACTATTCATTAAAAAATGAACATTGTCAGAAAAATACCAAAAATTCACACAAGGTAAATTTTGATGTGCCAATAATAAAGGATAAGTTTATTTTGACAAAAATAGTTTATAAAATTGTCAAAATATAGATTCAAAAATGGTTTTCCATCAAAAGGCACTAAAACAATCTTTTAAGAATATTAGTGTATTCCATGCATAAGATTGTATTTATTTTCATTTTAAGCCTCTATAACACTATCTTAATCATTAATAGACATAGATAAAAATATATATTATTCATTACTTACTTGGGATGTTACATCCTTACCCCCTTTAGAAAATTTCGTCCCCTCAATTTATTTACTTATCGAATAAATGGGGGTACTTATCCCTCATTGCATTTTCAGATTCCCATGTTGCCTCTTCAATCATGTGGTTTTTCTGCAAAACCTTTACCTGCTTAATCACCTTATTCCGTAACACTTTCTCCCTGTGGTCAAGAATCTGGACTGGTTGTTCCTCATAAGATAGGTTCTCTTCCAGCTGAACTACCTCTGGGCTCAAAACATGAGATGGATCTGGCATATACTTTCTCAACATCGAAACGTGAAAAACATTGTGTACCTGAGATAAACTCGGAGGTAAAGCCACTCGGTATGCAACTGATCCAACTCTCTCCATAATTTTGTATGGTCCAACAAACCTTGGACTCAACTTTCCTTTCTTACCAAATCTCATCACGCTTTTCCAAGGAGAAACCTTGAGAAAAACATGATCACCTACCTCGAAAGATAGATCCTTCCTCCGGTTATCCGAATAACTCTTCTGCCTGCTCTGAGCTGTTCTCATGTGTTTCTGAATCAGCTGAACTTTTTCTTCCATCTCTTCTACCAATTCTGGTCCCATCAACTTCCTTTCACCCACTTCATCCTAGAAAGCTGGAGTTCGACACTGCTTCCCATATAATGCCTGAAATGGTGCCATCTGTATACTGGAATGAAAACTGTTATTATATGAAAATTCAACCAAAGAAAGATGATGGTCCCAACTTCCCTGATAATCTATAGAACAAGCTCGTAGCATATCCTCCAATGTCTGAATTGTTCGTTCTGACTGCCCATCTGATTGAGGATGAAAAGCTGTACTAAAATTTAATTCAGTACCCAACGACTTCTGAAGGCCTTTCCAAAAGTTAGAAGTAAACCTGGGATCACGATCTGATACAATGGAGAGAGGAACTACATGTAACCTGACTGTCTCTTTAAGATACAAACGGGAAAGTTGATCAAGAGAGAAAGTATCTCGTATAGCAAGGAAATGGGCAGATTTGGTCAAGCGATCAACAATAACCCAGATTGCATTATTACCTCGAGATGTCTTCGGTAATCCAACAACAAAGTCCATGGATATATTCTCCCATTTCCACTCTGGCACTGGTAAAGGCTGAAGCATCCCTTTCGGTAACTGCCGCTCTGCTTTAACCTGTTGACATGTCAAACACTTCACAGTAAAATCAGCAATATCTCTTTTCATTCCATCCCACCAGTAATACTCCCGCAGATCTCTATACATCTTAGTACTGCCCGGATGAACTGAAAACGGAGAACTATGAGCTTCACATAACAACTCTCTCTTCAACTGTGAATCACAAGGCACACACAATCTCCTCCCAAATCTCAAAACACAATCATTATCAATGTTGAATTCAGGCAACTTACCTTTCTGAACCAGCTCTACCTTTTTCTGCAACTCACTATCTTGCTTTTGTGCCTGCTTGATTCTATCTGATAGAGAAGATCTCACTGCTACCTGAAACAAAACAGAAGGACTTCCTGCACCAACAACTTCTATGCCAAAGTTCATCAAATCATTAACCAAAGGATCACGTTCCAAACGCAACATTTTTAATGAAGCATTACATTTTCGACTCAAAGCATCAGCCACTTTATTTTCTTTTCCTGGATGGTAATGAATTGTACAATCACAATCCTTGATTAATTCCAGCCATCTCCTTTGTCTCATGTTTAACTCATTCTGAGTGAATATATACATTAAACTTTTGTGATCGGTATATATTTCACACTTTACTCCATACAAATGATGCCTCCAAATTTTTAAAGCAAAAACAACAGCAGCTAGTTCCAAATCATGTGTAGGGTAATTTACCTCATGAGTTTTCAACTGTCGTGAAGCATAAGCAATTACCTGATCATTCTGCATTAGGACGCAACCAAGTCCTTTAAATGAAGCATCACTGTATATAACAAACTCACCATTCCTGGAAGGTAGTGCCAAAACTGGAGCATTCACCAATCTTCTTTTCAATTCCTGAAAACAATCATCACATTCTTTTCTCCAGATAAACTTAACACCCTTCCGAGTTAGCTTAGTCATTGGACTAGATAACCGTGAAAAATTTCTAACAAACCTTCGGTAATAGCCCGCCAAACCAAGGAAGCTACGAATCTCGGTTACATTTGTGGGTCTTGGCCATTCTTCCACAACTTTTGTTTTTGCAGGATCAATAGTTATTCCATCTTTAGAAACAATGTGACCAAGGAAAGAAATTTGTTGCAACCAAAACTCACACTTGTTGAATTTCCCATACAGTTTCTTTTCTTTTAAGGTTTGCAAGATAACCATTAAATGTTTTTCATGCTCCTCTTTACTTTTAGAAAACACCAAAATATCATCAATGAAAACCACCACAAACTTATCCAAGAACTCATGGAAAATTCTATTCATTAAGTCCATGAATATAGCAGGTGCATTGGGTAGCCCAAAAGGCATTACTAAAAATTCATAATGGCCATATCTCGTATGTAACGCTGTATTCGGAATATCTGCCTCCTTTACCTTCAGCTGATGGTACCCCGATCTCAGGTCAATCTTTGAAAAAAACTAATCTCCCTGAAGCTGATCAAACAAATCATCGATATGAGGCAAAGGATATTTGTTCTTAACAATGATATTATTCAATTCTCTATAATCAATGAAAAATCTCATAGAACCATCTTTCTTTTTAACAAATAAAACAGGAGCACCCCATGGTGATGTGCTAGGTCTAATGAAACCTTTCTCTAATAAATTATGCAATTGATCCTTCAACTCTAAAAGTTCAATTTGTGCCATTCGATAAGGGGGTTTTGAAATTGGCTTAGCATCAGGAACTAAGTCAACAGTAAACTCAACTTCCCGATCTGGTATTATTCTAGGCAACTCATCAGGAAAAACATCAGGATACTCATTTACTACTGGCACATCATTAATCTGAACAGTTCCTTTATTTTCAAAGACGTGTGCAAGGTAACATTCATTTCCATCTTTTACAAGTTTCTCGGCCTCTTGATATGTTATCAAAAGTAAGGGTTCATTCCTGTAAACAAACTGAAAGTCTTTCTGAAAAGAAACTTCTTTAGCTCTACAGTCAATCTTAGCATGGTAAATAGAGAGCCAATCCATACCAAGGATAACATCAAACTCTACTAGAGGTAGAACAATAAGGTTTGCAAGTAGGTTCTTTCCACAGATAAGGATAAGAAGATTCTTATAAATTCATTTTGCCTCAACATTTCCCCCAGGTGTTTTTTCCAAAAGTTCAGGAGTCATTTCATGAGATGGTATTCCCATTTTATTAGAAAAGGTTTCAGAGATGAAAGAATGTGTAGACCCCGAATTAAACAACACGCTGGCATAATCTGAAAAAACAAACAAAGTACCTGATACAACTTCATTTGATGGCCCGACATCTGCTGAAGTAGTTGCAAAGGATTTCATCACCCCTTTCTGCTTGTAGTCTAACTTCTTCCCATCACTCAGGCTCTTTGTCGGACACTCATTTGCATAGTGACCCATCTCATTGCACTTAAAACATTTCACTATCTGTAAATCAAATTTGTTCTTACCTTCACCTTGATCCTTTTCAGTGCAATCACGAGCCTTATGTCCCATCTTACCACATCGGTAGAACTTCCCAGAATTCAGAAGACATTCCCCAGCATGCCTTTTGCCACATTTATCACAAACTAGAAACTTAGTTCTCTTACCATCAGACTTTTTTGAAGAATTCTTACCTTTATCCTGCCACCTCGGTCTTTTCTTCTGCTGGTTGTTATAGAAAACTTGGTCATCGACAAACTCCATTTCCACCTTCTCAGCACATCGAACAAGCTTTTTATAACTTTTACACTCACGAGAAGCTAATGCCCTTCGATACTTTGGCTTTAATCCTGAGTAGAATCGATTGATTTTACTATCAAGGTCCCAGATAAAATTTGGAGCATACCTTGCCAATCGAGTGAACCTTTCTTCATAGGCAGCCACTGAGTCTTCCTCTTGCCTCAATTCCAAGAATTGAATTTCCATCCTAAGTCGAACAGCCTTAGGAAAATACTTCTCAAGAAACATACCTTTGAATTCATCCCAGTCAAGAGCATCAATCTCATCGGCGTCCCAGATATTTTTAACCATAGACCACCACTGATCTACTTCACCCTCCAAACAGTAAATAGAAAGACTAACCTTTTGATTGTCTGAACACCCCATGACATCAAAAATCTTCTCCAGTGCTTTAATCCACCCTTCAGCTAGCACAGGGTCAGATGATCCTCTGAATGATGGTGGATGTTGCCTCATGAAATGTTCCACCACTGACATGTTCCTCTGCGGTTGTTCTGGCTGATCTCGTGCATGGATACCACCGCCATTTATCGCTTGAGTCAACTGCGCCATTACTGCAACAAAATGTTCAGTTCCAATTCCGACCATTTCTGGATGCTGATTCGGAAGGTTATTTCCTTCTGTATGCCTTCCTAGCACTGCTTCCCTGTTTCCTCTGCGGAAAACCATTCTGAACAAACATGTCTTAGATGAAGCAACATGGTAATCTTTAAATGCTATATCATTTCGAAAAAAAATATTTTTGGATAATCATTTAATAGAATTCTAACTCCTAAAGTTATCTAAACCGACCTTTGATACCAACTATAAGGCCCCATCCTTAATCCTTACATAATCTTGAGTTATTACAAGATTACACATTGAGGATCTTTTCAGGTTTAGAGTTTTTGAGAATTAGATCATAAAACTTGCATTACATTCCACATATAAACAAAGTTGTTACATAAAGATAGTATTCTTCATTCCCATCAATGGAAACACATTTAAAATAAAACATGGATTATTTCTTGACACATGCTTGACTCTATAATCTTATCATGTACCTTTCCCTTGACCTGAGAAAAACATTTCAAAAACTTGGGATGAGCATAAAAACTCAGTATGGGTTATAAAAAACATGGAAAGGAAACATGAGTTCATATATACATAAGAATGAAATCATAGTTTACCCATAAAACATAGGCACTTTAACATACCTCATAAAATCATGAATAAATCATAGAAATCATAAGACATAAAGGTAACTTGAGGCATTCATAACATTATCACGTAGGAAGTAACCCTCTTGGTTACGTTTGGAATACCCATCATAGTATATTCCCTAAAATCTCTTCGGAGAAACCTTAACGTTTCACTCCTTCGCGTTACCCAATGCATTGGAGAGCTATAACGGGCTCACCCGCCCTTTGTTTATCACGGAACCACCCGTCTTCATAATAATGCCCAAGAACCATAACATAATCATATCACATAAAACATGCATAAAGGAAACATAACATTTCCACATTTCAATCATGAGATATCAATAAAACACATTGATATAATAAAAACATTATGAAAACCATTTTCAATACCAATGTAAAACATTGTATTTATTTTTCTTAAAAAAAGGAATGGCTTGTAGAGGAAGCTGAAACTCAAATAACGGTTACGACGACGGAGAAGTCGTTGTCGCCACATACGTACGACAAAAACATTCCCTTTTGTCGTTTAGTAAACGCTTCGTATAAAAAAGATTCCTTTTGAATAAACGTAAAAGTCAAAGGGGTTTATAAACCGTATAAAAGAAAGTTGTGTATAAAATAATGTATTCCTCAATGAAAGGAGATTGAGACGAAGTCCCATACCTCGTATCCGACTTGACCCGACCGTTCTTTAATCTCCTGAATAATAAACTTGAGTTAATCTCTACTTTCTTATGAATCTTTTTCAAGTTCATTATTCCTTTTATACCATGTTATGAACATCATGTAATCAGTTAAGTTAATAATGTTCATTTTGTCGGTATTTGGTTCTTAAGTCAAAAATAGACTTCTTACACTTACATGTTGTTAATTTGGTCAAAGTATCATTATATCCAGAATGGTATTCATGATGTAGATATCACATATGTCATATATATCCAGTACATACATGCATTTATATTATTACATAATCATTTAGAGGTAAGAAATGAAATGCACCGTTCATGGAGACGGTAAGCCGTACGTATGCATGAACGCTACTTTCATTTCTATTTCGTATTTTATAGAATGGAATCATAATGATATAAAGGTATATTATAATTCCAGTATAATATCATATATAATATCATAGTTCCATCCTTTATATGTCCCACATATTGTATTTAATGAATCAAATCACTTTGAGGGGGCGGTAGTCCGCACTTCCTAAAATGAAGATATCGTGTTTACCCATAATGGAAACCATAAAGGTATGCCCAAAATGAAAATAACAGAAGCTTAAGGAAAACATAAACATATTATATATCATATATAAAAATAGTGACATCATAATGGCCAACTTTGAAGGTGTTAAATGAGTGTTGAACAATCATCGTTTCAGAGGCAGAATTTCGCCATCCACGGAAACCGTATGTTCTTTAACCATTTGATGTAGTTGTGTGAGAGTGTAGCTCAAATAAATCTTATAACAACATCCTAGTATATTTAATATACTGGTGTTGTTACAAAAGAATTAAATCAAAAGAGTTTAGGGGGTTGGAGAAGAAAAATAAAACAAATGAACATGAGATAATGAATTACCTTAAAAACTGTAACTCCTTTTGATTTGAGCCTAAAGGCTTCCTTTGAAAGGATTCTGCCCAAAGGGAATCCTCTAGGATGAGTAGAGGGATGTGTAGAGTGTAAATGGGCAGGTTTTGGCCGAGCCAAAGGCTTGAGTAGTGTGTGAAATGAGGTAGAGGTGGGGGCCTTTTATAAGAGGAGAGGAGGGGCACTTTTGGAAAGTAAAGAAATATTACTTTATTTGAAAATGTTTTTCTGTTTAATAAGGTCCCAAATTGATATAATTCGTGGATAAGGTGATAAGGCTTCTAAATCCACTCATCCAATAAGTTTTGGACATGTTTAGTTTATAGATTTTACATTATCTTTCCATTTTATTTAAATCGTCAAATAATGATGTCATCGCTGCATCATTATTATGTCATAAATAATTTAATTTATTTAATGTCTAAAAATCATAAAAAAATACTATGATGTATGAAATCCTTTTATCTTTCCAATTATTATTTATAATCAAAAATCTGATCTTTATAACCCCATGTAAAAATTGTTTTCGTAAAACATCTCTTGTTTGTGTCATTTTTACTTTAACATTTAATAAAAAGTTATTTATGTCATTTCCAAACCAAAGTGTCTCCATGGGGTCCCCAAGTTTACCCATGGCTTGTCTTGGTCGGACATGACACAACCAATAAGGTTGGGACATGTTTCTAGGTCATTTCATATTATTAAAGAATTATTTATACCTTAAACAACACTAATTACCACTAATCGCGATTAAAAACTTAATAAGTTACTATTCACCAAAAAATTATTTTAATCTCATTGAAACACATTTTACTTCTTAATGACAACCATGTATGTCGGATTTTCAAAATTAAAACACATTAGTGGTAAACATTAATTTAACTGAAAAATCAGTTTGCTTGATTACCACTTAGTGGTTTCACTATTCATCAAAAATTGAAGTTTTTCAGAAAATTACAAAAAATTCACCCTAAGCTATATTTGATATTCCGAATTCAAAAATGAAGTCTATTTTACAAAATTCAAATCATATAAGTCGGATTAATTAATTTAATAATTAATTCTCGCTGCCAGAGCAAATAGCGTGTTTTTACAAAACAATTAGTATCAAAAGATTGACACCAATTTAAGACTAATTTCAAAGTGAAATTGATTAAAATGACCACCATTGGATAAAATGGTAAATATATATTCATATTACACATTAAGACAAATTCAAAATATAATATAATCATATAAATAAATTAGATTAAAAAGAAGTTTTGATGTAAAATGCAGTATTTTTCACTATTCATTAAAAAATGAACATTGTCAGAAAAATACCAAAAATTCACACAAGGTAAATTTTGATGTCCCAATCATAAAGGATAAGTTTATTTTGACAAAAATAGTTTATAAAATTTTCAAAATATATATTAAAAAATGGTTTGCCATCAAAAGGCACTAAAACAATCTTTTAAGAATATTAGTGTATTCCATGCATAAGATTGTATTTATTTTCATTTTAAGCCTCTATAACACTATCTTAATCATTAATAGACATAGATAAAAATATCTATTATTCATTACTTACTTGGGATGTTACATCCTTCCCCCTTTAGAAAATTGCGTCCCCGCAATTTATTTACTTATCGAATAAATGGGGGTACTTATCCCTCATTACATTTTTAGATTCCCATGTTGCCTCTTCAATCATGTGGTTTTTCCACAAAACCTTTACCTGCTTAATCACCTTATTCTGTAACACTTTCTCCCTGTGGTCAAGAATCTGGACTGGTTGTTCCTCATAAGATAGGATCTCTTCCAGCTGAACTACCTCTGGGCTCAAAACATGAGATGGATCTGGCATATACATTCTCAACATCGAAACGTGAAAAACATTGTGTACCTGAGATAAACTCGGAGGTAAATCCACTCGGTATGCAACTGATCCAACTCTCTCCAGAATTTCGTATGGTCCAAAAAACCTTGGACTCAACATTCCGTTCTTACCAAATCTCATCATGCGTTTCCAAGGAGAAACCTTGAGAAAAACATGATCACCTACCTCGAAAGATAGATCCTTCCTCCGGTTATCCGCATAACTCTTCTGCCTGCTCTGAGCTGTTCTCATGTGTTTCTGAATCAGCTGAACTTTTTCTGCCATCTCTTCTACCAATTCTGGTCCCATCAACTTCCTTTCACCCACTTCATCCCAGAAAGCTGGAGTTCGACACTGCTTCCCATATAATGCCTGAAATGGTGCCATCTGTATACTGGAATGAAAACTGTTATTATATGAAAATTCAACCAAAGAAAGATGATGGTCCCAACTTCCCTGATAATCCATAGAACAAGCTCGTAGCATATCCTCCAATGTCTGAATTGTTCGTTCTGACTGCCCATCTGATTGAGGATGAAAAGCTGTACTAAAATTTAATTCAGTACCCAACGACTTCTGAAGGCCTTTCCAAAAGTTAGAAGTAAACCTGGGATCACGATCTGACACAATGGAGAGAGGAACTCCATGTAACCTGACTATCTCTTTAATATACAAACGGGAAAGTTGATCAAGAGAGAAAGTATCTCGTATAGAAAGGAAATGAGCAGATTTGGTCAAGCGATCAACAATAACCCAGATTGCATTATTACCTCGAGATGTATTCGGTAATCCAACAACAAAGTCCATGGATATATTCTCCCATTTCCACTCTGGCACTGGTAAAGGCTGAAGCATCCCTTTCTGTAACTGCCGCTTTGCTTTAACCTGTTGACATGTCAAACACTTCACAGTAAAATCAGCAATATCTCTTTTCATTCTATCCCACAAGTAATACTCCCGCAGATCTCTATACATCTTAGTACTGCCCGGATGAACTAAAAACGGAGAACTATGAGCTTCACATAACAACTCTCTCTTCAACTGTGAATCACAAGGCACACACAATCTCCTCTAAAATCTCAAAACACAATCATTATCAATGTTGAATTCAGGCAACTTACCTTTCTGAACCAGCTCTACCTTTTTCTGCAACTCACTATCTTGCTTCTGTGCCTGCTTGATGTTATCTGATAGAGAAGATCTCAATGCTACCTGAAACAAAACAGAAGGAATTCCTGCACCAACAACTTCTATGCCAAAGTTCATCAAATCATTAACCAAAGGATCACGTTCCAAACACAACATTGTTAATGAAGCATTACTTTTTCGACTCAAAGCTTCAGCCACTTTATTTGCTTTTCCTGGATGGTAATGAATTGTACAATCATAATCCTTGATTAATTCCAACAATCTCCTTTGTCTCATGTTTAACTCTTTCTGAGTGAATATATACTTTAAACTTTTGTGATCAGTATATATTTCACACTTTACTCCATACAAATGATGCCTCCAAATTTTTAAAGCAAAAACAACAGCAGCTAGTTCCAAATCATGTGTAGGGTAATTTACCTCATGAGTTTTCAACTGTCGTGAAGCATAAGAAATTACCTGATCATTCTGCATTAGGACGCAACCAAGTCCTTTAAATGAAGCATCACTGTATATAACAAACTCACTATTCCTGAAAGGTAGTGCCAAAACTGGAGCATTCACCAATCTTCTTTTCAATTCCTGAAAACAATCATCACATTCTTTTTTCTAGATAAACTTAACACCCTTCCGAGTTAGCTTAGTCATTGGACTAGATAAACGTGAAAAATTTATAACAAACCTTCGGTAATAGCCCGCCAAACCAAGGAAGCTACAAATCTCAGTTACATTTGTGGGTCTTGGCCATTCTTCCACAACTTTTGTTTTTGCAGGATCAACAGTTATTCCATCTTTAGAAACAATGTTACCAAGGAAAGAAATTTGTTGCAACCAAAACTCACACTTGCTGAATTTCCCATACAGTTTCTTTTCTTTTAATGTTTGCAAGATAACCCTTAAATGTTTTTCATGCTCCTATTTACTTTTAGAAAACACCAAAATATCATCAATGAAAACCACCAAAAACTTATCCAAGAACTCATGGAAAATTCTATTCATTAAGTCCATGAATACAGCAGGTGCATTGGTTAGCCCAAAAGGCATTACTAAAAATTCATAATGGCCATATCTCGTACGTAATGTGGTCTTCGGAATATCTGCCTCCTTTACCTTCAGCTGATGGTACCCCGATCTCAGGTCAATCTTTGAAAAAAACTGAGCTCCCTGGAGCTGATCAAACAAATCATCGATATGAGGCAAAGGATATTTGTTCTTAACAGTGATATTATTCAAGGCTCTATAATCAATGAAAAATCTCATATAACCATCTTTCTTTTTAACAAATAAAACAGGAGCACCCCATGGTGATGTGCTAGGTCTAATGAAACCTTTCTCTAATAAATCTTGCAATTGATCCTTCAACTCTAAAAGTTCAATTTGTGCCATTCGATAAGGGGGTTTTGAAATTGGCTTAGCATCAGGAACTAAGTCAACAGTAAACTCAACTTCCCGATCTGGTATTATTCTAGGAAAATAATCAGGAAAAACATCAGGATACTCATTTACTACTGGCACATCATTAATCTGAACAGCTCATTTATTTTCAATGACGTGTGCAAGGTAACATTCATTTCCATCTTTTACAAGTTTCTCGGCCTCTTGATATGTTATCAAAAGTAAGGGTTCATTCCTGTAAACAAACTGAAAGTCTTTCTGAAAAGAAACTTCTTTAGCTCTACAGTCAATCTTAGCATGGTAAATAGAGAGCCAATCCATACCCAGGATAACATCAAACTCTACTAGAGGTAGAACAATAAGGTTTGAAAGTAGGTTCTTTCCACAGATAAGGATAGGAAGATTCTTATAAATTCTTTTTGCCTCAACATTTCCCCCAGGTGTTTTTACCAAAAGTTCACGAGTCATTTCTTGAGATGGTATTCCCATTTTACTAGAAAAGGTTTCAGAGATGAAAAATGTGTAGACCCCGAATTAAACAACACGCTGGCATAATCTAAAAAAACAAACAAAGTACCTGATACAACTTCATTTGATGGCCCGACATCTGCTGAAGTAGTTGCAAAGGATTTCACCACCCCTTTCTGCCTGTAGTCTAACTTCATCCCATCACTCAGGCTCTTTGTCGGACACTCATTTGCATAGTGACCCATCTCATTGCACTTAAAACATTTCACTAACTGTAAATCAAATTTGTTCTTACCATCACCTTGATCCTTTTCAGTGCAATCACGAGCCTTATGTCCCATCTTACCACATCGGTAGAACTTCCCAGAATTCAGAAGACATTCCCCAGCATGCCTTTTGCCACATTTATCACAAACTAGAAACTTAGTTCTCTTACCATCAGACTTTTTTGAAGAATTCTTACCTTTCTCCTGCCACCTCGGTCTCTTCTTCTGATGGTTGTTATAGAAAACTTGGTCATCGGCAAACTCCATTTCCACCTTCTCAGCACATCGAACAAGTTTTTTATAAATTTTTAACTCACGAGAAGCTAATTCCCTTCGATACTTTGGCTTTAATCCTGAGTAGAGACGATTGATTTTACTATCAAGGTCCCGGATAAAATTTGGAGCATACCTTGCCAATCGAGTGAACCTTTCTTCATAGGCATCCACTGAGTCTTCCTCTTTCCTCAATTCCAAGAATTTCATTTCCATCCTAAGTCGAACAGCCTTAGGAAAATACTTCTCAAGAAACATACCTTTGAATTCATCCCAGTCAAGAGCATCAATCTCATCGGCGTCCCAGATATTTTTAACCATAGACCACCACTGATCTGCTTCACCCTCCAAACGGTAAATAGCAAGACTAACCTTTTGATTGTCTGAACACCCCATGACATCAAAAATCTTCTCCAGTGCATTAATCCACCCTTCAGCTAGCACATGGTCAGATGATTCTCTGAATGATGGTGGATGTTGCCTCATGAAATGTTCCACCACTGACATGTTCCTCTGCAGTTGTTCTGGCTGATCTCGTGCATGGATACCACCGCCATTTATCGCTTGAGTCAACTGCGCCATTACTGCAACAAACTGTTCAGTTCCAATTCTGACCATTTCTGGATGCTGATTCGGAAGTTTATTTCCTTCTGTATGCCTTCCTAGAACTGCTTCCCTGTTTCCTCTGCGGAAAACCATTCTGAACAAACATGTCTTAGATGAAGCAACATGGTAATCTTTAAATGCTATATCATTTCGAAAAAAAATATTTTTGGATAATCATTTAATAGAATTATAACTCCTAAAGTTATCTAAACCGACCTTTGATACCAACTATAAGGCCCCATCCTTAAACCTTACTTAATCTTGAGTTATTACAAGATTACACATTGAGGATCTTTTCAGGTTTAGAGTTTTTGAGAATTAGATCATAAAACTTGCATTACATTCCACATATAAACAAAGTGGTTACATAAAGATAGTATTCTTCATTCCCATCAATGGAAACACATTTAAAATAAAACATGGATTATTTCATGACACATGCTTGACTCTATCATCTTATCATGTACCATTCCCTTGACTTGTGAAAAACATTTCAAAAACTTGGGATGAGCATAAAAACTCAGTATGGGTTATAAAAAACATGGAAAGGAAACATGAGTTCATATATACATAAGAATGAAATCATACATTACCCATAAAACAGAGGCACTTTAACATACCTCATAAAATCATGAATAAATCATAGAAATCATAAGACATAAAGGTAACTTGAGGCATTCATAACATTATTACGTAGGGAGTAACCCTCTTGGTTACGTTTGGAATACCCATCACAGTATATTCCCTAAAATCTCTTCAGAGAAACCTTAACTTTTCACTCCTTCGCGTTACCCAATGAATTGGAGAGCTATAATGGGCTCACCCGCCCTTAGTTTATCACGGAACCACCCGTCTTCATAATAATGCCCAAGAACCATAACATAATCATATCACATAAAACATGCATAAAGGAAACATAACATTTCCACATTTCAATCATGAGATATCAATACAACACATTGATATAATAAAAACATTATGAAAACCATTTTCAATACCAAAGTAAAACATGGTATTTATTTTTCTTTTAAAAAAAGGTATGGCTTGTAGAGGAAGCCAAAACTCAAATAACAGTTACGACGGCGGAGAAGTCGTTGTCGCCGCATACGTATGACAAAAACATTTCCTTTTTTCGTTTAGTAAACGCTTCGTATAAAAATGATTCCTTTTGAATAAACGTAAAAGTCAAAGGGGTTTATACACCGTATAAAAGAAAGTTGTGTATAAAATAAAGTATGCCTCAATGAAAGGAGATTGAGACGAAGTCCCATACCTCGTATCCGACTTGACCCGACCATTCTTTAATCTCCTGAATAATAAACTTGAGTTAATCTCTAATTGCTTATGAATCTTTTTCAAGTTCATTATTCCTTTTATACCATGTTATGAACATCATGTAATCAGTTAAGTTAATAATGTTCATTTTGTCGGTATTTGGTTCTTAAGTCAAAAATAGACTTCTTACACTTACATGTTGTTAATTTGGTCAAAGTTTCATTATATCCAGAATGGTATTCATGATGTAGATATCACATATTTCATATATATCTAGTACATACATGCATTTATAATATTACATAATCATTTAGAGGCAAGAAATGAAATGCACCGTTCATGGAGACGGTAAGCCGTACGTACGCATGAACGCTACTTTCATTTCTATTTCATATTTTATAGAATGGAATCATAATGATATAAAGGTATATTATAATTCCAGTATAATGTCATATATAATATCATAGTTCCATCCTTTATATGTCCCACATATGGTATTTAATGAATCAAATGACTTTGAGGGGGCGGTAGTCCGCACTTCCTAAAATGAAGATATCGTGTTTACCCATAATGGAAACCATAAATGTATGCCCAAAATGAAAAAAACAGAAGCTTAAGGAAAAAATAAACATATTATATATCATATATAAATATAGTGACATCATAATGGCCACATTTGAAGGTGTTAAATGAGTGTTGAACAATCATCGTTTCGGGAGGCAGAATTTCGCCATCCAAGGAAACCGTATGTTCTTTAACCATTTGATGCAGTTGTGTGAGAAATTAGCTCAAATAAATCTTATAAAAACATCCTAGTATATTGAAGATACTGGTGTTGTTACAAAATAATTAAATAAAAAAAGTTTAGGGGGTTGGAGAAGAAAAATAAAACAAATGAACATGAGATAATGAATTACCTTAAAAAGTGTAACTCCTTTTGATTTGAGCCTAAAGACTTCCTTTGAAAGGATTCTGCCCAAATGGAATCCTCTAGGATGAGTAGAGGGATGTGGAGAGAGTAAATGTTCAGGGGTTGGCCGAGCCAAAGGCTTGAGTAGTGTGTGAAATGAGGTAGAGGTGGGGGCCTTTTATAAGAGGAGAGGAGGGGCACTTTTGGAAAGTAAAAAAATATTACTTTATTTGAAAATGTGTTTCTGTTTCAAAAAGTCCCAAATTGATATAATTCGTGGATAAGGTGATAAGGCTTTTAAATCCAGTCATCCAATAAGTTTTGGACATGTGTAGTTTATAGAGTTTACATTATCTTTCCATTTTATTTAAATCATCAAATAATGATGTCATCGCTGCATCATTATTATGTCATAAATAATTTAATTTATTTAATGTCTAAAAATCATAAAAAAATACTATGATGTATGAAATCTTTTTAGCTTTCCAATTAATATTTATAATCAAAAATCTTATCTTTATAACCCAATGTAAAAATTGGTTTCGTAAAACATCTCTTGTTTGTGTCATTTTTACTTTAACATTTAATAAAAAAGTTATTTATGTCATTTCCAAACCAAAGTGTCTCCATGGGGTCCCCAAGTTGACCAATGGCTTGTCTTGGTCGGACATGACACAACCAATAAGGTTGGGACATGTGTCTAGATCATTTCATATTATTAAAGCATTATTTATACCTTAAACTACACTAATTACCACTAATCGCGATTAAAAACTTAATAAGGTACTATTCACCAAAAAATTATTTTAATCTCATTGAAACACATTTTACTTCTTAATGACAACCATGTATGTCGGATTTTCAAAATTCAATACACATTAGTGGTAAACATTAATTTAAATGAAAAATCAGTTTGCTTGATTACCACTTAGTGGTTTCACTATTCATCAAAAATTGAAGTTTTTCAGAAAATTACCAAAAATTCTCCCTAAGCTATATTTGATATTTCGAATTAAAAAATGAAGTCTATTTTACAAAATTCAAATCATATAAGTCACATTAATTAATTTAATAATTAATTCCTGCTTCCAGAGCAAATAGCGTGTTTTTACAAAACAATTAGTATCAAAAGATTGACACCAGTTTAAGTCTAATTTCAAAGTGAAATTGATTCCAATGACCACCATTGGATAAAATGGTAAATATATATTCATATTACACATTAAGACCAATTAAAAATATAATATAATCATATAAATAAATTAGATTAAAAAGATGTTTTGATGTAAAATGCAGTATTTTTCACTATTCATTAAAAAATGAACATTGTCAGAAAAATACCAAAAATTCACACAAGGTAAATTTTGATGTCCCAATCATAAAGGATAAGTTTATTTTGACAAAAATAGTTTATAAAATTGTCAAAAATATAGATTCAAAAATGGGTTGCCATCAAAAGGCACTAAAACAATCTTTTAGGAATATTAGTGTATTCCATGCATAAGATTGTATTTATTTTCATTTTAAGCCTCTATAACATTATCTTAATCATTAATAGACATAGATAAAAATATCTATTATTCATTACTTACTTGGGATGTTACATCCTTCCCCCCTTTAGAAAATTTCGTCCCCGTAATTTATTTACTTATCGAATAAATGGGGGTACTTATCCCTCATTGCATTTTCAGATTCCCATGCTGCCTCTTCAATCATGTGGTTTTTCCACAAAACCTTTACCTTCTTAATCACCTTATTCCGTAACACTTTCTCCCTGTGGTCAAGAATCTGGACTGGTTGTTCCTCATAAGATAGGTTCTCTTCCAGCTGAACTACCTCTGGGCTCAAAACATGAGATGGATCTGGCATATACATTCTCAACATCGAAACGTGAATAACATTGTGTACCTGAGATAAACTCGGAGGTAAAGCCACTCGGTATGCAACTGATCCAACTCTCTCCAGAATTTCGTATGGTCCAACAAACCATGGACTCAACTTTCCTTTCTTACCAAATCTCATCACGCTTTTCCAAGGAGAAACCTTGAGAAAAACATGATCACCTACCTCGAAAGATAGATCCTTCCTCCGGTTATCCGCATAACTCTTCTGCCTGCTCTGAGCTGTTCTCATGTGTTTCTGAATCAGCTGAACTTTTTCTGCCATCTCTTCTACCAATTCTGGTCCCATCAACTTCCTTTCACCCACCTCATCCCAGAAAGCTGGAGTTCGACACCGCTTCTCATATAATGCCTGAAATGGTGCCATCTGTATACTGGAATGAAAACTGTTATTATATGAAAATTAAACCAAAGAAAGATGATGGTTCCAACTTTCCTGATAATCTATAGAACAAGCTCGTAGGATATCCTCCAATGTCTGAATTGTTCGTTCTGACTGCCCATCTGATTGAGGATGAAAAGCTGTACTAAAATTTAATTCAGTACCCAACGACTTCTGAAGGCCTTTCCAAAAGTTAGAAGTAAACCTGGGATCACGATCTGATACAATTGAGAGAGAAACTCCATGTAACCTGACTATCTCTTTAAGATACAAACGGGAAAGTTGATCAAGAGAGAAAGTCTCTCGTATAGCAAGGAAATGAGCAGATTTGGTCAAGCGATCAACAATAACCCAGATTGCATTATTACCTCAAGATGTCTTCGGAAATCCAACAACAAAGTCCATGGATATATTCTCCCATTTCAACTCTGGCACTGGTAAAGGCTGAAGCATCCCTTTCGGTAACTACCGCTCTGCTTTAACCTGTTGACATGTCAAACACTTCACAGTAAAATCAGCAATATCTCTTTTCATTCCATCCCACTAGTAATACTCCCGCAGATCTCTATACATCTTAGTACTTCCCGGATGAACTGAAAACGGAGAACTATGAGCTTCACATAACAACTCTCTCTTCAATTTTGAATCACAAGGCACACACAATCTCCTCCCAAATCTCAAAACACAATCATTATCAATGTTGAATCTAGGAAACTTACCTTTCTGAACTAGCTCTACCTTTTTCTGCAACTCACTATCTTGCTTTTGTGCCTGCTTGATTCTATCTGATAGAGAAGATCTCACTGCTACCTAAATCAAAACAGAAGGACTTCCTGCACCAACAACTTCTATGCCAAAGTTCATCAAATCATTAACCAAAGGATCACGTTCCAAATGAAACATTGTTAATGAAGCATTACTTTTTCGACTCAAAGCATCAGCCACTTTATTTTCTTTTCCTGGATGGTAATGAATTGTACAATCATAATCCTTGATTAATTCCAGCCATCTCCTTTGTCTCATGTTTAACTCTTTCTGAGTGAATATATACTTTAAACTATTGTGATCGGTATATATTTCACACTTTACTCCATACAAATGATGCCTCCAAATTTTTAAAGCAAAAACAACAGCAGCTAGTTCCAAATCATGTGTAGGGTAATTTACCTCACGAGTTTTCAACTGTCGTGAAGCATAAGCAATTACCTGATCATTCTACATTAGGACGCAACCAAGTCCTTTAAATGAAGCATCACTGTATATAACAAACTCACCATTCCTGGAAGGTAGTGCCAAAACTGGAGCATTCACCAATCTTCTTTTCAATTCCTGAAAACAATCATCATATTCTTTTTTCCAGATAAACTTAACACCCTTCCGAGTTAGCTTAGTCATTGGACTAGATAACCGTGAAAAATTTCTAACAAACTTTCGGTAATAGCCCACCAAACCAAGGAAGCTACGAATCTCGGTTACATTTGTGGGTCTTGGCCATTCTTCCACAACTTCTGTTTTTGCAGGATCAACAGTTATTCCATCTTTAGAAACAATGTGACCAAGGAAAGAAATTTGTTGCAACCAAAACTCACACTTGCTGAATTTCCCATACAGTTTATTTTCTTTTAAGGTTTGCAAGATAACCCTTAAATGTTTTTCATGCTCCTCTTTACTTTTAGAAAACACCAAAATATCATCAATGAAAACCACCACAAACTTATCCAAGAACTCATGGAAAATTCTATTCATTAAGTCCATGAATACAGAAGGTGCATTGGTTAGCCCAAAAGGCATTACTAAAAATTCATAATGGCCATATCTCGTACGTAACGCGGTCTTCGGAATATCTGCCTCCTTTACCTTCAGCTGATGGTACCCCGATCTCAGGTCAATCTTTGAAAAAAACTGAGCTCCCTGGAGCTGATCAAACAAATCATCGATATGAGGAAAAGGATATTTGTTCTTAACAGTGATATTATTCAAGGCTCTATAATCAATGAAAAATCTCATAGAACCATCTTTCTTTTTAACAAATAAAACAGGAGCACCCCATGGTGATGTGCTAGGTCTAATGAAACCTTTCTCTAATAAATCTTGCAATTGATCCTTGAACTCTAACAGTTCAATTTGGGCCATTCGATAAGGGGTTTTTGAAATTGGCTTAGCATCAGGAACTAAGTCAACAGTAAACTCAACTTCCCGATCTGGTATTATTCTAGGCAACTCATCAGGAAAAACATCAGGATACTCATTTACTACTGGCACATCATTAATCTGAACAGTTCCTTTATTTTCAACGACGTGTGCAAGGTAACATTCATTTCCATCTTTTACAAGTTTCTCGGCCTCCTGATATGTTATCAAAAGTAAGGGTTCATTCCTGTAAACAAACTAAAAGTATTTCTGAAAAGAAACTTCTTTAGCTCTACAGTCAATCTTAGCATGGTAAATAAGGAGCCAATCCATACCCAGGATAACATCAAACTCTACTAGAGGTAGAACAATAAGGTTTGAAAGTAGGTTCTTTCCACAGATAAGGATAGGAAGATTCTTATAAATTCCTTTTGCCTCAACATTTCCCCCAGGTGTTTTTACCAAAAGTTCAGGAGTCATTTCTTGAGATGGTATTCCCATTTTACAAGAAAAGGTTTCAGAGATGAAAGAATGTGTAGACCCCGAATTAAACAACACGCTGGCATAATCTGAAAAAACAAACAAAGTACCTGATACAACTTCATTTGATGGCCCGACATCTGCTGAAGTAGTTGCAAAGGATTTCACCACCCCTTTCTGCTTGTAGTCTAACTTCTTCCCATCACTCAGGCTCTTTGTCGGACACTCATTTTCATAGTGACCCATCTCATTTCACTTAAAACATTTCAGTAACTATAAATCAAATTTGTTCTTACCTTCACCTTGATCCTTTTCAGTGCAATCACGAGCCTTATGTCCCATCTTACCACATCGGTAGAACTTCCCAGAATTCAGAAGACAATCCCCAGCATGCCTTTTGCCACATTTATCACAAACTGGAAACTTAGTTCTCTTACCATCAGACTTTTTTGAAGAATTCTTACCTTTCTCCTGCCACCTCGGTCTCTTCTTCTGCTGGTTGTTATAGAAAACTTGGTCATCGTTAAACTCCTTTTCCACCTTCTCAGCACATCGAACAAGCTTTTTATAACTTTTAAACTCACGAGAAGCTAATGCCCTTCGATACTTTGGCTTTAATCCTGAGTAGAAACGATTGATTTTACTATCAAGGTCCCGGATAAAATTTGGAGCATACCTTGCCAATCGAGTGAACCTTTCTTCATAGGCAGCCACTAAGTCTTCCTCTTGCCTCAATTCCAAGAATTGCATTTCCATCCTAAGTCGAACAGCCTTAGGAAAATACTCCTCAAGAAACATACCTTTGAATTCATCCCAGTCAAGAGCATCAATCTCATCGGCGTCCAAGATATTTTTAACCATAGACCACCACTGATCTGCTTCACCCTCCAAACGGTAAATAGCAAGACTAACCTTTTGATTGTCTGAACACCCCATGACATCAAAAATCTTTTCCAGTTCTTTAATCCACCCTTCAGCTAGCACAGGGTCAGATGATCCTCTGAATGATGGTGGATGTTGCCTCATGAAATGTTCCACCACTGACATGTTCCTCTGCGGTTGTTCTGGCTGATCTCCTGCATGGATACCACCACCATTTACCGCTTGAGTCAACTGTGCCATTACTTCAAAAAACTGTTCAGTTCAAATTCCGAAGATTTCTGGATGCTGATTCAGAAGGTTATTTCCTTCTGTATGCCTTCCTAGCACTGCTTCCCTGTTTCCTCTGTGGAAAACCATTCTGAACAAAATGTCTTAGATGAAGCAACATGGTAATCTTTAAATGCTATATCATTTCGAAAAAAAATATTTTTGGATAATCATTTAATAGAATTATAACTCCTAAAGTTATCTAAACCGACCATTGATACCAACTATAAGGCCCCATCCTTAAACCTTACTTAATCTTGAGTTATTAAAAGATTACACATTGAGGATCTTTTCAGGTTTCGAGTTTTTGAGAATTAGATCATAAAACTTGCTTTACATTCCACATATAAACAAAGTGGTTACATAAAGATATTATTCTTCATTCCCATCAATGGAAACACATTTAAAATAAAACATGGATTATTTCTTGACACATTCTTGACTCTATGATCTTATCATGTACCTTTCCCTTGACCTGTGAAAAACATTTCAAAAACTTGGGATGAGCATAAAAACTCAGTATGGGTTATAAAAAAACATGGAAAGGAAACATGAGTTCATATATACATAAGAATGAAATCATAATTTACCCATAAAACATAGGCACTTTAACATACCTCATAAAATCATGAATAAATCATAGAAATCATAAGACATAAAGGTAACTTGAGGCATTCATAACATTATTACGTAGGGAGTAACCCTCTTGGTTACGTTTGGAATACCCATCACAATATATTCCCTAAAATCTCTTCGGAGAAACCTTAACGTTTCACTCCTTCGCGTTACCCAATGCATTGGAGAGCTATAACGGGCTCACCCACCCTTAGTTTATCACGGAACCACCCGTCTTCATAATAATGACCAAGAACCATAACATAATCATATCACATAAAACATGCATAAAGGAAACATAACATTTCCACATTTCAATCATGAGATATCAATACAACACATTGATATAATAAAAACATTATGAAAACCATTTCCAATACCAAAGTAAAACATGGTATTTATTTTTCTTTTAAAAAAAAGGTATGGCTTGTAGAGGAAGCCGAAACTCAAATAACGGTTACGACGGCGGAGAAGTCGTTGTCGCCGCATACGTACGACAAATACATTCCCTTTTGTCATTTAGTAAACGCTTCGTATAAAAAATATTCCTTTTGAATAAACGTAAAAGTCAAAGGGGTTTATACACCGTATAAAAGAAAGTTGTGTATAAAATAAAGTATGCCTCAATGAAAGGAGATTGAGACGAAGTCCCATACCTCGTATCCGACATGACCCGACCATTCTTTAATCTCCTGAATAATAAACTTGAGTTAATCTCTACTTGCTTATGAATCTTTTTCAAGTTCATTATTCCTTTTATACCATGTTATGAACATCATGTAATCAGTTAAGTTAATAATGTTCATTTTGTCGTTATTTGGTTCTTAAGTCAAAAATAGACTTCTTACACTTACATGTTGTTAATTTGGTCAAAGTTTCATTATATCCAGAATGTTATTCATGATGTAGATATCACATATGTCATATATATCCAGTACATACATGCATTTATAATATTACATAATCATTTAGAGGTAAGAAATGAAATGCACCGTTCATGGAGACGGTAAGCCGTACGTACGCATGAACGCTACTTTCATTTCTATTTCGTATTTTATAGAATGGAATCATAATGATATAAAGGTATATTATAATTCCAGTATAATATCATATATAATATCATAGTTCCATCCTTTATATGTCCCACATATGGTATTTAATGAATCAAATCACTTTGAGGGGGCGGTAGTCCGCACTTCATAAAATGAAGATATCGTGTTTACCCATAATGGAAACCATAAAGGTATTCCCAAAATGAAAAAAAACAGAAGCTTAAGGAAAACATAATCATATTATATATCATATATAAAAATAGTGACATCATAATGGCCACCTTTGAAGGTGTTAAATTAGTGTTGAACAATCATCGTTTCGGGAGGCAGAATTTCGCCATCCACGGAAACCGTATGTTCTTTAACCATTTGATGCAGTTGTGTGAGAGTGTAGCTCAAATAAATCTTATAACAACATCCTAGTATAATGAAGATACTGGTGTTGTTACAAAAGAATTAAATACAAAGAGTTTAGGGGGTTGGAGAAGCAAAATAAAACAAATGAACATGAGATAATGAATTACCTTAAAAAGTGTAACTCCTTTTGATTTGAGCCTAAAGGCTTCCTTTGAAAGGATTCTGCCCAAAGGGAATCCTCTAGGATGAGTATATGGATGTGAAGAGAGTAAATGGGCAGGGGTTGGCCGAGCCAAAGGCTTGACTAGTGTGTTAAATGAGGTAGAGGTGGGGTCCTTTTATAAGAGGAGAGGAGGGGCACTTTTGGAAAGTAAAGAAATATTACTTTATTTGAAAATGTGTTTCGGTTTCAAAAGGTCCCAAACTGATATAATTCGTGGATAAGGTGATAAGGCTTCTAAATCCACTCATCCAATAAGTTTTGGACATGTGTAGTTCATTTATTTTACATTATCTTTCCATTTTATTTAAATCGTCAAATAATGATGTCATCGCTGCATCATTATTATGTCATAAATAATTTAATTTATTTAATGTCTAAAAATCATAAAAAAAATTCTATGATGTAGGAAATCTTTTTATCTTTCCAATTACTATTTATAATCAAAAATCTGATCTTTATAACCCCATGTAAATTTTTTTTCTTAAAACATCTCTTGTTTGTGTCATTTTTACTTTAACATTTAATAAAAAGTTATTTATGTCATTTCCAAACCAAAGTGTCTCCATGGGGTCCCCAAGTTGACCCATGGCTTGTATTGGTCGGACATGACACAACCAATAAGGTTGGGTCATGTGTCTAGGTCATTTCATATTATTAAAGCATTATTTATACCTTAAACTCCACCAATTACCACTAATTGCGATTAAAAACTTAATAAGTTACTATTCACCAAAAAATTATTTTAATCTCATTGAAACACATTTTACTTATTAATGACAACCATGTATGTCGGATTTTCAAAATTCAATACACATTAGTGGTAAACATTCATTTAACTGAAAAATCAGTTTGCTTGATTACCACTTAGTGGTTTCACTATTCATCAAAAATTGAAGTTTTTCAGAAAATTACCAAAAATTCACCCTAAGCTATATTTGATATTCCGAATTCAAAAATGAAGTCTATTTTACAAAATTCAAATCATATAAGTCACATTAATTAATTTAATAATTAATTCCCGCTGCCAGAGCAAATAGCGTGTTTTTACAAAACAATTAGTATCAAAAGATTGACACCAGTTTAAGACTAATTTCAAAGTGAAATTGATTCCAATGACCACCATTGGATAAAATGGTAAATATATATTCATATTACACATTATGACCAATTCAAAATATAATATAATCATATAAATAAATTAGATTAAAAAGAAGTTTTGATGTAAAATGCAGTATTTTTCACTATTCATTAAAAAATGAACATTGTCAGAAAAATACCAAAAATTCACACAAGGTAAATTTTGATGTCCCAATCATAAAGGATAAGTTTATTTTGACAAAAATAGTTTATAAAATTGTCAAAATATAGATTCAAAAATGGTTTTCCATCAAAAGGCACTAAAACAATCTTTTAAGAATATTAGTGTATTCCATGCATAAGATTGTATTTATTTTCATTTTAAGCCTCTATAACACCATCTTAATCATTAATAGACATAGATAAAAATATCTATTATTCATTACTTACTTGTGATGTTACATCCTTACCCCCTTTAGAAAATTGAGTCCCCAAAATTTATTTACTTATCGAATAAATGGGGGTACTTATCCCTCATTGCATTTTCAGATTCCCATGTTACCTCTTCAATCATGTGGTTTTTCCACAAAACCTTTACCTGCTTAATCACCTTATTCCGTAACACTTTCTCCCTGTGGTCAAGAATCTGGACTGGTTGTTCCTCATAAGATAGGTTCTCTTCCAGCTGAACTACCTCTAGGCTCAAAACATGAGATGGATCTGGCATATACATTCTCAACATCGAAACGTGAAAAACATTGTGTACCTGAGATAAACTCAGAGGTAAAGCCACTCGGTATGCAACTGATCCAACTGTCTCCAGAATTTCGTATGGTCCAACAAACCTTGGACTCAACTTTCCTTTCTTACCAAATCTCATCACGCTTTTCCAAGGAGAAACCTTGAGAAAAACATGATCACCTACCTCGAAAGATAGATCCTTCCTCCGGTTATCCGCATAACTCTTCTGCCTGCTCTGAGCTGTTATCATGTGTTTCTGAATCAGCTGAACTTTTTCTGCCATCTCTTCTACCAATTCTGGTCCCATCAACTTCCTTTCACCCACTTCATCCCAGAAAGCTGGAGTTCGACACCGCTTCCCATATAATGCCTGAAATGGTGCCATCTGTATACTGGAATGAAAACTGTTATTATATGAAAATTCAACCAAAGAAAGATGATGGTCCCAACTTCTCTGATAATCCATAGAACAAGCTCGTAGCATATCCTCCAATGTCTGAATTGTTCGTTCTGACTGCCCATCTGATTGAGGATGAAAAGCTGTACTAAAATTTAATTCAGTACCCAACGACTTCTGAAGGCCTTTCCAAAAGTTAGAAGTAAACCTGGGATCACGATCTGATACAATGGAGAGAGAAACTCCATGTAACCTGACTATCTCTTTAAGATACAAACGGGAAAGTTAATCAAGAGAGAATGTATCTCGTATAGCAAGGAAATGAGCAGATTTGGTCAAGCGATCAATAATAACCCAGATTGCATTATTACCTCGAGATGTCTTCGGTAATCCAACAACAAAGTCCATGGATATATTCTCCCATTTCCACTCTGGCACTGGTAAAGGCTGAAGCATTCCTTTCGGTAACTGCCGCTCTGCTTTAACCTGTTGACATGTCAAACACTTCACAGTAAAATCAGCAATATCTCTTTTCATTCCATCCCACCAATAATACTCCCGCAGATCTCTATACATCTTAGTACTGCCCGGATGAACTGAAAACGGAGAACTATGAGCTTCACATAACAACTCTCTCTTCAACTATGAATCACAAGGCACACACAATCTCCTCCCAAATCTCAAAACACAATCATTATCAATGTTGAATTCAGGCAACTTACCTTTCTGAACCAGCTCTACCTTTTTCTGCAACTCACTATCTTGCTTCTGTGCCTGCTTGATTCTATCTGATAGAGAAGATCTCACTGCTACCTGAAACAAAACAGAAGGACTTCCTGCACCAACAACTTCTATGCCAAATTTCATCAAATCATTAACCAAAGGATCACGTTCCAAATGCAACATTGTTAATGAAGCATTACATTTTCGACTCAAAGCATCAGTCACTTTATTTGCTTTTCCTGGATGGTAATGAATTGTACAATCATAATCCTGGATTAATTCCAGCCATCTCCTTTGTCTCATGTTTAACTCTTTCTGAGTGAATATATACTTTAAACTTTTGTGATCGGTATATATTTCACACTTTACTCCATACAAATGATGCCTCCAAATTTTTAAAGCAAAAACAACAGCAACTAGTTCCAAATCATGTGTAGTGTAATTTACCTCATGAGTTTTCAACTGTCGTGAAGCATAAGCAATTACCTGATCATTCTGCATTAGGACGCAACCAAGTCCTTTAAATGAAGCATCACTGTATATAACAAACTCACCATTCCTTGACGGTAGTGCCAAAACTGGAGCATTCACTAATCTTCTTTTCAATTCCTGAAAACAATCATCACATTCTTTTTTCCAGATAAACTTAACACCCTTCCGAGTTAGCTTAGTCATTGGACTAGATAACCGTTAAAAATTTCTAACAAACCTTCGGTAATAGCCCGCCAAACCAAGGAAGCTATGAATCTCGGTGACATTTGTGGGTCTTGGCCATTCTTCCACAACTTTTGTTTTTGCAGGATCAACAGTTATTCCATCTTTAGAAACAATGTGACCAAGGAAAGAAATTTGTTGCAACCAAAACTCACAGTTGCTGAATTTCCCATACAGTTTATTTTCTTATAAGGTTTTCAAGATAACCCTTAAATGTTTTTCATGCTCCTCTTTACTTTTATAAAACACCAAAATATCATCAATGAAAACCACCACAAACTTATCCAAGAACTCATGGAAAATTCTATTCTTTAAGTCCATGAATAAAGCAGGTGCATTGGTTAGCCCAAAAGGCATTACTAAAAATTCATAATGGCCATATCTCGTACGTAACGCGGTCTTCGGAATATCTGCCTCCTTTACCTTCAGCTGATGGTACCCTGATCTCAGGTCAATCTTTGAAAAAAACTGAGCTCCCTGGAGCTGATCAAACAAATCATCGATATGAGGCAAAGGATATTTGTTCTTAACAGTGATATTATTCAAGGCTCTATAATCAATGAAAAATCTCATAGAACCATCTTTCTTTTTAACAAATAAAACACGAGCACCCCATGGTGATGTGCTAGGTCTAATGAAACCTTTCTCTAATAAATCATGCAATTGATATTTCAACTCTAAAAGTTCAATTTGTGACATTCGATAAGGGGGTTTTGAAATTGGCTTAGCATCAGGAACTAAGTCAACAGTAAACTCAACTTCCCGATCTGGTATTATTCTAGGAAACTCATCCGGAAAAACATCAGGATACTCATTTACTACTGGCACATCATTAATCTGAACAATTCCTTTATTTTCAACGACGTGTGCAAGGTAACATTCATTTCCATCTTTTACAAGTTTCTCGGCCTCTTGATATGTTATCAAAAGTAAGGGTTCATTCCTGTAAACAAACTGAAAGTCTTTCTGAAAAGAAACTTCTTTAGCTCTACAGTCAATCTTAGCATGGTAAATAGAGAGCCAATCCATACCCAGGATAACATCAAACTCTACTAGAGGTAGAACAATATGGTTTGCAAGTAGGTTCTTTCCACAGATAAGGATAGAAAGATTCTTATAAATTCTTTTTTCCTCAGAATTTCCCCCAGGTGTTTTTACCAAAAGTTCAGGAGTCATTTCTTGAGATGGTATTCCCATTTTACTAGAAATGGTTTCAGAGATGAAAGAATGTGTAGACCCCGAATTAAACAACACGCTGGAATAATCTGAAAAAACAAACAAAGTACCTGATACAACTTCATTTGATGGTCCGACATCTGCTGAAGTAGTTGCAAAGGATTTCACCACCCCTTTCTGCTTGTAGTCTAACTTCTTCCCATCACTCAGGCTCTTTGTCGGACACTCATTGGCATAGTGACCCATCTCATTGCACTTAAAACATTTCACTAACTGTAAATCAAATTTGTTCTTACCTTCACCTTGATCCTTTTCAGTGCAATCACGAGCCTTATGTCCCATCTTACCACATCGGTAGAACCTCCCAGAATTCAGAAGACATTCCCCAGCATGCCTTTTTCCACATTTATCACAAAATGGAAACTTAGTTCTCTTACCATCAGACTTTTTTGAAGAATTCTTACCTTTCTCCTGCCACCTCGGTCTCTTCTTCTGCTGGTTGTTATAGAAAACTTGGTCATCGACAAACTCCATTTCCACCTTCTCAGCACATCGAACAAGCTTTTTATAACTTTTAAACTCACAAGAAGCTAATGCCCTTCGATACTTTGTCTTTAATCCTGAGTAGAAATGATTTATTTTACTATCAAGGTCCCGGATAAAATTTGGAGCATACATTTCCAATCGAGTGAAACATTCTTCATAGGCAGCCACTGAGTCTTCCTCTTGCCAAAATTCCAAGAATTGCATTTCCATCCTAAGTCGAACAGCCTTAGGAAAATACTTCTCAAGAAACATACCTTTGAATTCATCCCAGTCAAGAGCATCAATCTCATCGGCGTCCCAGATATTTTTAACCATAGACCACCACTGATCTGCTTCACCCTCCAAATGGTAAATAGAAAGACTAACCTTTTGATTGTATGAACACCCCATGACATCAAAAATCTTCTCCAGTGATTTAATCCACCCTTCAGCTAGCACAGGGTCAGATGATCCTCTGAATGATGGTGGATGTTGCCTCATGAAATGTTCCACCACTGACATGTTCCTCTGCGATTGTTCTGGCTGATCTCGTGCATGGATACCACCTCCATTTTTCGCTTGAGTCAACTGCGCCATTACTGCAACAAACTGTTCAGTTCCAATTCCGACCATTTCTGGATGCTGATTCGGAAGGTTATTTCCTTCTGTATGCCTTCCTAGCACTGCTTCCCTGTTTCCTCTGCGGAAAACCATTCTGAACAAACATGTCTTAGATGAAGCAACATGGTAATCTTTAAATGCTATATCATTTCGAAAAAAAATATTTTTGGATAATCATTTAATAGAATTCTAACTCCTAAAGTTATCTAAACTGACCTTTGATACCAACTATAAGGCCGCATCCTTAAACCTTACTTAATCTTGAGTTATTACAAGATTACACATTGAGGATCTTTTTAGGTTTAGTGTTTTTGAGAATTAGATCATAAAACTTGCATTACATTCCACATATAAACAAAGTGGTTACATAAATATTGCATTCTTCATTCCCATCAATGGAAACACATTTAAAATAAAACATGGATTATTTCTTGACACATGCTTGACTCTATCATCTTATCATGTACCTTTCCCTTGACATGTGAAAAACATTTCAAAAACTTGGGATGAGCATAAAAACTCAGTATGGGTTATAAAAAAACATGGAAAGAAAACATGAATTCATATATACATAAGAATGAAATCATAATTTACCCATAAAACATAGGCACTATAACATACCTCATAAAATCATGAATAAATCATAGAAATCAAAAGACATAAAGGTAACTTGAGGCATTCATAACATTATTACGTAGGGAGTAACCCTCTTAGTTACGTTTGGAATACCCATCACAGTATATTCCCTAAAATCTCTTTGGAGAAACCTTAACGTTTCACTCCTTCGCATTACCCAATGAATTGGAGAGCTATAACGGGCTCACCCGCCCTTAGTTTATCACAGAACCACCCGTGTTCATAATAATGCCCAAGAACCATAACATAATCATATCACATAAAACATGCATAAAGGAAACATAACATTTCCACATTTAAATCATGAGATATCAATACAACACATTGATATAATAAAAACATTATGAAAACCATTTTCAATACCAAAGTAAAACATGTTATTTATTTTTCTTTAAAAAAAAGGTATGGCTTGTAGAGGAAGCTGGAACTCAAATAACGGTTACGACGGCGGAGAAGTCGTTGTCGCCGCATACGTACGACAAAAACATTCCCTTTTGTCATTTAGTAAACGCTTCGTATAAAAACGATTCCTTTTGAATAAACGTAAAAGTCAACGAGGTTTATACACAGTATAAAAGAAAGTTGTGTATAAAATAAAGTATGCCTCAATGAAAGGAGATTGAGACGAAGTCCCATACCTCGTATCCGACTTGACCCGACCGTTCTTTAATCTCCTGAATAATAAACTTGAGTTAATCTCTACTTGCTTATGAATCTTTTTCAAGTTCATTATTCCTTTTATACCATGTTATGAACATCATGTAATCAGTTAAGTTAATAATGTTCATTTTGTCGGTATTTGGTTCTTAAGTCAAAAATAGACTTCTTACACTTACATGTTGTTAATTTGGTCAAAGTTTCATTATATCCAGAATGGTATTCATGATGTAGATATCACATATGTCATATATATCCAGTACATACATGCATTTATAATATTACATAATCATTTAGAGGTAAGAAATGAAATGCACCGTTCATTGAGATGGTAAGCCGTACGTACGCATGAACGCTACTTTCATTTCTATTTCGTATTGAATAGAATGGAATTATAATGATATAAAGGTATATTATAATTCCAGTATAATATCATATATAATATCATAGTTCCATCCTTTATATGTCCCACATATGGTATTTAATGAATCAAATCACTTTGAGGGGGCGGTAGTCCGCACTTCCTAAAATGAAGATATCGTGTTTACCCATAATGGAAACCATAAAGGTATGCCCAAAATGAAAAAACAGAAGCTTAAGGAAAACATAAACATATTATATATCATATTTAAAAATAGTGACATCATAATGGCCACCTTTTAAGGTGTTAAATGAGTGTTGAACAATCATCGTTTCGAGAGGCAGAATTTCGCCATCCATGGAAACTGTATGTTCTTTAACCATTTGATGCAGTTGTGTGAAAGTTTAGCTAAAATAAATCTTATAACAACATCCTAGTATATTGAAGATACTGGTGTTGTTACAAAAGAATTAAATAAAAAGAGTTTAGGGGGTTGGAGAAGCAAAATAAAACAAATGAACATGAGATAATGAATTACCTTTAAAAGTGTAACTCCTTTTGATTTGAGCCTAAAGGCTTCCTTTGAAAGGATTCTGCCCAAAGGGAATCCTCTAGGATGAGTAGATGGATGTGGAGAGAGTAAATGGGCAGGGGTTGGCCGAGCCAAAGGCTTGAGTAGTGTGTGAAATGAGGTAGATGTGGGGGCCTTTTATAAGAGGAGAGGAGGAGCACTTTTGGAAAGTAAAGAAATATTACTTTATTTGAAAATGTGTTTCGGTTTCAAAAGGTCCCAAATTGATATAATTCGTGGATAAGGTGATAAGGCTTATAAATACACTCATACAATAAGTTTTGGACATGTGTAGTTTATAGATTTTACATTATCTTTCCATTTTATTTAAATCGTCAAATAATGATGTCATCGCTGCATCATTTTTATGTCATAAATAATTTAATTTATTTAATGTCTAAAAATCATAAAAAAAATACTATGATGTATGAAATCTTTTTAGCTTTCCAATGACTATTTATAATCAAAAATCTGATCTTTATAACCCCATGTAAAAATTGGTTTCGTAAAACATTTCTTGTTTGTGTCATTTTTACTTTAACATTTAATAAAAAGTTATTTATGTCATTTCCAAACCAAAGTGTCTCCATGGGGTCCCCAAGTTGACCCATGGCTTGTCTTGGTCGGACATGACACAACCAATAAGGTTGAGACATGTGTCTATGTCATTTCATATTATTAAAGCATTATTTATACCTTAAACTACACTAATTACCACTAATCGCGATTAAAAACTTAATAAGTTACTATTCACCAAAAAATTATTTTAATCTCATTGAACCACATTTTACTTCTTAATGACAACCATGTATGTCGGATTTTCAAAATTCAATACAAATTAGTGGCAAAATTTCATTTAACTGAAAAATCAGTTTGCTTGATTACCACTTAGTGGTTTCACTATTCATCAAAAATTGAAGTTTTTCAGAAAATTACCAAAAATTCACCCTAAGCTAAATTTGATATTCCGAATTCAAAAATGAAGTCTATTTTACAAAATTAAAATCATATAAGTCACATTAATTAATTTAATAATTAATTCCCGCTGCCAGAGCAAATAACGTGTTTTTACAAAACAATTAGTATCAAATGATTGACACCAGTTTAAGTCTAATTTCAAAGTGAAATTGATTCCAATGACCACCATTGGATATAATGGTAAATATATATTCATATTACACATTAAGACCAATTCAAAATATAATATAATCATATAAATAAATTATATTAAAAAGATGTTTTGATGTAAAATGCAGTATTTTTCACTATTCATTAAAAAATGAACATTGTCAGAAAAATACCAAAAATTCACACAAGGTAAATTTTGATGTCCCAATAATAAAGGATAAGTTTATTTTGACAAAAATAGTTTATAAAATTGTCAAAATATAGATTCAAAAATGTTTTTCCATCAAAAGGCACTAAAACAATCTTTTAAGAATATTAGTGTATTCCATGCATAAGATTGTATTTATTTTCATTTTAAGCCTCTATAACACTATCTTAATCATTAATAGACATAGATAAAAATATATATTATTCATTACTTACTTGGGATGTTACATTATCAATGTTTATAATTTTAAAATATAAAATAGTTTATTATTAAAAAAAATTTATTTGGTTTTTAAATAAAGCCATAACCATATTAACCATAAAATTAAAAACTTTTGTTTTTTTGTATTAATTGTTTTTATATTGTTAAACATAGATTTTATAAATATTAAACACTATTTTAAAAATTAATAACATTATTACATTAAAGATTCGATAAAATTGTTTTATTATATTTGATGGATTTAATTATAATGATAAATTATTAATAGCCACTATTTTTGTAAAAAAATTATTTTCACTATTTATATAAAAAATATTTATTTTCAAAAAATACCAAAAAAATACTGATATTATTTTCAAATTATGAATCTAAATATGGAATTACTTTTATCATAGAGAGATTAAAATTAATTTAAAAAATATTAACAAATAATATATTAAAAACAATTTTAAAAAATTATTACATAAATTCTAAAATTTGAAATATGGGGATGAAAAATAAAACCTACCATTATAAAATTCATAAATTGATAATTCATACTTATATACTAATATTTTTTTTTGAAATTCTCTATATTTATAGAAATGTTATGTTTCATTTTTTTCTTAAAAATCAATATTTATTATATAAAAACCAAATATTAGTCTTAAACTAATATTGAAATTTAAAATCCAAAATTGATTTTTGTTGAAGCATAATTTGTTGTATTTTATATTTTATCTTTTATATAAAATTCTAAAATACAATGAGAATGTATTTTTAAAGGAAAATAACTTTTTTAAATTCCAGTTATTCTTATTCAAAATTTATGTATAAAAATAATAAACCTTGAACGGATCAATCAAAATTATATTATCAAATAATTATTAAATAATATATTTTTATTTATTTAATAAAAAGTACGACACAGTAAAATATATATCCTTAAACATAATAATTAATTAACGATATTTGTAAAAAATAACCATGAAATTTATTAATATGTATCATTATTCATTTAAAAACATTCCATACCAATTAATTCAATAGACATGTTTTTTTGGTCTTAACATATTGATGTTTCATTTCTGTTTGTTGTTGTGTATGGGGAAAGAAAGAAAACATATATGACTTAATTAGAGTAAAACATATATTAAAATCTTATCTCATAACATTCTCTCCTTAAATAAATTTCATCCACATAATTTTTGTTATCACTTACTAATATTAACAATTAATGGTATCTTAAGATATAATTCACAAAGAGATATATACATTTCAAACATAAGAAATGTATTCCTTTCCTTAGAATAGTATTATCCCTAATATAAAGTTTTTTCAACCATTTGATCCAAGTGACTATCATTATTATGTATAATGTTAGATATTATATTATTTTCATCTAAAATGTATTCTTAATAATTCTTTCATTGATGTACTATCATTGCAAGATATGAAATTTCATATTGTTATTCAAAAAAAATCGTTTATGTGGAGAGAAATAATCATTTTCTATTATAAAATTAAATTAATCTAAGGTGAGGGTAATAATATTTTCCTAAAGATAATTTTCCTAGATATTAAATCTAGATAAAATATTAAAACAAAAATATGTTTTTATCAAAAATAAAATCACTTGGGTGATTATTTAATACTTTTATAAAAAATAATAGGATTCTTATGATTGCTAGAATAGAGTCCGACAATAAAAAATTTGATGTGGTGGGTGAGAGAACCTTTAATGATTTTATTCATAACCACCCTTTAGTAATAGATTTTCTCAACTATATGAGGAGGTTGTGAAAAGACTAATATCTAGGGTTGTCCATGGTTAGGGCATAGATCTATATAATTCCCAAACTCTTTTCATTTAATGAATTAAATCATTGACTGGGAATTAGTTTGACATTTTATACCTTCAAAATTATTGGATATCTTATCTATCTCTCTTAGAACATAATGACATTTATTTCTAATCATCAAACACATGATTTTTTTGATACAATCCACTAGGGTTCTCATCTATGATATTCAAAATGAGTGAAATTGAATAATTTTTCCTTCAACATCTTCATCACCAGAATAACTATAAGTCTCCATAATTATCATGTTTTGTTTACTCAAGATTTATTCTAACTTTATATTTTTAATAATGTTTCATGATATATTGTTTGTAATAATTCCATGATTTATCAATCCCCCTTCCATTCAAATTGGTTTATCATTAAGGTAATTTTTTCATCCTCATTCCCACTATTAACATAGTTCCTTATGGTTCGATTCATCACTAAAACCTAAAATAATAACATATGTGATGAACATTTAACACTATAGGGTAATTATCAGAATTCATAAAATAAAAGGGATCCAACCTTAAAAACAGTATATGTTTCAGATCATTATAATAACATTTAATTTCTCTAGTTCAACCTATATCACAATTAGTTTATCCCCAGTAACATTAATATAGTTTTTCTTATACTTCTCTACCAATTCAAGCAATGTAACTTGGAAATAAATACTTTATAGAGGTTGATAAAAAGAATATTATTAGATAAAGACACCCCTTGGGAGTATCAAAATAGGTGTGAAATTAATCTTCTTTTTCATGCCCCATGTTATGATTTAGTTAATACCCAACATGACATTTTTAGTGTTATTACCCTGAAGAATATCTTCTACAGATCCTATATCCACTAGTAGTATGTAGATAACAATTTTATAGTTAGGATTCTATATACTCAATAAATTAACAATTAATTTTTTGATTTCATCCTATACTTAGGCCTATATCATTAAATTAATATTATGATTTTTATTAATGTTTTCTAATCATATTCCCTAAAAATGTAAAATAAACATTGATAAAAAACTAAACCCTAATTTAATAAAAACTATAGTGACATGTGATAAATATGACTTCATTTTAAATCATTTCTGAAATTTATACAATAAATTATAATACAAAAAATTTCATTCCCACGAACAGAAGGTTTACTGTATTTATGGACGAGTTACATAGAAAAAATATTCCACAATACTTGTCAACATTTATCCATAATAGAACTCTTCTATATCTCATTCTAGTATTATCATAAATTATACATATCCTCATAACCTAGGTTAGGGAAACATAAGAAATGGGTGAGGTCAAACTCTCACTATGGGTATGCATAAACAATAATAATCAAATTTCAATATTGTTCATAAGATAAGAACATGGGTAATTAAATTAAACAACGGGTCATGATCATAAAATAGAGAATTCATAAAAAATCAGATAAAGAAAATCATTATAAAAATAGAAACATTATAAGATAAAATAAAATAATAAGATCAAGGGATAATAAATATAAGAAAACATCATAACACCATACATTATAAAAAAAAGACGAGGGCCACTCCCGAGACCATCGTTATAATGTTAACAAAGTACTATGAGGGATTAGGTTCACCACCTAATTCCTTATATAGAATATCATGAGATATAAATAATAACACAATGAATTGAAATAATATATAATTTTTCATCCACCCCCACTTGATATAGTGTGTTTAGACTAACTGCATATGCACTCTACAAAGTGGAAAAAAAATCCAATAATGGATTAAAATCACTCATAAATCCCATAAATAAAAACGTATGAAATATAATACCTTTCAAAAATTATTAGAGTAATACATAATTATATTACCACCCATAAAATAATCAAAATAATACTTATCCCTACACAATGATGAAATGAAACCATACAAAAACCACAACCACGATCAAACATATGAGAAGGAAATTGAGTTCATAATTATGATTCACGGAAAAATATCTAAATAATAAGGATTCAAAATATAAAAATGAATTAAATTTATTTGGAAATTAATATTTTAATGAGTGAAATAATTCTTGAACATGGTGTTACAATATATAAAATTTATGATAATGATCTTGTAGAGAAAGCATAAACAATATCCACATGGGTGAAACATTATAAAATAACTAAAGGATCATTTTAATAATTAAAGAACATATTATTTTACATAAAATCATAATTTAACCAAGATGTTTAACCTTAAAAAATAATGGTTTTAAAAATCTTTTCAGTGATTAAAATCATTTTATGGGAGTGATTGATAACCTGATAACATAAATTAATAAAGATACCATAAACCGTGTTGACATAAAAGTTGGAATATTGAAGGGAACTAAAAAAATTATAACCCTAGAAATGAAAATTGATATTTTACAAAGTATGCGAAAAATATACCATAATGGAATATTCTCATGAGATTACAGTTTTATGAAAGGTTATAAATCAAATAGAACTCAAAATATAAAAGTAATGATGGTGGTTTTAAAAATCCATTATAGTGTTCTAAAGCACTATAATTGAATTATAACATTGTAAAATGAGTTAGAAAAACCTAAAATAAAAAATAGTAGATGTGAAATATGAATTTAACATAAAAAATTATGTTTCAAATTATAACAAAAAACATCGGTGGATTGTGAAATAATGTATATGGAGAAAAATACCATAAAACAAATGAGATTTATTCTTAACAAAATTACCTTTTATTGAAATAATAAATAAACAATGGAATAATATTTTGGTGTAAGACAATATTTTCCTAGAAAATATGGTTTAATTATGACATAAAATAATTATAGGATAGAATTGATAAATCTTGAATAACAACAATCAATGTGGAGTTATTGTGATCAATGGAAACATTGGAGAAAATAAAACCCCTTACATCCATTGTAACATTTGGATCAAACCCCCATGACATGTAGAACATTAAATATATCATTTAATATCATGAAATATATGATAATAATAACAAAAATTTAAATGGTATAGTATTTAAACCATTAAAAATAAATCACATGTATAACATAAACATGTCTCAAAGGATTCTAATTTCTGATCAAGAACCTGTTACAAAATGAGGAACATTTAAATCAAACACCAATTAAAATAGAGGTAATGTAATTAAACATAAAACACCATTATTAAAATATTATTAATTAATTGATATTTAATATTGTAAGTATATAAACAATGAAAATGAAATTATGATCATGATACAAAACACATCTAAAAGAGAGGAATTAGAGATGAAAACTCTTACCTCACGTTTGAAACTGTTCTTGACATTAACTTAACTTCCATAATAATTAATTTTAGTAAATTTGATAAATTCATAGGAAATTTATTATTCTATATTTATTTTTCTATCTTCCATAAGTTATATTTTTTATTTTTTGTATATATATTTTTTTCCTTATGTCCCTTACTTGGGGTTTTTTAGTTAATTTGTCCATAACACATTAGTTTCTTGAACATGGTAAAAGATGTCATAAAGAAACATCATGATCTTCATATTTCTAGAGGTTAATTCAATTTATTATTACATTAGTTAAATATATACACCAAATTAATTTTTATTTTATTAAGGATAGAAGTGGGGTCAAACAAAAAACAACCGAAGATGATCCCTCCGGGGAGCCGAAAGTAGTGCAGACCCAAGGCGTCTCCATGAATGATCGACAAGATTTCATCTGGAATGAACCAAGATTATCATAAACCATAACAGATTACTCTTGATTTACCCTACATGCTAGATAGTTCTCTGCAATGTTCGATTCCCTCCTACTATGATGGAGTATTTGTCCATTCATTGATTCTCTAGCACATCTATTGAGGATATAACTCATGTTCTATAGAAACGTGTGACTTCGCAGAATTGCACTAAATAGGATCTCCAAATTGGACTCATTCTCCGCTAGTAGAAGACCACAACCCCTACAAACCATAATCCTTGAAAGGAGGGAACACGCCTATACACCCAAGGAGTTTCCCAGACCATAATAATCACTAAACCCCAACATCACCGAACCCCTAAAGTATATGAGAATACCACTGCCCCTCATAACACCATTCCTCTAGGATCCATTAACATTAAATTTTATACCACCAATCAGAGGTTCCCATCTGACCCAACATCCATTCACACTTCTATAGATGTATGTCTTACCGACAGACTCTCAGACCATGTCAGATCCTTGGAAACCTTTCAAACGAGAAATCAGTTTGGAAATGAGTAACCATAGAAGAATATGTAATCAGAGAAGGAAATGACTATTTATGAGGCTTTCTAAGTTGTGAGTCTAACATATTATCTAGAAAATGGTAGCCATAATTACTTTTTTCACCTTCTATTCCACCATCTCAGACTCGGTCCCACTAAAACAGAAAGCCAGGATCATATTCAAGGAGAAATGCTCACCTTCGAGGTAATGGTGTGGCCTGAACAAAGACTAGATAAATCTTGCCCAGTCACATTCAAAAAATAAGTGAAGGGAGGACTCTGATTGGGGGTACATGCAACAAAAACATTGGAAGACGAAGGTAATAACCTTCCGTTGATGATTTTCATCAGTTCGAATAGCCTTATTTCGAACATGCCATACCTGGAATCTTATTTCCGTTGGGATCTCACCGAACCATAGTTTTATGCCCATTCATCTGGAGAACTGTTGACATGAAGAAGCCTCATATAGTCTCGATCAGATAACCTCCCCAAACTCAAACCAGTAAAATAACATCTATACGGACCATCATTCAAAACAATATTTGGGAACACCTTTGCCTGACTATGCGAGAGCATCACATGGATGAGATCGTAGTTCCTTGTATCTTTTCTAAATGAGATCTCTGGAAAAGGGAAAATGGGATAGCTCAACATTTCTATGGTCCATTTGGTCATCTAGATGTTATGTTTCCCATCCCTGATAATCAAACGGGACACATTCTGTATGTTCTCCAAATGATGGATCATTTAGTGCACATGTCTGGACAGATTACCATTGCTCGTAGCATGGATTCGTCGAGCATATCCACACCGGTCTCGGATGAAATATTTCCATAGGGACTCACCCTCTAAGATATCCCATGCTAGTCTACCCTGCATGCTCTACATGGAAGTATGCAATTCCCTTAGCCCAACTCCACCCTCAACCACAAGTTTTTATAGACTTTCCTAGGAAGCCCAGTGAGCGTGACCTATGCAATTGGAATCGCAAAGGAAACCCGTAAGAATATTTTCCATCTTTTAGACAACACCTTTATGTGGATTGATGATCCAAAAAAACATGAATTTGATTTAGTGGGAGGAAATTGTTGATCAAGGTGACATTAGCTCCAAAATTAAGAAGCTTTTTATTATAATTCAGGATCTTTCCCCGAAGACAGTTGGTTATATCCTCAAAATAACTCTTCTTAATGCGCTAGCAAGAAATAGGGAAACCGAGATATAGAATCGGTAATTGTTTCAATTAACATCCAATGATGTTTTGGATATCTATACTTCTTCTTCCGGAACATTTGCTTGAAATAAAAATCATACATTTCAAAGAGTTAATACTCTATCCACTCGAACGACCCTAAGAATTCATAATTCCCATGAGTTTGGATAGGTACATGCGCCTACCATTAGAAAAAAATTAAGATGTCATCCTCGAACATAAAAATTATATTTTTATAATAACTTCATGGAGATATTGGATTGGATGTTTATAAAAGAAGATTTTAAATTGAGAAGTCGTTTTGAGAGTATTACCACTCTCTTGGAAATTTACCACTGGTTAACACTTTAAGAATCATTAGCATGGTATTTTGTTGAGAAAAAGGCTAAAAGACATTTTAATGTTGTTTAAGATATAATAGAGATGATTTTTGTTTAACCTAAATCATTAGAATGGGTATAGAAATTGGGAGGATGTGGTTTCATTTTATAAGTTAAGAAAAGGGGACTTTTGTAAAAAACAAATTATATCTTAACAATATCGATCTATTTTTCAAAAAGAAAATGCATTATAAATACAAAATATTGGTGTGAGGAAGTATAAAATGTTAATAATCCCTCAATTATCCAATAAAAATCATTTTTTTCACACATTATAATCTTTTTCATTATGTTAATCCACTTTTTCCTTAATTTACTATTTCAGTGGTATCTCTACATTCAGACTTGGAAAATAAAATTATTATCCAAAATAAAAAAAATTATTTTTAAAAAATAAAATTATTATTTTAAATATTTAAATAATTATATGAAATAAATTTCAATGTGTCGGAGAAAATAATTTGAGTATTAGAGCACATGATGCGTAAAACTCATTTCTTAAGAAAAGTTTATTTTTTGATTAAACATTAAGTATAAGAATTGATTATCAATGTCCATAATTTTTCAAGACATAAATTGGTTTATTATAAAAAAATAAATATTATGTTTATTTTAGAAAAATAAAAAACTAAATTTACCAAAATATTACAAAAATATGTTTTTATTAGGATTAAAATATTTTTTATAATGTTAAACACAAGTATTATAAATTTAAAGAAATATCTAAAAAATTTATTTAATTATTTCATAAATACATATTTGATCAATTAAATGGTTTTATAGACTTATAAATCGTAATTTTCTCATAAAATAGTAATATTTATAATTTTTAAAAAATCATTATTTGTTATCTATACATATAAAATATAATAGTTTCAAAAAAATAAAAATAAAAATAATCATAATCTTATTTGAACATGATGAATCCAAAAATGGAAGTAATTTTTTTATATTATAATTATATAAGTTATAAATTATAATTTTAAGATACAAAATGTATTACTTATTAAAAATAATTTTTTGAAAAATATATCTTATGTTTTCAAATTTCAAATATGGGTTTGTAAACCAAAACCAATAGTTCTAAAGTTTCAACGTCACTTATAGAATACAATTTTGTTCTAAAAATGATTTATGATTTACAATTTATACTTATATAGTAATAATTTCAAAAAATATATATTATTTATAAAAACATATTGTGTAGTATTCACCAAAAAATCAATGTTTTTTATATAAAACCAAAAAATTTATCTTAAAAATATATTAACATTCAAAATCTAGAAATGTAGTTCATTTTGTGAAACTAAATTTATATAATTTTCTTCATTAGATTTTAATTAAAATTATAAAATACAATGAGAATCATTTGTATTGGAAAATGATTTTTTTAAAATATATGTTGCTCTTATAATTTATTTCAATAATAATTGATGAATATTGAATTAATTAATCACTATTATATTTTAAAATCATCATTTAATAATATAGATAGTTTTCATTAATAAAATGCACAACACAAAAAATTATAGATTCTTAATCCTAAAAATGAATTATAGAAATTTTATGAGAATAACAAACACACACACACACACATATATACATATTAATATATTTCTTAATTCAGTTACTCCTTTCGTACCTACCAATTCAATTTCAGGGATTTTATGTTCTTAATTTAATATATATTCATTTTAGTTTGATTATTTGTGTAGAGTATGGTACGAAAAATATTGTACATAATTAGAGGAAAACATATACTAAAATATCAGGGTGTTACATATACCATCTTCCCCCTGAATGTGAGAGGCCATACCTAATGCTACTTGTGGGTTATTTGAATATCTGGTGAGTCTCCCCCTTTGTAAAAAAACACAAGAATAACATCCAACTAGGAAACAAAAAACAACATGCATTATGAACCAATGTTGGGATGAGAATTTTTCAAACCTCTTCATGTTAATGTAGGTGGTTTAACTTTTATGTTTTATATGTGCCTAAAAATTTTTGGTCTGGAAAATGGATTAGTCATGATATCTCCCACTTGGTCAGTAGTTTTGTCATGATCCAATTTTGAAAACACTTATTCAGATTGTTCATTAATAAACTAATATATAATCTCAATATGGCTTTATATGAAGGTTAAACTATATTCTTTTTGAGCTCAATAATACATTTTTTTAACCAATATATCTTAATTGACTATTTCACCCCATCTTCATTATATTCTAGTTATTTCTCCATCAATAATAGTTGAGTGCATGAATATTTTTATCTATGATGCAATATACTTTGGTTGTACTGAAATAAGTGATATCCAACTTCTTCAATAACCCTATCAAATAATTATTTACAAAGAATATTTCACCTCCACTTATTGATTTTTAATCTTTCATTTCACCAGCCTAGTCAAAATCTGAAAATAAGGACAATTCATCATCCTTTCCCTCTGAAAATCATAAAGTAAAATTAGATTCAATTTGAATATAACAAATTATTCTTATATCCATTGAGAGTTAATATTCAATTGCATTACTATATAAATGATCTCGTAAAAGTATTAAAAATAATATATCAGTTCAAGTTACAATAAAATATGGAAACTATAGTTAACCTCATATATAATGTGGAATCCAAATATTTACATATCCTAATTTTTATAATATTTTCTCCCAACCACAATTGGAGTTGATATTGGTTTTCAATTATTCCTGTTATAATTCTTCATTAGTATGTTGCATACTTTTCATGAGAGATACTGGTGAATTTGTTATTTTGATACAATAGGAGCTATGAATAGTATGTGATTTCACACATCATGGACATTTAAATTTCTAATATCTTTTGATTCAAAAAATATTCCATGTCCAACTACATACTCCAATAAAAAATTATTTCATCGACATAAACAAGCACTATAAACAAGTCTTCATCGGTAGTCTTCACATAGATGTTATGGTGGAAGCCACCCCTTTTGAGTTCCATCTTCATCAAATATAAATCCACCAAAGAATACCATGATCTTGTGCCATATTTAGATCATATATAAAAATATTCAATCTAAATATTCTAGTTTCATCAATTCCATAAATACATACCTACAATATTTTAACTCCATATTCTTCTTTGAGAACTCCATGTTATAATTTCATTTCGACTTCCATATAAAAACAATTTATCCACTTTCTAATTGATATTTTCAAAAGATCCAAATTGATTCAAGTAAGGATACTGGAGAAAATGTTTCTTCAACATCAATGCATAAAATATATGTATAGCTTTTACAGAGGAGGTGTGGATTATTTTTTATCACCTTCCCATTCTCATCCAATTTTTTTCTTGAATATCTAGTATCTTATAATGTGATTATGATATAATTCATATTTAAAATGATCCCATGTTTGATTTATTTTAATTTCATATAATTTTTTTATTAAGGTATATAACCCTTGATTAATACTTTGTGTATTATTCATATTAATTTTTTTCTATCATATCTCTAGTATTATTGAATGTATCTACTTCTGATCATCTTTTTCTCTCATAAGGTTCCAATTAAGACTATCCAAAAATAGATTTCTCCTCTGATTCTACCAATGAATAAACAACATTTGGAGAAACATAAATATTAAGAAAACATTTAAAACCTTTATCTTTGATCTTGTTTCAATTTAACATTATTATTCATCATTATACACATCACTCTTTGAAATCCTATAGTTATTAATATTTGTATCTTTAATGTTCATGACATTTTTTCTCTCCATAATTTTTCAAGGAATAATATTTCAGCATGTATAGGCCTTACACATCATTAAGTATCCATGGAATACAACTTCATCTATAGAATAACATACCTTATTTTATTTCTATATTTATTTTGTATTATTAAATTTCATCTAAAGACCCTAGTGTTATATATTAAATAATTCCTTCCATTCCATAGATCATTGAGTGAGAATTAATTTTATGGACTTGTGAAAACTTTTTTTTAAATGTAAATTGCAACATGAATAAGAAAATTTCAATGGAGATATGAAACACCACTCTCAATTAGTATAGTTTTGACTAAAATTTTAAAGTATTTATTTCATTTTTAAACAACTGTATTTTGTTGAGGTGTTCTAAATGATAATACCTCATGGTTGATAAAATGTGTTTTGGTAATTTTTAGATTCAGTGGATGTTTATTATAGTGCATTTTCATAACATAATATATTTGTTTATAAAAAATTAATTTTGAACAATTAAAAGGCATCTCCTCATGAATTCATACACTTATTTTTGGCTCCATATAACAATCACATTTGTAATTATACTATAATCATTTGTAATTAAATAGAGTGCCTCTCTTTATGTGTTCTAGATATATTCATAGGACCACACACATTTGTGAAAATTTTATCAAGTAGATTAATATCCATTTTTTATTTGGGTGATAAGTATTTCAGATCATTTTCTCCATAGGTAAGAATCACATTCATTTTTAAAGAATCTCTTCATACATTTTATGTTCACTATATATTTTTTCACAAATATTTTTTCTAATAAATTTAGATATTTATGGCCTATAATTCAATGCCATAGCTATTTTATTTTTGTACTGCAATTATACATGAATTTTAATGACTATCCACCTAGTTAGGAATATCGTTTTTTATCATTCATTTTATAAAGGGGTTTCTAGATCTACCTTCGACCGGACACCCTTTTTGGTTAATTATAACTTCAAGAACATATTATAAAGTGACTCACAGTTATAAATTTCTGTGATAAACCATCCACATTAAGAAATTTATTCTTATTTTTCTCATCACCTATCAAATGAGTACCGTCACTTGCCCTGATTTTTAAAGGTCTAACCTTTCAAAAATTAATGGTTCCATAAATTATACATTTATAATTTTACAAAATATTTACATTTCCTATCATATTCGATGAATACACACATAATAAATCTAGGGGATAATATCCTTCATTGCATTGAAATAAATTTCTACATAATTAGAATTATCAATATTCTTATGTTTATTCTACGAGATACCTAGTCAATTTGAGGAATATGATAGACTCCACAATTTCTCCTCGATATGCATATTGAAATCATAATAATTCTATTCTTCCAACAATGTGAAATTGTTTTTCCTAGAAATGTTTCTTTTTATTTCTCTATATTTATTTTTCATTAGGTTCTGTAATAACGGTTTCTACTTGAACATTTCCTTTTTTCAAATTCATTATTCCCAAATATATAACGATGGAAAAAATATCCATTGAAATTATTTATTTTATATGATAAATGATATGGCCTTATTTAGCTTTGTTGATTCTAAGTGATTACCCTTCTAGATAGATTCATAAATTTTCATAGTAGGACATGTTATGACCAAGATACCCATAGAATTAACAATTCATAAGAGGAAATATCTCATCTTATTAATTCACTAAATTTATACATGCATTCTAAAAAATGTGACTATAATTGGTTAACCCAATATTATTGAGTATTATTTTATTATCATTGATTTTATTTGACAGGTTCTACCCTTTTATGAAAATATAGTGTTTTAGGTATGACCACAGCTGTGTAAAACGTCTACTTTCTTTTGATCCTAATTTCTCGTAGTTTCTTATTTAATTTTTAATATCACAATACCTTCCACTTCAACCTAAAATTATGATTTTTATTATATTAAATATTATTAACACCTTCAAATCATCACTTGACTCATTCTATCAGTTCCCATATATGAACCACATAATGCGAAAAAAATTTATAGATCAATTCTTTTCATTTATTTTTTCATTTTGTTTCTCGGACTAATAACCACTTATTCTAGGGGTTATACCTTTTTCATTCCCTATTTTACATATTCCTTATGTTCATCAATAATATTAGTTTTTTTTCTATTAAATTAATATTTAAAATCACCAACTTTAAGAATTTAGATGAATGGAAACCTGAATATATCTCTCTTTTTACAACCAATAAATCATTTATTTGAGATAATCCATATATTCAAAAGAATAATTTGTTGTTAAATATTCCTTTAGATGTTTATTTCTACAGAGGTAATGTTCTTTGGGATCACCCTCAAGTTCCACCTTGGGATCAATAAATTATTCAAGATGATTATCTTAAAACTATTCAGGCTCTACCTTTTCAACTATATCATTCATGGAATCCTAAATATCTTACCTAAACATATTTTACACTTCCATAATAAAGCCTACTTCTTCACATTACACTATAATAACAATTATTTTCATTGGGTATTTATTTCCCAATTTAATTTAATTTGTTTTACATAAACCTCAATTAAGGAATTTTACTGATTTTTTATTCACTATATTTATCATAAAAATTTTATTGATCACTATGAAAAATTGATCCCAACATTAACATATCTAAAATAGTCCAACAATTGTTTTTACTAAACTACATTTTTCTCTCATGAATTTTCTAGCCCTAAGAGAAATAAGTTCATCACCCACATATTCTTTATCATCACGTATTTTATAAATACAGTATCTCCAAATGAAATTGGGTTATATCTCCTCAAATTAATGAATTGACGTATCTTATGGGTTAATTATAATTACATATGAAACCACAATACCAATAAAATAATCAATAGAATTTTTAGACAAATACCGAACAGGGGAAACAAACTTCTCATGAGTTTCTTGGTAATGTTAGAATGCATAATTTCACCATCAAAACATTTAATTCATATTAAAACTATATTAATTTTATTGAAGAAATTATAATTTTTTTCATCATGATTCTTATTGTAATAATCAACATTATTGTAAAAAACATTGATTTCTTCCTCATTTACCTTCTTATCACATAGATATATATGTTCTAGTTTTTCTTACATGTAGTTAACCATAGTAAATCCCATCACCTTCCAATATATTTGATATTAAAAATATCAATTAAGTGCATTTTGGGCTCAAAAATTTAATCTATATTTTCATATCAAATTCAATAATAAAAAGTCTTATCGTGTCACTTACATGAATCGATTAAACTATTGAAAAGAGAAAATATATCAAAATATATTGGACATGAGATCTCATTCTGGTTTTTAAAATATGCTAATTTAGTCAATCAAATAGGGGGTCACCCATAACATTTATTGAATTATAAGTCACTAGTAAACCTGAAGGTAGATTTAACATCGATAACTTGTAGTCCCTAATACCACTTTTGTAACCCTAATATTCCCTTAGAGTGGTGGGGTGAATTAGGGTGTCAATATTTTCTTTTATTATGAATGGATCATCCCCCACATTGGTTGGAACATGTTAAACATATTTTTATCAAACATCTCATTCATAAAACATAGAAATTTAGAAATAAAAAATACCATAATTTTTTCTACTTTATTCTCTGCTAAGGTCTTGTTCCAGAATCATACACCGAGGTTGAGTCAGTTATACTAGAATCTACTACTATTTACTAGTTTCTTCCGGTTTATATATTTTTATCTATAGTCACTCAATTCTAAGCTCACTTCCATAGCATTTTATTGTGTAATAGACCACTAAATCCCTCAGACCACATCCATAAACTCATCATTTCTCACTTATATTGATATATACATCCTCAATTAAATAACTTAAAGGTCATATCCAAATTGAATGAATGAATATTGAGAATTTAATCCCTAGTGTATGTGTTCAATTATCCAATTAAATATTAAATTTTTATATAGAGGATTCTATAAAATATCAATATTTTCCTAGGTCTTCTTGGAATAATCCACTACTTTCTCACTAAAATAGTGAAACCTGGTCTACCATTTTTCCTAGGAATCGTTTAACCAAGTCCACTGTTTTAGTAGGGACCCCATCCCAGAAAAAGTAAATTCTCCTTTGTGTGTGGTTTCAGAAATGTCAGATTCTTGAAATTCCCTTAGATAATTTAAATTATCCTAGTCAGGTTATCACTACTACCTCCACAATTCCACATTCATGAATCATAGATCGCACAATTCCTTTACCCATCATGTTCGCTCTTCTGAGTTTATGCTAATCATTACCCAAGGTGATTCTATCCAATCCAATTTGTTCTTGTATATCTTATTTGGAGAGAGATACTATAATCCTGTTCTTTTTAATTTACCCCAAATTAGGTATTAGTCCTATTATTTTTTTTAAACAATTGCCTTTATCAAATCCCTCTACTATAAGAAACATGTAGTGTTGTTCAAACTACTCCAATCTCACTTATTCATTAGTTTACATAGTTAAGTTACAATAACATAGTATACTCACACATAAGACCAAAACTAGTGAATGTTACCCATATCTTCTAGCATTAATGATTGACATGTGGTACCTTTGTAGAACTAGGAAAAAGACCCCTTTTCCCTAGAGTGATATTTCGAGCCTCCAACAATAAATGCACGACCTTCCTCTAAATATTTTAGTGACCAAAATTTGTAAAACATAATAAAATATTCAAATTTTAATATCCTATTATCATCATAAACATCCTTCATATGATATCCCACAAACTTAAAACTTCTTTTTCATCCCATACATGGATTGACATCAAACACAAGCAATGATCAATATGCTTGATGAATCTATAGATTGGGTTTTCATTAGTGGTAAGCACTCTAAAATACTACATTGAGTTTAGGGATTCAAAACCTATAGAGCACATGTATTGTAGAGGTTGTTGTACTGTAGCAAATAGAACATTGTTGCAGTAGTGGGCAGTATAGTAGGAACTGTAGTGGTGAAAGCACTGTGGATGCTTGATTAATGTTGAAGCACTATTAAATGATGGGCCGTTGGGTAAACATTATGGGACTATGGCTCACATAATGGTATATATTTTCCACTGAGAAAAACTCCATGTAATGGACTTCTTCCCCCTAGGACTACATTCCATGTAATGAATAAATAAGGCTTGATGGGTTAGACATCCCCTTAGAGAGATATGGTCTGACATTTTGGCCAATGTGTGAGGTGTGTGTGTGTGTTTAATTTTAATTGTTCCACTAAGGACCTAATATATATATATATATATATAATATAAATGAATAACCACTTTTTATCCAACATGATTCTCCTTGATCGTAATTTTAAATAAACAAATGGGAATACAAATTGAAAAAATTCCAGAACAATTTTCCCCATGATTCATCCACAAATTTCCCAAATCTAATGGAGATACAATGGATGATATTTAATGTCCCAAGGGTTATTATTTAGATGAAACATTATACAATATTGAATCAAATTCATCTATTCCATTAAATGCTCTTTATAAAATTTATTTTTTTCCATAAAAAATACTTAAGTACATTTTATCATGATTATTTTAGTCTGATAAATAGAAAAATATTAATGGTTATAGAAAAAACAAATATTTGAGACATTGTCTTCATAATATATATGGTTATACATAAAATCATCTTAAAAATCACATCATAGGGATAATTCATTTCAGGATTCACTGGTCTATCATCATCAATATCTATAGGCACAAGAATCATTTATTGTCTAGAAAAAACCATCCATTAATGTCAAAGGATAATCTACTTTAATTTGAAGTAACACTCTAATTATAATTCCATCAATAAAAAACTCTTCAATCACCATGAAATCTTGAAAGAAGATCCATCAAACTTTTTATTCATGTATATAATAATAATAATAATAATAATAATAATAACAAATGTTTATTATATATAAGGGATTATAAGCATCAAAAAACCAACAAACACTCCAAAATACTCTAGAAGTTTAAGTATGATACCTTTATTATTGGAATGGAATGAACCATGTAAAACAATTATTATATTTTTTTTGAAATATACTAGAGGCCCAAAAATCGTATTCTCTGAAACCCATAGAGTTGAAAATTTGATGTCCTATTAGACTGAAGGCCATTTTATGACTGTCGAATCCCCCATGTTCATACTAATCATCCATGCTCCCAGAACTGTGAAAATGTTCTCCCCGTCCATTTGACCATAGTGAACTTAGTTTCATTGTTATTATATGCTTCAAAAATTATATCTCACATCATATATATAATGTTAAATGGTAAAAATGTTAAATTTCACTACCCATGTAAAAAAATAATCCTTTTTTTTTCAGAATCCTACAAGATTAGAAATCCATAATTAAGCATTATCATCCTAGATTAGTGATCTGGATTGGTGACTACCTAGGATGTTTCCTTGGTTGTTTTTGAGTAAGGAAAAAGCACACTAAAAAATTACACGTTGGCCTATATGGATAATCATTAGTATAATGATCTAATTGGCCACATAGGTTGGCCTAAGGTAGAATACCATGTGTCTATGAAGAAACCAGTGGTATTTATTAGCCTAAAACAAATTACAATGTTAATGTGGTGTGTTTTTGTTATAAAAAAGGCCATTTTTTACATTTGTATCAATTAAATAACCCAATCGGATGTGTGGTGGCATTTTTTTGGGTTCAGATGTATGATCCAAAATGAGGATCTTATTCCTTAAAGTTTAGAGTGGGTGACTGGTGTAGAATATTATATCCTAGTAACCTAGAGCTAGAGGCTTATGACATTAAATTGTCACGTGATACAAGGAATTTCATCCCAATGTATTGAAAGATTTAGTAGTTTTGGAAAACTCTATACACTATGGAATCCCAATTTACATTTATAATAAAGAATAAAAAATTATACATAAAAAAGGTAAAGAACTTCATCCTTGAAAACCAATACAATTAATCTATCAACATAGAATGGGGAAAAGACCAGAAAAATGTTGAGATGAAATAATCATTAAGGGTTATGTACAATGAATGTTATCATGAGTCAATAAGCATAATAAACCTGGGAAGTTAGATATATGAACACACATTCCATTTAAATAACTTGAATATCATGGTGTGATAATGTAAAATAAAAATGGAAGGGTAAATATCTATGAAAATCTATATAATCAATAAATTCTAAATTAAACTCATCCATGGATAATATCATAGAGAAAATTTAATGTATAATAACAGTAACTGAATTCTCAAAAATGGGAATTCTTAATATTGGAAGTTATGTTTCTTAGGCACATGATACTTTTATTATCATGATTTATCTTCATGGAATATTAAAACATCTGGTTATAATCTAATATTTTTTGGATAGCTATATCTCTACTTTCAATATCCATCCTAATAATATTTTAAAACATCTTGGTACAAATTCATAGGGTTGTCCAACTTATTTTATCTCATGAGACTACCGATGCATCGAGTGGCTTTCAATAAATGTTCCCCAACATCAGTCATGAATGTCTAATGAAATCCTCATATATCAAATAATTTATTCCATTCATACAAAATGTGACTTATCATAATGTTTCCATTTTTGGTAATGTTTATATATTTATCAATATTTCCCCAATTGAACATATAGAGTTAATATTAAACACTATATATAAAAATGATATATGGTTTAGGAAATATTATTTCCCATTAAAGAAGAATATGGATATTTAAGATAAAATTATTGTTTTATAAAAATAATTATAATAATGTGAGTTTTTCACAAGAATGTTGACAATAAAAAAGGAAAGTGACATTTCACAATAAATTTTTACAGTTCATAATTTTATAGTCAAATAACCGTTGATGAAATAATTAAAATTGAAAAATAAAATACAATTAATAATTTTGTATTAATAACAATTCATTTCAAATTTTCAGTATGTATTTCATATAAATAATTCTAGGTGCATAACTTGAAAATATGGCTTAATGAAATGAAATGGAGATGAAATCCCTTACCTCACATGTAATTTATGGTGAACAAGACGTAACCCCTAATATAGTTGTTTTAAAAATGTTATTAACTTATAATAGAACCATATTAGTATTTATTATATCATATATATTAATTTTATAACATCTAATAAACTATTTGTTAGTAATCAATCACTATTTTTATTATTTCGGGTAATAATTGACTAGTTGTCTCATTCGTTCATTAGTATGAAAATTTTTATTCATATTCATATTAAAGAGTTATATCGTATCAAGAATAATTATCAATAAATAATTTTCATGTTTATATATTAATTATACTTTTATATCCAATCTTGAATGATGGTTATGAAAATGAAGTAGATTATGATCATGGAGATGGTATAATGTATATACGCATGAGTAATGTATCCATTTTTCAAATATCATTATGGAATGATGGTAAGAAATATTTCACCACTGCATAATGAAAATAATATCATATATATAATTTTTTTAATATATATATATATATATTTATATAATCCATGACAGTGATGAAAAGAGAGTCATATTGATTCTTGAAGGCGGTAGTCCAAATATAGACAACCAATTTTATCATATATTATTGAGTGAAACATTATTTATATAATATTATAAATAATAATTATAGAGTAAAAATATATCATTAATATTATTATAATTTCTTTTATATCATATATAATCATTATATTTATCTTCATCACCTTCCATGTGGAGCATTGGGGAACAATAAATCACATCGCTTTGCGATGCGGTAGTCCACCCTACGCACAAGCGACGTCATCATATATCCTATTGAATGTAAGGTAACATTATACATATGATATAAATACTCAATAGGTATTAATGTGTTGCAAATGACATATATACACTTTATATCCATTATCATACCCCATCGCAAAAGGTGTTGATGGAAGAACAAACAATATCAGTTCGCAAGGGGGAGTCTTCTATATACACAAATGATGATTTCAAACACCCTTTAATAGAAGTGGATATGGTTATAAGTCATGTAATTGTTATAAAAACTTCTGAGTATATAAAATATAATGATGTTACATTATTATAATGGCTTATTAAAAATTTAAGGGGGGGGAGTAAAATAATGATGCTCATTGAGGAACGTTTCCTCTTGTTTAGGTATCCGCATTAGGTTTGCTGTAAATACTTACTCGGTTGCCTTTTAAAAAAATATGGATTCTTGGATGAGTTGATATCTGTTGGTAGTGGATTATTTTCAGGGTCTTCCAGAACTAAATATGTGTGAATCTGTGATGAAGTGAGGGGAGTGAGATCCGTTTTAGATGAGGAGGAGTGGAATTGTTGTAAATATTAAAAATTATTCAATATTGTGAGGGCAATTTCTACCTAACGTGACTCAAAAATTGATAAATAATGGTTTTAAGTGATTATATGTTTGAAACAATCCAACGAAACTTAATGAAACATATTTTATTAAAATAATTTCCTTAACATCTATGTTTACTTATTTTTACAATTTACATTATTCACTAAGGTAACTAGTATTTTTAAACTAGGTAATTTTTATATTAAATATAAAATAAGATTATCCATATCAGATAATTCAGACCTAATAAATATAAATTTAATATCTAATTTTTAGAAAATATTAATCCAATGTTAGTAAGAAATTAATTTTAACAGCAGTTCATGTAACATGAAAAAACACCACTTTAACCTTTAACACACTAACATGGTATATACTATATAAGGGTACCCATATTCATTATAGAAGAAAAATTGAAACATGAATTGAAGAATGTTGATATAAATTATCATATAAAATTAAATTTTAATAATATAAGATTCTTTATAATTTTAAAACATTTAAAAAATATTATTTATCATAAAACAATTTCATTTTAATGTTGATATTAGTCATTTGAATTGAATTGAAAAATATAAATCCAATGATGTAATTCAATTATATTCGTTCACAGTTGGGTATAATGATATATTATTAATAAATAATAGTTTTACATAATAAATCAATCCATTTTAATCACCTTTAATATTTTAATTATAATTTATTTTATTTTATTATTAACTAAATAATTACTATGTTGGCATTTAATAAGCATTTAATGTTATTTTTTCATTTTAAAAAAATGAATAAATTATATTTATGAAAAATAATTTATATGTTCGTATATATATATATATAATATCTTCCATATCCTAATGATTTATAGATATTAAAATTAAGGAAAGTATTTTGTTTGTCTTTTTATCGCGTAACTTATTATATGCATCATTTTCCGGGGATAGGGGAAAGGAATTTCCATAATTATAATAAATTTATTTCTATGATCAGTATAAACTAATTCAATAAAATTAAGATAATATTGTACGTCATTTTCACTATTATCATTATAGTTTAACAATTATTGAACCCATTTTTACCATAACAATGATAATTAATTTTTCCTGCAGTCACTTGTAGTTTTAGTAAAAATTTAAGTAAAAAATATTATACATTATAAATTAATATGATTAAAAATATGGAATCTGTTTTTTTTTTGAATAATATACACAGAAGTGTAATATTTTATGTTAATATTATTCCTACAGACATCATGAGAAAGTGAGATTTTAAAGTAAAAATGTTAAAAAGATTACAATGTTTTTGTTTATATTTTCAACATACAAATTATTAAAATGAACTAAATTAGATTAATTGGTATAAAATTTATCTAATTTAAATGAAAATAAAATTAAAAAAAATTTTATCCTTAGAAATTATATAAATGAAAAGGAAGATGTCAATTAAAATATTGTACTTTTCACTATTCATAAAAAATGGATCACTTCCAAAACATCCAAAAAATTTACCCAAACGAATGTTGGTTTTAAGATTTCAAAAATTATGTTTTTATTTTCAAAAAATAATTTTTTCATAATTGTAAAAATTTAATTTTAATTTATGCTTGAACAATAATCAAATCTATGTTTTATTTAAATCTGTTGTTCCATGAATCAGAAGATATAAACAAATTATTAATAAAGGGATAATTTGTAAATTATTGGGGTGTTAAATTATCCCCAAATTAAATTATTATTTCCTCGCTATTTAAAATTGATCTATGTAATCATTTTTTAGATTTGAAACTTATTGTGCTGAAAACCAAGATTATAAATAGTGCTAAAAATATGTTATCTTAACATGAGTGGAAGGGGAGTAAAAATTTCATATAGAATTAAAAATAACTAGGTTTCAAAATAGGATATCATTTCATGAAAATTTAAAAATGAACATGGATGAAAATAATAATTCCCTAGGATTAATACAGAGTAATATAGGTCATTGATAATAAGAAGGTGAATGTTCAGTGAAAAGTAAAAAACCTCAAAACCATAAATCAAATAGGAATGAAAATCTAATTGATATCATCACAAATGATCATAATATGATAGAATATTATTTCAAGACCCTTTTTTTATGTTGAGGAATTATTTTAATTTCTATACAAAATTGATATATTTCTACTTTATAAGAACAATTTCTTCCTCTGGTTTTTCTAGAATCAATTTCCAATTCCTCCCTTTCTACAAGAAAAGATTTTTAAAAAATGAAAAATTTATGCTTGAAGAACTAAAATTCACTTTTAATATATCATAATATCCTTAAAGAAGTAGTGGATCTTTCCTTCAATTTACATCTATATTCCAAAAACAATATGGCTAGAACATGTTATAATATTTAATAAATTATTCAAAAGACCTCAAAAGTAATACTAATGAATCATAACTGATATTTATTTTTCTAATAGTTTACCTAAAAACAGTGAAAATATTAGCCACGAAACTTCAACGTCTAGTGTTAGTAATAAATCCCTTATGATCCTTTGATCACGTGTTCAAGACCTATGGCCTTTAAAAACTTGATGGGTTGTAAACCTACATACATTTTTTTCCTTTTTATAAAATATATTAATATAATTCTTATACCATTACAAAAATAATATGATGGATTTATTTGAAATAACATTAATCATTAAATATAATTTTTTACTATGTTTTTCAATAAAACTTATTTTTTAAATGTCAAACAATATTAATTGACTGTTATTACAATGTCATTAATGATAATATTAACCCCAAAGTCTATCAATACGTTTAAACCTATATATATATATAATTTAAATTCATTATTCCTCAAATAACGTCTTCACATAATCATATACTAAACTAATTGGTTGTATTTCCATAAATTTCTCCCAAAATATCCTTAATTATGTTATTTTCCATCCATATAAATTTTAAAAACTGAATGTTTATGACTTTCATATTATGATAATTCTTAAACTAAAATCCCACAATGGTATCCATAACTCATTTTTCAATGAAGTGATGTATTATTTTCAAATTAAAACCAACATGTAGACATTTAATAATTCTTATACCAAAATTCCATTTCAAAAAATACTTATACAATTCAATTATTCAATCCTAATATTAAAATACTAAATCTCTTTTATTTCAACGCATGTTCTTCTTTGGTCTAAATTTTAACCTAGTTCATTCATTGTCACCATCTATTCAAATATGGTATATAATTTTGTAACGAAAATATGGATTATCCTAAGAATATCCTTTGAGAGTATCAAACCTTGTGTGAAATAAGGCCCATTTTCATGAACCAGGTGATGATTGGTTCAATACCAATGCACCCTTTTTATTTTTATTACCCCTAGTTACATCTATTTCAAATCAATTTACACTTTTGGTAACCATATGGAGATGTATTTATTGAAAAAAACTCCAAATATCTACATTATACATATCTTTATAGTCTATGATAGGGTTATGATCTCTAATCTTTTTTCTCAGAGGTATAGTTTAAAATGTTTCATACAAACATACTCTAACAGCATTATTAGTTACCCTAAACCCAGTTGCATTTATCCCATTAATTTATACATTATATTGGAATAATACACAAGAAATCACATCCCTAAGAATTGAAAAGTTTTCCATTTCTGGAAAACTAGATACATACATGATAGCCATTTTACATTTGTAATAGAAAATATAACTTAATACCTAATAAAATAAAATAATTTGATTAATTTTAAACACATTCAAAGGATTAATCTTTATACCATGTGGAAAGGAATCAAAAATAAGTGTGAGCTCATATGGTCATTAATTGTTAAGTAAAATGGAATATGTGATGAATGAAGATGCATAATCAATTTGAATAGTTATATACTGAGCACAAATTCTACTTAGATATCCCAAATATCACAATGAGATAAGGTAGAATAAATATGGAAATGAAAATAACTGAAAACCTATTCTATTTAATCAATAAAATACGAATAAAATGAATCCATATAAAATATCATAGTGAAAAACTCAAGGATAATAATAGCAAATTAATTCTAAATAATATAAATGATTAGTTATTAGATATTTTTTAGGAAAATGATAAATTTATCATAAATATATATCCTCACGATTGTTTAAATCATTTAGGTACATACCGATAATGTTTGGTCAACTCTATCTCTACTGTTAAAATCAATCCTCATGATATTTTAAAATATTTGGTTACAAATGTAAAGGGTTTGACCAACCAATTCTTTCTCATGAGACTACTGATGCATCCATGGGATTTATATGACAAGTATCTAACCCATTTCATGAATTTAAAAATCATTGATCATATATTTAATAATATATTTAATTCATAATAAATATTCATTATAATAAATTATATGTATTGAGTATGCGATACATATTTATTAATGTTTTCCTAGTTTTTCAAATAACAATCAAATAAAAAACCATTTGTAAAAATGATATGATGTATATAAAATAAAAATATCCATAAAATAATGTATGTGGATATTTATGATAAATTTAATTTCCAATGAAAATCTATTTCTATAAAGTGGTTGTTTCATGTGAAATATAACAATCACACAATAAAGATAGATTTCACAATAAATTTTACCACATGTTAATTTTCAATTCCAATTAAATTAGATTAATTAATTAAAATTACAATAAAATACCATGAATAATGAATTATTAATGATATTAAATTTCATGTGGGTAGTATATAAACCATATAACGGAAATTATGTTCATATCCTTACAATATGCCTCAATAAAATGTAATTGAGATTAAATCTATTACCTCATGTGTTCTTTTCAGTGAACGTTCATTATACATATACATAGTTATTTTAAACATGTTATAAATTGTAATAGTATCAAATTTGTCTTTATTATATCATATGTGATCCATTTATAAAATCTTTTCACCCGTTCATAAATAAACATTCATTATTTTCATTGCTTTAGGTGATAATTTCCTAGTTTTCACATTCATGCATTTTTATGAATGTTCTAGTTCCCATGAATATTATATTGATATATAATCTATAGAATAATAATCATTATATAATTGTCATATTCATAATAAATTATACTTTTAATAACTAATAATTGATTATGGTTACGAAAACTGAAGAATGATACGATCATGGAGACGGTAGGCCGTACATACGCATGAGTGACATTTCCATTTTTCAATGATCATCATAGAAATGAGATAGATAACATTTTTAATTTATATAATGATAATAATATAATATATATAATGGTATTTAATTGATATACATATTTATATAATCCATGTGAAGTGGTTATCAAAAAAGAGTCACATCGCTTGGCGAAGATGATAGTCCACACGTACATGAATGACGTTATTGTCTTTTGTAGAGTGAAAACATAAGAAAATAAAATGATAAATCATAATTAAATAAAGATAAATATTTCATTAATATAATAATTTTTTTCATATTTATCATATATAATCATTATTTTTATCCTTCTAACCTTCCCTCTGATACCTTTAGGAAAGACGAATCACATCGCCTTGAGAAGCGACATTCCATCTTACTCACGAGAGACATTATAATATCTTATAGAGAATGGATATGAAAAAGATAAATAAAAATATATTATATAATGACTATATATGTATAAATATGTTTCAAATATCTTATATATACTATTTATCTATCATTATACCCAACCTTGAATGGTGTTAATGGAAGAACGAATGACATCAGTTCACATGGCGGTTGTCTTCCATACACACGAATGATGATTTCGTAACCCATTTAATAGAAGTATAGATTTGTTGGGGAAATTTATTTAATATAAAAAAATCCTAGAATATGGAATATCATGACTTTTTTATATCATCATTTTTTATTAAAAAATGAATGAGGTGTAGAAAATTCAAATTTAATTAGCTCATTGAATAACATTACCTCTTCTATGAGTATCATTAGTTGGATTTCACTAAAGACTTATAAGGATAGAATTTTTACCAACATAAGGCTCATAAGAAGGTGTGGGGTAATATTTTATGTTATTTGGGTAGGCCTTGTATGAACCAAATATGTGTGATAAAGTGAGGAAAGTTAGTTTCCTTTAATTGTTCATGAGTGGTAGTCATGTAAATATGCAAAAGTATTAACTATCAAGAGGAAAATATTCCCTAATGTGGATACAAATTTGATAAATAAATGAGTTTATGGATTATATGGTCTTTACAAACCTACTATACACAATGAAACTCATATTTTATACATTTTATTTTTATCCTCTATGTATCCTTAATGTTAACATTTTTTTCACTACTGTAAAATGTATTTTTATCTTAGGTAATTTATATATTAAACATAAAATAAATATGATCCTGATTAGATAAATTAAAACCAATGAGTAACAATATAATATATATTTTTAAAAAATATAAATCTATTGTGTTTTTGAAATTAATTTCAAGACAAGCGCATGTAACGTTAAAAAACACCAATTTAACCTTAACCATCCTAATAATGTTTTTACAATTTAGGGATCAATATATTCATTATAAAAGAAAAATTGTTACATGTATAGAACTTATCTGATATTTATTTTCATTTAAAATTTTTATGGGAATAAATTTTTATTTTCAATAATTTTATATCATTTAATAAATATAATTTTTCAAAAAATAACATTAATGTTAATTTTTATATTATACATTTAAATTGAATTTACAAATATGAAGACAGTTAGGGAATTTGAATATTTTTTCCAAACCTATGTAGCATGATTTATTCCTCTAATAAAATCACAGTACATAATAAATCATTCAATTTATTTCACTTTTAATTATATTAGTATCATTTAGATTATTTTCTTGTTAACTAAATAATTACCATATAGGAATTTCAAAAAAATTTAAAATTACGATTCCATATAAAAAATAAAATATATTATAATGAGAAAAAACACATTTATATTTTTAATGGAAATATTTTATGAAGTGTATGTTATTTTGGTCTCTATCTGATGTCTTTATAGATATTAAAAGTAAGAAATATATATGTTTTGTCATTCTCATTACTTGTATTATTATATGGGTCATATTCAAAGAGAAGTGGCTATGGATTTTGATATTTTAGGTAATGGTATATCCTAGATCAAAATAAATTCATTAAATAAAATTATGATAATATTTTAGGTCATTTTGAATCTTATCATTCCAGTTTAACACCCTGGTAATCATATTTTTACCATAACTAAGGTAATTAATATTTTCTGCATTCATTATTCATTTTGGGAAAAATATTATGTTGTCTATATTTGAAAATATAAATAATTATGATTAAATATATTAAATCCACTTTTTCCAAATTAAATTCAAAATATTGGAATATTTTTATTTGAAATTAATCCTGCAGACGTGATGTGAAAGCATGTTTTTATTGTGAAAATTTTCAAAAGCTTATGATGTTTTTAGATAAAAATTTAGAAAAATGACTCAAATTACCTAAATTAGATTATTTGTTATAAAATTTATGAAATTTTAATTTAAAACCAATTCAAAAAGAAAATTAAACTTTATCGATTATTTTAATGAAAGGAAATTTTCAATTAATATTCTGTGTTTTCAATATTCATCAAAAAAAGAAACTTTTCCAAAAATTAGAAAAATTCACCATACGATAATTTTTTTATTAAAATGTAAAAACTGAAGTTTATTTTTAAAAATAATGTTTATAAATGTGTCGAAATTTATTTTAATTTAATTATTCATATCGTAACTAAACAATGTTTTGTTTAAACACATTCTTACATCTATCACAATTTATTATAGAAATATACTTTTTTATTAATTAAATATATTTTAGTTTATTGGGGTGTTATATATTTAACACCACTTGATGTTAATGGTTTTAAATTTTCAATATTACTATCCATGTCATCGATGTGCACATTTTTTTGGGATCCTAACTGATTAGAGCTCCACCATTAAGCCAATTTCACCTACATTAGTGTTCATGATTGGTGACCTCCTGGGATGTTTCCCAGGGTGTGTGTGTGTGTGAAGAAAAATAGGACTAATAGATCATGTGTTAGGCTATAGGGATAATCATTATTCTGATGATATGTTCTGGCAGGTGGGTGGGCCCCTGGTAGGGGACCACGTGTCTGTGGGGAAACAGAAGGTGCCTAGTAGTCCATGATCAAATTTCTATACTAAGGTAGAGTGTGTGATATTAATCACTACTAGAATTATAGATATTGGTGACGAGATCCCATTGAAAATAAGTTTTTGCGACGGGGTCCCATCAAAAATAGCCCGTGGCAGAAAACGGCATTGCAAAAAATATTATTTACGACGGCCTCATCGCAAATAATATTTTTTGCGATGGGATACATCCTAGTCACAAATAAGCCTCCGATTATATACTATATATATATATATATAAAGTTTTTTGTGATGGTCCCGTCGCAACTAGTATTTTCAATGGGCTCGTCGCAAATAATTTTTTTGACGGGTCCCTAATCTCATCGCAAATACTTTTTAAAAAAATTATATAGAATATTTGGGAAGGGAAACCATCGCAACAGATCCCGTCACAAATAATATATAAATTTACAAAAATTATGATTATTGAAAAATTAATTTTAATATTATTAAAACAATTAAAATAATAATATATTAAAATTACCAATATTCATAAAATAATTTTAAAAAAATCATAATATAATAATAATATTATTATTTGTAAAATAAACAAACATTAAAAACTATAATACTGAAAAAATATATTTTTTAAAATTATGATTAATGAAATAATAATATTTATATTATTAAAATAATAAAAAAACAAAATTTATGAAATTTATTAAAATCCTCAATATTCACAAAAAAAAATAATAAGATATTAAAAATTAAATTATCTAATATTCACACCAATATAATGAAGAGAAACTGTAAATAGTTCATATTACAAAAAATGTTAAATTTAAATGTTTTTATCATAAATAAATCACTAGGGGGGGTCATCATCAGGTGGAGGTGGAGGAGGTGAAGGATATGGTGGAGGAAAATCCATCCTCAAACTACGAGTTAGAAAAATCATGTACTCCATCTTCTCCTGATTTTTATTGATGCCATCGACACATCTCCCCCTCGTGCTGCTACTTCTGCTGCTACTGCTACTGACGCATCTATTCTTGCTGCTTCTGTAAACACTCTATAATGTCATTCTCAGCTCGTAATTGCTCCTGATACTGTGAGGTAGAAGATGATTCCTCTCCACAAGGTCTTCTAGAGATGGACGCCGACCTCGAAATAGTACCATAATAATTACCAGGAGTCACATGAGTGCTGATACCAACTACGCGAACATTCTCATAGCCTTACTGATTCGCCTGCATCCATGCCGCCTCGTCGAAATGGTGTACACCGGTCTGATCAGTCATCTCGTCCTTACCCTCAGCCTGTGTCTGGGAGGTCTCTACCTCATATGAATCCTTTAATTCCAATTTGGAATTAAAATTGTGAAGATATTATATGCAGTTAATTTTCAAACTGAATAAATAATACTAACCAAAATCCGACGCTGGTGATCACCTCTAATCTTTCCAGTGGCTGGATTACTATACATCCTCTGATAAACGTCGAACTCCATAATATCGGGATGCTCTAATTCCTATATAAATATAAAATACAATGTTTATATTTAAAGGTATATAAATTATTTAAAAAATATATTTACCCGATGCTCTCTATGCGTAATGAATGTATGAATAACAGCTCGATGTGTCATCTCTTGTCTCCCCCGGTTCTGCCGAGCCAATGAAGACCTCCCTTGAAATGCACCACCAAACTAGTGTGCACATAATCCATCCCAAAACTGAGATGAAATGTACTCTGGTTGGTGGGCTCTACATGAATCATCAAATGTTGTCTCTCCATCTTTCTTAATGGCTGCCTTTCTCAAATTTTGCAGAAACTGACACAAACGCTCGGGCAAAGACACCTCCAATGCTGCATGGATAGCGTCACCCATTCTATCCTCGTTGGGATACCATAAACCCTAAAAATAATTTATAATATCCCGTTATTAATAAAATAAATTTCAAAAATAAATAATATTTATATACGTACCTACCAATGATTGTACAGGGCGAGCTTCACATCAACGAGAATATGTTCCCATGTGATAGATGGCTAAGAAAAATAATTTTGCAAGATAACGCTCCCATGTCCAACAGCTAAATGCGTAAAACTAGGAAAAATAATAAATAATCAATTAATTAGTATATACATAAATAAATTAATAAAAAGATAACCAAAATATACAGGTGATCATACCTTTGTGTGTGTGGATCGAAGCCAAGACGTGGACGTCGCTCATGGATAGGGTCAGAAATCATCAGTCGCGCAAGACCGCTCCCCCTCGGCATACCTCATGAACCACCAGTAGGCCGAGGGTCAGATGATCCCACATCCCCCTCATCCAAAGGTAGATCAGCCTCCAGCAACTCGCGAAATAGGGCAGGATACATCTAAATCACAAAATTATTGTTGTTAAAAGATAGTTGAAAATAACTATCATATATATATATATTATTTATGATCATAACCAACATTTAACTATGTAAATTTTCATCGTCATCATCATCTTCGTATATGATGATGTTAATGCCTTCATATTCCTCCTCAACATCATCAATATCCACATTAGTTTCACTTTTACCTTCCCTTTCCATTTTAAATTCATTTGTAACATCATTAACATCTTCATCACCATTGACCCTTAATTGTGGAGTCTCATCATTGATATTCACGTTTCTTTGTGAAAAAGATGGATTTTGAGTAGTCACTTGAAAATTTTCAATTTCTTCTACTTCAGCAGAACCACATTCGGTTTGAGTAAATTGATTTTCCAGAGATTTCATTTTTATTAAGCTCCACCAATCAGTCAGGCCTCTTGAAGTAGCACCGTACATTGCGTAATAAATTTTATGTGCCTGTTGAGCTAGAAAAAATGGTTCATTTACTACAAGAAGACTTTTATATTTAATATTGACGATTCCATGAGTCGGATGAACATGCAAGCCTCTTTCAGTATCAAACCACCGACATTTAAACATCATTATCCAATTCTGTCCAAGATAACATAGCACAATAATTTCATTCAGAATTCCGTAAAAGGCAACTTCAGTTTCACTATGATGGGATCCTTTAAAAAAACTCCACTATTCATTGTTTTTTTGATTCCCCATATGCATGTGTATTTAATCTAAAACCATTCACCACATATGCATTATTATATTTAACCATTTTGGATGGTGGGTTACTCAATATACGTAGTCTCTTATCAATTTTATCATCACGATGAGGCACCTGAAAATTTTTATAATAATTATGAATATAATAAATAGTAAACTGAATTTATATTAAACCATTAATAAAATATATTTCCGGTTTTTGAAACCATTGAGATTTTTTTGCCTGCGATCTTCAGGAGAAGCTGCTATAATTTGTGGAAGTTGTTACTTGATATGATTATAATATAACACACAAAAAAATATGTTTACATACTATAATAGAAATTATAAAATTAGTGATAGAAGCACTCACAATTCAAATGCTATCATTTTTCACAGCTGAGACGAACATATGTATTAGCTCTGTGATGTACATCATCTAAAATCCATCGTTCTTGAACTCCACCGAAGCCAAGATTTGTCTGATTAAAAACTAATAATTTATTTTCCATTTCATAATTATCATTTCCCTCATTCTTTCCGATTAGGTTTTGTTTTCAGAGATATTCAGATTCAAAATAGTGAGAGCAGAAAAAAGAAATATTCTCTCGCAAATAAGCTTCAGCAATTAAGCCTTCAAATGATGCTTTTTACATAATTTTTTCATCAATTTCTGCATGCATCTCTCGAATGGGTACATCCATAGAAACTATACTGGACCTCCACATTTAGCTTCATGTATCATATTTTCCATTGAGTCAATGAATGAAGGTTGAATTATTTTTTCCAGTTTACATATAATTACAACAATAACTTCTTCCATTTTTCTTAGGGCATCATAGTCTATGGTTTCTGCAAAAATGTCTCCAATATAATATGACATGTATTTTATCAAATCTCAAATAATAAAATTCAGCTAACCTCTGTATACAATCAGCATAAGTATTTCCATTATAACATGACAATCAAGAATTTTTAATCAGGTAATATAACCATTCTTTACACATATACCCAAATAGGAAGCATAGCCATCAGGAAGTCTCATATCTGCAATACAATGAAAAAATAATAAGCGAATCTATTTGGATAGTGTATAAGGTGCTTTTGGTTTCATTATCCTCCGTGATCTGACATTTTCAAATAGTTCCAGTTTTGGTCGCCTGCAAATTTGGGCATGATCTAATCATGCTTTTATAGTATCATTGGTCTTACCTAGTGTACCCAAAACAATATGAAATAAATTATAAAAAAATGTATTCTCAATATGAATGAAATCTAACATGTGGAAGACCAACAAATCAGAACAATATGGGAGATCCCAAAAAAGGTTTCATTTTACCCAATTATGTTCTTTCCCAATGCTATGAATTTTATGTTGGTTTATTGTTGGCCCAAATGTTATGGGAGGTAATGAAAATACAACAGATTTTAACTCTGTACCTGATATCATTTTTGGAGGTTCATCCCTCTCAATTGTGCCTTTTTTGAAATGAGATTTGTTCCTTCGAAAAGGAAGATTGGTTGGAATAAATCTCCGATGACAGTCAAAATAGCAAGGTTTTTTTTCTATTGACGAACATAAACACTTTGTTATCTTCAATAAAATAAGGACATGATTTCAGACCATTTATACTCTAGCCAAATAACATTCCATATTCCAGAAAGTCACTAATCATCCACATCAATGTAGCTTTTAATGTGAAATTTTGTTTCGCAGTAACATGATATGTACTAACACCATAACCCGTCACAAATAGTATTTTTTTTTGCAACTGGCCCCGTCGCAAATACCAATGCCCGCATTAATTACTATCAGTGGTTACAAATTTATTTGCGATGGGAGCCGTCGCTAATAGTCCCTGCCGACATACATTTTGCGACAAGAGGACATCCCATCGCAAAAATCTATTAACCGCCGCCAGGTATTTGCGACGGGCCCCGTCGCAAATAACCTTCATATGGTTTTCCATGCTATCTATGCCAAACCTTTTGCGACGGGACATGAAATCCTATCGCAAATAATCGGTTATTTGCGATAGGTTGTTACCCCCGTCGCAAATAACTACTTTGATGGGCTTTTTGCGAGGGGATTTATTCCTATCGCTAAAAGCCCATTGAAAGAAGTCCTTTTTTCTATTGTGAATTGGGCCTGTTGATACAAAATCCCTTCTAATAATATCCATCCTTGATCTATTACCATGAAAACTACTCATAAAAAAATGATACTATACATTATCTCTTAGAAAAATAACCCCCCCAAACAAATTAGGGGAAAGCATCAGGGATGGGATTTTTTCCACCCCCATCAACATACATAGACATAACCGAGTATCACTGATACATAGTTTCATCCACATAATAAATTTGATAATAATAATAAAATAATCATAAAAAATATTTATATTAATAATAATTAAGTATGTTTTTGGTAGTGATCCTAGAAGCCTTATAAACATTAAACTTATTAATAAACAATTCACACTCAATAGAGGGATAATGTTGTGTATATACATCAATATAAATTTTTGATTTCTAAAGGTATAGAACCAAATCAATAAAGTAAAAGGATCAATAATAAGTGAAAACCACCACTATCTTCCCAGAAAGTGCATCTATCGTCATATTAACCTATATATATATGTGGAAAGCTATAAACTAGATATTATCCATATAGGAAAATAATTCCACCTACTATATTTATCGATTATATGGAACAATAGTTTATTTCATATAGATAATGTTTAATAACAAGATGGAGTAACATTCCTTCCAAAAGTTATTCTATCAATATTATTTAGCATAACCACATGAATCATAGTCCATAACTGTACAGATACTAAAATAATGTTTTTAGGGATGTGTTTAAATAAACACATAAACAAGCATCTACTGGTTCAAAAGATTCTATAAATACTTGTATGTATAGGCATGTTGATTGTAAAACCATCAATATTGAATTCTATCTATGAATAAAGGGGTTGTATAAATTTGAAATATTTGGTTTCTTTCCATTTTTGGGGATACCATAGACTTCATATAGATTAAAGATGATGATATCATCCATCATATTTTTCATACATCACAAATAAAGTTTTTATTATGTTTATATGTTTATCATATTACATTTAATGATATATTTGATAGTAAATTTTATCCTTCAAATCATAGAATAATCACTTCTTTATAAATATAATCAACAGTATGAGAAATTGAATAGAGAAGGAGGTTATCATGTTAGTCAGTAATATACATACATTTGATATAATCCATGAAATAATATTTTTCAAAAACATAATGATGGAAATAAAAAATTGAGTCAATGTGTTTTCATATCGTCATATCAAAATCGCGATCAAGTGTTAATGGTTACATATTTCATTTTTTTATAAGGAATGACTATGGAATCCACCTATATTCCTTGAATTTATTTCTTTTTATATGTCGGAAGCTTATTGGGCCATGAATTACAAATAATGAAGTTCCATAAAGGGTGGTATAAATGGCTTCCTAAAGAAATTCATCTGTCTAGACAGATGAAAATAAGTCCCACATTGGAATTTGGAGTATAGGATAGGATATAGGGTTTCTAGTCTAGTTAGGTACAATGAATATTAGAAATGATTTGAGAATTTGATAAAGGATAATAAAAACAATAATAATATTAATTATTATAATAATAATAATATTTGTGATGATAATGATGATGATTGTGTTTTTGTTGACGTTCATGAGGATGAAAATCACAATGAATAAAATGGGTTGAACCATGAACATAGAAGACCAAACACATATCCTTTTTACTAAAAAACCAGAAAAAAGTAAAATAAGAATGTAAATGCATGTTTTGTGAGACACTAATATACCCATAGAGCACAAAAAAATGAAATTAAAATGACAAATCCAGTAATTATTCCATTGAAACCCACTTCTTATATTCATAGGAGCTCCCAAATCCTTGGGATGTCTTCCTCTTCTATAAGAGATCACAATTTTAAAAGATCTTTTTTGATCATACATATCTATTGTTGAACTTCATAGTCCATTTTTTATCAGAATCAGAAAAAAGGTTATTGATTACATCCATTTTCTCTATGATGGTATACTTCTAATAAATATCCTACATTATAGTTTCATCATCATTCGATTTTATATCCTCAACCAAAGTTTTAGTTTTTGAAGCCAATATGAGGTTGGATTTGAACATCTTGGAAGATTTATATTCATCCTTAATGTTAATTTATCTATTATCAAAGGAACTCAAGGAATCATTCATTGATAAAAATTTAGAAGCTAGATTCCATTTTTTCCATTTACCCTATCAGATATATTCCATAGTCTAATTAGTTTCCATAGCAGTAACTCTAGTATTAGAAGTTTCAACTTTATATGCTCAACACTTCAAATTCTTGTTAACCTCACTACAACCAGAGATATTCCCTTTACCCTTAATCACCATTTTATATGATTTTTTATTCCACAATATAGATTTTTTTCCAGGAATCTCTATTCTCTTATATGGAACATGGTATGGAGATTGATCATGTTTAGTTATTTTATTACTATAAGTAATAATTTTGAATTTACTATAGATTCTAATACCACATTGTGTTACATTGAATTTAAATCGGATCCATTAATTATTAATTTCATTGTTGGAAAATCACTTACACATTTATGTATCTTATGTATATTTTACTTCTACTTCTTTTGTATTGAATAAAAATATCCAATTGAAATAAAATATATTATCCCTTTACAATAAATATATATCATAAATACATATTTTGATAGATTAATTGGGTCCACACACACTTCAAATTTATAAGACCCGTAATCAGCCTCTCAAGTATGACAATTTGTATACCAAAAACACATTTTCCTAGTAGAATCATCATAGTATATCTCCACTCCTTGATTGATTTCAATAATGAAATATATATTATGAGAAGAGTCAGTGGCCACTTGATCCAGTTCAACATGTGATCCATCTACCATTATAGTTTCATAAACCTCCAATACTACCAAAAATATTATCTTGAACACAGTTATCTAATATTAAACTCCTAGTGGGCACATTACCTAGGGTAACATGTCAAAACACTAGTTCTTGTTGAGCTTGTGATCAATCCTCCTTATTAGTAGGAGAAATATCCTATGCTATAAAAAATTATTTTGAAATCCATTCTGAAATGTGAATATCCTAGTTTGATCATTACTCATGATGACTCCCTATACATCACATAATTGACTATATAAATAATAAATAATTTTATTTTCACTTAGAAATAGTGGTCTCAAACTTAAAATTCCGAACAGAATTACCATATTTATAAAAATTTACCCTGGAAAAAATTATATTAAAATTAAAAATAGAGAGGCCAATATTATTAATGTTCTTACAGAAAACCTAAAACATATCTAACTTAATAAATTTATTTTATGTCTTATCGAAATAATTTACAATCATATTTTATATAATTAAAGAATAAATATCAACCTAAATCTGGAGTCAATTTCTTTTTCATATCATTAACGTTTTATCTCCCAATAATATTCTATTAGCACTCAAAAAACCGATGATATATCCAAAAGGATTTGGGGAGCTAAAAAAGAAAATATAGAGCATGGATTCATATTCACGTATGAGTAATTGTGTTTATATATATATTATAGTTAAAAAAGGGTCCTCATCTAGTATTTTATAAAGTATAAGCTAAAGGTTAAATGAAAACCAATACATAAGAATTAACATTTGGTCAATTCATTGATAAAAAGTGTGGAAAAATCCATTACCAGTCAATGTCATGATCCATTTACCAAAAGACCACATTTTCAAAAGATGATTATACAACTCCTAAAAATTCAATGGGGTTTCTCTATTCTAAAGTGTTATCCGTGTGATATTCAGGTATTTTAATTCATGGGATAGGCCTTTCCCCCATGGATTATAAAGAACCCAAAAGAACTATTTACAATTTTTATAGTCTAAATAAATTGAGGATATGAAATCCCCATATGGAAAAATGGACTAAGGGGTGATATTTTTAATTTTTGATTTATTATACTTCATTTTTAGTTGATGTGTCTACTACCCAAGCTGCTAATTTGTCGTATGTTCCTTATGTCCACCAATGCATGACCCCAACCGCCCAATATTCTCTATTGGTCCCATTGTCTCACTTATTCTACCACATACCACAACACAATTCCACCAACTTTATCAACACAATGACATTTCATCCAACCTACATTGTTTCACGTCTAAGAAAAATTGACCGCAAAGCATATTTCATTTGTGAAATGGTACAACCCTAAAATAATAATAGGAGGTACACGTTGAAAGGGGTCAAACACTCGACCCTTTTCCATTGTGATTCCATATAAGATAATATATCCCTATATATACTAAATCCCAATGGCATAATAATAATAAAAATCATAATAAATATTAAATAATAATAATAATAACAATCATCATCATCATCGTCCTCATCATCATTATTAATAGTCTGCGTAACAGATCTTGGTGACCTATATCCCACAATAAATGTATAATGAAAATAGATAGTTTTGGTATAATAGAAGATTATGCAATGTGATTGTACACTTTCCCACCCATATTTGATATATATAAATACATAAGATACAAAAACAAGTGAAAATATAAAAAATTACCCTATTTTCAAACCACGTTCATTGTGATGTCCCCAATAAACATATTATATTCATTGTAGTTATGTTTAATAATAATCAGTGTCCCACTCATCTAATATCGGTATTTGTTCCAAGATGAAAAGTGGTCATATCGAACCCTGATTGATTTTCATTAATGAAGTAAAAAAATATTAATGTGTCCCTTCGATTTAGAATATTTTTCATGTTACGGGACTATAAGGCCCCAACCATAAACCTTACTTAAAATTGAATTAAATGAATAGTTCACATTGAGGATCTTTTCAGGTTTAGAGTTTTAGAGAATTAGGACATAACTATTACATCTCAAAAGATTACAAAGTAGTCCCTTCTAATAAATTTCCATAAAATAAAAACTCTTAAAAAGAAACATGTCTAGTTTCATGTTTTAGGTAGCATGACTTTCCCTTGATCACATCCTTGACCCTATTCCACGCTAAGTCCTATGAAAAACATTTCAAAAACTTGGGATGAGCATAAAAACTCAGTAAGGGATACACAAAGAATAAAAACTGTTAGTTTATCAAAACAAAAAATAAACCATGTGTACTTTATCAAAGTAATACTTTTCACCATTATGAAGTATTAAAAACTCTTCATTGAATAAAATATCATTACTTACCTTTTTGTAACAAAATGATTACCATAAAACCCATATAAAGAAAACATAACATATATAAAGTTAACTTGGGACATAAACATACTTAAGTGGAATAACCATACGGTCGACTCCCACACATATCAGTTAATGGATTAGCCATACGGCCAATTTCCATACATACTTAATGGAATAGCCATACGGCCGACTTACATACCCAATGCATTGGAGGTTATAACGTAACCACCCGTCCTTGTATTCACGGCACCACCCGTCATATGGTTTATCACGTAACCACCCGTTAAAATGTCCATGTACAAATATAAAATCATAAAACATAAAACCAATATACAGGAATGATAAAAATTCCACATTTCAATCACAATATATCATAAATATATTGAAATAATAGAATCCTTTATCAAAACCATTTTTAATACCAAAATACATAAAAGAATATATGGTATTTATTTTATTTTAAAAACATTACGTCTTGTTGAGGAATCCAAAGACCAAATAATACTCGCGGCGGCGGAAAAGGTCGTTGTCACCGCGTACGTTAAAAAAAACATTCCTTTTTGCTGTTTAGTAAAATGCTTCCTAGAAAAAGATTCCTTTTGTATAAAAGTAAAAGTCAAAGGGGTTTATACACCGTATAAAAGAAAGTTTTGTATAAAACGAAATATGCCTCAATGAAAGGAGATTGAGACGATGTCCCTTACAATGACGGTATCCTTGGTTTAAGGATAAATCAATTGCATAATTATGTGTGACAAATGAATACAACAAGTATAAGTGGATATTAAGTGTAAAACAATCATAGGATATTCACACATATTCATAGAACGACATATTCAAGGAGTACAACTTTATCCCAAAGAATCAAATTTGGGCTAAGAAGTTCCCTTACAAAAATTTGACAGCCTAACGGCGTCACTTCAAAAATTCAGAAAATGAGTTGATGAGAGATAAAAAGGGAATCTCATCACTTGGACATAAAAATTTACATCAATCAGGATATAGAAGAACATATCCGAACATAATAGTATGTGAATTAAAAGACATAACAAATGAAGTCTTTCAAAAAGAGGAGGGTGAAAGGTTCCCTTACCGACTTGGGTAACTTTCGAAAAGTACACCCCATTGAAGAAGTGTCAGACAATGAATATGTAAATACCCATAAATGAAATTATTTTACAAAAGGAGTGTAATAGTGGGTAGTATATAAACCACTCAATGGAAATTTTGGCAAATGTATCATAAATCTCACGGGAGTAAAAGTGAGATGAAAAATCTCTTACGAAAACTCGGCAGCCTAACTGCGCCACTTAAAACTTCCAAAATGGATTGATGAGAGGAAATAGGGTCTCTCATCACATCAAAATAATGTTTACAGAAAGAGGAATATAAAATAACATCCCCCAACATAACAAATAGTATCTTAAAATAAGTGACATAAAAGAGAGTACTTTAAAAGAAAGAGAGAGGTTAGATCTCTTACGAAAATTCGGCAGCCTAACGACGCCACTCAAAACGTCCAAAATAGATTGATGAGAAAGAATAGGGTCTCCCATCACATGAAAATAAAAATTACAGTATGATTAATATAAAATAACATCCCAATAACAATAAATATGAGCTTTAAAAGGAATGACATAAAAGAGTGTACTTAAAAAGAAGGAGAGGAGTAGGATCCCTTACCTCAGGTCCAACTTGTCTTGTTCATTCTTTAACATCCTGAATAATAAACTTGAGTTAATTAATATTTTCTTATGAACCTTTTTCAAGTTAATTATTCCTTTTATATCAGTTATTTCCATGTTATAAACATTATATAATCATTTAAGTTAATAATGATTGTTTTGTCGATATTTGGTTCTTAAGTCGAAAGTGGACTTCTTACAATTACATGTTGTTCGTGTGGTCAAATGTTCTTTATATCCAGAATGAAATCACTGATTTGGATATCATATATATCCATTATATACATGTACATATAATAGTACATTACATTTGTGGATAAGAAATGAAATGCACCGTTCATGGAGACGGTAAGCCGTACGTACGCATGAACGCTACTTTCATTTCTATCTCATACTTTAATGGAATGAAATAATAATTATATAGAGGTATATAATAATTCCAGTATAACATCATATATAATAACACTAAATACATCCTTTATACGTCCCACGTATGGCATTAACGAATCACATCACTTTGAGGGGGCGGTAGTCCGCACGTCCTAAAATGAAGATATCGCGTATACCCATAATGGAAGCCATAAAGGTAAGCCACAAATGAAAAATACCAAAGATTAAGTAAAACATAAACATATTATATATCATATATAAATATAGTGACATCTTAATGGCCACCTTTGAAGGTGTTATATGAGTGTTGAACAATCATCGTTTTGTGAGGCAGAAATTCGCCATCCACAGAAACAGTATGTTCCTTAACCATTAGTTGTAGGTGTGTGTAAGTGTAGCTCGAATACATATTATAACAACATACTAGTATATTGAGTATACTGGAGTTGTTACAAAAGAAAAGAATAAAAATATTTTAGGGGGTTGGAGAAGCAAAATAAAACAGAAGGACTCAAAAGAAGACATTACCTTAAAATAGGGTAACTCTCTTTGGTTTGAGCTCAACGGCATCCTTGGGAAGACTTATTCCCAAAGTGAGGCTTCAAGAAGTAAGAGAGGGATGTGGATTTCCCATATGGGCAGGGGTTGGCCGAGCCAAAGGCTTTGGGAGTGTGGGTAAGGAGGTTGAGGTGGGGGCCTTTTATAAGAGGAGAAGAGGGGCACTCTTGGAAAGTGAAGAAAAGTCACTTTATTTCTAAATGGTATTCGGATTTTAGAGGTCCCACATTGATGTATTTCGGGGATAAGGTGATAAGGGTTTGAAATCCACTCACCAATAGGTTTTGGACATGTGTAGGTCTTAGATATTACATTATCATTCCATTTTATTTAAATCATTAAATAATGAGGTCAACGCTGCATCATCACGATGTGATAAATAATTTAATATATATAACGTCAAAAAATAAAAAAAAAATACAATGATTTAGGAAATCTTTTTATATTTCCATTGAATATTTATAGTCAAAAATCTGACTTGTATAACCCCATTTAAAAATTGTTTTAGTAAAACATCTCATGTGTGTGTCATTTTTACATTAACATTAAATAAAAAGTTATTTATGTCATTTCCAAACCAAAGTGGCTCCATGGGGTCCCCAAGTTGACACATGGATTTTCTTGGTCGGCCATGACACATAAAATGGGGTTAGGACATGTGTCAAGTTCATTTAATATTATTAAAACATTATTTTTACCTTAAACATCACTAATTAACTCTAATCGCAATTAAAAACTTAATAAGTTACTATTCAGCAAAAAATTATTTTAATCCCATTGAACCACATTTTACTTCATAATGACAAAAATGTATGTCGGGTTTTTGAAATTCAAATCACAAAGTTGGAAAATTTCATTTAAACGGAAAATCAGTTTTTATAAGTACCACTTAGTGGTTTCACTATTCATCAAAAATTGAATTTTTTCAGAAAATTACCAAAAATTCACCCTAAGCTATATTTGATATTCTGAATTCAAAAATGAAGTATATTTTTAAAAATTCAAAACATATAAGTCACATTAATTAATTTAATAATTAATTCCCGCTGTCATGACAAATAGCGTGTTTTTATGAAACAATAAGTATCAAAAGATTGACACTAGTTTAAGTCCAATTTCAAAGTGAAATTAATTTCAACGACCACTATTGGTTTTAATGGTAAAAATGTATTCTAATTTTACTTTAAAACCAATTAAAAAGATAATCTAATCATATAAAGAAAATATATTAAAAAGTGGTTTTGAATTAAAAACAACATTTTACACTATTCATTAAAAAAATGAACTTTATCGGAAAGATACCAAAAATTTACACAAAGTAAATTTTGATGTCCCGATTTAAAGAAGAGTTTTATTTGGTTCAATAGAATGTATAAGAGTTAACAAAACTATATTTAATGACGGCTCCCCATCAAATGGTGATAAGTGAACCTTTAGTGAAATCTAGGGCATATACGCCTAAAATTGAATTCTTTCCGTATTTTAAGCCTTTATCTTTTATTGGATAAATGTAAAAACATTTAAAAACATATATAATCATATTATAGTTATCTATATCCATTCCCACCAATACAACGGCTACATGTTAACTACCATTTAAAATAATATTATTTTATTATTAGAGTGCAACATATGATTCCCAAGAAACTCGTTGTTGTGTGTTGGGTAAGCCATCAAGCATAGCGTCCCCTTTAAAGTCATATTAATATTTTATTCAAAAAAATATGGATAAATATGAAAATGCAATATTCTTTATTTACCTGGGGTGTTACATCCTTCCCCCCTTTTGGGAATTGCGTCCTCGCATTTTTTAAAATTGAGCTTGGAAACATCTTTGAAACTCCCACATCGGAACAAGAGTTGGTAAAACAATCACTTTAAAATAAAGAAAGATAAGTACAAAGGTCACACGAGTTAACCCATAATAGGATTCCATGTAGGAAAACATGGACATGGAAGAAAAAGCTAAGGGTCATGTTCTGATGGAGAGTGATAGAAAACATGTTTAGGAGAAAGTTAACCATGAGAAAATCACAAACTTGTGATGGGTTAAACGGTATTCGATTCCCCAGTAGGAAATGTTAATAGATGACATTTTTGTTTTAAGTTACTTTTTTGAGGAATTTATTCATAAGGAAACATAATAACTTATCATGTTGACTTTCAACTTTTATTAGATTCATTACACAAACTCATATTTTCTCCAAAAGGCGAGTATCTAGGAAGACTTGTTCACATTAAAATTACTATAATCAACTTTTAGAGAATCGCCTAATCCACAATAAAGAACTATATACTTCCCATGTCTTTAGACATTAACCAAAACCAAAACCAAAAAGGCTAGTACAAGATCAGATAATCCAGAAAAGGAAAACCCTTTATAAAAAGAAAATTTATGCTTAATCTCTAAAATTTGTCCAACAAAACCCAAAGTTCAACGAGGACCACTAGATAAACAATTTGTCCATAAAATTCTTCAAAGTAAACAAAACTAAGGTTGAAACCCAATTATTTGAAGGAATTAGTCACATAGTCTTCCAAGTTAAATCGTAACATTTATCTCCAAACAACATATGTTGCTCCTAAAGTCTCGTATTGAAAAGTAATTAACCTAATCACATATCCTCCATGATAGGTTAATCATTTTCATAAATAACCCAAAATCAACTTAATCTTAATTAATAAAATCATATAACTAAAAATAATCAGTCAAACTAACCAGGGACTTCACGTAGTCCAGTGGTAGGAGATAAATACCAGTGGCACATTGGTTGTCGGTTCAATTCCCGCGACTTTGTCCGACACGACGGGTTGTCACACGATATGTGTGTTGTCCTTTTTCCAAAACAATATAATTCTTAAAACATTCCCCAAAATGAGATAAAATCTTCAAAAATAATCATAACATATTTTAACCTCAATTTTATCTCATGCCTTTCACTTCAATCATAACATATAGTAACCCATAATTACCTCAAAAGTAAGGATCATATAAACACAAATGGTTCTTTATAACTATGTCCAAAAAATAATAGATAACTATTCCTTTAATAAAATTTTCATATATTAATCATCAGTGTTACACATACTATAAAATGTTTTCTAATGTACCCCATCATCAAAAGACACTTAATACTCTTAAGAATTTCACCATAACTCTTGAAGCCCTTATATGTTGACATATTACTCATTCAACATTCTTCATGATCCATTAACCATTCATTTTCAACTTATTCCAAAATACCTCTTTCCTACAAACAAAATCATGAATAATATCCTAGGATCCCAAAATAAAACTCAAATGTTAAGAAATAATCCATACCTTTGGTTGGCCATTGTCGGTTTCTTCATCCTCAATCGGAATGGCATTAGGTATTGGTATACAAGTATTTGTATGATCCTGGTGATCCCATTCACAAAACTTTTTCATGGGACATGTGTTTGCATAATGACCATGCACACCACATTTAAAACATTCAATTGATCCCTCAGAATAAACTTCTTTCCCTTTCCTCGAGTCAACTGGATTCTTCCTTTTTCCACGGAAGGTTCTTGCTTTATGACCTTCATTTCCACATCTATAGCATATTTCTGTCCCTTTGAGACATTTTCCTAGGTGTTTCTTTCCACATCTTTGACACATGGGTTTTTGAACACACTTACCTTTATGATTATTACCTGTAGTTCCATAGGGATTTTTTTCTCGCATATATGATGCCTTATAGAAGTCACCAAGGTTTAGGTGGTCAATCATAACTCCAGATAGTTGGTTGAGGATAAACACATGATTTCTCATTACAGCTCCCATATCATTTAGTTGCTCGCTCAGAAAACTGTCATAGTTTCCTTCACATCCACCGTTACCATGGTGCCTACTAGATCCAGCCATTTACTAAATTTAAAAAGGGTCAGTGTGGGTATATTAACAAAAACATCATGTAATAACGAGGAAGGTAAACACTAAGATATACTTACTCATTCACTTTATCTGAAACTAGGACTCTTTCTGAAATCCTAACCATAATGGTAATGTCACTTATGCTTAGAGAATACCCTGACCTCTAAAGTTATCTAAACTGACCTTTGATACCAACTATAAGGCCCCAGCCTTAAACCTTACTTAAAATTGAATTAAATGAATAATTCACATTGAGGATATTTTCACGTTTAGAGTTTTAGAGAATTAGGACATAACTATTACATCTCAAAAGATTACAAACTAGTCTCTTCTACTAAATTTCAATAATATAAAAACTCTTAAAAAGAAACATGTCTAGTTTCATATTTTAGGTAGCATGACTTTCCTGTGATCCCATCCTTGACCCTATTCCACACCAAGTCCTGTGAAAAACATTTCAAAAACAAGGGATGATCATAAAAACTCAGTAAGGGATACACAAAGAATAAAAACTGTTAGTTTATCAAAACAAAAAGTAAACCATGTTTACTTTATCAAAGTAATACTTTTCACCTTTATGAAGTAGTAAAAACTCTTCACTGAATAAAATATCATTACTTACCTTTTTGTAACCAAATGATTACCATAAAACCCATATAAAGAACACATAACATATATAAAGGTAATTTGGGACATAAACATACTTATGTGGAATAACCATATGGTCTACTCCCACACATATCACTTAATGGAATAGCCATATGGCCAATTTCCATACATACTTAATGGAATAGCCATACGGACGACTTCCATACCCAATGCATTGGAGGTTATAATGTAACCACCCGCCCTGGTATTCACGGCACCACCCGTCATATGGTTTATCACGTAACCACCCGTTAAAATGTCCAGGTACCAATATAAAATCATAAAACATAAAACCAATATAAAGGAATGATAAAATTTCCACATTTCAATCACAATATATCATAAATATATTGACATAATAGAATCCTTTATCAAAACCATTTTTAATACCAAAATACATAAAAGAGTATATGGTATTTATTTTATTTTAAAAACATTACGGCTTGTTGAGGAAGCCAAAGACCAAATAATACTCGCGGCGGCGGAAAAGGTCCTTATCACCGCGTACGTAAAAAAACATTCCATTTTGTTGTTTAGTAAAACGCTTCATAGAAAAAGATTCCTTTTGTATAAAAGTAAAATTCAAAGGGGATTATACACCGTATAAAAGAAAGTTGTGTATAAAACGAAATATTCCTCAATGAAAGGAGATTGAGACGAAGTCCCTTACAATGAAGGTATCCTTGGTTTAAGGATAAATCAATTGCATAATGATGTGTGACAAACGAATACACCAAATATAAGTGGATATTAAGTGTAAAACAATTAGTGGTTATTCACACATATTAATAGAATGACATATTCAAGGAGTACAAGTTTATCCCAAAGAATCAAATTTGGGCTAAGAAGTTCTCTTGCAAAAATTTGACAGCCTAACGGCGTCACTTCAAAAATTCCGAAAATGAGTTGATGAGAGATAAAAAGGGAATCTCATCACTTGGACATAAAAATCTACATCAATCAGGATATAGAAGAACATATCCCAACATAATAGTATGTGAATTAAAAGACATAACAAACGAAGTCTTTTAAAAAGTGGAGGGTGAAAGGTTCCCTTACCGACTTGGGTAACTTTCGAAAAGTACACCCCATTGAAGAAGTGTCATGCAATGAGTATGTAAATACCCATAAATAGAATTATATTACAAAACGAGTGTAATAGTTGGCTGTACATAAATCACTCAATGGAAATTGTGGCAAATGTAGCATAAATCTCACGGGAATAAAAGTGAGATGAAAAATCTCTTACGAAAACTCGGCAGCCTAACAGTGCCACTTAAAACATCCAAAATGGATTGATGAGAAGAAATAGGGTCTCTAATCACATCAACATAATGTTTACATAAAGAGTAATATAAAATAACATCCCCCAACATAACAAATAGGAGCTTAAAAGAAGTGACATAAAGGAGATTACTTTAAAAGAAAGAGAGAGGTTAGATCTCTTACGAACATTCGGCAGCCTAACGGCGCCACTCAAAACGTCCAAAATAGATTGATGAGAGATAATAGGGTCTATAATAACATGAACATAAAAATTACAGTAAGATTAATATAAAATAACATCCCAATAACAATAAATATGAGCTTTAAAAGCAATGACATAAAAGAGTGTACTAAAAAAGAAAGAGAGGAGTAGGATCCCTTACCTCGGGTCCAACATGTCTTGTTCGTTCTTTAACATCCTGAATAATAAACTTGAGTTAATTTATATTTGCTTAAGAACCTTTTTAAAGTTCATTATTCCTTTTATATCACTTATTTCCATGTTATAACCATTATGTAATCATTTAAGTTAATAATTATTGTTTTGTCGATATTTGGTTCTTAAGTCGAAAGTGCTCTTCTGACAATTACATGTTGTTCGTGTGGTCAAAGTTTCATTATATCCAAAATGAAGTTCCTGATTTGGATATCATATATATCCATTATATACATGTACTTATAATAGTACATTACATTTGAGGATAAGAAATGAAATGCACCGTTCATGGAGACGGTAAGCCGTCCGTACACATGAGCGCTACTTTCATTTCTATCTCATACTTTAATGGAAAGAAATAATAATGATATAGAGGTATTTAATAATTCCAGTATAACATCATATATAATAACATTAAATCCATACTTTATATGTCCCACATAGGGAATTAACGAATCACATCACTTTGAGGGGGCGGTAGTCCGCACTTCCTAAAATGAAGATATCGCGTATACCCATAATGGAAGCCTTAAAGGTAAGCCACAAATGAAAAATACAGAAGATGAAGTAAAACATAAACATATTATATATCATATATAAATATAGTGACGTCTTAATGGCCACCTTTGAAGGTGTTATATGAGTGTTGAACAATCATCGTTTCGTGAGGCAGAAATTCGCCATCCACGGAAACAATATGTTCCTTAACCATTAGATGTAGTTGTGTGTAAGTTTAGCTCTAATCCTTATTATAACAACATCCTAGTATATTGCGGATACTTGAGTTGTTACAAAACAAAATAATAAAAAGATTTTAGGGGGTTGGAGAAGAAAAATAAAACAAAAGGACTCAAAAGAAGACATTACCTTAAAATCGGGTAACTCCCTTTGGTTTGAGCTCAAAGGCTTCCTTGGGAAGACTTCTGCCCAAAGTGAGGCTTCAAAGAGTAAGAGAGGGATGTGGAAAGACAAAATTGGCAGGGTTTGGCCGATCCAAAGGCTTTGGGAGTGTGGGTATGGAGGTTGAGGTAGGGGCCTTTTATAAGAGGAGAGGAGGGGCACTCTTGGAAAGTGAAGAAAAGTTACTTTATTTCAAAATGGTATTCGGATTTAAGAGGTCCCACATTGATGTATTTCGTGGATAAGGTGATAAGGGATCGAAATGAACTCATCCAATAGGTTTTGGACATGTGTAGGTCTTAGATATTACATTATCATTGCATTTTATTTAAATCGTTAAATAATGAGGTCAACGCTGCATCATTATGATGTCATAAATAATTTAATTTATTTAACATATAAAAATTATACAAATAATACTATGATTTATTAAATCGTTTTATCTTTCCAATGAATATTTATAGTCAAAAATCGGACTTGTATAACCCCATGTAAAAATTGTTTTAGTAAAACATCTCATGTGTGTGTCATTTTTACATTAACATTAAATAAAAAGTTATTTATGTCATTTCCAAACCAAAGTGGCTCCATGGGGTCCCCAAGTTGACACATGGATTTTCTTGGTCGGCCATGACACATAAAATGAGGTTAGGACATGTGTCAAGTTCATTTCATATTATTAAAACATTATTTTTACCTTAAACTTCACTAATTACCTCTAATCGCGATTAAAAACTTAATAAGTTACTATTCACCAAAAAATTATTTTAATCTCATTGAGCCACATTTTAATTCTTAATGACAACCTTGTATTTCGGATTTTAGAAATTAAAAACACAAAGGTGCAAAATTTCATTTAAACGGAAAACCAGTTTTTATAAGTACCACTTAGTGGTTTCACTATTCATCAAAAATTGAAGTTTTTCAAAAAATTACCAAAAATTCACCCTAAGCTATATTTGATATTCAGAATTCAAAAATGAAGTCTATTTTTAAAAATTCAAAACATATAAGTCACATTAATTAATTTAATAATTAATTCCCGCTGTCATGACAAATAGCGTGTTTTTATGAAACAATGAGTATCAAAAGATTGACACTAGTTTAAGTTTGATTTCAAAGTGAAATTAATTCCAACGACCACTATTGGTTTTAATGGTAAATATATATTATAATTTTACTTTAAAACCAATTAAAAATATAATCTAATAATATAAATAAATAATATTAAAAAGAGGTTTTGAAATAAAATACAACATTTTACACTTGATTAAAAAAATGAACTTTATCGGAAAGATACCAAAAATTTACAAAAAGTAAATTTTGATGTCCCGATTCTAAAGAAGAGTTTTATTTGTCCAATAGAATGTATAAGAGTGAAAATAACTATATTTAATGACGGTTCTCCATCAAAAGGTGATAAGTGAACCTTTAGTGAAAACTAGGGAATATACGCCTAAAATTGAATTCTTTCCGTATTTTAAGCCTTTATCTTTTATTGGATAAATGTAAAAACATTTGAAAACATATATAATCATATTTTAGTTATTTCTATCCATTCCCACCAATACAACGGCTACATGTTAACTAACATTTAAAATAATATTATTTTATTATTAGAGTGCAACGTAAGATTCCCAAGAAACTCGTTGTTGCGTGTTGGGTATGCTATCGAGCATAGCGTCTCCTTTAAAGTAATATTAATAGTTTATTCAAAAAAATATGGAGAAATATGAAAATTTCATATTCTTTATTTACCCAGGGTGTTATAGGGACACACATACCACATCACATGTATGGCTTCCCAAACCCTAGTCTTAAATACTATTCAAACGTTTAGTAATTGAGAAAATTATCGATTTATAATTCCGCATTGGGACCTAAAAATGCCCTTACATTCCTAAAATCTAGGCGCACTAGGGGTATCTCTATCAACATGAACCTTAATATAAGAGGCAATAAGTTGATTCAATCTTGCATATATTCTACTATGGTGGTTTGATGGGAGTGTAGAAAACACAAATTATTATAAAAATATTAATGTCATGTATTCAATTAAACATAAAACATATGTTTATATTGGAATCCACATTAATGTATTCTCTATTAATGGAATAAATATCACAAATATTTTCCACCTTCTCATCAAAGATAATGGAGTTTATTGCCATCAAAATACAGTAGAATCCTATAACCTCAAGAACATAGATAGGGTCATACAATTTTTGAATCATATATTGTTTAGTAATATAATATATAATATGTTTTGTTATTTTTTTAGATGAATATCATCAAATAAATAGCTATATATGAAATCACACATGCATATTAAAAAGTCATATTACAAGAAAAGGTGATGAAATTGTTTTATATTTTAATACAAAGCTTGAAAACTGAAATAATTTAAATACCAACCATAATAACTGAATCATCAGTTGAAAATAATATTGTCCAAATTTTCCATAAAATAAAAGTTCAATATTTGTAAATATAAAATATCAGGAAATATTTGATCAATTTGGGAGGCAGGTTCATGTTATAATATTTCAAAATACATTGTGACTTATAGTTTATAACACTCACCCCATTTAGTATCTAGTGACATGAATCACTATAAGTTATGTTTAATGCTTAGAATATCTTTTCAATGTATACATGGAGCATGATTTAAGTTAGGTCAACGTGGTCCATAATATTACTAATGGTTGAATGACTAATGTTCATCAAAATATCATATATATAAGTAATTAGTGATGACAGCTAATTAGTATCTTAAATGTTTTAACTATATCTTCTTATTTTAGACCATTTGATATGATTTATTAGGGAGTGACATACTTCCCTTGGATATGGACACACATAATATACATGGAAAAAAACAAACTAATTTTACAATGCATAAAAATAATTTATTACCTCAAGATCTGGGAGGATGAATTTGGGATCCTAAGAAGTGTCCAAATGAAATTGGTGATTACTACATCATTTAAGTTACCTAATTTATTCATAGCATGGAAAATAATATTATTATTTGAAACACACTTATTATTGGAAATTTTTAATGACTTATTTTCATAGATACTTCCTATCCAAATAAAGTTCATGATTTATATCTCAAACACCTTTTATAATTACCATGGAAATTTTTATATATGCAGGGAATAAAAAATATTGATGTAATTAAATAGTTCTCTTGGAAGATATTAAAAACCTGATAGAGGTATTTTCTTTTCAATCTATTAAGTTGTACTGAAATTTTATAATTAATTACTTGAATATAGAGAATCATTAATCTTCCAATAAGGATAAAAAGTCTTATGAAATTGAAAATTAAAACCCTCTATATAACAAAAAGAATGATTTCAATATCATTTCACATAGAAAACATTTTTACCATAAAATAACCATTAATTCCAATAGACTTCCCTAAAACAATATCTCAGTTATAAAATATATCTTTATGGTCTCTAAGATATTTCTTATCACCATCCAAAATGATAATTATATAATCAAAAAATTAAGATGAGTGGGTTACTTTAAAATAATTTAGTCCATTAATGGGATATTAGGTCATAATCAACAACCTTGAGAAGTAATTTACAATGATATTCTTTACAACAATAAAAATTATGGTGGGATGGTGCCACCATGAATTACACCACTAGAGAATCTAGAATAACCATTTGGTGAACCATTCATAATGAATGTAATTATTGAACATTTTAAGAGATAATGAGGTATCTTAAAAAATACAGTAGATATTTGATAACTTTTCTAGTAATTTATGTTAAATTATCATTTAAGGGTGTCATATGTATTCCATTAGGGAAAGGGTACAATTTTATTTATTTCCACTTAAGAATATTGACACACTCATAAGTAGTGTGATGTCAATATTGTATATTTGTCCTTCTGTTGAAACCAATTTTTTTGTGAACAAATATAGTTCACTAATTCTCTATGTCTAAGAGTAAAGATCTTTAAAATAATAAAATGAAGGGTATTTCTAACCACAATGGGCCTGATGTACTTAATATCTAAGGGATGGTTATTCTTTAGAATAAGACTATTGAATTGAAATTTTTTTAGTCGACAATATTATTACATTTTACAAAAACCAATTGGGGCTAGTTCTAATATTAAAAGGGGATAAAACGTTGAACTTTAATCCTAATAGTGGGAAAGATTAGAAAAAGGTATATTGTGAAAGTCATTTGAGAGTTAGCTAAAATAAGACACATAGTATGATGGGAGAAACAAATAAGCCACATGATGCTCTAGTCATGGTGGAACATGCCTCCACTGAATCTGACAATGATTGAGTTAAACTCCTTAAGGATGACTCCACTATCCCTCATTAGGAGGAACCCAAGGAGTTTACAACAAATATCCAATCACGAGACCTTATTATGAACTCAGAGGAGGTTATGTATGAAAATTCACTTCCGATTAATGTCTCAAAAGGGGATGGAGATAGAATAACTGAGTGAATTATACTGGTGGATACCAATAATGTGAAGATAGATTGGATCAATTAGAAAGACTTCAATCTGGTAAAAGGTCATACTATACCGAAATAAATATGATGGAGTACATTTAAATGTGGGACAAGATGGGTTATTTGTTTGAAGATCTCATCACAGATAAAGTGGATTTTGAGGTAAGAAGCACCTATTAGAAATTATTTAAGGACACTGTTTCGAAAACTCTGAAATTAGACTTTAATGGATCATTTATCTCTTATGGTACATGATGATTGTTTTCTGAACTGTTTTGTGTCTCATTCTCCCCTAAAAGTGTGTGAGAAATAAAATTTAATATTCAGTTAGGCAAGACAAATGAAATTAGAATCAGATCCAGGTAGAATAATTTCATTTATGAAAATATCATAGACAATAATAGTAATATCCTAGTAGATAAGATCCCAAATGTTCATAAAAAACATATTAGTAAAACCATCTATCCTAGGAACGCTTTCAGTTTGGAGTTGAAACAAGGCTTTTTTCAGTTCCTACACTATAGGGATAATGATGAGAACATCAATTTTCATATCAGATATGAATTTATAGAATACATAATGTAGTTATAACACATCATATTCAGTATCATAACCATCTAAATGACCATTAAAGTATCTTTTCATAGAATTTTAGAATACTACCTCATCTAGAAGGGTCCCATCAGTCACTATAATATTAGATTTTTTCCTTTTAATAATATTATATCTACTAACAATAAAAAAAAATTAAACATTATATACAATTAATTGATACATTTCTAGTGTAACATCTCCCTCATTTACCTTTATATGGTGATAATCAATTCAAACTACCTGGGCGTTTTTAAACTACTTCTTAAGAGGTAGTATCAAGACACATATATTTTTCTTGAAACTCCTTTAATAAATTCTATACTATTGAAATATCTTCATAATGAGAGGAGAAAGAATACGTTTCCGAATAAATAAAATAAATTTTAATAGATATTATTTTAGACATTATTTTTTGAACATGGATTCCTTTAATGATAGAAGACCATACCAATTAGATAATTGATCTCTATTCATTATAGTTTGATGGGGAATTTTTAAATTTTAATGGGTGATGTATCGTCCTCATATTATCCACATGAAGGTAGAAAATAAATGTTTAGTGATTAGAGTGGAATATTCAAAATGATGAGGATTAGATATTAGGTCCCACCAAATTTTATTTATGAAAGAAAAAGGAACTATCAATATTACTATCCTAATATCCATTAATATTACACCTCATTTATGTATATTTTCACCTTATATGATAATTTCATTAAGTAAGTTTTGATCTGAAAATTTGGGGATGTCCATCGATGGAATTAATATAACAATTGATCCCATGTTTTCATCGAGAATAAAAATTATAATAAAATCACACAAAAATATCGAGTCTCATGATATGCTTTTTATTAGAGAGGTTAGCTCATACCATAGGGATTTCAATTTGATATAGTATTTGTGAGAATACATTATCGAGACCATATATTATTATTATTATTTCTCATAATATAAAATAATATATTTTTTCCAAATCGTGTGTATATGTGATCTAATAACGATCCATTGGAGGTTCTAAGGAGTTACCACAACTGAAATTCCTGGATTATAAGCTATCATCTCACAGCTAGGATAATTACATTTTATGAGTTTATTGTTGTTAAATTTAACAATAATTTCCAAAAGAATACAAATTTGGGCTAAGAAGTTCCCTTACAAAAATTTGACAGCCTAACGGCGTCACTTCAAAAATTCAGAAAATGAGTTGATGAGAGATAAAAAGGGAATCTCATCACTTGGACATAAAAATTTACATCAATCAGGATATAGAAGAACATATCCCAACATAATAGTATGTGAATTAAAAGACATAAAAAATGAAGTCTTTCAAAAAGAGGAGGGTGAAAGGTTCCCTTACCGACTTGGGTAACTTTCGAAAAGTACACCCCATTGAAGAAGTGTCATACAATGAATATGTAAATACCCATAAATGGAATTATTTTACAAAATGAGTGTAATAGTGGGTAGTACATAAACCACTCAATGGAAATTGTGGAAAATGTAGCATAAATCTCACGGGAGTAAAAGTGAGATGAAAAATCTCTTACGAAAACTCGGCAGCCTAACTGCGCCACTTAAAACTTCCAAAATGGATTGATGAGAGGAAATAGGGTCTCTCATCACTTCAACATAATGTTTACAGAAAGAGGAATATAAAATAACATCCCCCAACATAACAAATAGTATCTTAAAAGAAGTGACATAAAAGAGAGTACTTTAAAAGAAAGAGAGAGGTTAGATCTCTTACGAAAATTCGGCAGCCTAACGACGCCACTCAAAACGTCCAAAATAGATTGATGAGAAAGAATTGGGTCTCCCATCACATGAAAATAAAAATTACAGTATGATTAATATAAAATAACATCCCAATAACAATAAAGATGAGCTTTAAAAGGAATGACATAAAAGAGTGTACTTAAAAAGAAGGAGAGGAGTAGGATCCCTTACCTCAGGTCCAACTTGTCTTGTTCATTCTTTAACATCCTGAATAATAAACTTGAGTTAATTAATATTTTCTTATGAACATTTTTCAATTTAATTATTCCTTTTATATCAGTTATTTCCATGTTATAAACATTATGTAATCATTTAAGTTAATAATGATTGTTTTGTCGATATTTGGTTCTTAAGTCGAAAGTGGACTTCTTACAATTACATGTTGTTCGTGTGGTCAAATTTTCTTTATATCCAGAATGAAATTCCTGATTTGGATATCATATATATCCATTATATACATGTACTTATAATAGTACATTACATTTGTGGATAAGAAATGAAATGCACCGTTCATGGAGACGGTAAGCCGTACGTACGCATGAACGCTACTTTCATTTCTATCTCATACTTTAATGGAATGAAATAATAATTATATAGAGGTATATAATAATTCCAGTATAAAATCATATATAATAACACTAAATACATCCTTTATACGTCCCACGTATGGCATTAACGAATCACATCACTTTGAGGGGGCGGTAGTCCGCACGTCCTAAAATGAAGATATCGCGTATACCCATAATGGAAGCCATAAAGGTAAGCCACAAATGAAAAATACCAAAGATTAAGTAAAACATAAACATATTATATATCATATATAAATATAGTGACATCTTAATGGCCACCTTTGAAGGTGTTATATGAGTGTTGAACAATCATCGTTTTGTGAGGCAGAAATTCGCCATCCACAGAAACAGTATGTTCCTTAACCATTAGTTGTAGGTGTGTGTAAGTGTAGCTCGAATACATATTATAACAACATACTAGTATATTGAGTATACTGGAGTTGTTACAAAAGAAAAGAATAAAAATATTTTAGGGGGTTGGAGAAGCAAAATAAAACAAAAGGACTCAAAAGAAGACATTACCTTAAAATAGGGTAACTCTCTTTGGTTTGAGCTCAACGGCTTCCTTGGGAAGACTTATTCCCAAAGTGAGGCTTCAAGAAGTAAGAGAGGGATGTGGAGTGCCCATATGGGCAGGGGTTGGCCGAGCCAAAGGCTTTGGGAGTGTGGGTAAGGAGGTTGAGGTGGGGGCCTTTTATAAGAGGAGAGGAGGGGCACTCTTGGAAAGTGAAGAAAAGTCACTTTATTTCTAAATGGTATTCGGATTTTAGAGGTCCCACATTGATGTATTTCAGGGATAAGGTGATAAGGGTTCGAAATCCACTCACCAATAGGTTTTGGACATGTGTAGGTCTTAGATATTACATTATCATTCCATTTTATTTAAATCATTAAATAATGAGGTCAACGCTGCATCATCATGATGTGATAAATAATTTAATATATATAACGTCAAAAAATTATAAAAAAAATACAATGATTTAGGAAATATTTTTATATTTCCATTTAATATTTATAGTCAAAAATCTGACTTGTATAACCCCATGTAAAAATTGTTTTAGTAAAACATCTCATGTGTGTGTCATTTTTACATTAACATTAAATAAAAAGTTATTTATGTCATTTCCAAACCAAAGTGGCTCCATGGGGTCCCCAAGTTGACACATGGATTTTCTTGGTCGGCCATGACACATAAAATGGGGTTAGGACATGTGTCAAGTTCATTTAATATTATTAAAACATTATTTTTACCTTAAACATCACTAATTAACTCTAATCGCAATTAAAAACTTAATAAGTTACTATTCAGCAAAAAATTATTTTAATCCCATTGAACCACATTTTACTTATTAATGGAAAAAATGTATGTCGGATTTTTGAAATTCAAATCACAAAGGTGGAAAATTTCATTTAAACGGAAAATCAGTTTTTATAAGTACCACTTAGTTGTTTCACTATTCATCAAAAATTCAAGTTTTTCAGAAAATTACCAAAAATTCACCCTAAGATATATTTGATATTCTGAATTCAAAAATGAAGTATATTTTTAAAAATTCAAAAAATATAAGTCACATTAATTAATTTAATAATTAATTCCCGCTGTCATGAAAAATAGCGTGTTTTTATGAAACAATAAGTATCAAAAGATTGACACTAGTTTATGTCCAATTTCAAAGTGAAATTAATTTCAACGACCACTATTGGTTTTAATGGTAAAAATGTATTCTAATTTTACTTTAAAACCAATTAAAAAGATAATATAATCATATAAAGAAAATATATTAAAAAGAGGTTTTGAATTAAAAACAACATTTTACACTATTCATTAAAAAAATGAACTTTATCGGAAAGATACAAAAAATTTACACAAAGTAAATTTTGATGTCCCGATATAAAGAAGAGTTATATTTGGTTCAATAGAATGTATAAGAGTTAGCAAAACTATATTTAATGACGGCTCCCCATCAAATGGTGATAAGTGAACCTTTAGTGAAATCTAGGGCATATACGCCTAAAATTGATTTCTTTCCGTATTTTAAGCCTTTATCTTTTATTGGATATATGTAAAAACATTTAAAAACATATATAATCATATTATTGTTATGTATATCCATTCCCACCAATACAACGGCTACATGTTAACTACCATTTAAAATAATATTATTTTATTATTAGAGTGCAACATAAGATTCCCAAGAAACTCGTTGTTGCGTGTTGGGTAAGCCATCAAGCATAGCGTCCCCTTTAAAGTCATATTAATATTTTATTCAAAAAAATATGGATAAATATGAAAATGCAATATTCTTTATTTACCTGGGGTGTTACATCCTTCCCCCCTTTTGGAAATTGCGTCCTCGCATTTTTTAAAATTGATCTTGGAAACATCTTTGAAACTCCCACATCGGAACAAGAGTTGGTAAAACAATCACTTTAAAATAAAGAAATATAAGTACAAAGGTCACACGAGTTAACCCATAATAGGATTCCATGTAGGAAAACATGGACATGGAAGAAAAAGCTAAGGGTCATGTTCTGATGGAGAGTGATAGAAAACATGTTTAGGAGAAAGTTAACCATGAGAAAATCACAAACTTGTGATGGGTTAAACGGTATTCGATTCCCCAGTAGGAAATGTTAATAGATGACATTTTTGTTTTAAGTTACTTTTTTTTGAGGAATTTATTCATAAGGAAACATAATCACTTATCATGTTGACTTTCAACTTTTATTAGATTCATTACACAAACTCATATTTTCTCCAAAAGGCGAGTATCTAGGAAGACTTGTTCACATTAAAATTACTATAATCAACTTTTAGAGAATCTCCTAATCCACAATAAAGAACTATATACTTCCCATGTCTTTAGACATTAACCAAAACCAAAACCAAAAAGGCTAGTACAAGATCAGATAATCCAGAAAAGGAAAACCCTTTATAAAAAGAAAATTTATGCTTAATCTCTAAAATTTGTCCAACAAAACCCAAAGTTCAACGAGGACCACTAGATAAACAATTTGTCCATAAAATTCTTCAAAGTAAACCAAACTAAGGTTGAAACCCAATTATTTGAAGGAATTAGTCACATAGTCTTCCAAGTTAAATCGGAACATTTATCTCCAAACAACATATGTTGCTCCTAAAGTCTCGTATTGAAAAGTAATTAACCTAATCACATATCCTCCATGATAGGTTAATCATTTTCATAAATAACCCAAAATCAACATAATCATAATTAATAAAATCATATAACTAAAAAGAATCAGTCAAACTAACCAGGGACTTCACGTAGTCCAGTGGTAGATGATAAATACCAGTGGCACATTGGTTGTCGGTTCAATTCCCGCGACTTTGTCCGACACGATGGGTTGTCACACGATATGTGTGTTGTCCTTTTTCCAAAACTATATAATTCTTAAAACATTCCCCAAAATGAGATAAAATCTTCAAAAATAATCATAACATATTTTAACCTCAATTTTATCTCATGCCTTTCACTTCAATCATAACATATAGTAACCCATAATTACCTCAAAAGTAAGGATCATATAAACACAAATGGTTCTTTATAACTATGTCCAAAAAATAAAAGATAACTATTCCTTGAATAAAATTTTCATATATTAATCATCAGTGTTACACATACTATAAAAAGTTTTCTAATGTACCCCATCATCAAATGACACTTAATACTCTTAAGAATTTCACCATAACTCTTGAAGCCCTTATATGTTGACATCTTACTCATTCAACATTCTTCATGATCCATTAACCATTCATTTTCAACTTATTCCAAAATACCTCTTTCCTACAAACAAAATCATGAATAATATCCTAGGATCCCAAAATAAAACTCAAATGTTAAGAAATAATCCATACCTTTGGTTGGCCATTGTCGGTTTCTTCATCCTCAATCGGAATGGCATTAGGTATTGGTATACAAGTATTTGTATGATCCTGGTGATCCCATTCACAAAACTTTTTCATGGGACATGTGTTTGCATAATGACCATGCACACCACATTTAAAACATTCAATTGATCCCTCAGAATAAACTTCTTTCCCTTTCCTCAAGTCAACTGGATGCTTCCTTTTTCCACGGCAGGTTCTTGCTTTATGACCTTCATTTCCACATCTATAGCATATTTCTGTCCCTTTGAGACATTTTCCTAGGTGTTTCTTTCCACATCTTTGACACATGGGTTTTTGAACACACTTACCTTTATGATTATTACCTGTAGTTCCATAGGGATTTGTTTCTCGCATATATGATGCCTTATAGAAGTCACCAAGGTTTAGGTGGTCAATCATAACTCCAGATAGTTGGTTGAGGATAAACACATGATTTCTCATTACAGCTCCCATATCATTCAGTTGCTCGCTCAGAAAACTGTCACAGTTTCCTTCACATCCACCGTTACCTTGGTGCCTACTAGATCCAGCCATTTACTAAATTTAAAAAGGGTCAGTGTGGGTATATTAACAAAAACATCATGTACTAATGAGGAAGGTAAACACTAAGATATACTTACTCATTCACTTTATCTAAAACTAGGACTCTTTCTGAAATCCTAACCATAATGGTAATGTCACTTATGCTTAGAGAATACCCTGACCTGTAAAGTTATCTAAACTGACCTTTGATACCAACTATATGGCCCCAGCCTTAAACCTTACTTAAAATTGAATTAAATGAATAATTCACATTGAGGATCTTTTCACGTTTAGAGTTTTAGAGAATTAGGACTTAACTATTACATCTCAAAAGATTACAAAGTAGTCTCTTCTACTAAATTTCCATAATATAAAAACTCTTAAAAAGAAACATGTCTAGTTTCATATTTTAGGTAGCATGACTTTCCTGTGATCCCATCCTTGACCCTATTGCACACCAAGTCCTGTGAAAAACATTTCAAAAACAAGGGATGATCATAAAAACTCAGTAAGGGATACACAAAGAATAAAAACTGTTAGTTTATCAAAACAAAAAGTAAACCATGTTTACTTTATCAAAGTAATACTTTTCACCTTTATGAAGTAGTAAAAACTCTTCACTGAATAAAATATCATTACTTACCTTTTTGTAACCAAATGATTACCATGAAACCCATATAAAGAACACATAACATATATAAAGGTAACTTGGGACATAAACATACTTATGTGGAATAACCATATGGTCTACTCCCACACATATCACTTAATGGAATAGCCATACGGCTAATTTCCATACATACTTAATGGAATAGCCATACGGCCGACTTCCATACCCAATGCATTGGAGGTTATAATGTAACCACCCGCCCTGGTATTCACGGCACCACCCGTCATATGGTTTATCACGTAACCACCCGTTAAAATGTCCAGGTACCAATATAAAATCATAAAACATAAAACCAATATAAAGGAATGATAAAATTTCCACATTTCAATCACAATATATCATAAATATATTGACATAATAGAATCGTTTATCAAAACTATTTTTAATACCAAAATACATAAAAGAGTATATGGTATTTATTTTATTTTAAAAACATTACGGCTTGTTGAGGAAGCCAAAGACCAAATAATACTCGCGGCGGCGGAAAATGTCCTTATCACCGCGTACGTAAAAAAACATTCCATTTTGTCATTTAGTAAAACGCTTCATAGAAAAAGATTCATTTTCTATAAAATTAAAAGTCAAAGGGGATTATACACCGTATAAATGAAAGTTGTGTATAAAACGAAATATTCCTCAATGAAAGGAGATAGAGACGAAGTCCCTTACAATGAAGGTATCCTTGGTTTAAGGATAAATCAATTGCATAATGATGTGTGACAAACGAATACACCAAATATAAGTGGATATTAAGTGTAAAACAATTAGTGGTTATTCACACATATTAATAGAATGACATATTCAAGGATTACAAGTTTATCCCAAAGAATCAAATTTGGGCTAAGAAGTTCCCTTGCAAAAATTTGACAGCCTAACGGCGTCACTTCAAAAATTCCGAAAATGAGTTGATGAGAGATAAAAAGGGAATCTCATCACTTGGACATAAAAATTTACATCAATCAGGATATAGAATAACATATCCCAACATAATAGTATGTTAATTAAAAGACATAACAAACGAAGTCTTTTAAAAAGTGGAGGGTGAAAGGTTCCCTTACCGACTTGGGTAACTTTCGACAAGTACACCCCATTGAAGAAGTGTCATACAATGAATATGTAAATACCCATAAATAGAATTATATTACAAAAGGAGTGTAATAGTTGGCTGTACATAAATCACTCAATGGAAATTGTGGCAAATGTAGCATAAATCTCACGGGAAGAAAAGTGAGATGAAAAATCTCTTACGAAAACTCGGCAGCCTAACAGCGCCACTTAAAACATCCAAAATGGATTGATGAGAGAAAATAGGGTCTCTAATCACATCAACATAATGTTTACATAAAGAGTAATATAAAATAACATCCCCCAACATAACAAATAGGAGCTTAAAAGAATTGACATAAAGGAGATTACTTTAAAAGAAAGAGAGAGGTTAGATCTCTTACGAAAATTCGGCAGCCTAACGGCGCCACTCAAAACGTCCAAAATAGATTGATGAGAGATAATAGGGTCTCTAATCACATGAACATAAAAATTACAGTAAGATTAATATAAAATAACATCCCAAAAACAATAAAGATGAGCTTTAAAAGGAATGACATAAAAGAGTGTACTTAAAAAGAAAGAGAGGAGTAGGATCCCTTACCTCGGGTCCAACATGTCTTGTTCGTTCTTTAACATCCTGAATAATAAACTTGAGTTAATTTCTATTTGCTTAAGAACCTTTTTAAAGTTCATTATTACTTTTATATCACTTATTTCCATGTTATAACCATTATGTAATCATTTAAGTTAATAATTATTGTTTTGTCGATATTTGGTTCTTAAGTCGAAAGTGCACTTCTTACAATTACATGTTGTTCGTGTGGTCAAAGTTTCATTATATCCAGAATGAAGATCCTGATTTGGATATCATATATATCCATTATATACATGTACTTATAATAGTACATTACATTTGAGGATAAGAAATGAAATTCACCGTTCATGGAGACGGTAAGCCGTACGTACACATGAGCGCTACTTTCATTTCTATCTCATAATTTAATGGAAAGAAATAATAATGATATAGAGGTATATAATAATTCCAGTATAACATCATATATAATAACATTAAATCCATACTTTATACGTCCCACATAGGGCATTAACGAATCACATCACTTTGAGGGGGCGGTAGTCCGCACTTCCTAAAATGAAGATATCGCGTATACCCATAATGGAAGCCTTAAAGGTAAGCCACAAATGAAAAATACAGAAGATTAAGTAAAACATAAACATATTATATATCATATATAAATATAGTGACATCTTAATGGCCACCTTTGAAGGTGTTATATGAGTGTTGAACAATCATCGTTTCGTGAGGCAGAAATTCGCCATCCACGGAAACAATATGTTCCTTAACCATTAGATGTAGTTGTGTGTAAGTGTAGCTCTAATCCTTATTATAACAACATCCTAGTATATTGAGGATACTTTAGTTGTTACAAAAGAAAATAATAAAAAGATTTTAGGGGGTTGTAGAAGCAAAATAAAACAAAAGGACTCAAAAGAAGACATTACCTTAAAATCGGGTAACTCCCTTTGGTTTGAGCTCAAAGGCTTCCTTGGGAAGACTTCTTCCCAAAGTGAGGCTTCAATGAGTAAGAGAGGTATGTGGAGAGACAAAATTGTCAGGGTTTTGCCGATCCAAAGGCTTTGGGAGTGTGGGTAAGGAGGTTGAGGTAGGGGCCTTTTATAAGAGGAGAGGAGGGGCACTCTTGGAAAGGGAAGAAAAGTTACTTTATTTCAAAATGGTATTCGGATTTAAGAGGTCCCACATTGATGTATTTCGTGGATAAGGTGATAAGGGTTCGAAATGCACTCATCATATAAGTTTTGGACATGTGTAGGTCTTAGATATTACATTATCATTCCATTTTATTTAAATCGTTAAATAATGAGGTCAACGCTGCATCATTATGATGTCATAAATAATTTAATTTATTTAACATATTAAAATTATACCAAAATTCTATGATTTATTAAATCGTTTTAGCTTTCAAATGAATATTTATAGTCAAAAATCGGACTTGTATAACCACATGTAAAAATTGTTTTAGTAAAACATCTCATGTGTGTGTCATTTTTACATTAACATTAAATAAAAAGTTATTTATGTCATTTCCAAACCAAAGTGGCTCCATGGGGTCCCCAAGTTGACACATGGATTTTCTTGGTCGTCCATGACACATAAAATGAGGTTAGTACATGTGTCAAGTTAATTTAATATTATTAAAACATTATTTTTACCTTAAACTTCACTAATTACCTCTAATCGCGATTAAAAACTTAATAAGTTACTATTCACCAAAAAATTATTTTAATCCCATTGAACCACATTTTAATTCTTAATGACAACCTTGTATTTCGGATTTTAGAAATTAAAAACACAAAGGTGCAAAATTTCATTTAAACGGAAAACCAATTTTTATAAGTACCACTTAGTGGTTTCACTATTCATCAAAAATTGAAGTTTTTCAAAAAATTACCAAAAATTCACCCTAAGCTATATTTGATATTCAGAATTCAAAAATGAAGTATATTTTTAAAAATTCAAAACATATAAGTCACATTAATTAATTTAATAATTAATTCCCGCTGTCATGACAAATAGCGTGTTTTTATGAAACAATAAGTATCAAAAGATTGACACTAGTTTAAGTCTGATTTCAAAGTGAAATTAATTCCAACGACCACTATTGGTTTTAATGGTAAAAATATATTATAATTTTACTTTAAAACCAATTAAAAATATAATCTAATAATATAAATAAATAATATTAAAAAGAGGTTTTGAATTAAAATACAATATTTTACACTTGATTAAAAAAATGAACTTTATCGGAAAGATACCAAAAATTTACAAAAAGTAATTTTGATGTCCCGATTCTAAAGAAGAGTTTTATTTGTCCAATAGAATGTATAAGAGTGAACATAACTATATTTAATGACGGTTCGCCATCAAAAGGTGATAAGTGAACCTTTAGTGAAAACTAGGGCATATACGCCTAAAATTGAATTCTTTCCGTATTTTAAGCCTTTATCTTTTATTGGATAAATGTAAAATCATTTAAAAAAATATATAATAATATTTTAGTTATTTCTATCCATTCCCACCAATACAATGGCTACATGTTAACTAACATTTAAAATAATATTATTTTATTATTAGAGTGCAACGTAAGATTCCCAAGATACTCGTTGTTGCGTGTTGGGTATGCCATCGAGCATAGCGTCTCCTTTAAAGTAATATTAATATTTTATTCAAAAAAATATGGAGAAATATGAAAATTTCATATTCTTTATTTACCCAGGGTGTTATAGGGACACACATACCACATCACATGTATGGCTTCCCAAACCCTAGTCTTAAATGCTATTCAAACGTTTAGTAATTGAGAAAATTATCGATTTATAATTCCGCTTTGGGACCTAAAAATGCCCTTACAGTCCTAAAATCTAGGCGCACTAGGGGTATCTCTATCTACATGAACCTTAATATAAGAGGCAATAAGTTGATTCAATCTTGCATATATTCTACTATGGTGGTTTGATGGGAGTGTAGAAAACACAAATTATTATAAAAATATTAATGTCATGTTTTCAATTAAACATAAAACATATGTTTATATTGGAATCCACATTAATGTATTCTCTATTAATGGAATAAATATCACAAATATTTTCCACCTTCTCATCAAAGATAATGGAGTTTATTGCCATCAAAATATAGTATAATCCTATAACCTCAAGAACATAGATAGGGTCATACAATTTTTGAATCATATATTGTTTAGTAATATAATATATAATATGTTTTGTTATTTTTTTAGATGAATATCATCAAATAAATAGCTATATATGAAATCACACATGCATATTAAAAAGTCATATTACAAGAAAAGGTGATGAAATTGTTTTATATTTTCATACAAAGCTTGAAAACTGAAATAATTTAAATACCAACCATAATAACTGAATCATCAGTTGAAAATAATATTGTCCAAATTTTCCATAAAATAAAAGTTCAATATTTGTAAATATAAAATATCAGGAAATATTTGATCAATTTGGGAGGCAGGTTCATGTTATAATATTTCAAAATACATTGTGACTTATAGTTTATAACACTCACCCCATTTAGTATCTAGTGACATGAATCACTATAAGTTATGTTTAATGCTTGGAATATCTTTTCAATGTATACATGGAGCATGATTTAAGTTAGGTCAACGTGGTCTATAATATTACTATTGGTTGAATGACTAATGTTCATCAAAATATCATATATATATAAGTAATTAGTGATGACAGCTAATTAGTATCTTAAATGTTTTAACTATATCTTATTATTTTAGACCATTTGATATGATTTATTAGGGAGTGACATACTTCCCTTGGATATGTACCCACATAATATACATGGAAAAAAACAAACTAATTTTACAATGCATAAAAATAATTTATTACCTCAAGATCTGGGAGGATGAATTTGGGATCCTAAGAAGTGTCCAAATGAAATTGGTGATTACTACATCATTTAAGTTACCTAATTTATTCATATCATGGAAAATAATATTGTTATTTTAAACACACTTATTATTGGAAATTTTTAATGACTTATTTTCATAGATACTTCCTATCCAAATAAAGTTCATGATTTATATCTCAAACACCTTTTATAATTACCATGGAAATTTTTATATATGCAGGGAATAAAAAATATTGATGTAATTAAATAGTTCTCCTGGAAGATATTAAAAACCTGATAGAGGTATTTTCTTTTCAATCTATTAAGTTTTACTGAAATTTTATAATTAATTACTTGAATATAGAGAATCATTAATCATCCAATAAGGATAAAAAGTCTTATGAAATTGAAAATTAAAACCCTCTATATAACAAAAAGAATGATTTCAATATCATTTCACATAGAAAACATTTTTACCATAAAATAACCATTAATTCCAATAGACTTCCCTAAAACAATATCTCAGTTATAAAATATTTCTTTATGGTATCTAAGATATTTCTTATCACCATCCAAAATGATAATTATATAATCAAAAAATTAAGATGAGTGGGTTACTTTAAAATAATTTAGTCCATTAATGGGATATTAGTTCATAATCAACAACCTTGAGAAGTAATTTACAATGATATTCATTACAACAATAAAAATTATGGTGGGATGGTGCCACCATGAATTACACCACTAGAGAATCTAGAATAACCATTTGGTGAACCATTCATAATGAATGTAATTATTGAACATTTTAAGAGATAATGAGGTATCTTAAAAATACAGTAGATATTTGATAACTTTTCTAGTAATTTATGTTAAATTATCATTTAAGGGTGTCATATGTATTCCATTAGGGAAAGGGTACAATTTTATTTATTTCCACTTAAGAATATTGACACACTCATAAGTAGTGTGATGTCAATATTGTATATTTGTCCTTCTGTTGAATCCAATTTTTTTGTGAACAAATATAGTTAACTAATTCTCTATGTCTAAGAGTAAAGATCTTTAAAATAATGAAAGGAAGGGTATTTCTAACCACAATGGGCCTGATGTACTTAATATCTAAGGGATGGTTATTCTTTAGAATAAGACTATTGAATTGAAATTTTTTTAGTCGACAATATTATTACATTTTACAAAAACCAATTGGGGCTAGTTCTAATATTAAAAGGGGATAAAACGGTGAACTTTAATCCTAATAGTGAGAAAGATTAGAAAAAGGTATATTGTGAAAGTCATTTGATAGTTAGCTAAAATAAGACATATAGTATGATGGGAGAAACAAATAAGCCACATGATGCTCTAGTCATGGTGGAACATGCCTCCACTGAATCTGACAATGATTGAGTTAAACTCATTAAGGATGACTCCACTATGCCTCATTAGGAGGAACCCAAGGATTTTACAACAAATATCCAATCACGAGACCTTATTATGAACTCAGAGGAGGTTATGTATGAAAATTCACTTCCGATTAATGTCTCAAAAGGGGATGGAGATAGAATAACTGAGTGAATTATACTGGTGGATACCAATAATGTGAAGATAGATTGGATCAATTAGAAAGACTTCAATCTGGTAAAAGGTCATACTATACCGAAATAAATATGATGGAGTACATTTAAATGTGGGACAAGATGGGTTATTTGTTTGAAGATCTCATCACAGATAAAGTGGCTTTTGAGTTAAGAAGCACCTATTAGAAATTATTTAAGGATACTGTTTCGAAAACTCTGAAATTAGACTTTAATGGATCATTTATCTCTTATGGTACATGATGATTGTTTTCTGAACTGTTTTGTTTCTCATTCTCCCCTAAAAGTGTGTGAGAAATAAAATTTAATATTCAGTTAGGCAAGACCAATGAAATTATAATCAGATCCAGGTAGAATAATTTCATTTATGAAAATATCATAGACAATAATAGTAATATCCTAGTAGATAAGATCCCAAATGTTCATAAAAAACATATTAGTAAAACCATCTATCCTAGGAACGCTTTCAGTTTGGAGTTGAAACAAGGCTTTTTTCAGTTCCTACACTATAGGGATAATGATGAGAACATCAATTTTCATATCAGATATGAATTTATAGAATACATAATGTAGTTATAACACATCATATTCAGTATCATAACCATCTAAAAGACCATTAAAGTATCTTTTCATATAATTTTAGAATACTACCTCATCTAGAAGGGTCCCATCAGTCACTATAATATTAGATTTTTTCCTTTTAATAATATTATATCTACTAACAATAAAAAAAATTAAACATTATATACAATTAATTGATACATTTCTAGTGTAACATCTCCCTCATTTACCTTTATATGGTGATAATCAATTCAAACTACCTGGGCGTTTTTAAACTACTTCTTAAGAGGTAGTATCAAGACACATATATTTTTCTTGAAACTCCTTTAATAAATTCTATACTATTGAAATATCTTCATAATGAGAGGAGAAAGAATACGTTTCCGAATAAATAAAATAAATTTTAATAGATATTATTTTAGACATTATTTTTTGAACATGGATTCCTTTAATGATAGAAGACCATACCAATTAGATAATTGATCTCTATTCATTATAGTTTGATGGGGAATTTTTAAATTTTAATGGGTGAGGTATTGTCCTCATATTATCCACATGAAGGTAGAAAATAAATGTTTAGTGATTAGAGTGGAATATTCAAAATGATGAGGATTAGATATTAGGTCCCACCAAATTTTATTTATGAAAGAAAAAGTAACTATCAATATTACTATCCTAATATCCATTAATATTACACCTCATTTATGTATATTTTCACCTTATATGATAATTTCATTAAGTAAGTTTTGATCTGAAAATTTGGGGATGTCCATCGATGGAATTAATATAACAATTGATCCCATGTTTTCATCGAGAATAAAAATTATACTAAAATCACACAAAAATATCGAGTCTCATGATATGCTTTTTATTAGAGAGGTTAGCTCATACCATAGGGATTTCAATTTGATATAGTATTTGTGAGAATACATTATCGAGACCATATATTATTATTATTATTTCTCATAATATAAAATAATATATTTTTTCCAAATCCTGTATATATGTGATATAATAACGATCCATTGGAGGTTCTAAGGAGTTACCACAACTGAAATTCCTGGATTATAAGCTATCATCTCACAGCTAGGATAATTACATTTTATGAGTTTATTGTTGTTAAATTTAACAATAATTTCCAAAAGAATACAAATTACACTATTACACTTATTTGTGATTTATTTAAGAGGTAAATATGTATTAGAGTTTTTATCCCATGATTTTAAAAAAAGAAGAAATTCTTTTTAATGAAAACAGTTCCCTAGTTTTGGATCCATTAGAGTTTCGCAAATTGTTCTTTACCCTTCCCAAGGAATTTTTCATGTGAAATAGGGTCAATAATCTATCCTACCTTAGATTATACATCAACTTCAATAGACGATAAATTTTTCCTCTTAAAAATTCAATTGTAATAGGGATAAAATTTTTCATTACTGAAATTTCAAAGCTCTCCTACTAGATACACATCTTCTGGGAAAGTTTTCTTTATATAACCTCTCTTATAAAGTGGTTTTTAACACACTGTTCGATGGTGATAACAAATATTTAGTGATTATTTTTACAAGTTAAATTAATCCTAATGGAAAACACTATGGAGGAGATATATCAGAGGTTGAAACATTAAACTGAGGGTCATTTACCATATAAAAGTAAAGATATGTCAGACTATCAACCACCTAACTCTTAATGGTATTGTCAGGGTGAAAAAACCTTATTCCCCTCTAATAAACCCTTTATACATTGGGTGGTAAATTTAAAGTGTTATGAAATTTTATTCCCCATTATGATATTATTATTTGCACCTATGTCATTTATTCATCCAATAGACCACTGAATATAATTAGGGTTCCACTACAAACTCAATAAACAATGTAGAGAGATCCTTCGTTGAGAAGTCCCTAAAATTTGTGTCAAAGACAATGGGTATATTTAAAACATCATTTATAAAAACCTCTCTTGTATAAAAAAGGGACCCATAATTTCCCTTCTCTATATTGTGGTCTAGGGATTAGTTCAAAATATTGTGGATTTAGAGGGTCCATATATTTTCATTCCCTTTGGATTATAGTGTAGCATGCAACACTGTACCCTTTACCTTATCAAATTTTTTCTTATTTGGAACAAATTTGGAGAGTTTTTCTTGTACTGTAAATACACACATGATTTCATAGATCTTTTATAGGAATTATTAATTTAGAAAAGGATCTCATAGTTATCACAAAATGAAGGAAACTATTCATACTATATTCTAAAGTTAATTCTATATTATTTTTATTTTAGAATAAAAATTTCAACCAATAGATTAGAAACATTGTTAATAACTAATATTGAAGAAATAAGTATAAACCTCACCATATTAATTTTATGAACATGTTTCATATGGACCCCTATTATATAGTTAATTTCCCATAGAATATTCCAATTCCAATATAACCAATAGCGAAAATTGGTTTACATCCAAACCAGTATGTGGGAGTTCTTCAATTTTAAGTGATTAATTTTAATATAACACCCTTGATTTTTTAGATTCTATTTTTAATGAAAACCATTACAAATCTAATAATAATCCACTTTAAGAAATGGTATGGGTGGATGATATTGAAATAACATTTAATAATAGAATTTGACCACCAAATTGAGGACCCTTAAATGATAGAAATTAATTATATTGGTTATAAATTTCCAAGGTCCCTCACCTTTCATGAGGATCTATATGAAAATAGTGGAGAAAGAAAAAACTTCAATCCTCTCTTTATTTTCCACAAGACATGTATCATCATAGCCTATTGATCTGTTATATATTATCATCTTATATATCTAATTGATGTTTGAAAATGTTACTGATTTTTTTGCGACAATTTGGATGAAATAACTATCAATCATAGATTATAAATCATATTCATCCAATAAAACAAATGATGGTTTTAGATATGAGAAAATACTTTTTTTCCTAGTTAATGATATCTGTTTTATATATTAGGGCATGAGATGGAGGATCTCGAGCGAGAACTGTTATCGCCTAGTCTCACCTTCTTCTCAGCCATCTCTCATATTATTCCACTAATTATTATTTATATTAATAACAAATAAAGTAGTAATACTAGTATTAGTAGAAGTAATAATATATTTTTTTAATCAATAACACTGTGTGTAAGGATTTGATGATCTATACCCATAACATTATTAAATGAAATCTAGGGATTACCAATAAATATTTATATTGGAGGGTATGAAAATAATCTATAATATTCGATGTTCAATGATGTTTAAAATCCTAAAACATGTTTTGAGATAAAAAAACATTCCTCAATAATAATATTTAAGAGTGAATCCTCTAATGCATTCACCACAAAATAAGAATGAGTCACCTATAAATTGAAGTCCTATAAATATTAGAGAAAACTAATCCACTCAAATTATAATTTTTATATGGGATACGGAAAAGTATCATATTTAGTATGATGAATATATTTTACATGAAACTTTTGATCCAAATCATAGACAAAATATGTTTCTTATCCAACCTATTCATAATAATAACAACCCATCACACCTCCAAAAGAGGGATGAGGGTCCCAGAATAATGAAAAATGTCCCTTTGATGAATCCATGCAGTATTTTTAAATACTCCAAAAAAACAACCATATACAACATAAGAAAATTGAGATATAATGAAATACTTTATAGTCTTTAAATAGAACACATAGTTTTCATTAGAAGGAAGCCTGATTATAACATTGATGTCATCCATTAGAAGCCATTTATGCCCATTTTTCAACATAAGAAGTGTTATTAATGGTTGCATTAAAACCTTATTAAATAGATCGATCCATATAAGTGGAATATTTGTATCTACAGAAATATTATTGAATAAAATATTTCTTGTGAGAGTACTCATATGAGATGGAAACTACAGGGAAATGATCATGTATAAAAAATAAATTTTTTTATCATCTAAAAAAGTAGTCCTACAAATAATACAGTAAATCTATTTAAAAATTATTAGTATTTAATATTTTTAATGGTATATATAATGTTTAAATGTGTGAATTGTTTTGATATAGGTGAGAAATATATAGTGATTTCAAAACACAAATCATTGTGTTTCTAGAAAGACTCCAATTAATATTAAGTATTATAAACCAAAGGAGTCCTTGACACTAGGTAAAAGAGATGTGATAAGGTAGAAATAATTTATTCTATTTAATATTTCAATAATACATATTTCTATGAACTCCTAAGTGGTATTAATGAAAATAAGAATGCACATTGTATAGTTTTTATTTAGTTCATGATTAAGAAATCATAGATTATTAATTTTGAAAGCACACATAGAATGGGTATTGGATTATTTCTTCCATTATGTAGTTATACACATCGTATCATAGATAAAAACCATTTAGATAATTATTTTATCAGCATTTTGAGACCTATAATTATCAATCAAGGCCATTTATATATTTTACAAGCAAATATTATATTTAATGTGCTAACTATGTTAACCAATCAAATCCTATTTGTTGTACCCAAGGGTGTTATTTGATATAATGAGAGTATGGTTTGTTTTTATTTTAATCCACATCTTTTTTATCAATAAGTTTTCAAGAAAATTATTCTTATAGTACATGCCAAAGAAGGTGTTTAAGGTGGTGAAGTTTCCCATTATTTTCTAAATTTTTAGACCACAAAATTGTGATTTTGTTTTTTGGAAAAGGAATATTTTCTACATAGAAGTAGACAATACATGGATCATGAAGAAAATTTTGTGGATTATAATTGAGGTATGTAGGAATGGTTCACTAAAGGAAAATCGTATGCAGAACACATAGGAGGAACTTTTTGCAGAGCAAACAAGGTTCATGGGAAGGCATGCGGTTCATGGATGAAATTCGATTCGTGGGATGGAATGTCATTCGTGAAAATCAAGTGGATAGGATTTCAAAAGGGAAGGTTCAAAAGATGGATTTACATTGGTAAAAATGAGGTGTGGATCAGTTCATGTATAATTTTGGAAATCTCGAAGGAAAAGGAAGTATGCAGACTGCGTAAGAAAAAAATGTTCGTAAGAAATGCATGATATGCGATAAATGTAATTCCATATAGAAGATTTGGTAAATATCAGTTTAGTGGATTATGAAGATATATTTTCATATATAAGGATCACATATCCCTTCTTTAGGTAGAAAAAGAACCTGGATTATAAATCTGTGAGGAATTCAGTGTAGTCAAAAAGTGGTTCATAGGTAGAAAACCCACAAAGAGAAGAGGGTTGTGAGGAAGTTTACATGAAAAGAGAAGTGGTACATGAAGACAGTCCATGAAACGAGCTTTGAGAGGAACTAAATACCGTAATGTAAAACGGTTTCCAAAAGATGATTAACAGAAGAGGATTTGGTCCATGGAGAAGAAGCGGTACAAGAAATTGGTATTTGGATGCAGTTTTCGGAGGTAGTATATGGAGGTTGTACGTAGAATAGTGATGTTTGTTAAGGATGAACTCATAGTAAACGGTGTATTTTAGTATATAGAGGAAGAGTCCAATTCAAATAGGAAATGTACATGAATTAACAACACATAGAAAATTAGATTACATTCATAGGGGAAAACATAAATTTATCCAAGAATTCATATATAGTTAAAGATGCATGATTTAATTCCAACCCATTGAAGTGACATTCAATCAATATACTACATTCAGATTCTTCCCAATGTAGTGAGAAAGTGGGAGTTAATGAATGTGATTTGATGGGAACAATGTGCTATCCCTAAAACCATTAAAATCTAGTATTCCTGATGCATATTGAATGTGATAAACATTTCTAATCCATGACCAGTTAAGATTAGTGGATTTTTTTTTGGAATGAAAACCTGTCGGCATATGCTCCTTGGACTCTCCCTTAGTTGTGATCCAAGTAAAATTTATAATGTTGTCTTTCTGTGTGTGAATGTTCTAAATTATTCACATTACCAATAGACATATTTAACAACTTCCTACCAATGTGGTAACAATATCAATCACTTCAAAATAAAAATTTGAAACCCTAATTCACATATCCTCTCTTAGGGATTTTTGGGGTCCTTCAAGTGGTATCATAGGGTAAAGGATGTTGGTGCAAAATCTATCAATAATTTTTTCCATGGAGAACTCGTTAAATGTTAGAGGTTTCCCCCTATTTTATGGAAGAGACTTCAAGATATATAAAAACAAGATGAGATCATATCTTAGATATCTTGGAATATTAGTCTTTTTTGAGACTACTCAAGGATACTGGTCCCTAATAAAACATGGATATCAATGAATGATGTATACATGAAAATTCCTGAAGGTGATGCCAAAACACAAAAAGCCTCCACTTCATCTATTTCTAATATGATATATCTATATGTGAGGAGCTGTAAATAAATGAAGTTTATGTGTGAAAAAACTAGATAATATTTATGAAGGTGAAAATCATGTGAAGGAGGAAGAACTATAAATTTTGAAAAATATAATTGATGATCTATAGATGAATCCTGAAAAAAATTTAGATACAGTTTTTATCAAATATCTGATATTGTTGGAGAGATATGAGGAATTGGTGAAGAAATCAAAGAAATTGATATTCAAATGAAAATATTGAGAGGGATTCCACCTCTTGACAATGTAAAGGTGTCAAAACTTAAGGAAAGTTATCCTTACAAACTTTTTTTCGATGATCTTCTAAGAACCATAGTGGTATATAAGACAAGAGTAAAACTAGAATATTAAATTACTCGAGTAATCTAGGAAATATCATTCAAAGCCATGAAAAAACATTAAATTTCAATAGATATTATTGATTAAGATAATGATGAAAAATAAATTTTCTCTCATTGATAATAAATACAATAAGGAAAATTTTAAATTTGATGTAAAGTTACATATGGTTTTTTTTTGTTGTGGAAGAGTTGGGAACATTTATTCTCGATGCACAAGAATTTTTGATGGTGATGAAAGTGAAGTTGGATATATGCCGAACCCTTAAAAAGGTTTCTCAAAAAGGGATATTTCTTGTATAGTATAAAAATATGATAATGATTTGTTTTACAAATATGAATATGATAATAATGAATTATTTGATGAGGAAGAAACGAAATTTAAATTTGGAACCCATGTATCATTAATGGCCATTGTTGAAAAATCAGAACAATTGAGCGACGAAGCTAGAGATAATCATTTTACCACTGATGTAATCTCAAGATGTAACTTACAGATTCTTTTGTTAAGATTGAGATTAAATTCAAGATATGAAAGAAGTGGAAAGGAAATGTGGAAAATTCATCAGAATATGTTTATATACAGGAAGTTGAAATTGATCGACTAAAGGAAGTAGTAAAGGAACATTAAATAACTTTTAAAATATCATAAGATATAGTTTACCTAATGCTCATAATTGACGGAGAGGAAAAATTAATTAATGACCTTACCTCTAAACTCGAGTAGAAGTCGAAAACTATTTAGGGACTTAAAGAATATATTTTACTATTAGGACAAAACCTGAATGTGAATCACATAAAAAAAATAAAGAATAAAATTCAGTTTGGAAAATTCTTAGATGTTGAGTTTTAAGAGAGAGTTAAGCATGGTTTTGAAGGAGTTGATAATGGTTTAAATGATCTATGAACCTCATTCATGTGAAACCTAGATATTGGTTATGATGTAGAGACATCGAATTATGAATGTAAAATGGGACTAAATAAAGGAAAGTTGAAAGTCAAAAATATCACAAAGACACCTGATGTCCAAACAAATAATGTCTCAAATTAGACTAGAAGGAGGAATGAAAACTGTCCTTCAGTTTCTTGAGTTAATATAAAGTAAATTTATGCGTATAATGAATTTTAAATTAGGTGGAATAGAAGTGAAATGTTATTTCCACTTATGAAATTTAAATTATGTGGCTATCTGGGCCATACCATATCATATTGTGAAGAGGCAATGAGTTATTTGAAAGGTAAAATCTAGGAAGATAACAAAATATAATGAAATAAAATTCTTATTATTATATAAGAAAGTGTTTATATGGAATTTTTTTCTTTGTTCTAACTTTTTTCATAATGTTTTTGATTGTAGGTAGAGGAATGACATGAACAATTCATATAGAACTCAGAGACAAGTCAATACTCATCAACCATATGGTGTTGTTATTTCTAAAAGTCCTCTCCTCTAGATGAATAGTGGGAAAATAATGGACATTTGAACATCAATAACTGATTTGAAAATCCAAATTCATCCTTTACTCAAACTAATATTTCAGGAAAGGAAAGGGTGAAAATTGAAAAATCCAACATTGTAGAAGTAACTCTCAAAGAAACCAATAAATGTAGCACTTTTATTCTTGATAGAGTATGATCATGCCACATGATGGTAAATTCATACCTATTAAATAATGTCAAGAAAAAGGTAAATGGATTCATGAAAGTTGACAATGATGGTCATTTGATGATCAAATTCACTAGATGTAAAAAATTGTCCAATGGTGAGCTAAGGAATACCATAGTTCATTTTGTGGATGGGTTGCATCATAATCAACTATGTGTGAGTAAACATAATTTCTAAGGACTTATAGTGACATTAAATTAAAAGGTGTGAACTATAAAATATAAAATGGAGGTTTATATCATGAAAGGATGAAGAATATATGACAAACTATAATAAGTTGATAGTAAAAAAGAACATTTGCTACTTGACTGTTAACAAAAAAAATTAGCACCAAAGATTGGGTCACATCTGTAAAAAAGACATGGAAATGATATCTAGCCATATGATACTAATGAATATACCAAACCTGAAGTGTGAATGGGAAAAGACTTGTGATGCTTTCATTTGAGGGAAGTTGGTCTGTCGGTCATATCGACCAAAGAAGATAAGGGCATCAAACCTTCTTAATCTTATTCATACAGACAAATGTGGTCTGATAAATGGTTATTCACCTAATAGAAAAAGTTACATTGTTCTTTTTGTTGATGATTATAGTAAAATGGATTGTGTGATGATTATATAGAGGAAACAACAAGTGCTTGATTGCATGAAAACATATCCCTGAATAAACAAGAATGATATAGATAAAATAATTAATGTTCTTCAGTCTGATAATTATGGAGAATATATAACCATTGAGTTTGATAAGTACCTATAAAAACATGGGATACAAAACCTGGTTAATGCTATGAATACACCACAACATAATGGAGTTGTTTCACACAAAAAATTTACGGGTGAATAATATGGCCAGACAAATGAATATTGGGATTCGTATCTCTTTCAATTAACAGAGAGAGGTCGTTCATGATGTATATTATATTCGAAACTAAAGAAAAAATTATATTGGGGAAACCAAGAGGCCAAATGAGTTATTACAAGGAAGGATTCCTTCTTTTTAGTATTTTTTTTCAAATGAAAATGATTTATTTGAAACTATGAATGTAATCACAGAAAGAATAGGGATGCTGCAGATGATGGAATAATCCTTGGATATTCAATGAATAGAAAAGGCTGAAAATGATTCAATAAATGTATTGGAATTGTTATTGAAATAAATCAAGTGGAGATCATTGAAGATGAGACCCCAAATGGCTCATGAAATTCATCTTCTGATGTGATAGTAGATGAGGATGAATGTGAATATTGAACAGATCCAAATACAAAACAAGATGAAGGTGTAAAAACACACAGGAATAACATCATGATGTTGACTCATAATAAGAATCGGAATAGGAAAGAATGGATGGAGAATATTCCTCCGAACCTCACTATAGAAATTAAAGAGAAGAAATTCATCAATACAACATCAATGGGGATTAAATAGAACCAATAGAGACAATGAGAGTGAGGAATAATGTGAAATATACATTCATATCAGTTTTTGAAGAATCCTCATTTAGATAAGATGCAATGGATTAATCCTTGGTTAAATCCATGAAAGGAGAGTTTGATCAGATCGATAAGAACCAAACATGGTATCAAGTTAAGAGACCCAAAAACCAAATTGTGATTTTTACAAAGTGAATTAAAAAAAATAAATTTTATGAGCATGGAAATATGACTATAAATCAAGTATGATATGTGTGTAAAGGCTATTCCAATATTTAACGTGTTGATGTTGAAGAAATAATTTCTCTAGTGGCTAGACTAGAGTTAATCAAATTATTCCTTGCCATGGACATTTAAAGAGGATACCATGTGTATCAAATAAATGTCAACACAACATTATTAAATGTTTTTCTGGAAAAAGAAGTATATATTAAAAAAAATTAGGATTTCTTTTGGGTAATGATGAAATGAAGGTTTCAATATTAAAGATAGATCTATATGATCTTAAACAGTCACCAAAAGCATGGTACTTTTGATTGAATTCTAATATAAAGAATCCTGAATTTAAAAGAGGATGATTGGATCATAGTATCCATCAGACGAATTCTCAAAAAGATATGTTCAATGTTCTAGTGTAGATAGATGATATTATATTTTGTTGAATTAGGAATGGATGAGTGGATGAATTTCCCAGTAACATGAAATCAAAAATTGAATTGTCTATGATTGGTGAACTCGAACACTTCTTGAGTCTACAAGGGATTCAGAATAAATACTACATATTCATTTTTCATGAATTGTGGGAAAGAGAGGTTTAGAAGAAATTCAATATGGATGAATCCAAACCAATGTCGACCTCGTTTATGGTTACAAATCTACTTGGAATTCTTATCTATGGGACTTCTATATATACAACCATGTATAAAAGAATAATCAAAATTATACTGTACTTAACAACGGTACTACGAGATATTTTATTAGCAACATGCTTTGGAAGACACTTTCAATAAAATCCAAAGGAAAAACATATGAATACAGTTAAACAAATCATGAGGTACACTCGAGGTAATCAAGAGTAGGGATTATATTTTACTTTAGGAAAGGATAATTAACTATCAACATTTTTTTATGCTAGGTGGGTTAGAGATGTGGGGGATAAAAAATCAACAAGTGGTGGATCGTTCATCATTGGCAAGAAATGTGTAGGATGGTTGAGTAATACATAGTAATTTACTTCTCTTAATACTTTTGAATTAGAATATATCACTGCCACAAAGGCTTTCACTTTTCTATTATGGATGAATCAAAAACTGGATGATATTGGATATGAGGGGAAACAACCAATGGTGATTCACTATGAAAACAAGAGAACTATTAATCTTACAAAGAATCCAATTTATAATTCTTTTACAGAACACATTGAAAATCTATATCACTTTATCAATAAAAAATTTGAACAATGCATGATTAAATTGGATCATGTTGGAACAGATGATCATGTGGCTAACATACTATCAAAGCCATTTCCAACACATTTTATCGAAACAAAACAGTTTAACCAGAGTGTTTTTCGCATCCCCATGAATTAATAAGTTACTAACATCATGTCTCTCTAGTTGTAATAACCGGTTTAATCTATTTGTGAAACTGATGCAGGTATATATGGGTGATACGATCTAGTGGGAGTGTGTTTTGGGATCTATAAATCAATATTTAATTCATTGGGTTTATTTACAATGGGGGATAATGGAGAAATTCAATGTTTTATGGATCAAATGATGAAGAATAAATATCAAATTCTTTCCTAGTGATAGGATTATGGAGAATATAGTACAATAGAGGATAATGATGTGTTAAATGTGGAAAACGTTTAGTGAAAATAAGAATAGAGAAAAAGAATTTGGCATTTGGTATCAAGAGAACCCAATTCATGATTCCCCTATTGTTTTTTATATTGAGTATTGTTCATGTATACTTAGAGTTCTAGATTTGTTTATTCTTTAATATTAGGTATTGATTGTGGCTGGTTCCCTATTTGAATATATATACTGATTACCAACCAACCTAAAGACAGAGATTGGTGGACACAAGGATGCTATCTTTTCGAACTAGAGCATGGTTATAATTTTTTTAATCCATGCATGGTATATCAGGGAGTTTCCAAGATGAGAATTATTATAGTACATGATAAATAAGGTGATTAAGGTGGCTCATTTTCCTTGGGTTTGGAAAAATATAGGGCCTCTAAAATCATGAATTTGGTTTTTGAAAAATGAATATTTACTACGTAGGAGTGGATAGTATTTGTACAATGAAGTAGGGTTTTCAGATTACATATGAGGTACACGGGAATGGTTAGTCGAAGGAATATGATATGAACAATGTGTGGGAGGAAAATTTTGCGTAGTGATGGAGCTTTGTAGGAAATCCTGCAGTTCACAGAAGAGAATTTGTTTACGTTATGGAATGTTATTTTAAAAAATGTGGCAGAGAGGCACAATGAAGAGACAATACATGTGATATCTTTTCATTGTTAAAAATGAGGCTGAGATAAATTCCTGGATGTGTTCGGATGCTATGAAGGAAAATATGATATACGGACCGCGCATGGAAAATGGTTTAAGGGAAATATATGATATATGTTAAAGGCGATGCCATGTAGAAGATTTGGTAATCCTAGTTAGTGAATAATGCATATTTATTTTCCTATATAAGGAGAACTAATACCTTCATTATGTAGTGAAAAAATGTTATTAGAAATTTGAGAGTAATTTGGTGAAGTCTAGAAGCGGTTCCCTGGAAGACAACCCTTCAAAGGAGAAGAGGTTCGTGAAGAGGATTCTTTGAAAAGAGAAGTGGTCTACGGAGATATTATGTGAAAGTGGTTTTGCGGGGCATCGAAGCCCGAAAAGGAAAATAGTTTTTAGAAAATGGTTTGTAGAAGACAATCTGGTCTGCGAAGAATAAGCAGTACTCAAATGTGGTTCGTGGAGACTATTAGTAGAGGTAGTACCCAGAAGTGGTATATAGATAGACATAGTTCTTGATGGAAGCACTCATAGTATGTGATGCAGTACAGAACAAGGAGGAAGGAGGCCATCTTTGGGAGGAAAATCCCTTAAATTAATTGTATTTGGAAAAGTATATTACATATATAGTGGAAATGTGAATTCAATTGAGAATTTTTCTATAGTTGAGGATGCATTATTTAATGTTCATACATTTAATTGAACATCATGTCAATAAACTCAAATCAAATTCTTCCAATCAAAGTGAGAAAGGCGGAGTCGATGAAAGTGATCTGATGGACATAGTGTTCTATCCCTAAAACCTTGTAAAGGCAGTATTCTTGACATAGATTGACTATTTGAATCTTTTTTTAATCCACAACTAGTGAAGATTAGTGGAATTTGGTACGACCGAAAACCTATCGACATATAATACTTAGAACATCCGTTACTGGTGAACCAAATGAAATTATGGTGTGGTCCTTCTGTGTGTGAATATTAATATTTTATCACTTTACTAGGTGATAAATTTAACTAGTTCTTAGAAATATTTGAACAATATCCATCAGTTTAAAATAAAAAGTTGGCACCATGATTCACCCCTCCCATCTTAGGATGTTTCGGGGTCTTAAACTGTTATCCGAGTATAGGTTGTTTTCCTTTATATCTATTATGTTGTGATATGATAAAAAAATACCATCATGTTTTTATAAATCGATTTTTCAATTGATAAATTGAATACCATGATATATTAAAGAGGAATACATTTAATATAACACCCAACATGGAAAAAACATACAAAAATATGAACAAATTGGGCTATCATGGATCATAACTCATTCTCTCTACCCATAGATATGGCTATAAACATGATAGTACAGAAAAAATATTTTTCCCAAAGGGACTATCTCTTGAAATCAAATATATTTATTTTTAGGCATAAAGGACTAATATTAATTGCTTGAATATCCTCATTACTGAACCCGTTTTCCTTCTCATTATTTAAATTCTTGTTGTCTCTTTCATTTTCCAATATATCCATTCCTCCTTGCATCATCCAGTACCATACTCCATCTCCCTTAGTTACCATATTATGTATCCCTACCGACCACTCCCTATGAACTTCTCAAGCCCCATGTACATGATAGTTTACTACATAGTTCCCACCCCATCCTTTTGAGTGGGAGAAGCCCTCCATATGCGCTCACATTCGAGTGAGAAAATTCCAACCAATTTATTACAAATAACAAGGAAAAAATAGATATGATTTCATCCTTGGTGATATAAACCCCATAGTATAAATCTTAAATCTTCTTATTGGGGTGGCAGAACCCTGATAATCAGATGAAATTTGGTACACCAGAAAACATAGATACTACTCTATTTTCATAATAATATCAATAATTATAATGTTGATGATGAGTAAGATGATGAGGATTTCAAATATTTTGGTATTGTAAATTACAATGTACAAAACAAATTTAGTAATGTATAAAAAATATTTAGGGAAACTCAAACATGAATCTTCCTTGAAACTCTATATAAGAGAAACCACTAGGCTTCACACCTAGGGTCCTTATTATTACAAAAAAATATACATTATAGATATATATCATAATATTGATAAATATAAAATTATGTCAAAAATACCATAAAATTCAATGAAAATGGTGTTAATATTAATTTCATAACCAATTTTTTTTTTGAATATCAATAATATTAAAAAATTTAATTATAATATCCAATCATAGGAGTTTTGGAATTAAAATTTAAATAATTTATCCAATTTTCCTATGATTTTCATTAAAATAGTTTATTTTAATGTTTATAATATGTGTGTATTTTACATATCCTCCCATAAATCATTCCATCATCAAAATGTTAAGGGAAACATGTAAGAAAAACCCATTTATAATAACAACTTATAATATTATCAAATAAAAATTAAAAATAAATAAATTACCCACAACATTTATTAAAACTCACTATTGTTATTTATAATATTATTTTATGATCATTATCATAAATTGATAATGAAATATTGTTAAAATCCACTCATGATACAAATTCCTACATCCATTCAAAATTTTGTAATTTAAATCCTTTATAAGATTTTAATTCATTTTACGAAACAGATATGGAAACCATTTTTTATATATTAGTTTTAGTAGATTATATGAATCACTTAAATATTAAACATGGGATATATTTCTACAAATAATCCTCCCATTATTATTATAATGTTTTAATATGGATAATCCATAGTTAAGTAAAATCACTATAATAGATACAATAAACAATTAATGTACAATCCACATCATATTTTAAAATCATAAATAAACCTTCAAACAACTTATAATCACTATATAAATTGAAAAAATACATTATAAAAATATATTAATATTTATCATATCCCCAAAAATACTTCCAAACCTATCCACAAAATGACATGGAGACCCAATCTTGTTAGGATAAAATTATTAAAAATGATTCAAAAATAGGTTGTCCAAACCTGATATTTAGTTTCGGGGAATTATAATCTTATTTTTAAAAACAAAAAAAAATTATATTAGGAACCCCCAGTAGCATATGTCTTGGATAATGTAAAATTATTTTATTTGATAGCTTGTGGATCTTAATCGATCAACTATAAAAAAGCGATGGTTGTTTGAAGTTGTTGTCAAAATTTTAACATATCTTAGAAAATTAAACATGTCTATGGACCACAAATAATCAATAACATGTGTTTTAAAGAATATGTAAGTCTATAAATAAGTTTTTATATATTTTTTATGTCTTTATATTTTCTTAGTATGGTTATAAATGTATCATCCTTGACTCGGATAACCCAGAAAACACCTATGTTAGTGAGTTACTGGCTCTAGGTACTCCTCCCTGTATACAGGAGACATTCAAATAACAATTATATTCTAGATGATTAATGTGGTAACATTATTCACACTACAATAAATGACGACACAAAATATTTTATTTAAGATAAATATCATCAAATATGATATGAAAAACACTAAAAAACATGATAACTGTAACACCCCGAGCTTCCACGATACGCTTCTCATTCAATAATGCAATAACTTGCATTGTACGCAACTTCGAGTTCTAAAACAACGCGACTAATCAAAGTAGCCATTATGAATAGTAATAACCACTTTTTAATATTATAGAAAATTTATATTTCAAAATGGACTTCATTTTTTAATTCGTAATATCGAAATTATCCTAAGTTGAATTTTTTGTAACTTTCTGAGAACTTCCAATTTATTTATGAATAATGAAAAATACTTAAAACAAATTTTTTAATCAAAATAATTTATTGTGATAAATTATACTATTTAGTGGTTATAAAGTATAATTAGAATATATTTTTACCATTTTATCCAATGGTGGTCATTAGAATTAATTTTACATTGAAATTGGACATAAACAATTACCAATCTTTTGATATAAATTGTTTCTTAAAAACACGATATTTGTTGTGAAAGAGGGAATTAATTATAAAATTAATTAATGCCACTTATATGTTTGGAATTTTTTAAAATAGACATCATTTTTGAATTCGTAATATCAATTATAGAATACGGTGAAATTTTGGCATTGTTCTGAAAAACATCAATTTTTGATGCATAGTGAAACCACTAAGTGGTAGTTAAATAACTGATTTTTCGTTTAAATGAAATATTACCACTTCTGTGATTTGATTTTCAAAAATCCGACATACATGGTTGTCATTAAGAAGTAAAATGTGGTTCAATGAGATTAAAATAATTTTTTGGTGAATAGTAACTTTTAAGTTCTTAATCGCGATTAGAGGTAATTATTGTAGTTTAAGGTAAAAACAATGTTTTAATAATATGAGATGAGCATGACACTTGTCCTACTCCTATTGGATGAGTCATGGCCGACCAAGAAAACCAATGGGTCAACTTGGGGACCCCATGGAGCCACTTTAGTTGGAAAATGACATTAATATATATTTATTTAATGTTAAAATTAAATTGACACAAACATGAGTTGTTTTACTAAAACAGTTTTTAAGTGGGGTTACACAATTGCAACTTTTGACTATAAATATTCATTAGAAAGATAAAAATATTTCCTACATCATAGTATTTTTTTTATAATTTTTAGACATTAAATAAATTAAATTATTTATGACATCATTATGATGCAGCAATGAACTCATTATTAAACGATTTTAATAAAATGAAAAGATAATGTAAAATCCAAGGCATACACTTGTCCAAAGACTATTGGATGGGTAGATTTAGAACCCTTATCACCTTTCCCACGAATTATATAAGTGTGGGACCTTTAGAATCTGAAATGCATTGTAAAATAATGTAACATTTCAATATTTCCAAAAGAGCCCCTCCTCTCCACTTATAGAAGGCCCCCACCTCTCCCACCTCATTTACACTTTCAGGCCATTTGGCTCGTCCAACCTCTGCCCAAATACTCTCCAAACTTCCCCCTATTACTAATAGAAGCCTCACTTTGGGAAGAACCCTTCTCAAGGATGCCTTTGGCTCAAATCAAAAAGAGTTACCCGATTTTGAGGTAATGTCTTCTCTAATGTTGTTTTGTTTTATTTTTCTTCTCCAACCCCGTAAACCCTTTTCATTCATTTCTTTTGTAACAACCCCAGTATCCTCAATATACTAGGATGTTGTTATAAGAAGGATTCGAGCTACACTTACACACACCTACATCTAATGGTTAAAGAACATATGGTTTCTGTGGATGGTGAATTTCTGCCTCACGAAACGATGATTGTTCAACACTCATATAACACTTTCAAAGGTGGCCATTAAGATGTAACTATATTTATATATGATATATAATATGTTTATGTTTTACTTATGCTTCTGTATTTCTCATTTATATCATAATTTATGATTTCCATTATGGGTAGACGCGATAATTTCATTTTAGGAAGTGCGGACTACCACACCCAAAAAAGTGATTTGAATCGTTAATGACATATGTGGGATGTATAAAGGATGAAGTAAATGGTATTATACACTATATTATACTGGAATTATATTATACATTTATATAATTATAATTTCATTCCATTAAATACAAAATATAAATGAAAGTAGCGTTCATGCGTACGTACGGCTTACCGTCTCCATGAACGGTGCATTTCATTTCTTACCTCTAAATGTTACGTAAAATTATAAACGAATGTATATACTGGTTATATATGATATATATGACATCTAAATCATGAATATAATTCTGGATATAATGGATATATCACCACATGAACAACATGTAATTATAAGAATGTTATTTATGACTCAAGTACCTAAGATCGACAAAATGACCGTTATAAACATAAATAATTACATAATGTTCGTAACATGGTAATAAGTGATATTAAAGGAATAATGAACATGAAAAAGGTTCTTAAGTAAATAGGAATTAACTCTAGATTATTATTCAGGAGGTTAAAGAATGGTCGAGTCAGGACAGGACGCAAGGTAAGGGAACTTCTTATCCCAATTTCCATTCTTTGGGTTAATCTCTTAATTTCAAATTATGTCATGATACTATTATGTCCTATCTTATATTTATACTTTCTTTATGTGTATATATAATGAATACACATAATTGATATATTTTATTTAAAAATTGTCTTTTAAGGGATTTCGTCTCAATCGCCATTCATTGAGACATATTTTGTTTTATACACAAATTTCTTTTATACGGTGTATAACCCCCTTTGACTTTTACGTTTATTCAAAAGGTTTTATTTAATAATTATGTGATTTTTAAATGACTTCAAAAAAGATATATTTATCTCCAATATATGAAAATCCAGTGCAAATGTATATGTACTTAATGCAAGCTTAGAAATGTTTTCAGAAAACCCGACTCTCGAGTGTGGTAGACAGGAAGGGATTGGGCGTGGACCCATCATGACCTGTAATTAGTCGAGAAGTCTCAGAATTAGTTATTTTGTCTTCAGAAGCTTGCATAATGTTTTCAGAAAAACACTGGAGTATATTTGAGCAATTTTAAATGTAAGTATCTTCTAAAAAAAATTGCATCGGTAGGTCTCATGAGAAAAACTAGTGTCTTTGCACGAGGCCTTGACAATATCCTATTTGCGGTCTTGGCACGAGGCCTTGACTACGTGGTTATGATAGTATGGCATTATGAATTCCATCATTATGAAAGTGGTTATTGATATTGCATGTGATTATTCGACTAGTAGAATATCCATGTGAAGAAGTGAATGGCATTATCTCATTTTACATTTGCCATATTATGTTGAAGTTCAAGTTTAAAAGGCTTTTGTTTTAGTTATACATTGCCTTAAATGTTAATATTTATTTATGAAAGTTTCTGCTATATTGTTAACCTTACTGGGCATCCGAGCTCACCCCTTTCAATGTTTTAATATTTTCCAGGATGTGAAGAAGTATTTTATGAATGACCTGCAGGGATAGTCCGAAGAGGATATGAGTGTGGACTATGAAGACTTTGTTATTAGTTTTTCACTTTATGATGTAATGTAAGACTTATGAATGTATCTAGTGTTTCCAAGACTACTAAACTAATTGGTCTTTCGAGACTTGATCTTTTGTGATCATGCCAATGTTACGAAGTAATGCACCGACTCTGGGTAGCTGGGGTCGGGGCGTTACAGTTGGTATTAGAGGAAGTTTAGTAAAAACCTTGGAAGCTAGATTTAGATAAACTCTGATTAGAGCATATAGCCCAAATATAGTCTTTGAGGATTAGTTTAGAAGAACTTCCTAGAATTTTGTTATTGTAGAGATTTTGTGAGTTTTCCGAGCAGTACATCTCTGTCTGGATACGAGCAAGTAGAGGCGGATCTGGCACAGATGTACCTAGGGGTAAAAATGGAAAACACCTCTTTGAGCTAGACTCAAACGGGAAATGGTGCACGACAACGGGCCTTGCTGCACTCTTGGTTACGACACTCCCGGGGGATATGCTTTGGATAATTCTCATTTTCTTTATAAACCACTATGAATGGTTATGAGTATATACTTCCTCAATGAAAACATTTTTATGGATTATATCCATAAATAGTTCAATTTATGTTAAGTATTTTACAAGTATGGAATTATGTATTTTGATTCATAAACTAATCTAGTTTATGCCATCGTTTAGAAATGGCGCCTAGTGGAAGGAATGGAAACCGTATCAATGCACACACTCTGTGTAGGGATTTCCCTCCTGCTCAAGATAATTATGGTGGAGCTAGTGATACAACTGGTGCTGATCAGCTTCTCACCGTACTGGGACAACTTACGGAAGTTATGAATAATAACCTTACTCGTATGGAGCACCCTGATCCGCAACGTGGAGGATCAATGTTAGACCGCTTCATGAGGAAACAACCACCAACCTTCAATGGGAGTAGAAATCCTATAGTAGCTGAGAAATGGATAAATTCTTTAGAGAAAATATTCCATGCCTTGGGGAGTAGTGAAAGGGAGAAGGTTGTCATGGCAGTTTACCGCCTCACTGGAGATGCCGATCAGTGGTGGTCGCTGATTCAAAACACAAAGGAAGATGATGACGTATCGAATATGGAATGGAGGGAGTTCAAATAGATTTTCCTAGAAAAATACTTTCCTCGTGACAATCGAGCAGATATGGAAAGGCAATTTCTGAGTCTGAGGCAGAAGGAGGATGAGAATGTCGCAAAGTATGAAGCTAACTTTATAAGGTCAGCGAGGCATGTTGCCGATTATATTCGTAACCCAAGGAGTAAGATTGATCGTTTATTTGATGGGTTAAAACCATTTCTCCGTCGATATTTAGTATCACAATCCTTCTCATCATACAAAGATATTGTCTCGTGTGCTATCAAGACAGAAAAGGAATTCTCTAAGTCTTATGACAACAATGTAAAGCAAGAGAAGAAGAGAACGGTGAAACAAGAGACAGATAAAGGGAAAAAGGGAAAGAAGGATTTTCAATTATGTGATAATTGTGGGAAGAATCACCCTGGTACGTGCCTAAAATGAATGGGAGTTTGTTATAAATGTGGAGAAAAGGGTCACCAGGATCGTGATTGCAAGGGAAAGAAAGTGGCTGTCAAAGTTGAATGCTACAATTGTGGGGAAATGGGGCATTATGCAAATGAATGTCCTAAGCGTCAGGGAATCTTACCTCAGAAAAGGCCAAGGGATCAAGGACAATCTTATGTTGTTACTACAGTTGAAGCAGAATAACTAATGTATTGGTGATTTTGGACTCATGGATTATATTTTGGTTATTAGAATAATGTGATATATATATAAGGATTGTACAGCAGTACTTGTTGATTTCAGTAAGTTTTTAATATGATGAAGGTAATTATATTTTTATTATGAGAAAATAAGAGAAACTTTACTTTGTTTGGGGAATCTGATAAATTGATTTTGGAATTAAGAGACCTTTTAGAGAAAGTCTGGACAGAGGTATTTTGGATAACTATAAATGTTGGAGTGGATTAAGTTGATCATTGGATAGTATTGATTAAGGTTAAAAAATTTATGAAGATTATTTTTGAATATTATAATACTATAGTTTTAGGAAAAGGACAACCTGCAGGGTGGGGAATAACCCGTCGCGTCGGACAAAGCTACAGGAATCGAACCCACAACCATAGTGCGACAAGCCTTTATTTCCTACCACTAGCCTACAGGAAGTCCCTAGTTATTACAAAATAGTTTTACTAATCTAAATGGTATGTGTTAACATTTGGAACCTTATACAATTAGGATAAATAGAATATTTTTGAGTTCCGTTACCATTTGGAGTAAAATTTGGGTTTGTGGTAAAAATTTATTAACGAATGAAAGTATACATAACAAGTATGTATGTTCCTTTACGTTCTTAGTAAATCTCCTAAATAAATTCCTCAACATTATAAAAGGTAACTTAAAACAAAAATGTTGTCGGTTAACTTTTCCAACTGGGGATTCAATGACAGTTTAACCGATCACAAGTTTGTGATTTTCTTGTAGTTAAACATTCTCCTAATCCTGTTTTCTATAACTCTCCATCAGACCTTGATGGTTTGTTTCTCCTCCATATCCATATTTTCATAGAATCCTAGAATGGGCTATATCAGGTGACCTTTTTACTTATCTTGCTTTCTTTTAATGTTATATATTTATTAATCTTATTTCCGATGTGGGTTTTCCTCAAAGGTATTTTCTCTTTTCAACCTTTTATTTTCAAAGAAATATTTCAAATTACGAGGACGCAATTTATTGAAGGAGGGGACAATGTAACACCCCGAGCTTCCACAATACGCTTCTCATTCAATAATGCAATAGCTTGCATTGTACGCAACTTCGAGTTTTAAAACACCGCGACTAATCGAAGTAGCCGTTATGAATAGTAATAACCACTTTTTAAAATTATAGAAATTTTATATTTCAAAACAGACTTCATTTTTGAATTCTTAATATCAGAATTATCTTAAGTTGAATTTTTTGTAACTTTCTGAGAACCTCCAATTTTTTTATGAATAGTGAAAAATACCTAAAACAAATTTTTTAATCAAAATAATTTATTGTGATAATTTATACTATTTAGTGGTTATAATGTATAATTAGAATATATTTTTACCATTTTATCCAATGGTGGTCATTAGAATTAATTTGACATTGAAATTGGACATAAACAATTGCCAATCTTTTGATATAAATTGTTTCTTAAAAACACGATATTTGTTGTGACAGCGGGAATTAATTATAAAATTAATTAATGCAACTTATATGTTTGGAATTTTGTAAAATAGACATCATTTGTGAATTTGGAATATCAATTATAGCTTAGGGTGAAATTTTGGCATTGTTCTGAAAAACTTCAATTTTTGATGAATAGTGAAACCACTAAGTGGTAGTTAAATAACTGATTTTTCGTTTAAATGAAATATTACCAATTCTGTGATTTTATTTTCAAAAATCCAACATACCTGGTTGTCATTAAGAAGTAAAATGTGGTTCAATGAGATTAAAATAATTTTTTGGTCAATAGTAACTTTTAAGTTCTTAATCGCGATTAGAGGTAATTAGTTTAGTTTAAGGTAAAAACAATGTTTTAATAATATGAGATGAGCATGACACTTATCCTACTCCTATTGGATGAGTCATGGCCGACCAATACAACCCATGGGTCAACTTGGGGACCCCATGGAGCCACTTTAGTTGGAAAATGACATTAATATATATTTATTTAATGTTAAAATAAAATTGACACAAACATGAGTTGTTTTACTAAAACAGTTTTTAAGTGGGGTTAAACAAGTCCACATTTTTACTATAAATATTCATTAGAAGGATAAAAAGATTTCCCACATCATAGTATTTTTTTTATAATTTTTAGACATTAAATAAATTAAATTATTTATGACATCATTATGATGCAGCGATGACCTCATTATTTAACGATTTTAATAAAATGAAAAGATAATGTAAAATCCAAGGCTTACACTTGTCCAGAGACTATTGGATGGGTAGATTTCGAACCCTTATCACCTTATCCAAGAATTATATAAGTGTGGGACCTTTATAATCCGAAAAGCATTGTAAAATAATGTAACATTTCAATCTTTCCAAAAGAGCCCCTCCTCTCCACTTATAAAAGGCCCCCACCTCTCCCACATCATTTACACTTTCAAGCCATTTGGATCGGCCAAACTCTCCCCAAATACTCTCCCAATTTCCCCCTCTTACTCCTAGAAGCCTCACTTTAGGCATAACTCTTCTCAAGGAAGCCTTTGGCTCAAATCAAAAAGAGTTACCCGATTTTGAGGTAATGTCTTCTCTAATGCTGTTTTGTTTTATTTTTCTTCTCCAACCCCCTAAACCCTTTTTATTAATTTCTTTTGAAACAACACCAGTATCCTAAATATACTAGGATTTGTTATAATAAGTATTCTAGCTACACTTACACACACCTACATCTAATGGTTAAAGAACATACGGTTTCTGTGGATGGAGAATTTCTGCCTCACGAAACGATGATTGTTCAACACTCATATAACACCTTCAAAGTTGGCCATTAAGATGTCAATATATTTATATATGATATATAATATGTTTATGTTTTACTTATGCTTCTTTATTTCTCATTTATGGCATAATTTATGATTTCCATTATGGGTAGACGTGATAATTTCATTTTAGGAAGTGCGGACTACCGCCCCCTCAAAGTGATTTGAATCGTTAATTCCATATGTGAGATGTATAAAGGATGGAGTAAATGGTATTATACACTATATTATACTGGAATTATATTATACATTTATAAAATTATGACTTCATTCCATTAAATACGAAATATAAATGAAAGTAGCGTTCATGCGTACGTACGGCTTACCGTCTCCATGAATGGTGCATTTCATTTCTTATCTCTAAATGTTACGTAAAATTATAAATGAATGTATATACTGGTTATATATGATATATATGACATCTAAATCATGAATATAATTCTGTATATAATGGATATATCACCACATGAACAACTTGTAATTATAAGAATGTTATTTATGACTCAAGTACCTAAGATCGAAAAAATGACTGTTATAAACTTAAATAATTACATAATGTTCGTAACATGGTAATAAGTGATATAAAAGGAATAATGAACATGAAAAAGGTTCTTAAGTAAATAGGAATTAACTCTAGCTTATTATTCAGGAGGTTAAAGAACGGTCGAGTCAGGCCAGGACGCAAGGTAAGGGAACTTCTTATCCCAATTTCCAATCTTTGGGTTAATCTCTTAATTTCTAATTACGTCATGATACTATTATGTCCTATCTTATATTTATACATTATTTATTTGTACATATAATGAATACACATAATTGATATATTTTATTTAAAAATTGTATTTTAAGGGATTTCGTCTCAATCTCCATTAATTGAGACATATTTTGTTTTATACACAAATTTCTTTTATACGGTGTATAAACCCCTTTGACTTTTACGTTTATTCAAAAGGTTTTATTTTATAATTATGTGATTTTTAAATGATTTCAAAAAAGAGATATTTCTCTCCAATATATGAAAATCCAGTGCAAATGTATATGTACTTAACGCAAGCTTAAAAATGTTTTCAGAAAACCTGACTCTCGAGTGTGGTAGACAGGAAGGGATTGGGCGTGGACCCATCATGACCTGTAATTAGTCGAGAAGTCTCAGAATTAGTTATTTTGTTTTCAGAAGCTTGCATAATGTTTTCAGAAAAACACTGGAGTATATTTGAGCAATTTTAAATGTAAGTATCTTCTAAAAAAAATTGCATCGGCAGGTCTCATGAGACAAACTAGTGTCTTGATACGAGGCCTTGACAAAATCTTATTTGTGGTCTTGGCACGAGGCCTTGACTACGTGGTTATGATAGTCTGGAATTATGTATTCCATAATTATGAAAGTGTTTATTGATATTTCATGTGATTATTCGACCAGTAGAATATCCATGTGAAGAAGTGAATGGCATTATCTCATTTTACATTTGCCATATTATGTTGAAGTTCAAGATTAAAAGGCTTTTGTTTTACTTATACATTGCCTTAAATGTTAATATTTATTTATGAAAGCTTCCGCTATATTGTTAACCTTACTGGGCATCCGAGCTCACCCCTTTCAATGTTTTAATATTTTCCAGGATGTGAAGAAGTATTTTATCAATGACCTGCAGGGATAGTCCGAAGAGGATATGAGTGTGGACTATGAAGAATTTGTTATTAGTTTTTCACTTTATGATGTAATGTAAGACTTATGAATGTATCTAGTGTTTCCCAGGCTACTAAACTAATCGGTCTTTCGAGACTTGATCTTTTGTGATCATGCCAATGTTACGAAGTAATGCACCGACTCTGGGTAGCTGGGGTCGGGGCGTTACAATAACATAACATGATGTATAAATATGTAAATTTATAGGTCATATCAGTCATAGAATACATAACATGATCACCAATATGATGATCCCATAAAAAATATTCTATAAAAATGAAATAAAACCCCTATCATGAAATTAAGAATTAAAACATTCCAACATTAACCATTGACATTTAGCTCGTGGATCAATTGAATTAAAAACTACTACACTTTAGTCATAAATCCCTCTGCCCAACTTACACCATGAGAAATGATGTCAACATGCATCCTAGAAGACTCACGCATTCTCTAGGTATGAACTCAGTAGACCATAATCTATGATACCAATAGATTGGATCCATACATAAACACGTGTATGAAAATTAAAAAGTATGCTATACCCTGAAAATTACTCATGCCAATCCACTCATTCGTGAAAAAAAATGAGTAATATGATATATGATTCATCTAGTGCCAGGGTGGGTGGAGACACATATGGTTTATCAAAAAAAAATATCCTTGTTCCATGCATCTAGATTCATGTCCCACAATATCAAAAACAAACCAATAACTAGTGTGACTATACAGATTCAATAAAAATTTAAAAAGTCATGTCCATGATATGAATCCCAAATCCCAAGGTTCACAAAGTCCTTCAATAACTACCATATCAATAGACTAATAAATACCAAGTAATTACTACAATTTTACATTAACATGAAAATCCCATGTCCACTAATATATCTCACATATATAGTGATCATCCTACTCCTAATAGATAATCTCAATCACCCCAAATATCCAATGGCAACAAATGTTGTATACCCCATCTAAAATCATAGTACATACAATCACACCTATGTCCCACAATATATAGTGGATAAAACCAATATTATGTTTTCGACCACACCTCATGGGAATTGTATAGTTTGCACATGGCCCCAACATACTTATCCACATGGTGAGAGGAAATCACTAAAAACTGTTACCACAAATTGATGTACCTCTATCTCCTTTCAAGGGAATGATATATCAACTACGTATTTCTAGTGAATCATATCACATCATATCATTAGACCAACATCACCCCAGGTTATTCCAACATATCTCGGGCCACCAATATCCATATACCATGACTAAAATATATATCCAAATATAATTTAAATATATTTATATTATATTCATAAACAATACATCGGTCTAATAATGAAAATTCCACACACCATCACCTAAAAAATCCCACAATACTACTACAAAAAATGGCCTTCAACATCACTAAAAATGGACTTTATCAATTCTATAGTAGTGCTGACTACAAGAGCAGGATTAAAACCAGAGTCTTTTATCAGCATTAAAAAATATAGATAAAGTGGTATAATGCAATGTGATGTAACAATATAGTGAAACACCAGTGTAGTGTGCTATAACAACACACTAGTGTACCAAAAACACCACAAAATCCATAAAATCAAGTACAATTTACAAATTTAAATAAAAATAAAACAATGTAGGTCCATTTTCTCAGTTTTAGTGATTTGATGCACGTTTGAAACTTAAATTACACTTATATTCAAGAAAAATTCACTTAAATTCACACCATGCATCAGATTAAGGTAAAAGTAATTCTTAGATGTCTCAGCTGACATACATATCGTTTTCATTATGTATCAAAACAATACAAGTGTGTTTGATCTTTTTTGAGTACATCACTTGAATTTTTACTAAAATGACAATTTAAACATGAAACACACACTTTTACTCATACTAGTCACATCATGTGTTGGTTTGATGTGATAAAAATTCCTACAAACCATAAATTACTCATGAATCATTTTCCTAAATTATAATGTCAACTTGAGCCCATTTTTCGGTTTTCATTGTGTGATCCTTTTGGAACTAAAAAAAAATTAAACTAATAAGGGAACATTGAGTTATACCAGACACATAGTGTATCATATTGAGGTGTGACTAATTCCTACACTTCACAAATTACTTTTGGATAATTTTCCTAAAGTATGATAACTATGGGCATGCGTTTTCTTAGATTTTATTAGTAGAGTTTTCTTTTTTACTTAAATTGAAATCAATTTCAAATTAAAAATGCACTTAGAGTCATATTGGTCTCACTATTTATCAAATTGAGGTGAGGATAATTCCTACAAATCATAAATATATTATGGATTGTTATACTAATGTTTAAAAACAATCCGAATTCATTTACATGATTTTGAGTATGTCACTGGCCTTTTTTACTAAAAAGTCATTTTAAATTGGAAACATTTAATTTTACTCATACTGCTCATATTGGGTATCAGTTTAATGTGATACTGATTCTTACTAATAAAAAATTTCGTATGAATATATTTCCTAAATTATCCTGAAAATAAAATCACGTTTTAATGGATTTTAGTAAGTGTCATTTTTTGATCTAAACTTTTGATTTTAAACTAATGATGGACACATTCAGTCACACCTAGAACATAATGCATTAGACACAAGTGTAGAAAATTACAACACATAAAAAATGACTTACGTATCATTTTTCTAAAGTATCAAAACAAAATGAATATTTTTCTCAATTTTGAGTTAGTCAGAGTCCCTTTTTATTAAAATTTATGTCATCTGTAAATAGAAACATGCATTTGAAGTCATAGTGGTCACACTGTGTGTCAGATTAATGTATGGATGATTCCTAATCGTCTCAAAAGACATATGGATCATTTTAAAAAAGTATCAATACAATATGAATTTATTTTCATGGTTTTAGTATGTTACATGGTCTTTTTATTAAAATCGATGTCGTTTTTAAATAAAAATACACACGTGGAGTCATATCAGTCACCCTGGACATTAGATTGAGTTATAACTGATTCCAACGTGTATCAAATGATGTAGGGATCACTTTAATAAAGTATAAAAATAATAAAAATGTGTTTCCTTGGTTTTGAGTACATCCCTTATTTTTTTTACTAAAAGTAAATTTCAAACTGGAAACACACACTTTGAACTATACTAATCACATCGTGTAAAAGTTTTATGTGAGACCAATTCTTACACATTAAAAAAGAATTGTGAGTAAATGTCATAAATTATCTAGATAATATATTCATTTTTGATTTGTTTTTACTGAGTGACATTTTGAGTAGAATATTGTTAATTGTAAACTGATCACAGACACATTGAGTAATAATGGTCACATCATGCATTGAATTGAGGTGTGGATGATTCATGAATGTATAAAATGAATTATGATTTATTTAGCTAAATATTATATCCATAATAATTAGTTTGATCTATTTTTAGTAGGTTAATTTTCCTTTTTACAAAAAATAATGTCAATTTTAAATAAAAAGAAGCACTTGGAGTCATATTGGTCACATTGTGTGTTAGATTGATAGTGTATGATTCACATCCAAAAGTTAAAAAAAATCCAAACAACTATTCTTAACAAATTTCCATTTTCTTTCTACATAAAAATTCCAACACTTCATATTGACTTTATGTTCTTAGCTGAAAAACCATTCTTGTTCTTAAAAGTTAGAAGAGCAGAGACATTCAATAATGAGAATGGTTATTCAGCTAAAAGCATCGATTCAATATGAAGTGTTGGTAATTCGACAAAGAGATAAAATGAATAAGGAAAATGTGGCTACGTTGTCAGAAAGAATCAATTTAGTTATTTTGTGTATTTTTTATATAGTTGAATGAAAAATATGAGTTCCCAAAAGTTCGTTGAAACAAAACATAATAATTTTTAGAAAAAAATGATAAGGAAATTAAATTCAAATAATAGATAAAATGATGAATAAATTTAAGTAAATAAGTAGTAGGAATTCAAATTTTCCAAATGGTTGTATATTTTCATGACACAATTCCATATTGTTATTATCATAGTTGAAAATTCGAAGTAAAATCCCTAAAGAGCATGAGAAGATATGAACCAACAACCCTAGATTGATCCAAAGAATCCACCTGTACACGAAAACATTTATTATATGTGTAACAATGAAAATAAATAAATTAAAAATAAAAATTAATCAATAAATTAATTATAAGGATACTCATTTTACTATGAAAACATTACTGGACATTGGGATATAACGATGGTAATGCAGGATTGATGATGAAAAAAAATATCTTGCCAAAAAATCAATCAATAAGTTAATAGGATGATGAGAAAATAATTTATATTGGATTTAAGATTTGAATCATCCTATACAAATTAATGATATCAATTATGTTAATAAAATATTCATTTTTATAATAAATAATCAAATCCACATAATATATTCATTATCAAAGGTGAAAGCCTACCATTTTTGAGAATTACATGGATGGTAATAAGAGATTCCTATGGGTGGAACCAAAAGGAAATGTTAAAGAATGATATGTTTTATATGGATTAATGAAAAAAATACATTTTGATTATTTTATGTGTGATGAAACAAGTGAATTAATTTTTAAGAAGTATTAATGAGTGAGTTACCACTTCAAATATGGATATATTTTTATCAACTATAAGAAATACAATTAAGGATAAAATGAGGATTATAATTGGATCCAATCTATACATGAGGATATTGATCTGAATAAGAACAATGTGAAATAAGGATCTTGATATGAATTAGAATAGTGAAGGCTTTATAAAGATGAAGTAGTTTTATATATTGTTATAAAAAATGTTGATTTTTTTTAAAATACCTGAGTTTTTTAGCAATTGTTCCCCCTAGGTCTGTAAAACTCTTATCATAAAATGTCATTGTAATGTATTGGAAGGGAATGTTTTTATGGAATGTAATTAAGATGCTCACTATTATGGGAATCATATTTCCAATAAAAGGACATAAAATATGGTTTTATTTTTATGTTATTAAACAATAAAATTCAATAGAATTAAAAATCCATAGTGAACATATCATGTAATTAAATTATTAAATCAAAACTAACGATGTTGAAAAGAATTAGGATTCCAATGTCTTAATGATTTTATCAATGAAAAATAAAATATATTTCAACAAAATAGTTTCTACTAAAACTTAATTTTTTAATTTAAAGAAATAATTTTTGATATTTTATTTTATCAAAATTAGTTAAATCTAGTGGTAGAAGATTTATTCTTGAATTATTTAAAATATTCATTTAATTTTAAATAATATAAAACAATTCTCAATAAATAATTTAGTTTAAATAGAAAATATCAAATTTAGAGACATTATGAATAATCCTAAAGGATTTAGAACAGTAAATTCTATCAATAATGGATTGTTATAATATAGTATATAATGAAATAATATTTTGATTCTTAAAATTCCATGATGATTAAGTTTTTCCTAGAAAACGAATCATTCAAATTGTTTATTTTCTATATAAATTTCAACAAAAAAAATCAAAATATCAATTTAATATTTTCTTAAAATTAGTTTTTCTTATATATTATAGTCCAAGGATTATATAACCTTTGACTTTTTTTTATAGAATTAAAGTCATGTTATTTAAATTCAAATTTAAATATATCCAAAATAAAACATTAAAAAATTATATTTTTGTCATGTATTAGTTAAATAAATAAGTCAAAAAATCTAATATATATAATGTTTTCCGCAATTTGATTTTATAGATTCACCAGATTCATTTTTTTGTTACATTTCATTAGTGACACCTAAATATATCCCAAGCCTCATGAAATAGTTTATAATCATCTTATATTAATATATTAATTTTAATCTATATTTTAGAGTTCATTATCATAGGAATAATTTCTTGAAAAAATCAATATATATTATTCCCCATGTGTCAGATATTTCATCATTGATTTTTTGGAAACAACTAGTAGAATTACCTTTCAAATAGAAGGGGATAACCCTATATTACAGTTCATCCACACTCAAACCTCTCAGTTCCAATTGATGCATGATAGAATTTAAGGCTCTAATGATATCATATATTTCAACATCCATTTGATTTTGAATGTATTATTCCAAACCAATTATGACACCGAACAGGAAATGGATGAACATTTAAAAAATTAACAATTACAAATAGTTAGATTTAATGGAATATATGTATGGGGATTCTATTATACCACAAAAAAACATGACCCATCATTGGGATTGATGTATTTAAAGTCACATAGTACCAATGTTTTCCAACAGAGGCCCACATGCAATCAGGGATGACGATAATTAAATAAATAAAAAAATTAATTTTGGGTATTTTTTATTATAAGATTGTGAAAAAAGAATTTTTGGGATAAAAATTTGATGAGATGGATAAGTGGATAACTAAGAGAAATTTGAGATATCAAAAAACATAGATTTATTTCAAGCAGTGGTTGGTTTCAACCCTTTAATCACTACAGACTCGGATTCGAGACTTGGAATAGTTGGAGGGTTGATTCTATCCTAGATTCAAACTTATGTTCAACCACAAGGAGCACAAGAAGTAGGTTTTTTCCATAGAGGGATTCAGATATTGCGAAATGGTTTGTGATGGTTAAGGTTCTAAAAAAAATATCATGACACTTTTATTAGTGCTTCAAAAAATCGCTCATAATGATACCTTTTATCATCACAAAGTTAACAAACACCTATAAAATTAATCTTTATCAACACTTTTTTAGTACTGATAAATACGTATAATATTTTTTAACCTAATTTAGACTTTTTTTAAAAGTATAATTATTATATATAATTATAATACTTATTAAAATAATTTTTATAAAATAATGATTTCATAATTATTTGAATATATAATTATTTATTTATAATTAATTATATAGTTTAAAAAATTATTATATCATTATATATATTTATATAATTATATATATATATATAATAACATAATTAATATATAAATTATTTAAATAAATTAATTATCATTATTTAATTTTATAATTATAATTATATAAATATTTCTGAAAAAATATTTTTTATTTATTTAAAATAATAATTGTACAAAAATAGAAGATATATATTTATAAAAATGTTTTTTATAATTTTTTTTATAAAAAGTATTTTTAACAATATTAGGGACAATTTATTCTTTAGTTCATGCATGTAAAAGGTGGGTAAAATTGATTAAAAAAATGAGTACAATATAGAAAAATTGAATAATTTTGATTTATATAAATCATTAAAAATAGATATATATTGAAATAATAGTGAATACATATAGATAATATTTTAAAAAAGTAAATTAATATATATAAAATAAATATTAAAAATGGATTAAATTCTAAAAGAATTTGTCTATGTGTATTTATATATAAATATATTAATTACGTATATGAGAAATTAATGTAATATATTTGATCTATCTATATAAATTTAAAAATCAAAATACATTTAATTATGTACATTACTTGATTCAATTAATATGTATTTATAATTCTTATCATTTTTTAATTATAAACTTTTATTCCCAAAATATATTACTATTTAATGTAAAGCATAAATAATTTTTTGTATTATATAAATAATATTTATATACATTAATATATATCTATATATTTAGGATATACTATTTATTAACATTAGCAATAATTATCTAATTAAAAAAATGTTTATTATTTCTCTCAATTAACTTATTTTTAATATTAATTATTTTAGATATCACTTTTAATTTATCTATATGTTTAAAAAATACTATTTATTAGTATATATAATATATAAATATAGTATAATCGATTTATTCATTTATTAATAATTATATAATAACCAAAATTTGTAAAATTGTTTTTAATAAATTTATGTTTGAATTTTTATTTATTTTATTATTTCATTTTATTTAATTAGACCTTTATCAGCATTAAAAAGTACTAATTATGGATTCCTTTATGAGTGGTAAATATAAAGGTCTGATAAAGGGTACCCTTTCTCAGTGCTAAAAATGAGGTGCTAATAAAGGGACCATTTTTCAGTGCTACAAAAGCACCGATAAAGGGTAAATTTTATCAAAACTTAATTTAGGGAGGATAAAGATTCCAATTATCAGTGATTTTTTATTGAATTGATAAATAATAGTGTTGTAAAATGGATATTTTTTTAGTACTGTATCTACATATACAATCCCAAAATGTATGATAACCATAACCCTAGTTACTCGAATTTAGTGTCTTACTTTAGTACATTAACAAATATAAAAGAAGGAAAATCTCAAAGGACAGACCAATTTTGTTATTTTAGAGAACCAGGTACAAATATTATACACATTTTAAATTGGGAATACGAAATAATTAAAAATAAATAACAACAACAAATGAAAAACATCCATGGAAACTCATTCCATGAATTCTTCTTCATATCATAGGGAAATGAATAAAAGGTAATATTAAACGCTCTGTAAGAGTTATGTACATCCAATGATATCATGAATCCATAAAAATAATAAACATGGAATGGTAAATGACTAAATAAAAATTCCATTTAATCAATAACATGGCTATCATAACTAGATATGTTATAATTAATATGGAATGTTAAATAACTAAAAAAACTTGTCATTTGATCAATAATCTCATATTGAAATGTTTCCAGAGATAATGTCACTGTGAAAATATCATATATAATAATAATTATATTCATAATAAAAGTAACACTTAATTATTAGGAATCATGATTTTAGGTATCATGATACCTATAACATCAGGACGTTTCACAGTATTTTTCAAAACTATATATTGAAACCTATTTAATTTGTCCAACTCATTTGTCTCATGAGTCATACATATGCGTCAAGTGGATACATAATAATGGGACCCATCCATACCTATAGGTCTAAATAATTCCTCTTATAATAAATTATCTATTTGATTTATGGATAAATTTTTCTTATCATCATATATCTATATATATAAAAAGATACATATTTTTCAATATTTCCCAAGTTAATCAGATAACATTCAAAGTAAGAACATTTTGTGAAAATGGAATACAGTTTTATAAATTATAATATAATTCATGAAATAATATCTATATTTAATATAAATATAATTTCTAATAAAAATGTATTTTAATAAGGTGATTGTTTTAAGTGAAATTTAACAATCACGAAAAAGTTAGATTATACAATCACTTTTAGCACTAGGTAATTTTCATGTGAAATACCCTTGGATGAAATAATTAAAAATAAAACTCAAAATACCATGAATTATTAAGGATTCATGAGATTATATGTAAAAATTATTATATAAACCATATAAATTAATCTAGATGCTTAATATTATAATATTTCTCAGTGAAGGTAAATAGAGATGAGGTCCCTTACATCATGCTTCAATTTTTTTAAACCTACTATAATGTTTTGAATAGTTTTTTAAGCATGTTTTTTTATTATACCAAAATGAAATTAATATTAATAATATCATATATGATTTTTATATCATAATATCAACCATTCATCAATAATCATTCATTATTTTCATTGCTTTGGGTGTTAATTTCTTTTTTTATTCACATGCATGATTTGTTATGAATGGTTTGGTTCTTGTTCATATTATATGGTTCCATCATCTCCATAATAATAATCATGAAATATGGTTTTGTAAAATTAATTGATTTATAACATTGGAGATGATATGTCGTACGTACGCATGAGAAACATTTCTATTTTTCAATGATCATTTTGGGAAAATAGGCCATTAATATTTATAATTCAACAATGAAAATAATGTTATTAATACCATATTATTTAGTTAAATATTCTTATATATATCATCCATGTGGTGTGGTTATTAAATGGGGCTCACATGACTTTGTGGTGGAGGTAGACCACATGTATATGAACAATGTTTTCTTATTTTAGTGAGTGAAAAGTGAAAAAATGATGTTTTATCTCCACATAATGATAAATATGTCATGAATATTGTAATTATTTCATGAATATCATCTACAAAAATTAAATTTATCCATATTTTCTTCTACATAATGTGTTAATAAATGATGAATCAGATCGCTTCATGAGGCTGTAGTCCACTGTAAAGATGAGCGATATTATTCTATCTCATTTGAAATGCAAAGTAAAAAAAATGTGTATATGATATAATTATTAATGAGGTATAATTATTTTATAAATATCATATATATATATATATATATTATATCCATCATCATTTTCAGCTATGAGAGGTGGTAAAAAAACAAATGAAATCAGTTCGTTAGGTGGTAGTCCACCATACACATGACTAATGATGTCGTAACACATTTGATTGAAATGGATGTGGTTGTAGGTAATGAACATAATATAGAAAATATAATAATATTTATGATACTTATGGAATTATATAATCATGTTTTTATAATAATTTAATGATGTTGATGGAGAAATGATATATACATGCTTGTCGAATAACATTACCTCTTTTTCGGGTAACCTTCAAAGATTTGCACCAAGAGCCTTACTAGGTTGAATTTCGTCTAAAAATTAAGGATTCTAGGATGAGGATATAGAGGTTTGGAAGTTATTTGGGTATGTATTTTATGATTCAAAAGGGTCTAAATGTGGGAAGAATATAGTTTAGCGGGTGTCCTTTTATAAGTGAGGTGAGTGACATAATCTTAATATTAAGAAAGAAAAAGGAATACCCACAACTTTCACATGCCAAAAGGTTCCAAAAGAGATTATTCTAGAGAAATAAAAAATATAGCTTTTAAATATGATAATAAAATAGATTTTATATATGATTTTCATATTTTTAACCCTTATATTTTTAGTTTAACCCATGTTAATTTTATTTTTACCTTAACTATGGTAAATATTTTTCACTGTTTTAACTATTCATTGTGGTAAAAAATTAAGTTGATCATTTTAGATAATATATATTATGATGATTCAAAATATGGAATCCATTTTTATAAATATATTTTATATAATTGTAAATATTTATTTTTAAAATAATTTTAACACATTGATATTTTAGTGAGATTTTGTTTAATTAGTTTGATGCCTTGTGTTTTACGCTACATCAAGATAAGCTTGCATAATACGCAACACTGACATAGCGTGTAGTATACACAACACTATTATTAAATTGTTTTATAAACAATATCAAGTTATTTTTATAGAATTCATTTCATGCATGATCGAGTTTTATTGAAAAACTAAACATTATTATGTTACCTTATAAGCTAGTTGTAACACCCCGAGATTTTATGAAAAATATTATTTTTAATTTCATTAATTTGTTGTCTTGTACGCTACACCAAAAGAAGCTTGCACAACACGCATCCTTGACTTTCCGTGCATTACATTCAATCACGACCTTCCTCGATAGCGTGTGTAGTACGCAATACCGAGTTTCACTAAACAATGATATGCTATTAAAATATAATTAAAACTAGCCGTTATGAATAGTAATAACCACCTTTTAATATTGAAGAAAGTTTATCTCTCAAAATGGACTTCATTTTTGGATTTGGAATATCGAAATTAGCCTTGGGTGAAATTTTGGTATTTTTCTGAAAATTTTCAATTTTTGATGAATAGTGAAACCACTAAGTGGTAGTTAAAAAACTGAATTTTTCAAAAAACATATTTCTACCACTTCTGTGAGTGGAATTTCAAAAAACCGAGAGACACGGTTGATGTCAGTTAGTAAAATGTGTTTCAATGAGATGAAAACAATTTTTTTTGTGAATAGTAACTTTTTACTTTTTTTACCACGGTTAAAAGTAAATAGGGTAATTAAGGGTAAAAATGATATTATTATTACCCTAACACATGTACTAATTCTATTGGATAAGATTAATTCGACCAAAAACAACCTTAGGAATAAAATATGACCATTTAGGCTCAGTTGGATTAGATTAGGACATTTATTATTATTTAATTCAAAGAAGAGTTAAAAGAGTTAAAATAAAAGTTTATTTACGAAAAAATTTTTAATATAGGGTTATAAATAAGATAAATTCGATTGTAAATATTAATTATAAAGATAATAAGATTTACTACATAATGATATTTATTTATAAATTTTATACATTAAATAAATTAATTTATTTATGACACAATGATGATGCATTAATTACCATAATAGTGAACAATTAGTATAATTGATATTATAAATATCCAAATAAATATAATTTCAGACTTTTTTTGAATTAAACTAATTTTATAGGTTAATATATCATGTTAGGATTGATTTAATTTACTTTTTTAGAAGTAATCATTCTGTTATGAGTTTCACAAAAATGAACTATTGAATAGTGTCAAAATTGACATAAAATAATTTTTAAAACAAATATTATATTATTAATTGTTATTTTATTCCTAAAAATATGAGGTTCGCCAAAATGACTTAGATAAGGTTATATATATTAATAATAAAAAACTTGGGGTTCGTTTGTCTTATTATAGTAAGTTTATTAACCTTATAGTGTAAGGACAAAAGAAGACACGGTAAAAGTAAAATTACTTAACTTAATGTTAAATCTAAATGATAAGGTTAAAATAGGAACCTAAACTTACCTAAATTCTATTGGATGAGATTATTTCGAGACATCCCCACCTTATCTTCGAAATAAATTAATTTTGAGCTATTTAGAACCGAATTTGACATTATAATAAAAAAATAGTTTTAGTTGTTCGAATGGTACCCCTATCCTCCCTTAGAAAAGGGAACCTCCTCCCCCTCTTCCTCACACCACTTTGAGCCTTCAAACTCGCCAAACTCTGCCAAATTCTCTTCTCCACTTCCCTAGAAACATCCTAGAGGTTCTGGTCTTCCTCAAAGACCAATTTTATTGCCCTAAAAGGAGATCTCAAAAGGCGCTTCAAAGAAGAGGTAATTTTCATTACCGATTCTTTCAACTTTATTTCTTCTTGCACTTCTTCTTCTTAGGTTGTTTCATTATGAAGTAATAACATCAGTAGCACTAATATACTGATATTTTATTATATGTATGAAACAACCCTATTTCACCGTGTATCCATCCTACGGAAAACGAAATCACCGCGCGTGCGTACGTACGGAATACCGTCTCCACGCCGTGGTGAAATTTATTTTCCACCACCACCTTACTTGGATGGGTATAATGGTGTAAATAATAACTATATATGATTATTTTAAAGTTATATTGATTCTGAAATAGTATACATAAACTCCAATACAGTCCCACGATCATGAGAACGATATCATCGCTCGTGTGTACGTACGGACTACAGTCTCCACGACGTGATGAGATTCATTCTCCACTTTAACCATTCATGAATGATTATAAAGTACATATAATAAGTAATCATGAAATATATGACATAATAATGATACAAGATTTATGTTTATATATATGTATTTCATTTACTTAATTCCATTCAACTCAATAAGGAAACAAAAACAGCGTTCATGCGTACGTACGGCCTACCGCCTCCATGAACGGTGTATTTCTTTCCATTTACTGATTTATTATATATATGAATATTCTGAATATATATTATATATAAATCATGTTTTATATTCTGGAATTAAGTAATCATGATCTATGTAATCATATGAATAATTACAAGTCAAAACACGGACGACAAATGAAACAATTTTACCCAAAATGATCTTTAACATGGAATTTACAAAAGAACGAGTTATATAATGACATAAGTGAACCATATATGACATCATAACAATGAGTACGATTCTGGAATAAGTCAATGACATTATTTAAATCATTATACATGAGGTTCAGACACATACAAATCAAATCGGACCTATGGTAAGGGAAATATCACAATCTCATTTTTATCCGAGACTGTTTAAACTTTGGTATTCACTGGGGTGTATTTTATCATCCACATCCATGTTTCCTCAATTTATAATATTGTTTCAATCCACTTACAATTTTTTAAATCCATTTTTACCATTTTCTGAGTTTATAGTAAAAGATATGAAAGGAATATTTTGTCGTTTTTCGTACGAGGTACTTTTTGACTTTTCCGACAAAAGTACGAGAAGACTATTTTTTTAACTTATACGGCTTGAATGGATTTTTAAAACATTATTTACAAGAAGCTTCCTTTACAAGTATTGAAGTTAATTTTCAATAAACTTCTTTTATTTTAAAATTGTATGACATGTTAAGAAAGGAAAAATGTTTTTGAAGTAGAAAGGATATTTTCCTCAAGAATTGTGTTCAGGTGTTTTATCAAAATTATTTTCCATCTAAGATAATAAAGGGTTCTGTTATATCCCTATTATTACATTGATTTGATTATGTTGTGATGGAATTATTTTTATGAATTCCTTTATCTTATATGAATTGTTTTATGATGTCACAATGTTTAAGATTCCCATTTTTATAACATGGGTTATGCAATGATGTATGATTTAGGATTTTGTGGAACACATAAGAATGGTATCATTATGAGATGGGTGGGACATATATCTCCCTGAAATGAATTGGTTAAAGATTTTATATCTCATGAGATAGACATGGCTGGAACGGTAGGTTATACTGGTTCAGTGAAATAGGACTGAAATGAGGAGTGAACTCGGTTCATAAAGGGACTTTGTCCACTAAGATAGTCTTGGCAATGAGTCTTGACTAATAAGAAATGATTCTCTATGATTATGTGTGTATGCCACAACGTTTCATGTATTATGTTACGATTATTGGGATTTCATTTCACTACTATGATTTATACCATGTTATGAAATTATGCACTCTTTTGCAGGTTAAGATTTCCAAAATGTTATGTTCTTATGAATATGATGTGATTGAATTTTATTTTGTTTACCCTTACTGAGCATTTGAGCTCACCATTTTATGTTTTCTTTTCCCCAGGATATAAAGAAAGGTTTTAGGTTAAAATAATGGGAATATCTTTATGGGAGATGTTGAAGATCTTTCACCACGATTAGAAGATTATATTCCGAGTTTCCAAAGACAATAAAATATTACGATCCTTGTGTTTGTGTTTTTGTTATGTACTATGTATTCCTTATGTGTAATGTAATGTCCATGTATGCTAATCTTTGGGTCTCTACAGTTGGTATCAGAGTAAAGGTTTAGTCAACCTTTGGAAACTAGGATGCGAGAACATTAATGAGATCCCTAGAGATATTTCTATGGTATGTCTAGGGATGTTCCTAAGGTTAAGTATAAGTATAGGTTATAGTCCTACAATTGCGCTAACGGTCATAGAATTAAACCTACGATGTTAGATATTGAAGGTACTCCCCCTTTATTATGTTGTTTTCCCTAGCATGATTTTTGCCTCTCACACTATTATTTTTGGGTTTTAGACGATGGCTGGAACCCGAAGAACCGTGTTGATCAATGCAATGGACAATGAAATGATTGTCCTCCTGAACAAATAAATGTTATGGGAGATGGAGTGGAAAATCTTATTGCTATACTTACACAAGCTATGAATCATTCTGCACTTCCAAGTGAACAGAGAAGGGAACAACATTCTATTGAGTCCTTCATGAGGCAATGTCCACCTTCTTTCAGTGGGTCTTCTGATCCACTTGTTGCTGAACAATGGATCAGTATCACCGAAAAGATATTTTCAGTTCATCAATGTTCTGAACATGATAAAGTCATCTTAGCAGTATATCGTTTGGAAGGTGAAGCTGATCAATGGTGGAATCTTGTCAAGAATACGAGGCAAAGAGTTGAAATTGAGTCCATGGAATGGGATGAGTTGAAGAACTTATTTTTCAATAAGTACTTCCCTCGTATTCTTCGAACAAATATAGAGAAGGATTTTCTTGAACTAATGAAAAAGGATGATGAATCTGTTGGTGTATACGAAGCGAATTTTACAAGGCATGCAAGGTATGCATCTGGATTTATCATCCAACCTGAAAGTAAAGTTGATCGATTCTTCAGTGTCTTAAAACCAAATCTTCGAAGGGAATTAGCTATAAGAGACTTCAGTAGCTATGAAGAAATTGTGTGTTGTGCTATCAAAGTAGAAATGGAAGTTTTTGTTACTTATCCATCTCAATGTTTTGACAAGAAACAAAAGATGGATTTCAAGGAGAAATCTCAAAATAATGGTGAAAAGAAGATGAATGTTTCCTTATGCTCAAAGTGTGGAATGAAGCATGGTGGAGATTGTCTTAAAGGGACAAGTAAATGTTTATAATGTGGAAAGGATGGTCATCGGGCATTTGAATTCCTCAATGATGGGAATAAGATGACTAATGATTCAAACAAAGGAAGGGATACACAGAATGAACCTACTACACTTCAATGTTTCAAGTGAAAGGAAATGGGTCATTATGCTAATAAATGCCCTAATTCAAGGGTTAGTGATGATCAACATGAGAAACCACTTAAGGCAAAGGACAAAGGGAAGTCAAATGCGATCACCATTGGCAATGTTGAATATGAAAACGATATGGTGGAATGATTAAGTTTTTATGTAATGGGATTCCAGAATAATGTTGTATATAATATCATGGAATATTGGAATATTTATGTATTGGTCTACTATGGTTTTCAATAATTTTATGGTACCAGTAACCTTGGAAAGTGATTGAGATATTTTTGGAAAAAAGTTGATATGCACATAATGAAGGGAAAACGAGAAAATGAAATATTTCACAGTATTCATGAGCTCATGATTGATATAAGGACTAAGTGGTATAATGGTTTGAGTATATAGAATTTTGTGGATTTTGGTATGTGGAAAGTGTTAACTTTTAACTGCATTCATGTTTTCACTATGGTTCAATGGGTATTCAAGAGAATACATGATTAAGGCCTTTGAATGTTTGGAATGTGTCCAACAAGGCATGTCTTATGATATATGGGGATCAACGATGGTATTAAATCTCTGGTAATCATTTTCACTATATTATGAGAGTGGACTGCAATATTATAGATAAGCCTAAAGATTGGAATGGATTATGTTGAACATAAGTTAGTATTGATTAAGGATATATATTTATTTGATATTATTGATGGGATGCTATAGTAATATAGTTTTAGAAAAAGGACAACCTGCAGGACGGGCGACAACCCATCGCGTCAGACAAGGCCGTGGGAATCAAACCCACAACCGATGTGTGACTGGACTTTATTGCCTTCCACTGGCCTACAAGAAGTCCCTGCTTAGTAGAAACAAGTTTTATTATATTAATCATTATGATATATGAAGTATAAGTCCATTTTAGGAACCATATATCATTAATCTCACTATAGATGGACATATGTATTTTTTGATAAATTTTCTAACCTTTAGTTTGAGACAGATGGAATGACCTGTCATTCTATCACATGATCTTCTAACACATCACGAATGACAAATTCAACTTCATTTCTTTAAGATATGAAGCGGAAATTGTCCAAATAATGACCAACAGTGGGACTATACCGAAATCATGAATTTTTTTATTCTAATTTCAATTTCATCAACATTAAGGAAACGATAATGAAAACCAAAAATGTTGTCCTAGTGCTCTTATATCTGATGAATCAGATGGTACCTTAGATCGTCACAAATTTATGGCTTTTTGATTGCTGGCTTTTCCATAGCCATGTTCTCTACCACTCTCCATCAGAACATGATGGTTAGATTTCTCTTCCATATCCAGATTTTCACCTATGTGGAAACCCAGTGATTAGTTTATTTGGGTAACTGTTATGTTTCATACTTTTGCTTTTAAAGATTGGTTTTGGTATTCCTTTTTATGATGTGGGTTTCTATTAAAGAAACTTTCGAGTAGTAAACCATTTATAACCTCGACGAATTTCGAGGGAGAATTTCATTTTAAGGCGAGTAGAATGTAACACCCCGAGATTTTATGGAAAATATTTTTTTTTTCATTAATGTCTTGTGTTGTATGCTACACAAAAAGAATCTTGCACAACACACATCCTTGACTTGCCTTGCATTACATGCAATTACGACCTATTTCGATATCATGTGTAGTACGCAATACCGAGTTTCACTAAACAACGATATGCTATTAAAATATTATTAAAACTAGCCTTTATGAATAGTAATAACCACCTTTTAAAATTTTAGAAATTTTATCTCTCAAAATGGACTTCATTTTTGGATTTGGAATATCGAAATTAGCCTAGGGTGAAATTTTGGTATTTTTCTGAAAACTTTCATTTTTGATGAATAGTGAAACCACTAAGTGGTAGTTAGAAAACTGAATTTTTCATAAAACTTAATTTTATCGCTTCTGTGAGTGGAATTTCGAAAATTCGAGAGACACGGTTGATGTCAGTAAGTAAAATGTGGTTCAATGAGATGAAAATAATTTTTTTGTGAATAATAACTTTTTACTTTTTTTTACCACGGTTAAAAGTAAATAGGGTAATTAAGGGTAAAAATGATATTATTATTACCCTAACACATGTCCCAATTCTATTGGATAAGATTAATTCGACCAAAAAAAACTTAGGAATCAAATATGACCATTTAGGCCCACTTGGATTAGATTAGGACATTTATTATTATTTAATTCAAAGAAGAGTTAAAAGAGTAAAAATCAAAGTTTATTTACTAAAACATTTTTAATATAAGGTTATACATAAGATAAATTCGATTTTAAATATTCATTAGAAATATAATAAGATTTCATACATAATAATATTTATTTATAATTTTTATACATTAAATAAATTAATTTATTTATGACACAACGACGATGCAGTAATTACCATAATAGTGAACAATTAGAATAATTGATATTATAAATATCCAAATAAATATAATTTCAGACTTTTTATGAATTACACTAATTTTATAGGTTAATATATCATGTTAAGATTTATTTAAATAACTTTTTTCGAAGTAATCATTCTGTTGTGAGTTTCACAAAAATCAACTATTGAATAATGTCAAAATTGACATAAAATAATGTTTAAAATAAATATTATATTATTAATTGTTATTTTATTCCTAAAAATCTTAGGTTTCTCCAAATGACTTAGATAAGGTTATATATATTAATAATAATAAACTTGGTGTTCGTTTGTCTTGTTATAGTAAGTTTATTAACCTTATAGTGTAAGAACACAAGAAGACACGGTAAAAGTAAAATTATTTAACTTAATGTTAAATCTAAATGATAAGGTTAAAATAGGAACCTAAACTTGTATAAATTATATTTGATGAGAGGCGTTCGACCCACACACACCTCATATTACAAATAAATCAATTAGGAGCTATTTAAAACCGAATTTTACTTTATAATAAAATAATAGTTTTAGTTATTCCAAAGGTACCCCTCTCCTCCATTATAAAAGGGCACCTCCCCCCCCCTCTTACTCACACCACATTGAGCCTTCTAGCTCGGCCAAACTCTTCCAAATTCTCTTCTCCACTTCCCTAGAAACATCCTAGAGGTTCGGGTCTTCCTCAAAGACCAATTTTAGTGCCCTAAAAGGGTATCTCAAAGTGGCGCTTCAAAGAAGAGTTAATTTCCGTTACCGATTATTTCAACTTTATTTCTTCTTCTACTTCTTCTTCTTAGGTTGTTTCATTATGAAGTAATAACATTAGTATAACTCATATACTGATATGTTATTATATGTATTAAACAACCCTATTTCACCATCTATCCATCCTACGGAAAACGAAATCACCGCGCGTGCGTACGTACGGAATACCGTCTCAACGCCTTGGTGAAATCTATTTTCCACCACCACCTTACTTGGATTGGTATAATGGTGTAAATAATAACTATATATGATTATTTTAAAGTGATATTGATTCTGAAATAGTATACATAAACTCCAATACAGTCCCACGATCATGAGAACTATATCATCGCTCGTGCGTACGTACGGACTACCGTCTCCACGACGCGATGATATTCATTCTCCACTTTAATCATTAATGATTGATTATAAAGTACATATAATAATTAATCATTAAATATATAAAATAAAAATTATACTGGATTTATGTGTATATATATGTATGTCATCTAATTAATTCGATTCTACTCAATAAGGAAATGAAAACACCATTCACGCGTACGTACGGCCTACCGTCTCCATGAACGGTGTATTTCTTTCAATTTACTTATTTATTATATATATGTATATTATGAATATATATAATATATAAATCATGATTTCAATTATATAATTAAGTAATCATGATCTAAGTAATCATATGAATAATTACAAGTCAAAACACGGACAACAAATGAAACAATTTTACCCAAAACGCTCTTTAACATGAAATTTACAAAAGAACGGGTAATATAAAGTCATAAGTGAACCATATATGATATCATAACAATGAGTACGATTCTGGAATAAGTCAATGACATTATTTAATTCATTATAAAGGAGGTTCGGACACATACGAAGCAAATCGGACCTAAGGTAATGGAAATATCACAATCTCATTTTTATCTGAGACTGTTTAAACATTGGTATTTACTGGGGTGTATTTTATCATCCACATACATGTTTCCTCAATATTTAATATTGTTTCAATCCACCTACAATTGTTTAAATCCATTTTTACCCTTTGTTGAGTTTATATTAAAAGATATGAAAGGAATCTTTTGTTATTTTTCGTACGAGGCACTTTTTCACTTTTCCGACAAAAGTACGAGAAGAAATTTTTTTTAACTTATACGGCATGAATGGATTTTTAAAACATTATTTCCAAGAAGATTCTTTTAAAAGTTTTCAAGTTTATTTTTAATCAACTTCTTTTAGTTTAAAATTGTCTGAAATGTTAATAAAGGAAAAACTTTTTTGAAGTAGAAAGGATATTTTCTTCAAGAGTGGTGTTCAGGTGTTTTATCAAAATTATTTTCCATCTAAGATAATGAAGGGTTCTGTTATATCCCTATTATTACATTGATTTGATTATGTTGTGATGGAATTATTATTATGAATTCCTTTATCTTATATGAATTGTTTTATGATGTCACGATGTTTAAGATTCCCATTTTTATTACATGGGTTATGCAATGATGTATGATTTATGATTTTGTGGCACACATAATAATGGTATCATTTTGAGATGGGTGGGACCTATATCTCCCTCCAATGCATTGGGTAAAGATTTTATATCTCATGATATAGCCATGGCTAGAACGGTAGGTTATACCGGTTCAGTGAAACAGGACTGAAACGAGGAGTGAACTCGGTTCAGAAAGGGACTTTGTCCACTACGATAGTGTTGGCAATGAGTCTTGACTAATAAGAAATGATTCTATATTATTATGTGTGTATGACAAAAAGTTTCATGTTTTAGGTTATGATTATTGGGATTTCATTTCACTACTATTATTTATCCCATGTTATGAAATTATTACCTCTTTTGCACGTTAAGATTTCTAAAATGTTATGTTCTTATGAATTAAATGTGATTGATATTTATTTTGTTTACCCTTACTAAGAATTTGAGCTCACCCTTTTATGTTTTCTTTTCCCCAGGATATAAAGAATGGTTTTAGGTAAAAAAAGGGAAGATCTTTATGGGACATGTTGAAGATCTTTCACCGCGATTAGAAGATTATATTCCGAGTTTCCAAAGACACTAAACTATTACGATCCTTGTGTGTGTGTTTTTGTTATGTACTAAGTATTCCCAAAAATTAATGTAATGTCCATGTATGTTAAGCTTCGGGGCTCTACACTAGTTATTATAATGGTGGGTATGATGAGTATTAACTTTATTCTAAAAAACTATTTAAATGAAAAGAAGTGAATTTATAAAAAAATAAATTAACTTTTGTGGATTTTTATTAATATAAAATAATGTTAATATATTCAATATTATATTAAAATTTCATCTCAATTTTTTTAGACATGATATAAGAAAAAATTCATATTTTTAGATAAAAGAAGTAATTTTAAAAAAATGCAGCTTTTCCACCTTTTAATAGGGAAACAATTTGAAATATATATTTTGACAATTTTATATATTTTATTTATCATAATAAACATATTTTATGAATCAGGGATATAACAATTTACTTAGAATTAAATTTTTATATTTTTATGAAAAGAGATAATTTTTGATGAATAGTAAAAAGATACGATATTTTAATTGAAAAAAACAATTTTCATTAAAATAATTTATGGGGATAAATTATATTATTTAATGGTTTTAAATAATAAATATAATATATTTTTATCACTTAATATTATCTAAGTGATTTTTATTCATTATACATTCAATTCTGATGTAAAAACATTCCTATCTTTTACAAAGTTTTAACTTTTAAATCCAGTTCACTCATTCCCACAATGCGATTAATTTGAAATTAATTTCTATAGCATATATGATTAGAATTTTAAAAAAAATTATTCAATATTTGGAATTAGTAGGTCATAATTTTCTAACTATCTTTATTTAATTTTTGGGCATTATAACAGTATCTTTAATAATTTTTATTAATATTGTAAAAAGGTAAATTAATTAATTATGGGTAAGAATAATATTATAAAATTTACATACCACTTGTCTTAATATCATTTGATTATTATGTTTTTACCTAAATAATCCTTGGGTAGAAATGGTATCCCGTATAATCCTCTTGGATGAGTTTAGAACATTTAGTTTATTTTATTTAAAGAAAAATTTATTATATATAAGTCAAATTTTAATAACTAAATCAATTTTAATATAAGTTAATATAGAAGATAAATTAGATTATCAATACTCATTTAAAATATAATTATTTATCAATGTAATTTTTTTTAATTTTTTGGAAATAAATAATTACCTTATGTTTTATATATTGATGATGTAGAAATAATTTCATTGATGAAAAATCAATAAATTTTTTTTATTAAAATTATAATAACTATTAAAAGTTAGAAACACTTGAAAACAAATATTATTGTTCTAGTTTATCTCGACTCTAATCATGAAATGCTCTATTTATTCACCACTTATATCATTATATAAGACATTAAGACACTTATATTTTTTTATTTAAAGTGATGTGAAACTTTTTACATTCATGTTTTAATAAGTATAACATTTTTAATGATTGATTTTCCAAAAGATATATCCAGCTAAAAGTGTATTTATTAAATCAAGTAGATTTATATTCATCATTGTTTTTTATTTTTATGTATTATTCAATAAATAAGGTTATTAAATAATTACAAAAAACTAATGTTGAAATAATTTTGTTAATGGAAATATTGAATTAATGTTATTAAAAAGAATAAAATAAATATAATTTTCATTAATTAAAATATAAAATTTTTATTCAAGATTAACAAGAAACCATAGGAATATAATAAAATATATTTTTTTCTAGGATAAAATCTTTTCTAGATAATTTTAAAAATCCATGAATTTAATATTGTCAAAATTGACACTATGGCTGTCTTGTCCAAATAATGTTTCATTAAATTATACTAAAATAATGAGACATTTTTAAAAAATATATAATAAATATTTTATTGTCATAAATGTTATAAATTATTAATTTATGATATAATTGACATCAAATAAGTAAATATTAGTCCATTTTTATATTGAAGTATTTTTCACCTGATTTGAAATGAAATTGAATAACTAAGCAGTAAATTAAAATGATATGTTTTAAAAGGAAAGGAAAACATTTCTAAAATTTATTGGTCGATGAAATTATAACCTTATATAATTTAATATTATAAATTAGGAATGTTTGGAGGGTTTTTATGTGCTTTTATTTTTTTATAAATTAATACTTTTGGAGATTCTAAAAATGCCCCTCACAACAATTATAATAGGGAACCACCTCCCTAATTTCTTCACTTCACATTGAGCTATAAATATCAGCCAAATACTGATTATACTCCTTATAAAATTCCCTAGTTATATTTTATTGGTTCTTGTTTTCTCAAAAGACCATATATATGGCCTTCAAGAGGATATTTAGAGGGAGCGCGTCGCAGAAGAGGTATTCTCCTCTACGGATTCATTAAAATAATTTCTTCTTCTAATTCATCTTCCTTTTTTGTTTAAATTATAAATTAAAAACTTCTGTATAACCTATATAATGATATTTTATTATGATTATTCAACATGCTTATTCCACCTTCTATCCATCCTATGAAAAACTAAATCACCACACATGCGTACGTATGACTGATTGTCTCCACATTATGGTGTAATATATTTTTTACCACCATCTAACGTGGATGGATATAATAATGGAAATGAAAAATATTTATTATTATTATTGAAATATGATATGGATTCTGTAAAAACCTATACACCATCCAATTTCATAGCATTTTATAATCAATGGAAGGATATCATCGCTCGAGCATACGTACGTTCTACCGTATCCATGAACCGATGGAATAATTTCTAAATGTTATCCATTAAAACATGATTGAATCAATGTATAGATAGAATTAATATAATATATATTATGTGAATATTACTTTTTAATGTTATAAATATGATCTAATAAGGATAACTGGATCTTATTCGATAAAATATTCATAAAAAAATGAAGTAGTTAATATTTGATTAACGAGTAATAATGAAATGTTATTACTAAACAGATGATTATATGTTTATATATGATATCATAAAAAATATTATGATTATAGATAAGTTAATGAATTTATTTAAGTCATTATACATGAGGTTTGGATACATTCAAAGGATATCAGACCTAAGACAATGGATTATTTTGTCTCACTTTTATTTCATTCAGACAAATTCATTATACACATCCTATTACTTTTGTGTGGTTTTTATGTTTCCCATGAATGTTTTTTTGATTATTATTATGAAGGTAATGATATTAAAAATTTGATAAAATTTTATTTAATTTATAATGCATATGATTAAGCTAATTATTAATTGGTAAGGGATAGTTTTTCAATATCATTATTTTTTGATATTTTATATACAAAAGTATTTACTAGGGTTTATCTATTATCCATGTCCACATTTTGTTAAAATATTTTATAAAATATTTATCTATTATCATATGGATATTTAAAGTCTTACTTACTCATTTATAACATTTTACTATATGGTTTAAAAATATTATTTATTTCATTTTTCCAATTAGGTACTGTTTGATATTTTTTGAAAACTCATGAGAACAATAATTTTTTTAACTTATGTTATTTGAAGGTATTTTTATGATTTATTATAACATATTTCAATGAATTTTCTCTTACATGTTTTCAATTCTATTTTCAAATAAATTCTTTTCATTTAAAATTATTCGGTGTTTTAAGAAAAGAAAATTTTTCTGAAGAAGAAATGATATTTCCTCAGGAATTAATTTCATGTCCTTTATCATAATTATTTTTCATATATGATTAAGGATATTTTTCAGGTATATTATCCCTATTATTATTTTGGTTTTATTATCAAATTTTTGTAATTTTATTTATGAAATACATTTGTAACACCCCGACCCCAGTTACCAAGAGTCGGTGCATTATTACATAACATTGGCATAATCACAAAAGATCATGTCTCGAAAGACTGATTAGTTTAGTATCCTTAGAAACAACAGAGAGATTCATAAGTCTTACATTACATCATAAAATGAAAACTACAACAACATTGTCTCCACAGTCCACACTCATAACCCCTCATACTATCCCTACAGGTCATTCATAAAATATTTCTTCACATCTTGGGAAAAATAAAACAAAGAAAGGGGTGAGCTCAGATGCCCAGTAAGGATAACTATATAACAAAAACATTCATAAATAAGAATAAACATTTAAGGCAATGTATAACTAAAACAAAATCCTTTTAAACATGAACTTCAGTATAATTTGGCAGGAATAAAATGAAATAATTCAATTTACTTATTCAAATGGATATTCTACTAATTGAATTATCACATGAAATATCAATAACAACTTTCATAATGAAGGAATGCATAATTCCAGACTATCATAACCATGTCGCCAAGGTCTCATGCCAATACTACAAATAATATTATTTCAAGGCCTCATTACAAGACACAAGTTTGTCTCATGAGACCTACCGATCCATCGAAGAGCTATAGCAGGCTCCACCTGTCACTTATTAAGTCCAATTCATTCCTCATATGAATAGGTTTAAACATAACATAAAAATTAATTTTAAAACTATCATACGAAATGTCAATAATTTCTACATAAACCATGATTGGAATAAAAATAACAAATCCACATTCAAAGATATCACAAAACCTACAATAATACATGGATGTTTTGTATCATAACAAATCAACATCAAATAAGCTTAAAATCCATCAAAGGATGTTGACATAGATGAAATCAAAACTATTTGAGAGAAATATCTCTTATTTTTGAAATCATTTAAAATCCCCATAATTAAAAAATTTACATTGAAAATAATCTTATAATCTTGTAATGGAGGATTCGACAATTTTATAATGGAGGAAAATAGCTGCACCTGCCGTATAAGTTAAAAAAAGAGATTCCCACCTTAATTCTGTCAAAAAGGTAAAAAAGGACCTTGTTTAGAAAACGACGGATAGATTCCTTTATAAACGTCTTATAAAAATTAATAAAAGGGTATAAATGACTCTAACCCATATTCTATAAAATAGTAAGAATGTTTTGAAATACATTTTTAAGAAGCATTGATTTGGATGATAAAGAGGTCCCAGTAGATAATTACGTATAAACAACCTCGGATAATGAAGAGATTGTGAAATAAACCATTACCTTGTACTTTTCCTTGGTTTAGGGTAGGTTAAAATCCTTTATAATGGTGAAATTATTGTTATTAAATTATACAAGAATAATATACATTAATATGATATCATATATAATCTTTTAACATTGCTTTGTTAATAATATCTTAGTATTATCGTCGTTTCGGGTGTTAACTTACTTGTTTTCTTTTATATGTTTTGTTACATAAGCCGTGTTTGTTATGGATAGGATTTATCTAATTCATTTCCATAATTTTATTAAGTCTTTAAACATTATTTTTAATCGTAAAATGAAATTTATTCTTGAATGGATACGATGGGGAATGAATCTCATCACATCTGTGGAGGCGGTAGTCCGTACGTACACACGAGCGACAATATCATTATTTTGATATTAAAATAACATATCATTGGATGTTATATAGTATATAAATTATTATTATCATGTTATATTTATTATTTACATAAATTAAAAATCATTATCATCCCCATCCAAATAATAATGTTTTTCAATAACAATTACACCACGACGTGGAGATGGTAAGCTGTAGGTACGCACGTATGGTGACATATCATTCAATGGATGAATATAATTCTGAATATGGTGTACCATATTTATAATAAAATAAAATTATATAGAAGATACTGAAGTTATTATTTTATAAATTAAATAAACAAGAATGAAGATGTTTATGAAAAAAGGAACTTGAAAAGGGGTGGTGAAAACATTACATCTTCTTCAGGTTCTTACTTTTGATTTGATCAAAATGGATATTTAGGTTGGCTTTTTGACAAAACTAAGGCCTCTATGTTGACATGTGGGAAGTTTATAGTGTATTTGGATAGGGGTTGGCCGATCCAAATGGATTTGATGGTGTGAAGGATTGGTTAGAAGTGGTGTCCTTTTATAAGTGGAAGGAGGGGCTCTTTAGAAAAAACATAAAGTATAATTTTATATTAAATTCATATTCGGATTCTAATGGCTCCAAAGGGGATTATTCAAAGTATATGGTGGTTATGGGTCAAAATAATTTCAAAAAATATATTTTATATAGGTTTGGGTCATTATATTAACCTTATCTTTTATTTTTAACTCTTAGATAATTAGTTTGACATTTACCATGTCACTTTGTATTTTTATATTATATAGTTAATAAACATACCATATACATCCAGGATACCCCCAAGTGGTCCATTAATGATACACCTATCATGATATAAGTTTTTTTTGCAGAACCTTATATTTTTAGGAATAGATTATCAATTAATAATATAATACTTGTTTTAAAAACTCATTTATGTCAATTATGACAATATTTAATAATTGATTTTTTTAAACTATAAACAAGTTTATAAATTCAAAACAAATTCATTTAAGCAATAATAACATTGCATATTAACCATTAAAATTTGTGTATGTCATCCAAACATTCAACTTATATTTATTTTAACATTTATAATTATAAATATTTGATTCTTTCATTAATAAAGAAAATACTGTATCATTATTGTGTCTAAAATAAATTTAATTATTAAATGTATAAAAATTATAAATAAAATACAATTATTTAGGAAATACTATTATATTATTAATGAATATTTATTGTCGAAAATATAACATATATTACCCTATGTAAAAATTGTTTTTCTAAAAGATATATGCTTAGGTCATTTTTGTATTTACATTATCTTAATTAATATAATGTGTCATTATCTCATACAAGTGGATCCATGGGGTCCCAAAATCGACCCAAATATGTCCATGGTCAGAAATGTATCAAACAATATGTTTAGGACACGTTTTTGGGTAATTTATTATTATTATAATATTATTTTTTACCCTTATTTACTGGATTTACCCTTAAACCATGGTAAATAAAATATTTACCGAGGTAATTATTCAAAATGTCTACAAATAAAAGTTACCTATTTAAAAAATTTGGACCTCATAATTCTAAATAAGGAATCCATTTTTCTAAATTCAAAACATAGAAGTGTCAGAAATTAATTTAAATTTAATTCCTGTTGATAAAACAAAAAGCTTGTTTTTGAGAGGAAATAACTATCAAAAGATTGAAACTTGTTTATGTCCAGTTTAAATGTGAAATTGTGTCCAATGACAAACATTTTATTAAATAGTAAAAATATATTCTAAATTTACTTTAATACCACTCAAATTCATAATTTATCACTATTAATTATTTTGATTAAAAAAGTGGTATTTAATTAAAATTCAGTAATGTTCACTATTCATAAAAATATATAAGTTATCTGAAAAGTACAAATATTTCACCATAGGATAAGTTCTATATTCCAAATCAAAAAATGAGTTAATTTTGAGAGATAAAATTTATAAAATTTCAAAAAGTGGGTATTACTATTCATAACGACTACTTTGATTGGTCGTAGTGTGTTAGAATCTCGAAGTTGCGTACAACACACGCTACTGTATTATTCAAAAATAAACGTACCGTGGAAGCTTGGGGTGTCACATTCTCCCCTATTTCAAATAATTTCATCCTCAAAATTTCTAGAATACTACTGTATAAAAAGACTCGGGTGGTTCTTCATCATAAGTTTCTCGGGTTCCCACGTTGCCTCTTCCATCTTATGGTCTCTCCATAAAACTTTTACCCGATGAGTCTTCCGGTTTCTCAACACTTGTTCTCTTGTATCAAGAATCCTAATGGGCACTTTGCAATAAGACATATCTGGTTTCAGTTCTAATTCCACATAGGTGAATACATGCTTTGGGTCAAACATGTATTTTCTCAACAGTGATACATGGAATACATTGTGAACTTTGGAGAGATTTGGCGGCATTCCCAAATGGTAAGCTACAACCCAAATTCATTATAGAAATTAGAATGGTCCGATGTACCTGGGACTCAATTTACCTTTCTTACCAAAACGCAGAACTCCTTTCCATGGGGATACCTTCAAGAAAACATGATATCCTACCTGAAGTTTAAAATATTTCCTTCTGTTATCGGCATAGCTCATCTACCTATGTTGAGATGCTTTGATGCGATTTTGGATTACTATTACCCTTTCCATTATTTCCTCCACCAGTTCTGGGCCAAAAAGTTGTCTTTCCCCAACATCACCTCAACATGTTGGTGTGCGACATCTCATTCTCTATAACGTTTCATATGGTGTCATCCAAATACATGAATGAAAGCTATTGTTATAGGAAAATTTCACCAAAGATAAATATTGATCCCATATACCCTGAAGGTCATGTGACCATGATCTCAACATGCCTTTTAATGTTTGAATAGTCTTTTCTGATTGTCCATCAGTTTGGGGGTGGTAGGCAGTGCTCAAGCAAAGTTCTGTATCCAAGTCCATTTGAAGAATCGTCTAGAATCATGATGTAAAACATGGATCATGATCAGAAACAATCGATAGGGGTACTCCATGATGTCTTACAACTTCTTTAATATATAGTCTTTGTAGACATTCAAGTGGTAGATCATCCCTTATAGAAAGAAAATGTGGTGACTTGGTAAGATGATCAACAATGACCCATATTGCATCGTTACTTCTAGGAGTCATTGGTAGTCCCATGACAATGTCCACAGTGATATTACCCCATTTCCACTCAGGTATGAGAAGAGGTTGCCTGACTCCTCCAGGCTGTTGTCTTCCATCAATCACTTGTTGAAAAACCATAATTCTTGACACAAAATCAACAATCTCCCTCTTCATGTTGTCCCACCAAAAATGTTCCTTAAAATCTCTATACATTTTGGTGATCGTAGGGTGTATAGAGAAATTGGAACTATGAGAATTATCAAATAATTCCCCTTTTAAATCATGTGTATCAGGAACACAAAGTCCCTTCCTAAATTTCAAAATTCCATCTTCATACACAATGTCACTCAATATCCCGTCATTCACCGCTTTAATCTTCTTTTGAAATTATTCCTCATCAGTATGACAACTATTTATCATTTCTATTAAATATGGGTTGGAAACCATTTGAAAAATTATTGATGTTTCACCTTCTATGGTAATTCCCATATCCATATTCAATATATCCATTAAAATAGGATCCCTTTAAATTCTCATCATGTTCAAAACTCCAAGATCCTTTCTGGTCAAAGCATCTGCCACCTTATTTGGTTTCCCTGGGAGGTAGTGTATCGTGAAATCATAATCCTTGAGTTGTTCGAGCCATCGCCTTTGCCTCATGATGAGTTATTTCTGTGAGAAAATATACTTCAATATCTTTAGATTAGTATAAATCTCACATTTTGCAACATAGAGATAGTGTCTCCAAATATTTAAAGAAAATATCCCAGCTACTAACTCAAGATCATGAGTATGATAGTTTTGCACATGAATTTTCAGTTGTCGTGATGCATAGGCAATAACCTTATCATTCTGCATTAGGACACAGCCAAGAACTTTCTTCGATACATCACTATAAATAACGAACACATAATTCCCAGATGGTATGGTCAATATAGAATAATTGATTAATCTTCTCTTCAGTTCTTCAAAACATTTTTCACACTCTTTTGTCTAAACAAATTTATCCCCTTTAAGCGTGGGCTTTGTTAATGGGTTTTCCAATCGGGTAAAATTATGGACGAAACATCGATAATAGTCTACTAAACCAAAAAAACTACGTACCTCAGTTATACTCCTTGGTGCTGGAAATTCATGGATTGCTCTTGTATTAGCAGGATCAACAGAGATTTCATCCATAGAGACAATATGGCCATGAAAATAAATCTCTTGAAACCTGAATTCACACTTGCTAAACTCCTCATTTAATTCATGTCCTATCAGAGTCTTAAGGATATTACGCAGATGATTTTCATTATCTTTGTAGATTTTGGAGTATACCAAGATATCATCAATAAATACCACTACAAAATCATCGATATATTCCATGAAAACTCTGTTCATTAGATCCCTAAAAACATAGAATTCATTATTCATCCCCAAAGGCATTACTGTAAACTCATAATGCCTATAACTGGTTTGAAATGTTGTATTCAGAATGTCTTCCTTCATCACACACAACTGATGGTATCCAGATCGAAAGTCAATCTTTTAACGGTACTGAGCTCTATGTAGTTGGTCAAATAAATCATCAATGTGAGGTAGGGGATACTTGTTCTTTATTTTTATAGCATTGATCTCCCTGTAGTCGATACAAAACCTCATAGATCCATCATTCTTCTTAACAAAAAGGATAGGGGCTCCCCATGGAGAGACAATAGGGAGAATAAATCCTTTATTACTCAATTCTTTTAGTTGTTTCTTTAGTTCAACTAACTCTACAGTGGACATTCTATAAGGGGTCTTCGATATGGGCCTTGAACCAGGAATTAATTCAATAGAAAACTCAATTTCTCGTTCTAGAGGATGTCTATGTAAATCATCCAGAAACAAATATAAATATTATTCAATAATAGTTACATCCTCTATTTCAAAATTTGTTTCCTCACACACAATTATTTCATTCTATTCCTCTCTGATAATTGAATTTAGATGAGCTACTATGGGTGATTCTAGATAAGAATCATGTGGTGACGATTCTGCTCTAATGATAAGGTGTCCCCTATCATCATCATTGAAAATTGAAACCTCCTTCTTATTACAATGAATCTTCACATCATGGTCCGAAATACAATCCATACCGAGGATTGTATCAAAATCAATCATAGGTATAACAATGAGATCAGCAGATAAAGACCATTTATGTGCTCTAATGGGAACTAATTAACAGAACTTTGTAGCAAAGATACTTCCCTTTGTAGTTTTAACTAACAACTCCCTTGTTAAATAAAATTGGAAATATAAAATTTTCTTTGAAAACTGGGAAGTTATTAAATGGTGTGATGATCCAAAATTAAATAATGCATTTTCTAAACTTGAGGAAACCATTAAATTACATGCCACTATGTCTTTTAGAGCTTCTAGCTCAGCAGCAGTGATAACATAAGGGTGGACTTGATCACTTGGACTTTTTTAGGTATGTTCTCATGACTCTTAGGAAATTCATTTTCATAATGTCCCATATCCCTGCCATTGTAGCATTGAACATCAGTAGCTTCTGTCTTCTACTTGCAATCATGATCTTGGTGGCCTTTTTCACCATACTTGTAACAGACTCTCATTCCTTTCAAGCAAGTTCTAGGGTGTTTCTTCCCACATTTACTACTTGATAGATATTAAATATTTCCCTTCTTCCCCTTATTTCCATTTCTGGAGTGATCAGCAGATCTCTAATTCTCTTGCTTTGCTTTAAAGTCGTAAGACTTAGAGAATTGTTTTTCTGTCTTGACGGCACATGTGACAATATATTCGAAGGACGAGAAGGAATGTGAGACTAATGCTCAACGAATAAATGGTTTTAACCAATCCATGAAATGATCAATATTATTCCTTGGGTTACATATTTAATCTGTTGCATGCCTTGCTAACCTTGTAAAGTTAGCTTCATACATTGCGACATACTCATCCTCCTTATCTCCCAGAATCAGGATTTTCCTTTCCATATCATCTCGATGGTCACAAGGAATGTATTTTTCAAAGAAAATATCATTAAACTCCTTCATTACATATTTTATACTTCATCATCTTCCTTCGTATTTTGAATCAATGACCACCATTGATCAACATCTCCAATGAGGCGGTAAACTGCCATGACAACGTTTTCTCTTTCACTACTCCCCAAGGCTTGAAATATTATTTCTAGGGAACTTATCCTTTTCTCAGCTATCAATGGATTTGTACTCCCATTGAATCTTGGTGGTTGTTTCCTCATGATGCGATCTGACATTGATCCTCTATGTTGCGGATCAGTGTGCTTTATACTGGTATGGTTATTATTCATAACCTGAGTGAGTTGTCACATTATGGTGATTAGCTTATCAGCACCAGTTGCATCACCAGCTCCACTATAATTATCATGAGCAGGAGCGAAATCCCTATATATAGTGTGTTCATTGATACGGTTTCTATTTAATCCACTAGGCTCGATTTATAAACAACGAAATACACTAGATCTGTTTATGAATCAAAATACATAATTCCATAGTTGTAAAACACATAACATAAATTGAAATATTTATGGATATAATCCATAATAAAAAAAAGTTTTATTTGAGGATGTATATACTCATAAACCTTTCAAAATGGTTTGTAAAGAAAATTAAAATTATCCTATGCATATCCCCCAGGAGTGTCATAACCAAGAGTACAGTAAGGCCCGTTGTCGTGCACCAGTTCCCGTTTGAGTCTAGCTCAAAGGGGTGTTTTCAGGTTTAACAATAGGTACATCTGTGCCAGAGCCAAATCTACATGCGAATATCTAGACAACGATGTATAGCTTGGAAAAAACACAAGATCCCTACAAAATCGAAATTCTAGGAAGTTCTTCTATATTAATCCTCATAGTCCATCTTAGGTCTATGTGATCTAATTAGAGTTTATCTAAATCTAGCTTCCAAGGTTTGTACTAAACTTCCTCTGATACCAACTTTAATGCTCCGATCCCAGTTACCCAGAGTCGGTGCATTACTAAATAACAATTTCATGATCACAAAAGATCATGTATCAAAAGACCGATTAGTTTAGTATCCTTAGAAACACCAGATAGATTCATAATTCATACATTACATAATAAAATACAAACTACAACAACATAGTCTCTACAGTCCACACTCATAACCCCTTATACTATCCCTGCAGGTCATTCATAAAATACTTCTTCATATCATGGGAAATATAAAACATATAAAGAGGTGTGCTCAGATGCCCAGTAAGGATAAAAATATAGCGGAAACTTTCATAAATAAGCATACACATTTAAGGCAATGTATAACTAAAACAGAAGCCTTTAAAAATTTAACTTCAGTATAATTTGGAAGAAATAAAATGAAATAATTCCATTTACTTACTCACATGGATATTCTACTAATCGAATAATCAAATGCAATATCAATAACACCTTTCATAGTGAAAGAATGCATAATTCCAGACTATCATAACAACCTAGCCAAGTCCTCGTGCCAAGACTACAAATATGATTTTGTTAAGGCCTCATGCCAAGACACTAGTTTGTCTCATGAGACCTACCAATGAATTGAGGCGCTATACCAGGCTCCACTGACCACTTTTTATGTCCAATGCATTACTCGCATGAACAAGTTTAAAAATAACATAAAGATTCATATAAAAACTAGCATACGAAATGTCAATACTTTATCCATAAACCATGAATGGTATAAAAATAACACATCCACAGTCAAACATATCACAAAACCTTCAATACAATATGGATGTTTTGTATCATAATAAATCAACTTCAAATAAGCTTAAAATCCATCAAAGGATGTTGACATAGATGAAATCAAAACAATTTGATTGAAATATCTCTTTTTTTTGAAATAATTTAAAAGCCACATAATTAAAACATTTACTTTGAAAATATTCTTATAAAATTGTAAGGGAAGATTCGATGAATTTATAATGGAGGAAAATAGCCTCACTCGTCGTATAAGTTAAAAAAAGACATTCTTACCTTAATTCTATTGAAATGGATAAAAAGGACCTTGTTTGGAAAACGACGAAAAGATTCCTTTATAAACATCTTATAAAAATTAAAACAATGGTATAAATTGTTGGGCGGAGAAAAACGGGAAGGATGGCAAGAGGGGGGGTGAATTGCCTTTTAAAAAATGATAAAAAAATTAAAATCAAAGTTGAAAGTGCAGCGGAAATAAAGAGGCAATCACACAAGAAATTGTTAACGGAGATCGGCCAAAACCCGGCCTACGTCTCCGCTCCCAACTCAACCGTTGAGAGATTCCTACCGCTTGCTTTTCAATGGTTTTAGCAAGAAACCCACTAGGCTTTGAGGTAGCACTAGGACCTATTACAGCTTGCTTTTGAAATGGTTTAGCAAGAACCCACTTGCTTTTAATGGTTTAGCAAGAACCCACTATCCTTCTTACAGGTGAAGGATAGCTCACCTATGTCTCAAACTATTTAAAGGAAAGCTTGAAAACCACTTCACACCATAGTGGTGATGTGAAACCCAAAAGAAAGAGGGATGATGAAAGAGTTTGGGGTTTGTAGGCACAAACCCAAATTTAAAGCTCAAAATAAATAAAACAATGAAAAACCGTATTTGGAGAAGCCTTTGGCACCGGAGGATGATTGGAGTTGAAGACGTGCACTCCCAAGCTTCTATGATGGAGCTCCTTGGATGTGAAATTGAGTTGGAGCTATTGGGGTTCCCTTGGAGGAATGCGTTGGAGGTACGCCAAATGATCAACAAGGTGTCCGTGGGCTTCCGTATGGCTCCGGTAGGTGTCCGGGGCTTCCTTGGCCTTTATTTATAGGCATGGACCCCTTTTGGAGTCTTCGGAGCCGTTGGAGAGGCTTAAAGAGCCGTTGGGAGCCAAGTGGGCCAGCCTGGTCAAACTGCAACGGCTAGTTTGACTGGCTCCACCGGCTGGCCGGTGACAGAGCCACCGGCTGACCGGTGGAACCTGGCAGTGGGCAATGCCTCTGCCAGGTCCACCGGCTGGCCGGTGCTATCACACCGGTTGGCCGGTGGACTGCAATTCAGTCCATTTTTCCAGCTTTCTTGGGCCAATCCTTTGGCAATCAATTGCCTATCAACAAAAACACTTAAAACACAATTAGATAAACATGAAAGTGATTGTGATCATGAAAATTAAACCACGAGGGGATACGAGAGGTACAACATAAATGACTCTAACCAATATTCTGTAAAATAGTAAGAATGTTTTGAAATACATTTTTAAGAAACATGGATTTGGATGATTAATAGGTCCCAATAGATAATTACGTATAAACAACCTCAGATAATGAAGAGATTGTGAAATAAACCCTTACCTTGTATTTTTCCTTGGTTGAGGGTAGGTTAACCTCATGTATAATGGTGAAATAATTGTTATTAAATTATAAAAGTATCATATACATTAATATGATATCATATATGATCTTCTAACATTGCTTTGTTAATATTATCATAGTATTATCATCGTTTCGAGTATTAACTTACTCATTTTATTTTATATGTTTTGTTACATAAGCCGTGTTTGTTATGGATATGTTTTATGTTATTAATATACAGAATTATATTAGGTCTTTAAAAATTATTTTTAATCATCAAATGAAATTTATTCTTTAATGGATACGATGGGGAATGAATCTCATCGCGTTCGTGGAGACGGTAGTCCGTATGTACGCACGAGCGAAAATATCATTATTTTGATATTAAAATAATATAAAATTGGATGGTATATCATATATACATAACAATTATAATTTTTTATTTATTATTTACATCAATTACATATCATTATCATACCCATCCAAATAATAATGTTTTTGAATAACAGTTACACCACGACGTTGAGATGGTAAGTCGTACGTACGCACGTATGGTGACATGGCATTCAAAGAACGAATAGAATAATGAATATGGTTCTACCATATTTATAATAACATAAAATTATATATAAGATACTTTAGCTATTATTTTAGAAAGGAAATGACAATGAACGAAGAAGTTTAAGAAAAAAGGAACTTGAAAAAGGGTGGTGAAAACGTTACCTCTTCTTCGAGTTCTTCCTTTTGAATTGATCAAAAGGGCTCCATAGGTTGGATTTATGATCAAATGATGGACTCTAGGTTGAATTTATGGAATTTGAGAGAGTATTTGGGGAGGTTTTGGCTGAGTAAAAAGGCTTTTATGGTGTGAATAATTGGTTAGAAGTGGTGTCCTTTTATAATGGGGAAGAAGGTCTCATTAGAAAAAACATATAATATTAATTTATAAGAAATTCATATTCAATTTCTAATGGATCCAAAGTAAATTATTAAGAATATAAGGTGGTTATGGGTCGAAATACTTTCAAACAATAGATTTTAGACAGGTTTGGGTCATTATATTAACCTTATCGTTTAGTTTTATCTCATAGTTAATAAGTTTGACATTTACCATGTCACTTTGTATTTTTATATTATATATTTAATAAAAATAATATATACATCCAAGAGACTGCAAAGTGGTCCATTAATGATACACCTATAATGATATAAGTCTTTTGGCCAATCATTATATTTTTAGGAATAGAATATCAATTAATAATATAATACTTGTTTTAAATACTCATTTTTGTCAACTTTGACAATATTTAATAATTTATTTTTTTTAAACTATAAATAACATTATTAATTCAAAACAAATTCATTTAAGAATTATTAACATGTCATATTATCCAATAAAATTCGTGTATGGCATCAATACTTTCACATTATAATTATTTTAACATTTATAATACTAATTATTTGATTCATTAATTAATAAGGAAAATAATGCATCATTATTGTGTCATAAATAAATTTATCTATTCAATGTCTAAAAATTATAAATAAAATACCATTATGTAAGATATATTTTTAGATTTCTAATGAATATTTATAGTCAAAAATATAAAAAATATAACCATATGTGAAAATTGTTTTCCGAAAAGATAAATGCTTATGTCATTATTGTATTTACTTAAACTTAATTAATATAAAGTGTCATTATCACGTACAAGTGGATCCATGGTGTCCCATAATCGTCCCAAAGATTTCCATGGTTGGAAATTTATCAACCAATAAGTTTCGGACACGTTTTAGGGAAATTTAGTATTATTATAATATTATTGTTTACCATTATTTACCGGATTTACCCTTTAACCTTGGTAAACATAATTTTTACCGAAATAATTATTCAAAATGTCTCAAAATAAAAGTTACCTATTTACACAATTTGGATCTCATGATTCTAAATATGGAATTAATTTTTCTAAATTCAAAACACAAAAGTTGCCGAAATTAATTTAAAATTAATTCCTGTTGTTAAAACAAAAAGTACGTTTTTAAAAGATAATAACTATCAAAAGATTGACTCTTGTATTTGTCCGGTTTAAATGTGAAATTATGTGTAATGACCAAAATTGTATTAAATTGTAAAAATATATTCTAAATATTCTTTTATAACAACTCAAATTCATAATTTATCACTATTAGTTTTTTGATTAAAAAGTTGTTTTTAATTAAAATTTTGTAATTTTCACTATTCATCAATATATAAAAGTTATTCGAAAAGTACAAAAATTTCACCCTAGGATAATTTAGATATTCAGAATCAAAAAATGAAGTCTATTTTGAGGGATAAAATTTTTAAAATTTGTAAAATTGGGTATTATTATTCATAACGGCTACATTGATTGGTCGCGGTGTGTTAGAATCTCGAAGTTGCGTACAACACACGCTACTGTATTATTCAAAGAGAATCGTACCGTGGATGCATGGGGTGTTACACCATTTATTTAAAATGGATTTTATTATGATGGTATGATGCTTATGAAACCCATTTTATTCCCTAGGTTATGATATGATTAATGATTTATATTTTTTTCACATATAACGATGGTTTCATTATGAGATGGGTGGGACCTATATCTCAATCCAATGCATTGGGTAAATATTTATATTTCATGAGATAGAAATGAACTAAAAGAAATTTAAATCAGGTTCAGTAATATAATGATGGATCAAAAATTAAATCTATTTCTGTAATATATGGATAAAAGGACTTGTAAACCATATTCAGTAATGGACAATGTCCACTATGATGGTCATGGAAACGAGCGTTGGATAATATGGTGATGATTTTCTATGCTTATGTATTTTCCAAATTCCACGTTTTATTCCAATTCTATATTCACATAGATATTTGACTTAATGATTTATGACTTATAAACTACCATGATTCATTTTATGACTCAGAGTTTTGATATTTGTTACAAATGTTATGATTTTCAAATTTATATTCAAGTGTTTACATTCTTATGTTTATGTTTTTTTGATATTTTACACGTTTACCCTTACATAGAATTTGAGATCACCCCTTTCTATATTTATTTTTCCTATGATATGAAAAAGGATACTAACTAAGATGTGTCAAAAGGGGATCTAGATATGAAGGAAAATGCAGGAGATGATGTAGATGTTTTATATACCATTTGTTTGTGATTATCTATTACCAAATTCACTAAAATAATAAAGAATTTTTCGAATAAGTTTGTCTCATGTATTATGTATTCTATAAAAGAAATTTTAAAACCATGTACTTCAATTTTAGGAGCTTCACATTAATGATGTATATGTGATGAGAAATCGGGGTCTCAAAAAGATAATATTCCTAAGTTTACAAAATTTTGATATAAAATTTATATATTAAAATGATAATAACTACATAAATATTATTTATTTACATATTAATAAACTAATTTTACTTTAAAATTGATTTAAAATATAACTTAATTTTATAAATAATTTAAACAAAAAGTCAGTTTACAATTAAAATTTAGTATTTTTCATTATTTATCATAAAATTAATCATTTCAGAGTAATATAAAAAATGCACCCAAAGATAATTATGATTTAATGTTTTCTAATATTAAGGTCATTTTATCATGATAATTTCCTAAAATTGCTAAAAGTTAATTTTAAATTATGTGTGTGAGGTGTTACTAAACTGTCTATTAAAAACAGACAATTTTTTTCCAAAAACATTTGATTTTATTTTAATTGATTATTATTTTCATTTACAATAAATAGTTAAAGATGATAATGTGTAAAATATATATTTTTAATAAATTATTTAGTTCTATTTAGACCCACTAATTTAACGTATATGAAATTATGGTCATGATTTAAATATATTATAATAGTGAATCACTTTTCTCTAAAATAAGGTGTTGTGTGCATCACACGCAATCAAAGAAATTAATGTTATTATAAAAATATATATTGTAGTCTTGGGGTGATAAATTATTCTCTTACACAATTTTTCCCTATATGCTTTAGGTATATTACTTTATAATGATATGAGGATAGTTTTTCTTCATATTATCCACTTTTTCTTATATTACTTCCTCGATTTTGTGATTTCTCCAATGTGCCTTTACTAGACGAGTCTTCTGATTCTTCAACAATTACTCTCTTGTATCTTGAATCTATATGGGTTTGTTCCTGGTAAGATATATCAAGTTCAATATCTATTCCATTATAGAGGACAATATGCATTAGGTCTTTCTTATACTTCCATGAAAATGATATACGAAACACATCATATTCATTTGAGAGATTTAGTGAAATTTACAAATTATAAGAAAAAATCACAAATATTTTATGGATTTAATATCTTTCAATGTACCTAAGGATTATATTACCTTTATTAATCCATTATATATAACCCTTATGTGGAGATACATTTAAGAAAACATTATTTACCAATTTATATTCTAATGTCTTTCTATTGATTATCCTCAAAACTCATTTTCATATTTTGCGATGCACTAATGTGATCATAAATTACCATTACCATCATTTTATTCTCTTCAAAAAGTTATAGTAAAACATGTTTTTAGAAAATACAGCCCAAAATGTTGGATTATTTCATCTCTTTCAATATAAATATTTATACAAAACTATTTGAACAATTTAATTGGAATTATTATTATTTTAAAAATCAGCCGAATGTAAATATTCATCCTTGATACCTTGAATTTCATGTGAGACTGGCCTTAACACGTCTTCCATTATTTGGACAATTATTTCGAATTTTCCATTAATTTGAGGATGTAAGGAGGATCGTAAATTAAGCACAGTATCAAGAGTCTTTTAATGACTCCTCCATATTTTAAATGTAAAATGGGGGTCCCAAGAAGACATAATTGAATGATGTGTTCCATAATGTCTTACACCTTCATTAATATTCATTCTTCTGTGGAAATATGTAGGTAAATATTTTCTTGTATAAATTAAATGTGAATATTTGGTTATGAGATCAATGATATCTTATATTTCATTAATCATTATAGGATTCCATAGTAGTCATAGAACAAAGTCCATAGTAATTTCATCCCATTTGTATTGAGGAATAGAAATAGGTTTTATAATTCCTATAGGTTGATGTCTCTCGTCATTCCCTTATTGATAAGGAAAACATTTGGAAACATAATCAATAATTTATCACATCGTGACATCACATAAACACTATTCCATGAAAACCCTATAAATCATTATTCGACTTGGGTGAATAGAGAAATATGATCTATAATAATAATACACAATTCCTTTTCTAGATCAAGTATAGATGAAACATATTTTCTCTTTCCAATATTCAAATCACTGTATATACAAATTAAGTCTTCTAATTTCACATCATAAACAATATTAATTTTATTATTAATGTTGTCATCATTATATTGCAAGAATTTTATTTGTTATAATAAATATGGCTTTAAAGTCATTTAAAAAATGAGGGACTCCATCCCTCCCTTAATAATTCACTTATCAATGTTCACTAGATCCATGAACAAAGGATCTCTCTCAATCCTCATTTTGTCCAGCATTCTATGATATTTCCTACTGAATTCATCCATTAAATTATTTTATTTCCCTAGGTGGTAATGTTCAAATAAATCATAATCCTTATGTTGATTGAGCCATCACCATTGTCTCATATTAATCCTTCTAAATGAAAATATATATTTTTGTGTTTTATAATCCCTGAATATCTCACATATTTCATATAGAGATAATGTATCTATTTCCACAAAGAAAATATTATAGCTTCCAAGTAATGATTATTTGTTTGATAGTTCTGTTCATGTGTTTTCAATTTCCATGATGCATGTGAAATAACATTTTCATTTTTCATTAGGATACAACAGAGTCCATTCTTTATTCATTACTATATATCACAAACCCATAATTGCAAGATTGTTGAGTCAGAATATGAGAAATGACCAATATCCACTTTATTTAATCTAAGCATTCTTCACCATCCATTTTCTAATCAAACTTATCATATTTATGTTTAATCTTGGTTAAAAGGTTATCCAATTGATTTTTTTTATGAATTGTCGACAGTGACATGCCAAACCCATAAAACAATGTACCTCAATTATATTCATTGATATAGTTTATTCTATGAATTATTTTTTCTATGAATTATCAACTGAGATTCTATCATTGGAGGAAATATTTATATGGAAAAAACCTCTTAAATATATAAATAAAAGTCACTAAATTTCCCACATAGCAACTTCATTATAAGAATCTCAAGAATTATCTATATGTGATTTTTATAGTTCTCATTGATTTTATAATACCCCAATATATCATCAATGAATAACCAAAAAATAATCTAGATATTCATTTATATATATATTCATTAGATCCATTAAAATTACAGGCGAATTAGTCAATCAATGTAGAATTACTATGATGTGTAATTTCTATACCTTGTTCAAAAAACTATCTTTTGAATGTCTTAATTAATTACAATTTATGATAACGATAATGATTTTAAATCTTTGAAAAATATTAGACTCTTTGAATTGTATCGAATAAGAGATCAATGTGAGGCCATGGATACATGTTCTTTATTATAATATCATTTATTTACCTATAATTGATTCATTGCATCATGGATCCATCTTTCTTCTTAATGAAGATAATAGGGGTTCCCCATGGTGAACCATGAGGGTGAATAAACCCATTATCACCCAAATATTTGAGTTTTTTATTTAACTCCACTACATCGAATGTGTCCATTTTATAGGTAGACTTTTATATTAGACTTCCATTAGGGATTAAATCAATGGAAAATTCACCTTCAAACTCTAGGAATATTTAGGTAATTGATCAATAAATCCATCAATGTAGTTATGTATCATAGGTATATCCTCAATTAAAGGATTCCATTCTCAATAGCTATGTTTTTTCTATTCTTACCAAAGAATATCATTTAGTAGAGCTACTTGGGTTTGATCTGGATATGATTCAGATGATGACACCTCTTATTTATAGATAAGGAATTCCACATTTTCATCACAAATCATAATTTCATATTCCTTCAATAATTCATGGGTACCATATTTTGAAATACAATCCATATCAATGATTATTTCAGATTGAACCATATATGTGACAATAAGATAATAAAATAGATCCTGTTTATGTGTCCCAATGGGGACTTACTAGGACATCCTTATTGTAGTGAGACTTCCACTAGATGTTTTGACTAAAAACTATGTACTTAAATTAAATGGGATAATCCTAGTTTTCATTGAAAATATGGTAGATATTATAGATTATTAAGGTACATAATCAAAAAAATAATAATTGGATGAATTTTAAGATAGTATTAAAGTACCTTCCAACACATCATTGGGTATTTCCACCTGAGTTGTAGTAATCACCTAAGTTTATCCTACTCCCCATGACCTCTTCTATGGGGAATTACTTTGATGTTTTGGAATTTTTTTAATACAACATATATTTAAAATTAAAGAACTATCAACCATTTAATTTTTTTCCTTCCCCTTTAATTCATGATCATAGTGATATTTACCTCTACCCTTATAACAATATCCAAATCCATTCAATCATTTCTCAAGATGATTCATTCCATAGTTTTCACAATATTGAAATCATTGTGTTATTTTTCCAAGATTCATTCCCCTTTTCATGGTGTTCATATGACCTCTTCATATTTTTATCTCAATAAAAAATTTATGATCTAGAAAATTATATATCCATTATTATGGAACATAAATCTTTTTCATTGTATGATGAACAATTTTGAGACATCATCACCCTTTAGAGACTTGGTTTCATCCGTTCAATGAAATGGTTAATTTGGCACATCATGTTACATATTCAATCCATAACATGCCTGGATAATCATATAATGGTCTCCACATAATCAGAAACACCATATTCTTTCTTTTTCATTATGATAAGTAAATTTCAATTCATTTTAGTGTGTTTATCAATTGGAAAATACTTATCAAAGAACATCACCTTATAAGATATAAATTCCATTAGTTCTTATTCATATTACCCCTAGTATTATAGAATAATTTCCTCCATTGATTAGCATGTCCTTTGAGAAAATAAACTACATTTGAAACCATTCCTTTTCACCACCTCATAAGGAAATAAATATCTTCAACATAGATTTAATCTAACTATCAGTAACCAATGGATAAACTATCCCACCAAATTATGGGATCTTCTATCACATTAAGTGACCCAACATAGGATATCTCACTATTTATTTGGTTTTTCTATCTGGGAATGGTTATTTTCCATAAAGTGCTTTTGATGTGCTAATAAATCCACGATTTCATCAATTCCAATACTAGTTATATTGTCTTCCTCCAAAAGGGATTATCAATATTTTTCAAGAGTATTAATACCCTTTAACCCTCCAGACACCATTTCTAAATAATGGAATATACTATATTAGTTCAAAATATGATGAATTTTAAATCATAATGCCTAATTAAAAATATTGTGTAACACTTCTCATAAATTAAGTTATATTCATTTTTAATCTCAAAATCAAAATCTTGGTTTCCATTGGTATATATTTATTTTCAAATCTTTCATTTTGGTTTGTTAAAAAATGTCAATTATCCTATGAATATCCCCAAAGATTTTCAAACTAGGTGTACTGTAGGGACCATTATTGTGGACTATATATTGATTGAGTTATTCTTAATTTTCCCTTTTCAGAGTTATTATCCGTAGTTACCTCTATTCTAGAACCACATCTACTTTTAGAATCCGCACCAGGTTGTATTTCTAGGAAAACCTGAAGAATCTCTTCATTATAAAACAATAGGAATTTTTTCTATAGTTATCCTCAATTCCTATCATAGGTATATATTCCTTAATCAAGGCTTTCATTAATCTTGTTCTGATGGTTTCTATTATACTTCCTCTGATACTAATTGTAACAATCCTGACCCTAGTAACCCAAATCTATTGCCTCGTGTTATTACATTGGCATAGATAGAAAGGGTAAAATCATTAATGACAGATTAATTTAGTATATTTGGCGAACCATATACATATATGATTCCCATTTTACACTTGGAATATGAAATAAAATATAATATATGACAAAATAAAATGAACTCTGTCCTTGAAAACTCCTTTCTATAATTTGTGATCATATCCTTTGGAAATAAAAAAAGAAATGGTGATCTCAAATACTCATTAAGGGTTATGTATAATGTTATAAATCATGATTCAATTAGAATAATCATTTTTTAAAAGGAAATAAATGAACACACATTACATTTAATTAATATGTTTTCTCTTTGAATTAGATAAAGAATAATCAATATAGAAATGTAAATACCTAAAATCATGTGTCATTTAATCAATAAAAGGATAATAAAATGCATCCATAGATACTATAATTTTGAAAATATCATGTTGAATAATAACTGAATTATAAATGATGTAAATGAATAATTATTTTATATCATTATTTCAATCATAATGTTTACTCAACCACCAATACCTTTCACAAGGCAGTTTTAAACAACATGTAGAAACTTGTTTAATTTGGAGTACTGTCTCATGGGGTCTACTAATGAATTGAGGGGAAACATAATTCCAGGACCCACCCATCATTGTATATCCATATAATTAATCCCATAAAAATTATTTATTTAGTTCATAAATCATTATGCCTTATCACAATATATCTATATTTAGTAACGAATATAGTTTTATCAATATTTCCCCAATTTATCAATTAATATTCAAAGTAAATTATGTTTGTAAAAGTGGTATATAGTTTAGTAATTTTTCACATAGATAATGAAATATTATTTATATTTAATATAATTGTAAATTCCAATGAAAAATGGTCACAATAAAGATTTTATTTCTGGAAATGGTTCACAATCACAAAAGAAAGTGAAATTGTAGAATAAATTTTACCACTTGGAAATTTTTTCAATTAAAATAAATTTGGATGAAATAATTAAAATAGAAACCTAAAATAACAAGAACATTTATGTAATTATGATATGTAATCTCAAGTGGATTTATATACACCATAGAAATGAAATTATGTTTGTATCATTATAATATCCCTGAATAAGGGGAAATTGAGACAAAGTACCTTACCACATGATTCTAATTGGTTGAACATGATTTATACTACTGTATAGTGGTCACAATCATAATATTAACATATAAAAATCATATTAATATTTATAACAACATATATGATCCTTTTATAACATATATTAACATATTCATTAATAATATTTCTTTATTTTCATTATTTCTAGTGTAAACTCACTTGTTTTCTAAATCGTGGTATTTCATGAATGTTTTGGTCATTGTGAACATTATAAAATTCCACAATCTCAAAAATAATTATCAAGACATAATTATCATATTTATATATCAATTATAGTTTTCAAACCAATCATGAAATATGGTTTAGAAAAATTATGTTTGTAATGATCATGAAGATAGTAGTTCGTATGCATGCATGAGTATTGTTTCCATTTTCAACGATCATTACGAAAATGATGTAAGTAATATTTTATCATTAAATATTGATCATTATATAATAAATAAATTATTATTTCTTTAAATATACTAATACATATAATCAATGTTGTGTGATCATTAAAAGGGTGTCACATCGCTTTATAGAGGTGGTAGTCCATACACACACGAAGGATGCTATCGTCTTTCATAGAGTGAAAAGGTAAAAAATGATATAATATCTTTTATGAACGATAAATATGACATTAATACCATAATTATATCATATATATCACATATATTTATTATTTTAATCCTTATCATAATTAATGTCAAGTGTTATACAAAGACGAATCACATTACTTCATGATTATGTAGTCCATCGTACACAAAAGAGATGTTATTATTTTCCCTAAAGAATCGTAATTAAAAAGGTATATATGAAATAATGAATACATATGTATAAATTTTTTATAAATATCATATATATAATTTATATCCATCATCATATCCAACAGTGTGAGGTGGTAATGAAAAAATGAATGACATCAATTCGCAAGGCGGTAGTCCGCCCTACTCTTAAATAATTATTTATAACTCATTTGATGGATGCGGGGAAGGTTCTTATTCATGATATTAATATTAAAAATATATTTATATTTAATATACCAAATTTATTTTATTATAACGGTTTATTAATTATTTATGGAGCTAGAATAATAATGAAAATTAAAATGCTCGTAAAAGAATGTTACATCTTCTTTGGGAAACATTCTTAGGATTACACCAAGAGCCTTACTAGGTTATATTTATGCCAAAAATAATGCTTATTATATTAGGGGATGGATTTTGGGATGTCATACAGGTACTTATTTGCCAATCAAAAATGGATTTAAGGTGTGGAGAAATGAAGAGAGGGGTGGCCTTTTATAATTGAGGTGAGTGGCACACTTTTAATTTTGGGAAAGAAAAATGTGTACCCACATTATTCACAATAAAAAAGTGTCCAAAATGGTGTATTATAAAGCTTTGGACAATATAAAATGAAAATATTACCTTAAAATATATTTTATAAAAGTTATTATATAATTTTAATTCTTATCTTTTCAGTTTAAAAATCAGTGACCCTATTTATACCATAATCATGGTAAATATTTTTTATTATTTTTAAAATTAAATATAGTAATAAATTATGTAGAAAAAAATAAGATAATATAATTTTTTTACTAAAAATTTGAATTAATTTTAAAAAATTTCATTCACATAAGTGGATAGTTTTAATTTTATGTTTATCGCACAGACGCGATGAGAAAGTGGGGTTTGGAAGACAAAATATTTAAAATTTTACAAAGCTTTTATATCAAAATTCGATATGGAAATGATTCCAATGAATTAAATATTATTAAAATATATTTAATTGAACTTTTTTAATTTTAAAACCATATTTAAATCTACTTTATCTTTATATGCAATTTAAATGAAAGGGTAGATTTCTACTAAAATTTTGTATTTTTCCCTAATCATTGAAAAAATGAATGATTTCCAAAAATAAAACAAAAATTATCCCTGTGATAATTTTTAAATAATAAATTAAAAAAATTATTTTTATTGATAATAAATCAAATTTATAGATCTAGTAAAAAATAATATTATATTATGTACGTGAAGCATGACTAAACCGGCTTTTAGAAAAAAAATATTTTTTTTATAAAACATTTCATTTTGTTTGAAATGATTCTTATTTTTTTCATAATAAATAGATAAAAAATATTGATGTGAAAACTATATATCTTTCATAATTTAGTTAATTTTATTCATAAATTCTAATTTAACATTTAGGTTGTAATGGCTATGTTCATATTATATTTTAATAAAGTATCATATTTTGTTTAACTTTGATCTTGCAAGTATCAAAAGCTATCAATGAAATTAAATTTATTATAAATGATATATATTTTAAAGTCTTGGGGGGTTACAACACCATCCTATGATTTCCCTCATGTTCCATAAATAAAATAACATGTCCTAATATTTTTTCATAACCCTACCCATTCTCACATTTCAAATGATGTATAAACAATTGTATAACAAATAGAGAATCTATTAATCATTAACCGTATAATAATATAAAAGTTAACATTGATTACCATAACACAATTTCACCTAATAAGTATGGAATCAATAAACCATTGTAAAAAACATGAAATCGAATTTTTTTTTAAACTCAAAAAAACATTGATAAAAGAATGAATAATTAGTGAAAGACACAATAAAAGGATTAGTCATTCCTATGGTGACACCAACCACTATGATAGATGAAACCATCAATGGAAAAATGAAAAGTGAGATCCCATGTTGGAATGTAGAAAAACAAATGGAGGTGGTCAGACATTCTCCCAACATTGTCTTGGTAAAATGAGGGCCAACTGCCATTTACATAACTCTTATAAAAACTAAAATTAAAAAATTAAATTGAATATTTATAAAAATCTAGAAAACTCTCACCATATAACCACTAATAGTTCACCAGTTACCTGATGTCTCTCTAGGTCCAACCCTTACTCTTCCATGCCAATTAGGTATTCAGTTCTAGGAAATCTGGTACTTGGTTCCCTCTATCATCATAAGAAAAAACCCAACACCTGGTCCCCTTTCTGAGGACCAACGCTCATGAATATTTTTAATCATATGACACTTTGAAGAAATGTAAATACACATGGTTTGGTCAAATATATCCCCATATTACCTCACTAAAATACTAAAGATATTACATCCAAAATTCACACTTACAGTGTAGGAGGTTCATAAAAATTTATGGTTCTGATATATGATTTACCATACCATTATATAACTTCTCATTTTACATTGGGATGAGAAGTGTGGTTTTCAAAATGCATGAAATTTCTCCCAAAACAATATATGCTCTATAAGCAGTTGCTTTATAGATAATTTTATACATTGATACCCAGAACATAAAACACAACCATCAACCATTAGTAGTTACCCAAAAATATTGAGTTTCAATTAGTGAATCTAAAAAAACACATTTTCCACTTATACCGCCCCAAAACACACTTTCCTATAAAATCCAATCCTAACTCATCAACCTACATATCTATATTCATAATTCACACCCTAAATTGGTCAAAAATCATTTTAATCCACCATTCATGTATAAATAAACATGGTTGAAGAATTAATTTATGTAATTTAATCCAAACTACCCACAAAACAATAATCAAACCAAATAACCAACCAACATTTACATAGACACCAAAAAAGTTTCCATAATTGATACACTCCAAAATGATCATTAAAATCATGGTAAAACATACTTACTTAATAAAATTCAACCATACATTGTGGTTTTAAAACCTAACATATCATCCTAAACTCATCATCATCCATTCCATTCAAAAAAATGCTATAAAAACTAACATCCCCATTTAATAATCAATCTCAACCATTCATATAAGTAAAAAACAACCTCAAACAAGATAATATTAGAGTTTAAATTAAAATATGTCACCACAAGAAGATGTCTTAATTCAAAAAATTCATAACAAGGTTAATTCATACGAAACATTTATTAAAACAAGCAATTAAATTACATATCTATAAAATAAAAATGTCACAATCATATTGTATTTTAATTTCAAAATTCAATTACTTCCAGAAGAGTAAATAATTTTGATAAATTTCTATTAGATCCAAATATTATTTTGAGTAAAAAACATTTTAAAATTAAAATTATTGATAATGTATCACTATCTATTTAAAACCATATACACCAAATACTCAATGAATACTGTATTGTTTAGACTAAATGGGTTCTAAAAATATATTATAAACCATGTTTAATAGAATTTTATTAATTTTTTAACGTAACTATGTCTTTAAACATATTACTATCCAAAAAACCATTAAATAGAAAAATCATCAAATGTAAACATGACAAATACCAACCAAATCAGAGAAACGTTTCAAAATAAACTATAAAATCTACATCAATAAAACTATATTAACCCAATAAATAAATTCAAATTTAATAAAATTAAAATATATACATTTTATCCCTTTAAATTAAGAAAAATATCCTAACTTGTACTCATAAAAATTATTAATCAATACAATTATCAACCCTATGTCTCATAATGAAACTTATACATGTATTTTTTTCAAATATGGATTTATTTCAAATCCCCAGAATACTTTTACACCTTATTGAAATAAAACTAAATCATACACACATTTTAATATATATATAACGTGATAAAATTTATTTAGAATCAATAAATACTAAAATATTATATAATTACAAGTTTTAAAAAAATACTCACAACTTCTAAACATAAAAACATAATATATATATATATATATTAAAATGTTTCAAAAAAAACTACCAACACTGCTCTTGAAATATTTTATTACACTTACAAAATAGATTTTTGGAATAATAAAATAACCTTTAAATATTTTTTATTATTATTTCCAAATAGTTTTTAGAAACAACTTAACTCCAAACTGGTATATGTTACCAAAATTAATTTCATCAGCTATAAAAATAAAATTTTTTGAATCAATATAATAGTACCATGGAAAATTCATTTCTTTAACTATTGTTCCTTGTAATAAAAATAAATTATTTCAAATATCAAGAATAATATTTAAATAAGTTTCCTATTGTATTTAAAAGAATGTATAACATGAAAAAATTACACATTCCTTTTGAAAATTAATTTTTAATCTATTCTAACAAAATCAATTATTTTAAATAAAGTAAAAAATTAAATCTAATTAATCATTTTTAAAAGGAATATGTGTTTTTTCAATAATATTTGTTTTGAATGAATGAAATTGATCCACAAAAAGAAAACCCACCAAAAAATTATAATAATGAAACATGTTATGATAGCATCATAAGATGGTTATACTTGAACATAGTTAAACATTTCAACCCTAAATCAACACACAAAAATCAAGACACTCAGAAAACAAAGAAAACTCATATCACTCAAAAAATATAAGAAAAAAAAATTTATTTGACACAAAAACATTATGTGGTCTAGAAATGAGTACTAAATCTATAAGGGAATTATAAAACTTCTAAAATTTATTCTCAAATAATCTTATGATTGATATAAAATGATATTGGAGAAATGAGATATATTATAAAAAATTATTATTTAAATTTTACCATTATAACATTGTCATTGAATTGGATGGTATGAGTATAAGTCACGAAATTATGATATATATGTATAATGTTCTAACTAAATAAAAATTAATTTGATAATTATAAGTAAAAAATAATTCAATTTCTAGTAAATTCATTCTATGCTTTAAAAAAAATATTTTAAAAAATGGTTTTGATGCATTTTGTGCGGGGAAATTATTTTTCTTTTTCCCTACTTTAAAAATATAAATTTTTAAAATGAAAATAATTATTTAAATAGATATATCATCATTAAATTTGGGTGAAATTTTGAGTTTTTTAATAAATGATTTTTTAAAGAATATAGAAAAATATACATTTTTCAAATAATGTCATTTTGATTCATTAAATAAATCTTTTTAAAAGTCCCATTGTATTTTAGATTTTGTATTAAAGTGACATATGATCCATTTGATTCATAATTTTATAATTAATTCCCTTTAAATAATAAATATTCATTATTTTGATAAAATTTAATTTTTATGTCTAGAAGCACATTTTTTAAAAAGGGATTTTCAAGTGTTTTACAAATTTAAATTTAAATTTATTTTTCCAACTATACTGATTAAATATCAATTTTTTAACATATTTTGAATTAGGATGTTCAAATTTAGTAAATAAGTCTTGTTTATTTCATTGCCATTTTAATAATAAATACAAATAATATTTATCACCATGATAATGGTAAAATGGGTAAAATAAAGTCAAAACCAGTAGGCACAGTCTCAAAATAATCCACTAACATACCTATATTTCATTTTATTATATAAACTCAACCATCTACCTCTTAAATATGAATATATATAATTTTTCACCCTTATCCTCCGATAATAAAATTTATATTATTCTAATTAATGAAATGTAAAAAATGTCACTCACTGGAATTTAATGTCTCTAAAATTTATTGATATGGATAAAAATAAGATAAGTTTATTTATAAATATTTACCTGAATAATTAGATAATTTTTTTATCATGGTAAATAGTTTATAATTTTTAGTGGCTAAATAATTACCATAAATTTTTATGCAATGTCGACATAGTATTTATTTAAATAATTAAAAAATAAAACAATGAATTTAAAATATTAAATATAATATAATTTAGGTGAATTATTGTGTACCATGATTTTTTTGATAAATATAACATTTTAAGGATATTTTTAATGATTTTTTTCGAACTCTATTAATATCTTGATGAATTTATTGTAGAAAACCAATTTTTTCCTAGTAAGGCATTGGAGTATTTCTATATATATATATATATATCCAAATAAGGGCACTAAGATGATTTTATGTTACGAGACCTAGTGTCTGGATTTACTTTTATAAAAATATTAAATATATTTTATATTATGCACATGAGGAAAACGAGATAACTCTTAAAAGGTAATGTGAAATAGAAATCCAATGACACATTTTGATTTTGGAGCATGGCGTATTCCCTAAGTGAGAAATTATTTTTATCAACACGGGTCCTGTGTAGAAAAACCCACAGAGGGAAAAATCTTAAAAATAATAATTAATTATCATAATTTTATTTGTGAAATCATTTGAAATAACATTTGAATGAGGACTCATATTAGAAATCGGATATAGTCATTGAGTTTGAAAATAGGTTTTTAAACTATGTAGGACATAAAATAGAAGGGTTTTGGTTGTTTGGATTCAGTAACAATTGGTGGGAGTCTCATTGTTTTTCTATGAATACGAAGTTAAGAGTTTCATAATAATGTTGGTTCCATAATAATAAATCCATCCAAACACCCTCTCTCCCTTTGAACTTTGAAGACTGAAGAACAAACCTTGACAGAACAATGGTGGATCATAACAGAAGTCAGGAAGACACATTGTAAATGATGAACAAATAGAATTAAGGTAGAATTATTACACTTTTAATTTATAATTGAAATTATTGATTGAAAATCCATTATTTTTTATTTTAAATAATCATTTGATTATTAATCTTCGATGGCCGAACTAATATGACCATAAATCTGTACATTAATCCTATTTGAATTCGTGTTCCTCTTCCATTCATCGCGAATATCATCATATACTTTTGGACACATCAAATAACCAATAGATAATTGTGTAAAACATGGTTATGTGAAGCCTTCTGTGTGAGGATTAATGATATGGTCTCATATTTTCATTCATGAAACCTGAGTAGGCCCACTGGTTCACAGAAGGGACAATGGGCGGGATGCTACCTATAGCGGTTCATGAAGGCTGTCATTCATCGATGAACCATGGAGTAGTGGAAGCTCGCGACATGGAGTAGGCATGTTTACCAACTGAAATGTTAGGTGTGGTCATACGGTGCGACTGAGGTGGTGACCACTACCGAAAAAATGGCTAATGGTCGACCAAGATGACGTGGTGCCAATGATCAGCCAGTAGGATAGGTTGATGATGTTAGGAGGGCTGGGGTTAATGGCTCAGACCCAGCTGAATAGGTTAGGCCCAATCCAAGATGGATGGGCCAAATCCAAGTGGATTAGAACCAAATGGACAATGTCAGAGTTGGGTCGGACGGTGCACTGATGATTTTTGTCGATCGTGAAGTCGCGACAGCTAAAGTAGTCATGTGGCTAGTGGTTGTGACCGGTCCAGATGGTCAACAATGCCGACTAGTCAGCATGGCTAGAAGACCAACTATAGTGGTTAGTCTGGGGGTGGCCTCATTGCAACTGGGCATCCATGGTGGATGACCACCATAATAGATGGACCGACCATCGCAGTCAGTCCACAGACAGTCAGCGTGGACTCCGACTATTTTTATGGAGGCATCATCAAACACCCATATCATCTAAACAATGTGTCCATTTGATGAGACATATATAAAAACATGATCCTCTATTCGAGAAGGACATTTTGATGACATTTTGGGAACATAATGTTTTGTGTTGCGACATGGGACCCACAATGACCCATTTATTATTGTTTTAGTAAAAATCACCATTTCCACCGATTATCTATTTTAGGAAATAAAATAGTATATTCTACATGTTTCATTATGTATAATGTGACTGTGACGTCCGATGCGGCTTACGGGTTACGATTTGAGTTTCTCCAAACTCGATTCTCATTCTAGCGGTGTTTGATGATTGTTTTCATAGAAGTGATGATGTATAATCACTAAAAAAATTCCAGGATTACCCTATAACTAGGCTGGGTAGTGGAATTCCTATATGGAAGTTCCGGGATTACCCTCTAGTCGGGCAAGGCAACGACATTCTTCAATGACAGTTCCGAGCAAGGAGTTCCCCGATGTTTGTTCAGGGATTACCCTCCAGTGTATTACCCTTCAACAGGGCTACGTAGTGTCTCTCTGTAGACTTATAGGAGATTATCCCCATGATGTAGTAGGGTGAATATTCCTAATGAAATGAGTGTAACTCTCTATCCATGGTAGGAATTGGACATCAATATAAAAACACGACCATGATGTGGAGGATTAGTGACGAGACGTTCGTTAACGTAACATTGGGTCATGAGTAAGAGGGGGGATTTCTCCCTTGAGATGTATCCTTAGGACACAACCTAAAACTATTAGGGATAGTCAATGATACCCTAATTGGATAGTATCATGGTCTTGTGGTTGGGCCCTGTTGACTTGCATGTTAAAGAAATACATGTGGGTTGATGTGCATCATTGGTGGATACTTTTGGAACTCTTTGTGAATCAACTTCTTAGGATGAGCTATGAGACAGATATCTCCTTACTTCTCTAATTTGGATTTCATTGGACGATGAATATATATATATATATATTCTATTTCAGTTACCACTCCTTGGGTTCTGGTTACTCTCCTTCCAGGATAGGCAAAGACGCATGAGGCATGCCACATGCATTCTGTTTCTTGTTTCTCGTGGTTAGATGAGTCTAGTCTCCTAATATAGGTATAATAGACTCGACTAAAAGTCCATATTCTCACTATTTATAGCCCCTAGTGTTTGGATATGCTTACCTCACTCTATTGTTGGGTTGAGCTGCACTCTTTCGCTGTTCCTTATTATATCTTTTTATTTTCTTTCCTATTGAATATCTTACTACTCCCCCTTTTTTGTGGTGTCCTACTAGGAATTTTTATAATCACCCCGACATGGTATTTGTCAGCAGATAACATGATTTATGTAGATGATGATCATAATTGATTGTTACTTCATGTATGTTAGGGATACATGTGTCTAGGCCATATACGACGATGTAGCATGGATTCCAAGAGTAGGGCTATCTTAGATATTTTCCTTTTTCTAGTTTCTGTCATGTTGGGACACATTTCTAGTTATGTGTGTATTTTGTACATTTTTTCATTCTATTTACATTCCTGTACTCATACTATTTAGTGGTCCATGAATATTTGTTTTATTTACCATAGTTAAGAATATTTTACAAATTTACCTCTAACCTTTTTTATTGAGCTAGTTGTGTGTGTGTACATGTACATAAGAAAATTACTCCTTGAGTTTTTGTGTATTTGGTTCTTGTCGTGTCCCCTTTTCCGATTGAAGTGGGCTTGGTATATTTGTGGGTGGATCCCCGACATGATTCAGGTCATGATAAAGTGGTTTCAGAGTAATTCCATTCCTTGGGATGTTTTTTGGATGTCTCCCCTTAAAAGGATTGGTTGGGTTTAGGGAAACAGTGTTGAAGTTTCTCGAGAGTGGCTCTATGACTATAGATTCTAGTGACACTATGGGAGGCCAACATATCCATTCACTAAGACTATGATTACCAGATTGTTGACTCGAAACCCTGTGACACTTGTTTATGGGAACAATGATACATGAATCATATATAATTGAGTATTTGACTATCATTCTCGAGTCATCTCCCCATTATTGTTATATATATATATATATTCTCAACTATGTGCAGTGAATATTATAACTTTTAGAATTCCACTACAGTGGCAGTCAACCAGAATACCAACTCTGGTTTATAATGACAACCTTATTCTGAGGAAGCCGCAATTCAGGGTCCATCATGAATCCCATTCATCTAGGTGAGCCCGTAGTAGCGCCAACACCTATTGAGATACAGATAGTCCCAGGAGAAAAATATCTGGATAAGCGTGGGTTGAGTGCACTTTGTGATTTATAGAGACAGAGACCACTGAGGTTCCATGGTGAGGCTGATCCTCAAGAAATAGAGGATTGGCTGGAGTCATTTTTCTGCCTCTGTAGGCTCTTACAGACCCCAATTTACCATATGGTGGATTTGAAAGCCAGCCTTTTACATGGGATGTCTGGATGTTGGTGGAGCATGGTTACTCAATTGCACGACTAGTCAGTTCTTTCATGGAATGAGTTTTAGATGTTGTTTTGTGAGGAGTACTAAACCTCCTACATATGCTCCATCTTGATTTAAAAGCTTCTAGAACATTTATAGGGATGGATTACAGTGAAAGAGTACACTTCTAGGTTCATATACCTTACATAGTACCCTATAAACACAATCCACAATTGCTAATATCCAGGCATGAATGATCGAGCAGGGACTCTACAAAGAGACATGTCCCAGCATAGTTCCTTGGTGCATCCCCACTATGTTGGGGTTCTAGATAACACACTTGTGATAGAGGATTATTTTAGAGCGATTCCAGTTAGTCTAGACTGCCAGTGGAAACTACATAGCCAGGGTTTCTATGGATGTTGGAAGACGTTAGTTGGCCGGGCACCGATGAAGGACGTTTCCCCTTGATCAGGCTTGAGAATGTGGTTAGGAAGAACCAGGGTATCGTAGAGCACCCAATCATCCCAGAGAAGTATAATAATATGGTTGTGATGGGTGAGGTCACATAACATATGACAATCTGACTAGATGTGTTGGGAATCCTAAGTAGGTAGTAGGTGTACCACCACGACAGAGCAAGCACTATGATCAGGGGTCCCCCAAGTGGAGACAGGATGGTCCCTAGAGAGGTAGTGGTAGTGGAGGAGAATGAGGAGTGGCAGGTTGGGGATGATTCTATTTGATTATACCACCACCTACCACTGGAGGCCCATATCAGGATCATGGGTTTGGCGGTCTGGGCCACTTATAGGTGTAGGCTATGGATTTCCATGACCCTCAAGCATAAGAGATGATCTATGGTACGCTCTATATATATTCTACTCTTAATTCAGTATTAATAGAAATGATCACCACTCACTCATTTATCTCATTACTCATAGTATGAGAGTTGAGGATCACAATAGAGGAACTAACACAACATATTTTTCATGAGGTTCCTATAGCGAGCACTCGTTCTATTCCTTTCATTTTCGGGTAGTTCAAGCTATCGTATTGAGGATATATGTTCACATGGGGCCTACTAGTCATCATAGTGGAATATTACAACATCATCATGGGAATGGTTGGGATTTTCGTAGTTCTAGACCTGATTGAATTTCACCACAGGCTAGTAAGATTCCACTACACTGATAGGACGAGGTTCTCCTTTCTCAGTGAACAAGACCTCGTAGTAGTGCAGACTGGTGTAGTGAGTAGGATGACATAGCCTTTTACCCATTAGTTAACATGCTTAAATCTTGGTGTAGTGGAATATTGAGGCATCTAGGTTCCTTCTATAGTGAAGGACTATATGTATAACTTCCCTAAAGACATTATGGGACTACCTCCCATGTGGGAGTTGTAATTTTTCATTGACATGAAACAAGGGACTCCCCTGATATCTTCTGCGGCATATCTGATTGCACCCACCAAGCTCTGGAAGATATTGTTGAAGTTGTAGGAGCTTCACGAGATGGGTTACTTCAGACCCAATTTTTCTCCTAGGGAAGATACTTTTTTTTCATGAAGAAGAAAAATCGGAGATTGTAGATTTGGGTAGATTATCATTGCCTAAACATGGCCAAGATAAAGATCAAGAACCCCTTTTTGAGAATCGGTGATATCTTTGACCAGTTGTGAGGATAGATATTTTTCTCTAAGATCGATCTCAGATCCAGTTACAACTAGCTACAATTTTAGAAGTCTGATATTCTGAAGTAGTATATCAGATATCATTATGGGCATTACGAGTTCCTTGTGATTCCATTTGGTGTGACAAACACTCCCACTATCATTATGAAATTGATAAACGAAATATTTCAGCCATACCTAGACCAGTTTTCTGTTGTCTTCATCTACAGCATAATTTTTTTACTCTACATTAGTGGAGGATCACACAAATCACATGAGGATGGTTCTTGATTTACATTTAGAGCACAATCATTACGAAAATATATCGTAGGGCCAGTTCTGAATACATGAGGTCCACTTTTTGAGGCATATCATCTCTAGAGAAGTTCTATCCATGGATCTAGTGATGACAATATAAGTTCATGCTTGGGATCCACTAAATAATTTATAAATGGTGTACCACTTTATTAGTTTATATTGGTACTACATGAGATTTTTGGAAGACCTCTCCAAGATCACAGACCCATTGAACACGGTAACATGAATGTGACATCCATAATGTTTGTCTGAGTAGTTCCATAAGGCCTTCGAGGAGTTAAGGGAGAGGTGGAATATTGATCAAATTTTTACACTACTACAGGAGGGTTTTGAGTTCATTGTGTATTGTGATTCCACAAGAGATGGGCTTAGATGCATTTTGATTCAATTATAGGTAGTAATCACATATGGGTCAACGTAGTTGAGACCCCAGGAGATGAACTTTGTGACTCAGGACATAGATCATGTACTAGTAGTCTTCGACCTGAGGATGTGGGGGAAGAATCTTATGGGAGAGTGATTTGTGGTTTATTCAAACCACCAGAGCCTCGAGTACATCATTACTCAAGAAATCTGAATATGAGCCAATGAAGCTTGTTGGAGAACATACAAGACTACAACATTGAGATATTATATACTCCAGGGAAGGGTAAAATTATATAATATTCCCTTAAGAGTAGGTACAAGGAGATAATAGTGTAGGAAACTTCATATTAGTTATATTCCATGCATCCGACCATTATGGAGTAGGAGGGTACAACCTTCATACAGTAAGTTGTGCTGATACCCTCACTCCTTGAGCTTGTGAGAGAGTACCAACTGCTAGATATTAACTTCGAAGTCTACATGATTAGATATCCACATGATACACACATGATGGATATTCTAAATGTGAGAATCCTGAGATATTTTTATAGGGTGAAACAGTGGTTCCAATCATGTTGAGAGAGGAGGTGACGCATGAGTTCCACACTTCTCCATTAACTATTCATCCCGGTGTGGTGAATATGTAAATGAATATTTAGGGGTAGTTTTGGTGGTACAACAAGATATGAGGATTAGCTGAGTTCATCTCAAGATGCCGCACCTGTCAGCAAGTGAAGGCTAAGCATCAGGTTATGCTGGGTTTGTTCCAGCATCTTGAGATCCCAGAGCGGAATCTTGGATGGCATATCCATGGATTTCATCATCAGGATTTAATGCACAATGAAGGTCTATGATTACATCTGGGTGATAGTGCACTACCTCATGAATTAATAACACTTAATTACTATTAGAGATTCTATTTTGATGGAGAGTTTTGGATTGTTGTATGTACAACAGATTATTCGCCTTTATGGGGTACCCTTGACGATTATCTCTGATTTTGATGATCTGTTTACATCAAGATTGTGGAGAGGCCTATAGAAGAAATTTTGTACCCAACTATAGATGACTATAAATGTTCACCCCTAGGCCGATAGGAAGACCTATCACACTATTCAAGGGATGGAGGATATACTGAGGTATTGTGTGTTAGATTTTGACTAGATCATGGAGGATCACCTAACTTCGATAGCGTTTACGTACAAAAATAGCTACCACTCTACCATCAGTGATACAACTTTTTAAACCCTATATGGGAGACCCTACAGGTCACCTATGTGTTCGATTTATGTTCGAGAGTCATCCCTTGTGGACCCAGAGTTAGAGAAAGTGATAAAGGAGAAGGTGTATTTCATCTGTTAATGGATGAAGATGGACCAAAGAAGAAAAAAATCCAACGCAGACTACCATTGTAGTCCCTTGGAGTTCAAGAAAGAGACCATGTCTTCTTGATTGTCTCCCCAAAATTTGGAATGACGAGGTTTTTCTAGGAATAAAATCTATCCTTGAGGTTCATTGTGCCATTCGAGATCGTGCAAAGGGTTGGAGAGGATTCCTACCACCTTTCCCTACCCCACAACAAGAGCGGGTGCACGACATCTTCCACGTTCCGTAGCGGAGGAGATACGTGAATGATCCTATGCACATCATCAACTAAGGCGAGCTAGAAATTAAATATGGATCCTCATTTTTAAATCACCCAGAAGAGATTGAGGGATCAATAGAATAATATTTTTTTGTGGAAAATCCATCCCTTTGGTTCACGTGTTGTGGCATCATGAAAATGTGTTGGGGAGTTCATGGAAATGAGAGAGCGAGATCTGAGCTCAGTATCGTGAGTTTTTTTCTTCCTATTTTTCATTTCCTGGGACAAAAATATTGAAGGATGGAATGATGTAGAGACCTATTTTTTATTTTTAATACTTTGAAATATATTATATATATTTCCAAAGTTGGGTGCTAAGATGGTGTGCAATTCTGGGAATCGTTGTCTCCCGAATTATGTTTATAAATGTATCAAATATATTTTATAATATAGATATTGAGGAAATGGGATAAATCATAACAGGTAATCCAAATCAGAATTATGAGGGCACAGTTGAGTCCAAAGTGCGGTGTTTACCCTAGGAAAGACATATTTTTTGTCAACATGGGTCTTCTTTAGAAAACGCCACAGAGGGAAAATTTTTAAATAAAATAATTTAGATTACTTATTTTATATCTTTTGTCATATAAAATTTATTTTGAATGGGAACTCATATTGGAAATCAGAGAATGTCATGGAGTTCAAAATGTGATGTTTTACCTAAGTGCAGAATACAATGAGGGGGTGCAGGAAGTTTGGATTCTACGACCGTTGGTGGCGGTCTCAGTTTTTTATATATAAATACGAATTTAAGAGATTTGGATTAGGGTTTGTTCCTTAATCCTAGCATCAACCTATTTCAATCTCTACCGTTGTCCATATATGAATAAAGAAAAATCTTCAACGAATCTCCAGTGGATCATAACAGTAGAAAGGAAGACATGGTGTCCAGGATGAACATATCAAATAGAGGTATGATTCTTCTACTTTTAATTACTGAATGAATTTATTGATTGAAAATACATTCATTATCCATTTAAATAATCCTTTTATTATTAATCTCTAATGGATGTAATAAAATCCCCGTCGATCCATACATGAACTCTATTTAAATTCACAATCACTGTTCGATATTTGAGAATCCTGCAATCTATATTTGGATATGTGAAATAAGTGAGATATTAGTAAGTGGAACTAGGTTATGTGAAGATCTCCAAATGATGATCTCTGATCTGGTCTTAGATTTGGGTTCAAGAAACCAGAGATGGCCTAATGGTCTATGGAATGGATCACCAGTGGGATGTCGTATGGCCTAGCTGGTCAGTAGGGTGGGGTCACACGGTGGGACCAAGGCGGCGACTGCCACCACAAAAGATGACTGTCGGTTGACATTATCGATGCATTATGGATTAACGAATAGTGGGATACGATAGTGTCGACCGAATGGATGGTCCCTAGGAAAATGAGTCAGGACCAATCCATCGGGGTTTGGCCTAATCCAGAAAGGTTGATCCCAACCAATGTGGACCAGAAATTGATGGACCAGTTCAGACATAGTTCGGACAGAACGACAACGACTGTGGTTGACCGCCGAAGTCGACCATGCCAACCATTTATTTTGTGGGAATTTACACCACAGACGGTCGACCACCATGGTCGGTGGACCAACTATCAGGGTCATTCCACAGAGAGTCAACATTGACTTCATCTATTTTTCATGTTGTATATTCAAATGACCATATCATCTCAATAGATAATTAAATTGATAGAAACGTCTATAGTGATGAGACCCTCTCTTAGAGATAGACCTTCTTAGGTCAAGTTGGGTAATTAATGTTTGGAAATGATACATGGGATGCATGGGGATCTGTTCTCGTTTGTTATGGTGAAAACCCGCCTTTTCACTATTTATACATTTTGGGCTAGTAAATACCCTATCCTAGGTGTCATTCCATGTAGTATGTGATGGTGTACTCTAATGAATATTCTTGTTTATGATTCAAGGTGTCTCGAACTAAATTTTATGTCTAGTGTTGTTTGAGGACATCAGTGATGATAATGATTATTCAGAATCCACATAGCATTTTTGGGCATACCCTCTAGTTGGGAGGGGTATTGGCTTTCCATGATGGTAGTTCGGGGATAACCATGTAGCTGGGTTGGGAAGTGGAATTATTCAATGGGAGTTCTAGGATAACCCTTAAACTGGGATAGGCAGTGGCGTTCCTCGATGGTAGTTCATGGATTACCATCCTGTTGGGAAAGGTAGTGGCATTCGACAAAGGCTGTTATAGGATTACCATTCTATTGGACTGGGTAGTGGCATTCTCTTATGGATGATCCAGAATTACCCAACATCATATTACCCTTAAGTAGGGCTAGAAAGTGGGTCCACATGGACTTCTAGGTGATGATCACCATTGATACTAAGGTGCGAATCCCCATTAACTAGTGTGGGACCCTCTATCTGGAATGGGCTAGGGTCCTCAACATTGAAACATGACCCTACAGATGTAGATCAACAATGAGATGCTCTTTGACGTATCATTGGACTCATGAGTAAGAGTGGAAAATTCCCTATCAAGATGAATATTTATGATGCGACCTAAAACAGTGATTTTGAGTACGTTTATCCCAAGGTTGATGGAATCAAGGTCAAGGGATTGATACCATTTGACTTGTGTTTTTAGGGAAGACGTGTGGGATGTTGGGAATCATTGGTGGTTACTTCAAGAACTGTTATTGACACTTTTTCTTGAGATGAGCTGTGAGATGGAGATCCCCTTAATCTATCTTTTTTGGATTTCTTTTGACTAAGACTATATATATATATTCTATTTCTGTACCCACTGTCTGGTTTTTGGTTACTCTCTATCTAGGAGAGGAAAAGTTGCATGTGGTATGTCATGTTCTTTCCATGTATAATATCTCATGGTCAGACGAGTCTACTCTCCTACTATATGTAGTGAAGAATCAATGACATAATTCTATATTATCATCGTTTCTAGCTCCTTGTGTTTGGTTGAGATTAATTCACTCTCTAGTTGGATTGAGCTGCACTCTTTCACTTCACCTAATTCTATCTTCTTCGTTCCTTTCCTATTTAATCTCTTACATCTATCCCTTTTTTGGGGCAACCAATTTTGTATGTTTTTACTCACCCCTTTATGGGATTTTCCAACACCAATTTTACTTTTTGCAGAAGATGAAAATGTTTGATTTTGAGATTAGGGAGCTTAAGGATATAAGTGCCTAGGCTGCGTATGATGGTTGTATCTTGGATTCTAGTAGTGGGGTTGTCTCAACTATTTTCTTTTTTCTAGTTTCTATCTAGTAGGGTCACTTTTCTAGTTGGGTGTTTTTTCCCCATTTTTCTTTTTTTTATATTACTGTACTCTTACTATTTAGTGATTTATGGATGTTTGTTATATTTACTATAGTTTAGTGTCTTTTACTTATTTCCCTCTGTGCCTTTTCATTGATTTTGTTGTTTGTGTGTACACATGTACTAAAGAAAAGTCCTCCCCAAGATGTTGTGCCTTCAGTGGTAGTTGCCACCCCTAGCCTAAATGGGTAGGTTTGGGGTAGCTGCTGCATGAGATCTGGCATGGGTAAGGTCTTGAAATTTAAATTCAATGTAAATTAGTAGTTTCAAAAGTGTTATTAATGATATTTTATCTAGAAAAACATTTTATTAAATTATTTAAAAAACAAATAAATAATGAAACTGGAAATTAAGGGTGAGAAAATGTAAAAAAAATCATCACTTTTCTTTTTATGTGATAAATTTTAACTTAAAATTAAAATCTTAACTCAATAAAATTGATAAAATAATTTCTAGATGTAAATTAAAGTAATTTAATGAAGGGTTTAAACAATAAGATAAGGTTTAAAATGACATCAAAACATATATAAATTAAATTGGAAGATGATATTTCAACCATATAATCATTTTCATCAAATATTTATTAATTTAGAATCATTTTTATTATGAATTACGTAAATATATTTTTATATTTTTGGTAATTCCATGTTATTTATTTCCCTTACCTATATAAAGACACTTCATATCTCTTTTCATTACACCACTTGAGCTATCTAGCTCAACGAACCCCTACCCAAATCTATTCTAAATGTCCATAGTTATGAAGTTGAGGTTTTAGTCTTCTTAAAATGAAATTATAAAGGTCCTTAATAAAGTACCTAAATTAGGCCTACTGATGAAGAGGTGGTTAAAGGGATTTTTTATCTAGTCAAACATGAAGTAGGTGATTTTCATATAAATTATATTTTACGATACATGTTCTACATTAACTAGTTTATATATAATTTGTTTCATATATAACTCCGATTAATGTATTTTATAATTCGAATAATGAAAATTAGGTGATATACATATACATATATGGTTTTGTTTCAAGTGGATGAGATTAAAATGTTACCAAGAGATAAGGGATTTATGTAATAATAACATTATGTATTAGGAATATTTATGATTAAGTTTTTAGTGATAAGATTTCTTGATTTACCGATTTAGAAACTCATGAATTTTATTCTCCTCTGGTTATTTCTAGAGATTACTTATTTTCCTTTCTTTTTCCTTTATTTATGTTCTCAAGAGACCGAAAGAAAATTTTAATGAAATCTGACGTTATTACTCTCTCCAATTGAGAATCATATTTTACATTTAAATTTTTGCTAATATTTTTTTCAATAATTTTGTTAATATTATCCTATGATTGTTTAAATTTTGATTTACACACTATTTAGTTTTTCTAAAAATGGATTAAAATGAATAATTTTTTCATTTTTTGAATGGGTTACTTTTATATTTTAATAAAAAATGTCAATGGAATATTTGTTATAATGTTCATGACCAGAATGAAGTTTCCCACCATAATGAATACTCAATGCCTTATATCTTACGTTACTAATTTATATGGTTTTGTTCAAATAAATTTTTTTCTATAATATTGGAGATTTTTTTCATTTTAAAGAAGTTATATCAAAATGAATATGGAATTTTATTCAATAAATATTTCTAATGATCTTATAATGTTTAACATCACTAGATTATGTAAAATATTATTTTGTAATAAATTTATTTTTTTGATATTTTTATATTCACACAACATTGAATATAGATTCTGTTATATGAAAGCACCATGTATGGATTATGTTATATACAACACCAGGTAAACATTACTTTACATGAAAGACATAGATTATCCTGTAGTACAAACAACACTTTATTTTTATTTTGTTACACATAATTCTGAGTTCCTTCAATAACATGTGTGATATGCAAGACGTATTTTTATTAATTTATACTGTATAATTAATAGTATTACTTAAATATAATTATAGTTGTCACATAGGAATTGGAATAATTATTATTAATAATATTAATTAAATTATAAATATATGGTTCACAAATACATATAAAATGATTTTTATGACCAATTAACTTGAAATGAAATCAAAACCATCTTGGAAATAAATAAAATATTTTGCTAAAAACAATATTTATGAAATCAGAGAAGTTTTAAAAAAGAAATTAATTAAACAAATTTTTATAAAATATTTATTAAATATATATTGATATTATATTCAATAAACTATTTAACTTTTATTTTATGTGTTTTATGGACAAGAATGTGTGAATAAAACCAACTTTACTCATTAGGATTTATATTTTTATAGAAGGTAAATTTTCAAACTTTTAATTGAGAACCAGTTTTAATTATATATTTTGTAACATTTTAATTTTTTTTGAAAAATTAAACCTTATATTAGAAATCATATTATAAATGTTTACTGTGCGTTGCTTTTATGTATTTTTTGAGACGTTTCATTTTTTTGATGAATACTGAAAACACATACTTTTAATTCAAAAAATATTTTTCTTATATTTTATTTATATAGTTAGATTATTTTATTGTTTCTATAGTATCATTAGATATATTATACATCAATTAATCCTATTTAGTTCATTTTCACCAATTTAACATTGAAAATATATACACAATCATCTCAAATTTAAAAAAAAATTTCCTAAAGATCTAGTATCTGGACATGTATATGGATTTAATTTTAGATTAATTTATGCCACTTATGTGATTAGAATTTGGAATAATGGATAAAATATTTGGAATCAGAATCAATATTAATTTACAATATGTTCAAATTAGTTGTTTATAAAAAATATTCTTAATGGTAATTAAAATTAATTACAACTACTAAGGTCAAAACTAGCTTAATTAATAACTAAACATAGAAAATAGGGTGTCAAAATGTCCTCAAAACTGCCTAAAAACAATGTTATGGCTATATTTACACCATTACACCTCTAAATATCTATACGTATTCATTAAAAACCTTGGGGGACATGTAAAATGTAGGGAGAACTCAAACCATATCCAAAGAACCCAATGTATCCCTTTTCCCTCTTATAGAAGGCTTTATCTCCCCATATCTTTACATCTAAAATCCATTTTTAATAAACCAAATCCTACCAAAATCTTACCCAAAAATCCCCACCTTATTCTAAGAAGCCTCTCTTTGAGATTAAGTACATTCATGGAATCCATTTTGTTAAAACCAAATGGAGTTACCTAAAGAAAAGGTGACATCAATCCTTAATCTCCTTTGTTTTATTTTTATTATACACTACATAAATTAAAATTTTTACATGATTATATAATAATCTCAGTATACTAAATATTCTTATATATTTCAATTGTAACTATTCATCCAACACTCACACACACCCACATTTAATGGAAAATGAACTTACTGTTATTTTGTACAGTGAACTATTTCCTCACGAAACAATGTTATTCGTTTTTTCCCTTAACACATCTCAAATTTGGTAATCAAGATGGAAAATTTATTTTATATATGATATATATTATTTATTTATTTTTATTTAATTATTATATAATAAATTCTTTCTTTATTTCCATTTTTTATAAATATGATAATTGCTTTTATGAAATGGTGGATTGTCGCCTCCTCAAAGTGATGTGATTCATTAACACTCTACATGGAATGTATTATGGATGGGATTCATAAATTTTTTTGATAAATATTATATAACAATTATACCTTAGTTATTAAATAGATATAAATATATTTCATTTAATTTCGTTTTTTTCAATAAGTTAATTAAAAAGAAACAATGTTCTTGTGTATATACGACATATCGTCTCCATGAACAGTGTATTCTATTTCATATTTTTCTCTTTAATAAATTATTATAAAGAAATTATTTTTGGATATATATTATACTTATATCATATTTTATATTTTTTAAATCATGATATTAGTACAATGACCAAAATTTTAACAAGTTATGTCACATGTGAAAAACAAAGTAGATATTATATGAAACATAATGTTAACATGGATTTGTTAATATTTGGATAATATATATCCATATATATTATTACATATAAGAATATTTTTCTATGTTATATTTATAATAAAATTATATTTATTATATAGTCAGTTTGAATGAATGTGATGAGAGTCAAGACATAAGGTATGGGTATTTATCATCTCATTTTTTATTATATGTGAGATACATGCCAAATTCACTACACATTTATTATTATGTTGTATATACATCCCATGAATGTTTTATATGAAAATTATACTAATTTGTTTTGGGTATTTTCATATCCATTTTTTGATATCTCTTTCTTCGGGTTTATATTTCAAAATTTACCAAATCGGTAAAGTAGTTTGGTCTAAATTTTATTTCTTTGAAGAACATTCCATGTTACACATTTATATTTTTCTATGAAGTTTATATAATACCTTTGAGAGTTTACAACATTAATATATATATTTCCATTGTATTTTTAGCTTCATATAATTTTATTGTTTTCATTTTGAAATGATTCAATGTTACCATAGTGGTATCATTTTATTGCTACAATCTCAATGTTTATTGAGATTATTTATGTTATACATCCATTGATGAAATATTATAATCCATATCTAGATAATTCTAAATAATATTTGTACCATATGTTTATTTATGTAATATCTATGTAATGGTGCAATTTTTACACTATTTGGTACTTAAGATAATTAATAACTTATTAATCAAAATATGACATTATCAATCCTTTCAATTAGGAATATGTGTTCTATAAAAACATTGTTTTATAAAAATGATTTAAAAAAGTATATTATATTATCTTATATTTTTTATAAAACATTTCTTACGATACTTTACCTTGAATAACAGTTTTAAATATGGAGTTTCGTATCATTTTCTAATCGATTCACTTTTCTAAACTCTTACATTGCACAGCAATATTATTTGATATGAATGAATTTATCCTCCATCATGACCATCCTAATTGAAGATACTTTTAAAATTTTACAAGATTTCTTTTTATGAAAATGATTTTCCTAATAATCTGGAATTTCATTGTCTTCAAAGATAACATCGAAGAAATAGGTTTTTTAAAATGTTTTATGCTTTAAGAAGTGTATTAAATTATTTTTAAAGCATAAATCAATTGTTTTCAAATATATTTTAAATGACTTTTTTTCAATGATGATTTCCCTTAAAAAGTGATTTGATTTATTTATGTTTTTTTATAAGTTTTTGACATTATTATCAATGAAAACGATCTTATTAAAGGTTTAATGTTTTTCAAATATCGAAGAATAAACTATATATTTATCAAGAAATTATTTAAATAAAATTTAAAATATTTATTTATAAGAAAATGTTTTTTACATTGTTTTATGAAAAAGATTTAAAAAAATCTATTTAAATTAATAAATGTTCCATGTGATTTTTCATAATCCTTCACCAACTTATATGACATACTTTCTTATAGTTTATTATTTACTGTGGATATGATACCAATAATACAATTCATTTTTTTCTTGAATGGTTTATGTTTAAATGAATTGATTTTTATGACACTCATTCATCTTCCATGAGTTATATTCTTTAGAAACCCGTTCCTTTTCATGGGTTATTGTTTGGTTAAGTTATTATGAAACCTATAACTTTGTCAAATGTAATGATATGATAAAATTTTATGATACTTATTTCATTTTATGGGTCATGGTATGATGTTTATACAAGCCGTCTATTTTTATGGGACATTATATGATTCAAATTTTATTATTTTATGGAACATTTATGTAAGATTTTATTATCTGATGGGTGGGACATATCTCTCTCTCTAATGCATTGGGTGAGGATTAAAATATCATTATATAATTATGGGAATCAAGTTTATGGGCTTTATCCAATGTGGAAATATTGGGAAACTTGATCCACTATGGGAATATGGGGAAATTAGTTCCATTATTGGGCATATGGTAAAAACCAATACACTACGGGAAGATGGGTAAACCTGATCCACTATGGGATGATGGGGATAACAGATCCCAAATAATTAAAGGACTATGATGGGGGAAGATGGTGTGTCGTAACTAGTAGGTTAAGTCCCAATTAATCCCTATTATAAGTTCTAGAAAGGCATCTTGACTTATAGGGAATGATATTACATGTTTATGTGTATTCCAAAATTTCATGTCTTACTTCTATGTTATGCTTTCTTGGATTATGCTATTGATTTAATTATTATTCGTGTATTAATAACATCCAATGTTTATTCCATGATTCTTGTTTATGATATTTGATATGAAGGTTGTGTTATTATAATAATACAACCATGTTATCATATCCTTATGCTCATGTTTATTCATACAAATCTCCCTTGTTTGACCTTATTGAGAAATTATGATCCCCTATTTTTATGTTTTCCTTCAACAATTAATGAAGATATGTATTATGTATGATGGGTCACACAAGGGTTCTAGTCATGTAGAACCTAGTGGGAGATAAGGTTTCTCAATTATTTACTATTGTTTTTGTTTCCATGTTTCCAAAGGAACTAGACTAATACAGTCTTTGGGAGTATATTTTTGTAATGTATTATGTATTCCATAAAAAATATGTAATGTCTACATACATTAAGATTGGGGTATTATAGTTGGTATTAGAGGGAATGTTTAGTCATCCTTTGGGAACAAGGAAGAGAAAACATTAGTGATATCCCTAGGAATATTTTCTATGGATATGTCTATAGATGTCTCTAAGGATAATATTAATGATGAGGAAACATATTTGAAATTCCTTGGAATTTTCGTAAAGGATAGAGTTGGTGGTTTCTTAGAAGTACATCTCTGTAAGGATACTATAAGTGGTAGTGGATCTCACACTAATTTACCTAGGGATAATAACTCTGAAAAGGTGTGTTTGGCCAGACTTGAGCTTAACCTGGTACAAAAAAACTAGCCTTACTGCACACTTCATTGGAAACTCCTGGGGGATATGCTTTGAGAATTAACAAAAAATTAGTAAACTATCATGAATGATTAAGGTGTAATATCCCTCTTAATATCCTATGATAACCATTGTTTTCATAGATTAAATAAGTAGGATCCCTTATTCAGACAACCTATAAGTTATTTTTTTCATGATTATGATGTTTTACATCGTGATAAATGTTTCTCACATTATAAATATTAGTAGTAGTCAATGGAGGGATCTAGATGGAACATGATTCATATCAAATGCGATGGATAATATTTTGATGAGCAATCAAATTTTATGATCACTAGAGTAAAGGATGTTTGGATCATTCCTAATCAGTTTTCATGGAACATGATTAACAATGTCTACATTAACCAAATCATAGAATCACCATAGAATAGAAGTAAGGATTTAAACTTGAGTTTGGGTAATTGAGACTATGGAGCAAGAAAGATTTAGATTATTTTGTGTCAAGAATATGTGGACAATCTCATATGTTAATTTGTTTGAGGAATGAGAAGTTGTTTTGAATATAGAAAAGTAGGAAAAAAGAACGTATATGCATAGGAAATATGAAGATTTCATTTAAAGTAATGTATGTGAAAATTATCCCTCCTAAGACATAATCAATCGTTAAATGCTTTAAGTGTGGAATTAGTTGTCATTATGCAGCTCTACTAGAAAAATAGGCTAAACTAATGGTGTGTATCCATGTCTGTAGACCCCAAAACAATGGATATATATTACAACACTGGTATTAAAGGGCATGTATCCAATATGCATGGGTATTTGAAAAACCCTATATCCATGATTCAATCTGTGGAAATAGGGATATTCCCACATTTCAAAATGTGGAAATAGGTCTATAGCCATAATTTATAATTATGGAAATAGAATCCACCATGTAGACTTTAATCCATAGTTCTAAACTATTTCTATAAGCTTATTTACACATTTTGAATCATGTAAATAGTTATATATCCTTGTTTTATAACCATGGTTACAACCTTTTCCACATATACAAATTTTTATGTTTATAAACTGTGCAAGTATTCCAATAACCATGTTTTCAACCATGGCATTAGGCCTTGTTCCAAAATTTAGCAAAGTGGCAATAACCTCCATATTACAAAAAATTCTACCTTACAACCTTCTAAAACCTTTATCCTCCCTATAAAAAGTTGAAAAATGAAAACACTTGCTACTAAAAGATCAAAATAAATATAATCCAAATTCATATGTTTCTTGTAAAAGAACCCAAATTATAGAAGAACAATTTAACTAATGGAAAAGAGAGTGTAACCCAAATCATGATATTGGTATTTTTGTGTGGATTTGTTTCCATTAAATAGTACATATGAAAAAAATATATCACCCCATTGTAAATAATACTATATATGAACAATTTCATAAAAATACATTGTTTACATACAATTATATAGAATAGAGGTTAAATATTTTTAACTAACCAAAAACAATTCATAAACCCATGTTTGGATTTTGAAGTACCTAAATTTGAACATATTTATCTAAAAATTTATTCTTAGAGATTCAAAAAAAATTCAATAAACAAAATTCATATATTTCAAGTAAAGAAACCCTATGTATCATAGTATAATTTTGCTAAAGGAGATGAAATACAAAACCATATCATGATTGTGGACTTATTGTGGAGTCTTTTCCAAAATAAATTGCACAAGTAAACCAATATATAGTTCAATCCGTGAATTTAAATCCCACACTATAGTACATCTGACATGATTGTAGGATATATCTTCAACTTCATGAATATTATCATCATGATAAAATTGTAACATCAACCTGATTCTGTTGGCCCTCCTTAGATATTGACAAAAAAAATTACATGAAATTTCGTGGACCAGCACATTCCATTTCCAATAAACTCCACCTTATCTCCAACCCAATTATAGATATTAAAACCATCAAAATTATTGAATAAATGATATAAAAAATGACATAAAAAATACATGCAAGTTTCTAGTTGATCAAATTCCATTTCCAACAAACACAAACTCACCTCAAAGTATATTATAGAATTTAATCCCAATACAATGAGTGATATAATTTTGATGTGATATAATAATTTTGATCTATATAAATTTAGTGGGAATAAAAATGCTTATTTTTTTACGAAATTCTATTGAATATAGTAACTAACACAAAATGAAGCTTATTTGGGCAGGCCAAATCATGATTGATAGATAGAATATGTCACCTCAGCTTCATGCTTTACAATAAGAATTTTAGAATATGTTCCTGTTTCTAATTTTAAATCCTCATGATACCCAATTACTACCCTTCATCATCATGAATAATGAGATTCAAGGCAGATTGAAATCATATTACACATTGGAGAATTGAAATTCAACCTCTTCAAATGAAACCCACCACTTCAGGATAGACCACATGTTTCCCAATTGACACCTCTATAACATCACCAAGGTAACAGAATCATCTATATATTTGTGCACATGCATCAATACAATTGTTTTATTAGGATTTTAGGATCTATGAGGCCCCATGATGAATATCTCATTCATCTTCAACTAGAAAACCCTTATGAATGTTTTAAGTTGACAAACCTATCATTTTTTCACTTCTGTTAACTCAATGCATTCTATACCCAATCATTCATTATCCATGATAGGATTAATATTTATCATGACATATCCTTTAATTCTTCTTCAATAGATACATATTAATCTATAACAAAAAAAATACCCTTAATCAAATGGGATTTACACATAATTATGTTTTTAAAAGAATGTATTATACATAATTTTAATATGTATAGTGAGTCTTAAATAATAAGTAATGGATTAGAATGAATCATAGAAACATACACTATTTTCAATGTATTTAATATTCCTAAAGAATTTACCAATATTTCATAAATAATAACTAGAACCATTGTTTAAATAGTTTTCAATACATGGTATAATTTTGAATTAAAAGTAAAGGTATTAATAATTTTCTTCTTATGTTCCTTCCCAATAACTCTTATGTAGTTCATAGGAATCCTCATCCATTTTTCATTATCAACTCATTACCTTACTGATGTTCATAGTCTCCCCAACACATCATCTTTTAGAACTAGATTTCAATTCCAATTAATCATGTGATAGATCTTACATATATTTATCCCATTTATTTAATAATTTAGATTAAATATCATTGTAAAATACATGTTCCCATACGTTAGAGAAAATTATTTCAGGACAATTTTTCTCCACCCTACACACGTTTATTTCTTCAACTATTATAAGCTCAATAAATACTAGATATCAATGAAATATGATATATCCATATTAATATAGTAGTAAAACTAATTTCATATACCATCATTCCAAAACATCATTAATTATATTAAAATATACTTTTTCATTATCTATATTAATCATCTAGACATATAATATTATTTAGTGTTACCTTCGAAAATAAAATTTGAAACTTGCATGGGTTCTTTTGTGTGAAAATTTAATATTCAATATATAATTTCCATTCAGATTTTTTCAACATCTTTACATTGATATTATATTTACATTACTTATATTTGAAAAAAATATATTTATCTTCATCACAATCAATTTGGTTTCAATCTCCCCCATTGGATTGTTTTTTCAATAAACTATTCAACTCTATAATGATACATTGTTAGGATAAAAATTCAGTATCAACTATACAGACATCTGCTTCACCTCTAACCCATGAAGTGAACCAAAACACCCTACAACCATGTATATATTTTCCCACCTTTTTCATTCTTTAGATATATTGTATTAGTTCATTTAGAATGGCAAAATATCCTTTTTGCAATATGCAGAATACATAATAATTAAAAGATGAATGGCACATCCACATCTACAAGAAAAATATTCTTCTATCTAAATTAACTGTCCACACATTTTTTCATTAAATAAATAAATGAATCAACTTTATCCAAACTCTCTATTTATGAAATTTAACATTCAATGGGGAAACAATGACTAAAAAATTCATGATAGTAACCTTGAAGGATGTCTTGGATGACCAACCTTAGGTTTTTCATGTCAGTTGATAAATGTTGTTTACTCTCCTAAATACCTATCAAAACTGGAAGCATGTTTGAATGAACAACCTCACACTTTTGGGTAGTGTACTCTAACTTATGTTTATACTCTTTGATTTTATTATACAAATATTCCTCAGAAAAAATTGTTTTTTGGAATCCCTAGGTGATTGTCACCACTTATAAGGCCTTTTAACCATTAATACAGTCTTTCTATATTTTAGAATTTTTAAATGTCTACATTTTTTGGGTTTTTATATTATAATTATAATCTTATTTGTTTGTTTTTATATAAACCTAATGTGTTACATTTATTTATCATATTTCTAAGAATTCATTATTAAAGATTGTCAAAACTTATATTCATGTATATGAACATAGATGAAATTATATAGAGAGTATTTAAAATATATGAAAATGTAGAGAGTTTTCATAAATAAATCTATACAAAATATATAATATTAAAACTAAATGGATTTTGTATATTGATTTAAACATGTTATAATCAGTTAATAATGTAAATTAACGAATTAAAATCTCAGGTTCTTACCATAAGAGTTCTAGTGTGGATAACTGAACTCATGGATTCTATAAATCCAACATAGTAACCTGATATTCCAATAATGACATACCAATGGTAAGAATTAATAATTACTATAAAACTATTTACTATGGTTACATATATTAAACATAACTAATAAAATATGATTTTAAAAATAATAAAACATCCATATTGTTAAAATGATTACAAAGGTCCATGAGAAAACCTTAAATTTTAGTAATGAAAAATAATAATATGACTTCCTATCAAAGGTTCGATGGGGATATAATATATTGTAATCTAAAATTTATATTTATAGTATAAATGTTTTTCCCTTCAAAATATCAAGTTCACGAGAGAAAATGTATATTACAGTACTTGTATATTATATTATTTCAGTATTATAGTATATGAAAATGTGAAAATTTATATTACAATATATTAAAATGTATATTACACTATATAAAAATGTATTATAGTAATACAATTTTATAATATTTTAGTATTTTAGTATTTTTATACCACAATAAATGAATATGTGTATTTATTCTAGTACTATATCATTATAGTATTTCTATATTACAATATTTTTATATTATAGTATATGAAAATGTCAAAATGTCTGCATATATTTATGATCTTATCACAATATTAGTATATTTCAGTGTGCAAAAATGTGTATGTAATATAGTATTTTTAAAATCAAAATCATAAGTATAAGAATAATGTTATGATGGTGTTTATGTGTCTTGGAGATATAAATTACTAACAAGTAATGAAAAATTAATGTGGTTGATATTACTAGTAGTCTGAATTACAATTGTTAAAAAAGATGTACAATCAGATGAATATGATGATTTGTCCTATTCTTCCTCTCAAAGTTTCATATTTGGTTTGATAGTATGAAATTTCTTAAGGGACAAATTATTCATCACACAATTTTAATCTTGGTTCCATAATGACAATTTTTAAATATAGTAACACAATTGAATTTTATAGAACCATGAAATAATGTCCCACCACACAATTAAACATTTAGGTTATTTAAATAATCTTCCATTCAAAATATAGACATATAAAAAATATAAAAATTACAACCACGCATGAAATATAGAGATCATGAAACTAGAATGCATAAAAAATAATTACTAAAAAAATATTTGTTGGGGAAACATAAGAGAGAATTTAAAAACAATGTGGTGTGTGGAAAAACCAATAAGAAATGATACAATAAAATTGCCTAGATTAAAATAAATGAACATCAACCTAACAATCCAAGAGGGGCAAACCTATCATCAATTCAAATCGTTCCAATTGTAGTTCTTGGAATATATGCATCTAGAATTGATAAATGACTGTAATTTTTCTGTCCTAGAGAACTAATTTGAAAATTCAAACTCATAACATGTCTAATTCAGTGATTTAAAATATGAAATTCCATGCTTGGATATAGATAATTCTCCTATAATTGCTTTTTTGAAAACCCTGAATACTAAAATAGAGTTGAATAGGGTTATTGGATGGACATGAACATTACACTGAGATTTCACATGGAAATAAATTAATAAAAAAATCAGTAGGAATAAAATTATTGACATTGTTACTATGTATTGTAAATTGATACTTTCTTTTTATATTGTCCACTAAATAATTTGTTTTTCAGTCTCAATTTAGGATGAAAATTATGTGTTCAACTGAATAATTGATTCTATAACTATGATGTCTTGAAAACAGAAAAAGGGGTACCCTTTAAAGTTATATATATTATTTGAAATCTAAAAAATGAATGGTTGTCTGGAAAACTAATCTTTTAAGCTTAAAGAGAATGTTATATTAAATTATTCTACAATTAGTTTAAAAATTCATAGTTATCAAATTTGCCAAAAATTTCTAGAATGATAAAAAATTAGAATACCCCAAAACATTAAACAACTAAAATAAATGTTATAAAAAATAGATAAAAACATCAAAAAACTAAAATAAAAATTTATCAAAAAATCTAGAACAATATTAATTCAAAAATTATTAGAATAAATAATTTTCTTATAACTAAATTATAGTAACCTTTTAAGAATTCCAAAAAAACATTTCAAGAGTACTAATAAATTTTCAAAAAATTTGAAATAAGAATATACAGAACAAAAGGATTTTATATAAATATATAAAATCCAGGAAAAATAACCCACACATGAAAATCGACGATTAAAACTTCCATTTCATGTCATCTTTATATGAATACAAATAAATGATTGGAAATAAAAAATTTAAAACAATGAACCATTGAATAAATGAGTCATCATGTTACTCCAATGTTGAATGTCACTATCTTGGAGTATAGACCTAACTTCCAATGATACATCTGTCATAATTAGCCTATTGAAAATCATTTTTTCATATAAATATATAAAATTAAAATCGACAATTTTTATTTGAGACTTGAAATGTAGTTGTCAAGTTTGAGAAAGGTTAAACGAAATAGTGAAAATGAATACATTCTAGATGTAATAATCTATGAATGTGAGTATAAAAAATATTTCATATTTTACTTAATAAAACCAATCAATTCACCAACCCATAGAACCATGTTCCTAGAGAATTTATTTCTCATGTAAAAAAAATAATATAGAGAGATCAAATATTATTTGTAAATCATCATGTATTCAGTGCTTGGAATGAAATTTTTTTAGCAAATCATTTTAAAAGAGAATGACAAACCAATAAAAATATTTTTTTAACTAAAAATAAAATAAAATAAAATATTAATTTAATGGAATTAATAGTGTATATATTTGTTGTTAAAAATATAATGGAAAAAATATAATTATTGTAATTCATTTAATTTTTTAAAAATAGTATATAAAGAACATATTTTCTTATATATATCCTAAAGGAATTTAAATTGAATGTAAAAAATGAATTTAAGATGAAATTATAATTATAAATGAGTTGAAAAATTTGGTTGATCAAAAATAAACCATGGATACTAATATACTGATTAAATATAGTCGATACATACAATAAAACCATATTCACATGAAACAATTTATAGATGGTAATGGGTATTGAATATTATTTGAAATAATGAGTCACTAAAATCTATAGAGTAAACATTTTATATTCGTAGACCATAAAATTTATTATAGGATTAAATCTATCATCATTAGGTTAGGTGAAATGTTTATACGGTGATTTGATTTAGATATGGAAATATATGAAATTTAGTGTGGTCAAAAATTTGTTGAAAAAATATGTGGTGCAATATTATAGAGGATATATCACATTTAAAACATATAAAAATTTGATTGGTGGGTATAAAAAAGTAAATAACAAAGATGAAATAGAACATGAGAAAGAAAAAACAAATACCTAGTTTTTATAGTAACATGTTTTCACATTTAACACATTTTTAGTTGGGGATAACCATGAAAATCACCATAAATTGCAGAGGTATGGATGAATGGTCACTGAAGATAAGTATGAATTGCTTAAGAGAGTAGATTACATGATGGTGTAACTATATAAATCTTCATAGAAAGTGTATTGGGAGTCTTGCATGGATCCTAATCATGTATGGTTTTAGTTCGGCCAATGCACTGATTGGAGGAGGAACTCGAGATGAAGGGGGTAGACGAGGAGAGGAACGCATGATGAAGATGATGGGAGGGATCATGTGAGGGATTGAAGAACTCAATGGAGAATCTGATGAGGATCATCCAAGTGAGAATTGATTAGTAGGTGATGAGGGAGAAGGGTTTCGATTCTGGGGGATGAGTCACGATGATGAGGGAGATACTATGTGGGAGATGCGTCACGAAGAAGCCAAATCATTTGTGGAGTTGTTTCCATTGGAACCCCTTTCTCATGGTTTTATCTATTATAAATCCATGGGTCATAAATAACCATGGATATATCTTAAGAAATTTCCATGGACTAATAAAACCATGCATATAGGTCATTTTTCTAGTAGTCAAAATCAATGTCTTGTGAGGAACGTTGATGAAGAGAATTAAAAATTTGGAACAAGTAATGGTTTTACTACTCATGATAAAGAGATCATGACTGACATTTGAAATGTATGAGTTTTTCTAATATTATTATTTATGATCATGATTAAATTTATTTTTATAAATTTTGAGACGGGATTCATATTTCATATTTTTAGAAAGGGGTATTAAAGAATAAGACGTTGAATCTTTGTTATTTATTTTAGAAGGAAGTGGGATGAATGATGTATTTATGTTTTGGAAATAATATATTATGTTTTAATAACATTAAAATATATAATTATTTTCTGTATAAGTTATTAATTAAGGACATCAATGGATATGTTGAATAGTTTTGATGAAGTGGAAAAGTTATTTCAAGAGAAGGTGATATTTTGATTAAGGGGAGGTATCCCATAATGTGTTCTAGAAGATGAGAAAATCATTCTTATATTCGATAAAGTGATGAATGATTTAGAGAAAGTAAATTATATAGTATTAATAACCTTATAAATGATAATGGATTTGTTGAAAAATTGGTTTATATTATTATGTATTAATTATAACTTCTAAAAATTACAGATTATATCCTAAAATATTTGGAATAAATGACAATGATTGTTTTCCAAATAGATTTAAGGTAATTTATGTTATTTCCATGTTTCCATAGAATATATGATGAGGGTATTAAAATTTTTGGAATGTGAAAATAAATATCTAATATATGATATATGAGGGTCAATGATAAGCATATTTAGTGACCTTTATTATAGATCTTTCTAATTTTTTCTTTCCTAAAGGATATAATGTTAACCATTTATGGAAATTTTAAGTTAAACTTCATACAAAGATTGTGAGATTAAAGTAATATATCACCACATGTGGATTTATGAATATTGGATAACATGTTCTAATTACATAGTGTTCATGGTAATTGAAAATAGATGGGATGAGTTATCATGGATCTCTTGATATATTAGTGCTTTTGAAATGAAAAGTTAACCTTCCCCTTTAGAGAATTATGTGAAGTGAAAATTCATCAAGACCCGACTAAAGGGTGAGATTTTAATTATGAAAGGGAATAAAAAATAGTAAGTATATCGTTGAGTGAAAAAATTATTAAACATTAGGAAAATGGTCTTGAAATAAAAAAAGTTACTATACTCATCATTTTTTATGATATCAATAACCTCTTTCATATTTCTTCACGTTAAGGTTTTGTGATTGTTAAATTTAATTTGGTCTCCCACTTCCTCGTGAATAGTTATATTTATCAATCTATAAAATTATTCTTTTTCTATGTCTACATTTTTACATTCCACCTTTTTTTCCTATATGTATTACTAGTTATGTGTTACTATGGTTAACTATTATGTTTCAAACTATTCATTTTTGAAAATAAGTTTTAGTATTAATTTTGATGATGTAGGTTTATATGAATGCAATTTTCAATTATTAAATATATGATAACCCACAAATATTTTTAGGTATAAATTAATTTTAATGTGGTTATAATTTATCACACTGCAGTTTTGTGAAATATATATTTTCTGAATTAATTTTTTCATTTTGACATTTTGAAATCCACAAAACACAAAATATTTCATCTCTTATAGGAATGATAATAGTCTAAATATCATTATATGAAACACCAGATAAACCTTATGTTACACAATAGAAATAAATTTCATTTTGGTATATGCAATAGTATGTTTGACTTGTGTTTCACACACTTATTAGTTCATTCAATTTCATGAGTGTCATGCATGACCTAGTTTTACGGAATTTCAATGTACTATTAATATAATCAATATTATAGAATTATAGTTATCTCAGAGCAATTGGAATGAATTTTATTAATAATATTAATTAAATTTTAAAATAATTTGTACACTTATATGTATTAGGAATTATTTTTGTGACCAATTAACAAGAATTGAAAATAAAACCCTGTTGAAAATATAAGAAATCGATTGATAAAAAAGTATATTTATATAAATTTTTTTTTTATCATAATGAATTATTTAATTTTATTGATATATTATTTCTATAAAATTTATAAATAATATATTAAATAAAATATTTAATGTTCATCTTATTTGTTTTGTAGTAATGAATATAAGAAGAAAACCCTCTTTACTCATAATGATTTATATTTTTTCAAAACGATTCATTAATACATTTTAGTAGTGAACCCTTTTACATATAACTTTTGGGTATTTTAAATATTTTATTTGAAAAATGAACATCATTTTTGAAAGTATATTAAAAAATTTACATTGGGTGAATTTTTGTTATTTTCATGAGAAACTTCATTTTTGATTAATAGTGAATGAAAATGAATTTTAATTCAAAATTGCTACTTCGTGTAATTTATTTAAATAGATAAATTATATTTTTATTTATTTTAAATTTAAATTAGATCATTAATACATATTTTAATACAGTTTAGGTAATTATAAAAAATTTCACATTGAAATTATATATAAAATCATCTCAATATTTTAAACATTTTCGCTTCAAATCACACTATCACGGCACATCTATGACGTTAATGTTAAATTAATATGTCTACTACATTGATTATAATTTTGAAAAATAGATTCTATATTTTTAAAAATAATTATTTATATCATAAACTATGTGGAACATAGTTTCTGACAAAAAATTTTAGTGAAGGTAATTGAAATTAATTATAATTATCAAGGTGTAAACTATCATAATGAATGAAGAAACATAGAAAATAAATTATAAAAATGTACCTAAACATATAAAAAAGATATATTATCTAAATATTTCAAACATTACTCCCATAATAATACATAATAATTCATTTTATCCTTTGTGGGACAGTTAAAACGTTCGGAGCACTAAAACCCTTTCTCCAATACCCATTGTGTCCTTTTCCCCTCTTATAAAGGCCTCAAAATCTCCCCCTCAGTTTACACCTCTAAAGACCTTTTTATCGTCCACAACATGACTAAATATCATAAAAACATACCAAAATTCATCTTATAATCCTCTATTTGGGTATAAATCCATCCAAGGAATCCGTTTGGTGAAATCCAAAAGAACAACTCAAAGAAGAGGTTACATCCTTTCTCAAGCTCCTTTGTTTATATCTATTATACACCACCTCAGTTATTATTCTTACATGATTATATAATAACCTAAGTATACTAAATAAACTTAATTGATATTATTCTATGTTTTTTACAACACTTACTCACACCTCTATGTAATGGGTAAAGAACCTACCATTCTTATGTAAGGAGAACTACCACCTCACAAAATGATGTTATTTGTTTTTCTATTACCACCTATCATGGTTGGAAATTATGATAGAGAATATATTTTTATATGATTTATATTATTTATTTATTATTATATAACACATATCATTATAATTTTTATTTTTTTAAATACGATAATTTCGTTTGGGGAATTTGGACTACTGCATCTTCAAAGCAATGTGATTTATTCACACTATGCATGGAATGTATTAAAAATGTCTTTAGAAAACATTGATGATATAAATAAAATAAAAATTATAATGTAATTAGTATATATATATATATTATTTATAATATTTTTTTCAATAAAACAATTAATGGGAAACAACGTTCATGCATACATGTGGCCTATCGTCTCCATGAACGATGTATTCTATTTCATATTTTTATCATTTATTAATTATTATAAATACATATATAATTTATATAAATGAACTTTATTTCAATATTTTACATTATTGAAATCATAATATAATTACTAGTAATAAATATATTACAAATTAATACACATACGAAAAAGAGTGAAGATATTACCAGAAACATAACTTTAACATTGAAGTGTTAATAAGAGGGAAATATAAAGACATATATGGTCTTATATAATAAATTTAGTTATTTGGAAGATTTATAATAAAAATATATTTATTATAATTTAGGATTCAGTATGTATTAAGATATTCATTACATTAGGTAAGGGGATTTCTCAACTCAGTTTTTCTATTTGTGAGATATATGCCATGTTCACCACTCATTTCTTTTGTGTGGTGTATATAATACCTATTAATTTATTATATGAAACATATTATTAATTTATATTTATTTAAATATCAATTTTATGATCTTTCTTTTATCATTTTTATATTTCAAATCATTCTTAATCGGTAAAGTAGTTTTGTCTCAATTTTTCCGTTTTGAGACACAGGTCATGTCATGCAGCTATATTTTTTTATGAGGTGTATATATTACATTTGACATGTTATTTCATGAATTTTTTTATTTTAATGATATTTTAAGAATAATTTAATGTTATTATTTCCATTTTATTATGATTCAAATTTAATAATGTTTTAATATTTTATTGCTAAAATCTCATCGTTTATCGAGATTGTTTATGATTATGATTCAATTAATGAAATATTATGATCCATATTTCAATAAATCTCATGATTTTTCTTACACTTTGGTTTTCCATGTTAAATTTATGTAGTGATACATTTTTTACAATATTTTTATTTTAGATAATTATCATAATATTTTTATGAAAGTATGAATTTATTACTCCTTTCATTCAAAATATGTGCTATTTCAAAACCATGTTTCAAATAATGTTTTAAAAAATTTATTACTATTATCATGAAATGATTAAAACAAAATTGTAACCATATTTTAACTAAAAAACAGTTTAAAAAAGGAATCTTCTGGTTTCTTTCCAATTGAGGCACATTTCTAAACTCTTACGATTCAAAAGGAATGTTTGGAATGTAATGATTTATACAATATCATGACCATCCTCCCTTTGAAGATTACATTAAATGTTTAAAATATATATTTCTATGAATATTTATTTTAAAAATATTCTAAAAATTTAACTTTTTAAAAAAATGTATTTCATTTAAAATGATGTTAAAAATTGTTTTATGATTCAAGAAGTGTTTTAAATTATTTTTAGAGTTTAATTTAAATATTTTAAGAGCTATTTTCGATGAAAAATGTTTTAGAAATGTTTTAATTTTTTTTAAAAAATTATTATTTTATAAATTCCATTTTCTATTTTCAAGTTTATTTTTGAATAAAAATGTTTTTCAAAATGTTTTGTGATTTAATTTTTTTTCAAATAAATAAGTATATTTTAAATTAAAAAGATATAAATTAAATGGTAATTATTTAATTATAATAAAAGGACGTTTGAAATTATTTTATTAAAAGGATTGTCAATGAAAGGATATTTAACATATGAAATATTCCTTGTGATCTTTTAAAGTCCTTCTTCATCAAAGATGACATAATTTTTTTATTTTACGATTTACTAGGATTATTATTTTAAGAATATAGTTCATATTATTTCTTAAATGGCTTGTGTTTAAATGGAATGATTTTTAGGACACCAGTTCCTCTTCCACGAGTTATACAGTTTAGAAACCATTTTCCTTTCACAGGTTTTGGCTTATGAAATGATTATGAAACCTATCTCATTTTGATAATTAATAATATGATAAAATGTTATGATACCTATTTAATTTCATAATTTACGATATAATTTTTATATAAAAAATATATTTTTATGGGTCATGATATGATTCATGTTTTATTATCTTATGGAACACATATACATGATCTTATTATGTGATGGGTTGGACTCGTATCTCTCTTTAATTCATTGTGTAATGACTTATAAATGATGATATAATGATGAGAAAGACATCAAAAAGAGTGATACACTATGGGTTAATGGGGAAACATGACCTACTACGGAAATAGATAAAACCAGATCAACTATAGGAAGATAGGGAAACCTGATCCGCTATGGGAAGATGGGGAAACCAAATCCACTATGTGAATATTGTGAAACCCGATACAGTATGGGAATTTGGGGAAACTAAATCCCTTATAATGAATGGAATCCAATTAGGGATGGTTTTTTTCCATCCCAGTATGTGTTTTCCCCATGAATTTCCCTCATAAGTTCTAGAAATGCATCTTGACATCTAGCAAAAGATACTGTATGTTTTTGCGTATTCCATAATTACATGTCTTACTCTACTATTATGATTTCAAGGAATATTTTCCCGATTCAATTATGATTTATGTCTTATGAACTTCGAATAATTATTCCAGGATTCAAGTTTATGATCATTGATATTCAGGGTGATATAATCTAATGTTATTTGATGGTTCTCATAACCTTATGCTATTTTTTATGCTTACATTTCTCCCTTGTTTACCCTTACTACACAACTGAGCTCACACATTTTTATGTTTTCCTTCTAGAGGTTAGGAATATATTTGTTATGATTGATATATCAATCAAGGGTGCTAGTAATGAAGAATCTAGTTTGAGATAATGTAGCACACTTATGTATTTATGTTATTGTTTCTATGCAACAACAGACACTAAACTAACATGTAGTATGGGAATATATTTGTGTAATTTATTATTTATTTTACAAATATATTGTAATTTCTATGTACGATAATTTTGGTTTATTATAGTTGGTATCAATGTGTAGGATTATTCAACCTTTGGAAACTAGGATGAGAAAGTGTTACAGATATCCTTAGTAACATTTTAAAGGATATGTCTTGGTATGTCTCTATGGATATGTATAAGGATAGGGAAAATCATAGGAAAATGTCCTGGAATTTTATAAATGTATAAAATGGGTGTTTTCAAAGAATTATATCCTTGTCTGGATATTAAAACTTTATCTGGTTGTAAATATATATTATTATAGATAACTACTCTAAAAATGTGTGTGAGGCATGACTCGAGCATAACCTGGTACACGACAACGAGCCTTGTTTCACCCCTAGTTTGAAACAACTAGGGTATAATATATAATAATAACTAAACACATTATGAACAATAATTAAGTATTTAAGTAGAATATGACAATAAATAACCATGGATAAGAATTAGGTGTCATAAATTAAAGAAGAAGGAGCCATGATTTAGACATCCTATAAGTGATTTTTTATTGTTGTGTGATTTTCAATTATGATAAATGTTTCTCATTCAATGTTCTCCGGTTGTATTCAATTGTGAGGATTGTACCTAAATATATTCATTATGAATGTTATATAAAATTTCATAAAGAGTAGACAAATTGGATGATCAATGGAGTGAATGATATTTTGATCATTCATAATAATATTTCAAGGAACATTATTAATAACATGTACCTTAACCAACTCTCAAACCCACCAAATAAAAGAAATAAATAGATCACTAGTAATTTTGGTAATAGAGACCATGGAGGAAATAAGATTCAGTTTCTTTTCAAGAATGAGGAAAGAATAAACTGAGGTAATTTCTTATGGGAACAATAAGATGATTTGAATGTTGAAAAGAGGGACACAAATCAAGTAGCTAGAAATGTGATATGAAGTGTTTGGTTTATAATGTGAATGGAAATATCATCCTCCCTAATACATACTCAAAGTTTAAGTGATTTACATGTGGAATGAGTGGTTTTTATGAAAATATATTTCTTATGTGAAAGGTACATGAAGAGATTCAAATAGGTGTTATAATTAATTGTTTTTCTTCTAATGATGAAGAGACCACAAATGAAATATGAAATGTATGATATGTTCTAGTAGTATTATTGATGAGAATGATTAAATTGATATTTCTAAATGTTGATAAATAATTAGTATTTTATATTATAGGAAAGGGGTATTATGAAATAAGATGATGAAGCTAAGTTAATTTTTTGAGAATAAATTATGATGAATGATGTAATTATGATTTAGAATTTAAATATTATGTTAATGGTGATGATAATGTAGAAAAGTGATTTCATAAAAGGTGATATTTTTATCAAGGGACTATAACACATAATTTTTTCATGATGATGAAAAAAACCACATTTAGCTAGGATAAAGTGATGATTTATTTGGATAATATAAAATGAATTGTATCAATGGACATATAAATGATACATGATTTTTTGAAAAATTGGTTTATATTATCTTGGATTAATATTAAAACATCTCGGATTTAGGGAATATATCCACAAATATTTATAATAATGAAGTATGCATGTTTTCAAAAAGGATTTATTGTAATTCAGGTTATTACCACGCTTTAGGAGAAAATACTATGAATGTAATAACAAGTTTTGAATTTTAAAAACAAGATATGGATTATTATATATGAGCTATAAATGTTAATACAATTTTTTTACCTTCATTATAATTCTTTGGAATTTCATATTTCTGAATGGTTTTAAGGTTAACTATTTATGAAACTTTTATGTTAATATTTGGATGATGATTTTGAGAATAAAGTATTATCTCCCCATGATAGGATTTATTCTATTGGATAACATTTTCTGACACAATTATGATTATTATAGCTAATGAATATTGGGATGACTTATCATTGATCCCATGATCTAGTGGTACTTGAAGATTGAAAACATCACCATCCTTTTAAAAGAAATAGGTGAAGTGTAATTTTTTCAAGACATGACCAAAGGGTAAGATTTTACTTATGAAAGGTAATGAAATGATGTAAGTATATATTCTAGTAAAATATTTATTCAAATTTATCAAAATGTTCTTGACTTAATTTTTTTATATTATGTTAATTTTTAATGATATTAATGACCTCTTTTATGTTTATTCACACTACGGTTTGGTAATTGTTATCATTCTCTAGATAACACAATTTTTTATGATCAGTGATCATTATTAGTCTCTATTACTATTTATGAATTTATTCCATGTACTTGTTTTCACATCCCAAATATGTTATAATATTTGGGAACCTTATTATGTGTTACTTTGGGTAACCATTATGTTTCCAACTATTCATTTTTAAAGTATGTTTTAGTATTCATTTTGACAATGTCGGATTTTATGAATGATACATCCAAGTAATAAACCCTTGACAACCATGAAAAATTTTTTAGTGTTAAATTCATTTTAAGGGGGGAATAATGTAAAACCCCATGTTTTGTTCAAATATTTTTTTGAATTAATTTGATCATTTTTATATTTTGAAATATACACAACACTGAATATAGCTTTTGTTTTACGAAAGCACTATATCAAAATTGTGTTATATACAACACCAATTAAACCTTAATCTATATAAAATAATTATATTATAATTTGGTACATGTAAAAATGTGTTTAGATTTTGTTATACGCAATGTTGAGTTACATTAATGACTTGTGTGACATGAAGGACCACGTTTTACCAAACTACAATGTACTATTAATAATAATATTAAAATATTATTTTTTCTATCACATAGCCATTAGAATGTTGGTTATTAACAATATTAATAAAATTATGAAAATATAGAATACACATACATATAATAGGAATTATTTTTGTGAACAATTAACTTGAAATTAAAATAGGACCATATTGAAACTATAGGTAATTTTTTAACAAAAAATATTATTTATGCAATAAAACACATTTTTCCCCAATAAATTAATTATACCAACATTGATAAATGATTTATAAATAATATATATACATTAAATCATCTATTTAATGTTCATATTGTGATTTTAATATAATATTAGATAAGAATCAAACCAACTACACTCATTAAGATTTATATTTTTCTAAAAGGCAATTTTACAACCATTTAATGGAGAACACATTTTATATACAAATTATGTAACATTTATTATTATTATTTTAAAAAATAAACTTCATATTTAAAAGAGGAATATAAAAATTTACATTGGGTTAATTTTATGTAATTTATTTAGAAGTTCCATTTTTTTGAAGATTGAAAAACATAGAATTTTAATTCAAAACTAAATTTTCACGGAATTTATTTATATGGTTGTAATATATTTTTTATTTATTATAATGTTAAATTATTAAAATTAATAATTAATTAATCTTATTCAGTTAATTTGTATAAATTTCACATTTAAATTATATATAAAATCATCTCAATGTTTTAAACATTTTCTCTTAAAAACCCAATTGTCCCGACATGTAGATGGGGTTAAATTTAAATTAATTTCTATCACTTATGGGAATAGAATTTGGAAAAATGGATTCCATATTTTGAATAAAAATAATTTATAGAGTATTATATGGTGAACTAAATTTTTTTCCATAAATATTAATGAGGTAATTATATTTAATTTCAATTATTACTGTAAAAACTAGCTTAATTAATGTCTATACATAAAAATTATGGTGTAAAAATGTCCATAAACGTTTAGAAAAACTATTTTATATCAATATTTCAAACATTAAGCCTCTAATTATCCATAATTATTAATTTTAACCCTTGTTTTATGGTTAAAAAAATGTTTATCACTCAATCATTTTCAAGAATTCCCAATGTATCGTTTCCCCTCTTATAAAATCACTCCTCTCCTCCACATATCAATAAACTTATAAATCTGTTTTGGATCATCAAAAATATAAATATATATACTCCAAATATTCCTAAATTTATATTATAATCTGCCATTTGGTAATAAATATATCATATAAATCCCTTTGGTGCAAACCAAAAGGAGTTACACAAACAAGTTGTAACATCCTTTCTCAAGATTTTTTTTATTTTCCGTATCCACCAAATCGATTATTATTATTCCATGATTATATAATAAACTATGTATCCTATATATACTGATTTTTTAATTATAATGGTTCTACCTACACTTACATACACATCCATCTAATGGGAAATAAACTTGTAATTCTTGTGTTTGGTGGAATACTACCTCAAGAAAAGTTAATGTTCATTTTTTTGCATTACCACTTTTCATGGATGCGAATTATGATGGAAAATTAATTTTTAATATTATATATATTATAATAATTATTTATTTATAATTTTTTTATTATTATATAATATATACATTCATGATTTCCATTTTGTGTAAATGTGATAATTTTGTTTGTGGAAATGTAGACTACCGCCTACTCAAAGCGATGTGATTCGTTTACACTCTACATGAAATGAATTAAGGATGGGTTCTATAAAATTATATGATATATATGATATAATAATGATATTTAAATTATTATATATATATATATACTTATAAATATTTTGTATACATTTATTCTTTTAATATGATTATTAAACGGAAACAACATTCATCTATTCAGATAACATACCATCTCCATGAATGGGGTATATGATTTCATATTTTTACCATTAATATATTATTATAAATCCATATATATTGAATATACATTATATTTATATTATTTCATAAATTTTTTAAATCATAATATAAGTATAAGGACAAAAAATATAACAAATTAGGGCACATTTGAAAAAAGTGGATATTTACAGAAATGTAACATTAACATTGAAGTGTTAATAAGAGGGTAATATAATGACATATATCATTTTAGATATAATAATATGATTCTATGGTAATTTTATAATATAATTATATTTATTACATAGGAGGTTTTAATGAGTACGACAAGATTCAAGACATAAGGTAATTGGATTTGTAATCTCACTTTTTATTATCCATGAGATTCACGTCATCTTCACCACTCATTTATTTCTTGTGGTACATATACTACCCATGAATGTATTATATTAAACTTATATTAATATTTATTGGTATTTTCATATACATTTGATGATATCTCTTTCACGGGGTTTATATTATCAAAAGCTACCAAATCAGTAATGTAGTTTTCTCTCAATTTTCCTTCTCTGAGACACATTTCATGTTATGAAACCAGTTTTTTTATTATTATGAACACTACAAGAAACTGGGCTGGGGACATGACCCCACAACCAACACCCCAGACCGTATCCCATGCCACCTGAGCCATCTATATGGGGGACTGTTTCGCACCAATATTTTTATATGAGTTGTATATATTGCCTTTGACCTGTTATATCATGAACCTCCTTATTTTCATGATATTTTAACCATTATTTGATCTTTTTTCATTCAATTGTATTATGATTCAATGTTAAAAAAGTGGTATTGGTTTATTTTTAATGTATCATCATTTATCGAGACATTTTTTTATTATTATTTCACTGATAAAATCTTATAATCCATCTCTCAATAACTCTCATGACATTTCATAAACATTAGTCATTCAGGTTTTATGAATGTAATGGTACCATTTTTCATATCCTTGATACTTAAGTTTAATATTATTTTTTTATGAAAATCCACTTTATTTATCCTTTCGGTCATAAATATATGTTCTTTAAAATCATTTTTTTCTAAAAATGTTTTCAAATTATTTTTACTATTATCCTGTAAATTTTAAATAAAATTTTTACCCATATTTTATCTTTTTACAATATATATTTAAATTGGAACCTTCTTGTCATTTTTTGATCAAGGAACATTTCTAAACAATTTTTATGAAAAAAATGTTTGGCATGTTTGGAATTATCTTTTTTCTTGAAAATCCTTCTTTTTAGGCTTCCTTTGTATGTTTTTAAGATTTATTTATAAAAACTATTTCCTAATATTATGTACATTCATTATTTTAAAGTATATTTCAAATAAAAAGGTTTCCAAAAATTATTTTTGATTCAAAATATTTTTTCAAATGATTTTAAAAGCTTCCTTTAAATGTTTTAGAATATATGTTCAAATAAAATAGATTTAAAATATGTTTTACATTAAAAATGTTTCTAATTTGTTTTGCAGATTCCTGTATAATTTTTGAAGCCTATTTTCCAAGAAAATGGGGTTTCAAAAGCTTTTATGTTTTAAAAATAAGTTTTCAAAAAAATTTATATTTTCATCAAGAACTATTTTAAATATAATGGTATATCATAAATTATAAGAAAATGTATTTAGAAATGGTTTTATGAAAATGATTTTCCAGAAAAAGCTACTAAACTTATGAAATTTTCAATGTGATATTTCAAAATCCTTCTCTATCTAAGATTGCATACATTGTTATAGTTTATACATTAATGTGGATATGTTCCCAAGAATACCATTCATATTATTTCAAAAGGGATTTATTTTCAGATGGAAGGATCTTTATTACACATGTTCCACTTCCAAAGAATATTTATTTTTCAACCCATTTTTTTCAAGAGTTTTTCTTTGATGAAAAAATAATATAACATATCTATTTTCCAGAGGAAATTATATGATAAAATGTTATGATAATAATTTCATTTCATGGGTTATGATATGATGTTTGTGGAACACATCTCTTTTTATGGTTCATGATAAAATGTATGTTTTATTATATTGTGAAAATTGCATTTATTATTTTATTATCTAATTGGTAGAACCAAAATCTCCCTCCAATTCATTTGGTAATGATTTATATCTCATGATATAATGATGGGAATCTAATCGAGAGGCTTGATCAACTATATGATTATGGGGAATCCCAATCCACAATGGTAAGATGGGGAACCCTAATACACTATTCAAAGATGGGTAAACTCGATCCACAATGGAAATATTGGGAAACATGTTCCACTATGAGAAGATGGGGAAACCCAATCCACTATGGAACGATATGGAAGACAATGCACTATGGGAAGATGGGGAAACTCGACCCTTACATGTAATGGACTTGAACATGGGATGGTGGTGTGTCCTTCCCAATGGGCTTTCCCCTATTAATTCCCATGAAATGTTCTAGAAATGTTTTTTGACTGATTTGAAATGATATTACATGTTTCCATTTGTGCCACAATTCCATGTCCTACTTCTTTTTTTCTCAGATTATTTTCATGATTACATTTTGATTAATGTATTATGAACTACTAATACTTATTTTATGATTCATTTTTATGATCATGATATGCATGATATGATGTTACAATGTTTTGATCACATTATCATAACCTTATGCTCTTGTTTATCCTTATATATATCTCTTTTATACCAATACTAAAAAACTGATCTCACACCTTTTATGTTTTAATTTCCCATTTTATGGATATATTTAATATGTTTGATATTTTTAATAATGTTGATTTTCAGGTAGAACATATTGGGAGATAGTGTATCTCACTTATGTACCATTATTTATGTTTCCATGTTTCCAAAGGCACTAAACTAGGTCTTCGTACATCTTTTTTTGATGTTTTAATTATTCCTAATAAAGGATGTAATGCCTATTTAAGTTAATCATGCATCATTATAAAATTAATATTCATCTAACATGAAACCATTTTATGCCTCCTGTTATTTAGTGGGTGTATGATCTAATTATAACGTACCTATTATTATCTATATGGATTTTTTGATGGTATGGTTTTTGGAAACCTATTTCTTTCCCACATGTTAGGATATATGATTTTGTGGAAAACATATGAATGAATTAGTATTATGTGATGATGATCCAAAAATTATAAATACCAATAATTAATTGAGTAAATATGGATTATTCATCATATAAATATTTCTTGGGTGAATCAAATTCCATGTTGATAAATTTATGCATCAACCAATTTTTTAAGTCTATTAGATTATTCATGGTCCAAGTTTTCAAGTGAATAAGATTATCTGTGGATGTAGTGTAATGTCCATAAGTTTAAGTTAGGTTTTGATTTCATGATCTTGACATAATGAGTGAACCAAAATCTATTTATACTTATTAATTATGTTATAATGTTGTTTTTTCACTACATTCTTATGTCTATGTTATGATATTATGGGACAATAATGAGATTTTTTTATTCCCCACTCTTATGAATATAGACTATTATTATGTGAAATATTATTCCCTGATACATGTTTATCATCTATGATACATTGGGTATAATCATTGTAATTTATGATCATGGTCTCAAACCCTTTTACTTATCATATTGTCATGTATGAACATTGATTTACATTTCATATATTTTCCCATACAGAGCATTTGAGGATTCCCACTCTTATGTTTTTCCTTCCATGAGTTAAGAAAAATCATTTATTATTGGGAGTAACTAAGAATAATTTATGTGGGAAACATTTAGTATTGTTCCCAAAATAAGATATTTACATATTTAGTTCCAAATACACTAAAACATTATTGTTTAGCATGGATTAGAATGATATCTATTGAATATTCATTTAAAAAGATTTAATATTTATGTAGGAAAATATTAGGTCTCTATAGTTGGTATCACATTCTGGTATAGTTAATAATTAGATATTAGGTTTATAAAACATTGGTGAAAACCATGGGGATAATTCTGTGTATCAGATAACATACTAAAATTTTGTTAAGGAAGATATTATGTGGTTTTCCTACTAGTACATTCATGTCATTATTCTATAAGGAGAAAAAGTATAAAAATAAAGAAATTTTGGGGTGATAACCCCCAAAATAGTTTCTAGTTTATACTAACTATCATTATAGTTCATGGTGAGTGTTCCCTTAATAAAACAAGGTTTAAAACTCACTGAGTATTTTATTGGGTTAATTATTAGTTTCTTAATGGATCATTATAAAGTATTAAAATAGATTATAACAAAGTATTCCCTATGGTAAACTTATGTTTTTATAGATTTTAATGAAGGTATGATAATTTAGGCATTCTTAAATTATTTTTTGATATCTCACTGTGATTATTGTTTCTCACAATATGGGTTTGTGGTTTAAAAAATGACTGGAACTAGGAGGATTCATGTTAATGTTGAATGTGATCAAAACATGAATGAATTTCCTCATTATAAACTAATTGAAATATAAACTCAAAGGAGAAATTTTTTGAGTATTCCTAATTTTATATCATAAAAAATGAATAACAATAAAAATTTCTATGATTTTCCTAATAACCCAAATATTATGATGATAGAATTTTATGAAATTTCATGTTGTAATGATCAAAGATAAAAGAATGTTCAATTTTATTCAGGTCAAGAATATGAGAATGTTCACTTTAAAGAACTTATCAAAGGAATTGGGGTATGTTTTATATGATAAAATTAAGTTCATTAATAAAAACATTACCTATGAATTCAATTCATTATATATAGGGAACATGGGAATTATCTGTGCTAATTCAATGATATGAGGGATAACTCCTAGACCAAGGGCTTATGATTTTTTCGATCATTTAAGTTGAATTATTAAGTATTTGGACTCCTGAATTATACTATATATTTGTTTTATCAATATATTCTAGATTTATTAATCAAGAAACATATAAGAATTATTTCCCATTAGTTTTTATCTATTGATTTGAAATAATATATTGAACGGTACCATCATCCAAGAATAGTGATTTGGCAGTAAGGTGATATTTTCATAGAACACAAGATTAATATAAATATAATCCTAAATATCTACTTGATATTGATTTAATAATATTTAGATGTGATAAATATATGATCAAACTTAATATAGTATATTGGATACTATTGGTGACTTTGAAACAGATTTATGATTTGATGAAGAAATGTTTGTGTAATGTTTGATGGAGTTTAAGACATTTTTGAATTAAGGAATATATTCAATATATTTGATTTTATTAGAGGAATAAGTATAGTGTTAATATTTGTAAGTATATATGTTTTAATTGAGTTTCTTAGTATTGTATTTGTTAATAATGTTTTAATGGTTTCTATTTCTTCACATGTTTGGTATATGGAATTATGAGCTACTTTATGTTTTGTAGGGATAAATGTTAATGTATTTCATGAAAAAATATGTGATAAAATCATTCCGATTTTTTGATTCTGAATTTGGGAAGAAATTTTTTATTGGATTCTTAAGGTTAACTATTTATGGAATGGATTATGTTAAACACTGAGATTTATTGCTGAGGTTCTGGAGATTAAGTTAAATAATTTATCCATATTGGATATTTATTTATAAAAATTTTTGTTTTTGATAAATATTAATAGAAATAAGTAATGAATTTTTAGTATTTAATAGATCATATAATACATTAAAATTTAGTTTTTTTGCTTTAATAATGAATATATAATTTTTAATTATCATTTCATGGATAAAGTGATGAATTTGAAATTGATTTATGGGCAAAGAAAGGATGAAATTCTTTTTTTGAAATGTAAAGATACCATGTAAGTTTATTTTTCCATTTTATCTATAATTATATTAAATTAATCCCGTAACATTAGGAAAATAAACCTGAAATAAAAAATTTATAATTTTTTCTTTTAGTTCCAATGAAACGATGGCCTTTCCAGCCAAAACTAATTAATTGTTTTTATTCATTAAAATTCAAATTACCATATTCTTTATCACTCTCAATTAGTCATTGGATGCTTTATTTCTCATCTATGTACAAATATTAATTTCCCTATAATTTTTTCTTTATTTTGGTACTATATTTTTTTCTATTTTTGGTTACCTTTATGTTTTCCACTTCTAATTTTTAAAAGAAGTTTTTTATCGCTCTATACAATGTGAGTTTTAAACAATGGTAGTTTAAAATAATGATCCAATAATTGTTGACATAAAATTTTGATGGTGAAATTTATCTAATAATGGATGGGGGGAATGTAACACATATAAAATTTATTTTAAAATAGTAATAATCTTGATAAATTTCTCAACACACATCACTGAGCTTTATGTAGATTGAGTTATATTATGAAAAATATTATATTATAAATTTCACCGATATAGCATAGTTGATGAATTTAAAGGATTGAATTAAATTAACCTTATTATTTAATAAATTTATATTGTACCAACTCAAAATAAATAAATAAGTTAATAGTAAATAATTAGTCTATTTCTTAAAAAGTCATTCTATGTATCAAAAAAGCATTTTTTAATAATAATTTTTATATCTTTTGTCGAATAGGACTTAAAATTAATTTATTATATTTTTAGAAATATTATTTTATAAAATTAATACATTTTTTTAATTATCATTTAAAAATAATATTAAGATGAATTTTCATATTTTTCTGAAATGAATGATTTTTTAGTGAGTAGTTAAAATTATAGATTTTTTAAACACTGCCTTGTGTTTTCATTAAATAAAGTAATTTAAAATTTTAAAAATATTTTGGATTTTGTATTATTGTTAAATATTAAAAAATTTATTTATCAAAATATAATTAATTCCATTTTAATTATTAATAATCTAGATTTTGATAGAAGTCAATTTGTTTTCATAAAAAAACATTTTTCTAAAAATTGTTTTTCATTGTGTTTTGGATATTTATATTAAAATTGATTTCTTCCACGTTTGGTGATTTAATATTGAAAAAGGTATAAAATTTTTTTTATTAGGAAATTTAATTTTTTTAAAGAGGTACCATTTTTAGATTTTATAAATTGTATAAATGATACATTTTTATCACCACAATATGGATAAAATGGGTAAAACTAAGAAAAAAATATATGACACATTTGAAAAATTAACAAGACAATTTCCCTAATTTCATTGTATGGGAAAACTTCAACCATATACATCCCAAATTCTAATATATGTCCTTTTTGGGCCATATTTCCATGATAATGAATGTTATATTATTCTTTATAAAAAATCTAAAATGTAACTCTCTCGATTTTAGTTTCTGTAAAATCCTTTCATAATGAAATAGAGAGGGTATGTTCAGTTATAAATATCTATTTTAAACAATAAATAGTTTTATAATCATAGTTATTTACTTATAATTTTTAATTATTATATAATTAACTTAAAGACTTACGTAATTCTAACATTATAGTTATTTAGTTAATAGGAAGACAAAATATCTGATATTAATGATATTAAAATAATAATTTTTTTAAAAATTATAGTGTTATGATGATTTTTAAGTTAAATATACCATGTAATGAATATGATAAAGGTTTATATTTTAATTCCATAATTATTTGTATGATTTTAATGCCAATGTAAATGAAATGTTTCAAATATGATATTAATGATATTTTATGAAATATAAATTCTTTTTAATTAATGAAAATTAAAAAAATCATGAAAAAGGAAAATTATGATAAGAAATATTCAAAAAGATTATCCCTTTTCCATTTACAATCTAATTTTCAACTTATATGTAAAATTATATCCCCTAATAAGTGAAGTGGTTTTTACAACAGTTACAGTTACAATAAATTATAAATGATTTTAAACCAAATAACACGGTTTAAAATGCCAAAAAATCCAATATAAATATCCATATATGAGGATATTTTGATCGTAAACTATTTTTATTAAAAATATCCCATTCCAAATAATTTGCCTTTATAATGACTAAATTACTTTTAAATATTTTCTTTAATTTTAAGAGTTTTTTCCTTCCCTTATAAAATAACTCACCTTATCTATTTTATTTACATAATTTTGAGACATCTAGCTCAAAAAACCATACAAAATTATATTCTAAACTTCTATATCCATGAATTAGAGGTTCTGATATTATTAATGTACCAATCTAGTAGTGGTTAAAAAATGGTTGTAAAGGGTGCCTATCGAAGAAGAAGAGGTTAAAGCACTTTCGAAAAAGGAGAACTCCAGGTAAGGGATTTTCATCAAACTTTTAAATCTATCAAACACATTCTATATTAATAACTTCTATAAATTTTGTTGTGTATATACATCCCTTTAATGTATTTCATGATTATTCTCATGGATGTTAGGATATATATATATATATACACATATGGTTCTTTCTTTCACGAGGCATACGATTCAGTGTTACCAATACAATGTGGAATTTATGTTACAACTCTTTGATTATTATGATTGCTTAGTGATAAGACTGCAATGATGAAATTTTATGATCTAACTATCCAGAAAAATAAGAATTCTATTCTCCTCAAGTATTTTCATGAAATTTCATTTTTTCGATCATTTTATTGTATTTGAGAACTCCAGATACTGAATGAACATTATAAATGAAAAGTGACTTTATATATATAATCTGTCAAAAAATATCCCATGTCTATGTTGTCAAAAAATGGTTTTGATAATGTTTTTAATATTCTAAAATTATATTTTATGTCATTTTTACCAGTTATTTTATATTTAAAATATATTTTACAAGGATTATTATAATAATTTTATGAATGATTATATTTTAGGTTTTTACAGAAAATGTTAAAGATATCATTTTTTAATTGTATACGACATGAATGAAATTTCTCTCCATAATGACTACACAATGCTTTGAATATTACATTACAATTTTATACGGTTTTTTCAAATAATGTTTTTCCATAATATTCTATAAATTTTATTATTTTAATGAAGTGATTTCAATTTGAAAAGGATATTATCCTCAATAAATAGTCAATGTGATCTTTTAATGGGATTTTCATAAAATATGTGATCATTTTATGTTACATATTCTTTCATTGGGATATTATCTAATGATGTGATTCTTAATCTTTATGGGATTGTTATAATTACGATGATGTGATGTTTTTGTAACATGTTCCCTTCCCTAGGTTATGGTATATGATTACTGATTTATGATCTTAAGGAACACATATGAAAGGATTATGATTATGTGATGTGTGGGATTTAAATTATATAGTCCTAAAATTCACTGAATAATGATGGATCACTCATGATATATATATTGTAGGTGTGAATCTTATTTCATGATCATAATATTATGCATGGACCTTGTTTTAATTTATATAATAATATATTGGGACCTTGTTTTCATGTCCATAATAAAATGTGTTAAATTGGTGTATTGTAACTTAGTCGATGAGATGGAATAATTTTATTTCCTTAACATAATGAGTGGACCCATTTCAATTTATAAATGTTTACAATGTTAAAATTTTATTTTCTTTCAACCAAAATGTGTCTATTTTAATCTTTGATTGCTTATGAATAATTACTATTGATTTTCCCCTCTTATGAATGTTGTCTCCTATTATGATAAATTTTTTTCCACAACTCATGGTCATTATATATAATTTATTAGTAATTAACTTTTTAATTTATGATCATGATCTCATAAAATTATTATTATTTTATATATATATATGACCATTAATTAATATCTTTAATGTTTACGTTTAATTAGTATTTGAGCTCACAATTCTTCCTCTTTTCATTCCCATGGATATAATGAAATGTTTTATATATGGTATACCTAAGAATAATTCAATGTGGGAAATGCTGAATTAAATTCATGAAATAATAGGATTATGTTTCTAATATCCACGTATGTTAAATCTTTTTTGGTTCTATCAGGGGTTGTAATGTTTTTTATTGAATATTTATATAAAAATATGTAATGTTTATATATGTAAATCTTAGGTCACTATAAGAAAAAAGACTTCATATTCATTTCAATTAATGACACAAATGTTTTTAATTATATCAATAATAAAAGACAAATCATTTTAGTTATCATAGTAAATATGTTAAATTAACATTCAAGTGGTTTAGCATCACATCTTATCGTGGGTCATATATGGAAAATCTGTTCTAACAGATGACGGCTTTCACAGTAGACCTACAATTTTCATCAGTGAACTTTGAACACCTACAGCGGATTACCCATTGATGAATTATTCTAGTAAATTATGCATGTTTCCTTTCTGGTAAACTTGATAAATAAAAAATTCCTATATTTATAGAAAAAAGTCCTTGAAAAAAATTAATGTATTAGTTGTTCCATCAATATATGAAAAAATACTACACAATAAACATCCATTGAACTAACCGTATAATATTTTAGTTCTAGAATAATTGTTGGAACTAAAACTATTATTTGATGGAAATGGAGTGTGGTTTGTGTTTTTTATCTATCTTCACCTATATTATTAGGTAATTCCCAATGAAATAGTTATTTTAGCTAAAGCTGACTATAATATTGAAGGTTGATTTTGAATTCCATGTTTTTCAAATTTTATGGTGTTAAAAATATGGAGGAATAATCTATCATCGCGATTGGTAGTTTTCTATAATCAAATCTCCATTAAAATGGTAAAGGAATGAGTTTCAAGAATAATGGTATTTGATTCTTGAATATGTAGATCATTAGAAAAAATGACAGTAACCTTCATGATCATGAGAAGTTTCATCTTACATGAATAATGGTTTGAGATATTTCTCTTTGACAATGAAAAATCTTAAGGGAGAATTGTGACTTGAGGAGCACTGGGAAAATATTTTTTGAATGATATTGAAAATGTGATAAATGTGGTGGAGCATCACAAATGGTCAAGATAATAAATATAAGGAAACAACAACATGATTTTACATGAATGTTTTGGAGAAAAGTAAGAATAACTATAATTCCATGAAGGCTAGGGTGCTTCACTAATCTGATTTTCTCTATAACTATGAGAATAGTGATAATGCTAATAAAATATTGATTGATTCCAATTATTCAATTTAATTCATTATTCTCAATGATGATATATTCTATGATGACTAAATGAGCTTCAGGATGGCAGTGTGTTATGTGGAGGAAATTAGATTCACAAAGGTTGTGTGATTTGTGAAGTAGCCCCATAAATTGTTCTTCGTATTATCATATTTTATTAAACAATGATTTCAAAGTGAATCATATTAGTACACTAGTGCAAGTATATTATCTTGGTATATAGTGAAATATACAATAATAAAAACATATTGAATTTACATTTAATTTGATAAATTAAGTATGAATTATCCCAAAGTAGTAAGAACCAGGGGATTTATTGGATGTGTTTTGAGGGACGTAGTGTGTTATGCCTAAAATTTCGTAAAGATAGTGGCCATGTAATAGAGTGACTATTTCTAAACTTATTTTTTCCAAAACTATTGATGTTTAGTGGATGTTGGTATGACTAACACATTTTTGGGGTATACTCCTTGTACAACCCCCTAGTGGTGAACTATGTAAAATAGTTGTCATTCATGTAATCATGGGACATGTTTAATAGGTTGTTACCATTGTGGGAACAACATTTGTCACTTTTGAAGAAAATTTTGACACCTTCATTCACAATCCACTCTCAAAGTGTTCTATGGTCCTTTAATTCCTACATCAACTAGAGTTCCCAATTACAGTACATTGGAACATCAAGTGAAAACATGTATTCTGAATTTTTTCATTTGGTTCATCTGATTTAAAAGACAAAAATGGTCTTTATTTTCTTAAAAATCATTCACATGAATATTTTTTTCATGGAAATAAAATAGTACACCAATAATATAAAAAAATTATAAATTCCACTTCAATAGAACAATTTATCCATCAATTTCTAGTCACCCATGCCCCATTAAGGAATAATATTTCATAATACATTCATGGAATAAGAAAATGGTAAACATTACAAAATATTTCATATTACATAAATATTCTATAGTCAAGAAAAATTCCCTTCTAAGATCATGTAACACCCCAATCAAAATCACTAGGATTGAGCAAATGTCATAGAAAACCTCACATGTTTCTCCTTAAGCACAAGTGAATATTGAATAGTAACAAGGTTCAAATGTATCATTGAGAGACTATTAACACAGTAATTGAAACCATCACTAGATAAAATATCAAAAATATAATCCAAATCAACAATAAAATATAAGAAAAAAAATATTTTATAATAGTTTTCATGAAAATTCAAAGTAGTATAATCTAACACACCTGAATATTCCAGGAAAAAATTATCAAATATGAGAAATAAATTAATAAATAAATGTTTTGAAAAAAAAATATCCATATTTTTTATGGTATCAAATGTATCTCCCATCTTCGACGTCCTTATCAATTAACCACATAGACATATCCCTTAACTAGATACCAAATCTAGAAATTTACACACACACACACACTATGATGTCCATTTATGGTGTTAGTATAAACCATGTATGACACTACAAATGTGTAATTATAATAATTTTCCATGTATATATAAGTCAATCTCATGATGGAAATGAAATTGGGTACTAAATCATATATTCAATCATAAACCAACTGATCATTCCCAAAAAAATCTACTATGAACTCCATCCATACCTACTCCAATTCCACACTAGAAGAATATCAAATGTAGTCGACTATATGACATAGTTCATTTCATTAAAACCCCATAAAGCTCTACAAAAAAACTCATTCCGTCATTAAGTATGAACTATGCATCCTACTTTACGGGAATGGGTAACCCATTTCATGTGACTACATACATTCCTTAGAAGGTAATCATGCATGGAATCCCTAAACACTGGAATTTCTCTCATATGAAATGGAATTACATATAGTTAGATCACACCAGAATATATGGAAATGTAATCCCATGATGAATGGAATTAACTTGGTGTAATAATTCTATTACATGGTAGTAACCATTCAACATATATCCACCACCATCGATTCATGTCTTAAGAAAATACACTCCAAGGAGTCATATATATCCTTTAGGGCCACCTGTTAACCTGGGAACTAAAACCTAGATGCCCCTGTCACTACGCAAATCCAAATATAAGGTTTATCATAATAGATAAAATTATTTTAAAATAAGTAATTCCATAGGATTTGAATGTTAAATTGGTATTGTATAATATAAAATGTAATAATCATGTATTATAAAACATCACACAACAATGTTGTATTATAATGATAATACAAAATATATAAGGAACATATAATCTATCCAAACAAGGGACTCAAGGTATAACCCATGTAGCATAAGAATAAAATTAGAAATGGTATCTCCTCTACATATACACACAACCCAAAGAATGAAAAAAATTCTATAGAATCTTGGAAGATGGTAAGGGCTTCCTACCATTAACATATAATAGCTAGAATGACCGATTCATTGAAGAATAACACTTTCATCATGCTCATGAACCAAAGTTAACTATAAAAGATACAATTAATAATCCTAGATATTATGGAATTTTATTTTCTAATAATATATCATTCAAAGATATTAAATCCACATTAACTTATTTATTTGGATTTATCATCAATAGTAGATCTCAGATCTATTAATGATATGCCACCAAAACTCATGATCCAATACTAATCAATCAAAGAACATAAAATTTATATTAGATCATGATGAGGATCCATTTATCTTGACAACAAGAAAATTATCTATTATCAACTCTCATTAATGAGTGGGTATTTGGATTAGAACGGACAATTGTAAGCTAAATTGATTCACTGGATCAATCTAGACATCATGAACCAAAGAGGAGATGAAGAGGATTCATATGTATCCATGGGAGAGATCCCCATGAGGTTTTCATTTTTAAGAGAGTCATATTTGGGATGTAAATACATAAATAATAATATTGTTATATAATGGAAAAATTACATTAATGAAACTCAAATCTAGGCCCCACTAGTGGGATGGTTGAAACCATTGTTCGATTGATGTGCATGGAAATATTTCTAGGTATTCTACCTCATCCATCAACCATCCTATAGGATCTTCCAATATACTGACCCCATATTGAGTATAACCAGCTAGAAGGTGGCCTTGTTTCAGACACTAAGAATCCCACTATGCATCCAACCTCTAAAAAATGAACTCTCAGGCCCATTTTTTCATTAATCATATATCTAAATGAGAATAACTATACATGATAAGTTATAATTAAAATAATGTATGTTGAATGTTGATTATATTATCATTATTCCCTAATAATGAATTAATATCCTAGAGAGGTTTCTCTAGTGGTCTCAATTATGGATCACTAGCCATTACTCCTAAACATAATCCTCACAATCCCAAGTCTCCTCATGAGTTATTATTTTTAACCAAATTACTCAGAAAAGATGAAATATATTCCGTCAAAACTATTTCTTACTTTGATTTGTGATCTATATTGGGAACACCATAAACGTTGTGTCATTGATAAGGTTAAAATCCTCAAAATTAATCACATGCATAAGACCAGGAATATATCTCTGAACTATATGACATCTATAAATCAATTGCACCTATATCATAGAAGATTATCCAAATGGTAGGACACTATCCTTTTTCACTCAGTAAGGTTGAATGGTATGAAAAATCAATAATCTAGATCCCCTTGTTTATATTTTTATTCATTCCCTAGTAGATGACCCACCCGTAATAAATAAAAATTACCCATAGTGAACTGAAATGGTTTCCTCCTCCTATTAGTATATGATCACTTCCTACTCTGAGTAGTGACTAACTGAATTTAGATTAATTAATCTCTATGGGGTGTCATGCAACATACATAGTCCAATACCTACAACCTAACTCACACTTTTCCTAAACAATAATGAGAGGAATATAAGATCATAAAAAGTTTGAAATGGTTCCATCTGAATTGAACACTAGATGTTTCCACTGTTTGAAAACTAAACCAAGACTAGGTGATCATCCCAAGCTCCAATAATGTTCAATATTCAAGTACAAAATATGTAATCTAAAATCTAGAACTGCATCACTAATTGGTTATTCGTCTATGGATGAAATTTTGTACTCATTTTTAAATTAGTCCCAAAAATCATTTGTAATCCATTACATCACCATGATACAAAACCCACATCTCATGGATATGATTCATAAATGATCTTCACAAAGGCATATAATATTTTATACATACATCATCATCAACTCATCTACTAAATGTGTCTCTTGATTAAAAATGATATGATCCACCTTCAATAGTTTATGGTCTATCACCAAAATGTAACGAATACTCCTCATAATAAAAGGTAAATATAAGGCCCCATCCATAAAAATTACATTATTTTATTTAAGTCAATAATTTACATTGAGTTTATTTTCAGGTTTATGTTTTTAGTGAATTATTCCATAAAAATTACATAATAAACCTAGACATTACATGTGGATATTTACACTCAATATACACTTTTTCTACCAAAGTGATACCTTTAAATAGAACATGATTTATTTTTCATGATATAATTATTTTTGAATAATTCCTTTCTCTTTCCCTTCCTTATACCATATGAAGAACATTTCTAAAACACAAGATGAGAATAAAAATTTCTATAGGGGATATAATAAAAGGAAAAAAAACATTAGATCATGAATACATACAAACAAAATAAATCATTATTTTCAGTAATAAATAATAAAGTCTTAAACATAACACATGATATCATAAAATGTATGAGTAACATATAGAAATCATAAATAATGAAGGTAACTTGTGGAATCCATAAAATATATACATTGAAACATTCAGATCCAGATATAGAGATACATTTGGAGTACCCATCACAATATATTCCCAAAATCGTTGAGGAGAAACATTAACGATTACCTCGGCCATGTTACCCAATGCACCAGATAGCTATCTCATGATAACATGCCATAGGTTTATCATGGAAGCACCCGTATTTGGTTTATCATGTAACCATCCATTAAATTTCCTAGTAAAATTATATAATCATAACACATAAAACAATAATAAATGAAAGGTAACATTTCTGCATTTAAATTACTAGATATCAGTTCAAGATAGCGACCTAATCAATTAATTCCAAAAAAACACATTTAAATCATTTAAAAATAAGACTTTTGAGTCAAAGTGTCCCATACCACTTTGAAACATTTAAGGAATATTATTTTATAACATTAATGTCAATATAAATAAATCATTAAAACTATTTTTAAAACATGGATGTCAGTGTGAAATATTTAGAAAAATAAATCTCTAAAACATTTAAAATTATTTTTTAGGTAAAACATCCCCTACCAATTGAGAAATACTTGAATAAAAATAATTAAAGAATAACAAAAAAACATTTAATATCATGAGAATAAGAATATTCATGATATAATATGTCAAAGGGAACTATATATATCATATAAATGTGAATTGGTTCTTACCAACAAATAATAATCAATGGAATATAAATTGAGACTAAATCACTTACAAAGATCATATTCTTAGATAACGAATAAATCATGGACATAATTATGTGTGAAAGAAATAAATACCCCCAATAAAACAGTATATTATTTGTAAAAAAAAGAGGTCATTCAAATATATTATTGGAGAAACAAAACTATTAACATTGATATTTAACTCAATGAATGAAGATTGAGTTAATATATTTCCAACAATGTTCGTATAAATGACGTAAGAATTTCTCAATGTGGTGATTATGTATAGAAATACTATATCAACACAATTTGATGTGGAAATTACAACATAAAAAACAAACAATTATTCCACACAAAATCTTGTCATAATATAATAAAAAAAGTATACGTATTACCCATGGAGTGGAAATTGAGTTTTGAAATCTCCTTACAAAAATTTTGCTGCCTAACGACGTCACCTAAATTTTTTGAAAATTAGATGATGGGGGAAAAAGGTATACTACCACTTGTATATACAATTTATAGTAAATATTATATATAAGAAAATATACAAACATAATAAAATGTAAATTAATAGACATAACATAAAAGTGTACATTGATTAAAATAGTAGGGGGAAAGGTTCCTTTACCTTGATTACGTCTTTTCTTGTTCATTATTTATATTACTGAATAATAAAATTATATTAATTTATACTATCTTACAAAACTTTCTCAATTTTATTATTAATTTTATATTAGTTATCATCATGTTATTAAAATTATATAACTGTTTATGTTAATACCCATGGTTTTGTTGATATTCGGTACTTAAGTTGAAAATGAACATGTTTTGTTATAAATTGTGAATGTTGAAATAAAAATCATCTCTATAATGATATAAATGATTTAAATATAATATATATGGTTTGTATATGTATTTATAACATTCTATAAAATTTGGAGATATGAAATGAAATGCACAATTCCTGGAGACGCTAGGTCGTATGTACGCATGAACACTACTTTCATTTATTTATCATATTAAAAGAATAACATTAAACTGATATAAATGTATATTATAACACCAATATTATATTAATATCATGTATTTAAAATAGGTTTAGTAAAACATGTCATTATATGTTCCATGTATAGCATGAATGAGTCATATTACTCTAAGGGGGTGATAGTCCACAATTTTTCAAATGAAATTATCATATTTACACATCATAGAATGAATAATGGTATGTTGTAAATAAAAATTACATAATATTAGAAAAAATATAAATATAATATATAATATATATAAATAAAGTTCGACCATAATGGACACCATGAGATGTGGTATGGGAAAATTAAACAATCATCATTTCCTGAGTTGGTGGTTCGACATCCACTGATACAATATGTTCATATCCATTAGATGGAGGTCTGTGTAAGTGTAGATTAAATACTTCTAATAAAAACAATCTAGTATATTATGTATAATATTGTTTTGTAATAAATTTTTATAAGAGAATATTGAGTGGAGATGTATTGTAAAAGAAAACAACTTGAGAGAAGACATTGCCTCTAAATATGGTAACTTCTTTTGATTGGAGCCAAAAGGCTTTCTTAAATTGCCTTATGCCCATGATAATACTTATAGGATGAATGGTATTTTTTTGGAGAATATTTTAATAGGTTTTTTATGATTCAAGGGGCTTGATAGATGTTACTCTGTGGGTAGAGATGATTCCCATTTATAAGAGGGAGGAGGGGCACTTTAGGAACATTTTAAAATATTATTTTATTATAAAATGATTTGTTTTGGTTTGAAAAGGACCCAAAATAATTTATTTCAAATATAAGATTCTATTGGGTCTAAAACCTCTTAAAAATAGGTTTTGGACATGTTTAGGTCACAAATTTTACCTTATCTTTTTTCTTTAACCCTTAGTTAAAAAAATTAATTTTTACCATGCCTTCTTGATTTTTCATAATTTATGCTTACTATAGTTACTATAATATGCTAGGAGAACCATATTTGGATAAGTAATGAAATTTTAAACATTATATAAGTCAGTTTTTTTTGAAATTTTATTTTTAATAATATTTTATCTTTTAATAAAATAGTATTTCTTTTTAAAACACATTTATTTCAATTTTAACACTATAAAGTAATTGATTTTTGTTAAAGTCATAACAACTTGGTTCCTTCAAAAAAAGGAATTAAATCAAATATAATATGTAAATATCATCCATAATATTCATTTATGACATCAAAAAAATAAATTCCTTATATTTTCATATTTATAATATCATTTATTTTAATCATTTATCAATGAAGCAATCATTGTATCCTCATTTTGTGATAATTAACATTATTTATTAAATGTATAAAAATTATAAATAAATTAACAAGATATAAGAAAGTTTTTTATATTTATAATGACTATTTATAGTAGAAGATATCAGTTTTATAATCCCATATAAAAATTGTTTTAGTAAAATATACAAGTTTGTGTTACATTTCTCTTTACATTAAAATAATGGTTATAAAATATCATTTTCACACCCATGTTGCTACATGAGGTACCCGAATATACCAGAGTATGACCATAGTTAAAAATTTACAATATTATATAATTATGATACTTTTTAGGATAGTTTAATATTTTTGTAATAAAATTTTTTACACATATTTACAAGATTTACCGTTTAATCGTGTTAAATACAATAATTACAGATGTTACTATTCACAATGTAAAAAAATAAAAACACCTATTTACACAATATTATCCTCTTGATTCAAAATATTAGATCCATTTTACCATGTTCAAAACACAGAATTGGAAGAAATTAATTTAAAATTAAATCATGTTGTCAAATCTAAAAAGCGGGGTTTTAAGATGTAATAACTATCAAAAGACTGGCATGTGTTTATGTCAAATTTAAAAGTGATATTACATCAAATGACCATTATTCGATTAACTTAAAAAAATATTCCATTTATACTTTAAACCCATTTAATAATATGATTTAACCATATAAGTTATTTTGAATGAAAAAAGATGTTTTCAATTAAAATTTTTGGTATTTTTAAGATTTATAAAAACATGATTGTTATCAAAAAAATATGAAAAAGTCATCCAAAGTAAATATGGATGTCCCAATTCTAAATAATATTTTTATTTTGTAAAATATAACATATAAACGTGTAAAAGTCTAATTTTAAAATGGGTTATTCATAAAAAGGCAATAAAATTGTATTTCTAGAAAAATATTTCTTTTATCCGGAAAATTGAATATGTTCTTATATAATATATAAAAAACATATAACATGATTTTAAAACATAAAATTGTATAAATAACATATATTTTTCATTAAATAAATACCCAAATAAGTGATATGATTTTATGATCACAATTATTCTCTTTTAATAATACTTTCCTAAAAAACCATCATTTATATTCAATTGGTTTTTATTTTAATTTATAATAAATCTGGGAACCAATGAATCCTTATTTTAATAAGTGTAAACCATATTTAAAAATTCATTTGATATAATTCATTCTTACCATTACAATGACTAGGCATTAAATACCAATTAAAATATTATTGTTATTATTGTATTATATTTCGGTATAACTGAATGTTGTGTGCAACATAAGATTTCGGAGAATCCCATTGTTGAGTGTCGAGTACTCTACCAGAAAAATCTCCCCATTAACATAAAATTAACATCATATTCATTAATATTAATAGAAATGAATAAAATATTATTCTATAAATACTTGGATCATTACATCATTCCCTCCATTTGAAAATTTCATCCTCACAATTTAGAAATTGGGCTTGGAAACATAATTGATAATGAAAAATAGGGAAAAGATTAAATAAAAATATCACATTAAAAGATTGAAAGAGAAGTAAAAAGGTCACCCAATATAACACATAATAGGATTAAATATAGAAAAACATGTATATGGAAGACAATCTAACTCTCATTGTTTGATAGAGAGTGATAGAGAACATGATCACAGAAATTTAACCACAACAATACCATAATGTTGTGGTTGGGTACAGATTTCATGATTAAAGAAAGAATATAACATACAAGAATTAAGATTTTTTTCATAGATTGGATTAATTTTATTACAACATAGATTCAGATCATAATGAAATATACTAAAGTGAAAATTTGTGTTTCTTCCTTTAATCAATTTAACCCACAAAGACATATTTTTCACCAAACTGTGAGTATTCACGATGAATCATCTTCTAGATAATCACATAATCCAAAAAAGATTAACTATCTATTCATCTTCTCTTGTAATAATAAACAGAACCAAAATGGTTAGTAAAAGATAATATAATCACCAAAATGAAAATTCTTTTAGAAGAAAAATACTACTCATAATCTCTAAAATTCAACAAAAAATACCCAAATTTAAACAAAGACCATTCAATAAACAATTGTCTGTAAAATTCTTCAAAATAATCCAAACTATGATAGAAACCCCAAATTCAGAAGGATTTTATCACATAATCTTCCACGATAAATTTTATCTCCAAAAAACATTGATTACTCTTAAAGTATCATACATAAAAGTAATAAACTTAATCACATGTTCTCTATGATTGGATAATTATTTCTATAAACAACCCAAATATTTATTTTTCCGTGATAAAAACATATATTCTTCAGAAATGACATTTAAACATAACTCCTAAAATAAAATCCCATAGTATTTTATTTTCCTTAGGCATAAAGTGTTCCCAAAAGGGAAAACATATTCCAAAATAACCATTATTAATCATTTTCCTATAATAAGGATACCCATTTGAAAGAAGAAAATTTCTCAAAAAATCTTATTATTGATGAATAATGAAATTTAACTAAAAAAAATAAGTCGTACTAACCAGGGGCTTTACCTAGGCTAGTGGTAGGTGAAAAATCCCAATCACACTTTGGTTGTGGGTACAATTCCCGAATCTTTGTCTGATGCGACTTGTTGTGACATGGTTTTGGTGTTGTCCTTTTTCAAAAACTATATAATTTTAAAAAAATATACATAATTATATAAATTCCTCAAAAATAACCTTAACCTATTTTAACCTCAATAGTTATCTCATACATCACATTTTACATCCCAAAAACTAATAACCCATAATGTCATCAATGAAAATTGTCTCTAAAATACCAGTAATCAACATGAAATGGAATAAGCCTCAAAATAGGTTCCTAAGTCATTGAACTAATAATATAGATTAAAATAATAAACCCATTATCATATCCCCAACCCTTAAAAAAACCCTAATATTCAATGTTGTTTAAACGTTTCCTCTATTACCAAATATAAGGCTCATCCTTCAACATTACATAATCTTTTGTTAAGTCAATAATTCTCATTGAAGATCTTATTAGGTTTAGTGTTTTAGATAATTAGGCTATAACTATTACATAATAAACCCAAACATTACACATGAGAAGTTACACTCAGTATCCACTTTTCCACCAAAGGAAACAGTTTTAAAAATATGATATTTTTTTGTTGATATAAATATTTTTAAAATTATTCATTTATCTTACCCTTCCTTATGCCCTATAAATAAAATTCAAAAATAATGGATGATCATTAAGATCTCTGTAAGGGATATATAAAAAGGAAATAATCAATTAGTCCACGAATATATTAAAATAAAAGAAATAAAACTTTTCAATCATAAAGCATAAGCTTCTAAACATACCTCATGAAATCATAAGATTTATGAATAACCCATTGAAATCATAAATCATAAAGGAAACTTATGTAATATATAACATACTTAAATTTTATCATTAATTGCTACATATAAATTTACATTTGGAATATTCATCACAATATATTCCCCAAATCTCTTTAGAGAAACATTATTGTTTACCTCTTTCATATTACCCAATGCATTGGAGAGTTATCTTGGACTCACCCACCATAGGTTTGTCATAGAACCTCTCATGTTTGATTTATCACGTAACCACCCATAAAATGTCCATGTACTATTACATTATCATAACACATAAAACATGAAAAAAGGAATGATAACATTTACACATTGTGATCATAAGATATCAGTTTAATATATTTACATAATCAAGTCATTCAAAAAAACATATTAAAAACATTTAAAAAGAATAATTTTAAATTGATGTGTCACATACCACTTTTAATTTTTCAAAAGAATATCATTTTAAAAAATTAATGTCCATAAAAATAAATCCCTAAAACAATTTTAAAAGTAGGGACATTAGTGAGAATGATTTTGAAAAATAAACCTTTAAATCATTTAAAACGATGTTTTAGTTAAACAGTCATGTACCACTTGAGAAATACATGAATTATAATACATTAAAAATAACATAAAAAAAACATATAATATTATGAGAATAAGTAGATTCATGATATAATATTTCAAATGGATCTACATATACCATATAAAACTGAATTCATTCATAACAAAAAATAAATCTCAATAGAATGTAAATGGAGGCGAAATCACTTAAAAATATTGTATCCTTAGATAATGGATAAATCAAGGAAATAATTATGTGTGAAAAATATAAATTCACCAAAATAAGTGGATATTCAATGTAAAACAATAAGTGGTCAGTCACACATATTCTTGGAAAAAAACCAATGACATGGATATTTAACTCAATAAATGAATATTGAGTTATGATTTGCCTTACCATGTTCATATAATGGATTTAAGAAATTATCAAGGGGTTGATTATTTTATGAAAAACTATATAAACACATATGGAAGGGTAAATTACAACATAAATAAATAACTAATTATTCCTCTTATAATCTTAGAATAATATAATCAACAACGTATATGTAAAACCAAAGGAGTGGGAATTGAGTTTAGAAATTCCCTTTTGAAAATTTTACTGCCTAATATCATAATATAAAAAATCATTAAATAAGATGATTACAGAGAAAAACGTCTCACATAACTTGTACATAAAATAAACATTAATAAAGATATAGAATAATAGATCCCAACATAAGAAAATGGAAATTAAAAGACATAATATAAAAGAAGTCGTTGACTAAGAGAGGAGGGTGAAAGGTTCCATTTCCTCGAGTCAGTCTTCTATCGTTCATTCTTTATATTCTGGAATAATAGAAATAGTTTAATTTATACTTTCTTCATAAAATTTTTCATGTTTATTATTAAATTTATATTACTTATCATTAGGGTATAAAAATTACATAAATATTTATGTTAATATCTGTCATTTTTTCGTAATTCGGTACATGAGTGGAAAATGAACATGTTTTGATGTAAATTTTACAAGTAGTCAAATATAAATCTTCTAAATGATGATAATAATGATTTAAATATCATATATATCCAGTATATATGTATTTATAATAGTTCATGATATTGGGAGATAAGAAATTAAATGCACCGTTCATAGAGATGGTAGATCATATGTACACATGAACGCTACTTTTATTTCTTTTTCATATTAAAAGAATAATATTTAAATTATATAAATTTATGTTATAATACCATTATTATATTTATTTTATGTATTTCTCAAATAATTAATAAAAAATTACTTTGTAAATTCCAATTATAGCATGAACGAGTCATATCACTTTGAGGGGGTGGTAGTCCACACTTCCTCAAAGTAAATTATCATATTTACACATCATAGAAATAATAAAGGAAAGTTATAATTAAAAAATAATAGAATCACAGAGAAGATATAAATATAATAAATATAATATATAAATATATTTCCACCATGATCTCCACCATGAGAGGTGGTAGGGAAAAATTGAACAATCATCATTTCGTGAGATAGTAGTTCACTATCCACAGAAACAGAATGTTCATATCCATTAGACAGAGGTGTGTGTATGTATAGTTCAAATAAATATCAAAACAAATACTAGTATATTAACTATACATTTTTTCTATTTAATCAATGAATATGAAGTGCATAGAGAGATGGTAAGGAATGTAAAATAAAAGGACTTGAGAGAAGGTGTTACATCTAAATCGGATAACTTCTCTTGATATGATCCAAAAGGCTTTCTAAAATTACCTTATGAGGAAAGTATGTCTTTTAAGTGGAAGATAAGAATGTTGTAGGATTATTTTATTAGAATTCAGAGGATCCATGTTTCTTTAGAGGTGTGAGTAAAAGGGTATAGGTGATGCCCTTTTATAAGAGGTAGGAACGAAACTTTAGGAAGGTCTGGAAATATTGTTTTATTATAAAGTGTTTTCCATTTTCAAATTGACCCATTCACAATTATTTAAATTATAAAATTCTATTTGTTTGAAAAACTCTAAAAAAAGGTTTTAGGAAATTTTAGGTCACAAATTTAACCAAATAGTTTTTCCTTAATCCTTAGTCAAAAACATAAACTCTTACAATGCCTTTTTATAATTTCATAATTGATGGTTACTATAGTTCCTATAAAATTACAAGAGAAAGAGAAATGGATAATTACAGAAATTTTTACATTATAGAAGTCATTTGGAAAAGTATTTGGTTTTTAGGACTATTATATCATTTAATAAAATATATTTGTTTTAAAAACTCATTTATGTTAATATTGACACTATAAAGAAATTGATTTTTTTAAAGTCTTGACAACATGAATTATTCAAACCAAAGGAATTAAATCAAATATAAAATGTCAATATCAACCATAAGGTTCATTTTTTGAAATAAAAAAATCATTTATTTTAATATTTATAATATCATTTATTTGAATTCTGTTTAATGATGTAATCACTGCATAATCATTTTGTCATAATTACATTAATCTATATAATGTCTATAAATTATAAATAAAAAAATGATGTCGGAAATTTTTTTATATTTTTAATTTCTATTTATTGTTGATGATATCAGTTATATAACCACATATCCAAATTTATTTAGTAAAAGTTACATGATTTTTTTATATTTCTCTTTGCTTTAAACTAATTATTATAAAATGTAATTATCACACCGAAGTGGCTCCATGAGTTCTCAAAATCAACCCAAGGGTTCCCATGTTCGGACACGTCTCATAAAAAAGGATTAGGAAATGTGTTAGTGTAATTTATTATCATTAAAATATTACTTGTTACATTTATTTTCCATATTTACCCTTTAATTGTTGTAAATAAAATAATAACAGAAGTTACCATTCAATGTGATCACAAGTAAAAGACACCTATTGAAAAAAATTGAACTTTCAGAATCAAAATAGGGAATCCATTTATCCAAATTCAAAACATAGAATTGGTAGAAATTAATTTCATATTATTTTCCATTTTCAAAACCAAATCATAGGTTTTTAGAAGTAATAACTATAAAAATATTGACATGTGTTTATGTCCAATTTAAATGTGAAATTACATCCAATGATTATAAATGGATTATTTGATAAAAATATATTTCACTTGAACTTTAAAACCATTAAATAATATGATTTCACTATATATATTATTTCAATGTAAAAACTGTTATCAACTAAAATTTATTGTATTTTTTCTATTCATCAAAACATGATTGTTATCAGAAAAATATCAAAAATTCACCCAATGTAAATTTTTAGGTACCACTTCTAAAGATTTTTATTTTCAAATAAAAGATTTAAATGTGTCAAAAAATTATATTAAAAAACTATTTCCATCGAATGGCGGTAAAAAATCACTTTTAGAAAAATACATATTTTATTCGAAAAATTGAATTTCTTCTTATATTATATCTAGAAGACATATATAATGAATTTAAACATCACATTTAATATATGACACATAATTTTCATTAAATAAAAATCCTTAAATAGTGGTATGATTTTATAATCCAAATTATTCTCTTGTAAATATGTTTTTATAAAAACTTATCCTTTATATTAAATTGGTTTTTATTTTCATTTATAATAAATTTAGTAACCAATGAATCATTATTTAAACATGTTTAAAAAATATTTCAAAACACAGTTACTAATATTCATTCCCACCATTCTAATTACTATTTGTTAAATACTATTTAAAATGAGAATAATATTATTTTATTATATATTTGTATAACTCAATGTTGTGTGCTACAGAAGATTTCGGAGAAACCCTTTTTTTCTGTCGTGTACACTATCAGAAAAAGAAACCCCGTTTATTGAAAAAGTATTATATCCTTAATAAATATTAATATTAATCAAAATGTGTTATTCTATAAATACCTAGGTCGTTACACAATTCCCCTTTTTCATAAAATTCAACCTCGATATTTTAAAATTGGGCTTGGAAACTTAACTAAAAATCCCACATCAGAAAAAGAGTAAATAAAACTATCACATTGAATGAATGAAAGAAAAGAAAAAATGGTCACCCAATATGACACATACTAGGATTCATTGTATAAAAACGTGGATATGGAAGGAAAAATAACTGTCATTGTATAATAGAGAGTGATAAAGAACATGATCACTGAATGTTAACCACCACAATACCATAAATTTGTGGTTGGGTAAATGTCTGACGATAAAAGAAAGTGTATGACATTTTTTCTGAACATCCTTTGCATTGAGATGGAGAATTTTATAAAAACCATAACTATGATCATAATGAAATATAATTACATAAAAATTAGTGTTTCTTACTTTAATAAATTTCCCCTACATGTAATATTTTTCTCCAGAAGATGATTATTCTTGTGGAATAAACATCTATAGAATAACATTATCCAAAAAATACTAACTATCTATTCATCCTCTCATATAAAAATAAGCAAATCCAAAACTGTTAGTATAAGATAATATAATCCCGAAAAATAATAATACTTTAAGAAGATAAATTCTACTCTTAATCTCCAAAATTCAAAAAACTATACCCAAATTCAACAATGACCATTCAATAAACCATTCTCCTTAAAATTTATCATAATAATCCAAACTAAGATAGAAATAAAAAAATTAGATGGAGTTTTCACATAGTCTTCCACTATAAATTTTATCTCTAAATAACATCGACTACTCTTAAATTATCATACATTAAATTAATTAACCTAATCACATGTTCACCATGATAGGATAATCATTTCTACAGACAACCCAAATTGCCATTTTTTCATAATAAAAACAATGTTTTTTAAAAAATAAAATTCAACCATTAATCCTCAAATGAAATCCAATTGTATTTTATTTTCTATAGGCATAATGTTTTCCCAAAAAAGAAATCATCTCCCAAAATTACCATTATCATGTAATCACCAAATCATTTCCCTATAGTAAAGATACCATTTTGATAAAACAGAAGTCCCCAAAATCACTTATTTTGGATCTATATAATCAGGTAACTAAAAAGAATAAGTCATAATAAACAAGGAATTCATGTAGGCTAGTGGAAGGTGATATATCCCAGTCGCACTTTGGTTTTAGGTGTGGTTCTCATAGCAGTGTATAACATGATGGGATATAATATGGTTTGTGTGTTGTAATTTTTAAAATTCTATATATTTCTAATAATATTAAAAAACGTGATAAAATCCTCATAAAATAACCATAACATATTTTAACATCAATTGATATCCCATACCTCTCATTTTTCATCCCTAAAACTAATAACCCATAATTTCCTCAAGGGTGGACGTCTCAGAACATACTATTAATCACCTTGAAATGACATAATCCTCAAAAAGGATTCCTGAGTCATTGAAGTAATAATATCGATTAAAACAAAAAACCCATGATCATATCCACTACCCTTAAGAAAACATCATTGTCTCCAATGTTGTCTAAAACATTCATTTGATTCAAAAAATATGGCCTCATCCATAAAGATTACATAATCACGAGTGAAGTAAATAATTCAAATTGAACATTTTTTCATGTTTAGAGTTTTATTTAATTATCCCACAACTATTACATAATGAACCCAAACATTAATTGTGGATAGTTAGACTCAGTATAAACTTTTCACACTAATGTAAACCATTTAATCAAAACATTATTTTTTTCCTTGATATAAATCTTTTTGAATTCTTTTTTTCTCTTACCCTTACTTATACCCTATTAATAAAATTTAAAAAATCATGGTACACGAATAAATATATTAGTGAGGGATATAAAATATATAAAGAAAAAATTAGTCAATAAATTCATAAAAATCACAGAAAACATACATTTCAATCATAATTCATAATCTCTTTAGAATATCTCATTAAATAAAAATATTTATGAATAACGCATAAAAATCATAAATCATAAACAGAAACTTGTGGAATCCATAACATATTTACATTGTATCATTCACCGCTAATTATAGAATTATGTTTGTAATACCCATCACAATATATTCCCCAAATCTCTTAAGAGAAGCAAAAACTGTTACCTCCATCACGATACCAAATGCATTGGAGAGCTATCTCGTGCTCACCAATCCAAGGTTTGTCACAAAACCACTTTTATTTTCTTTATCATTTAACCAACTGTCAAATATCCAAGTACCATTAAAAAACTAAAACACATAAAATAAGCATAATGTAATGATAATTTTTCCACATTTCAATCATAATATATCTGTTCAATATATTTACATAATCAATTCATTCCAAAATAACACATTAAAATCATTTTAAAAAAAATTTTGTATCAAATTTCTCCATAAAACATTGAAACATTTAATGTAATATCCTTTTAAAACATTAATTTCCATATAAAAAATTCCTTAATACAATTTTTAAAACATGGAAACTAGTGAGAAATATTTCGAAAAATAAATCTTTGGTCATATAAAATGATATTTTAGTTAAACAGTATCTTACCACTTGAGAAATAAATGAATAGAAATAATTAAAGAATTACATAAAAGAAAACATATAATATTATGAGAATAAGGAGATTCATGATATGAAATTTCAAAGGGAAATGTATTTACCATATAAAATTGAATAGGTTCATAACAAAAAATAAGCCTCAAAAGAATGTAAATTGAGACGAAATCCCTTACAATGGTCGTATCCTTAAATAAAAGTTAAATCAAGGAAATAATTATGTGGCTAAAATATAAATACACCCAATATAAGTGGATATTCATTGTAAAACAATAATATATCATTCACACATAATCTTGAGAAAAACCCAATAAAATGGATATTTAACAAAATTAATGATCATAGAGTTATGATTTCTTTTACAAAGTATGTTTAAATGACGTACGAATTTCTCAATTGTGTAATTATGTGTAGAAATAGTATATCAACACAAAGGGATGTATAAATTACTACATAAATAAACAAAATATGATTCCCCACATAATATTGGCATAATATAATCAATCACGTATATGTAAAACCCATTGAGTGGAAATTGTGTTTAGAAATTCCATTACATAAAATTTGCAGTCTAACAACGTCACATGAAAATTAATAAAATGAGATGATGAGAGAGATTAGAATATTGAATCACTTTTAAATAAAATTTATTGTAATAAGGATATATAATAACATATGAAAATATATGAAAATAGAAATTAGAAGACATTACATAAATGAAGTCATTGAATAAAATGGGAGGATGAATGGTTCCCTTACCTTGAGTATGACTTTCCCCATCATTCTTTATTTTCTTAAATAATAAACATAGGTCAGTTTCTAATTGTTTTAGAACGTTTTTCACGTTTATTATTCATTTTATATTACGGTTTCCTCTAGAATTGGGGATGATCTCGTTTATTTAAGGTTAAAAAATTCCAAGCGACTTCTAACGGGTTTGTTCGTAGAACCGGAAACATCCAATGATTCTATATCCATTTGGACCTACATTCCAAAGGTAGGTGCTTATTAATTGTGAAAAGATAAGGATTATGAATTTTCATTGGCCGAGAGGATGGGAGGTCAGACTCATCACAACTTTTTGAGGGGAATTATTGTCTACTCCGGGACTCTCTTTATAGATTTAAGTTATGTTCTTGAATCCTTATTAAATTACTAAATATAAGAATGAGCTTTCCTTTAGATAAGGCAATCAATGATTTGTATGAATGAGATTTAGAGAAACTTTTATATGTATTCAAGGTTCTTCATCGATAGAGAATCATCTATATTTTTAGTGATTCTTAGTTAATGGTATCCTTCGACACATTATATAGAAAATCTCTTGGACATTATGATAACCAAACTGGTTTTAAAGCCACTGAGCAGGGCACTTGAAGTTTATTTTCATTCAGAAGGACATAGATCATTTTAGAGTTGGGATCGTACCCAATGATGGGCTACCTATGTATCCTTTGTTTTAGAAAATGAATCAGAACCCATGTAGTTCGAGTAAAGAAGTATGAGTTTTATGCATGATTGATGGATCAAAGAAATATGTCATAATAAATTTTACACTCTAAGATCAAGTGAGTCATGATCGGTGTGAGAAACAAGAGGTATTGGTAAAACCCATAAATTGTGCCATGAAGGATGAAATTATAAGAAATGATGTGGGGAATATTTATGTATGACTACGCAGATTGATGAATATAAGGATTTACTTCAAGGGAAAAACCCAGGAACATGGTCCATAAATGTATATGTGCTTTTATAGAGATTTAGATACGTAACGTAGGACTCAATCCTATGAAGGATCTCCAAATTAGAGAGGATTTTTTATTGGGTTTTACTCCTGAGAAGAAATCCCAAATCAAAAGTAATTTACGGCTGGTTAAAAGAAATTATTACTGGGGATTACTCTTAAAGAAGAGGCCCAGGATAAAGGGAATTATAACTGGGGTTTATTCCTGAAAAGGAAGCCCAGGGTAAGGGAATTTGGATTTTGGGAAATTGGGCTTACTCCTAAGGAGGATGCCCATATTAAAATAATTATAGTTTTGGCTTACTCTTGAGGGGTATGCCCAAAATTAAGGGAACTTGAAGACCGGGGCATACTTTTGAAAATGAGGCCCATGTTAGGGGACGTGGGGCTTACTCTTAAAGAGGATGCCCATATTTGGGATTTTGAGATTGGGGCGTACTCCTAAAAAGGAAGCCCATGTAAAAGATCCTATCATCTTTAAAGGATGAGGTTGAATGAATGAAATCTCTAACCTTAGTGACATAAATATATGTAAGTCACTTGGTTTTAAGAGATGTTCCACAAAATTATTTTCAGATAAGGAATCCAATCAAGGAAACATGCCATTAAATGGCTTTGAAGAGTGTCTTGAATACTAAATCTTGGATAGGAGAGGTGGATTTGAATAAGACAGGAGAAATAGGTAGGAGAGGCACCTAAAAAGAGAGAGCTGCCTAAGTGATGTGTGGCCACGCAAGTCTTGGTCGCACAAGTATACTTGCGCGACACATGGGTAATTTCATGGCAGTTAACCCTTAGGGTAATACATGGTAGAGGCATGGCTCAAACCTTTATTTTTATCCTTAAAGGCTTCCAAAAGAGTGGTGCACAAATTTCTTTGAATGGATAAGGCGGTGTGCAAGTGTGGTCATTTCCCTTAAGGGAAGGTCACTTAGGCGCGCAAGTGTTGATGAGTTTCAACACTTAGGCCATATTTCCCCTATTTAGATCTTCCATTCAAGGTATGAAATTTCCATAGAAGCGACTGCAAGACTTCAAGCAAAGACTAGGTCGACCAGAGATTAAATCAGACTTTTGGAACTATTCGTCATTGAAATGGGGGGCCCACCGTGGGTATTTATAGGCTGTTGAAAACCCTGAGTGAGAATAAAATATTGTGTTCAATTCACCTACGTGACCACTATGAGACGCACAAGAATACTTGCACGACCACAAAGAAACTTGCACGACCAAATTGGGAAGAACTCATTTTTCATGTCTTTGTATATTTTTGATGTTTCTTCAAATGATGAATCACTTTGGACAAAGGTATTTCCCTTTTTTAGTTGTTTAAACTTTGTGACAGAATGGAGTGTCAAAAAATGTCCCCCCTCAGAGTTGGATACGAAAGAAATGAGGATGTGACTCTGAGGTATGGAAGAAATCCAAGGATCATGTGGCACACAAGGGTCGAGCACCCAAATGTCGGCACGCAAGGGATGAGTGCACTGGCTTAACGCGTGCATGGTTGCGCGCGCTGGCTTTAGCCACACAGGGTTGCGGCCTGGCCTATATATATCCCGCCATTCTCTTAAAAAGCACTTAGATTTCAAAAATTCAAGCTCCTTCCATGAAAGTTTCCTTCGCCGCACAAGTTACTCAGTTTTATGTTGCTTCATTCTATGTCGCACTGCTATATAGGTATTGGGACTTTCACGGTAATTCATGCATGCCAAAACTTGCGCGACACACTAAAACATGCTCACTGACTTTGGGACTTGTGCGCTATAATTACATAGCCCTTTTTTTACTTTTCTTCACAAATTTTATGAAAAATTAACATTACATAAAGGTTAATTATTCAACCATTGTGAAGATTCAATGGCTCCTACAAGAATCGGAACTGCTGATGAATTGGCTAGAAAACTGATTAATAAACTGATGAATGGTGTTGTCCATGATTATTATACTTTATGCGACAGAACTCTCCCAAATTTGGCTAAGTATTTGAAGAAGTATCATCGTAACTTTCCATAGAGATCCTAATTGCCTCTGTATGGCCATGGTCATCTACAAGATGTCAACATTCCAGAGACAAATAATTATCACCCAAATTATTTTTTTCAGAATTACACCATTTTTGCCTCATCAAATATCTCAGGTGTAGGAGTTTTTGTAATTAATAGAATAGTAAAGAAGGCCTATATAATGAATCATAGTCCTTGTGTGCCATATTTGAAACATCACGATCCCGAGCTGCAACCACTTTGTTATCCTTTAATCTTACGAAATTTTTAGATGGTTCAATCCAAAGGCTAGAAGAAGAGTTGGGAATTCCGTCCGGGAGGAGGTGTGAAGCCAACATGGATGTGAGCATATTGGGTGCGACAGACTTGTGTAGAATTTGTCAATTATTTGAAAGGAACTGCGATATATGAAGTTGTTTGGGCTGGGAAAACATATGTCTACAGAAATGATGAGTTTGTACAAGAGATAATCAGCCATTGGAGCCTAGAAACAAATTCATTCCATCTGAATCATGGAGAAGTAGGCATCTGTTTTTGGGATGTCCACAAGATCTCGGGGGCTCCAATTCTAGGTGACATGTATGATGAATTCATCACCCCCAAGGCGACTAGAAGTGATTCGGAGAAGACCCCGGCTTTGGCTTGAGAATTATTGTAAATAATTCACAATCTCGAGAGTTCAGAGACATACTTAACTCATTCTAGAAAGTATATCCATCCAGAGGAGTGGATGAATATGTTTCATACCAAGAAGTAAGAGAAGGAGCTGAAAGAGAAGGAATCGAAAGGGAAGGGGCCCAAGGAAAAGGTCCCACATGTACTCATCCTACCACATGCCAAAAAATACAGAAGAGGGGTGATCCTGGAACATTCTGGACAACTCTAGAAGAGGGAGAATTTGATAGGTGGGGATACGAAGTGAATCTGAGAATCCCAAAAAAGACTCGTCTGGTTGGCTTCTTGGCCTTGCGGCTCAGTGATTATCTTTTTCTAGTCAGAGAATCGAAGGGAGGCGTCGGGCCAGGGACCTTCCTTGTGGTATCCAAGTTAGCTGAGAAGAAAATGGATGGGTTGGCCACCCCCATTTTGGAAAGGATTCACAAGATTATATTCCATGTTTTTATGGGTAAATATATTTTGAGAATTGCGGGACCATTCCATGTTTTTTGGGGATGGATTTCCAGTCACTTCAAGACATATAATGTACAGAACGGAGTACAGGTACTAGGAAGTCCCTTCTGTCCATCAGTGCAGGCATTTTCTTGAATTGCTTCATTAGCCCTTAACCCCTATGATATAAAAGTAAGAATGAGCATGTATAAGGAATTATATTTTTTTCCTTAAGAAAATCCGCCAACCGGTGGTTTTTTGATGATGGAACAACCAGTCTGGAATTGAGGGCATACATGCTAGCCTGCAGAGATGGTGTAATAGCCATCAATATTGATGGAGAGATTCTATGTGAGTCATATGCTCCTTACAGATTTTCACATCAATTCAAGTGTTTGTACCTGACTGTTGTATCTCCCCTTGTGCATGTCAGGTCAGAGCAGCATCCAATGGTTGCCCGAAAACTTTGGTTGCTGGCATCTATGGAGAGGAAATGGAAAGTGTTTGATCTACCAGTTGATAAATCATGAAGAAACTTGACTACACGGTAAGATGATAACTGGATATCATCATACCCTGGAGGGGTGTTGAATCACCCGGTTTATCAGGTGGGGAAAAGGAAAAGAACCGTATAGAAAAAAACCATCATCTAGAAGGTGATTCTTTTACACCACACATAGCTGATTCACTGGATTCCCATGATGGGGATGATGAGGCACAATATGCGGCAATGTGGCCTTCTGCCTGATATAATCATCTTGTCAGAAAAAATGACCCACTACATCATCTCCTAGTGAGTTACTTCGTTGGGGAAATTTAATCACCATTACTTTATAGAGAAACAAGTATTATTTTCTTATTCTCTATCTGTAGTTGTAGGTGCTGGGAAGAAGTTGATGTCCAAGATTGTAGGACCCTTCTCCAAGGATTCTGGTAAACATACTGAATATCTATGACCAGAGGCTGTCCAGACATGACAGAATTTATACTACGCTGCTAAAACTGCCTAGCTGGATTTGTGCGAGGGGTTACACCTCCCTGGAATTGGGAATCTTCTGGTTTCTATAGATATCCATTACAAGGATAACCCCGATGAAGTGAGGGCTAATATCAGAGAGCTAGAAATTCTCATATATTCCACCGATGATTTTTTTATTACCACCAAGTGGGTGATGGAAATGATAGATCGTGGCACCACTGAAGGGACTGGTGGTTTCGGAGATGAGGAGTGGCATGATTATGTGGCTTCTCAAGATGTAAGTATCTTTCATTTTTTCTTTGTAACATGATTACAGTTAATTCTTTTTTACTCAATGAAATTATTCTCTTCATCCTGCAGCTTGCAAAGAAAAGAACTATTGAGGTTCCTTCACCACAGTATAGCCCTGGTGGTAGTTCCATTGGGGTTAATGAATCTTCACGCGAGTCGGGTGAGATATCTCCAGGCCAGAAAACCATGGATGAGGAGTTGGACATGGCTTTTCCATTCTCCAATTCATCTACCTATATAGGAGACTATCGACACTCCCAAAAAACCAAAGAGACAAAGGCATCAAAGGATGAAGTCCACAACGAAACACTTCATCAGTAGTTCTAAGTCCTTCAGATAATCATGAGTCTTAACCCCAGAAAAGGATGCTCATACTTTTTTGGACTGCAGGGGATTCTCTTATGTCCCCTATAAGGGAGAGTATTGACCCTCATTTTAGGACCCCGGAGGGTACTGGTGAACAATCACAAGTTTAGGCTCTCATGGCTTCTCTTGGAGAAGAGCCAATGTCTGTTCCCAGAATCCCTCCTGCTGTTGTTGCAATAAGAGAAGATCCTGCTTCTGGTAAGTTAACAATGCTTAATAAAATGTTGAATGAAACATCAAATGAATTCAATTATGGGATACACTAGGTTCAACCCATGCACTAGATATTTTAGAGGCCATTGAAATAGTTTCCACTAATTTATCTGAAGATGCTGTCTAGGGTCAGAGACTATAGGATGAAGGTCACCAAGAAGACATATCGAATGCTCCCACTGGTGAGATTAACCAGGATTCTGAGATAACATTGGATGAAATGATGGAACATGGCACATATTTTGAAGATTTTTTATATCATGTTAAATTACCATATAATTTAGATGATTATGGACATGAGTGTTATCCTTAGTCCTGTTAAAAACAACTTATTATTACTTGTATTATCATGATCGGTTAAAATTTGCAGTTTTATCTAAGCAAGCTGCTGAACTGCCAATGCCTGAAGTGGGTACCGAAAACCCTACTATTGCAAAGACATTAGCTCATGTGGAGCTGAACCCCATAGAGCTTCCTCAAACTTGCCCCGAAAAACCAATTAAATTTAGGAAAGACGGGGATGAGCCTTCTCATGTTTTTGATCTACTGTTGGGTAAGGGATAAAAAAATTTGCGACTTTACTTAATTATCAAGACAAAAAATCAACTTTTTTTATCCTTTGACACTAACCAAACTTTCAATTGATTATGCAGGGCCATTAATATCAGTGGATATATCTGGAGGTGAAGCGTCATCCTCCACCCTAACGGAAACACAAAGTGAAGAAACACGGGTTAAGGGGAAGGAGCAGAGCATGGAACTTCCCTATGTGCATTAATCACGAATTATATTACCCCATGTGATAGTGATGCCGAATCAGATCCGGAGATACAAAAGGTGCTCTAATTTTCACAACGCAAGGCATGACAGAACATATGGGAGATCATATTTGAAGTGGCATTAGGTGATTTATCATCGAAGATTCCTCGAGTGTCATCCTTGTTCATCATGTTGGGACTTAGAGGTTTTGGATATCAAAAGATCCATGCCGCTATAAAACAAGTCATCTTAAGAAGGGAGTAGGAGTAGAAGTACAATCAGGATTTGACCAGAGTAAGGGTGTCATCCAATATCAGAAAATATGAGAATGCGGTATCCCGAGATGAGGTTGATCATTCTACCAAGTTGAAGGAGTTGAAGCATAAGATCAAGGAGAAAGTTGTCCAGTAGATGCACCTTCAGCAAAAATTAGATGATGTTATAGGGGAACATGACCAACAGAACAATTCATTGGAAGGAGTTCAAAAAAATTGTATGAAATCCATTGCTAAAACCACAAAAGCACTCCATCAGGCTGAAAAGAGTGATGTTGGTTGAGTGCATGTGCTTCAAGTGGCTGCTGATCAATCACGGGATACTGTAAATCAAATTAATATTTATGTTGACAGCCTTTGGTAATTCATGGAAAAGATAAGATACTCTAGTCTGTCCATATCCTTCTAACATTTGTGCATCAAATGAAAAACACTTTCATCTTCAATCATTTGTGCATTATTTCTTTTGATACCTTCTTTAAATTTTTACCTAAACCAATGGGCTTAGTAAGCATAGTTTGACTATTGCTATGATTCTTCTAAATAACCCTACAATCATTTAATATTTTAATTGCTCAATATTACCTAAATCATATGAAATGTATGTTTAGTGAGTTTAGACTTCACTTTTGTTTAGAGTTCCCTTTTCTATTGTAGGCAGTTTAATGTCATGCACATCGGACATAAAAAGGCTAATGTTTAAGGTCGAAATATCTTTGAACGGATGAATTAAAATTGACTCGATTCATTGAAAATTTGTATAAAACATATTACCACTCTCATGTATGTGGGGAAAGATGTCAACGATGACTTAAGAAATTTTCAATCTGAGGAATGAAACAAAAAAGGGCTAAAAGGCATTAGAAGAAGTAGTTACCATGAATGAAGTTACCATTATTTATCAAACCTGTTAGGGGATTGAATAATACAGGGCCTCTTAAGGGCATTAGTTGCATAGTTAAATAATAGAATCTTTTGGTTGACGGGTCCATTATGTAGACTACTTATGCAAGGCCGCCTGAGGGCACGTGTTGCATAATCAGGCAAAAGAACTCTCAGAAATTTACTTTAATATTGCTAAAATTTCAGTAGAAGTTTATGGAGATTCAAATATTCCAAAGCCTAGAGTTTTCAATATAGAGAGAGGTACATGAATATGGAGAAGCTATTTCCAAAAAAAATTGTCTACGAACTTGATGAATGTCACTCCTACGAAAGTCCGACCTAAACATAGGGAAGCGAAATATGAACCCTAGACTTCAATACTTTCATATCATAAAAAAGAGTATGGGACAAATATTTCATGGATGCCTAATGTTTTTCAGATCCCTACATATTGTCGTTAATACAACTATGGTAAAAAGAGGTCTTCTTCCCAATAATGAAGTTACCATTATTTAAAAAACATTTTAGGGGGTTGAATTATGAAAGGCCACCTAAGGGCATTGGATGCATAGTCAAATAATAGCATCTTTTGGCTGACAGGTCTGTTATGTAGACTACTTATGCAAGGCCGCCTAAGGGCACGTACTGCATAGTCAAGAAAAAGAACTCTCAAGAATCGGACATTTTGTGACCAGAAGTCAATAAAAGGGTTACGAAGATCTGAAAATATTTAAGGATAGGAGTGTGACACATAAAAATGGGAATTCTTCAATGCATGTAGAGATACACATAACAATGCTAACCATAATCATATTGTGGCTGGGTCCTAAATTGAGATGTTGGACTTCACTAAATATCTCATTAGAATGAGAATCAAGCCAAATGTAGTTCTTGAAATATAGTTTAATGTCATGTGGGACGAGAGTATGGGAGATCTTAGTTTAGGGTCATAGAGCTCAGACCATAATAATGAATACACAGTGCGTGTTTTCACATGGACTTTTCAGCCAGGGGACTAATGGGGAATTTGGGTATAGGCCCAAGAGACATGGGGATGGATTTGAGGGATGGTCGAAAGTTCCTACGTATCCCATAATGTTGGGAATCATGTCCATGGTGTTCTAGAAATACCCTCTGTGCAGATTTGGTTCGTACATGTGAAGGGTGAAAGGGTACTTTAGTGTAATGATTGTTTAAACCAAGATAAAAGGTTCAGGCATTGCTATGAAGGCACGTAGTATTTGGAATATAACATGATTTGAGATCAATGTAAATAATGATTCCTTTTTAGGTGAGGGTGTCGAAGAATGTTGTAGATTATTGTCGTACATGAAAAAAGTGCGAATAGTTTAAGGTCCTATGCATAGACTGTGGTGAACAAATGTAAAAATAGTAGTTTTGGGGGTTGTTTCAAAGATCAACATCATATGAGACGGAGGTGAACCAACATGAAGAGATTGGTTTTGGGCTTCAACCGTAGGATGTTTCCTACATACCTAGCCTAGATGTCAAGGATAAAAGTCTGTGTAGTTTGAATAAATAATGAATTGGAAATCAAGTTGTTTTTTAGGACACCGACCTAAAAATGATGCTGGGACTTACACATGGATAGTGGCCCAAAGAGGGTGTTATGGTTTATGTTTACTCTATGATCACGTGATTCATACTCGGTGTCAGAAACAAGTAGTAGCAACAACCTTAACGATGTATAGTTTAATGTAATGTAGGACATATAAAAGGACTATGCAGTTTAAAGTTCTGCAGTGAGGACTATTGGGGCTGCATAGTTTACTGTCATGTAACAGGGACATAATACATTTTAACGTCATTTAGGACGTATTAAGGTACTTCTGTACAATTTATCATCATGTAGCTTGGATTATGGGGACAATACCGTTTAACATCATATTGGACGAAAGGGAGATTGTGCATTTTAATGTCATGTAGTAAGGACAAAAGAGGACACAGTTTAACGTCATGTTGGACGTATTAGGGACTTTTTCATATTTTAATGTCATGTTGGATGATTGAGATGGAAATAGATTATAGTCATATGCATGGACCGAGGATGGTGCAGTTTAACATCTTGCTGGACAAAAGGGATGCAAATAGTTTAGGTCATATTTATGGACCGAGGATGGTGCAGTTTAACGTCTTGGTGGACATAAGGAATGTAAATAGTTTAAGGATATATGCATGGACCGAGGATGGTGGAGTTTAATATCTTTCTGGACATAAGGGATGCAAATAGTTTAAGGTCATATGCATGGACCGAGGATAGTGCAGTTTAATGTCTTGATGGACATAAGGGATGAAAATAGTTTAAGGTCATATTTAAGGACAGAGGATGGTGCAGTATTACGTCTTGCTAGACATAAGGGATGAAAATAGTTTAAGGTCATATACATGGACCGAGGTTGGTGTATTTTAACGTCTTGCTAGAAATAAGGCATGGAAATAGATTAAAGTCATATGCATAGACCATGATCTGATGTATTTTGTGTTTATCCAAAATACTTCATCAAAAATATGGCATTGGTTGGAGTAGTGATGAGTTCTCCATCCATTGAGATTAAATAATATGCTCCATTGGAGTATACCTTATGTATTGAGTAAGTTCCATCCCATTTTGGCTCAATCTTGGTAGGTTTCTTCCCTGGTATCATTGGAGTTCTGAGAAATAATACCAATTCTCCCCGAACGAATGAACGAAGACAAACTTATTTGTTGAAAGCTCAGGCTATTCGATTATGATAGACTTCCAAGTGATGTAGGGTGCACAATCTTTTCTCATAAAATCATTCCAATTCTTCCAATCACTTTTGAGATTGATCATCTGTAGATGACCGATCACAAATGGCTACTCTGAGCGATGTTAATTGAACCTCAATGGGCAATACTGCTTCCATTCCATATACCAATGAATATGTAGTTGACCACGTTGCAATGTGGTTGGTGGTCCGATAATCCCATAAAGCATGAAAGAGTTTATCAGGACATGATTTATTATGTTTTTCCACCATCTTTTGCAGTATATTTGAAAGGGTCTTGTTGAAGGCATCTATCTGGCCATTGGCCACTGCATGATACCGATATCAATTACTGGATTTTATGTTGTATTGTTGATACAACTTTTTCACCTTGGATGAACAGAAGTTGGTGCCATTGTCCGTCAATATGGTATAAGGGACACCAAATCTGGTAATGATGTCAGATTTGATGAATCTAAAAATTCTTTTAGAACTAAATTATTTGATTTGTATTGCCTCTGCCGATTTGGAAAAGTAGTCAGTAGCAGTAAGAATATACTTAAACTGCTTGGTTGTAGCCAAAGGATAAGGTCCCACTCCTACATTCCCCATGTGGAAAATGACCACGAGTATTTAGTTGTATCAAGCAACTCTAGGGGTTGATGAATGAAGATGGCATGCACATAATAATAATGAAACTTCTTTGTGAAATCAACACAATCTTGTATCATTGATGGCCAAAAGTATCAATGCCTTAGAATTTGATCTGATAGTCTATGTCCAGACTGATGGGAACCATAGACTCCTGCATGCACTTTTTTCATGACAACCATTGTATCTTCACCATCAATGCATCTAAAGAGAACTCCATCAAAACCATTCTTGTAGAGAATTATCTTTAGGTGATCTGGGCTATCATAAAGAGCACAATTGACCACACGTCTCCAGACTTGTACTTTCCTGGCTCTAACAAGTGGAAATGTTCTATTTTGAAGGTATTTCTTGATAGGTGTCATCCATCTTGTAGTATGACAATATGGTTTAGAGATGGGACTAATTTCATTGATTTCATCTATTCTGGTTTGAATATAAGGTGAAATTGTACGACAGTGGGAAATACTGATTCTTATCTCATCTCGATTTGGATCTGCCAGAGCTGTGGCTATATTAGCCAATGCATCATCTTGGGCATTTTGTGATATCAGGACATAATAAAATGTCAGTTCCGAAGGAAATTCCTCCATTAACTCTATGACGTAATCATACAAAGGGATTAGTTCTTCTTTTATGATGTCATCATCCCCATTTACTTGTGTGATTACTAGATCTGAATCACCTTTATCCTTTAAGTGATTCACTTGTGCTTGAAGCGCCAACTCTAATCTGGCAATGAGAGCTTGTTATTTTGCTTTTATTATTTGTACCGCTTCCCAACAATGATAAGAAATAATGTAGCACTTCCTTTTCTGGGGAAATGAGTACAATTCCTGACCCAACATTATTGGATTTAGGATCTTCCATTTTCTTCCCTGTTGGACTTATGGAAGCACCATCAAAGTACATTTCCCATGTTTGAAGACTATATTGAGTAGAAAACACCTCCTCATCAGGAAGCCCAATATTTGATGATGTATCTTCTATTGAAGGATGTTCTGCAAGGAAATCAGCCAGAGCTTGGCCCTATATTGCCTTATGAGACACATACTAAATATCAAATTGATGCAAAATAACTGCCCACCTCGCCAGACGTGCTGTAAGCATTGGATGACTGAGGATAAATTTAATCGGGTTATTACGAGATACCAAGTGGACCTCATGATGATGCAAGTAGTGTCTCAATTTCTGAACTGCAAATATTAATACTACACAGCACATCTCAATACTTGAATATTGGTTTTCTGCTTCAATCATAGTCTGACTAAGATTGTAGAGGCTGTTTTCATTCCCAGAATCATTCTTCTGAGCAAGAAAGGCACCCAATGATCGCTCTAAAGCTGTCACATAGAGGATAAGTGGCCTTCCTTCAACGGGTGGAATTAATACCGGTGGACTCAAGAGTCACTTCTTGAGAACATCGAATGCTTATTGACATTCTTCAGTCCACTAGTAAGTGACTCCCTTCTTCATCAATTTGGTTAAGGGTAAACATTGGCCTGCCAAATTGGCGATGAAACGCCGAATATATGATAAGTGTCCTTGAATTCCTCTCAATTCATTCAAATTTTGAGGATGTGAAATACCAAGGATTGAATTTTTCTTCTCATGATTGATTTCGATACCACGATGGCATACAACAAAGCTGATAAATTTCCCTGGGGTTACCCCAAAAGCACATTTAAGGGGTCCATCTTCAAATTGTGTTGTCAAAGATTGTGGAATATGACTTCCAAATCAGTCAAGTGATTAGAACATTGATGATATTTAAACACAAAATTTTCCACATAACATTCAACAAACATCCCTAAAAAAGGATTTAAGATACGATGCATGGCACACTGATATGTTGTGCCTTCATTCTTTAGGCCAAAAGACATTACTCGATAGAAAAACACACCCTGAGGGGATATGAAGGCTGTAGATTCTTCATCTTCTGGAGACATTCAAATTTGATTATACTCGGAATATCTATCCATGAAGGAAAGTTCTTCATAGGTTGTTGTTTTATCAATTATGAGTTCTGTGATCAGAACTGGAAAATCATCCTTAGGAAAATGCCGAATAAGATCTATGAAATCAATGAAAACTCTAAATTTTCTATTCGTATTTTTCACAAGGAAAATATTTTCCAACCATTTGGGATATTTAAATTCTATGATGAAGTTAGCTTTGATAAGATTATCCACTTAAGCTTCAATTTTGGAAGCATAAGTTGGGTGTGTTCTTATTACGGCTTGATTAAATCCTCAATGTTCTTCTGGAAAACCCAAACGATGAGTAGAAACATCACGATCAATGTCTGGAATTTCTGTATAGTTCCAAGAAAATATATCTCGATTTTTCTTCAAAAATGAAATACACATCTCTTGTTCTTCAGGAGTCATGGCCGCACTAAATAAATTGGGCGTGGATTTTTTTTTACCCGAATTTATTTATCTGAGTTCATCCATTGTTGTAGTGATACCCTCTCCAAATGCTGGAGGATCATCCCTGAGATCTTTCTCTTCTTCGTCAACATGTGTTATTTCATTTGTTTCTACTCGTATAGAAGATGATGAAGTAGAATTTTCATGATCTGGAGAGACATTAAAATTTTAACATCTTGAAGAAGAGGCTTCCATTTCTGACCCTATTGATGATGAAGGGACTTCTTTTGGTAATAAAGAGGAGATGATGGATTGAAAATCGACATCATCATTCACCTATGAAATTTCTATAACTTCTTCTAGCCTAGTTGGTGATGTATAGACTTTCTGGATTTCAGCAGATTAAATCAAGGAATCCCCATTTGAGCTTACATCATTATTTGGTGAATCACAAATATCTCCCATGCTGTATAGCTTTATTTTCATGATTGACATTATGAAAGTTTCCATAAGAGTATTTTGATTTGGGTCTATCTTGTCAATTTGACTGATATGCAACACATAATATGTACTCACATGTGAAAATGGATTTACTAGAATCTTTTCCAAACCAAATGGAGCATTAACCTTGGTAATCTCCCTTGTTGTGGATGTCTCCTTTCCCTTCATGTGATAAAATTCCGTCTCAATTTTTTGTGATTGAAATGTCTTGAATGGGGCTTTATCACCATACAATGTCCCAACTTGACAATCGAAACAATATTTGAGACATTGATTGTATGATGTAGGGATAGCCGCATATTTATGTAGCCATGGTATTCCAAGAAAGATGTTGAATGCTGTATCGTGATCAACAACCATGAAATCTGAATTGGATACAGGGTCTCCAAACTAAATTCTGAGTTTTATCTCGCCCAGTGGTTCTTGTTCATTTTTATCATATCCTTGTAACATCAAAGTAGAAGGAGATAAATCAGATTCCGTGAGGCCCAATTGACGAAGTGTACGAATAGGGATAAGGTTGACTCCTAAACCATTATCAATGAAAACTCTTCGGATGTCTACACCATTAACCTTTAAAGATAAGAACTAAGGTATAATTGTCCACACACGACATCATCTTCATCTTAATCTGTGAAAGATATCACTATATGGAATTTTTCAGTATTATTCTCTACATGGTAGACTCCGGCCGCCAAAATTTTAGTTTCAAACTCCTGAAGACTTGAGAAAGCCTCAATGAGTGACTCTCGAAGATCCTTCGATAAATTCAAGGAATATAGAATTTATAACTTGGCCGGTACGTGGTCCTGGTGTTTAAATAAATCATATTTTTGATCCAATGTTCTGCGTTTCCTAACAGTATCATGTGGTTTTGTAGGTTCCTTAGAAGTTGATGCTTTGGATTTATATGCTTCCTATATTGGGGTAAGAGTTGGAAATACTCAGGATTTGGATGATTAGACCGATTAGGTCTATTTACATGCGAAGAGGAAGAATATGGAACCTCCAACCAATCTTCCAGAATAATTGTGCCAGGTCTGAGTCTGCTATTGGTGGAAGAATTTTCTTATTCTTGTTGAGCCCATTGAAGGGCTCTGCCACGAGTTTCTGCTGCATACACAGTACTGGAAGGGGTAGAATTAGAATAGTGGATTCTGGGATATTCATATATTCCTCTGTATCCCAGACCTCTGGAACTCCCTCTGATTACTCTGTTTGATAAATGGAATTAGGGCTCATCAAAATCATAACTGTGACTGGAAAAAAAGATCTATTAAGTGAATCATGTTAGCAGAACCAAAGATCAACTATTCTTCTGATGAAGACTCTTCCTGATTATCCAATTTAGGTTGTACCGTTTAGTGGAGTGGTGCCCATGGCTTCGAAGTAGATGGCATAAAATCTTCCAGAGTCAACAACAACTTGGGCTTTGACACGATTTTATCTTCTTCTGATTGCTCTTCTTTGTTTGAATAATATCATTTATATAAGGATTTTCCCTCAGATAAAGAGGGTTTTGCTATTGAATACATACTAGAAGACACAATTGGTTTATTCAATTGCTTTCACAAAATGGAAGGAGTTCGATTGATCATTTTTTTGGTCATCCAATCATCATTCTTCTATGAATTTTTTTATTTTGACATCTTCCAACTCGCCTTTTTCCTCTTCTTTTGTAGTAGTAACACATGATACCTAAGCTAGTGAACCTTTCAATTTGAATTGTCTCAAGTCGGCCATTTTTCAGGAGGTATTTGAAGACAAAACACTCATGAATGGGATGCCCCAATAGTTGTTGAAGTGTGAAACAGTTGGGATGGTCTTCATCTATTTCCTTGTTCGGACTTCTGGGCCTTGGTAATTGAAACAAATTATTTTCCAGAGCCAAAATGAAGTAACCAAGAACCTGTTCATTTTGGAAAGAGTAAACTTTTCTCTTCAGATCTGAAAATTTTTTCTATCTTTGATCTCTTTGATCATCTTGAAAAAACGACCATTTTTGTTGACGCTCAGGAGGTGGATCCCTTCAGAAAGATGAAGGTTTTGAAGTAGAAGCAGGTACAAGTGCTTGTTTAAGCCAAACTATAGTAGTCTCTTCTCTACCCATTCTCCTTCCTAAAGATGATGGAATTACATGAGTTTTATCCTTAGTATTCATAAGAGAATCTTCAATGTTTTGAGTGATTGAATTAATGTCTCGAAACCCTCCTGTGAATTTCACAGGGATCAACGGTGTGCGTAATTCATCACGAAAATTTTCCACACAGATTGGCAACAATTCTTCTTGTGGGAGTGATATGTTCAGGGAATATGTTAATCCCTTCTAACAAGACATGAAATATAAAAGCAATTCATTATCCCTTTTCTTACAATTTTTATGATAAAAAACTATTGTCATTGGAAAAGCTGAGAAGAATTGAAGAAGGAATCGTTGTCGAAGATCCTCCCACTTGATAATTGACCTCGATTGCAAGCTTGTATACCAGACAAAAGCAGGACCTTATAATGACTGTACAAAACGCCTGAGATTAACTGCTTCCAATTGCTGAGGGGTTCCCATCACAAGATCGCAATAAGAAACAAAATGTGTTGTGTGTTTCTCTGGGTCTCTCGAACCATTAAAGATTAGGAATGTGGTATTTGAAAAATTTGATGGGGGAGGGATTGCATCCCCCCATTCAGGGCATTCTCTAATTTATGCTGCAATTTGAGCACATTGTCCATCTTTATCTTCCAACCAAGATGTTAATGACTCAACAGTAGTTATTAAGTTTTTAGAAATATCCGGTTGAGATTGGACTTCAGTAGGTGTAATAACTGGAGCTTGGATTGTTGTGGTGGCTGGTACTGCAACTGATGGTAGCACCGCCGATTGTTGTTGTGAATAACTCATAGGATTAAACTTGTGAGGGTGTATAGATAAAGGAGGATATTATTGATACACTAGAGTAACTTCAACAAATTCCAGTGGCTGACTGACTCCAGCACGCTTAGGAGGAAGACTACCTTGAAGTAGTTCTGCATTCAACCTCCTCAACTCCTTCATTTCTTCCTCCAGTTGTGCAAACCTTTTCACTAATGAGAGCAATTGGCCTTCTCCAGAGGAAGTGTATGTAACCTAATTCTATTATTTCCCCTTTTTTTATCCCTTTTGGAGAGGGGGAAGTGGGTTATTTAAAGGAACACCCAGATTCTAGGTAAGCCTTTAATTTCGTGTAGGCACACCTTCTTCATTTGTGTCTGTGCGTACAACTTCTTGAGCCGGAATATCTTCATTTGATCCCCCTGAGTGAGACTCATCTAGCGGATTAGTGAAAATGGAATTGATGAAATTAATAGATGCATAATGCATTACATCCATTCGATCAACATTCATGTGATATTGCCTTCTTCCATGTATTTGATGAGACATTGCCTTTTGTCAATTTGATCCCTTAGGATGTTCTTGACGAACCATAATTTCGAGAGAGTATCCTAATAATTCAGATCATTGTTACTCTTGTGGCCTCTGACCTAATCAATATAAGACTGACTTTTCCTTGTGGAAAATATTGATTATTTGAAAAATTCCCATGTCCGGTGGACTGGGGTTGTTCTTGTTGTTCCTGCTCAACTCCTCGAATCCTATATGTTGTTTCTGAGGGTTGGGTTAAAAGAGTCCCTAGTCTGGAAAGCTGGGGTGGTTCCAAGCATGTTATATATGATAATTTCTTAAATTCTCTCTTCATCATGCAGACCTTAGTCCGGAAATTGGATGGATGCATCGATCTACATCCACTTTTATCACCCGGCTCAAAAGACCATTTGATGATTTCTGACACTTTTGTCACTTGATGATGTGAACGATCTAAATGAGAAGCATATTCAATATTCTTTTTTGCTTGATGCAAGAGTAATTCAACAACTTGTTATCTTTATTCTTGTCTTTGAGAGGAACTAGTTGATGCATGTTCTTGAGGGAGCCATTGATTATAAACAAAGCCAATTGGTCGTGGCCGACCATGGGCGATAACATTTCATGAGACCATTTTCGGCGGGCTTTGTAGACTGGAGAGTACATCTAAATGTAGTGATCCATGAACACCCCATCCCCTGATATGAATACTAGATGGGGCATTGGCACTTAACTAGCACAATATTCTTAGTGCGCCAAGGCATGAACACTAAATGGTTGTCTGCTACTTTTCAGCCCGTAGATATCGAGAAACTGAGAGAGATGCCAAGTTAATTTGGCATTGCAACCCTTCTATTATCTTGTCATTATTTTCATATTCATCATCAGATAATAATTAATTTTTTAACTGAAAAATAGTTTTCCATATGTTGAGAAGAATATCATGAATTCGATCTTCTATCAACATCTTTCGAATGTCATAATGAGTGTTAGGAAGAGGCCGAAACATGACTGGCACTTCACCTTTTGCCAGCTGTTTTCTCATATTCAACACTTCCTCTTTATCATTTGATGATGATTGTTCTGCTTGATTAGACAGAGCCAGTGCTTCCTTTTTTCTTCATCGGATTCAAAAAGATTGGTAGAGAACTCACTGATCAAACTAGAATATGAATGATCCAGAGGTGGTTCGAAGAATTACCTACACCCTTGGCTATCTTAATATTGAAAAAGTATTTCACCTGCTAGTGGTAAAGCATCATACATGACTGGCCTCACATTTGTATGTGACTCAAGATAAGAGGGGTTTCTCATCACTACATTATCCATTGGAGCATTTTCCAAGCAATGTGAATTATTACTGCAGAGAGGACTTTCACATCTAAATTCATCATCATGGGGAGGACCACCAAGGTGGGTTACAAAAAAAGATGAAACATTTTGATGCTTGGTCTTTTAGCCACACAGAGGGTTCTTGTGACTCTCATCTGAAGATAATACTTTATTATCGACCGAATTGTCATGAAGCAGGCCTTCATGAGGTAGTGTCTAATGATGATCTTTGAAATTAATGTTACCACTATTGGGAAATTAGGGAGTACAATCTTGAATTCCAAAAAGTTACTATTTGAGGGATTCAAGAACTCTAGCATTGAGTAAGGCCTTGTTGCATATTGGCTCTAGATTTCTTGAATTTTATGGGAGGTTCTTCTTCTTAGAATCCTTATTACTCACTTTAAGAACCACTTGTTGAAGAATGTGGTTATTATGGGAAGATGTATGTCCTTACTCAGGAGAAATGATAAGGTTATGCTGATTATCTCCACTCAAATTAGGTGTATGTTCCTGACTTGGTTGTCTGTATGATATGGGGGAGTTTTCTCCACAACCCTATTGGACTGGAACAAAGGTGTGTGTCTGTTAAAGAGTGAACTGTTGATGTTCCACTCCACTAGTAGGGATAGATTTTCATTTATTTCCCTGTGATGTTGCTGAAGCTATTATAATATCCTGACAGGCTTCTAGAATATGAGAAGGGAATTTCCTATGCTCTTTCACCATTGAGAGAATGTGCTCAAGGACATCAGCTGCCGGAATTGGGATATACGTCCATTCTGTGATTAGAGTAGGTGTATGTGCCTGATATTGTATTCCTTTTCCTATCAGTGAATTCTGATAGTACTAAAGTGTTGGTGCAGAGAGTTAAGTCTACCTTTTGTTTGTCGCCAGATCTTTCTGACTAACTTCTCTGAATGCTACCAAATGAGACTGTTGGTAGGCTTCATCAATACTAGCATGTGTATGTGACTTCTTATTGCACTCCACCAAATGTGGTTGATGAGCATCCTTCAATACTGACAGACGAGGCTGCTGGCACGATTGATGAGTGTAAGCAGGTGTATGTGCATGTTTACTAGTTGTCAACACATTCGGTTGGCGGGCTCCATCGTATGTAGTCAGAAGATCCTGCTGAATAGATGATTACTGTTAAATAGAAATATGTTTCTGTCTATAGTACTCCGTCGGAATTTCCTGATGGGATTGGCGTGCTGTTGCCAGACTATTCTGCTAGATAGCAGAATTAAAATGGACAGGTGTCTGTGCCCGCGCATTGCTTTCCACCAGGTTAGGTTGGTGGACATCTCCGGAGATGACAGAGATATGAAACTGCTCAATGATGATCGGATTTTGCCTCTGTCAGTTCATCTTGCGTGATCAGGTCTCATGGACCTGAGCTGAACCCCTGAAGGCGATACCCTCATCATGTTGAGGGTGCACTGCCACACGAGTCTGGTAGTGATTGTTGATGGGAGCCCCTGGGAAGGACTATTGTCACTTTGAATTAAGGCCCTGAGGGACCTGCTCATTCACCTCCTCAGAATATGGGAGGGACTGTGATTGCGTTCCGGGGTTAATGACCTGACACGGTTGGAAACAGTGGTTGGAACCACCTGCCTCTTGATCGATGGTTGTCGCTATTCGGACGACCATGGTGAATTATTGACTTGGAGGGCTTGTCTAGCATTCTCTAGAGTCGGAATAGTACTGTTTTGATGGTATTACTTAACCAGAGCATTTGATACCCAACGTTGAAGACACTGAATAGGTGATGTCATCCTCAGAGCGGATGAAAATCCACTAGGATTAGCAGTAAAGGCATTCAAAGCAGAGGTATTTACAATCCTGAACTTTAGAGAAGCCATTTCTATAATGAAAAAGATCTTGGAAAAGTGTGCCTGTATGATATAATAGAAGTAATCAAGATATGTTCATCCACTATATCTTTTGGATTAGAATATATGTTATTGATCATTTTGTTGGCCCTCTCATTGAGTTTAAAGAGGGGCCTAACAAATAAGTAAAAACATCATTTTAACTTGGTTAAGGCTTCACGTCGGGTTCACCATTTTTTTTCCTCTCAAATTGGGGAGGGCCTCATTAATTTATGGTTCAAACATTCCATGAAACTTCTAATGGGTTTGTTCATAGAACAAGAAACAACCAATGATTCTATATCCATTTGGGCCTACTTTCCAAAGGTCGGTGCTCATTAGTTGTGAACTGATAAGGCTTAAGAATTTGCATTGGTCGAGAGGATGGGAGGTTGGACTCATCACATCTAATTGAGGGGAATTATTGTCTACTATAGGACTCTTTTTATAGATTTATGTTATGTTTGTGAATTCTTATTAAATTATCATGTATAATAATGTGATTTACATTAGATATGAGAATAAATGATTAGTATGAATGAGATTTAGAGAATCTTTTATATGTATTCGAGGTTCTTCATCAATATAGAATCATATGTATTTGTTGGATATTCTTAGTCAATGGTATCCTTCGAGACATTATATAGAAAATCTCTCGGTCATTATGATAACCATACTGGTTTTAAAGCCACTCAGCCGATCACTTGAAGTTTATTGTCATTCAGAAGGATATAGATTATTTCAGAGTTGGGATTGTACCCGCAGATGGGCTACCTACGTATTCTTTGTATTAGAAAAGGAATCAGAACCCACATAGTTCGAATAAAGAAGTATGAGGTTTATGCATGATGTTTGGCTCAAAGAAAGATTTCGTAATTACATTTACACTCCAAGCTCACGCAGGTCATGCTCGGTGTGAGAAACAATAGGTGTTGGTAAAACAAGACACTTGTTCCATGAAGGATGCAATTATAAGAAATGATGTTGGGATTATGTATGTATGACTGCCCAGATAGATAATGATTAGGATTTAATTTAGGGAAGAAACCTTGGAACATGGTCCATAATTGTATATCTTCTTTAATAGAGATTTGGATACTAAACATAGGAATTAATCCTGAGAAGGATGCCCAAATTAGAGAGGACTTATTATTGGGATTTACTCCTGAGAAGGAAGCCCAAATCTAATGTAATTTAAGACTGTTTAAGAGAAATTGTGATTGGGGATTTCTCTTCAAGAAGAGGCCCAGGTTAAAGGGAATTATGACTGGGGATTATTTTTGAAAAGGAATCCCAGGTTAAGGGAATTTGGATTTTGGGAACTCGGCGCTTACTCTAAAAGGAGGATTTCTATATTAAAAGAAGTATGTTTGGGGCTTAATCTTTAGGAGGATACCCAAAATTAAGGGAACTTAAAGACTGTAGCATACTCCTGAAAAGGAGGCCAAGGTTAGGGGACTTGGGGCATACTCCTAAGAAGGATGCCAATATTTGGTATTTTGAGATTGGGGATTATTCTAAAAAAGGAATACCAGGTTAAAGGTCTTCTGATACATAAAGGATGAGGTTAAATGATTGAAATCTGTAACCTTAGTGACATAAATATATGTAAATTACTAGGTTTTTAGAGATGATCCATAGAATTCCTTTCAGATAAGGATTCTAATCAGGGAAACATGCCATAAAATGGATTTTAAGAGTGTCTTGAAGACTAAATATTGAATAGGAGAGGTGAGTTTTAATAAGATAGGTGAAATTGGCAAGAGGGGGACCCATAAATAGAGAGGCGCGCAAGTCATACATGGGCGCGCAAGTCTTAGTCGCGTAACTATACTTGTGTGACACATGGGTTATTTCCCGGCGGTCAACCCTTAGGGTAATACTTGGGCAAGACATGGCTCAAGCCCTTAGTTTTATCCTTAATGGCTTCCAAAAGAGTGGCTCCAAAGATTTGTTGAATGGATAAAACGATGTGCATGTGTGGCCATTTTTCTAAAGGGCCGTTCACTTAGGTGCGCAAGTGTTGATGAGTTTCAACACTTCGGCCTTATTTCCCCTATTTAGATATTCCATTCTAGGTATGAAATTACCATATAAGTGACTTGAATACTTCAAGCAGAGACTAGGGCGACCAGAGCTTAAATATGAATTTTGGAATTTTTGCGTCCATGAAATGGGTGGCCCACCAGGGGTATTTATATGCTGATGAAGACCCCCAGCGAGAATCAAATAGGGCGCTCAGGTCACCTGCATGACCATTATGTGGTGCACAATTATACTTGTGTGACAATAAAATAATTGCACGGCCCATGTGGGAAGAAATCCTTTTTCATGCCTTTGTCGATTTTTGATGTTTCTTCAATGGATGATTCACTTTGGACAACAGTATTTACCTTTTTCATTCGTTTAGACATTGTGAGGGAAAGGAGTGTCAACAATTACTTATCATCATGTTATTATAATTACATAATTATTTATGATAATATAGGTATTTTTGTCGATATTCGGTAGTTGAGTCGAAAATGAACTTGTATTAATATAAATTCTACAGGTAGTAAAAATTAAATCTTCTCCAGAATGATATTAATGATATAAATATCATATATATATATATATATATTATATATATTTATAATATTCCATAACATTGTGTGATATTAAATGAAATGAATCATTCATGGAGACGCTAGGCCCTACATACACATGAATTTTACTTTCATTTATTTGTCATAATAAAAGAATAATATTCAAATCATATAAATTTATGTTATAATACCACTATTATATTTATTTCATGTATATCTCATAGTTTTAATAAAACTTTCCTTTATAAATTTCATTTATAGCATGATCAAGTCCTATCACTTTGAGGGGGGGGGGTATTCAAGACGTCCACAAATGAAATTATCTTATTTACACATCCTGGAAAGAATAATGTTTTGTTGTGAATAAAAATTTTATAATAACAAAGAAAATAGAAATATAATATATATCACATATAAATATTGTTCTATCTTATTGGAAACTATGAGAGGTGGTTGGGTAAAATTGAACAAACATCGTATCTTGACATATTAGATCACCGTCCACAGAAATAGTATGTTCATATCCACTAAATATAAGATTGATTAAATTTATCGAAAATAAATCTCATAAAAAATATTATTATTTTAATTACACACTTTTTCTTATGTTATAAATGAATAAGAAGAGCATAGGGAGTAGGTAATGAAAATAAAATAAAATAACACGATAAAATATTTTACCTCTAAATCAGGTAAATGTTTTTGATTTGAGCCAAAAGACATTATTGATTTTTCTTAAGCCCAATGTAAGGCTTCATTGAGGAAGGTTTTGTAGTTGTGAGCATATTTGAGATGAATTTGCATGATCCATGGGGCTTGAGAGGTTCAAGTAAATGGTTGGAGGTGATTTCTTTTTATAAGACGGAGGAACTGTAGATTAATAATCTTTTGAAATATTATTTTATTATAAAATAATTTTCATTTTTAAATGGTCCCATCCTAATTTATATCAAATATAAGATGTTTTTGGGGGGAAAACCTCTCAACAAATAGGTTTTATACATGGTTAGTTCACATAGTTAAAATTATCTTTTTTTCTTTAACCATTAGTTTAAAACATCAACCCTTACCATGTCTTCTTGCATTTTCTATATTTGGTTACTATAGATACTATAATATTACAAGAGAACCATAATATGATCATTAATGAAATTTTCAAAATTATATAATTCAGTTTGACTAATATTATGTTTTTAGGACTATTATATAATTTAATAAAATAGTATTTATTTTAACAACTAATTTATGTCAATTTTCAAACCATAAAGTTATTTTTTTTGGTTAGTCATAAATACTTGATTACTTACATCCAAATGCATTGAATCAAAGATAAAATGTCAACAACCTCAATAAATGTTTTTTATGGAATAAAAAAACCAATTTTATTTATTTTTATATTTAAAATATAATTTATTTGAGTACCTTATTAATGAAGAAATCAATACATCATCATTGGGTCATAATTAAGAAATTTTATATAATTTTAACAATTATAAATAAAATAACATGATTTGGGAATTTTTTTTATTATAATGAATTTTTATGGATTAATAGATCATGTATATCACACCATTTAAAAATTGATTTATTAAAAGAAACATGTTTATATTATATTTCTCATTACATTAAATTAATTATTAAAAATGTCATTTTAACACCCATGTGGCTCTATGGGGTCCCAAAATCGACCAAAGGATGCCCATGGTTAGAAATTTATAATAAAATAGGATTAAGAGATGTGTTAGGGTAGTTTAATAATATTATAATATTATTTTTTACCCTTATTTACATGATTTACCCTTTAACCATGGTAAATAATATAATTACTGAAGTTAGTTTTCATTATATCCAAAAATTAGAGTTACCTATTTACACAATTTAATAATTATGATTCAATATATGGAATATATTTTTCAAAATTCAAAACATATAATTAGCCGATAATAATTTAAAATTTATTCATGTTATCCAAACCAAATGTGGATTTCAATGAATTAATAACTATCAAATGATGGATATGTGTTTATGACCAATTTAAAAGTGGAATTACATAAAATTACCAAAATTGGGTTAAATTATTAAAATATATTCCATTTATACATTAAAACAATTATATAATATGATTTAACTATATAAATTATTTAAATGGAAAAATTTGTTTTCAATTAAAATTTATCATATTTTTACTATTCATCAAATCATGATAGTTATTAGAAGAATATCAAAATTTCATCTAATGTGAATTTTAATGTACCAATTATAAATAATATGTATATTTTGTCAAATAGAACATATAAAGGTGCCAAAAAAATCATAAAAAGGTATCTTCATCAAAAGTTGTTAAAATTATATTTTTAGAAAAATACTTCTTTTATCTGAAAAATAGAATTTCCTTTTATATCATATATAGGATAAATATATGATGAATTTAAAACACTGAGTTGAATATATAACATATATTTTTCATTAGATAATAATATATAAAGAGGGATATGATTTTATAATCAAAACCATTCTCTTATAAATATGTTTTTATAAAAACACATCCTTTATATTCAATTAGTTTTTATTTTAATTTCAATTAAATTAGGTAACCAATGAATCATTATTAAGACCTATGTAAACTATACTTCAAAATTTAGTGGACACTCATCATTCCCTCCACTCCAATGGCTATGTGTTAACTACCATTTACAATTTTAATACAATTATTTTATTATATTTTGGTATATCTCAATGTTTTGAAAAACATTAGATTACTGAAGAACCCTTTGTTGTGTGTCGAGTACGCTATTGGAAAAAGAATCTCCTTTAATGTAAAATTAATATATTATTCATAAATATTAATATAAATGAAAAATAATTATTCTATAAATACCTGGGTAATTCCATCCTTCCCCCTTTAGGAAATTATGTCATTATAATTTTATAATTGAGCTTGGAAACTTTATTGAAAACCCCACATCAGAAAAAGAGTCAATAAATAAATCACTTTAACAAAAGTAAATATAATTAAAAATTTCATCCAATATAACACATACTAGTTTTCCAAATAGAAAAACATGTATATGAAAGAAAAACTAACTCTCATAGTCTAATAGAGAGTAATAGAGAACTTGATCATGAAAAGTTAACCACCACAATAATATAAATTAATGGAGGGGTAAAATTACGATGAAAGAAGAGATCATATAACAGTTTTTCCCTTATGAACATTTTCATAGAGATGATGGATTTTATTACTAACTAATCTATGATAATAATAAAATACACTAACTTGAAAAGTAGTGTTTTTTACATTAAAAATTTTTCCCCACAAGTCATTTTCTCTCTAATTGATGAGTATTCATGATGAATGAACTTATAGAGCATAACATAATCCAAAAAGGATTAGTTATCTATTCATACTATCTTGAAAAAAAACCAGAACCAAAATGGTTCGTACAAGATAATATAATCCCCCAAAAAAATAATCCTTTATGAAACAAATAATACTCTTAATCTCCAAAATCCAACAAACCATACCCAAGATTCAAAAAGGATCAATCAACAAACAATTGCCCTTAAAAATCTTCAATATAATCCAAATAATGATAGAAACCCAAAATTCAGAAGGATTTGATCAGAAAATATTCCATGACAAATTTTATCTTCAAATAACATAAACTACTCTTAAATTATCATACATAAAAGTAATTAACCTAATCATATGTTATCCATGATATTTTAATAATTTATACAAATAATTCAAATCACCATTTTTCTATAAAAAATATATAGTATCTTCCCAAATTAAATTCATCCATTACTCCTCAAATAAAATCCTATAGTATTGTATTTTTCTTAACACAAACTGCTCCCAAAACAGAAAACATCTTCTAGAAAAACATTTATCACTTAACCACCAAATAATTTTCCAATACCGAGGATACCCACATGATAAAACTTAAGTTCAAAAAATCTACTTATTCATGATCAATAAAATCAATTAACAAGAAATAATAAGTCTTATTAACCAGGGACATCATGTAGGATGGGGGTAAGTGACAAATCTTATTCGCACTTTGGTTGTCGATTCGTTTCCTAAAGAATTGTCAAACATGATGGGTTGACACATGTTATACATGTTGTCATTTATTAAAAACTATATAATTATAAAGACATTAAAAATATATATGAAATCTGAAAAAATAACCATAACATATTTTAACCTCAAACGATATCTCATTCCTTTAATTTTTCATCCAAAAAAACTCATTACCCATTATTTCCTCAAAGGTGAATGTCTCAAAAAATAATGTCAATCACAATAAAATGACATAAGCCTCAAAATGGGTTATAAATTCATAGAACTAATAATATTGTTTAAAATTATAAACCCATGATCATATCCCTATCCTTTGAAAAAAAATCCAAATATCCAACGTTCTATAAACCTTTCCTCTGATACCAACTATAAGGATACATCCTTAAACATTACATAATCTTAAGTTAAGTTAATAATTCAAATTGAGGATCATTTCCAGTATATTGTTTTATTGAACTAGGCAATAATTATTAAATAATAATCCCAGACATTACATGTGGATAGTTACAATTAGTATCCACATTTTCCACCAAAGGAAATATTTTAAATAAAATATGGTTTCTTTTTCTTTAATATAAATCTTCTTGAAATATTGATTTCTCTTACACTTCCTTATACCCTTAGAAATACATTTCAGAAACATGGGATGAGCATATAAAGCACAATAAAAGATATAAAATAGGTAAATAACACATTAGTCAATGAATAAATACAAATAAATGCAGTCATAATTTTCAATCAAAAAGCCTAAGCTCATTAACATACCGAATGAAATCATATGATTTATGAATAGCACATAAAAATCATAAATTATAAAGGTAAATTTTAGAATCCATAACATAATTACATTTTAGGTTTCACATCTACATACGATGTTATGTTTAAAATACTCATCATAGTACATTCCCCAAATCTGTGAGGAGAAACATTAATGTTTACATCTGTCGCATTACGGAATACATTAGAGAATTATCTCGAGCTCACTCTCCCATTATTTATCACTGAACCACCCATATTTGGGTTATCACATAACCACCCATAAAATTTCCATGTACCATTTCCAAATTATAACACATAAAACAATCATAAATGAATTAAATCATTTCCACATTGCAATCACAAGAAATTCATTCTAGATGTTTAAATAATAAATTCATTCCAAAAAACACATTTAAAACATTTAAAAAGAATATTTTTGAATAAAAGTGTCCTGTACCACTTTGAAACAATAGATGGAATATAATTTTAAAACATTAATGTCCATATAAATAAATCATCGATACTATTACGAATACATGGACATTAGTGAGAAAGAATTAGAAAAATAAATCTTTTTAACATTTCAAACAATGTTTTACATTATGATTCCATTACCACTTGAGATACACATGAATAAAAATAATTAATGAATAACAAAAAAAACATATAATATCTTTAGAATATAGAGATTAATGATATCATATTTCAAAGGGAACTATATATACTATAAAAAAGTGGATTGGTTCATAACAACAAATAAGTCTCAATGGAATGTATATTGACATGAATTCCCTTACAATGATAGAATTATTAGATAATGGATAAATAAAGTAAATATTTTTATGTGAAAAATATAATTTCCCCCAATATGAGTGTATATTCAGTGTAAAATAATAAGAGGTCTGTCATACATATTCTTGAAATTACAAAACCAATGACATGGATATTTAACTTAATTAATGAAGATTGAGTTATGATTTTCATTAAAAAGTTCATATAAATGACGTAAGAATTTATAAATGGGTGTAATTATGTGTAGAAACAAGATATCCACACAAAGGGTAGAGGAAATTAAAACATACATAAATATACAGTGATTCAACACATAATCGTGGCATGATATAATCAACAAAGTATACTTAAAACCAAAGGAGTAGAAATTGAATTTAGAAAGTCCATTACGAAAATTTTGTACCCTAACAATGTCACATAAAAATTCAGAAAATGAGATACCAATAGAAAAAAGGGTCTCTCATAACTTGAATAAAATTCGAAGAAATGAGGATATATAAAAACATATCCCAACATCATAAAATTTAATTTAAAATAATTAACCTAAATGAGGTCTTTGACTAAAAGAGGAGGCCGAAAGGGTCCCTTACCTCGAGTCCTACTTGTCTTGTTCATTCATTATATTCTGGAATAATAATCATACGTTAGTTTATTATTTCCTTAGAACCTTTTTAAATTATATTATTCATTTTATATTACTTAAAATCATGTTACTAAAATTATATAATTATTTATGTTAATATTGATCGTTTTGTCAATATTCAGTACTTGAGTCAGAAATGACCTTGTTTTGATATAAATTGTACATTTATTCAAAAGTACATTATCTAGATAATGCTATTGATGATTAAAATAACATATATATCTAGTATATATGTATTTATAATAGTTCATGACATTTGTAGATATGAAATTAAATACATCTTTCAGGGAGATGGTAGTCTGTACATACGCATGAACACTACTTTCATATCATTTTCATATTAAAAGAATAATATTCAAATGATATAAATGTATATTATATTACCAATATTATATTTATGTCATTTATGTCTCATTTTCATAATAAAACGTTCCATTATATGTTCCAGGAATAGCATGAGCGACTCATATCACTTTGAGGGAGCGGTTTTCCACACTTCCTCAAATGAAATTACCGTATTTACACATCATGGGATGAATAAAATTATGTTTTCAATAAATATTAATGATTCATGGAGACAATATAAATATTTTATATATCTTATATAAATATAATTCCATCATAATGGCCACCATGAGAGGTGGTAGGGTAAAATTGAACAACCATCGTTTTGTGAGGCAGTAGTTCGCCGTCCACATAAGAAATATGTTCATATCCATTAGATGGAGGTGTATGTAAGTGTAGTTGAAATACATAGAATAAAATAATCCTAGTATATTATGTATATTGGTGTTGTTATATAATCAAAGAAGAATAATATGATAGGGAGTGGAGAATCAAAATAAAAGAAAATATCTTATGAGAAGATGTTACCTCTAAATCAAGTAACATCTTTTGATTTTAGCCAAAAGGATTTCTTGAATTTTCATATTCCCTTGTTAAGGATTCTAAAATTAAGTTAGGTATGTTTAGAAATTCTTTGGAAAGATTTTGGATGAGCCAGGGGGTTTGATAGGTGTGAGTAAATTGGTATAGGTGATGCCCTTTTATAAGAGTGAGGAGGGGCAGTTTAGGAATGTTTTGAAAAATTATCTTATGATAAAATGATTCTCAGTTTTTAATGGAAAAAAATGAATTCATTTAAAATATAAGATTAGTTTGTGTCTAAAAAATCTATAAATATATCTTTTAGAAATGTTTGGATCACAAATATAACCTTAAAGTTTTTTAGTTAAAAACATTAACTCCCACCATCCCTTCTTGCATTTTCATAATTGATGGTTACTATATTTATAATAAAATTTCAAGGGAACTATAAGGGGATAAATAATGAAATTTTTACCATTATATATTTCAGTTTAACTAATATTAGAGTTTTAGAACTATTATATCATTTAATAAAATTGTATTTGTTTTAACAACTCATTTATTTCAATTATTACACTATTAAGTAATTGATTTTTTTAAAGTTGTAAAAGCATTACTCCTTAGAAATAAGTCATTAAATCAAATAAAATATGTCAATATCATCCATAAAATTCGTTTATGGAATCCAAGAAAACTAATTTCATTTATTTCAACATTTATAATATCATTTATTTGAATGGTTTTTTAATGAATCAATCACTTCATCATCATTGTGCCATAATTAAATTTATTTATTTAATATCTAAACATTATAAACAAAATAAAATGATGTAGAAAATATATTTATCATCCTAATTTATATTTATAGTAGAATAAATAATTTATCAAACCACATTTAAATATTGATTTAGTATAAGATACATGTTTATGTTATATTTCTCTTTACTTTTAGTTAATTCTTATAAAATGTCATTTTCACACCGAAGTTGCTCAATGGGGTCCGCAAATTGACCAAAGGATTCCTGTGTCAATAAATGTTTCATCCAATAAGATTATGAAACATGTTAGGGTAGTTTAATACTATTATAATATTATCTATTACCCTTATTTACCATATTTACCCTTATACCATGGTAAATAAAATAATTACTGAATAAACTATTCATAATGTCCAAAAAATAAAATTTTCATTTTTACAAAATTTGAACCTTTTTATTCAAAATATGGAATACAATTTTCTATATTCTAAATAAAAAATTGCAAAAATTAATTTAAAATTATTTCCACTAGTCAAAACCAAAAAGCGGGTTTTTAAGAAATAATTACTGTCATTTGATGGACAAGTAATTATGACAAATTTAAAAGTGAAATTATATACAACAACCATAAATGGATTAAATGATAAAAATATATTCTATTTATACATTAAACCCTTTAATAAATATGGTTTAACTATATAAATTACTTTGATGAAAAAAAATTTCTAGTAAAATTTATCATATTTTTACTATTCATTAAAACAAGATAATTATCAGAAAAATATCAAAACTTCACCCAAATTTAATTTTGATGTCCCAATTCTATATAATATATTTATTTTGTCACATATAATATTTACGGTGTCAAAAAGTAATTTTAAAATCGGTTCTCCATCAAATGGATGTCAAACTGCATTTTTAGAAGAACAATTATTTAATCCGAAGGAATTGATTTTTTTATTATATGATATATAGAATACATATAAGATGAATTTAGAAAATAACATTTAATATACAGCACATATTTCTCACAAAATAAAACTCCATAAAAAGTGATATGATTTTATTATCACAAATATTCTATTTTAAATTGGTTTTCATAAAAACAAATCCTTTATATTAAATTAGTTTTTATTTACATTTCTAATAATTGTGTTAACCATTGAATCATTATTTTAACATGTTTAAACAATATTTAAAAATTAAGTATAATATACTCATTTCCTCCATTTCAATTACGTGGTGTTAACTACCATTTAAAATAATAATATTATTATTATATTATATGTCAATATAACTCAGTGTTGTGTGAAACGTAAGATTTCGATGAAACCATTTTTTTCATGTTAGTACACTATCATAAAAAGAGTCCCCCTTAAAATAAAATTAATATCTAATTCATAATTAGTAATAGGTAGGAAATGGTATTATTCTATAAATACGTAGGTCATTACATCATTCTCTCCTTTTAGAAATTGCGTCCTCACGGTTTTAAAACCGGGCTATGAAACTTCATTAAAAATCCCATATTTGAAAAAGAGTCCATAAATCTATCACTTTAAAAGAAATAAATATAAGTAAAATGGTTAACCAATATAACAAATTCTAGGATTACATGTATCAAAACATGGATATGGAAGAAAAAATATCTCTCAGATTATAATAGAGAGTGCTAGAGACCATGATTCCAGAATGTTAACAGCCAAAATACCATAAATTTGTGGTTGGGTAAAAGTACGATGATAAAATAAAGAGTATAACATTTTCTCATTAATAAAATTTTCATAGAGTTGACAAATTTTATTACAACCTTGTGTAAGATAATAATGAAATATACATACTTGAAAATTAGTGTTTCATCCTTTAATAAATTTCCCCCGACAAGTTAACTTTTTCTCAATATGACGATCATTCAAGATGAATCAACATCTAGAGAATCACATAGTCAAAAAAAGATTAAATATATATTCATTTTATCTTGAATTAATAACCATAACCAAAATTTTTAGTACAATATAATAAAATCCCAAAAAATAAAAATCCTTTATGAAAATAAATACTACTCAGTATCTTAAAAAATCTATAAATAATACCCAATGTTCAACAAGGACCATTCAATAAACAATTGTCCTTAATATTATTCAAAAAAATCCAATATATGATAGAATCCCAAAATTAAAAAGGATATTAAAACATAATCTTCGTCAATAAATTTTATCAGCAAATAATGTAGAGTACTCTTAGAGACTGATACTTAAAACTAATTAACCTAATCACATATTATCCATGATATTTTAATAATTTCCACAAACAAACGAAATCACCATTTTTCCATATAAAAAATATATATTATTCTAATATAAAATTCATCCATTACACCTAAAATAAAATCTCATAGTATTCTATATTACTAAGTCATAATTTGTTCCCAAAAGAGTAAACATCTTCCCAAATAACCATTATCACTTAATCACAAAATCATTTTCCTATACTAAGATAACCATTTGATAAAACATAAGTTCCCAAAATGAACTTTTTGTTGATCTATAAAAACAATTAACTAAAACGAATAAGTCATACTAACTAGAGACTTCACATATGCTAGTGGTAGGCGATAAATCCCACTCCCACTTTGGTTGTGGGTATGATTCCTGTAGTTTTGATCGACACAATGGATTGTCGCACGGTCTGCTTGTTGTCCTTTAAAAAAAATATATCTAATGACACTAAAAGAATGAAATAAAATCATCATAAATAACCATAACAAATTTTAACCTCAATTGATATCTCATACCTATCATTTTTTATCTAAAAAACTAATAACCCCTAATTTCTTAAATCGTTAATGCCTCAAAAAATACCGATAATCAACTCAAAATGACTTAAACCTCAAAAGGGTGTACTAAGTAATTGAACTAACAGTATATCTTAAAATTATATACCCATGATCATATCCCTAACCATTAAGAAAACATTCTAATCTCCAATGTCGTCTGAACCATTACTCTGATACCAACTTTATGGCCACATCCTTAAATATTACATAATCTTATGTTAAGTCAATAATTCAAATTGATGATCTTTTTAGGTTTAGAGTTTTAGATAACTATTCCTTAACTATTACATAATAAAACCAAACATTACATGAATACTGTGACTCTCGGTATCCATTTTTTCTACAAAAGGAAACCCATAAAAACATGATTTCATTTTCTTGATATAAATCTTCTTGAATTCTTCCTTTCTGTTAACCTTCATTATACACTGTGAAAAAAATTTCAAAAACATGGGATTAGTATAAAAATCTCAGTATGGGATATAAAATAAGTAAAGATAACATTAATCTAAGAATATATACAAATCAAAGATATCATACTTTTCAATAATAAAGCACAATCTCATTGACTTTCCTCGTAAAATCAAAAGATTTATGAATAACACATAGAAATAATAAATCTAAAAGGTAACATGTGGCATCCATAAAATAAATACATTGTAGATTTCATAGCTACATATGGATTTAATAATACCCATCATGGTATATTCCCTAAATCTCTTAAGAGAAAAATTAAAATTTACCTACAACACGTTACCCAATTTAGTAGAGAGATATCTTGGGCTCACCCACCCTAGGATTATCATGGAACAATCCATATATAGTTTATCACATAACCACCCATGAAATATCCATGTACCATTACATAATAATAACACATAAAACAAATATAATGGAATGAAAATATTTCCAAATTAAAATCACAATATATTAGTTCATGATATTGACATTGTTAAATAATTCCAAAAAAACACATGTAAAACATTTATAAATATGATTTTTAAATCATAGTGTCATATACCACTTTGATAATATTAAAGGAATATAATTTTAATACATTAATTTCTATATAAATAAATTCATAAAACCATCTTTAAAAAATAGACATTAGTGAGAAATATTTATAAAAATTAAAATTTAAAACCATTAAAATGATGTTTTAGTAACATATCCCCTTACCACATGACAAATAATTGAATAAAAATAATTATTGAAAACATCAATGAAAACTTATAATACCATGAGAATAAGGAGTTTCATGACATAATTTGTCAAAGGGAATTATATATACCATATAAAAGTGAATTGGTTCGTAACTACCAATATGCATTAATGGAATTTAAATTTAGACGAAATACATTAAAAATATCGTATCCATATATATAGGATAAAACAATGAAATAATTGAGTGTGAAAAATATTAATAAACACAAAATAAGGGGATATTTTTTGTGACACATATTATTGGAAAAAAACAATTTCATGGATATTTAACTCAATAAATTAAGAATGAGATAATATTTCCATTACAATGTTTTTATAAATGACATAAAATATATCAATGGGGTGATTAGGTGTAAAAATAGTATATCCACACAAAGGGAAGAGGAAATTACAGCATAAATAAAATAAAATTGATTCCACACTTAATCATTTCATAACATAATCAACAATGTATACATAAAACCAAAGGACTGGAATTTGATTTTAGAAATTCCCTTACGAAAATTTGGAAGCCTAATGATGTCACCTAAAAATTAAGAAAATGAGATGTTGAGTGTGAAAATGGTATCTCAACACTTGTACTTAAAATAGATATTTATAAGTATATATAAGAACATAGACCAACATAATAAAATTGAAATTAAAATATATAACATAAAAGAAGTCTTTGACTAAAAGATGAGGGTGAATGGTTCCTATAAATTGTGTCCGACTTGTCTCGTTCTTTTTTAAATTCATGAATAATAAAATTATTTTAATTTATACATACTTAAGATCATTTTTCATGTTTATTGTTCATTTTTTATTACTTATAATCATGTTATAAAATTTACATAATTAGATAAGTTAATTCACGTTTTTTTGTCAATATTCGGTACTTGAGTCAAAAATTAACTTGGTTTGATATAAACTGTACATGTAGTAAAAAGTAAATAATCTCCAAAATGACATTAATTATTTAAATATCATATTTATCTATAATATATTTATTTATAATATTCCATAACATTTGGATATATGAAATGAAATTCACCATTAATGGAGATCGTAGGTCGTATGTACGCATGAACGCTACATTCATTTTATTGTCCTCTTAAATGAAAATTATTTTAATGATTTAAATGTATATTATAATACCTGTATTATATATATTTTATTTATGTCTCATAGTATTAATAGAACCTTCCTTTGTACGTCCCATATATAGAAAGAACAAGTCAGATCCCATTGAGGGGGTTGTTGTCCACAATTTTTCAAATGAAATTATCGTAACTACACATCATAGAATGAATAAAGATATGTTTTAAAAAAAATTACAGAAAAATATAGAAAATATAAATATTATATATAAATATAGTTCTATAATAATGGCAACCATGAGAGGTAGTAGAGGAAAATTGAACAATCATCATTTCGTGAGACAGTAGTTCACAATCCATAGAAAGAGAATGATCATATCGATTAGATGGAGGTCTATGTAAGTGTATTTTGAATCCTTATCATATAAAAATAATATTATATTAAGTATATAAGTTTTATTATGTAACCAATGAATAATATGAACATAGGTAGTGGAGACAGAAAATAAATGAAAATAAATTGAGAGAAGACGTTACCTCTAAATCAGGTGACTTATTTTGACTGACTGAAAATGAATTTATTTATTATCAAAACACTTTTGAGGAAGAAAGTGAGAAACCACAACAACCATTATTTAAAAAACTCCTTAAACATATAATTCAAATCAAGGCTACATAATCATCCCCTCCCCAGCGAGGTGACTTGTTTTTATTAGATCAAAAAGGCTTTCATGAATTGCCATCTACCCAAGGTAAGGTCTATAAATGGAAAGGAGGAATGTTGAAAAATTATTTGAGAATAATTTGGACTACATAAGTGCATGATATATGTGAGTAAATGGGTAGAGGGGATTCCCTTTTATAACAAGGCGGAGGGGCACATTAGGAAAGTTTTTAAATATAATTTTATTATAAAATGATTTTTTGTTTCAAATGGTCCCAAAAACATTTATTTCAAAGAATGAATTATGTTAGGTCTAAATCCTCTAAAAAAAAGGTTTTAAACTAGTTTAGGTCACAAATGTAACCATACATAGTTGCATTAAACCATAGATAAAAACATTAAAACTTACCATGTCTTCTTTCATTTTCATAATTTATGGTTACTATAGTTACTATGAAATTCCTAGAAAAATACAAGTGGATAATTAATGAAATTTTTAACATTATATATGTCATTGGATTGGATATTAGATTTTTAGTACTACTATATAATTTAATAAAATATTATGTTTTTTAAAAACTCATTTATGTCAATTTTCACACTATAAATTATTAGATTTTTGATAAAGTCATGAAAACTTGATTCATTCAAACCAAATGAATTAAATCAAAGTTAATATGTCAATATAGTACATGAAATTAGTGTATGGAATCAAAAAAAATAAATATTTATTTATTTTAATATATATAATATTGTTTATTTGAATCCATTATTAATGAAAAATCACTGCATCATTATTGGGTCATAATTAAATTTATCTATTTAATTTCTAAAAATTATAAATAAAATACAATGATGTAGAAAATCATTTGAGATTTTTAATTACTATTTATAGTAGAGAAGATATGTTATATTACCCCATATAATTTTTTTATTTAATGATACATCTTTATGTTATATTTCTCTTTACTTTAAATGAATTCTTATAAAAAGTCATTTTCACACCCAAGAGGCTCTACGGGGTCCTAAAAAAGACCAAAAGATGCCCATGGTCAGACATGTCTCATCCAATGGGATTAGGGAACATGTTGTGGTAGATTAATATTATTATAATTTTATTATTTACCATTATGTACTAGATTTACCCTTTACCATTGTAAATAAAATATTTACTGAAGTTACTATTTATAATATCCAAAAATAAATGGTACTTATTTACAAAATTTGAACCTTCTGATTCAAAATGTGGAATACATTTTTCTAAATTCAAAAACAAATTATGGGATAAAATTAAGTTATAATTAATTCTTGTCGTCAAAAACAAAAAGCATGTTTTTTTGAGGTAATAACAATCAAAATATTGAAATGGGTTTACTTCCAATTTAAAAGTGAAATTACGTAGAATGAAAATAATTTGATTAAATGATAAAAATATATTCCTCTTATACATTAAAACCTTTAAATAATATTATTTAATAATATAAATTATTTCAATCGGAAAAGTTTTTTTAAAATTAAAATTTGGCGTATTTTTCCTATTTATTATCACATGATAGTTATCAAAAAATATCAAAAATCCAACCCAAGTAAATTTTGATGTCCTGCTTCTAAATAAGATGTTTATATATTTAATCGAACATATAAATGTGTCAATCACTAATTTTAAAAAGTTTTCACCTTCCGAAGGTGGTAAAACTGCAATTTAAGAAAAACACTTCTGTTATCCAAAAAATAGAATTTATTCTTATATAATATCTAGAAATCAAATAATATGAATTTAAGACATGACATTGAATATATAACCAAAATTTTTATTAAATAAAAATCCATAAAGAGTGATATGATTTTATAATCATAATTATTCTCCTTTAAATATATTTTCATTAAAACATATCCTCTATATTCAATTGGTATTTATTTTAAATTTCTAATAAATTAGGTAACCAAATGAATGATTATTTTATCATCTGTAAACCATATTTCTATATTAAATTGATAATATTCAATCCTTCAATTCCAACGGCTAGGTGTTAACTATAATATTAAATAATAATATTTTTATTTTATTATATTTTGGTATAACTCAATGTTGTGTGTAACGTAAGATTTCAAAGAAACTCTTTTTTTGGATTTTGAGTATGCTATCAGAAAACCATCGGATTAAATTTAAAATTATTTACATATTAATAAATATTAATATAAATGAAGAAGTATTATTCTTTAAATACCCGAGTCGATACAGTAACCCCATCATTAATTTCACTATCACATAATCCCACCTGAACAGCAGCCCCAGATGTGGCTGGAGAAAACCTAAAGGACATTGGTGATTATACTTTATGATCAAATATGTATGGAATCACCAAAAAAATAGATTACATTTAACTTTATACTTGGGCACCAATTTTTTTTTGAATATCGTGGTATATCTCTCTTAACCCTTGATATACATCTCATTTCTATCCATGATTTTTTATCATAAGTTCCTCCCTCATGTAAAATCACATGACTACCTCCCATGAACTGAATTCATGTATTCATTATACAAGGACCACCCTAGAACAAAACCATCCCATGCTAAGAATTCATGCATCCCAGACAGTTGGGATATGACTCTTGGATAACCTCCATATGTCCCACAAAAGAATTTGTGATAATCAAAGGAACACATGTCAATAATAAAAGATCATTAGATGCATCCAGTTTTTAATATCCCATTAAATTGATCAGAATACAATATTCCTTTGAAGTACACACTCCATGATCATGTATCTCAGACAATTTCCTACTAAGATCATATATAACAATATTTTATTTCTCTGGGGTTTATGCAATCTCAATGTTTAATTTATAAAGATACACCACCAAAGCCTCTTCCTTAGATTGAGATCACACTGGGAGAATATGTATCAAATTATTTAGATGTCTCTATAAATTAAAAACATCCCACTAAATATATATTTCCACCAAATCATTATGGTTTATACCAAAACATCCAAGTCTATGTCAAGCATTGGGTAGCCTTCACATTAGGTCATTGCTGACATGACCCATATTAGACTACCTAATTTATATAAATTAAAAATATACATTAACAACACTTGAGGCATCCCAAAACACGACGTATCCAATCCAAGTCTATATAATGATCAAAACAAGGGATGTCTTCAATCTCCTCATCAACTCTAGCAAGATCACTTCACATTGATCAAAACACTCAATATAACATCTAGATATTACGTGATTTTTCATTCCAAAAAAATTTAATCACTTATATATTATTCATTTAAAAAAATATCATGTTTACATTGAATTACATGAACCGCTGAGTTTGGATTGTGTTAGAACTAACATTGAGTTTTTCTTGTGTTACATGTAATACAATGTTTAAAAGAAACAAGAAATATTATAAGAATATTATTATTTAATATAATAGTTAACACCTATCTATTGAAAAGGAAATTACGAATAGGTTAAAATAAATTATTAAAATATATTGTTTTAAAATTTATATTAAATAAATTTTATAGTGTCCAATTAATTAAAAATGTAAATAATAACATGTTTAAAATAAACAGAATCATTTTCTGGATAACTATTATTATAATAACAACTAATTTCTACCATAGTAAATTAAAAATAATAGTTTGTATGAATTATTTTAATGAAATTAATATGTAATATATTTAATACACTATTTTACATTCATCTTAATTATTTTCTAGAGAACAAAGAATAGAAAAAACAAATTATTTGCTTAAAAACTATATTTTTATGAAAATGGTTTTCATACTTTTTCCACTTATTTTTATGTCCATTTTATCCACTATTAGGAAAGTTATTTTAAAAAATATAATTAATTTTTGAAATTATCAAGTAAGATTAATTTTTATGGGAATTTCTGAATATTTTTTAAAAAGATTAGTTTTTTTGAATATGTAAAAATACTGAATTGTTTCTATAACATACTTTTGGATTAAATTATTTTTAATGTAAAATTATTTTTAAATTCAGTTTAAAATATAAATTATATAAATTATATATATATTCATCCAAATTTGGTGATTAAAATCATATTTATATTGAATTTTTATATAATAAAACTATAAATGATTGAACATTTTCTATATGAAATACTACTTTCTTATCAAGTGAGTGGGATTAATATTAAATTATTTTTTTTAAATTCATGGAATTTAATTTTGAAAAATGGATTAAGTATTATAATCATCACAATTTATATTATCTAAAATGTCTTAATTATTTTTTTTAAATTTAATACTAAAAATAATAAAAATCATTTTCCACGGATAAGGTAAAAAGGGTTTTATTATGTGTTAAACTAAATAGAAAAGGGTTTAAATTACTTAAATACTTGCATAAAATCATTTTTATGGAAATAGTTAGACCTCAAAATGTATATTTCTCGATAATAATCTTTTTTGGATCGTTTTTTCCTGAGAAAAACATGGGAACACCTTTTTCATTTCAAAAACATACAAGTGTCCCTCTCAACTCACATATAGATGGACACCCCCTCTCCTCTCCTATTTACACCATCAAATCCTTTTGGTTTTCTAAGGACCTTCTCAAATCAAATCCAAAGATCCCTCCTCTAAATATAAAGTCCCTATTTTTTTAATAAATACAACCTAGGAATGTATTTTTTGAAAACATAAGGTGGTTACCCAAAGAACAAGTAATGTTCTTCAAAGAGAGTTTTTATTTTATATCTTCCTCCAAATTCACCATTTTTTTACAACTTGATGATATAATAAGACCATTATAATAAATTTTATGATAATTTTTTATGTCATTTTAATGACCAACACCAATCACCACAACCATCAAATGGATTACAAAATCATCGTTCATGTGTTCGACAGACTACCCCCTCTCAAACCGACGTCATTTGTTTTTTCCATTACCAACTCCCACGGTTGGGTATGATATTATATTTAAATTATTTAAATTATATTCATAATCTTATTATAAATATATAATAATTATATTATATATAAATTTTTACTAATCATTCTGTTGGGGATACAACAATGTCACTCTTGTGTACGAAGAACATCCTCCTTATTAAAAGATATGATTAGTTTTCTATAACTCTTCACAAATGAGATAATAAGTATAAAATTATTGAATATATGTAATATAAATGAAATAATTTTGATATTAATTACATTTGTATCATTCATAAAGTATAATATATCATTTTTCTAACATTTTCATTCACAGAATGATGACACCATCATTCATGTACTGGGGGAGTACATCCTTCATGAAGCGATGTAACTCTCCTTTCATCACCACACCAAATGTATGATATATAAAATTTTATTTACATAAATAATAATTTATTTATTTTATTATTATTATTATTTTATGATAATGTATTACCTAATTCCTTTCCACAATGGTCATTAACAAATGGAAATGTTACTCATGCGTATATACGACTTATCATTTCAATGATTCTAATATACATAATTTCTCAAAACCATATTTCATGATTAGTATTAAAAATATAATAGAGGCATAAATATTATTATTATTTCATGATAATTTTTATGCATATTTTAGTACCATTATCAATGTATGTGGATCAAAAATAACAGATCATATCTGATATGATATTCCAAGATGTTATTACCCTAAACGAGAGTTTAGCATCAAATATATTATATACACTAAATATATATTTCTCCATCTTATGTTTAACCAATTTATGTGACCACATCATCTAAATAACTACAATCCTCCCTCCAATATTGCGATTTTATCATCCACATTCCAAATTCCCCTATGGTTCCTTGCATATGATTTCCATCCACTGCAATTAGGTTTCATGTCCATTTCTACTCCATCTCCGCCTGCTCATCCTTGGCCTATAATGATCGATCCGCTTATGCCTCTGCCTGTTCAACCTAGGGATTCATCTAAAACCCCCATCCACCACCTCGCTATTCTTTAGGGTTTCTAAATTTAATAAGATTTTTATTTGTTGTCAATGGGAAGTCAATATGTGAATGAAATGTATTGATAAATAAGTAAGTTATGCCTTGGATAATTGGATTTGATTCAAAGAATTGACTTCTACACTTGGTCATTTCTCCAAGGGGACATAATTCAGATGATTTTAGAACTGATCCGATGTTCCAATATGTGTTTCACTGGAAGACATTTTGTTTCAACATTAGCGGAAGGGCATGCAATACTTAATTTCATGATGACATTAGATGATTCATCCAATGGATTCTAAGTGTATGAAGTGTTGAAGATCCATCCATAGAATATAAATGAATGATGTTTAAAAAGAAAATTTTTAAAGATATGATCTCCAATATTCCAAGACATGTGATTAAAGGATAACACATCACTCATTGTAACATTGAAGGACATGCATTATGCTTTAGTACATATGGTGAAGAAATTATCCAGGCATCATCCATGATTGGATTGAAAGAAAATTGAAGATATTGGATTTTTTTGATTAAAAAAGAAAGTCCATAAGAGAATAGAAAAGGTGTATAGGATTGGTATTTAATGAATATATGACATTGTGTTAAATTTTTTATTGCACTTTTTTTTTCAACAAAGTGCATATATAATTTGTGGCTTATTAAAAATATTTTCTAACCAAGAGGGGCAGCTGAGGTTCCCAACCATAAGAACATGCGAGACCTGGGGGTCAACCATGATAGAAAGAAGCCTCAAGACAGCCCCATATAAGGCACATGGGTGTGGTCTATGTGTAATCCCATAAGAGCACACACAGTGGTCAACCCATGCGACAAGGATTATAGTGGGCACTAGAAGCATGCCCGAGGAGTAAAACATGGGTGGAGAAGCGCACCCGAGGAGTAGGGAGTGGGTGCAGAAATGCACCCATAGGGTGAACACGGAATGGGGAGGTACCATGAGAGGTGTAAAATATTACTGAGGGTTGGATGTAGAAATATTAAATTTAAATCTCAAAAAAGTCACGATGAGTTTCGATGAGTGACAAGTTTTTAAAAATTGGGGCGCAATCTCCATCATCCAATTTGATCACTATATAATCTTAACCATTGATCCCTCAGTGAAACACAGTATACCATTAAATGAGTGCACTCTCCATCCAGTGTGACATGACCCTCTGATCTCCTCCACAGAGGTTGTCTTGAACCACTAAAGCACTAGCTCCACCTGGGAACCATGAGCTATAGTCGAACGATGATCTCGCCACTCCGTCCACTATTTTAGTTCCAGTCAAGCCTATGGAGATCAACTAGACCTGAAGATACTCATGCATGAAATTTCATTTTCATGCATATGACTAAATTAATATTACTTGGAAAAAGAGTCATGAGAAGTTGTTGATGCTATGAAGAAATCCCCATGCATGATATTTCATTGAGATGATTATTTTCATGTGTTTGAAAACCAATGCATGTGAGGATATCACCAAAAAAAGAAGGGGACTTTTTGAAAAAACAAATAAACTGAGAGACTCAACATATCTTTTATGCTACATTTTAATATTTCAAATCCATAGTTCATGGACTTTCAAAGCATTGAATTCTATGGACTTGAATGTGGAGATACACATTATTAGTCATATATAAAAGAAGTGAAACCAACAAAAAAATGATTCTCCCATTCTCGAATAATTGAGATCTTATTTCTCTAAAGAAAATGAGAAAATACAAACCCCTCTATCATCTGGAAAGGTAGAGTTATGAACAACCTATATATGCTACGAATAAGATCTACACATCTATTGCGTGAAGAATGTATTCCATGCATCCCTTGAGTGAAGAAGTCTAACCAATCCCTTTCACAAAATAGATCCACACAGCTCTCGTGGTTCGCGAAGAGAATAACCGCGATCCCTTGGTTTGCGAACAAAATTTCACATTTTCTGTGTTTTGAAACCACGAGCGCACAACTGGTTTTTTAGAACACTCTGTATGCCTTCATTCTTAGTATACTGTAAGTACACAACAGGTTAATGTACCCTTTTGATACTCTCAAAAGGTACATGAGTAGAGGATTCCTACCTTATTTCAAAATGAATAATAACCCACACATATACCCCTCACATAAAAATTCAGGTTGTGTTTTCTTTAGTTGAAGAAGAATAAACCCAAGGACTTAATGAAGAAAAAGAACCCAAGAATTCGAGTGTGTGCATAATAGAAATAATGGAATTCATGATGCACATGTATAAACGTGCATGAGTTGATACCATCTTCATGAAAAGATAAAAAAAAGAAAAAAGTTTGTGCACATGTCTAGGAGGAGGAATAAAGAAGAAAGAACACACATAAATAAGATCACCCATTCTAGTTTGAATAAACACACACATATATTAATCCTAACATAAATGACAAGTGTTTGTGTGTGAAAAGAACCAAAGACAAAAGGTGAGTGTGATATTATGTGAGAAAATGAAATTTGAAGTGTGTGTGCTCAAAAGTTAATACACACTGGGGTTTTTAATCAAAGAAGAAAAGAATTTTTCATGCATTCATGTATATACATGCACACTTGAATACACTTAAATAAAGAATCAATATTGTTAGTGAAAGTTTTTAATAAACAAGAATACATTACATGAAACTCATTCATGAAGAATAAATAATTCATATATCCCATACAAGAAGGTTTGATTCCATGAAATCCAAGTATGAAGTTCAGTTGAATTGAGAATTAAGCTAGGAATTATTAATGAAAATCATTTATCTGAGTTGACGGTTCTTGAGAATCCATGAAGAATGACAATAGTAATATTTTGAAAGATCATTATTGCATATTATATTCTTGAAGAAGTTTTTTTCACCATTGGCACACATCTCAGTGAGGCCAGGTCTTCATCATAAGAAGAAATAATTGCCTAAGCATTGTTGACATTGAGGACTGATAAAAAAAGTGATCAGAGTTACTGAACATGGAAAACAGAACTTACCAAAGACAGTTGAAGATTCATGAAGGGATATACATGATAGTGTGATTCATAAAGGCAGTGTGTAGATAGAATAAGATAATCTACATTGAATCAAGAACGAACATAAAGAAGAAAGATGCTCGTGTGACTCAAGATCTAGAAGACCCCTATGGGGTTTATGGAGGAGAAGAAGTCTTTGTTGGGACGCTAAAGCAATCCATGGACTCTGGTAACACTTTGGGATGTATTACAAAGACCTTCCTCAGGGACTCAGGAGAGATACATTGGGACTATGTGGTTACCATTGTAATTGATAATAAGATTATTGTAACACCCGAGACTTTTATGTTATAAAAAAATCATCAAAGGAATCTTTTTCTACACTTTCTTGGCTTGCTTTACACGCAATCACGACCTTCCTCGATAGCTTGTGTCGTACGCAATACCGAGTTTCACTAAATAACAATATGCTATTAAAACTAGCCGTTATGAATAGTAATAACCACTTTTTGAAATTTTATAAATTTTATTTTTCAAAATGGACTTCATTTTTGGACTCAGAATATCAAATTTAGCCTAAGGTGAAATTTTGGTACTTTTCGGATAACTTTAATATTTTGATGAATAGTGAAAATTACTAAATTTTAATTAAAAACAACTTTTTTAATCAAAACATTTAATAGTGATAAATTATGAATTTGAGTGGTTTTAAAGTATATTTAGAATATATTTTTACCACTTAATATAATGTTGGTCATTGGACACAATGTTACAATTAAACCAAACATAAACAAGTGTCAATCTTTTGATAGTTATTATCTCTTAAAAACACGCTTTTTGTTTTGACAGCGGGAATTAATTTTAAATTAATTTCTGCCACTTCTGTGTTTTGAATTTAGAAAAATGGATTCCATATTTGGAATCAGGATGTTCAAATTGTGTAAATAGGTATCTTTTATTTTTAGACATTTTGAATAATTACTGCGGTAAATATTTTATTTACCATGGTTAAGGGTAAATCCGGTAAATAAGGGTTAAAAAATAATATTATAATAATATTAAATTACCCTAAAACGTGTCTTAACCCTATTGGTTGATACATGGTCGACCATGGGCATCTTTGGGTCGATTTTGGGACCCCATTGATCCACTTGTAAGTGATAATGACACTTTATTTTAATTAAGTTAAAATGAATACAAAAATGACACAAGCATATATCTTTTAGCAAACAAAATTGTTACATAGGGTTATATATGTTGGATTTTAGATTATAAATATTCATTAGAAAGATAAAAATATTTCCTACATAAAGGTATTTTATTTGTAATTTTTAGACTTTAAATAATTTAATTTATTTATGACACAATGATGATGCAGTAATTATCTTATTAATGAAATATTGACATAATTAATGTTATAAACACCAAATTAAATGTAATTTAAGACTTTTTATGAATTCCACTAATTTTCTAGGTTACTATGATATATTAGTGTTGATTTAATCAACTTGGTTCGAACATTTAATTCTGTTATGACTTACACAAAAGTCATATATCAAATAGTGTCAAAATTGACACAAAATAGTTTTTAAACCAAATATTATATTATTAATTGTTATTTTATTCCTAAAAATCTAAGGTTCGGCCAAATGACTTAGATAAGGATATATATATAAATAATAAACAATTTGGGGTTCGTTTGGCATGTTATAGTAAGAGTATTAACCATATAGTGAAAGAAAACAAAAAGACATGGTAAAAGTTAAATTATTTAACTTAATGTTAAATCTAAATGATAAGGTTAAAATAGGAACCTAAACTTGTCTAAATTCTATTGGATGGGAGTATTTCGACCCTTCCCCACCTTATCTTCGAAATAAGACCCTTTGGAACCATTATAATCCGATTTTGACTTTAATATAAAATAATATTTTTAGTTATTCCTAAGGTGCCCCTCTCCTCCCCTATAAAAGGACACCTCCTCCCCCTCCTCCTCACACCAAATTGAGCACTCAAGCTCGGCCAACCCCTGCCATTTTCTCCTCTCCACTTCCCTAGAATAATCCTAGAGGTCCTGGTCTTCTCCAAAGACCAATCTTAGTTCCTTAAGTGGAGGATTCAAAGAGGCGTTCTAAAGAAGAGGTAATATCCATTACCGATCTTTTCAATTTCTTTCTTCTTCAACTTCTTCTTCTTTAGTTGTTTCATGATAAAGTAATAACATCAGTATTACTTACATACTGATATGTTATTATAAATATGAAACAACCCTAATTCACCTTCTATCCATCCTACGGAAAAATGAAATCACCACGCGTGCGTACGTACGGAATACCGTCTCCACGCCGTGGTGTAATCTATTTTCCACCATCACCTTACAAGGATGGGTATAATGGTGTAATGAGTAACTACATATGATTATTATGAAGTAATATTGATACTGAAATAATATATATATACTCCAATACAATTCCACGATCATAGGAACGATATCATCACTCGTGCGTACGTACGGAATACCGTCTCCACGATGTGATGAGACTCGTTCTACATGATCTTCATTTCATAATGATTATATAAATGAATTGAATGAATGAATATAGTATATACTACACTAATACCATTATGGAAATGAATTATCTATAACCTAAAGATAAGAATAAGAATTTATTCGACAAAACACGCATAAGAACAAAAAGTTATAAAGACCCGAGTAACAAGTAACAATGAAATATTACTAACAAGAAGCTAATAATATGACCATATATGATATCATATAAATATGTATGATTCTGGAATAAGTCAATAACATTATTTAAACCATTATACAGGAGCTTCGGACACGTACAAAGCTAATCGGACCTAAGGTAAGGGAAATATCACAATCTCATTTTTATCCGAGATTGTTTATTCGTAAGTATTTACTGGGGTGTATTTTATCATCCACATCCATGTTCCCTCAATATGTAATATTGTTTCCATCCACTTGCAATAGTTTAAATCCAATTTTACCCTTAGGTGAGTTTTTAGTAAAGAATATGAAAGGAATCTTTTGTCGTTTTTCCGTACGAGGTACTTTTTGACTTTTCCGACAAAAGTACGAAGAATGTTTTTTTTTAACTTATACGGCATGAATGGATTTTTAAAACATTACTTCAAAGAAGCTTCCTTTACAAGTTTTCAAGTTTATTTTTAATCAACTTCTTTTATTTTAAAGTTGTATGACATGTTATGAAAGGAAAAATGTTTTTGAAGAAGAAAGGATATTTTCCTCAAGAATTCAATTCAAGTGTTTTATCAAAATTATTTTCCATCTAAGATAATAAAGGGTTCTGTTTCTATCCATATTTTTACATTGGTTTGACTATGTTGTGATGGAATTATGTTTATGAATTCCTTTATCTTATATGAATTGATTTATGATGTTTCAAGAATCCCATTTTTGTTTCATGTGTTATGCGATGATGTATGTTTTATGATTATGTGGCACACATAAGAAAGGATTCATTATAAGATGGGTGGGACCTATATCTCCCTCCAATGCATTGGGTAAAGATTTTATATCTCATGAGATAGACATGGCTGGAACGGAAGGTTATTTCGGTTCAGTGATACAGGACTGAAACGAGGAGTGAACTCGGTTCAGAAAGGGACTTTGTCCACTAAGATAGTCTTGGCAATGAGTCATGACTAACAAGAAATGATTTTCCATGATTATGTGTGCATGCCACAAAGTTTCATGTTTTATGTTATGATTATGGGGATCTCATTTTCACTTCTATGATTTATTCCATGTTAAGATATTATGATCTCTTTTGCAGGTTTTGATTTTCAAAAAGATATGATATGATTTTTATTTCCTTTATTTGCCCTTGCTGAGCATTTGAGCTCACCCTTTTATGTTTTTTCCCCAGGTCAGGAAGATGGATATTAAGTAGAATATTCTAAAAGGGACCCTAGATATGATGAAATAAATGGGAGACACTGTAGAAGATTTATGAACCAGTTGTTTATGTTTCCCAGTTTCTAAAGACACTATACCTATACGGTCCTTTGTGGTTTTGTCATATGTTGTAATAAGTGTGCTTCAATATTGAAGTATTAACAATGTATGTAAAGTATGGGTCGTTATAGTTGGTATCAGAGGAAAGGTATAGTCAACCTTTGGAAACTAGGATGTGAAAGCCTTAGTAAGAACCCTAAGGATAAGTCTAAGCATAGAACACAATCTTAGTGTTTTAGAAATGGCCTTGAATAACCTAGGATAAGACCATAAGCATGAAAATTTTATTTTTGAATTATATGGTTTCCTATTATAATTAGTGTTGCTCACACTATTCTTCTTGGTTTTAGTCAATGGCTGGAACCCGAAGGAACCGTGTTAATGCGGAATGCGATGGGCAATGCAATGATTGTCCCCATGAGCAACCAAACGATATGGGAGCTGGAATGCAAAATCTTGTAGCCATGCTCACACAACTTTCTCAAGCTATGAATCATGCAGGATTTCCAAACGAGCAAAGGAGGGAGCAACATTCTGTTGAATCCTTCATGAGGCAGCGTCCACCTTCTTTCAGTGGGTCTACTGATCCATTAGTTGCTGAACAATGGATTAGTACAACTGAAAAGATATTTTCAGTTCTTCAATGTTCTGAACATGATAAAGTCATCCTAGCAGTGTATCGTTTGGAAGGAGATGCTGATCAATGGTGGAATCTTATTAAGAATACGAGGCAAAGGGATGAAATTGAGTCTATGGAATGGGACGAGTTCAAGAACTTATTTTTCAATAAGTACTTCCCTCGTATTCTCCGAACAAAGATGGAGAAAGAGTTCCTTGAACTGAAGCAAAGGGATGATGAATCTGTTAGTACCTATGAAGCAAATTTTACAAGACTTGCAAGGTACGCTTCTGGTATTATTATCCAACCTGAGAGTAAGATCGATCGATTCTTTAGTGGCTTAAAACCAAGTCTTCGAAGGGCGTTAGCCATAAGGGACTTCAATAGCTACGAGGAAATCGTTCGATGTGCTCTCAAAGTCGAGATGGAGATTGGAGTAACCCATCAGTCACATGGGTTTGATAAGAAGAGGAAGATGGAATTCAAAGGAAACTCTAAAGAGCACACTGAAAAGAAGATGAACTTTCCCTTATGATCAAAGTGTGGAAAGAAACATGGAGGGAGTTGTCTTAAAGGGACAAGTAAATGTTTTAAATGTGGAAAGGAAGGTCATCGGGCATTTGAATGCCGTGATAATGGGAAGAAGATGTCTAATGACGCAAACAAAGGAAGGGATACACAAAATGAACCTACTACACTTCAATGTTTCAAGTGCAAGGAGATGGGGCATTATGCCAATCAATGCCCAAATCCAAGGGTTGATGATGATGGTCAACGTCAACAAAATCTTAAGGCTAAATACAAAGGAAAGTCACATGCAATTTCTATCAGCGATGTGGAGTACGATAACGAAGTGGTGAAAGGTACACTTACCATCCACTCTAAAGTAGAAAATGTTTTATTTGATTCTGGATCCACCCACTCTTTTATTTCTGAAGAATTTTCTAAGGGTATCACCGTATTACCTCAACAATTAGATGTTGAGTTAGCTGTGACAACACCTAATGGCACATCAATCGCATCAAAAGTTTATAATTCTTCTCCGATCGAAGTTTGTGGGAAAGTGCTTCCTGCAAATCTTGTGATCCTTCCTTTAGTGGAATTTGATGTGATTCTTGGCATGGATTGGCTTTCTCTACATGGAGCTCATATCAATTGCCAAAGAAGGGAAGTCACATTTCATATTCCAGATCAATCTACGATCGTCTATCAATGCAAGGATGAACATAACCTTCCAGTGGAAATTCCTTCCATCTTATGGGTCATGATTCCACTAAATGAAGGTTATTTATCTCAAATGGTTGGAGAGAAACTTACGATTAAGAATATGCCCATTGTACGGGAGTTTGATGATGTCTTTCCGGAGGAATTGCCGGGTCTTCCACCAAATCGTGAAGTTGAGTTTTCAATAGAACTCGTACCGGGTGCTTTGCCTATTTCAAAGACACCTTATAGAATGGCCCCAATTGAGTTGCAGGAATTGAAGAAGCAACTCCAAGAGAATCTTGATAAGGGATTCATACGCCCTAGTGCGTCACCTTGGGGAGCACCTGTTCTATTTGTTAAGAAGAAAGATGGATCAATGAGACTCTGCATTGATTATCGAGAACTTAACAAGATCACTATCAAGAATAAATATCCTCTCCCACGCATTGATGACTTATTTGACCAACTACACGGAGCTCAATACTTTTCCAAGATTGATCTTCGTTCAGGGTATCATCAATTAAGGGTCAAAAGGGAGGATATACCAAAGACGGCTTTCCGTACAAGGTATGGACACTATGAATTTATAGTGATGCCATTTGGTCTTACTAATGCCCCTGCTATCTTCATGGATCTAATGAATAGAGTCTTTAGAGACTATCTTGATCAATTTGTGGTAGTCTTTATAGACGATATTCTTGTCTATTCAAAGAGCAAAGAAGATCATGAAGATCACTTGAGAATTATATTGAAGACCTTGAGAAAGGAGAAGCTTTATGCCAAATTTACCAAGTGTGAATTTTGGCTTCAAAAAGTTGCATTTTTGGGTCATATAATCTCAAAAGAGGGGATATCTGTGGATCTAGCAAAAACAGAAGTTATCGAAAGATGGTCAAGACCAACAACAGTAACTGAGATCCGAAGTTTTCTTGGTTTGGCTGGATATTATCGACGTTTTGTAAAAGATTTTTCAAGATTATCTAATCCACTCACCAAGTTGACTCGGAAAGGAGTTAAGTTTGTCTGGACAGAGGAATGTGAAGAGAATTTCAAGGAGTTGAAAAGAAGGTTATCCAGTGCACCTGTGCTCACACTGCCTTGTAGTGGAGAAAGGTTTGTGATCTACAGTGATGCATCCAAGAAGGGATTGGGTTGTGTTCTTATGCAAAATGATATGGTGATAGCTTATGCCTCACGACAGTTGAAAATCCATGAACAAAATTACCCAACACATGATTTGGAGTTGGCTGCGGTAATCTTTGCATTAAAGATTTGGAGGCATTACCTTTATGGTGAAAGGTGTGATATTTATACTGATCATAAAAGTTTAAAGTATATTTTCACACAAAAGGAGTTGAATATGCGTCAAAGAAGATGGTTGGAGCTGATTAAGGATTATGACTGCTCAATCCATTACCACCCTGGGAAAGCAAACAAGGTGGCAGATGCATTAAGTCGACAAGACCATGCTAGTTTATCCATGATGAGGATCACAAAAGATCCAATATTTATGGATTTACAAAGGATGGATCTTGGAATTATAATGGAAGGGGAAAAATATTATCTTTCTCAAATGAATGTTCAACCATCTATACATGTGAAGATTAAAGAGGCACAGAAAGAAGATGTCGAGTTACAAAAGAAGGTGAGAAATGTTCCTGAATTCAACCTTGATTGTGATGGGATAATAATGTTCAGGAATCGGGTTTGCGTTCCTCCCATCCCTGAATTAAAGAAGGAGCTGCTGGATGAGGCTCATAGTTCATCATTCTCTTTTCATCCTGGAAGCATGAAGATGTATAGGGACCTGAAAGAATACTTCTGGTGGGATGGCATGAAAAGAGATGTTGCTGAATATGTCTCTCGATGCCTGGTTTGTCAACAAGTTAAAGCTGAGAGACAAAAGTCTAAGGGGATGTTACAACCATTACCCATACCCGAATGGAAATGGGAAAACATCACTATGGACTTTGTCACAGGACTTCCTAAAACATCCAAAGGCAATAATGCTATCTGGGTCATAGTTGATCGTCTTACAAAGTCTGCACACTTCATTCCTATTAGAGAGGATTTCTCTCTAGATCAGCTTGCCAGGATATATGTAAAGGAAGTGGTAAGATTGCATGGAGTACCACTTTCTATTATATCTGATCGGGATCCGAGATTTACCTCGAAGTTCTGGCGAAGTCTTCAGCATACTCTGGATACAGTGTTGAGTTTCAGCACTGCTTATCATCCCCAGACAGACGGTCAGTCTGAGAGAACAATTCAAACCCTAGAAGATATGTTGAGAGCTTGCTCTATGGATTTCAAAGGAGGTTGGGATCAACACCTACCTTTGGTGGAATTTTCTTATAATAATAGCTTTCACTCCAGTATTCAGATGGCTCCTTATGAAGCTATCTATGGAAAGAAATGCAGGACTTCAACTTGCTGGGATGAAGTTGGGGAAAGAAAGCTATTAGGACCTGATCTCGTTGATGAAATGGCAGAAAAGGTCAGATCTATTCAACAACACATAAGAGCAGCTCAGAGTCGACAGAAAAGTTATGCCGACAACCGAAGAAAAGACCTAGAGTTTGAAGTGGGTGATAAAGTGTTCTTACGAATATCTCCCTGGAAGAGGGTTATGAGATTTGGAAAGAAGGGGAAGTTGAGCCCTAGATATATCGGTCCTTTCGAAATACTGGATCGTGTTGGGAAAGTAGCTTACCGATTGGCGCTTCCACCGAATCTCTCTCAAGTTCACGATGTGTTCCATGTATCTCTCCTGAGAAAGTACATACCAGATCCTTCACATGTACTCAGCTCAGAAGTTGTACCGCTGGAGCAAGATCTTTCTTATGAAGAACAGCCGATAGAGATTCTGGATCGTAGCGAAAAAGTCCTACGAAACAAGACCACTCACTTGGTGAAAGTTTTATGGAGGAACCACCATCTTGAAGAAGCTACATGGGAGCTTGAGGAAATGATGAGGGAGAAGTATCCTCATCTGTTTGTTACAAAGTGACGAATTTCGAGGGCGAAATTCTTTTTAAGGGGGGTAGAATGTAACACCAGAGACTTTTATGTTATAAAAAAATCATCAAAGGAATCTTTTTCTACACTTTCTTGGCTTGCTTTACACGCAATCACGACCTTCCTCGATAGCTTGTGTCGTACGCAATACCGAGTTTCACTAAATAACAATATGCTATTAAAACTAGCCGTTATGAATAGTAATAACCACTTTTTGAAATTTTATAAATTTTATTTTTCAAAATGGACTTCATTTTTGGACTCAGAATATCAAATTTAGCCTAAGGTGAAATTTTGGTACTTTTCGGATAACTTTAATATTTTGATGAATAGTGAAAATTACTAAATTTTAATTAAAAACAACTTTTTTAATCAAAACATTTAATAGTGATAAATTATGAATTTGAGTGGTTTTAAAGTATATTTAGAATATATTTTTACCACTTAATATAATGTTGGTCATTGGACACAATGTTACAATTAAACCAAACACAAACAAGTGTCAATCTTTTGATAGTTATTATCTCTTAAAAACACGCTTTTTGTTTTGACAGCGGGAATTAATTTTAAATTAATTTCTGCCACTTCTGTGTTTTGAATTTAGAAAAATGGATTCCATATTTGGAATCAGGATGTTCAAATTGTGTAAATAGGTAACTTTTATTTTTAGACATTTTGAATAATTACTGCGGTAAATATTTTATTTACCATGGTTAAGGGTAAATCCGGTAAATAAGGGTTAAAAAATAATATTATAATAATATTAAATTACCCTAAAACGTGTCTTAACCCTATTGGTTGATACATGGTCGACCATGGGCATCTTTGGGTCGATTTTGGGACCCCATTGATCCACTTGTAAGTGATAATGACACTTTATTTTAAATAAGTTAAAATGAATACAAAAATGACACAAGCATATATATTTTAGAAAAAAAAATTGTTACATAGGGTTATATATGTTGGATTTTAGATTATAAATATTCATTAGAAAGATAAAAATATTTCCTACATAAACGTATTTTATTTGTAATTTTTAGACTTTAAATAATTTAATTTATTTATGACACAATGATGATGCAGTAATTATCTTATTAATGAAATATTGACATAATTAATGTTATAAACACCAAAATAAATGTAATTTAAGACTTTTTATGAATTCCACTAATTTTCTAGGTTACTATGATATATTAGTGTTGATTTAATAAACTTGGTTCGAACATTTAATTCTGTTATGACTTACACAAAAGTCATATATCAAATAGTGTCAAAATTGACACAAAATAGTTTTTAAACCAAATATTATATTATTAATTGTTATTTTATTCCTAAAAATCTAAGGTTCGGCCAAATGACTTAGATAAGGATATATATATAAATAATAAACAATTTGGGGTTCGTTTGGCATGTTATAGTAAGAGTATTAACCATATAGTGAAAGAAAACAAAAAGACATGGTAAAAGTTAAATTATTTAACTTAATGTTAAATCTAAATGATAAGGTTAAAATAGGAACCTAAACTTGTCTAAATTCTATTGGATGGGAGTATTTCGACCCTTCCCCACCTTATCTTCGAAATAAGACCCTTTGGAACCATTATAATCCGATTTTGACATTAATATAAAATAATATTTTTAGTTATTCCTAAGGTGCCCCTCTCCTCCCCTATAAAAGGACACCTCCTCCCCCTCCTCCTCACACCAAATTGAGCACTCAAGCTCGGCCAACCCCTGCCATTTTCTCCTCTCCACTTCCCTATAATAATCCTAGAGGTCCTGGTCTTCTCCAAAGACCAATCTTAGTTCCTTAAGTGGAGGATTCAAAGAGGCGTTCTAAAGAAGAGGTAATATCCATTACCGATCTTTTCAATTTCTTTCTTCTTCAACTTCTTCTTCTTTAGTTGTTTCATGATAAAGTAATAACATCAGTATTACTTACATACTGATATGTTATTATAAATATGAAACAACCCTAATTCACCTTCTATCCATCCTACGGAAAAATGAAATCACCACGCGTGCGTACGTACGGAATACCGTCTCCACGCCGTGGTGTAATCTATTTTCCACCATCACCTTACAAGGATGGGTATAATGGTGTAATGAGTAACTACATATGATTATTATGAAGTAATATTGATACTGAAATAATATATATATACTCCAATACAATTCCACGATCATAGGAACGATATCATCACTCGTGCGTACGTACGGAATACCGTCTCCACGATGTGATGAGACTCGTTCTACATGATCTTCATTTCATAATGATTATATAAATGAATTGAATGAATGAATATAGTATATACTACACTAATAACATTATGGAAATGAATTATCTATAACCTAAAGATAAGAATAAGAATTTATTCGACAAAACACGCATAAGAACAAAAAGTTATAAAGACCCGAGTAACAAGTAACAATGAAATATTACTAACAAGAAGCTAATAATATGACCATATATGATATCATATAAATATGTATGATTCTGGAATAAGTCAATAACATTATTTAAACCATTATACAGGAGCTTCGGACACGTACAAAGCTAATCGGACCTAAGGTAAGGGAAATATCACAATCTCATTTTTATCCGAGATTGTTTATTCGTAAGTATTTACTGGGGTGTATTTTATCATCCACATCCATGTTCCCTCAATATGTAATATTGTTTCCATCCACTTGCAATAGTTTAAATCCAATTTTACCCTTAGGTGAGTTTTTAGTAAAGAATATGAAAGGAATCTTTTGTCGTTTTTCCGTACGAGGTACTTTTTGACTTTTCCGACAAAAGTACGAAGAATGTTTTTTTTAACTTATACGGCATGAATGGATTTTTAAAACATTACTTCAAAGAAGCTTCCTTTACAAGTTTTCAAGTTTATTTTTAATCAACTTCTTTTATTTTAAAGTTGTATGACATGTTATGAAAGGAAAAATGTTTTTGAAGAAGAAAGGATATTTTCCTCAAGAATTCAATTCAAGTGTTTTATCAAAATTATTTTCCATCTAAGATAATAAAGAGTTCTGTTTCTATCCATATTTTTACATTGGTTTGACTATGTTGTGATGGAATTATGTTTATGAATTCCTTTATCTTATATGAATTGATTTATGATGTTTCAAGAATCCCATTTTTGTTTCATGTGTTATGCGATGATGTATGTTTTATGATTATGTGGCACACATAAGAAAGGATTCATTATAAGATGTGTGGGACCTATATCTCCCTCCAATGCATTGGGTAAAGATTTTATATCTCATGAGATAGACATGGCTGGAACGGAAGGTTATTTCGGTTCAGTGATACAGGACTGAAACGAGGAGTGAACTCGGTTCAGAAAGGGACTTTGTCCACTAAGATAGTCTTGGCAATGAGTCATGACTAACAAGAAATGATTTTCCATGATTATGTGTGCATGCCACAAAGTTTCAAGTTTTATGTTATGATTATGGGGATCTCATTTTCACTTCTATGATTTATTCCATGTTAAGATATTATGATCTCTTTTGCAGGTTTTGATTTTCAAAAAGATATGATATGATTATTATTTCCTTTATTTGCCCTTGCTGAGCATTTGAGCTCACCCTTTTATGTTTTTCCCCAGGTCAGGAAGATGGATATTAAGTAGAATATGCTAAAAGGGACCCTAGATATGATGAAATAAATGGGAGACACTGTAGAAGATTTATGAACCAGTTGTTTATGTTTCCCAGTTTCTAAAGACACTATACCTATACGGTCCTTTGTGGTTTTGTCATATGTTGTAATAAGTGTGCTTCAATATTGAAGTATTAACAATGTATGTAAAGTATGGGTCGTTATAATTATCATGGAGAATATGTGTTGGGGGGGAAAACAAACACATCAAAGAGTTGGTATTTGAAGAAATCCTTGTAAATCCTTGTATTAAATGATTTTAAAATTATTTCACAATTCTAGGTATTGATAAGAGACACAAGAAGAGTGGATTAAGGCTTTAGCCAGCCATAAGGGTTTAATTAGAAAGAATCAATTAGTAATAAGATTTAAAGGAATCACTAATTTGCCTCTCCCCCTATTAGTTATTCACAAATATATGGGCACTTAAATTGGTATTAGAGGGAGGTTACCTCTAAAATATCCATGTGACTCTTTATGATGTGTAGATTTGAGGAGATGAGTGAATAACTACAACTAATGATATTTTCCATGTCACAAAACAAATCTGGTTGTCAACAAAAAAAGAACCAATCTTGGCCCGTGGCAAGGCCCTAAGGGCGTTATTTTCCCCCATTGGCTGGCACAAGATCTTGGGTATCATAGATCATGGTTTGAGAATGATTTACCTGAGCAGGGATACATAAAACATAAAAAATCAATTATCTAAATCAGAAAATTCAAGTCAAACAAGATTTAAAAAAATCCAGTAATGAATACATAGGATCAAAAATAAAAAAAGGGGTCTAAGAAAATTTAATAGTAGCAGAAAAAATGACCCAAGGACTCTACACGACAAGGGGACATCACCCATTAGCCTTCTGTAATACATCATGCCATATAAGAGAGCTAAATACCTGAAGCACCATCACCCAAGGCATTTCTGTTACCTATTTGAAACATGATATATTCTTCTTACACCCAATGGGTGTAAGTAGGGTGTGATCCTAAGCCCAATAGGATTCCACCAAATAATTACATATTGTAAACAAAAAAAGATAAAAATAATGACAGTTTTGATAAAAAGAAAGTGGTGGAAATAATTTAGAAAGAATGAAACTTTTAAATGTAAATAGTTTTAAAAATGAAATATTCCAGAGCCATAAAATTTATGTAAAACATATATGAAGTTTTATTTTCATTAAAAAACCCTTATATGGGAATGATAATTACAAAAGAGTCAACGAGACCTAATCTTGGGAACACCCCTAGGCACTTGTTAGTCTCGGGCCCCATGTACCACGTTCGTCATTTTAATGTAATCAAAGAAACAAATTAAATCTCATGCACTAGCCACCAGTAGGGAACATTCCCATAATCTAGTGGTCCCAAAACATCATCAATATAATTTTTTAGTGTTGTCGTTGTCCATTTTCTCAGGTAATCAGGGACAAAAACGCTCTGGATATCTAACATACTAGTACATATCCACCCTCCTAGATACCCAAGCGTCCCCCTTTGTGATAAATCCACATTCACATGATATAAAATTCCATTATCACATAAACACATAATTTCTGGTCATTATCCACTCCAAACCATATCTACACATGCTTTTCACCACTTACACCACTAAATATAACCTTTAAGATTTCAATAAAATAACTTCACAAAAATTAACAATGTTTTTCACACAAAATCACTTAATAGCCAACATTTATAACTATGTGAAAACCCATATTTACCAAAACAGAATTTCTAGCTCCCAAAACATTTCTATAAACCAATTTCATGTGTTTTAAACAACCACAATTGGCATAACATAAAATAGATATGTAAAACACCCAATTTGACACAAAATCGGTACCTAAAAATCATTTTCTTAACAAAAATCATTAAAAACAGATTTCAAAACATATATAATAAAGTAGATTAGAGATAAAAATAGTAATTCAGAAAATATAACACTTATAGAATTGATTACCCATAGAATCACCTACAACAATTATCAAAACCCAGGAATCTTGTAAGAAAATTTAACTGCACCACTGCCACACGACAAGGGAGATAGATCAAGCATAAAACCTAAAGGACATACCATAAAACCCAATATAAACCCCTAGGTTCGAAACCCTACTTCCAGGACAGGTGTAATATCTAGAATAAGGGAATAAACCACAGGTATAAGGATGTAACTCTTTGAAAATTGAAAGTAGATGAAGGGTTACCCACATACTTGAGGGATCTTGAAGAAATCTACCAAAATACACAAGAAGATAAATATTCATATAGCCAATAATGAAAGTGAGATTCAAATAAGTATGAGATGGTCAAGTCAGAACTGAAATGGGTGAAATGGAGTAAAAATTGAAGGAGTTATGATGGAAACAAGTTATCTCTTCAAATATGGATGATTTGAGAAAGCATAAGAAGTTCTACCTAAATTCATGATTCATATGAGCTCCAAATATGGGGAATGTCAATGGGTGTGTTCCTAGGTTCATTGGGATCATGTGATATTTATAATCACCAAAAAATCATTATATTTGTATAGGATATAAAATAAACAATTTTTTTATAACTGGAATTGAGATTCTGGGATGGCCTTATTCCTTAATTTAAAACCAAAACACACCATGATTATGGATTCATAAAGGGTCCAAATATATTTTTCTTGTTTTAATCGGTCATGTGAGGCCATTATGGAAGTGGAATGGGTAAAAAATGTTGACAAATTAAAGAGTTATAAAAGAAAAAAAATTGGTTTTTTAATATAGAAATTGGTTCACGATTTGGCCCAAATCCTGAAAACTCACCCTTTCATCAAAAAATGAATCGAGAATACCCAAAGAAGTAATAATGTAAATAAAATGAAATTTACATTTAAAATAATTCATGGATGAGACAATTCTCCCCACCATAAAGGACATTCCACCCTACAAAGTCAACGAGAAGTTTGATCAGAAAATAATAATGGGTACTCTTTCTCTACCCTCAACATCCACTCCAAAGTATCATGTGTATCATTTACATGATTCCAAAGAACCAAGACCAGTGGAATTGAATTTCCCTAAAGCACCATTTCATGGAATTCCACTATTCGCACTGGCCTCTCAAAAACAGATAAATCGGGATCTATATCAAACTCCACCCAATTTAGTACATGGGATGGATCTGGGTTGTATTTATTCATTTGAGAGACATGAAATGAGTCCTAGATGAATGTAAACTAAGAAGGTAAGGCCAACCTATATGCCACCATTTCAATATGCACAGTGATCTCCAATGTTCTGACAAACAACAACGTTATCTTCTCTTGCTTTCCCAATCGACGATGGCTCAGACGAGGGGCCACTTTCAAAAATACCATGTCACCCAAAAAAATAGGTCTCGACTCCTCTGTTCAGCATAGGATTTAAGGTGACTTTGAGATATCAATAAGTCCTTAAAAATCATCTTGAACTTTTATTACATCTCATACACCATTCTTGGCCCTAGTATTGAGCTCTCACTTACCTCAGCCCAACACATGGGGGACTAACAAGGTGGACCAATGAGAACCTCAAAAGGAGCCTTTCTAATTGAGTATTGGTAACTATTATTATAAGTAAACCCAACCAATCCCAAATAGCTATCCAAGGAACATCCAAAGTCTATAAAACATGCCAGATCATGTCCTCTAAAATCCGATTCACCTACTATTTTTGACAATTTATTTGAGGATGGTATAACGTGCTAATCATAATATGAGACCCAGGAATATCTGATGGCCTCCCCAAAAATGAGAAGTGAAATAGGGGTCTCTATAAGAGTCAACTACTAATGCCACACTATGGAGCCTTACCACCTCTTAAAGATATAAACGGCCCAACACATCTAGGATAGCTGTATCCTAGATGAGAATGAAGTTGGGTGATTTGGTCAGAAGATCAATCACCAGCCAAATAAAACTCATACCCCAAGGTGTATGTGGGAATCCAAAAATTATGTCCACGGAAACCTCATCTAACTTCTATGTAGGAATGGGTAATGGATAGAGAAAACCGAAGTCCCTTTGATGCTCTGATTTCACCTGCTAGAATGTTTATAATGTCGACATGAAATCCACTATGTATCGCCTCATACCAGGCCACCAGAAATGCCAACGGACAGCATAATAAATCTTGGTATCACTCGGATGGACAACTTGTTCAGACTGGTGGCTATCCTGCAACACCACATTCCACAGAGATAATAATAATACTGAAAGTCCCTTGAAGCACATGATGCACTTAAGAGATGAAGAACAATCCTAAGACATCCCTCCACCATTGAGAAACTTCTTCGACCAATTACATAGCTCATCACATGGGTATTCCCTCTGAATTAGCTCCACCAACAGAGTCATCAAAAAGCTCACCATGAATGCACATACATTTTTCTTTTGGGTCTCCACATGCATATAAGAAAAGAGTTCCATCAGAGTTCACTCATCATTGGAATTCTTCAAAGCTTGAACGTGGATTCTTATACTTATGGAATTATCCACCAAATTACCCTTTCCTGGGGTATATACAATATCAAAGTCGAACCCCTACAAGTACTCAGTCCAACAATGTTGTCTCATGTTGAGGTTCTTTTTCCAGAATATATTAGCCAAGATTTTTTGATCAGAGTAGACAACAAAATTCTACCCAAGGAGGTAGTGATGACATGTCTTCAAACTATACATTACAGCTACTAACTCCAAGTCGTGGGTTGGTTAATTCCATTCATGTGGTCATATTTGGAGAGATCCATACGCTACCACATGATCATCCGACATACACACACTCCCAACACCTATTCCTGAAGCATCACAACACACCACATACGCCTTTCCATCCTCTGGTAAAATCAAAATGGGGGAAGTATTAAACTACCACTTCACCTTCCTGAAGGATGTGTGGCATTATGGGAACCATAGAAACTTCACCACTTTCTGGGTGACAATGATCATCGGTGATGCATGCCGAGAGAAACTAGAACAAATCACCTGTAATAACATGCCATTCTAAGGGGACTCTTTATATTGAACATGTTCTTCATAGTTCCCATGATATAACTGCACTGATATTCTTGGGGTCCACCAAACCCCCTTCTCTGAGAACACATGGCCCAGAAATTTCACCTCCCTGATCAAGGAAGTGCATTTGTAGATCTTTGCATAAAGGGAAATGATCTTGAAAAGTACTTAGAACCATCTGAAACTGATTCTCATGTTCCTCCTCAGATCCCAAATATATTAGGATGTCATCTAAAAATACCATGACCAAAAAATTGAGATTTTGGTGGAACACCCTATTCCTGAGTTTCATGAAGTCCATTAGTGCAATGGTCAAGCAGTAGGGCCTGATCAAGTACTCAAAGGGTTTGTACATGCTTCAGAAGGATGCCTTTGGGATATCTTCCTCTTTCACTTGCAGTTGATGATAAACTGAATTTAATTTGATTTTAGAAAACAATCATTCTGCCTTCAACTGATCAAACAAGTCATCTATTTAGGGAAAATTATATTTGTTCTTGACTATTACCTCATTCAGCTTCTAGTAGTTGATGTACAACTGGAGGGATCCATCAGCCTTTCTTGTAAACAACAAAAGATTGGCCCAATGAGATACACTCAGGTGAATTAGTCCATTGGATTATAAGTCTTCTAGGTGTATCAATAATTCCCTCATATTTGTGGGGACTATGTGATATGAGGGAAGATATATCAGATGTGTTCCTGACCCTTGATCAATTTAGAACTCTACATCACGCTTGGGGGGGAACCAGGAAAATCATACAGGAATACCTCCGGAAACTCATAAACTACACGAGGTAGTCCTCCATAAAGATCATGACCATCCTCATCTATTTCAGGTGATGATTACAAAAAAACAAGATCTCCCAACTTTGGGAGTGGAGGTCCCGCAGTACTCGACCGTGGATCCCATTCCCCACAAAAAACCTGACAACTCCCATTAGGTTCTGTGAAACGGAACTGCTTCCTATTACAATCGATGTGTACCTAGAAGAGTACTATCCAATCCATTCCATGTATTAGGTAAAATAGATACATATCTATGAAAAAGAGGTCCCACTCCATCTCAACCCCTAACACAGAAAGCACAGAAGATGGGTACTAAAGACCCTCCTCCTCCGTCTTTCCCAGCAGTGTCACCAATTCCATCGCAAAGGAAAACTACTCAGTTGGAAAAATAATTGTGTCCAAAAAATGGGTATAAATGTATTAAATATAATAACTCGTATCAAAATGTGTAGCAGAAATAGAATTTTCAATCAAAATGGTACCTCAAACTGTCGACAGTCTCACCTCTGATCTAGCTAGTGCCTGATCTATCACATAGAGATGTCTGGTATCGTTGAAAAGATGACCACTAGTTGGTGGCTATGACCTAAACTAGATCTACCCATAAGATGAACCATCCCTACCACTATAGGAACCACATAAATATCCCCCATCCTTGATGGCTCTGACTGAGTTGGGACTCCTCTAGAAGCAACAAATCCTGACCCACTCTGAAGTGGACGTGCCATCCGGAAAAATCACTGCAAGTGAACCATATCTCCACATTGATAACATGGCTTACGAGGAAATGAGAATGCTGGTTGGATGTTCCCCAACCTCCCACACAGGTGGCAGATGACCGATTTCACATCAGAAGCCAAAGATGAAATTTCCTTGAAGTGTGTCCTGAACTACCAACTCCCCTTCTTCCCCTACACCTCCCAATTCCTTTTTTTTCTATAAAGTGATTCCATAAAAAACTAATGATACAATCAAAGAGAAACTATCCCTCCATTTTCGGTCAATCTCCCTTATACATGCCCAGTCAACCCGCTCAATATAGGTCCTCAGCTTAAACAGGATAAATTGGGTATATATCTCTGGTCATAAGCCTTTCCCAAACCTTCGGGCCTTCTCTTTCTCATTAGAGATGATTTCAGGAGCATACTGAACCATCTCAATGAAATAGTTGGCATACTTCATCATAGAAAGATCCCCCCTGTAAAAGATACATGAACTATCAAGATCTAGCATATGCCAAGACATCAGGGAAGTACTATTTATTGAAGACGAACATGAAATCTCTATATCACATCTACTCATTCATCCGAGTTTTAAGTACCAATTCCCACCACCTGTGACTGGGACCATCCAAAAGAAAAGATGTGCACTTCACCCTGAGATCCCCAGGTGTATTCAGAACTCAAACATGTGCGTGATCTTTTCATTTCGTTCCTCTGCTTCCTGGGGTTCTATGATGCCATAGAATGTTGGAGGCTTATTTTTGAAGAAATCATGGGACTTTTCCTTCCTCGGACATGTCTGATCTTCTCTAAAAAGATATGGAATAGGATCATGTCTAGGTGTTAGATCCTAGACAACCCAAACCACCATGTCCACTATCCTCTAATCAAGCGGTGAGGGAGAACTCTCTCCGACTACCTCCCGTGGGTGCATGTGAGCTTTCCAGGGAGGCATGTTTCAACAAAAAGGAAACAATTACAAGAGAAAAAATAAGTACAACAATTCTAGAAATTTCATCAATAAAATTTAATATAAATAATCCAAACACTTTACAAATGATAAAAGAAAAAATTACCCCACCCCACCCCGATGTTAACGTGTAAACTATAGCTCACATGTCTCACCTAGAAGTAATGTCAAACAAACAATTACAATGTCCCATGGTCTCTTGAGGTCATCCAAGAGAGATGTGGTCCAATCTTCATACTCATGACAAAAACTCTGAGAATTGATAGTCTTATCTTCTGTCTAGAACGAATCATCCTAAAATAATAATATAACCCAAAATCAAGAACCTCCTCTAATACAATTTTGTCACGAACAAAATCACTTCACTGAAAAAACCAGCCCCGACCCAGCCCATGATAAGCTACCTAGGTCATTACATATCCCCATGGTCTGAAACATGTTCTTGGGTATCATAGATTTTGGTTTCGGAATGATTTACTAGAGTATGGATACATACAACATATAAAAGAATTGATAAACCAAACATAAAAATTCATACCAAACAGGCATTAATCAAAATCAAGAACTGAATACATAGGTTTAAACATAAAAAAAGATTCCCAAAGACACATAAAAGTAACAACAAAGAATCCCCAAGTACTCCACATGACAAGGGGACATCACCCACAAGCCTTATCCACAACACCAAAACCATGTATGGGAGGTATCAACCCAAACCACCATCACCCAAGGCCTTGCCTTTACCGATTTCAAACATGATAAGTTATAATTACACCCAAGGGGTGTATTTGGGGTGTGATCTTAATATAAATAGGATATCACAAAGATTTTACATTGAGTAAACAATACAATAAAAAAATAATTCCAATATTGATGACCAGAAAGTGGTTGAAATAATTTCTAAATATTGAAACTTTTAAATATATACAGTTTTCAAAGAGAATTTTCCTTGAGTGATAAAATTTAGGTAAAACATGTAAGCTATTTTATTTTCCATTAAAACCCAAAATATGGAAAATATAATTACAAAAGAGTTAATGATCATTAATCTTGGGAAAACCCTAATGAACTAGTTATTCTAGAGCCCCATGTACCTCGTAACTCAGTGTAAAGTGACCATAGAAAACATTTTTTTCTCACACACTAGCCACAATAGGGAATATAATACACAACCTAGTGGTCCCAAAACATCATTAATATATTTTTTAGTGTTCTCATTATCCATTTTTCTATGTGGAATTGGGACACAACTTCTCTGAATCACTACAGTGCAATTAGATATTTTTCTTCCTAGTTACATGGGCTTCCCACATTATTCTCAAACCACTTTCACATGAAACCAAAAATTATAATCAAATAAACACATCGTTTAGGGTCATAATAATCTCAGAATAGTAGCTAAAAATTCTTTTCACCACTTAAACCACCCAATAAAACCTTTGAGATTTCAATAAAATAACTTCACAAAATTTATCATTGTTTTGCACACAAAATCCCTTAAAACCCCCACTTTTAACACTATGTGCATACCCATATTTAGAAAAATAGAATATTCAGAACCCAAAACATTTCCATAAACCCATTAAATGAGTTATAAAACAACCCAAATTGGAAAAACATAATATAGACATGAAAAACACCCAATTTATCACAAAATTGTTACCTATAAATCATTTGTTTAACAATGGTCACCAAAAACAGATTTTTCAGAAAGGCTAATGATAGAGAAGTGTGGTAAATATAGAAATTCATAAAATCTAACTCATCTAGCATTGATTACCCATGTAATAAACTACCACAATTATCAAAGCCCTTGAATCTTTGTGTGAAAATTCAACCGCACTACCACCGCACCACAAGAGAATTAGATCAATCCAAAAACTAGAAAAATAGACCATCAAACCCTATATAAATCCCTAGGTTCGAAACCCTACTTTTGGGATATAAAAAAAATTCAAGAATAGGGGTTCAATTTCCATCCAAACGAAAGGAACTCTATGAAAATCGAATTAAAATAAAGGAGAACCACATACATGGGAGATCTGAAAACAATCCCCCTAAATACAACAATAGATGAATTTAAAAACATCCAAAACTATAATTTAGGTTCTAATAAGGCTGAGAAGTTCATGTGAGAACTTAATTGGGGGAAAAGAGTTAAAAATGAAGAAGTTATATTGGAATCAAGTTACCTCTTCAAATCTGCACGATTTGTGAAACCCTATGAAGTCATGCCCAAATTATCGATCTATATGAGCTCCAAAGACGGGGGATATATTATGGGGGAGTTCATGGGTTCAGTGGTCTTTGGTGAGACTAGGAATCATAAGAAATCAAAAAAATTTATTTATATATTAAATACTAATTAAAAAAAAACTGGAAATAGGTTTCTAGGATAGCCCAATTCCTTAATTAAAAACCCAAATCCCCCATGATTATGGATTCATAAAGGGCCCAAATTTATATTTTGATGTTAATAGGTCAAGGGAGGATATTTTGGAAGTTGTGTGGGAACAAAATGTTAAAAAATTAATGTGTTATAAAGAAAAAAATGATTTCTAAATCTAGAAATGGGCTCACGGTTTGGCCCAAATCATGGAAAATCACTCTTTTCTCCAATAATGCATGGGAAAACACCAAAATAAATAAATAAGGTAAAATAAATGAAATTTATCGTTAAAATATGTCATGGATGTGACATGCCTATACTCAGAGGAATAGAAAGAAAAAACAGGCAAGGGATTTGAAGAAGAAGCTTACTACTAATCGGGAGACACATTCTACTCAATGTAATCTGAAAGGTAAAACATGTGATATTTATTTTTTTTTCTTATGAATCTTATGATTAAGCATGCACAAGCTGTGATGATGATAGATCAAATAATGATCTTTAGACTACACTCAAAGATCATCTAATGAATGTTACTTTTGAAGTGGAATGACACACTGCTGTAAGCATTATTACTCTTCAAGATGAAAAATTACAGCTAGAAGTAGATGCTAATACCATGTAAGAGGCTTTGACAAAAAGTGTTATTCTATACAAAACTCACAAAAAAACAATAAGGAAAACATAATATACAATTTCTATTTTCAATGACAGATATTATGAAGTCACTGAAATTTTTTTGGGATATATTTTGAAGACATAATTCATTGAAATGGTATTTGTAGAAGCCTTCCATGCATTTAAAAATTTGCACCAAGTCACTATTATTGTCAAATCAACTCAACTAGAAGATATAGATGTCAAGGTATAAGAGCTTGATATCTCTTTGCAATAATTAAAAAATATGCATGAAGAACAAATGATAAAGATGAAGGATAATTGGGAAACCAAGGTGAGACTAGTTGAGGATGAAAAGAACTCCCTCAACATGAAGTGTTTAGAGATGGAGGTGAAATCGAAGAATTAGCAATCACTCCACATGGTAACTTCACAATAAGATTAAAGAACATATTAATCCACTCATGTTTTCATTGACTAATATGATTCCAAAAGGATGATCAGATCCACCACTAATTCAATGACAACATCCTCTAGAAGCAGTTATCCCATAACCAAGTTATTCATTTTTCTACATATGTTGTTGCATCTGAAAATACACGTTTGAAGCTAAAATAATGGATGATTAGGATTTATAAAAATGTTAATACATCCACAAAAAATTCAATGATGGATACAAGGATGATTAATAAGAATAACTCACAAATGGATTATTCCAAGAAAGAAAGACAATTCCAGAAACAACATAGTAGTAAATCTTTCCAGAAAAATAATATAGGAAAAATAATGAGATTTATTGGAAATTTATGGCGTTTTTGCAAGTTTGGGAATCAATATAATGATTAATGGAATAAAATTCTAGCATATTAAAATTATGGAAGGCCTATATTCACGGAATTTATATTTGATGAAATGAAGCATCCTAAAATGGAATGGAAAAAAAGATTAAGAAGAATCTACCTATCAGGAATATATTTGAATATCATAAAGACTTCTGTGATAATTTCATCAAAATTGGTTTCAATTTTGATGAATATTGTTTTAGTCTTTTTATTCCTCATGCATATGTTGATAAAAAGAATAGAGCATAAAATTGACCAGAGAAAGAAAACAGAATTCAAAATTCTTCCATTGTCAATATGCAAAACACTGAAGTCAATGAAATATTGAAAGAAACAATACCCAATAATAAATTCATGTTGGATTAATAGAATTTAATTTCAACTAAGAAAAGATTCTTCTATTTTGGAAAGAAATGCCTTTCCATGGATGACTGCCAACATCAATGGAAATGTGTGAAAGCAAGATTAAACAAAAAGGAGAATCAATATAGAAGATTTTGGGATTGACTGAATAAATTATTAAAGGTAATATTAATAAGTTACCTATAGATGGTAACTTTATGAAAATTAATAATCAATGTTTAAGCTTAAAATCAGAAAATGTAAAAAAAATTAGTTATTCGGCCTAATCAATTTCTAATTTCTATAAAATTACAAAGAGTTGTAGATGAAGTTCTATCTAAAGAAAAGGAAAAGGGGAAACAGATCATTCCACATGAAGGAAAATTATAATATAATTAGAGGTTATATGCACATGACAACACAAATATCTCATACCTACTATGTGGAAGGTGCAAGAAGGATGGACATCATGCAAATAAATGTATAACTATTTTACCATGCCATATGGAGATACTGAAAATTAAAAAACCTGCAGCAATGGAAGCTACTTCACAACTAGCATAATTAATGAAAAATAATCCACAAAATTTAATATTAAATGGAAGTAATGGTTTCATGCTGTCTACTAAATACCAAAAAGTAAAATAGAGAAGAAACACTAGAATTAAGAGTACCAAACACTTTAGAGCTACAAGTAAATGAGTTCTTGGGTTGAGTGAAAATTCTTAGCCCCCGTGCTTCTATTAATAAGATCACAAGTGTTCCATATTATTCTAATATATTTTTATTGTTTATGAGTGCTTTTATTGTAGGGAATTTAATATTATGGTCATTCTCAAAAATAGAATTGAATGAAAAAAGTGGAGAACTTCAAGTTGGACCCACTATTCTAGTTTTGATAATTACATGATGTTTTCCACAGTGGAAGATTAAGAATATGAATATCTTGAAGATCATATAATGATTATTTTTCACCATAGATAATAAAATGGAGTGCACCCCTTGAGGGGAAGAAAAAATTAAGGAGATGATATCAATGATTCTGTCAAGACAATCCTTGAAATTCATATAATATCAATATGTTCATGTTGAGGTATTCTAATCACACTTTCATCCACTATTCGTAATTATATTTATCATGTCAATTAAGGCGGTGTGCTTGATGAATGAAAAAATGGGATGAATGGGTGACCATTATCATTGCACATGAACATTTTATTAGGTTTGATGATGTATGTTTGGGATTTATCATGTCATTGAAAAATCTAAATATTACCAACCCCTGGGATAAAAGATTATACATTTTGAGAATGATTTCACATATATGTTTATTTATGGAAAACATTGAATACCTTTGTCATATCTATTTTTTTTCCTACACTGGGTCATTCCGTGTATACATAAAGTTGATTTACAAAATTCTCATTACAATGTGAACATGTGAAATCATCCCTCTCTTTGAAATGTTATAGAGGATATTCATTAAATAGGGGAGGACATGTTTTTTAACAGACCTCACTACATATTTTCATTTGGTTTCCAATAAGGGGGAGAAAATATTAGAAACATATTGACCCATACAAAGAGTTCTTATGTGATATTAAAAACAAAATAGAAATGGTAGTATTGAATTGCATAAGAGCTTCATTTTTTGTCAATGATAAGTCAATATGTGAATGAAATTTATTGATGATGAAGTTGGTGAAGCCTTGGAGAATTGGATTTGATTCAAATCATTGAATGCTACACATGATAAATTTGTTAACATGATGAAATTCAGATGATAGTAGAACATATCCTAAGTTCAAAGACATGTGTCACTGGAAGTTACTTTGTTAAAACATTGGAAGAAGACCATGAAATACTTAATTTCATGATGACTTTAGAAGATCCATATAATGGCATCATCGTGGATGAAGTGTTGAAGATCTATCCATTACATCTAAATAAATGACGTTTAAACATATGATGATTGAAGTGATAATCTCCAATGTTCCATGACATGTGTTTAAATGATAACACATCACTCATTAAAACAATAAATTCCATGCATTATGCTTTATTTCATGAGGTGAAGAAATGATACATGAATCATACATGATTTTATTACAAGAATTGTTTAAGATCTTGGATTTTTTTGTCGCTAAAGAAAAAATCAACAAGTGAAGATAAAAGGTGCATATGATTGGTATTTACTGAATATGTGGCCATGTTGTACATTTGTATTGCACTTTTTTAATAAAAGGGAATAAATAATACATGTAATACAAAAAAGAAAATCCAAACAAGAAGGGAAGATGAGGTTCTAAACCATAGGTACATGGATGTCCCAAGGGTCAACCGCGCCTAATGAAAGACCCATGAAAGCCCCACGAGAGGCGTAGGGGGACATGCCATGTGTAATCCAGCAAGAGCATGCATAGTGATTAACTCGTGTAGGTGAGTGCATAGTGGGCACTAGGAGCACACCCGAAGAGTAATGAGTGGGCACAGAATTGTGTTTGAGGAGTAGAGAGTGGGCATATAAGTGTGCCTACAATGTGAACACGGTACATGGAGGTACCCTGAAGAGAGGAGGGTAATTATAAGGGCTGGATTCTTCAAGTAGATATTTAAACTGCACAAATGTTATTGCGTGATTCGTTGCGGGACATGATTTTAAAAACACTGATGCAATCTTTGCAATCCAATATGAACTCCATATGACCTCAACCATTGATCCCTTGGGAACACATGGTCTACCGTCTGATCAGTTTTCTCTTGATCCAATTCATCATGACCGTCCAATATCATCTATTGAGGATGTTTTCAACCTTCGAAGCACCCCACAACCCATGAAACAGGATGTCCAATCGAACGATTATCTGGCCACTCCGTCCACCTTTTGAGCTCTAGTCAAGCATACAGAGATTGTATGGACATGACAATACTCATTCATGAAATTTCATTTTCATTAATATGACTATATTAAGACTACAATGAAGAGAAGGCATGAAAAACTAACGAGGATATGAAGAAATATCCATGATCAATCTTGCATGGAGAAGACGGTTTGCATGCGTTTGATAACCCATGTATGTTAGGATATCACTATAAAAGAGTGAGATGCATTGAAAAAAAATTAACATATAGACTCGACATATCATTTACTCTGCATTTGAATATTTCATAACTGCAGATCATGGACATCCAAAGCATTAAATTTGGTGGATTTGAATGAGGAGGTAGTCATTGTTCCTCACCTATAAAAGGACAGGCACATATCAAAAAAATGTTTCTTCTATTATCAAATAATGGAGCTCCTATTTCTCCAAAGAAACAGAGAAAATTTGAATGCATTTGGTTCACAACTGGTAGAGATCCACACAACCTAGCTCTGCAAAGACGAAGATCCACACATCTCTTGCGCAAAGAAGGCATCCAATGCAATCCTTGTGAGAGGGAGTCCCACATAGCCCTTGAAAGAAGGAGACACACACACCATACTAAGTTTGAAAAGAGAATAACATCGAACCCATTGGATCTTGAAAGAACTATCACGCTTTGTACAAAGAGAAACCATGAGCATGTGATATGTTCTTTTGAACCATCGTTGTGCCTTCGTGCGTAGTATACCATAAGTACAAAATAGCTGCATAAACCATTGTGATACTATTTTAAGGTAACCAAGTCAAGGATTCCTCCCATGTTTAACAAATAATAATAAGACATGAATACACCACTCACATACCCATTCGGGTTGTGTGTGCCTTATTCGATGAAGAAGAAACCCGAGGACCGTAGAGAATAAAAAGAACCCATGTTTTTAGGTGTCTGAATAAGAGGAAAAAGGGAAAGCATGATTCACGGGAATACACATGCATGGGATGATACATTATCAATTAAAAGAAAAAATGAACAAAATGTGTGTGCACATGTGAAGGATGAGGAAGAATGAATAAAGAACACATATAAATAAGATCACCCATTCAAGTTTGAATAAACACACATTTATATTTTACCTAAAGTAAATAATAATTTTTTGTGTGTAAAGATCCAAATACAAAAAGTGTGTGTGATATTAAGTGAGAAAAAATAAGAGTAAGTGTGTGTTTTAAAAAGGTAATACCCATTGTGGTTTTAAAAAAATTAATAAAATGATTGTGCATGCATGCATGAATGCACATGCACACGTGTGGACACTTAAAAGATGAATCTAGATTGTTAGTGCACATGTCAAAACAAGAAGAATCCTTGCCATGAAACTGATGAATGAATCATAATTAACTGAGATCTAAAATACATGATTTTTGGATGCCATTAAATCCATACATGAAGTTGATATGAATTGAGGATGATTCTTGACAGAGTTAAAGAAGATCTTTTATATGAGTTGACAGTTTTTGAGAATGCAAGAATAATGATCGTACTGATATTGTTCACGATCATTCTGGCATATTATATTCTTGAATATGTTATATGCACTATTGGCATAATTCATAGTAAGTCTAGGTCTTCCTCAGAAGAAAAAATAATTGTCTGACCTCTGTTGAGACACATGACTGATCAGAAAAGTTATTAGAGTTATTGGGCATAGCCAATAGACATTTCCAAAGGATGTTAAAGATTCATTAAGGGATACATTGGAATGTGTGATTTAGAAATTCCATGTGGAGAGATCAGAAGATCAAATATAGTGAATCAAGAAATAAATTAAAGAAGGAATCTATTCATGTAACTAGATATCTAGAAGATCCTGCTGAGATTCAGGGAGGAGAAGAAGTCTTCGGGGGGACTATAATGTAGGCCAGTGGAATCTGGTAACATTGTGGGATATTGTATAATGAACATCATTTGGGAATCAGGAGAGATACAATGGGACTCTTTATCAACCATTTTAATTGATATGAAGATTATAATAGATAATCTGTGTTGCGGGGAATAACCAACTTAACAAGAAGTAGGTATTTGAACCGAATCTTGTAAATACTTGTGTCCAGTGCCTTTATATTTGCAGCACCATTCAAGGTTAGTCTTAGAGACACAAAAAGAGTTGATCAAGGCATTAACGATCTATATAGGTTTAATATAAAATAATAAATTAGTAAAAATATTTAAAGGTTTCTCTAAATCACCCCTCCCTCTCTCAGTGATTCACACTGATCTAAGAACCGTAGTTTCCACAACAATCTTTGTGATTCTATTCCCACTATTGATTCACCTCTTTTCCTTTGATGGATCCTGAATATCATCATCTTCCTCCCTGAATCATCTCTCTAACCAAGCCTATGACTTAATTTCTTGTCTTCTCTTCCTCTGCCTTGATTTCCATCCTCCTTCCCAATTCTATCCATCATAGACTCCCCCTCTCAGCACCTCCACCCTCACTAAATCATTCCTTGACTCCAATATACACCTCCTCAATCCCCACACCCTTCCCTGACACCCTCTCATTATGCGTCACACTTTATGTTAAACCACCGTGGCCCCTGAAATATCGAATGTTGATGAAATTGCATCATTCGAGTTATCAATGGAGAGTGTCGTGAAGGTTTTTGTGGATTCTGAGGGGTCTTTATTTGATGAATTACATCACCCCATGTTATTAATCCAGGCAGGTTGCAAGAATGACCCAGACACTGTTTCTTAGGTTCATTATAGTAACTATATTTCTATTAAACAAGGATGGCCAAGTGACCTTCTTTATCAATTGATTCACTGTTAATTCCTAACTAAATTATATTTTCCATTTTATCTACTGAGAATTAATTACACATAATGTTGAGTGTATATATTTAGATTATCCATAATAATTGGGTTTAGGTTAATTAAATACATGATTTTATTTTATATAATACATGTAAGAGAGATTATTGGAATATATTATAGATTTTGATTGATAAAACATGGAAATCAAAGACCTCTTGTCTGTAGGTTTCTGTTAAATTAGTATATTTGAGTTGAATATTATTCAAAAATGATTTCTAGGAGAATATAGTATCTCTTCAGCTTGAAGGTGTCCTACTAAAACCTATTACTATAATTCTATATTTTCTTTTTTGTATGGTGAATTTATTGATTGACATTAGATATAGCTTGAAACTAACATTTTATTTAACACATTATTTAGTTTCTAAAAATGGATTTCATGAGAACTGGATATTTTTTTATGTTTATGAACTATAAAAATATTTGAAAAGCCTCGGGCTGGAATTATTGATAAAATCATAAAACATGGTGTATATTGTTGAGGTATGAACCATTATAAAAATAGAGAAAATATCAGATGCATAAATTGTTCTTAATAGATTTCATTAGTATTTATTAAAATTGTTATTTTTTATATTTTTTTCAATTGTTATGTAGTAATATTGTTCACTCTGTTTGAAGTTATTATTATTGAATAATGTCTACAAAGGTAGAATGTGATTATTATATATGTTTTATACTATTTTATATATCTCCTTGTTTAACCAACTTTTATTTAACATTAATAATTGTGTGTTAAAGCCTAACCTTACTTAATCAAATAATTAAAAGGTCTAGGAAATGTTAGACTTGATTTTATTAAATTTATATCTTCTATATGTCTTGAGTCTTCTTGTCATGTGGATCAATGAAATTAAAATATTTATGGTAAAAATCATGTAATCCATACGTATATTTTTGAACGTAACATTATTTTCTATCAATTTTGTAGATGGATTTTTTATGACTTAATTGGGAATTTCTAATCTGTTATTGCTTTCATCAATTATTTCTTTGTATCCATGCTTATCTCCCCCCACACTTGACATTTGTGTTCTATCGGAATGTTGATACAATTTTTTAGTCCATGTTTGAATATTTCAATAAATGGGATAGAATGATCATTAACACAACATTAATGAATGAAATGACTTGTAATGAAATTGAATTGATTTTTTTCTATTAGTTTTTTATTATTAATATGTTTCATATTTACTACATATGTGTTTCCAGTTATATATGTGTTAAAAATGCATACATTTTTCTTTTCATTTTTGGTGATTTTTTTTCAATATTGAATCAAATATATATTGTTTATTTAAACTAAATACATATGAATATGCTTCATATGACATAATACAATGATACCAATATTTTAGGATAAGTACATGCATCTTCCACTTATGAATTCCTTTAAAAGAAGTGAGATACATTTATTATTAAGGTGTTCTATATCAGTCGTAGAATGTTGAGTCAAAGTTGGATCGAAAATAAATTCCGTTATCCCTTATTTATATTCTTGATTCAAAATATTTTTGATGCTTTAAAGGATATGTCATGTATCTAAATGGGTTTGACTTCATTGCCTTTATCAGAGATACTTTTCTTATTGAAACAATGTGTTTCTGTATTTTTTAAATGAAAAACACATTTTATGTATCCAAAAATTCATTCACCCTATTGAAAATATGTTATAAAATTATGTAAGGACATGATAAACAATTTATCTCAAGTTAATAAGTTCACATAATGTGGATTGGAAGTCACATCTTAGATTAAGTAGTTAATGTAATGTGATTCACTGTTGTGCTAAAATATATTAATGTTTTCATATAAATATTCATACATTTTTAATAGATTTAATTTAAAGTCTCATTAAACATTTACAATGTTTTAATGAATATATTGGATTAGTATATATCTTGATTATTATGCATTTACAGTTTAAACACATTCAAATCCATATTTTTTAAAAAATAAATATTTTATTCAATATGATGTGAGTTTTCAATATAATGTTTCACACACTTTTTCCTATAGTTTCAATTAATATCAAATAATTTTACAATGAAACCATTATTTTTTTATACACACCATAATAGGTTTTTATATATTATTCTGATTAGATTCTGTTTTTATTACATTGTTCTCTGTTGTTACTTGTGTTTACCCCTACAATGATAGTGCAATTCTGTTTTGACCTAATGATATTTGGTCTTATTTATCCAAAATTTATGGTATTGTAGTTTGGAATGAAATGTTGCTAACATTTATATCTATATATCTCATACTACACATTTTTTATAGAATAAATTCATGAATCATGCACCAATGTTTCATATAGTTCATTCTTATAGAATAATAAGTTTTTAATGTGTTTTTATAAATAGTATAGAGCCAAAATTTCTATAATTACCTTACATTTTGAATTGTATTTTTTTATTTTTACTTATATGAGATAAATCAGTATGTATGTTCATTTTTTATTTTTTCTTTGCAGTGATGGATAAGATGAAGTTTATTATTTTCAATTGATATTTCATTGGGGGATAAAAAAGGATTTCATAGTATATTATCTCTCAATATTGATGACATTAATGAACCATGTAGTCTCCATTGTATGGTTTCTATATATTACACATAAATGTTTTAGGAAAAGATGTTTTATATTTGAGTTGATGAAAATGTAATTTGAAATAAGGTATTTTACATGGTCACCTATGGGTAATTGAGAGTGATCAACTATATACACCTCCAGGTTGGGACTATATCTTGTGGATAGATACATATTCATAAGATTATGTTAACAAGATTGATGTGGCTGTATTGTTTCCCTTAAGTGCTACGTTTTGAAAAATAATATGCACATTGATTATATATTATCATGTGGAAGTATTGTTTCTCTTAGTATTATTTTTATATTCTACATAATATTAATCTATATTTAATAAATGAACGTTATTTAGTAAAACTATTCCCAATTCTTATGACAACTTTTTAAAGAAACAAAAGGTATGGATTAGTGGTATTTAGTCACAATCCACATGAAGGACCTCAAAAAACATGATAATTTTTGAATGATGATAAAACTATGTTTCTTCATATTGATTAATTAAATTTTTAGGAATTATATATAGATTCTACATGCATTAATATGGGTTTTTTTTGAAAAAATAGATTGGTGAACCACTGTCTAAATTTGGTAGGAAGTAATGATATTATTGTTGGAGGCAGAGAAGCTGAACTATAGATTGTATTAGATGGATACCGGAATTTCCATAGATGGAGGTTATACTGAATTTGACAAGGTAGATATAAGTACTCTTAGGGATATTGAATGTGAATTCCAATATGTAAGTTTCACTATAGCTATACTGTGGAAAATTTTCAACAGATTCCTTGAGACTCATTTGTAAGACATGTGTTTTATCATTGATGTATATACTCTCATTCATGGTTATTTATATAGGTGTTGGTGGAAAATAAGGAATATATGTTTTCCTCTCAATTTCACAAAGGGGTGAAAATATATTTGGGTATGAATTGATGCAATACAAGATTAACGGTTCTTAAAACATGATGAATTTATGTAAATGTTTGTCAGTAAGTGTTGCTTTTGGCTTGAAAATTTTAGGTGTGTTTTTTAGATTCATTGAAATTCTTTAAAAGAAAAAATATAAGTATTTTTATAGATCTCCTATTAACATGACATATTATGAGATCTTATAAAGATATATATAGTTGATAATACCTTTATATTTTTTGTTGGTACATACTGATAATCAAATGAGAACTAATGAGTTTTTTTAAAATTTTACACACTTATGATCTCTATGACACATTTAAAATTGATATATTGATTATTACTAATGGATTAAATGTATTAATAATGAATGTTAAGAGCATTTTTTAAACGATGAACATGTGCATATTGAAAAAATGTAAAATTCACCCTGTTATAATTTTGTAGCATTTAGGTGATTCACATGGAATGCAAACCATAATTTCACTCCTCATTGAATTATATTTCAATGAAATATAACTTCATTAACATTCTTGAATAGGATAAGAAATTGAAGAAACAACAAGTCGATGGTAAAAAAACTCTCTTAGTTAGTATAAATGATGAGAACAATAAATATTGATGTTTTATTAATGTTTATTTCACAATGGATAACATAGAAATCATAGATTATTATAATCCTTCAAAAATTTAACAAAGTTAACATATTTCAATGATTTTATTTCAATATTTTTTAGTATTTTATATGTACTTTATATCCACTTCAAACATTCAAATTTACTAATATTTCATTTCCACATCATTATGGACAAGCAACAAAAAAATATTATTGTGTATAATTTCATATGCATGAATCATTATTTAGACCATGAATAAACCTTATCAGTATTTGTAAACCAGCCACCCATCTTCATTACATTTACATATTACTAATAATACAAACATATTTCTATTTTATATATCATAGATCAACAATAAAACATGCATAAGCTGATTTAATAATATAACTTCACCTAGAATCAACCTTTGTTCCCATTGATTCAACATTTGTCACAACATGTATTCACTATTTTTATATTTTCTTCTCTTTCAGATGATATGTTATAGCATTTCTTATCATTAAATTGTTTCTGCATTTTATTTCTTCCACCATAATTTTTCATTTATTTTATTACATTTTTTTACATCAAATATGATCAAACCCATGATAGTGGATTTATTAAGAAGTAAACTCGGGACTATATTTAGGAATAAATGTTTATGTACTTTTTTATAATGGTTTTGAGATGATCATATATAGTTTTATTCTAGAATATATTTTGGCTTTTCTTTTTTTCTCACATTATTCATATTTCAGTGCATGAGAAGGTTGTTCATACCAGAAAGAGTCGGTGAGATGTCTTAACATTCCACTAGATACGATTACCTCTCCCTCCCCCCTACATAATTTAAACCATCCAATGTCTATGTGTGCGTATATATATATTTAGTTTAATTTATTGATTTGAAATAACAGGAAATACAAAGGATCTTATAATGGTGGGATGATATAAGTCCATTATGTTAGTAGATCTTTCTTTGTTATTAATTAGTGATCACACTATCTCAATTAACTTTTGATCCTAGTAGATATGATTGTATAACACATGATTATTGTGGTAAAGTTCATGTGAAATAATAATTTATAAATTACTACTTCCATATTATATCAAAATTTATTTATTTAAGCCTTCATGTGAAATATGTTTCTATAAATTCACTTACAGACCAAGTCTTCCATCGTGGGTGTAACAAACACCTTAACTTAAAGCATCATTGAGAACTATGGTCCAAAAAATCTATTGTACCAAAAATTGTTTTTTGTGAGGATTTGATGCCACTTTAGTGGAGACCAATGGAGTTTCAGTGTTGTAGCCTTTGGGTTTGGATGCAAGGTTCTCAATAGACGGTCGAGGTGATGTTAGACCCTTCACCACTATTTACTTCATCCTCACCAAGCCTGCTTATTCAACCCTTTTATTTATTTATTTTTAGTTACATGAAATTAGTTCCAACATATAATAATATACTGATAAATATTTTAATTATCCATTTAAAACATTTTTTCGTTTACGTAATTGATTTCCCCAGCATGAATGTCCAATATAAATTTCTATTCCTTATTAATTCATCTAATTATTTACTACTATATTTATGATTCCTAAAAAAATTTCTAACCTTATATTACATTATTATTTACCAATAATTTTTTTTAAATACATTCAATATTAATATGAATTAATGAGTTTGAATAATGGACTTCTATTATTGAAAATAAGAATTATTTTATAGATCTGTGCGAATTCCCAGGCATAGTACTAGTTGTTAACAAAACGATAATAAGATGACATAAGAAATTAATATATGTTATGATATATATAATTATTATTCTGTAATATATGTATACTAAACATATATTTATTATACAATAGGTTTGAATGAGAATCTAGGATATTGAGACTTACGGTAAGGGTTTTTTGTGTCACTTTTTTACTTCTCTGAGACACAGTCCACATTCACCATAATTTTTTTATATGATATTAATAAATACCATGTATTTATTTTGTGATTAAACACCTGAAAATTAGTGGTACTTACATATGTATTTGTGGATCTATCAATCAAGGGGTTTATTGTTCAAAAGTTACGAAAATGGTAAGAGGTTTTTTTCATAATTGTTTTGAGACATATGTTATGTTATGAACCAAGATTTTATTACGAGGATTATATAAAACAAATTTAACACGTAATGTCATGAATTTTTTTATATGAATTATATTTAATGTTAAATTTGATTATATTCCATCATGGGGATTATATTTCATTATTACCAAAGCGGTAAGTATTTAATGTTACAATCTCATTGTTTATCAAGATAGATTATGATTATATTTTCAATGATAAAATATTATGATACATCTACAAAGAAACTATAGGATTTTGTTCTACAATAGGTATGTAATTATAATATATATTTTCCATTATTTTTCATATCTCTAGGTACATAATAATTCATATTAATATTTTTATGAAATGTTTCTTTATTTTTCTTTTAAAATGAAAGCCAAGTTTCATATAAAACGATGTTTTATAATTTCATTAATAAAATTTATATATATATATATACTTTCAAATAGTTTCTTAGAAATTTTTTTTTCCATATTTGGATTTTTATAAATAAATAATGGAATATTCTCTTATACTTCCAAAAAAATACATGTTTGAATTTTTTAAAAAATATGAAATGAATCATTCTTTTTCAATGCATGAAATGAAAAGAATTTCCCACTATCATGATATATAAACGATTTCAAGATTAATTTACATGTTTGCAATGTTTTTATCAATGAAAAATATTTCCTTAATATTTGGTAATTTTTTATATTTTAAAAAAATTATTTCAAAATGAAAAGTATTTGGAAAATATTTTATGTTCTTAAAAGTGTTTTCAAAATTGAAATGTTATTTTTATCATGAAATTTTTTATTTTATTTTAAATCTTCCTTTATAAGCATTAGTAGTTTATTTTCCATGAAAATAATTTCCAAATTTATTTAAAACGCATTGTTTTAAAATGCGATTTTTTAACTAATGGTTATTTCCATCCAGAAACATTAAAGTGATTAATATTTGAAAATAATTATTTATATAAAATTACATCCATTGAGGTAACTTATTCATTAATGGGGATACTATGAAAGGATATAATTCTTATAATTTCTATGAATGTTTTATTTTTTTAATGACCTGATGTGTATGAAACACATTTGTTTTTCTAAGGGTTATACAGTGAAAGAATTTTTATGCAACCTGCTTTTTTTTTTCATGGGTTATGCTATGATGAAATAGTGATATGATTATTAAATTTGAATCTTTTCCATAGTTTATAATATGATGTAATGTTTTTTAAACCAATTTTGTTTCATGTATTAGGATTTGATCAATGATTTATGATCTTGTGGCACACATAGATATGATTTTCTTTATTTGAATGGTGGGATATATATTTCCTTAATTTTTTTGGGTAAATATTTATATCATATGCGATAGGTAGGATTAAAATAGAGAGTTAACCAAATTTAGTAGGGGACATTGGATTTTATGATGGTATTGGGAGTGACCCTTGATAACCATGATGGTTTTGGGAGTGAACTCATTCCACTATGATAGCATTGTTAGTGAGGCTTGACTATTAGAGAAAAATAGTTATGCTTATGTGTATTCCAAAAATATATTTCTCATTCCAATGATAAACTCATTTTGATCATATTTTTTGATTTCCTGATGATTTATGAATTAAGAAAAACCAATAGTTTTACCAAGAATCTTGATTTTGATCCTTGATATGCAAGGTATTCTAGTAATATGGTATGCCAATATTTTTGAAATAGTTATGTTCATGTTATGTTTATGTATCTCCCTTTTTAACCTTACCGCGCATATTACATCACACTTTCTTATATTTCATTTATAGAGTCTATGAAGAAAGGATTATTTAAGTTATGTATTCGAAGAGTAATAAATGGGAAGATCTTTGTTGGAGAAATTTTTGATCATTCTCCAAATTAAAAAGATTATTTTCTAGGATTCCAATCGAAATAAATTATTATTTTCATAAGGTGTGCCTTTATGTAATGTATTTAATATTTATTTAAAAAGTATATAAAATCAATGTATTAAAATATTATTTTTATATAGTTGGTATTAGGGGAACTTTTTAGTAATCCTTTGAAAAATATAATGAGATATCATTATTGATATCAAAAGGGATATTTATAAATATATTTCTATGTATATCTCTAACGATATATCTAAGGATGATTCAAAGTATTTGAAAATATCTGAAAATTTTTGTAATGTATTGATAAATTTGTTTCCATGAAATTAAGCCATTGTTTGGATACTACATATTGATGTTTATTTATTATAATTTCACATAGTGGTAATAACTTTGAAAGGGTAATATTGATATAGAATCGATCATTACCTTTTTATTGATAATAGGACTTGTTAAACACCTCGATCACTAGTGCAGAATACGTTTTTTACAGTTGATATTTATTTTATGTCGTATTTTGGCCAATGTTATTATAGGAGTCCTTATAAACATTGTTTTCTTTACATTGGTTATTTTCAAACTGACGTAAAAACCAAAAATCAGAAGCAATTTTCACGTCAGTTCATCAAAAACTGAAATGGAAAATGATTTCGAGTCCTGATTTATTATGTTAGGTTTTAAATAACTGATATGGTATATACTTTATTACGCCTTTTATAAGATAACTGACATAATTAACTATGCCTCCAAAGCGTTTATCACATCGGTTATTGAATAAACTATGTGACAAACCAGTCTGCCAAGAGTTTGTTCATGTCAGTTAAATATTAACTAATGTGAAAACAAATATACTAAACGATTATAAAATAATCAATTTAAATAAAATTCCATTCCATTTACTACGTCCGTTATGAAATAACTGACATAAAAAACAATTCCCATGCTTTTGTTACGTCGGTTTTCAAATAACTGACATTAAAACCCATTACTATGCATTTTTTTACACCCGTTATAAAATAATCAATGTAAAAAATAGTTTTTTAATAAAATCATTCGACCACAACCATGCCCTACCAAAGAAGACCTAAAAAAAACCAAAAATAGAAAAAAAAAACTAGACAAAAATCCCCCCACCCCACTAGACATCCCTCCAACACCCATAGACATCCCCCACCATCTTGGACACCCTCCCACCCCAATGGACACTTTAGACACCCCCACCCCACTGGGAAACCCTCCCACACACCTAGAAACCCCCCTGGACACCCCTCCACACACCTGGAAAACTCACCACTTACTTCGATAGCCCTCATACCCTGCTTGACACCCCCACACCACTGGACACCCCCACACCCCTAGACACCCCTGGACATCCCCCACCCTCATGGATATCCCCCACCACCCTAGACAGCCCTCCCACCCTTTTGGACACCCTCCCACCCCATGGACACCCTAAACACCCCCCACACCCTGAGTCAACCCCTGGATAGACCCCCCACTCTCCTGGTCAGCCCCCAACTACCCTATATATCCCTCCCACACTCTTGGACACAATCCAAGCCACATGGACTCCCTGGACACTCCCACCCACTAAAAATCCCTCCCACTCCCCTGGAAATCCCCCACCCCACTGGACACCCCCCCCCCCCCCACACTACTGGACACACCCTGGAAATCCCACCTCACCATACTCCTGGATAGCCCCCACCCATGGGAAGGACTCCCACCCTCCTGGACACCGTCCCACCCCATGGATACCCGAGACACCCCCACCACACTGGACAAGCCTCCCACACACCTGTAAACCCGCCACCCCTAGACACCCACACACCCCTGGACACGTCCTGGATAACCCCCCCTCCTAGACCACCCCACTCCCCTAGATAGCCCTTCCACCCTTTTGGACACCATCCCACTCCATCAAAACCCTTGACACCCTCTACCCATAGGACAACCCTCCCACACCACTGGAAACCCACACCCTAATAGACACACCCACACCCATAGTCACCCCTACACACCCCCACCCTCTTAGACATCCCCACCCCTGGAAATCCCTCCTACCCTCTATGACACCCTCCCGCCACCATAGACACCTTGGACACCGACACCCCACTGGACTACCCTCCGACACCACTGAAAACCCCCCACCCCATTGGACACCCCCACATAGCTAGAAACCCCCTAGATAGCCGCCACACTCTTGGATACCCCTCACCCCTTGGACAACCCTCTCACCCTACTGGACACCCTCTCAACCTCATGAACACACTAGACTCCCCCATCCATCTGGACAAACCTCCCAAACTCCTCGACCCACACCCCACTGGACACCACTAACACCGCTGGATACCCTTGGATAGCCCCAAACCTCCTGGATAACCCACACTCCCCTAGAAAACCCTCCCACCTCTTGGACACCCTGGACACCCACACCCAACCGGGCTTCCCTCCCACATCCTTGGAAACCCACAGACCACTAGACACCCCAGTCACCCCTGGACACCCCTAGCCATCCCCCACCCTCTTAAATATCCCCCCATTTCCCTAGAAAGCCCCCATCCTGGACACCATCCTACCTTCATGGACACCCTGGACACCCCACCCCATTGGACAACCCCCCCCCCCCACACCCTTGAAACCCCATCCACCCCACTGGACACCCCCACACCCATGGATAACGCATGGACAACCCTCTACCCTCCTGGATAGCCCCCACTCCCCTAGACAGCCCTCCCACCCTCCGAGATACCATCCCACCCCCATGGACACCCTGGACACCCCCACTAGAAATCCCCCCCCCCCCCACACCCCTGGAACCCCAGACCCACTGGACACCCCCAACACACCTAGAAACCCCCAAGATTTCCCCCCACCCTCCTGGGAACCCCCACGCCCTGGACGACCCTCCCACCCTCCTGGATAACGTCCCCCCATCGTGGACACCCCCCACACCCCTGGACACCCCCACCCCTTGAAACCCCCAGGTCATAATCCATACTAGAAAATCCATCAGAACATGACCAAAACAACAAGAAGAGAAAAATTAAACATTCACATATATAACATTCAAAATGTAAAATGTCAACTAAAAAACCTAAATCCAACCTAAATGACAAACAAATACACAATTATAATAAAAATATTCAAAATTACATTTTACACTACAAATAAACATAAACCAAATCAAACTGATATAATAATTGAGCAATTCCACTTGTAAGTGTTTTACCTCGTGAGATCTATATAGTTTAGGGTCATCAAATAGATACAAATTTAAAGGATAGTAGTAAAAATGTATAATGAATAAATCAAATGTAATATTATGAAATGTCTAAAAGGAAATCTTACCAGGTCAAATTTCACAAGTGTTCCAGTTGTAATTATTTCATAAATAAATCTTAACATGTAATATCCTCTTTTGACGATGCCTTGTTATTCATGGAAATTATGCTTAAATTATTTTAATTTCAAAATATTATTTTTATTTAATACATCAAAAAGTACAAATTATAAATTTATATTTTCATTTTTTTTACATATTTGATCTTGGAACTCATTTTCTTTGAGTTTATTCCAATGTAGACCCATCCCCTATTACAAAATAATAATAATTGGCTAAATTTAATAATCATTATAATATATAAAACAATTAAGAAATTGAAACATAATTTTCCAACATATTCTTAAATCATTCCCCCATATATCCACGGACAAATAATATTCAATAATGTGTTTTCTCCCTTGGGAAAAAAACCTGACATCCAATGATCACTGATAAATGAAAATTTATGGATTGTGGGATTTTATGTTAAAATATAATAACCTATTTTCTAGAGATACGTTTCATACCTCTCACAAAAAATAATCATCATACACTTTGTGATTATATTCTGTTCAAGTTTTTCAAAATAAAATAAGGCATTATTTGTTCCTCATCCAATGCATGTGCTCTAGGGGAAATGAAATGTGGGTTCGTGAATCCATATACTTCTATCCGCTCATCATAAGTATACATTTATAAAAAATATAAAGTAGTGAAAATGTATTATGACTTACATGGAAATGTTTTCATCATATTGAGGCCTAACTTATCTCTAGTAACATACTCCATGATATCATTTTTCACAATCCCCATATTTACTACACATTCAAAAACATGAGATTCCATTGGAAAATTATAATGATACATAAAAAAAGTTGAATATCTTTACAATCTATCAAGAATACTAGAATCTGTATCTAATGTGATTTCCATTTTCCATTTTTTTGTTTATACAGTATTACATTACCTATGAAATATTCCTTTAAAAATAAAAAGAAAAATATATTAGTTTTCAAATGTTAAAACAACTTTAATAAAAAATAAAATAGAATATATAACATACATACCTCTATGGTAATGAGTCGCAGATGTTTGGATGACCAAATTAAAAAATGGTCGATACTATGTCCGACTATGGTCACCTCATCTGTAGGTAAATGCACTCAAGATGATCTTTCTATAATATCCTATATAGTGACCATAGGATGCTCTACCTCTGAATTTTTATGATGAACGGTAGCTCATTTCAATATACCATCACACATGCAATAATATGATATTTAGATTCACTGTCATACAACATGTAATATGTAGGATGATGCGGAAAAGGAGTATGATAAAAAATGGGGTTAACAGGTTGAGGTTGGGGAGTGGGAGTTACTGGTGGTGGTGGCGGATAAATAATGGGGTTTTCAAGGGGAGGTGGAGTGTCACATCCCGTGTTTTGAACCAGATAATATACAATTTTTATTTTGAAATTTTTATTTTATCAACAGTTCGGTTTTAAAAACCAAGCGTTGGAATGAGGTCCTGAGTTCTGGAACCATTTTAAGTGGTGATATCAGACTGCACACAATAGGTTTAACCGTGCGGGTTAGCCATGCGGGTTACCCCGGGAATCCGGTAGCTGGTGTTCGGGCTGCGCACAGTTTTTCAAACAATGCAGGTCAAACCGTGCGGGTTGGTTGTGTTTTTTTATTTGATTAAAAAATTAAAACAAAAAGGAAATAAAATAATTAAATCCTATATCTAACTCTCCCTCACCCGTACTTGGCATAAGCCCCACGCGACACACCCCTCCTTTCTCCCCCGTGATCCGCGCGTGACACCCCTTATACGGCCTCCTCTTCGACGCCGTTTTTTCCGGTTTTCCTCTCATCTTCTCTCAAAATCATCATGGTAAGAACTTCTCTCCCTTCTCCTCCCTGTTCACGGTTTCATTTTGACCTAATCGGTGCCTGGTGAGGTGTGGCAAAACCGTAGGGCTTAGAGGCGATCTAGTTTTTCATCGTGCTCTTATTCTAGCTCAGCGAGGAAGGTCCGTTGGGACTCCTTGGCGCGCGTTCCGGCAATCGCCGCTGAAGGAGAAGCGGTTCGGGTGGTTTTGGATCATCGTAATGGTTTCAGGGTGAGGTTTTCACCTTTCCCTATGTTTTTTCACTTGTTGAATTTTGGGCTTTTGATGTTTATGAGACACCGACTTATTATTGGTAGTGCATTGAGCTTCGTGGTATAGTTTTGTCTTCATTTTGGGTTGGCGCCAACACCTGAAGTAAGGCTTTAATGTCATGGGTTAGTTTTTCCATTCCTAAATTGTTTTCTTTATGTATGATTAGGATTGTGGTTTTTACCTACTAGTGTGTTGGGGGTTTTGTTCAAGTTTCGGGTTGGCAGAGCTTCGGCGACTAACCTGCGTAAGAATATGTATGTATTTATATGTATATGGGTACCCCTATGTGTATATAATTGTGCATGGTAGTGAATATACATGTATGGGGATAGTTTTCCACATTGCATATATAAATGTGTCTGTGCAGGTGAGTGAAGATGGGCATATGCGTATAAGAGTGCATGTAAGGATCCTCTTGCGCATGGCCATTCCCATGAGGGGTGTGTGCATAGGGGCAAGGTTTCCATTCATGTGTGTAAAGGTGCATATTCTTAGTGGGGGAGTAATAGTGGCTCTTAGTTAGAAAGAACCAAGAGCCAGAGTGGACAGATGGATCCACCTTGAGTTAGGGTCCCTCTCCTTTCCCTTTAAATTTAAGTATAGTAATAGTGAGTTTAATAGTTAACTATCTTAGAATTTTAATTATGAAAGTTTATTTCTGATTAAATGATTTTGTGAAAATTGTTTGAAATGCAGGATTAAGATAAAAGTGGTTGCATGGTCACTAAACTAAGGATTTAATAATAAAACCCCTCTTACAAGGTGTTCTGCCTTCAATCTAAAAATGTAGTGATAACATTTCATTATATCCTTCCTTATTTCTTGGCTTCTTAATTTTTTTAAGTGTTGAATGAGTTTTAAAAATAAATGTTAAATATCACTATGTGAATTTTTTTATAATGTAATGACATGTTTTCTTACAATACTCCTCCAATGGAGGTGGGCTGTCTTTAAGATGAAAATAAAACGTAGTAGTAGTTTTTTTGTTCTTGCTTGATTAAATGACTTATGACTATTTATGCTTGACATTATACTTGATAAATGACATGCTTGTACATGTACCTTACTATTTACCTCAAATGACGTTTCTCCTTGAAAAATAATAAATGATCCATGACACCTCCTATGTTCATGTCTTTGAATGTAATTAAAACTTTTAGTGTAGGGTGTTTACCATCCTCCCTTTACATCTGCGCTTATGTCATGCCACGTATTGTGCCTCATGCCGCAACCTTTCGGTGATGCCTCATTATCTCTCATTGAAATTTTTGGGTGGTCCGCTCATGCCCATTGTGGCCTTTGTTTATGGTGATGCCCATCCTGGGTGCTGGATTTGCCTCTTGGACACCCCCTTGGGTGTGCACCTCCTAAACACCCTCTTTTTCTATGTTCTTTATGTTATAAATGTAACACAATAGTCTAAATTGAATGTCCTGATTGAACATGTTTTATGGATTGTACCATTTAATTTCAATAATAACCCATCATTGAGGCATGTTGATGCCATACACTTTTTTTACCTTCTATTTCTCATGCAAGTTCCAGAATTCTGATTAAAGATAATTAATTATGAGAACTAATTAGTAAAAGTTGAGAAAATATTTTGATAATTAAATGTGAAGAATTAATTATGAAATGAAAATTGAGTTGAGTGATAAATTAATTGATCAATGGTAATAAATAAATGATATTCTGGGTCCTCGACATGGCATTCTAGAATAATTTAAAAGTATGGTTTGGACATGACGTTCCTTCTCAGTGGTTGTCCAAGCTTGTGATATAGAGTGTTAGACCAGGTGAACTACACCAAATAATTATATAGGTGTTAGACATGGAGATCTACACCAAATTTTATTTGAGGTGTTATACATATCAATCTACACCAAATGCGAATTGGGGTGCTCGAAATGGCATTCAACACCAAACAAATGATAATAATGATTTATGAAAGAATGGGAGGTGTGGGTAAAAACCGAGTGAATTGTGATCAAATAAAGAACGTTAAGAATGAATGGATTTCCAATATGAGTTGAAATGATATGTGAATAAATAGAGTATATGAGAAAAATGATAAAAAGTGTTTTTATGCTTGAACCAAATGACCTTTTGTTGTTTTAAACGGGTTATTATTCCGACTATGGGCCGAGGCTGGTATTGCCGTCAGGTGTCCTTTTTGGAAGTTGGATGGGTGTTTATTGTTTGTATTGTATCGTTATTGTTTGGAAATACAAGAACATTGTTTATTTTATATTTCATTGTATAGAGTGGGCTAGACCCTGGTGGTCCAGGCCCACTGAGATATATATCTCACACCCTACTCGGGCTGCCATTGCACTAGGGTACCCTAGTAGATTCTCTTTGGTTGCAGGACCTTGTCGTTGTTGTTTCTTGTACTTGGAGTTAGGAATAAGGGACCAAGCTATGTCTCAGGAGGCTTCTAAAGATCTTATTCGGACTTGAGTCTTTTGTTTATTTTCTTCTTGCATTGATTTGTAAGTATGTTGCATGGTTTATTGCTTCTATTCCATTATTAGAATGTCTTGCATGCATCTTCTATATAAACTGACGTTCACCAATTTTGTTCAATCCTTAAAAATGAAAAATGTTTTCCACTTATTTGTTATTATTTACACTGCTTCCACTGTTGTTGTATTTGGTCCCTTTTCAAAAATTTAATAAGAGGGTATAGTCTCCCCCTAACTTACCTTACAACCTCGCCGCTAGTCGGCAGCCTCCAGTGTAAGGGCAGACATGCTTGAGGCAATGTTGCGGGCCATCTCGGGTGACCAGATTAGGGTCGACCCGGGTTGGTTCGTGACAAAATTATATCAGAGGCAGGTTCCTTTTTCTTTGTCCTGCTATTTTTGGGATTGGTAGACAGGAGACTAGCAATGTGTCAGAACTTGGGTTAATAGACATTCTTGAGATTGATCACCCCACGTACGGGAAATCACCAAGTGACCAGGGTTGGGATTGTTGTTCATGATTTTTGATATTATCGTTGATATGATTTCACCTCGAGTGATGGGTGTAATTTCAGCTACTTATGGTTTATGAGCATTATAGTATTAAACCCTTAACCTGTTATGGTAAAGACGAAGAATTAAATGCATCATAATAGGCACATAGAGATTCACATGTCAGACATATATATCATTCCATGTAGTTTCATTAGTAGTGTGCTTGCTGATATGTATTTTGTTCCTTGAATATTCTATGTATTTTACTTTTTTACCATTCCATTTTAGATAACATGTTTCAGTGGTAGATCTAACATGCTTGAGTGATAATATGTCATGCATCTCTGACGTGCTTCTATGTCGTTATACTATGGTATGGCATGTTTTTAATAGTTTCTGCATGTTACTTTGAGTTAGCTACTTGTAAAGACATTGTATCTTGTCATCAAATGATTAATTACTTTGATTGAATTTATTAGTTTCAATTATGACATAACCAGTTTTCATGTTGTATGGTGTATGTGCACCCTATAACTCAGGAAAAGGGTAAAACGTGTAATTGAACATTCAACCCATGAAGTGTATGTGTACTTCATGAGTTGGGAAATGGAAACCCATATTAAATGTGATGACGATGCCATATGAAATTCTTATAAATGTGAAAGATGTATAATTTTGACCTGTAATCAAAATGATTATCATTTAATATGAATTTGGACCCAAGTAGGCGGGTAGGGAAATGTTTTATGTGATGAACCATTTGGGTGCTTTAATTTTAATAATTTTTAAAAAATTTCTATTGGGTTGCATGATAACGAAACCAGTTTCTCTTAGTGGGACCCTTGTAGGTCACCTTAATGATTTATAAAACATTATTTTTTTCCTCGGGGCGTTGGTTAAAATCATGTACCTAGTTTTTTTTTGAAAAAAATTACACTTTTTGGTTTTAATTAAGTATTTCGATGATTATAGATTAATTGTGATTAAATATAAAGGGCTGGGAAGAGGAAACAATAGTGACATACTTTGTTTAAGAACCTCGTATAGGAGTAGATTGAGTTTCACCTTGAGTCTATTTGGAGAAGAACCTCTCGCATGTCGATGTCCTTAGTCAGGCTCCCCTAGCTTAAATTGACACCTTTGATCGGAGGTGTGGTCATGTTTTCCTTGAACTTTGTTTTAGGATTGAGAATCATGTAGCACTCTTTTCCAGTAGGTTATACAATCTCAAGTAAGTTTCATCGTGGTGTTTTGATTGGGAAATGAATGTTGGATCATATTTAATTGGCTTATGTGTCGCCTGCCTAACCAATGTTTGATCATGTGTTGGAAGTTTGGAGATGCAATGTGACCCCCTTTTTGAATGACTTCATGAATTTCGTAGGATGTGTGAGGGTTACGTTGTTCCCAAAGGCTTCTCGGGGATGAGAAGTTCTCGGGTGGTAATGTTGTGACATCCCATATTTTGAACTGGATAATATATGAAGTTTTTTCAACTTTTTCTTTTATCAATGGGTTGGTTTTAAAAATCAAGCATCGGAACAAGGTCCTGGGTTTTGGAGCCGTTTTAAGTGGTGATATTAGATTGCAGACGGTAGGTTTAACCGTGTGGGTCAGCCGTGCGGGATACCCTGGGTATCCGGTAGCAGGCGTGCGGGCTGCGCCTGGTTTTTCAGACGATGCGGGTCAAACCATGCGAGTTGTTTGTGTTTTAGTTTTTCATTAAAAAATTAAAATAAAATGAGAATAAAATAATTATAACCTATATCTATCTCTCCCTCACCCTCACTCGGCAGAAACCCCATATGACACACCCCTCCCTTCTCTCCCGTGAGCCGTGTGTGACACCACTCATATGGCCTCCTCTTCGATGCCATTTCATCTCGGTTTTCCTCTCGTCTTCTCTCCGAATCATCATGGTAAGCACTTTTCTCCCTTCTTCTCCCTGTTTCTTGCTTCATTTCGACATAATCGGCGCCCGGTGAGGTGCAACCGAACACTAGGGCTTAGAGGTGATCAAATTTTTCATCTTTCTCTTGTTATAGGTCGGCACGGAAGGTCCGTTGGGACTCCTTGGTGTGCTTTCCAGCAACCTATGCCGATGGCGAAGCGGTTTAGATGGTTTTGGATCGTCGGAATGGTTTCCGGGTGAGGTTTTCACCTTTACCTTTTTTTTCACTTGTTGAATTTGGGACTTTTGATGTTTTTGAGTCCCCGACATGTTGTTGGCAATGTGTTGAGCTTAATTGGATGGTTTTTTCTTCGTTTTGGGTTGTCGCCAACACCTAAGGAAAGGCTTTAATGTCGCGTGTTAGTTTCGCATTACCTAAATTGTTTTCTTTATGTGTCATAAGGTTTGTGGTTTTTACCTGCTAGTACATTGGTGGTTTGGTCGAGTTTTGGTTTGCTAGAGCATAGGTGACTCGCCTGCATAGGCATAGGTACGTATTTATATGTATGTGGGTTCCCCCGAAATGCTTATATTTGTGCGTGGCAGCGAATATACACGTACATGGAAAGTTTTCCTCATTGCATATATAACAGTGTCTGCGCAGGTGAGTGGAGACCGGCTTATGCAAATAAGTGTGCATGTAAGGATCCTCTTGTGCATGCCCATGGCCATGCGGGGTGTGTGCATAGGTGCTAGGTGTCCTTGCATGTGTGTGAAGGTGCATATTCACAGTGGGGAACATCAACGGCTCTTAGTTAGAAAGCCCCAAGATCCGGAGTGGATGGATGGATCCACCTTGAGGTAGGGTCCCACTCCTTGCCCATTAAATTTATGTAAAGTGACAATGAGTTTAATATTGAAATGTCTTAGCATTTTAATTATGCATGTTTAGTTCTGATTAAATGCTTCTATTAAAATTGTGTGAATTGTAGGAATAAGATAAAAGGGGTTGTTTGGTCAGTAAACTAAGGATTTAATTATAAAACCGCTCTTCCGAGGTGTGATGCCTTCAATCTAAAAATGTAACGATAGTGTTTCATGATTTCCTTCCTTATTTCTTGGCTTCATAATTTTGTTAAGTGTTGAATGAATTTTAATAATAAATTTTAAATATCACTAAGTGAATTTTTTGATAATGTAATGACAAGTTTTCTAATAAAACTCCTCCAGTGGAGGTGAGCTGTCTTCAAGATGAAAATAAAATGTAGTTGTAGATTTTTTTTCTTGCTTGCTTAAATGTCTTATGACTCTTTATGTTTGTCATTATACTTGGTAAATTACATGCTAGTACATGTAACATACTAGTTTCCTCAAATGACGTTGCTCCTTGAAAAATAATAAATGAGCCATGACACCTCCTAAGTTCATGGATTACCTTGTAATTACAACTTTGAGTGTTGGGTGTTTACCCTATTACATTTACTTCGGAGCTTATTTCATGACACATCTTGTGCCGCTTATCACAACCTTTCGGTGAAGCCTCATTATCTATCATTGAAATTTTGGGGTGGTTACCTCATGTACATTGTGGCCTTTATTTATGGTGAAGCCTATAGCATCCCGCCTTTTTATCACATTAACTTTCATTACATTTTACAAAACCGAGGATATTTAAGGTTTAGTGTCTTGGAATCCAGGAACTTAAAACATGAAAACATAAAACATTATTCTTAAACACTTGAAAGGATTCTCCTCATTTTCATCCTAGATTCATTACTGCATCTCATAACCTGGTAATATACATCAAAAGAAAGGGTGAGCAGAAGGCCCAGTAAGGAAAGCAAGAGAAACATTTTACATGTGAACTTGAGATACTTCAATAAGGACATGAAAAGAACTTTAAGGAATGAGAAAGAAATCATGAGGAATTTCATAATAAAAATAACTTTTTCCATAACTTGAAGATGTGGCTACATCATTTAACATAGACAGTCATGAACATATCACCAATGTCCATCCCCAAGGTGTCATTTGAAAATTACCAAGGTTATTCACCAAGGTATCGTGAAAATTGTAATTTCTAGTGGTTACATCATTACCCAATGCATTGGAGCGCTATCAGGGCGCACCCTTAAATTTGCCTTTATTATCATGTGATCCACATATATCATCATAAAACATTTCATAAATAACCCATATAGCATAAAATAAATGGGTTTCATTTCATAATCATAACGTTTTTAAAAACTGTTTTAAAGACATGATCTTTACGTCACTTTAAAACCCACAGAAAAGGAAGGTGGGTCTCATGTATGTAAATCCCAGAATTTAAAATAGAACATTTTGGTATATATGTGAATGCCCCTTTAAAAGAAAGAGCTTTGAGTATTCACATAATAATATAAAAGAACATTATAAAAAGAGAGAGACATTTTGAGACGGAAATTCTGCAGCATAACGACTATGTTACGAGGTTTTAGAAGACATTAAAAAGAGAGGTAAAATGGGTCAAACATTCATAAATGACCCATAAAGTTGTATATGGACAGAATAAGAAGGATACATGATCATGGTAATGAAATTTCAAGGACATACCATTTGAAATGAAAAACATTGAAGGAAGACAAAAATTAGATTTCTCTTATGAAAGTTCGGAAGCCTAACGGCGTTAATTAAACTTCAATAAAAATGACTTGAAAATATCAAATAGGGTCTCTAATCATGTGAACATAAGAGTTCAGTATGATAGATATAGATATAATTCCCCAACATAACAAAAGGAAACTTGAAAGAATTGACATGAAAGTAGAACTTCAAAACGAGAAGGGTGACGAACCACTTAAAAAATTCGGCAGCCTAACGGCGCCACTTAAAACTTCAAAATACTGAATTGAAGTGATAAAATGAGGTATCTAATCATATGAACATAAGAGTCAAGTATGATAGATATAGAGATCATACCCCAAAATAACAAAAAGGAACCTGAAAGAATTTACATGAAAGTAGAACTTCAAAACGAGAAGGGTGAAGAACCACTTAAAAATTTGGCAGCCTAACAGCGCCACTTAAAACATCAAAATACTGAATTGAAGCGATCAAATGGGGTCTCTCATCATATGATCATAAAAGATAATTATTATAAATTTATAGATCATACCCCAACATAATAAAAATGAACTTGAAATACATTACATGAAAATAGATCTTGAAAATGAGAAGGGAGAAAGAATCTGTTACCAAAATTTCGGCAGCCTAACGGCGACATTTAAAACTTCATAAAACAAAATAATGAGAGCAAGAGGGGATCTCTCATAATATGAACATAAAAATGGCAGTAAGAGGAGTATAAAATAACATCCTCCAACATAAGAACATGGAGCATAAAAGGAATGACATAAAAGAGATTACTTGAAATGAAAGAGAGAGGTCGGATCCCTTACCTTAAAATGTAACTCTTAAACCTCAATAGTTGGGACCTTGAGGGCTTGGGGGCACCTTGGGAGGACTCCTAGGGAGGTAATGAGACCAGAACATCTTTGGGGAAGAGTGGGGAGTCGAATGGATGAGAAGAGGGCTTGGTATTTATAGGGAAAGTGAGAGGACAAGGCATTAATGGCCAAGGGACACCTCACATGTGCTTTTCTCAAACCCATGTGCTCTCCCTTGGCATTTACCATGGAGTTAGGCCACATGGGGACCCCAAAACAATAATTCATCACCCTTTTCTGGACAACCCTTAAAATATTTCATGACATCATCATGACACAGCTATGATGTCATTAAACATACCGAAACCCTAAAACTGCATTTTTACTATTCACTGAAAATTCAACTTTCTCAGTAAAATCCCAAAATCTCACACTAACCAAATATCAATGCTCTGATTTCAAAAATGAACTAAATTTTATAAAAATAATTTTCTAAATATTTTTAAATTTATTTTTATATAAATACACTATTCACCGAAAATTCATTTTTTCAGAAAAAAAACCCAAAAATTACCATAACATAATATCGGTGCTCTGAGTTCAAAAATGAAATCCATTTTATAAAAATAATTTTCTAAATATTTTTAATTTAATTTTTAATTAAAAAAACACTATTCACCCAAAGAAACTAATACTTGAATAATAATTTATGAAACCGTTATTTAACCATTTTATTGAATCACATTACTTAATCAAGGTGCCTAGATTATTTTAAAACTTTCTTTAAGTGAGATTACTAATCCATTTGATCATATTACTAATCCTAATCATAAAATCACTATTCATAATTTACTATTCATCAAAAATCAAGTTGATCTTATTAGACTCCAAATTTCGTACTGAACATAATTGTAGAAGACCATGTTTTTGAAAATCATTACACATTTTTAATTATTTAAGGTTTACTTATAGATTTTTAAAATATCCTTTTTCTAAAATTCATCAAAATATGCATACTATATTTATCCGGTCATTTGAAAATTCATAAACATCATCATAAGAAGAAATCCCAATTTTTATTTAAAACAAAGGATTACAAAAGGAAGTTACGGTCTCCTTACATAGCCCCTTATCACACCAGCATAGGACCTAAGTGTAAGGTGTGCTAAGGTTAGAGAATCCGAGGGAGGCTCGGCCAACATCGCACGAGTAGTAATTTCTATCAGTTTGAACTTCTCGCGAAGGCGATCCCGTTCTAGCTTCACACGATGATGTTCAGCTTAGGTTTGGTCCAGAGCAAAGCCCAGTGGTGCTACCTCCTTCCCAAGTTCTGTTAGATGGGATTCGATCGGTCCAACACTTCTGGGTGAGGCCATCGAATCTTCTTTCTATATTAATTAACCAAGATTACTTTTATTTAGAGACAATAATCAAAATGTTTAGTTTCCAGTGGTCATATTGACCAATGGTCATATAACAGTCAAAAGCCAATGGTATCATTTTTATTATACTCATGTCATCAAATGAAACATTTTTGTTGAGTATAAAAATAAAATAAAATAACACATAAAATTAGGAAGCAAGATTTATTCAAAATTTCGAGTCGTTACAATCTTCCCCCCTTAAGAAATTGCGTCCTCGCAATTTTTAAAATTAGGTTTTGAAATTTCATTTAAAGTACCACATTGGATAAGGAGTCAGTAATACTATTACTTTAAAAGAATGAAAGTGAAGTACGAAGGTCACCCGAGTTTGCCCACATCGGGATTCCATGTAGGAAAACATGGACATGGAAGAAAAACAAAGGGTCAAGTTCTGAGAGAAAGTGATAGAGAACATGATTAGGGGAAAGTTAACCATAAGAAAATCCCAAACTTATGATGTGAGGAAGCGGTCTTTGATTACCTAGTAGGAAACGTTAACCAACAACGTTTTTGTTTTACGTTCCTTTTCAGACCATTGAGGAATTCATTTACAACATAGAACAAAAACATAAGGAAATATATCTACCTTCATGTAGAGTTTCATCCTTTAATATGTTTTTACCCAAAACTAATCTTTTCTCCAAACTATGATCATTAAAAACTACTTGTTCTCATCAAAACACAAGAATCATCTTCTAGAGAATCACATAATCTACAAAAGATTAACTATCTATTTCTTCTATCTTTAAACATTATCCCAAAAACAGAAAGGGTAAGGTAAAACAACTCTTCAAAAAGAATGAATCCCATAGGAAGGGAAACTATTTTTAAATCTTCAAAGTTCCATGGTACTACCCAAAGTTCATCATAGTCCATTCCATAAATAACGGTCCTTAAGATTCCTGAAAATAAACCAAACTAAGATTGAAACCCAAATACAAGAAGGATTTGATAACATAGTCTTCCAAAATAAACATCATTGTTCATCTCCAAAAAAAATCAACCACTCCTAACATCTTATAAAAATGTAGCTAACCTAAACATATTTTACCCATGATAGGTTAATCATTACCATAAGTAACCTAAATTACTATAAGTCCACCTTAAATTCATCGATACTTCAAAATATAAGTCAACCTTACTCCTCAATGAAAATACTATAGTAATATATTTACATCAATCATATAGGGTCCCAAAAATAGTGAACGTCTTCCAAAATAATAATCATCTTTTAATCCCCTAATCATCTCTGTCGTATTAATACGGAAATCGTAGCATTTCTTATCACATTGGTTGTTGGGACATGTTCTTCCATTTCCTGCCATTAACTAAGAAAAGAAACTATAATTAGGGGCTTAAATACTTAGCTAATAATCATGAAAATGAGCTTAAAGCATATAAGGATAACCTGTAGAAGAAAAGTATACCCTAACTTGTGATCCCCTAGGTTCCAATCTAGGTTATCCATGATCATATATTCTTATGTGAATCTTTGTTCCTTTAACAATGGTTCATACTAAGCATATGAATTTACCAAAGCATATCCCCCGGGAGTTTCATAACCAAGAGTGAAGCAAGGCCCATTGTCGTGTACCAGTTCCCGTTCGAGTCTAGCTCAAAGCGGTGTTTTCAGGTTTTACCCCTATGTACATCTGTGCCAGAGCCACCTCTACCTGCTCATATCCAGACATGGATGTATTTGCTTGGAAACCCCTTACTCAATACTCACCAAAATACCAGGAATATTTCCTATATTTAAACTTTTCTATAGGTTTCTTCCTAGAGTTTTCATATCCTAATTTCCACAAATAACTAAGCCATCCTTTGATACCAACTATAGCATCCTGCCTCTTTATCACATAAACTTTCATTACATTTTACAAAACTGAGGATCTTTAAGGTTTAGTGTCTTGGAAACCAGGAACTTAAAACATGAAAACATAAAACATTCTTCTTAAACACTTGAAAGGCTTCTCCTCATGTTCATCCCAGATTCATTACTGCATCTCATAACCTGGTAATATACATCAAAAGAAAGGGTGAGCAGAAGGCCCAGTAAGGAAAGCAAGAGAAACATTTTACATGTGAACTTGAGATACTTCAATAAAGACATGAAAAGAACTTTAAGGCATGAGAAAGAAATCATGAGGCATTTCATAATAAAAATAACATTTTCCATAACTTGAATATGCGTCTACATCATTTAACATAGACAATCATGAACATATCACCAAGGTCCATCCCCAAGGTGTCATTTGAAAATTACCAAGGTTATTCACCAAGGTATCGTGAAAATTGTAATCTCTAGTGGTTACATCATTACCCAATGCATTGGAGCGCTATCAGGGCGCACCCTTAAATTTGCATTTATTATCATGTGAGCCACATATATCATCATCAAAAATTTCATAAATAACCCATATAGCATAAAATAAATGGGTTTCATTTCATAATCATAACGTTTTTAAAAACTGTTTTAAAGACATGATCTTTACGTCACTTTAAAACCCACAGAAAAGGAAGGTGGGTCTCATGTATGTAAATCCAAGAATTTAAAATAGAACATTTTGGTATATATGTGAATACCCATTTAAAAGAAAGAGCTTTGAGTATTCACTTAATAATATACAATAACTTTAGAAAAAGAGAGAGACATTTTGAGACGGAAATTCTGCAGCATAACGGCTCTGTTATGAGGTTTTAGAAGACATTAAAAAGAGAGGTAAAATGGGTCAAACATTCATAAATGACACATAAAATTGTAGATGGACAGAATAAGAAGGATACATGATCATGGTAATGAAATTTCAAGGACATACCATTTGAAATGAAAAACATGGAAGGAAGACAAAAATTAGATTTCTCATATGAAAGTTCGGCAGCCTAACGACGTTACTTAAACTTCAATAAAAATGACTTCAAAATAACAAATAGGGTCTCTCATCATGTGAAAATAAGAGTTCAGTATGATAGATATAGAGATAATTCCCCAACATAACAAAAAGGAACTTGAAAGAATTGACATGAAAGTAGAACTTCAAAACGAGAAGGGTGAAGAACCACTTAAAAAATTCGGCAGCCTAACGGCGCCACTTAAAACATCAAAATACTGAATTGAAGAGATCAAATGGGGTCTCTAATCATATGAATATAAGAGTCATGTATGATAGATATAGAGATCATAACCCAACATAAAAAAAGGAACTAGAAAGAATTGAAATGAAAGTAGAACATCAAAACGAGAAGGGTGAAGAACCACTTAAAAATTCGGCAGCCTAACGGCGCCACTTAAAACATCAAAATACTGAATTGAAGCGATCAAATGGGGTATCTCATCATATGATCATAAAAGATCATTATTATAAATTTAGAGATAATACCCCAACATAATAAAATGGAACTTGAAATACTTTACATGAAAATAGATCTTGAAAATGAGAAGGGAGAAAGAATCTGTTACAAAAATTTCGGCAGCCTAACGACGCCATTTAAAACTTCATAAAACAAAATAATGAGAGCAAGAGGGGATCTCTAATAATATGAACATAAAAATTCCAGTAAGAGGAGTATAAAATAACATCCTCCAACATAAGAACATGGAGCATAAAAGGAATGACATAAAAGAGATTACTTGAAATGAAACAGAGAGGTCGGATCCCTTACCTTAAAATGCAACTCTTAAACCTCAAAGGTTGGGACCGTGAGGGCTTGGGGGCACCTTGGGAGGACTCCTAGGGAGGTAATGAGACCATAACATCGTTGGGGAAGAGTGGGGAGTCGAATGGATGAGAGGAGGACTTGGTATTTATAGGGAAAGTGAGAGGACAAGGCATTAATGGCCAAGGGACACCTCACATGTGCTTTTCTCAAACCCATGTGCTCTCCCTTGGCATTTGCCATGGAGTTAGGCCACATGGGGCCCCCAAAACAATAATTAATCACCCTTGGCCGGACAACCCTTAAAATATTTCATGACATCATCATGACACAGCTATGATGTCATTAAACATACTGAAACCCTAAAACTGCATTTTTACTATTCACTGAAAATTCAACTTTCTCAGAAAAATCCCAAAATCTCACACTAACCAAATATCAATGCTCTGGTTTCAAAAATGAACTACATTTTATAAAATTAATTTTTTTAAATATTTTTAAATTTATTTTTAAATAAATACACTATTCACCGAAAATTCATTTTTTCAGAAAAAAAACCCAAAAATTACCATAACATAATATCGGTGCTCTGAGTTCAAAAATGAAATCCATTTTATAAAAATAATTTTCTAAATATGTTTAATTTAATTTTTAATTAAAAAAACACTATTCACCCGAAGAAACTAATACTTGAATAATAATTTATGAAACCGTTATTTAACCATTTTATTGAATCACAATACTTAATCAAGGTGCCTAGATTATTTTAAAACTTTCTTTAAGTGAGATTACTAATCCATTTGATCATATTACTAATCCTAATCATAAAATCACTATTCATAATTTACTATTCATCAAAAATCAAGTTGATCTTATTAGACTCCAAATTTCGTACTGAACATAATTGTAGAAGACCATGTTTTTGAAAATCATTACACATTTTTAATTATTTAAGGTTTACATAAACATTTTTAAAATATCCTTTTTCTAAAATTCATCAAAATATGCATACTATATTTATCCGGTCATTTGAAAATTCATAAACATCATCATAAGAAGAAATCCCAATTTTTATTTAAAACAAAGGATTACAAAAGGATGTTACGGTCTCCTTACATAGCCCCTTATCAAACCAGCATAGGACCTAAGTGTAAGGTGTGCTAAGGTTAGAGAATCCGAGGGAGGCTCGGCCAACATCGCACGAGTAGTAATTTCTATCAGTTTGAACTTCTAGCGAAGGCGATTCCGTTCTAGCTTCACACGATGAAGTTCAGCTTGGGTTTGGTCCAGAGCAAAGCCCAGTGGTGCTACCTCCTTCCCAAGTTCTGTTAGATGGGCTTCGATCGGTCCAAGACTTCTGGGTGAGGCCATCGAATCTTCTTTCTATATTAATTAACCAAGATTACTTTTATTTAGAGACAATAATCAAAATGTTTAGTTTCCAGCGGTCATATTGACCAATGGTCATATAACAGTCAAAAGCCAATGGTATCATTTTAATTATACTCATGTCATCAAATGAAACATTTTTGTTGAGTATAAAATTAAAATAAAATAAGACATAAAATTAGGAAACAAGATTTATTCAAAATTTCGGGTCGTTACAAAGCCCATCCTAGGTGCTCGCTTTTCCTCCTGGCCACACCCTTGGGTGTGCCCCACCTAAATGCCTCCCTTATTCCATGTTCTTTAATTTATAAATGTAACACAATAGTTCTAATTGAATGCCTTTCTTGAACAAGTTTGCTGGCTTGTACCATTTAATGTCATTAATAACCCATCATTGAGGCACGTTGATGCCATACCCTTTTGTTTAACTTCTATTTCTCATGCATGTTTCAGAATTCTGATTAAAGATTATTAATTATGAGAACTAATTAAGAAAAATTGAGAACATATTTGGATAATTAAATGTGAAGAATTAATTATGAAATGGTAATTGTGTAGAATGATTAATTAATTGATAAATGGGAATAAATAAATGAGATAATGGGTCCTAGCAAGGCGTTCTAGACCAATTTTAAAGTTGGGTTTGGACACGGTGTTCCATCCCAATGGTTATCCAAGATTGTGATATAGGGTGTTAGACATGGCGATCGACACCGAATAATTATCTAGGTGTTAGACATAGTGATCTACACCATATGTGATTTGAGGTGTTAGACATGGCGATCTACACCAAATGAGAATTGGGGTGCTTGACATGGTGTTCTAAACCAAACAAATGATAATAATGATTTATGAAAAGAATGAGAGACGTGGGTAAACCCCGAGGGAATTGTGATCAAATAATGAAAGGTAAGAATGCAAGGATTTTCAATCTGAGTTCAAATGATAAGTGAATAAATAGAGTAAGTGAGAAAAATGATAAAAAGTGTTTTTATGCTTGAACCAAATGTACTTGTGTTGTTTTAAACAGGTTCTTATTCCGTCTATGGTCCGAGGCAAGTATTGCCGTCAGGTGTCCTTTTTGGAACCTGGACAGGCGTTTATTGTGTGTATTGTATCATTATTGTTTGGAAATACCAGCACATTGTTTAATTATATTTCATTTTTCTAGAGTGGGTTAGACCCCAGTGGTACTAGCCTACTGAGATATATATCTCACACCCTACTTGGGCCGCCATTGCATTGGGGTACCTGAGTAGTTTCTATTTGGATGCAGGAGCTTGTCGTTGCTGTTTCTTGTACTTGGATTTAGGTGGAAGGGACCAATCTAAGGCTCGGGATGCTTATGAAGTTCTTCTTCAGGTATGATTCTTTTGATTATTTACTTCTAAAATTGATGTTTAATTATGTTGCGTGGTTTTCTACTTCCATTTTATCATTAGCATGTCATGCATGCATCTTCTATATAAACTGACGTTCACCAATTTTGTTCAAACCTTATAAATGAAAAATGTTTTCCCCTACATTCTTATTATTTACACTGCTTCCGCTGCTGTTGTATTTGGTCATTTTTCTTCACATTAATAATAAGGTATAGTCTCCCCCCTGACATACCGTACACCCTCGCTGCTAGTCGGAAGCCTTTGGCGTAAGGGGAGACACGCTTGAGGCCATGCCGCGGGCCAGCTCGGGTGACGGGTTTAGGGTCGACCCGGGTAGGTTCGTGATATAGAGGAGTGGGATTTGTAGTTTAAAGTTTCCTTTTCATGTCTACATACATATACTGTACTGATGCTCTAATCATTTCCTACATAGTCTCATTAATATTATGAACATCAGCCTCTAAGGATTCTATATTTTTAAACACCCTCAATGGAAGAAGTTGAAGAACGTGGAAACACTTTCTTAATGATACACCTGTTTGATATCCTGTTACACGACTAGGATATTTGGGATTTCTCAATTGTGTAGATAAAATATCATGCCACCTTACAGTTGTAAATACCCCATGTGATCTCTGCTTCTCAAGAGAATCATGTATTAATTAATTGAAGATTTCCTTAATGATTCAAATTATATATAGAATACCGTTTAAATAAATAAATAAAATAAATATTTTACAATCCTCTCAGCTAAGATTCTCAAATCATCCAAAATATATTTCCCATTTTTTCTATTTAATCACTAATCCATGTTTCAGGTCTAAATAGAGGAGATGGAGGTGAAACCACTCCAGATCTAGAAGACTCATCTCTCTGTTTTTCTAATTGTTCCCCCACCATTTGTTCTTCAAATAATGTATACCACCCCCAAGATAAACTATGAATATATAAATTTTTAGATTATATCTTCTGATGTCACATCCTTGTTTGTAGTAAACTATGAATAATAAATCATTAAAAAATATTAATAAAATCATTTGTACATGAAATATTATAATAATTTACATTTCTCTTAACAAAAATGAATCTTTTCTTCTCCTTTCAACAAACTGTCTTTATGTGTCTTCATCTATTAAATGATATATATGGCATAGATTTTCATGAGTCCTATGACCAAAAATTAAATCATATTTGAGGGTTGATTTTAAATCCCTTAATCTCATAGTAGTAATCAACAAGAATTTCTTCTTGACTCCTGCAATGTTATGAATATCAAATTCTATCTGATAATGAAGAGGTAAAACATGTTATACTAGAATTATTTAAAGAATAGAAAAATAATAGAAAAAAACATACCAAAATCGTCTCCCACAATTGAGATATTATCACTTTGACCACACTTCTCCAATCATCATACAAAATGATTTCTTTACTCTTACCCTGAGTAGATACAAAACTCTAAAAATCATTTTCATTTGGACCTTTATGAATATCATTCTCATCAAACTCAATGTGTATCCTCTAGTGCTGCATACATGCAATTGTTAATTTTTGTAAATGTGTGAACCCATGTTTACCAACTCTTCAACTCTTTTTTTCATTATGGGTGAAAATGAAGTTGTATAGGGAACATCAATAGGATCATGTGAATTTTCCTCCCCAAGTGTATAATCATTATTCTTATCTCTAGAATCATGTGGTTGATCAACTGATAGATCTTTAATTATCCATAAAATAAAATAAAAATATCTAAAATATATAAATTCAAATATTACAATACTAATGTAAAAAAAATTGAAAAATTGATCTAAGTTATGTAATAGTAAAATAGGATAATATGGTATTCATGATAAACAATGGTAAATATGGTAATCATGGTAGTGTAAATATCATTCAAAAAAATCAATAAATTTATGTTAAGTAAATGTAAACTATTGTAAGAAATGGAAAACATTTTAAACATGGTAAACATGGTAAACATGGTAGATATGGTAAACATGGTAGACAATGTATACATGGTAAACATGCTAAATTAATTGTCATTCAACAAAAATAATAGATATACAATTTTTGTAATGGCAAACATGATTAAATAAACTAAAAAAATTAAAATGAATAAAAAATTCTACTTATTTGTTATCATACAGATTTTAATAATGCTAAAATTAAAATATCTAATATTTTATGAAAATAATAAATGTAAACAAGAAATAATCATATGTTACCTATAAAATTAGAAATTTAAAAATGGATTGCTTTCCAAAATTCCTTTATCATGTTCGTTCTTATGGAACGAGCCATTTCTTCAACATGCTCATCATTATGTTCTGGTAATCTTTCCAAAGAAGTAGGGATCCCACATAAATCATCATCTTCATCAAGTTGATCCTCACCATCATATTGTTTTTTCCTTGTAAAAAAATATACCACTGCATATCTGATTGATCAGCTACATATAAAATTTTATTTTCATGGGTTTCCATTATATATGAATCTGTGGTGTCTTCCAATCTATTCTAATTTTAAACTTTCATTCCAAATTCATCCTGACTAACACTATTGTTTCTGATAAACCATATTCAGTTAAAAACATGAACATTAATTTTAAATTAACAAACCACCAATATTTCTTCAATGACTCAATTATATACCCTTTGTGTAGAAATTTTGTTTTTTTTCATTAGAATTCAAATGATGTCGTTCTTTTGAAAACACCAATACACCACTATTTTGAACTGTACTTTTTTTTTGTCATGAGATTTTGTCTGAAATGTATAGCCATTAATGTCATACCCAGACCATGTTATCAAATTTAAACATGGACCACCAACTAACCATCATAATTTCTCTGATACATCTGCTCTACCGACAAGGTATTTTTAAACCATGATTTTTTTGTGGTGCTCATTAAAAATTAACATTTCTTTCTTCTTTGGATGACCTTTTTTAAACTCATTAATATTCAATGTGTTATACAGTTCTGCATCCACTATGTAATTCAAGACGAATAATATAATCATCTTCATTTATTTAGCTGAAAACGATTGGACATTCATGCCATAAATTACATTTCCCTCATTATTAATTCGTTCATGGAGAGATGGAGGAAAACCTATGTGCTCCGCCGTAGCCATGTAGCTCATACAAAAAACACGGATGAAAATAAATATCCAGTTAACAATGTATAGAAGTTGCATCCTTTTTCAAAATTTTCAATGCATTCACATCAATCACCTTATTATAAATTGAATTTAAAAAAACACACAACTTTATTATAGACATTGTGACACAAATGGGCAGTATTCCACACAATCCAACCGGTAGAATTTGTTGCATCATGATGCGGCTATCCTATGATTTTGTACCTATCAACATTAAATCTTTCAAAGAGACAAAATGTTTTACATTTGAAGAATAAACTTGAGTCACATTGATGTCATGGAGACACTGAAAAAAGATTATTTTCTCTCTGTTGGATAATGTATGACAAGCCGTGGGATGAAATGTTCATCTTCCAATAGGAGTGGCAGCTAACTCCAAACATATTCCCATTTATAGTTATTCTAATCTTTCATTCAACCCATCTTTTATCTTTCCTTTAACATCTAACAATGATCCAATCAAACTGTAACAGATATTCTAATCCATTTGCATGAAATCAATATTATGTTCCACTTCATGATATCTCCAATATGGTAGCTCAAAAAATATTGACCATTTCTTCCATATATGTCTATCATTACCATATTACTGTGTCTTTCCCAATGTCACATCATGGTTTTCCACCATCTCAAAATACACTTTAGAGGATAATGGTTTTGTATAATTATCAAATTATTGTGAGCCATTGAATTACTTTTTTAGTCTTCTTAAAGAGTAATCTATATGCAAACACATTTTATTATCCATGTATATTGTTTTCCACACATGATAAAATTTACAATATGATGTATTCTTTTCGCAAATAGGACTTTCTTTATGCCCCTTAACACCGAATCCATATAAATTTCCATATGTTGGGAAGTCATTTATGTTGAACATAAGCACTTCATGTAGTTGAAAATATTCTATTTTATAAGAATCATACATCCCAATAACATCCTCCCATTATAGTTTCAAATCATGAATTAATGGTGGCAAGAAAACTTCAATATCATTTCTTGGCTGCCTCCGACCAGAGATTGTTATACTCAACATGAAATATTTGCGCTTCATAAAATATTTCGGAGAGAGGTTGTAAATTACCAAAAAATAGGCCATGAACTATGTTTGCGACTGAGGGTTCAGTATGGATTCATTCCATCAGTGCGAAACCTTATTATTAGATTTCTAATATCATTTCCAAATATAGAATACTGCTCATCAATTTTCTTCCATTGTGGAGAATCAGATGGATGACACATTTTTCCATCACATATCAGCTCATCAACATGCTACCATAATATTTTTGCGTCATTTTAATTATAAAATAAAAGATTCAAATGATGAATTATAGGAAGATACCAAAATACCATGGAAGGGATCTTTGTAATCTCTACATCAATCTGTGATTTTTATTTCAACTTATACCATGATGTACCACATTTAAGATACTCTGTGTGAAATTAATATTATTTCCTCTATATCATACATTCATTTTGAATGGCATGAATTTTAATGTTTCCCAATCCCATCAGGCATAATATTCTTTTGGCCTTATTATGTGAATCTGGAAGATTGTTGTCTTTTGGATGATTGTATTTCAAAAATTATAGCAGCTGTGTAAATCTTCTTTCACAACAAAAATGTTTTTCTTTCAGGTGAATCAATATTAACACTATCGTCAAAACCTTAAAATTTGTACAACCATGATACAATGTATTTTCAGCATCCCTATATAGACATGCAACCATCGGTTCTATCAAAATTTGTTCTATGGAAATATCACAAATCATCTCTTCAATTCCATCAGAGTTACAATCATTAAAATCAACATCATCATTAGATCTGACATTCTATATAGTTTCACAGTGCCAAATTTAATGGCTATAACTCATATTAAAACCATGAAAAATCAGATGGTCCTTGATCTCTCCCTACTTTTTAACTTCTTCATAATCAAACATATCTGGTTGCGACAAAAAAGGTCACTGCTTGGAACATTTAGTTTAGAAAATTACAAAAATGCATCAACACCTTCCTCATACTCATTACTCATTCGATGTGTAGTAATCCAACAATGGATCATTATAACCTATAACAAAAATAAAAATTATACATCCTATTATGGTATTGAAAATATATATTTATATGAAGAATATCATAATTTGAATGTCAAACAATATTTAAATATTAAAAAATCTAAGTGAATTTTTAAAAAATATGCATGAAATTGGTTTTAAAAAGAAAATATAGTTAGATATAATAGTTTTAAATTTATCATGGATCCTTTCTTCTTAATGTACAAAAAGAATACATATTGGTGCAACTGGAAACCAAATTAAACCTTCCATAAAAATGCAACATGAAGTATAGATATTATAAGCTTTATACATTCACTACATAAAATTACAAATATACAAACGATTTGAATCCATTTGGATATCCCCTGAAACTGTTGGGATAGAATAACCCCAAAAATGTCACACACTGTTGGAATGATAGTCATTTCAGTAGCTCTATAACAATGATTCTACAGGAACCGTAAGTATAGACTACCAGAACATAAAATATTCCAACAGTTTCAATGAAACCATTGGTATATATATATGTATATCAAGGGGGTGTCCAAGGGTGTAGGGGGTGGTCAAGGGGGTGGTTGGGTTGTCCATGTGGGTTGGGGCTGTCCACGGGGGTAGGGGTTGTACGGGGTGTCCAAGGGGGTAGGGGGTGTCCAGTGGGTGGGGGCCTGTCTAGGGGGTGGGGGGTGTCCATGGTGGTGGGGTGTCCCGGGGGTGGATTATTTGTGTCCAAGGGGCTGGGGTATGTCCAACCCATACCTAATTGGAAACCACCCCCACCCACAAGGAAACTCCCTGGACACCACCACACCCCTTTACAACCCCCCCCCCCACACCGTAGATAGCACCCCAACCACTCTAGACACCCCCAACCCCCATGGACACCCCATGGACACCCCCTGTACACCCCCACCCCCTGGACAACCACTTCACCCATCCCATGGACACCACCCCCACCCCCTAGACACCCCTACCCCCTTGGAAATCCCCCTCACCCACATAGAAACCACCCCCAACCCTACCCCATTGGACAACCCCTAGACACCCCCACCCCCGGGTCACCCCCACCCCCTAGAAAGCCCCCTCACCCCCTGGAAACCACCCCCATCCCTGGAAAACCTCACCCCCTTAGAAAGCCCCATAAACCACTGGAAACTACCCCCACCCTTTGGACACCCCCTAGACACAACCACCACCTGGGACAACCCACCACCCCCTGGACAACACCCTAACCCCTCTGGATAGCTCCCACCCCTAGATAGCCCCCACCATCCAAGATAGAGCCCTCACCCTCCTAGATACCCCTACCCGTAGGACATACCACCCCCTTGGAATCCCACCCCACCCCATGAACACCCCCCACCCACTAGGATACCCCCTGGACACCACCACACCTTGGAAAACCCCTCACCCCCTGGACACCACCCATGCACCGCATGGACACCCCACCCCCTTGGAAATCCCCCTCACTCCTTTAGACACCACCCGCACCCCCTGGGACACCCCCTGGGAACCACCAACCCTTGGACACCCTATACCCCCACCCCTAGACAACCCATCTACCCTTAGACACCCCCACCCCTGGACACCCTATACCCACTTAGACATCCCACTCACCCCTGGACACCACCCTCTCCCCTGGACACCCCCACCACCCAGGACACCACCCCAACCCCATACCCCATTGGACACCCCTATACACGCCTACCCCTCTAGACATTCCCTCACCCCCTCGACACCACCCCACCCCTAGGACACACCTACCCATTTAGAAATACACCTCACCCCCTGAACACCACCCCCACCCCCTTGGACACCCCCTAGACACCACAACCCCTTTGGATAGCCCCCAACCCTTGGGACATCCCCCACCCCCTGAACAACCCCCCAATCATCTGGACAACCCCCACCCCTGGACACCCAGACCCCTATGGAGATCCCCCTTAGACACCCCCACCCCATGGAAACCACTAAGACCTTTGACATCCCACTCCCCCTGGACACCACCCCGAACCCCATGGACACCCCTAGATCCTTAGACAACCCCCTCACCACTTGGACACCCCCTCTCATCCCCATGAACACCCCCATGCACCTTGGACAGACCCCACACCCCCTGGACACCAACCCACCCCCTTTGAAACCCCCAACCACTTGAACAACCCCACCCCAGGGACACCCCCTATACACGCACACACATAGGATAGAACTCACAAAAATCTTAAATATTCCTGATATCGCTTCTATGTTTTATTTTACCCAAAAATAATTTTGTATGGTATAAATTAACTCTATGAAACATAACATGATATCAAGAACAATGTTTGAAAATTAACATCTCATAAAACTAGTTTTGGGCATCACGAAAAATAAAAAATGTAACCGAGTCATGTGAGGCTTACTTGAGTGTTTTGAGTCGACCTGATGGGTCTGGTGATAATAAAGATGATAAATGATGTTTGGATAATGAGGCTAGAGGTCACGACTTTGAATAATCCTCTCTAAGTTTTCTATGAGGGAGAGATGAGTCGCAGGTCACCCGATCGAAGAAAATAGAATGATCGAAAACAGGGCATAATAAATCATTTAAAAGATTTATCACATCACTAATTTTTAAAAACATGAGATAAAGTATTTTTTTTGTTTATAACGTCGGTTATTTAATAATTAACATTGTAAATCACACATTATCACATCAATTTTTTTATAAAAGATGAGATAAATTTCCGATAATTTCGTTATAACGTCGATTAAAATAACCAATGAGATAAAGCGCCATGATTCGATATGTCGTGTCAGTTATAAAATAACTGATGTGATAAAGATAATCTTAATTTTTATTTTGTCAGATATAAAATAACCAATCTAAAAGATTGATTCTCATCAATTTATCACATTGGTTATACAATAAATAATGTGATAAATCATTTTTTACAACTTTTCATGTCTATAATATAAAACCGACATAAAAAATTCCGACGTGTTAAAGGGTTTTTTCACTTGTATTTTGAAATTATTGGGGAAAATTATTTGGAAATTAAAAAACCCACTGTAAACCATCATGGAGGATTTAAATAGATAATGATAACTAATTTCATATAATAAACATGATTTCTCATAGATTAAAATCAATTTTTTTATGATTCAAATATTCTATAAATTATATTTCATTATTTGTTGTTCATACACTAGGATTAGTGTTTCTAACACTATGATTTTTGGTTTTAGCCAATGTTGGGAACCCAATGTAACTAGGTTAATGTTGAATGTAAAAGATAATTTACAATTGAGAATATTAATGGGATGACGAATGGATTGAAGGATGTTGTGATTATTCATAATTAGTTATCTAGGAACATGATAAAGCACAAGAACCTTAACCAACTCCCAAAATCACATAAGTAGAGAAGAATATTGTTCATAAAGCGTTCAAGTATTGGTGGCCATAGAGGAAAAATTATTTATTTTCCCATATGTTGAGAATATAGTGATATTCACTCTAGGTATTATATCAAAGTAGCAATAATTTTTTTATGTTTGGAGAATAATGGAATAGTGTAAACAATTTTTGAGGAAAAATTAAATGTTTAGTTAATGTAATATAATGGAATATTGGTATCCCAAAGGTATTATAACTAGATGCATGTTTATATTGGGTAATATATGGGAATTATGAAAATATATTTCTTATGTGGAAATATAGAGATGAGAATCAACAAGGAGGAATGAGTAAGGGTTATATTGTTGATGATAAAGAAGTCAGGAATGTCATGTGAATGGTATGGGATGTACTAATAGTTTTGTTTATAATAAATGTAATAAGAATGATTAAATTGATGTCGACGAATCATAAAATATGATTCATATTTCATATTATAGGATAGAGGTATACAGGAAATAAATGATAATTTCTAGATAATGGTTTATGTATAAAGTAAAATGATTGAAGTTTCTATGTGTTGGAAATAAAGAATTATGTTAGATGAATCATGAAATAAATATGATTTTTTAGAATATTTTCATTAAATAAATACAATTAAATGATAAATTTTATTGACAAACATGAACATTTAATTAAATGAAAAGATATATTTCATGGTAAATAGATTACTATTGGAAGGTTATCCTTAGTATATTCTATATGTTATAAAAATCATGTTTGCTTTGACAAATAATGATTGATATAAATAACGTAAATCAGATAATATTTATGACCTTAAAAGTTATTAATGATTTATTGACCAAGAGGCTTATCATATCATATTTGCAGTTTAAATAAAATTTGGAAATAAGGAATATATCAGATAATATATTTTTTATTTAAGTAATAAATACTAATTTATTTTTTAAATAATTTTTATGGTTGTTCAGGTAGTTACCTTGTTTCAAGAGAATACATAGTGAAGATATTCACTTTATTGGCTTGGGATAATTAGGATATACTTCTTGTTGTTTGGAGGATTAATAATAAGTTTGTTTTGGAAATTTAGTGAACTTATTTCTAAATTTTATAATTCTTGTCTTTTAGAATGGTCATGAGGTTAAACATTTTTTGGAATGGTTTACATTGAATAGTAGATGAGGTTTTAAGGATTAATGTATTACATCACCTTATGAGTATTTATTCACATTTGATAACCAGTGATAGACATTTTGTTATGACGGGATATATATGTAATGGATTATAATTATTTTATTGATCTAATGATCTATTAGTGCATTATAAATAAAAAATAATTTTTAATTCAAGGAGTTTGAGATAAAGTGGTAACTGATCAAAACATAACTAATGGATGAAATAAAACTTACCATACATAGGAAAGATATTTTCTACATATATAGGTTACTTTGAAATTGTTGATCATATTAGGATGGTAGAATATTGATATGAAAGTTCACTAAGCCTCTATCATGTTCACGATGTGTTCCATTTAGAACTTCTGAGGATGTACATACCCAATCAATCACATTTACTGTACTCAAAGGTCGTATCTCTTCAAGATGATACTTCTTATAAGGAACAACCCATAGAGATTCCAGATGGAATAAAGAATGTTCAATGAAATAACACCACTCACCTTGTCAATATTTTATGGTGAAACTACCAAAATTGAGGAATCTAAGTTTGAACCTAAAAACATAATAAGGTAGATTTATCCTCAGTTTTTTATACAAAAGTTATGAATTTATAGGGAAATATTTATGTTATGGGGGGTAGAGTGTAAACTACATGATTTTGTGAATTTTATTTAAATAAATTAAAAATTTTTAATATTTTTAATTAAAATAAATATAAATTTTACCTGGTTTTACACACAACAATGAGTTTTTCATTCATTACATGCAACAGTACGTCTGGATTGTGTTACACGGAACATGAAATTTTAAACAAATTGGTCATATTAATAGAATATTATTTTATAATATAAAACTAATAATCAATCCATTTAATTGTTTATTATGAATAACATTAAAATAATTCTGAAAATATATGTTTTTAACATGTATATAAAATTAATTCATTGGTTTCAAATTAATTAAAATTGGAAAAAATTGAAAATAAGAAGAATTTTTTCTAAAAAAAACTATTTCTATGAAAATAAAAATATTTTACATAAATAAATAAAAAAACCCACATTGGGTAGATAATTTTAATTAAATGTATATGGAATATATTCAATCCAGTTATTATCTTTCATCTTTTGAGTTTTCTAGAAAAAAAGTAAGAATAAATCCAATTATATGCTTAAAAATGATATTTTTATAAAGGCTATTTAGATTCCATTTATGAAAAATTATATTTAAAAATAAATCACCCACATTGATAATTTTTTTTAAAATAATACTATTGTTTAAAATCAACTTTTAAAAATTATATGAGGATTATTTTTGATAAATTTCTGAATAATTTAATTTTTTGATGAATTGTGAAAAATATTGAATTTCAATTGAAATCTGGATTTTTTATTTAATTTATTAATCAAGTAATATTATTTTTTAAATTTATTTTAATTTAAAATTATATCAGATATATATTTATTAATCCAACTTACGTCACAAAAATTATTTTTATATTGAATTTTGATATAAAAACATTGTAATCTTTTTACCTTTTTCTGTTTGATAACCCGCTTTATCTTCACATCTTTATTATTAATATAAAATAATATTTTTATCATTAGTGGATTGAATTTGAAGAAATGGATTCCATGTTATTAATAAAATAATTACATGATCTCATTGGGTCAAATTAATTTTTTACCATAATTAATAGAGAAATCAGTACAAATTAATTACCACGTTTATGGTAAAAATGGTTTTATCACTAGGTAAAAATAAAATTATAAGGATAAAAATGACATAAAAACGTGACTAAAATATAATTATTTGAAATTTTTAGACCTTTTAATGTCTATGTGTTGATCATATAACATTTTTGAGCCTTTTTTAATGATAAAAAATAGGTACACATTTTTCATTTAAAAACATTACAAGTGTGCCACTCAATTTCCTTATAAAAGGCTACACCTATCCTCTAACCATAACACATTGAAACCATTTCGGTTATTAAAATTCCTACCCATATCTCATAATAAAGTCTATCCAATTATCCTGTATGAATTATTTTTCACATAAATTTATCCTAGGAAGGCTTTTGGTGCAACCCTATGGAGGTTATCCGAAGAAGAGGTTATGTTCTTCAACATGAATTTTTAATTTATTTCATCCTCCAATTACATTAATTATTAATAAACCATGAGTATTTTATTACCTATATATAATAAATATACATGACCTTTTTAACATGATTAATTAAACCCAACCCCACTTTCATCATATTTATTTCGAAATCATCATTCGTTGTTACGACAAACTACTACCTCGTGAACCTTTGTCAATCGTTTTTCCTTTACCACCACTCAATGTTTGGTATGATATCAGAAATAAAGTATATATATGATATTTAAAACATGATTATGGATGTGGAGTAATTATATCATATATTAATTTTTTTCCATTCCAGAGGGGATATCATAAGGTCACTAGTGTGTATGGGGAACTACCTCCTCACGAAGCGATGGGATTCATTTTCACTAATTCTTTACATGGAAGATAATAATGAAATATTTATGAATATATGAGATATAAATGAGATAAATATGCTTTTATCTACATATAAATCATCCTAAAAAGACAATATCTCATTTTTTCCCTTACCTTTTCACTCACTAAAAGAAACATAATGTTGTTCGTATATGTGTCTACTACCACCTTCATGAAGCGATGTGACTCTATTTTCATTACCACAAAACAAGGATTATATGTATAAAATTATTTAATGAGATAATATGTAATTTATGAAATTTATATCATTATTTAATGACAATATATTACATACCTCTTTTCGATAATAATCTTTGAGACATGATAATGTTACAAAGGCCTGTGTATGACATACCATCACCATGATCATAATGCACTTCATTTATCAATAAAATATATCATGATTGGTATTAAAAGAATAATTAATTTTTTAATATTTTAATTGTTACATGATTATTATTCGGAATTATATGGATGCATGATCAATCTAAGAGGACCAAAAAATAAGAAATCAAAATATATATATGTAAAAAAGCAGTTATTACATGTAACAATACATTAGCATGGAATTATTAAAATAAATGTAGTTAAAGGACATAAGTAAAAAAAATATATGGATTGAAATAAATAATTATAATTCTATAATAGATGTATAATAATGTTATATATTTTATGCATATGGATTTAATGATCACAAAGGATATTGATACTTATGGTATGGAATTTTTGTCTCAATTTTTTACTTCTGTGAGACACATTCAATATTCACCACCCACTTATTATAGGTTGTGTATATACTCCCCTTGAATTTATTTTCTTATTAATATCTTAAAATTAATTATGATTTAAATATCCATTTGATTATGTATATTTCTTTTGAATTAAATTTCATATGTTACCGAAGAGGTAAATGGATTTTTTTCTCAATTTTCTTTCTATGATACATAAGTAATGATTTGAACCTATCTCATTTCATAAGGTTTATATACATCCCATTTGAAAGGTAATATAATTTATTTGTTTATTCTCATTTTATTTTACTTTTTATTTAATGATATACCATCATTTATTATATTATGCAATGTTACAAAAGTGGTAATGATTTTATGTTACAATCTCACCATTTGACTAGATTTTTTAGGATTATGATTTTGATGAAAAATTATAATGATATTTATCTCAATAAACACATTAATTTTCTTATCAAATATTTCTGTCATGAAAATATATATTTTTACTTAATCATCCACTCTCTATGTACCCAAGAGTTAAATATAATATTTTAAATAATATTTTTGTTATTTCTCTTTTAGGTCAAAAACCATTTTCATAAAAAACATGTTTTCTAAAAAAATTCATAAATGTATATAAATATTTTTTATATTTTCTTTAAATACATGATTCCCATTTTTTAACTTTAAAACAATTTAATTGAATATTCATGTTGTTTTGGGAAAATCGTCATTTGGAATTTATCAGAAAAGTGGAAAGAATCATTATTTATAACAAGCACAACATGAATTTAATTTCTCGATGTTATGACTAATTAATGATTTAAGGGTTCCACTACATGTTTTCATTTTTTTCAATGAAAATATTTTCAATAAAATTTGGTTAAATATTATACTATAAATAAATTATTTTTAAATTAAAAGTAATGTGAAAATGATTTATGTTTTAAAAAGTGGAGAAGAGATTTTCAACAATAAAATTTATATAATATTTTTAAAGATTACTTTACAATTTTAAAATTTTTATTTTCTAGTAACATTATGTACAAGATTAATTATTATGTTTATTGTTAAAAATTGATTTTAATGAAATATTATTTTTATCATGTAACATTCCAAGTGATTTTTATTTCAAAATAATTCTCCATATCAGATGACATCCTTTGAGGTTACATATTCTCTACTCTAGATATAATCAAAGGATAATGTTATTATTCATTCTTTGAATGGTTTATTTTCATAATGACATGATGTTAACGAAACTTATTTCTCCTTACATAAGTTATACATAGATAGAATAATTATAAAACCCACGTATTATTCCATGGGTTATTCTATAATAATTTCTTGAAAGGATTATGATGCCTTATTATTTTTTACAAGATATTATGCAATGACTTGTTTATGAACCCCATTTCATTTCACGAGTTCTGATATAATTAATTTGTTCTGATATTCTTCCACAAAGTCATATTATATTCATTATATACTTTGTTGGACCTACATCTCTATAAAATTAATTTGGTAATGATTTATATCTCATGAGATATAAAATATTGGAATGAGGAGTGAACCCGATTTAGTAAGGGATATTGTACATAATGACGGTCTTAAGAGTGAATCATGACTACTTTGATGGTTGCTAGAGTGACCCCATTCCCGTATGATATGCTTAAAAATGATCCTTGAATATTATGGAAATGATTTTATATGATTATGTGTATCCCACAAATCTATGTCTAATGAATATTTTATTTTCTCACAGATCACATTATTTGATTTCCTTATGATGAATTTAATATGAACTACCAATATTTACGCCATGACTTGTGAATTTTATCTATAATAACTATTGTATGATATTCATAAGTAATTCTCATGTTCTCATACCTTTTTTTCACGTTATTTTTATACATATAAATTTTTTATCATTAGTTAGAATAAAATATAACCCATTATTATGTTTTATTTACCCAGGTTATGAATAATTGCTTAAATAGGATACATGTTTGGAAAGTAATAAATGGAAAGATCTTTGTTTTGTACATTAAATATATTTCCCAAAATTAACAATATCGCGTTCCATGTTTCCAAATTCACTAAACTATTATAGTCTTTTGGATTTTCTTTTGTTTTATATATTTAAAATGTGTCCAATAAAATTTAATATCCCTTTATTTAAATAATGGGTCCTTATACTGAATCATTACCCCCATTTTAGTCATCTTTTTTATTAGTGCTACCAAACTAGATAATTTTTGGTTGATGTGTTGATAGTACAGAACATCCCAAGGAATCTCATGATATAAGAAACATTCATGGGTCATGAACAAGACATAATGACCCAATACTTCTCTATAACCACTAAAATCCAAGCCTCATAAACCAAATATCTTAAAAACAATAGTGGAACTTTTAAAAAATTTCATAAATTTGAAGTTATTTATGTTAACTTCATAAAATCATAAGGTTCCTAGAATGAATATAAAATTTAATGGAATATATATTTATAAAATCAAAAAATAAAATGATGAATGAAATAAGATTTGGATAAAAATTAACATTTATAAGAGTTTTTAACACCACTTGTTGATTTTTTAATATAAAATGAATTACAAGATAGCCATACATTACATATATACTCTATAATGTCATCTTGAAAATATTTTCTTATCTAACTCATTGGTGGCGGTAGCCTAAATTAAGATCAATTTTAGAAAACCACAATGAACCCCATAATTGATAAAATAGATCTCCAATCATGGGTAATGGGTATTGGTTCTTCATTGTACTTGATTAATCTTATTGTAGTACAATTAGATCATTATAATACCATTTACTTTCATGAAAAAAAAAATCACCCCATGGTTATTTCATGGTATAATAAATCCATTCACCTCCAAATCCATTAACTATACCTTGAACTTAATCAAATTAGTTAGTTCTATTAGATATGTTGGATATGATATCAGTTATGAGTATTCACAAGATCAATATCAAACTCAATTACTCTATCCAAAATAGGACCTAAGAAGTATTCTATGTATAAAACTTAATAATGATCTAGAGTTATTGTGATGATAATGGATGATGATCCTAGTTTTGATTTATGTTATACTAATTCTACTTATATTGTGATCCTACTGATTTTACATAGGCCTGATCCCATGAGGGATACTCTATGATCCCACAAATTGGTAAATATGTACCTCAATCCTCTCAGCATACTGAAAGATACATTTAACTTGTAATAGTCAATATGATTTTGGTAATTGGACAGCCAGACTACTATGAATATATCTTCAAAACTATCCATATCTATGATCATGATGTCCCATAGTTGTCTTTAGGCATAGATAACTAGGGTACATTCAATACATCACAATATATGGTCTACATTATCTTATAATGGCGTTTTAATAGAGAGTAACTAAAAAGATATATTACCCAATAAATCTAATAAAATAAAAACATGATAGAAAATGAATTAATATGAATGCCCTTAAAACAACAATAAATTAGATAGTATTAATGTAATAAAAACCATACCTTTAACTATATTAGTGTATTCTCCACTAGTGGTTGGAACTTCATCCATCGCATAAATCTATCATATACCCCAGATAATTATTCACCCGAGTCACCAATATATGTGATGTATTGGTCTACTACTACTAAGGAACACAGATTGAACCTTGACCTAAGCAACTTGGATATATATTTGATGTATTAGAACAAAAGTGATGAAGACAACTCACCATGCCACATTAGTGAAATTTATTAGGTGGATATGTGCATGATGTACTACAATTTCCCTTCTATAGATAGTTGTAGCACATGGACAATCCTCCTCCCACATATTTATTATAGGAATACCAACTCAGGTTTTCCTATATACCAACCCATTATACCTCCTCTTCTATTCACTACCAGCAACTAGAATAGGCACTTGATACAGTACTAGGATGTCTGACTACTAGGGCCCTATAAGATGTTAGAAAAATAGTGACTTTGTCCTCATCTTAACCCTTCTTGGAATTTAGGGCCTTTCAAAGCATGTCATCATGTGTTGTTAGATAAAGGCTCTAACCTAACATTTGATATTTAGGTTATGATTAAACATTGTATCATTTTGTGCCTAATTCGCAGATGAAAATGATAATAATGCATAGAAACATTTGAAAATGATCCATGAAAGAAAAACTCAACATATCCATTGATAAAGCTCCATAAAATCCTCATATAATATAGTTACCCAATTTTTTTCACATATTATTACATGATTTTTATCACTAACATCTAATAAACTCACCCTAAATAACATGATTCCTAGTGTCGTTAGAAGACTAGATTCCTAATACAAAAATAACATAAAAAATAATTTATATTTTATTCTCATAAATGATTTCCAAAATACAATTGAAGAACATAAAATACATATGATAAACTAGGGAATAAAAAAAATGGGTGAGGTAAAAATCCTAGTAATGAAATAAAAATTATTAAAAAAGATAAAATATGATTCAAAAAGATGAAAATGATATCCTACAATAGAACGCTCTGGAATAATCATATGTGAGTAAAAAATAAAGAACATATAATTGTATAATAATATAATCAAGGGAATATGGAAAAACCATAAATCATGAAATATGATTATTTCAAGGATACCTTCCAAGACAATATCATATAGTGGACATAGTTTTATCATGGATTAGGTTTACTCCCTAATCACAAACATAATTGCTCATGCGTGAAAAAATTACCCAATGATTTGGAGTAGTATCTGGATTCCCCAATTATTACATTAACATTCTTATGTCTCCCACAAAATGAAAGAAACCATAATATATAAACATTAGATTTAACTATTAAATGAAACATGTAGTATTATCTTGCATTATTTTAAAGAAAACATGATTTCATAAATATTCTAATGATAAGAAGTAATTAAATATTTTAGATGTTCATATCAGATTAAATATGAATATGTGACAAAATATGGTGTTCATTGTGAAGAATCTCATTTTGAAATGATAGAAATTTATGTATAGAAATCAACATCCAAAATTGTGTTATTAGGAATGAGTTGATATATTTTGGAGAGATAGTATGTATAGAATTTAATTTTTTGAAAAGAGGTAAACTATATTGTTTATTCCTAAAAAATTATTTTATTAAATGAAAACATTAATGTGAATAAATAATTTAAATGTGCCTTACATAATAGGATTAAGTTGTAGAGAAATCATTTTCATTGGGATTGATTATAAATAATGAATTTGAAAAAAGAACATCAGGAATGTATTACCCAATCAAAAAGGAGAGTAAGATATGTTTATATGTAATATATGTGTTTATATAATTTGAAATTATTTCATAACCACAAATATATATGTAGAAATTTAGTTAAAGAGAGAATGGTCATTAACCAAAGGAAAAGGTTGGTTTAGAGAGATCCCATATCTTATGTTTCAAAGACAATCTACACATACAGATTATGTCTTGGATAAAAAAATTATATTCATTAATTACTTAACTAATAAACTAATCTATATACATTTTATTGATTATAATTTTATTATGTACATTTATTAAAATTTTAATAAGATATGAAGTTCAATTTAATTGTTTTTCGGGTATTTGTTTCATGATTTGAGTGTCGGATCACTAGTTGATAATTGATGATGTTATTGATAAAATGGGAATAAAAATATATGATTGAAATGAAATAGTATATATGTTATTATATAAATTCAAATGGTTCAAAATATAGTTTTTTCATAGAAATAGATGAACTATTTATTAAAAAAATCAATGTTATATGGTTAATTTATTTTAGTAGTTTTACCAACCATCATGAACTAGTTTCATTTTATTTAATAATATTTCTATATATTCATTATATAATGTGAAAGAAGATATAATATATATTTTTGAGTCATTTTAATTAATTATAATAAAATTTAAATTTTTCATGAAAGTTGTAATGGAAAAATAAACGCACATTCTATGTAAGAGGTGAATCAGCCTTGTATGGATAAGGGTTTAATTTAAAAAAGAAAATAGAAAAGGGATATGATATGTGGTAGATATTCCATTAGAATAGTAAAATTAATTTTTAAATATTATACATGATTTATTATTTCAAATTTGATGGAATTTGATTATAGGATGAGGGGGGAAGAAAAAAAAAAGAAATTATCTATTGAGGAAACTGCTTTCTCTATTATATGTTTTCTCTTGGGATTCCACTTAAAGAACTTTGGAATGATCAATTGATTAGACTATAGGAACTGAGACATAAATGATGGGGTTGGGAATGAAATTTTTCATAAATTCTGAATTCTCCAAATATAAGAAATTGTGAGTTGAAGGGGTTGTATTTATAAGGGGGAGAGTACAATTTTTTAATAATGTATTTATTATCTTATTATTGTGGCCCAAGGTTATCAATTTTATTTATAACTAATGAGATCATACAGTATACATGACTCAGAAATTGTTATATTTAGATTAGAATATTGAATATTGTGTTTGGTCATATTACATTATTATAAAAAATCAACTATTGTTGAAAAAATCCACCCAAATTATTTCTCAACATGTAAAATTATAAAATCAAACCCATTTAATGAAAATAGTTCCCTACAAATGAGAAATGCAATTTTTAAATAAAATCATCATTTATTTGTAAAAATGAAATTTTCATATTATGATCAACTTTATGACCATTGGGAAAATAATTTAAGGTCTAATAAAATTATATTATTATTATAATAAAACATAATGTTAAATTGAAAACCAATTTCATGAAAATGAAAATTTTGTTAAATAATTATATTTTAAAAAAAACATACATGTTTTATAAAAATAATAAATAATAAATTATCATTTTTAGAACATATATTTATTTTTATCATGATATAAATATTCCATATTTTTAATTTATAATATTCTAAAATTTTATTTTACACATACATATTTAAAGATTCTATTATAATGGTTAGATTAAAATTCCAAGAAATCAAAAATAATATTCTAACTATCAAGTTACTATTCTTATAGTCAGATTAAAATTCCTACCGTCATATTTATAACAGTAAAATTGATTCAATTATTTTTATAAATACCTCATAATTCATTCATTATTCATTCAATTATAATTTCTATAATGTTTATTTATATTCATTTCCAAAATTTATATTTCATAACTAATATTTTTATTCATTTCTAAAATATTGTTTGTGAAAATGATTATCCTATTGGATTAGGAAAATCCAAAATTTCTAATTTTAGTGATCCTATTTTCTATTATTTTTATTCAATTATAATATTACTATTTTATGACCATTTTTATTAAAAAAATGTGATATTTAAATTAATAAAATAAAATTTAATTTGCTTAATCATATGTTGTAGGTATTTATTTATACACTACTAAACATGAAAATTTATATATTCTGACATGAAATTATATTAATAGAATTTGAGTTCTTTATATTCATCCCCCTAAAATACTTTTTCCATTAAAATTTCATTTTACACATTAGAGGTAAATCAGGTTAGGGTACTTATGATTTATGCCCTCTATTTCTCATACCGCCACCCTATACTTGTGGATTAACCATATAAAATTTACAATGTGGGTTTTCATATTTTGTATAAATTCATCTCTATGATCCAAGATACCCATTAGATTGTCCTTATAAGATGGAATATTTTCATACTATGCCACCTATGAAATTTTTACTAGTGAGGGGTACAATATGTACTTCATAAAGAGGGATACATGGAATATATTATTTAATTATGAATAGGTTGGTGGGAGTGGTAGTTGATAGGCCCCAACATCAACGTTATCAAGACACTAAAAGGGTTTATTGTACCGTGTAATTATCTTTACATTCTCCCCAAATCTCATGAATCACTTTTATAGGGATATGCGGTGGAACAAATTATCTCTAACCTCAAATTCCATGTCTTATTAACTACTGTTAGCATATATCATATATAAAATTTGATTATCCATAATGTGTTGTTGAGTGGTCTTTCTCTTTCCAACATTTTCCATAATCATTTCATCTACCTAAAGTTTGTATTGAAATACTTGATCCCAGCATGAATTTGTTATTCATATATTGCAAAAAATATATTTATATAGATCCATTTAGATTTTTGACTATAATCTATTATTATAAAAGAACTCATCAAGAGTAAAATGATGATCTCATCCTCCTTTGAAGTCACTTGAGCATTCTATTAGAATGTATACTAGTGTCTGGAATGTGTTATCATAATATCAACATGTTTGGGGTTATAAGTCATGATAAAGTTCAAAAAGTATTTTACTGTTTTCTAGAGTCTATTTCAAAACTATTAGGTAAATATTGGAACATAATCAGATAAAATTGGAAATGGTGTTCAATTATCCATCAAAACGTCTTTGTTGAATATCCTTGAATGATTATTGAGTTATAATTCCCCTAGAATATCTATGAAATGAGAAATATTTGTAATATGGCCCCCATAACACAAATATAATTATTCCTAATATATATGCATTTATAAGACTAATGATAAATTCTACAGATATTTTTCCCCATTTCTATATATGTATAGATAATGGTAACAACATCACCTTGTACATTTTCCTTTTTGAATTTATCTAATAACATACTAGGAATTTTGATGCATATTCTATCATCTCCTTTATCTTATGTTCCCACCAATAGTTCTCTTAAATTTATCGATACATATATGTGATCCCTAGATTGATAGATAATGTTTATCTATGTGCTATATTCAACAACTCCTTCTTTTGATCAATACATAATAGTAAAAATTTTCATGATCCAAATATCACAAATCCTTCTCCCTTAATAATGAACATTGAGGATTTCTATTTTATTATAACATCAACCATATTCAATATTTATACATCATATCCTTAAGCATACTTTATCTTCTCTATAATGGATGGATGAGAAATCATTTGAGAAATAAATGATGATGTACTCCCCTTTATGATCCATATGTTCGTCTAATGCACGTATAAGAAGATTGGATTCCTTTCAACTATCCTTTTTAATACAGTTTCATGATCCTTTCAACATAGATAATATTCCAATATATTTTCCTTCCAAATATTATACTTTATTGATTATTGATAGTCCTAGGATATCTCTCTCTATAATTATTTTCTTGTATTTATCTCTTTATATATTTATATATACTTGAGGATCTAAGTATTTTTATATATGTAACACTTATCCCCCAAAAGATAATGTTTCATGATTTTTGAAGTGATGGTTACTGAAAACAAATCTAGATCATGTGTCGAATAATTCTAATCAATAAATTTAAATATAATTACGATGTGGATTATCAATTTTTCTTTTTGTATTGGTACATAACCCAAGAACTCATTTAAAGTATCACTATATACCAATACATTTTCCCCAATTATGGTAATAAGGAGGACTGGTGTTGTTATAAGGCTCCTTATCAATTACATGATTCTCCCTTAATATTCTACAGTCCATGAATACATTACCCCCTTTCAGTATTCTTGGATATATATTTTGATAGAATTGATAATTTTATCACAAATCATCAGTAATACTTAGTTAGTCCATGGGAACTGTGAATTTCTATAATAGATTATTTTATGGGCCACTCCTCAAATTCCTTTGTCTCATAAGGTTCTACAAATATCTATATTGTAGTGATAACATTCCAGAAATAAGGATAATTACTCTCTCTATAACTTTTTTTTACTATACTTCCCAATCAGATTATCATTTAAAAAATTCTTTAAAATAATATATATGCTCTTCAAGATCATCCCTAAATTAGTATAATATTATAATATCATCTATAAAGACTTCCTAAAAAAATTTCAAGGTAATATATAAATAATGTATTCATTAATTCTATAAATATCATTGGGCCATTATTGAGTTTGAAGGTAGTCAGTATGAACTCATAGTGTCTATACCATATTAAAAAGGAAGTCCTGGGAATATCTTGATTCTCTAGAGTAAACTAGTGATATCTCGATAGATGTTCCTCCTTAGAGGAATATCATACCCCACATAATTGATCGAATAAGTCAACTACCCATTTAAGGGATTTTTTTAATTTATCTTGATATTTATTGTATTCATTCTAATCAATGAAGAAGAAAATATCACTATACATATTCGTCCTAAAGAACACTAACACACCCCATAGTGAAACACTTAAGCATATAGAACCCTAGTATAGATTCCCTTGTACCTACATCAACAGTTATTCCTTCTTATTGGTGCCAATTATATATGGAAACATTGATATGTTATTTGATATAAGAATATTTTTTATTAATATCTCAACCTCTTAGTTAGGAGGAAGACAATAAGATTCTTCAGGGAACACTTCAGTATAATACCTCACAATGGGATTGTCTTCAATTACGATTCTATCCATTTTTATATCATTTGGGATAGATATGATTACCCAAAAGTCATTAATAACCCCTATTTAGAAGAATATTACCAAAGATATTCATCATCCTCAACAAACCTAAATATAATTGAAGGATTACTCAGGATGTGAAGAGTATTCCTCCTCTCCTAACAAGTGAAGTTTTCATTATATAATGGAATTCAATCCATGCTTAAGATATAATTAAAATCCACTAAAATATATAGTACATAATTTATTGGGAGGTTCATTCCAAATAAACCATCAATGAATAGTTATATACATGGTATACAATAATTTATCCATTTTAATTCTCATAGATAGATCATCACCCTTGTTTTAAGGTTGTGTTTTAGTAGTTCTAGTAAACATTCATGATATGAAAAAATGCATAGATCAAATATCAAATATTATATTTCTAGTATATAATGAATAACTTCAATACATGTCACCATATCATTATTTAGATACACATTAGTATTAATAGTATCATAAAAACTTCATTGATCTTTATAAAATAATTTTTATTGTTGTAGATTATCTTTAAGAAACCATGGCTTAGTGAATTGGATCACATAAATCTTGTATTCCTTAGAGTTGAAAAACAGAAATTTATTATGAGAATTGATATGAACTTTATTTTCTCCCATCGCATTATTAGGTTTATCCATCCCTATTTGTCCATTATTAGCCTGATTCCCCTCATTTTTATACATAAAACATATCATAGTACTGTTGAGATAGTTTCCAAGATACATGTTCTCCCAATTTTGACTGGTGGTAAGTTTGGTAATCAGTCTTCCATGGGATTTATACTTGATCCACCAATACAAAATTGTATTATAATACAATTATCCACATGAACATGATACCGCTATTAGTGTCCAATATCCATAAAGATATTGTGGGAACAAACAAAAATCTTGTTGTTGATATAAAAGTATGAACCCAATAAATATTTTCATAGACTCATCTTTAACCCACTAAAGAAATTGTCTTCCATTATTTTAGATTTGTTGAAAAATATAGAGGTTTAAAATGTAATACTTTTAAAATATAACTCATAAACCATGAAATACTCATATATAAATCTCATCATTATGGGGAAATCCATGCCTATTTTACTAGGTAGATTTTGTGGAAAATATTTATAGGAAAGTATTTCATTGAATCCGTTCAAATCCATGCTATCAATTTCCACATTGAACACTGTGTTCCAGATATTCTTCCCCTCGAAATAACTTTCCCTTCAGAATGATAGAAAATAATCATTGCTATATATTTTTTTGAGAATTGAAGGATATAATATATCACCTCAATATAGTTAATCTATTTTTCATAATGAAAGAATTATATGATATACTAAAGATACGAGTCCTTTGTCACATAAAGTGAATGAAATCAACATTCCATTTCTTAGGAGATAGAGAGTTTTCCACATGATTCATTTTATATTTCATTAAAAGTGTTATATCAGCTCGTATTATATTACATTTCCTAGTTTCTGATATGATATGGTTATGAATATTATTAGGGAAATAATAATATTGGTAGTTGGCATGGTTACTCCTATTTTTCTATAATAACTAATGTGAAAAACGATGCAGATACTCAAAAAACTTATGTACAATGTAAAACTATAAACTTTGAATGAGAAAATTATAAATGAAACATAAATACTGAATTATTATTCAATAAGTTTATATATAGGTTATTCATAATTTTTCTTCCTATTTTTTTATAACCTAAAAATCTAGTAAAGTCCATCATAATGGTTCATAATGGGTTTGTGACTTTACCAAATCATATTCCTAGGAGAGTAAAACCGGGTTTGTAATAAAATCTATTTATCATGCATCAAGTGATGATAGATTTATTTAAAAATAATCAATTTTCATTGTTTTAGACCTTGGTAAAACTATGAAAGGAAGTAATGTAGTTGTAGTATCTAGATGGTAATATAATTTTATGGAAATCACTCACTCTATAATTCACAAATATTCTAGGATATTCTTCTATACATTGAACTATTTACATGGTTATCACTAACATATTGTAATCATATTCCTATGATAATAACCTTACAATGGAATGAATCCAAATACAGTAGAAAATTCACTTTCACATATTATTAAATGATTCTTAATATCAACAAACAATAAAATCATATCATAGATCATGATGCCATGTGTATTTATACGACTTTGATAATAATGGATCAAAGGATAAAAAAATATAACATCTTTAATTTATTCAGCATAATGAGCTCTTAAATCCCATTGATCTCCTAAATCTACATACTAAATGTTGGGTAATATATAAAAGTAAGGAGTGGTATAAACATCCCATTAGTTGAATAAACATGATAAAATGAAAAAATATATGATTAAAATGGAATAAAAAGATATCATAAAATATAAGGATCTTGAAAAATCATATGGGAGAATATGATTTATAATATAGAATCATTAGATCTTAGAAATATGGGACTATAGTAATAACATGAAACATGACATAATCAAAAGTAAAGGACCTTTATCAAGACAATATAACAAGGTGGACAAAGTCTCATCATGGATTAGGTTTAGACTATAATATCATAAAGGAATTACGAAGAGGAAAAATAACCAATGTATTAATGTGTAATCTGCGAAAAAAAATCATAGAATTTACATGATTATATATTCCAAAAAATAAATTAAATCATAATACGTAAATATAAAAATTACCTATGGAAATAGATGGTTTGTGTAATATTTCTTGATATCACATTCAAAAGATATTTCCTGAGTATTTCAAATAGAATAAAATATTATATGATATCAATGTTAATATCTGAGTAAATTAACATTATTTTGAAAAAAATATTGCTTTCAATTGTAAATAAATTCTTTAAATGGGTGTCCTTGAAAATATTTAAAGGATAACAAAACCCACCTAAATCATTATTGATGTTAATGAAGACTTCTATGAATAGAACGTAAGGCTTCTATTACCTTATAAATGGAAGGGATAATAAGATAGGTAAATATTTATGAGACATATAGACATAATTTAAAATTATTTAAAAATATAAAATAGATAGATAATGTGAGTTTGAGATAGAAAAGGAATAACCAAAAGAAAAAGGGTGGTTTGAAGATATACCTTACCATATTCTCTAGAATCATTTCTCTCATACACATAATGTACTGGATATTAATATTAAATTTATTAATAACTTAATTTATAAATATTCCACTAATATGTGATTTAATAAAATTTTATTATGTTTTTATAAGAATGTTAATGAAATATGATATTCAATTTGGAGTTCTACGGGGAATTTGTTTCATGATTCCATGGTCCGATCACTTTTGGATAATTACCAAAGTCCTTATAAAATGCAGCTTCAATTGAATATGTGGAATTAAATGGTATTCATATAATTAATTAAATTAAATTGTTTATGAATTATCTTATTTGTTCTAAAATATGTACGATCCATTAAAAAATGGAAAGGTTATTATTAGTTTATTTTGGCGGTTCAATAGTCCATTATGAACTAGTTTTGTTTTATTTACTATTATGGAATATATTCATTACAAAATTTAAAAAATTATAATATAAATATTTAGGTCATTTTAATATATTATAGTTAAATTTAAACTTTCCATTAATGTGGTTATGGAAAAAAGAAAAATCACCTTCTGTTGAGGTGGTGAACTGACCAAATATAGAGAATAATTTCATTTTACAATACATGGAAAAGTGCAGAGGATTTATTTTAGATATTAAATGAGATATTTTACATTCCATTATATAAATGAAAATATAGTTATAACGACTTGTTTTGTGATTTTTTTGGAGAATGAGGAAGAATAAAATTTAAGAGAATGGGTTGAGGGAATTACCTTCTCATTTGGATATATCCTCTTAAGAATCTACCAAAGGCACCATGGATTGGTATTTTTATGGACTAAAAACATTAAGATGTGAGGAATCATAATTTTATGTTACATTATTAGAAAAATTGAAAGCTCCATGATTAAGAAGATGTGAATAAAAGGTGCGGTATTTATAAGGGGATTAGATGGGTGTTTTGAAAATTATATTAAAAAATTTTCTATTTTGGCAGAAGAATACCAATTATATTGATGCTTTTGATTATATATAATAAAATGTGAATGTGTGTTATAATTAAATGGTTTTTACACTATTCATGACTCTAAAATTCATGTAATTTTCTTATCATGTTAAATATTTTATTTTGAGGTATTTTACTATTCACAAAACATTCTACTATTTTATAAAAACAAAAACAAAATCACCATAATAATTTTTAATCAGGAACCTTATTAATAAGAATTTGTTTTGTAAATTACCTTTAAAATATGAAATAATAATTTTTAAATAACATCTCATTGATTTGAAAAATAAAAATTTTAATATTATGATCAATTTATCAACCCTTTGAAAAATTACATAAGGAACTATAAGATTATAGTATCATTATAAATAGACATTTTATAATTTAAAAAAACATTTTATGAAAATAATTTTTTTGAATCATTATATTTTCTTAAAAAATGAAAATAATACATATATGTCTTTCCAAAATATGAAAACTTATTTTACCTATAACACCCCATGTTTTTATGAAATTTGTTTTTGAATAAATTAAATTTATTAAATTTCTTCTTTTGGGATATGTTCCAATATTAATAGTCATTTCATTCTACACCATGATTATCTTCTGCAACAAGCAACATCAACTTATCTTGTGTTACACACAACACAGAGTTTCTACGAAACAATTTTTTTATAATTATTTAAATAAGATAGTTATAATATAGACATTAAACCCAGTAATATGAATAGTAATAATTTTTTTGAAATATTATTTATAATGGGTTTATTTAAATAAAACATAATTTATTTTTGTCTTTATGTGATGGAAAATATTATTTTCTCAAATGAACTTGTTTTTATTTCCTTTTGTGAAAAATATTAAAATTAATTGTATAAATTAATTTGAATATGTAAAATTCATTTTTTTAATTAATAATTCAAAAATTATCTTATGGTTAATTTTAGGGATTTTTCTAAAAAACATCATTTCTGGATGAATTGTGAAATATACTGATTTTTTATTCAAAAATGACTTTTCATAAAAAATTTCTATATTGGTAAGTTATTTTTTAAATTTGTTACTAATTTTTAATTATATAAATTTTAAATAGATTAATACAAGATAGGTTATTGTAAATAATTTCACATATATATTGGATATAAAAACATTCCAATAAATTAAAAAAAATTTCTTAAAAGCCCCCGTTATCTCGACACCTCTACGATATTAATTTCAAAATAATTTTGTCCACTTATTTTATTATAATTTTGAGAATTGAATTAAATATTTCAAATAATATTAATTTATAATTACTTATTTTTATAATTTTGTTTTTGACCCAAAATATTACTGAATGTATTTAAAATTAATTACAACAGTTATGGTTAAAAAATATTACATAATATTTAAACAATAATTTAAGGGTCCATATAAATTAAACAATTGTCCACAATCCATTGGATGGAAAATTTTTAAGCAATTCCCTAATTGGATAAAACAATTTCTATTATTTTAGGAACATGATGTATGGGAGAACTCTCAATATTGTTTTCCTTTTTATGTTTACAAAAATGCCACTCCTCCTCCAATATAAATGGGAACTCACCCGCACACTTCATCACACCACTAAATCCGCTTATTTTTGAACTAAACCAGATGAAATATCTTCCAAAATTTCTTACCATCATCATATAAGCCTTTCTATATGAATAAATCAATCCAAGGAATCACATGGGTGGAAACCAAGGGAATTTTCCCAAAGTGGAGGTAACATCCTTTTAGAAGCAATTTTATTTTATCTTCACACTCCACCACATAAATTATTATTATTAAATTATTATATATTAAAAAATTTATCAGAAATATAATAATAGTATTTAAATATAAGGTTTTTACCCAAAACTACACAAACATACATAATAAGGGTAACAAAATTACCATCCATTTGTGTAATAAATTACGGCCTCGAGAAACGATGCTGTTTATTTTTTTCATTACTAACTCTCATGGTTATTAATTATGATAGAAATGAAATTTTATATGATATATATTATATTTATGGTGTATCTATAGTTTTTTAATTTTTATATAAAATATACATACGTGATTTCCAATCTGTATAAATACAACAACTTCATTTTTGGATGTGTGGACTATCACCTCCTCATAGTGAAGTGATTCCTTTACAATTTACATGTAATTTATTAAGTATGGGTTTAATAAATGTATATTATATATATATAAAATTATAATGGTAGTACTATTACAATTAACACATACAGACACACACACACATATATAAATACATACATTTCATTTGCTTTCTTTTTCAATGTTTGACAAAAATCTTGAAAAAACATTCTTGCGTATGTATGGCCTATAGTATCCATGATATAATTATTCCATTTCATATTTATATATTTTAAATATTATAATAAATACATAAATACAGAATATATATGATATTTATTTCATTTTTTACATTAATGTGAAAAACAAAGCATTTATTACCCGAAACGTAATTTTAACATGAAATTGTTAATAAATGTGTAATGTAAGGTCATATATAAATAATATAAGGAATCATATGATTTAATGTGGTTATATGATTTATTTATACCAAACATGTATATTTTTTATATAATAGGTTTTAATGAATATTAATAGAGTCAAGACTTAAGGTAAGGGGATTTCTACTATAACTTTATATTCAGCAAGGCTTATGCATTATTCGCCACTAAATTTTTAATGTTGTATATACTAATAATTAATGTATTATATGATTATTATAAAAAATATTATGGTTGTTACATATCCATTTAATTATTTGAATATCATGGGGTTTACATATCCAAAGATACCAAATTGGTAAGTAATGTTTTCTAAATTTGCCTTGTTTGAGACACATGTTCGGTTATGATCCTATATTATTTTATGAGATGTATAAATTGAAACATAGACATGTTATATTATTAATATAATTATTTTAATTATATTATAATCCTCATGTAATTTATTTATCTCATGGGTATTAATATTAATGGTACCAAATTAGTAAGTGGTCATTGCTAAAATCTCATCAATTATCATGATATTTTATAGTTATGCTCCCATTTATGAAATAAAATGATCAGTCTCTTTATAAAAATCATGGTTTTTATTCTCCCATGTATATTTATAATATTTTAATGTATTGGTACTATTCTTAGAATCCTATGGTGCTTGAGAATTTAAATAATTTTTTTCAGGAAAATATGACCTTATTTATCTCTTGGGTTAGAAATATGTTTTATTGGAAAACAATGTTTTTAAAAATTGTTTTAAAAATTGTTTTATTGTTTTTAAATATATTTTCTGTGAAATTAATTTTTTAAAATTGTTTTATATTTTAATAATAGTTTTTCAAAGAAAAAAAGGATATCTTCCCCAAGAAAAAATATGAAAAGATATTTTATATCTAAAATGAAATCAATTGAAATAGTTTATGAATTATTGTTGATATCATAAAATATAATCATTATTATTATTTCATTTAATGGTCTATGTTTAATATGAAAATTATTTTATGATACCTGGTCTCCTTTCACAGGGAATGGGATATTGTAACACAATTCAATTTTGCGAGTTATGATTTGATGATATGATTATGAACCAAATTTATTTTTAAATGGTTAGGATATTATGGAAGTTGTATGGTACAAATTTCATTACATGGGTTATGATATTATATTTATGAAACCCATCACTATTTATGGGTCATGATATTTTTATTTTTTTATGATATTGTGGTACATGTATTTATGATTTTATTTTGAGATGGTGGGAGCACTATCTCTCTCCAATGCATTGGGTAATGATTTATATCTCATGAGATATTCATGGGAATCAATTCTAGGTTCTTGATGCACTATGAAATATGGGGAAACCATATTTACTTTTGATAATATGAGAAACACCAACTTCACTATCAGAGGATGGGGAAACCCAATCCCTTATAAAGAAATGACATCGACTAGGGATGGTGTTGTGTACTTCCGAGTAGGTTTAGAACCCATTATATTCCCTGATATGTTTTTGGTAATGGTCAATAACATATAGCGAATGATATTACATGTTTATGCATCAAACACCATTCGATGTCTTATTCATAAATTATTATTTATTGGTTTATGATCATTATTCCTGTATGATTCATCTCTTATGAACTACCAAAATTAATGATGTGACTCTTGTTTACGATCTTTTATACAGTTTGTCTAATATTATATTTTCATGTTCATTTTCTTATACCATTATTATATTGTTTATTCCTAAATATATCATCTTTTTACCCTTACTGTGCATCTAGGATCAACCTTTTTATGTATCGCTTACCTAGGTTACAAATATATGTATTATGTATTATGTGTATATAAAGGGTGTTGTTCATGATGAATAGATTGAGAGATAATATAGCTCACTTATATACAAGAGTTTATGATTCCATCTTTCAAAAGGCACTAAACGAATATGGTACTTGGGCATCTATTTGTGTAATGTATTACTTATTCTTAAAAATTAATAAATTTTAAAGTAGAAAAATATAGCGTTTCTATAGTTTGAATTAGATAAAATTTTTAGTTATCCTTTTGAACGTGTGATAATAATATCTTAGTGAGACCTTTAAGTACATTTCTATGGATAAGTCTATGTATGAGGAATAGTATAAAAATGTCCCAGAATTTTGTTAAAGGTAAGAGAGATTGGATTCCTAGAAATAATTCGTTGTCTGGATACTAAAAGTGGATGTGGATCTGTTAAAAATATAAATAGTTTTATCAAAACAAAAAACACCATATTGTCCTAGACTCGATCAAGATCTCATTAATTACAATCGACCTTTTTTTACACCTAGTTTGAAACTCATGAAAAATATGATTTAGTTATTCCAAAACTCTTCCTGAACCCTCAGGAAGTATTTAAATATATGTTGGCTATGAATAACCAATGAAAAACCTTATGTGTCATAGATTGAATAAGTTGTCCTAATATATACATCCAACAAGTATTATTTTCATGATATGTGGTTCCCCACTATGATAATTTTCTCTCACTCTTTGCTTTTTAGTTTTAGTCAATGGCTGCAACCCGAAGGAACCACATTAATGGGAATTGGGATTAATAATGAAATGATTTTTCTCCCGATAATCAAATTGGTTTGTGGTAGGAATAAAAAAATCTCATTTCTATTCTCACCTAATTTTCTTAATCAATGAATCATTCTGAACATGAAAATGGGAAAATGAGGGAATAACATTATGTTGATCCATTCATGAGGCAACACCCACCGTCATTCATTTAGTTTTCTAAAATAGTTATAACTAAACAAATAATCTTACCACTGAATATATATTCTCTGTTATCAAAAGTTATGATCATTAGAAGTTCATTTTACCTGTTTATTAGTTAGAAGGCCAAACAAACTAGTGGTGGACACTAATCATGAATAATAAACATCCATATGAAATTTAATCCATGTATTAGGAAGAGTTCAAGAACATATTTTTCAATAATTCCATTGGTCTTATTCATCATACAATGATAGAGAAAGAGGTACTTGAGTTAAATCAAAGGAATGATGAATTTATTTGTACATATTAGGATAATTTTATAAGACATAAGTGCTATAGTTATTGTATTATCATCTTATCAGAAACTAAAGTTGATACGTTCATTAGTGGATGAAATCCATTTATTAAAGGAGCTGTAAAAATTAGAGATATTATTATCTAAGAAGAGACTTTTCATTGGGGAATCATAGACGAAATGGATGTTAGAGTAACATATGAATATCATGGGTTTGACTAGAAATGGAATATGGAGTTCAAAAAAAAATATAAAAACATACGATAGTAGAATATTTGCCTTCCTTCATTATATATGTGTAGAAATAAGCATACAGTAAACTGCCTTATGGGTTCTAATAAATGTTTTTGGTTTATTATGGAAGGAAATCAATAAATGGATTGTTTAACTGAGGAGAATATGTTAGATAATGATATGAATAGAGGGAGATCTACACAAGATGAACCTCCCATAGTTCAGTGCTACAATTATAAGAAGAATGTGAATTTGGTTTTCCAATTCCCAAACCCGAGGGTTAGTGTCAATGGTCAACGTTAGAAACCTCTTAAGATGAGAGATAATGGAAAATCTCATGTGATCATTGTTTCTGATGCGGGGTGAAATAATTATATGGTGAAAGGTACATTTACCATCCACTTTAGAATTTATAATTTCATATTTAATACTGTTTCAACCAATTCATTCAGATCTATAGAATTCCCTAAGGTTATTATGATTCAACCCAAATGATTTGATATTAAATTTGGACTAGAACCCTCTAATGGTATGATGATTTCATATCATGTCTATGAATCATTTATGATTGAAGTTTCATGGAATGTAATTCATGGGAATATTTTCATTCTTCCTCCGGTTAAATTTGATGTCATCTTAGGCATGAATTATATTTTTATCCATAGATCCTGAATCAATTTTTTTGGATGGGAAGTTAAATTATATATTTAAAACCTAACTTTGATCATATGTCAATGTGATGATAAGTATGAATTTCATATGTATATTATATCAAGTGCTTGGGTATTAATTACAATTTATAGGGGTTTGTTGTCTCAAATAGTCAGGTATAATATCGAAATCGATAATAAGGATATTTTTTTGGGAATTTATGGATGTCTTTCTAGAAGAGTTTCCCAGTATTCCACCAAAATTTGAAGTTAAGTTCACAATAGAACTCGTACCTATTTAATTTTTTTCAAATAGAACCAAATGAATGGCCACAATTAAGTTGTAGGAATTGAATAATAAGCCCAAAGAAAACATTGATAATGGATTTAATTAGCCAACTTTTTCACTTTATGGTGAACTTGTTCTTTTTGGAAATATAAAGATGGATCAATGTGACTCTAAATTGATTATTGGGATTTGAACAAGATCAAAATCATGAAAATGTATCATTTTCTATTTATTGATAACTTGTGTTATCAAATGTGTGGGGATCAATACTTTTCCCGGATGGAAGTTCATTCTGGATATCATCAATTGAGGGTTATGAAGTAGGATATACCTAAGGTAAATATTGTACATGTTATGGGCACTGTTAATATCTAGTGATGACTTTTAGTATTACAAATTCCCTTTCAATCTTCATGGATTTTATGAATAGAGTATTTATAGATTACCTAAATCTATATTGGGTTGTATTTAGAGATGATATAATTATATATTCGATGTTAAATGAGGTGGAATAAGATAAATTGATAATTTTACTAATTACTCTATGGAATGTGAAACTATATGAAAAATATTCAATGTGTGACTTTTAGCATAAAAAGGTTTCATTTTTGTGTCATATAATCTTAAGAGAGGGTATAAAAGTATATCCATCAAAGATAGATGCTATTGAATGTTATCATAAACCAATCATGGTGATATAGATATGTAGTCTTCGTTTTTTAGCATGATATTATCTACAGTTTGTTGATAATTTATCCGGACTATATAATACTCTAACCAACTTATTTTAGAAGGGCCATAATTTCCATTTAATATATGACTTTGATGAAAATTTCAAGGAGTTTAGGGAAGGTTATTCAGGTCACATATTATTACATTACTATATATTGGAGAAGAGTTTGTAATCTATAGTGATAATTCCAAGAGGGGATTGTGTTGTGTTCTTATGAAAAGTAACTTGTTTGTAGTAAATTTGTCACAACAATATGAAATTCCTGAAAAAAATTACCCAACTTGAAATTAGAATTAGAGAATACTTCTCTCTAGATTAGACTTCCAAGATAAACATTAAGGAAGTGGAAAGATTTCATAGAGTACCACATTCCATTATACATGCAACACCCCAAGCTTCCATGGTATGCTTCATTTTGAATAATACAGTAGCGTGTGTTGTAGGCAATATCGAGTTCTAACACACATCACAACCATTCAAAGTAGCCGTTATGAATAATAATACCTACTTTTTGAAATTTTTTGAATTTTATCATTTAAAATGGACTTAATTTTTGGATTCGGAATATCGAATTTAGCCTAGGGTGAAATTTTGGATCTTTTCAGATTACATTTATATTTTGATGAATAGTGAAACCAGTAAGTGGTAGATTAAAAACTAATTTTTCGTTTAAATGAAACATTACCACTTCTGTGATTTTATTTTCAAAAATCAGACATAGATGGTTGTCATTAGGAAGTAAAATGTGGTCTAATGGGATTAAAATAATTTTTTGGTGAATAGTAACTTTTATGTTTTATTAATCGCGATTAAAGATAATTAGTGAAATTTTAGGTAAAAATGATATTATAAAAATATGAAAACATCTTGAAACTTGTTATACACTTATTGGATGAGTCATGGCCGTCCATGAAAATCAATGGGTCAACATGGGGACCCCATGGAGCCACTTGGGTAAGAAAATTACATTAATAACTTTTTATTTAATGTAAAAATAATATTGTCACAAACATGTGTTGATTTACTAAAACAATTATTACATGAAGTTATATAAGTTAAAATTTAGACAATAAATATTCATTGGAAAGCTAAAAATATTTCATACATCATGGTAAATTTTTTTATAATTTTTAGTAATTAAATAAATAAATTTATTTATCACACCATGATGATGAAGCGAATACCTCATTAATGAACTTTTTAAATAAAATGAAAATATAATGTAAAATCTAAGACATACACTTGTCAAAGTCCCATTGTATGGGTTTATTTCTAACCGTTATCAACTTATCCTAGAAATATTTAATTTTGGGACCTCTAAAATCCGAAAAGCATTTCATAATAATGTAATATATCATGACTTTCCAATAGTGCCCCTCCTCTCCTCTTATAAATGGCCCCACCTCTACCACCTTATTCACACCATCAAAGCCATTTGGATCGGCCAAAAACTGCCCAAATACTCTCTCAAATTTCCTCTCTTACTCCTAGAAGCCTCACTTTGGGCAGAATTCTTCCCAATGAATCCTTTGTCTCAATTCAAAAAAGAGTTACCCGATTTTAATGTAATTTCTTCTCTTGTGTTATTTTGTTTTATTTTGCTTCTCCAACCCGTTAACCTCTTTTTATTCCTTTATTTTGTAACAAAAATAGTATCTTCAATATACTATGATGCTGTTATGAGAAGGATTTTATTTACACTTGTATACAACTTCGTCATATTGTTAATGAACATACTGTTTCTGTGTTTGGTGAATTTTTGTCTCACGAAATGATCATTGTTAAATATTAATTTAACACCTCTCATGGTGGCCATTAAGATTTCATTATATTTATATATGATATATATTATGTTTATATTTTCCTTATGCTTCTGTATTTCTCATTTATGGAATACCATTATGATTTCCATTATGGGTAAACGCGATAATTTAATTTTAGGAAGTGCGGACTACCACCCCCTCAAAGTGATTTAAATCGTTAATGCCATATGTGAGATGTATAAAGGATGGAGTAAATGATATTTTATATGATATTATACTGGAATTATAATATACCTTTTTATCATTATTATTTCATTCTATTAAATATGAAATAGAAATGAAAGTAGCATTCATGCGTACGTACGACATACCGTCTCCATGAACGGTGCATTTCATTTTTTACCTCTAAATGTTACGTAATACTATGAATGAATGTATATACTGGATATATATTATATATATGATATCTAAATCATGAATATAATTCAGGATATAATGGATATTTTACCACATGAACAACTTGTAATTATAAGCAGTTAATTTTTGAATTAAATACCAAAGATCGACAAAACGAGCGTTATTAACATAAATAATTACATAATGTTCATAACATGGTAATAAGTGATATAAAAGGAATAATAAATTTGAAAAATGTTCTTAAGAAATTATAAATTAACTCTAGTTTATTATTCAGGAGGTTAAAAACGGTCAGGTCATGTTGGACACGAGGTAAGGGAACTTCTTAACCTAATTTCCATTCTTTGGGTTAATCTCCTAATTTCAAATTATGTCATGATATTATTAAGTCATATCTTGTATTTGTACATTCTCTATGTGTACATATAGTGAGTACACATAATAGATCAATTTTATTTACAAAATGATATTTTTAAGGGACTTCGTCTCAATCTCATTTCATTGAGGCATATTTTGTTATATACACAACATTCTTTTATACGGTGTATAAACCCCTTTGACTTTAACATTTATTCAAAATTAAACTTTTTATATGAAGCGTTTTACTATATGACAAATGTTAATGTATTTTTGTCATACATATGTGGCGACAATGACTTCTCTACAGCCGTGACCATTATTTGAGTTTCGGCTTCCTCTACAAGCCATAAATTTTTTTAAAAAAAATGAAAAATAAATACCATGTTTTACTTTTCTTTTATTTGGGTGTTGAAAATGGTTTGGAAAGTGTTTTTTTATATAAATGTGTTGTATTGATATCTTGTGATTAAAATGTGGAAATTTTATGTTTCCATTATGCATGTTTTATGTCATACAATTATGTTATGGTTTATGATAATTTTAAACCTATTCATATGAGGAATGCATTGGACATAATAAGTGACGGGTGGAGCTCGCTATAGCTCATTGATGCATCGGCAGGTCTCATGAGACAAACTAGTGTCTTGGCATGAGGCCTTGACAAAATATTATTTGTAGTCATGGCACGAGGCCTTGGATACGTGGTTATGATAGTCTGGCATTATGCATTCCATCATTATGAAAGTGGTTATTGATATTGCATTTGATTATTTGACTAGTAGAATATCCATATGTGTAAGTAAATGGAATTATCTCATTTTCCTTTTTCCATATTATGCTAAAGTTCACGTTTAAAATGATTTTTTTAGTTATACATTTCCTTAAATGTATATGTTTATTTATGAAAGTTTCCGCTATATTGTTATCCTTATTGAGCATCTGAGCTCACCCCTTTCAATGTTTTTATTTTTCTAGGATGTGAAGAAGTATTTTATTAATTACCTACAAGGATAGTCCTAAGGGGGTATGAGTGTGGTCTATGGAGACCATGTTATTTTAGTTTTTCACATTATGATGTAATGTAACTTTTATGAATATATTTAGTGTTTCCAAAGCTACTAAACTAATCAGTCTTTCGAGACATGATATTTTGTGATCCTACCAATGCTACGTAGTAATGCACCAACTCTGGGTAACTGGGGTTGGGGCGTTACAGTTGGTATAATAGGAAGTATAGTACTATCCATGGAAGCTAGATTTAGATAAACTCTGATTGGAGCACATATCCCTAAGATAGAATTTGAGGATTAGTATAGATGAAAATATTAGAATTTTTGTATTACAGAGATTTTTATTAGTTTTCCAAGAAATACATTTATATCTGGATACGAGACGGTAGAGGTGGCATTGGCAGAGATGTGCCTAGGTGTAAACCCCCAAAATACCGCTTTGAGCTAGACTCGAACGGGAACTGGTGAACGACAACGGGCCTTCCTGCACTCTTGGTTACGACACTCCCAGGGGATATTCTAAGGATAATTCTCATTTTCATTAAAAACCACTATGAAGGGTTATGAGTATATACTTCCTCAAAGAAAACGTTTTTATGATTATGCATTATATCAATAAATAGTTCAATTTTTGTTATGTGTTTTGCAAGTTTGTTATTATATATTTCGATTCATAAACTAATCTAGTTTGTGCCATTGTTTAGAAATGGAACCTAGTGGATGGAATGGAAATTGTATCAATGCATGCACTCTATGTTGGGATTTCCCTTCTACTAAAGATAATTATAGTGGAGTTGGTGACACGGCTGGTGCTGATCAGCTTATCCCCATACTGAGACAACTCACTCAGGTTATGAATAACAACTTTACTCGTATGGAGCACCCTGATCCGCAACGTAGATGGTCAATGTTATACCGCTTCATGAGGAGACCACCACCAAAATATAATGGGGGTATAAATCCATTAGTAGTTGAGCAATGGATAAACTCCTTAAGGAAAATATTCCACACCTTCTAGAGTAGCGAAAGGGAGAAGGTTATCATGGTAGTTTACTACCTCACTAGAGATGCTGATCAATGGTGGTCACTGATTCAAAACACAAAAGAAGATGAAGAAGTATAATGTATGGAATGGAGGGAGTTTATGTAAATTTTCATAGAAAAATACTTTCCACATGACCATCAATCAGATATGGAAAGGCAATTTCTGATTCTGAGGCAGAAGGAGGATGAGAATGTCACAAAGAATGAGGATAACTTTACAAGGTTAGATAGTCATGCTTCAGATTATATACGTAACCCAAGAAGTAATATTGATCATTTCTTTGATGTGTTTATGCCATTTCTCCATCGAGCATTAGTCTCACAAACCTTCTCATCATACGAAGATTGTCTCGTGTGCTATCAAGATGGAAAATAAATTCTATAAGTCTTATGACATTAAATAAAGAAAGAAAATAAGAGTTCATCTGATCAATCTGGAAATGGAAATAAGTGGAAGAAGGGAAAAGTTGAATATCATTACTACAGTAAATGTGGGAAAAAACACCCCAGTACTTGCTTGAAGGGAATGGGAGTCTGTTACAAGTGCGGTGAAAAATGCCACCAAGCTCATGATTGCAATGGAAAGAAAGTTGCTGCCAATGTGGAATGCTATAATTGTAGAGAGATGGGACATTATGCAAATGAATGTCCTAAGAGTCATGGAAACTTACCTCATAAGAGGCCAAGGGATCAAGGCCAAGATAATGCTATCAGTACTGCTGAGGTTAAAGCTCTGAAAGACGTGATGGTATGTAATTTAATGGTTTCCTCAAGATTAGAAAATGCATTATTTGATTCTAGATCATCTCATTGTTTCATATCTTCCTAGTTTGCTAAGAAAATTAAATATTTCCAATTTTATTTAACAAGATAATTGTCAGTCAAAACTCCTAAGGGAAGTATGATTGCAGCAATGTTTGGTGAATCAGTCCCCATTAGAGAACATAAATGTTCTTTATCCGCTGATCTCATTGTCATACCTATGATTGAGTTTGATATAATCCTCGGTATGGTTGGCTTTCGGAAAATGATGCAATGATTTATTGTAAGAAGAAGGAGGTTACTATTTTTTATAATAATGATAAGGAACACCTTATTTTTAGAGCAGAATCGTCACCACCTAATTCTTTATTTAGATCCACCCCAAGTAGCTCAACTAAATTCAATTATTTGCGAGGAAGAGAATGAAATGAATAACTGTGAGGAAAGGAATGTTCAAATAGAGGATTTACCAATTGTTAAAGAATATTTAGATGTGTTTCTGGAAGATTTACCTGGACATCCTCCAGAATGAGAAGTTGATTTTCCCATTGATTTAATTCATGGATCAAGGCCTATGTCGAATACCCCTTATATAATGGCCACTGTGGAATTAGTTGAACAAAAGAAACAACTAGATGAATTGAATAATAAGGGATTTATTCTCCCTAGTCTTTCTCCATGGGGAGCCGCTGTGCTTTTTGTTAAGAAGAACGATGGATCTATGAGGTTGTGCGTTGACTACAGGGAGATCAATGCTATTACAATAAATAACATGTATCCCCTACCTCTCATTGATTATTTATTTGACCAAATTCATGGTTCTCAAAACTTTTCAATGATTTACCTTCGATCTAGATACCATCAGTTGTGTGTGAAGAAGGATGACATTCCAAAGACATCATTTCAATCATGGTATGAGCATTACGAGTTTACAGTAAGGCCTTTTGGATTGACTAATACACCCTCTGTGTTCATGGATCTAATGAACAGTGGTTTCAATGAATATATTAATGATTTTGTGGTGGTATTTATTTCTTATATCTTGGTATACTTTAAGAACTATGAAGATCGTGAAAATCACTTGCGCGTTATCTTGAAGACTCTTAGATGGCATGAATTATATTGGAAGTTTAGAATGTGTGAATTCTGGCTTCAGGTGATTTCGTTTCTTGGCCATATTGTCTCTAAGGATGGAATTTCCTTTGATCCTTCTAAGACCAAGGCAATCCAAGAATGGCCAAACCCGACAAGTGTAACTGAGGTATGTAGTTTTATTGGTTTGGCAGGTTATTATCAACGTTTTGTCTAGAATTTTGACCGATTGGCTAACCCATTAATGAAGATCACATGTAAAGGGGTTAAATTTGTCTAGACAAAAGAATCTGAAGAATGTTTTGAAGAACTGAAGAGAGGATTCGTCAATGCTCCTATATTGACTCTACAATTGGGGAATGATGGGTTCGTTATTTATAGTGATGCATAAATTAATGGACTCAGTTGTGTCCTTATGCAGAATGATAGGGTTAATGCCTATGAATCACGACAGCTAAAAATTTATGAGAAAAACAATCCTACTCATGATCTCAAGTTACCTACTGTAATATTTTCCTTGAAGATATGGATACATTATCTCTATGGTAAAAAAATGTGAGATATATACCGATCACAAGAGTTTGAAATATATTTTCTCACAAAAAGAACTCAACATGAGGCAAAGGTGATGGCTTGAACTACTCAAGGAACATGATTTCACGATAAAATAACACATGGTTAAGGAAAATAAGGTTTCATATGCTTTGAGTAGAAAAGATCATGGTGTTTTGATCATGATGAGAGTAGAAAGGGATCCTATTTTCATGGATCTAGTAAATATGGATATGGGAATAACCATGGAGGGTGAAACATCAAAAAAATTCAAATAGTTTCCAAACCATCTTTACTAGAAATGATAAAGTGTCATCAAGCCAATGATGAAGAGTTGAAAAAGAATAATAATGCTATGAATGGTCGGTGAGTGACTTTGTGTATGAAGATGGAATTTTGAAATTTTGGAGGAGACTTTGTGTTCTCGATATACCTGATTTAATGATGGGATTGTTGGATGATTATCATATTTCCAATTTCTCTATACACCCAGGTAGCACCAAAATGTATAGAGATTTAAAGGGACATTTTTGGTGGGACAACCTGAAGAGAGATATTGCTGATTTTGTGTCAACATGTACGGTTTGTCAACAAGTGAAAGCTAGAAGGCGACTGGCTGGTGGAGTATTGAAACCTCTTCCCATTCTTGAGTTGAAATGGGATAATATATTGATGGACTTTGTCATGGGACTACCAAAGACTCCTAGAAAGAATGACTAAATATGGGTCATTTTTGATCGTCTCATGATATTACCACATTTTGATGCTATAAGAGATGACCTACCACATGAACGTCTAGTAAGACTATATATTAATGATGTTGTGAGACTTCATGGAGTACCCCTTTCGATTGTCTCGGATCTTGATCCTCGTTTTACATCCTGATTCAAGAAAATTCTTCAGAAGGCCTTGGATACTGAACTTTTTTTGAGCACTTCTAACCACCCATAAATAGATGGACATTCAGAACGATCTATTCAAACCTCAGAAGACATGTTCAGATCATGCTCACTTGAATTATAGGGTATGTGGGATAAATATTTATCTCTGGTAGAATTTTCATATAACAATAGCTTCCATTCAAGTATTCAGATGGCACCATATGAAGAGTTATAAGGAAAGAGATGTCGCACACCAACCTGTTTGGATGACGTTGGTGAAAGAAAACTTGTAGGCCCAGAACTGGTGGAGGAAACAATGGTCAAGGTGAAGGTAATCAAAAACCAAATCAAAGAAGCTCAAAGTAGGTAGAACAGCTATACTAGAAAACGAAGGAAGGATTTTGAATTTCAGGTTGGAAATCATGTTTTCTTAAAGGTATCTCCATGGAAGATAGTTATACATTTTGGTAAGAAGGGTTAATTGAGACCCAGGTACATCGGACCCTTCGAAATCCTAGTAAAAATTGGGACAGTAGCTTACCGTTTGGCAATACCGTGATGTATCTCCAAAGTTCACGATGTATTCCACGTATCACTATTGAGAAAATACATGCCTGACCCAACGCATGTACTCACCTATGAAGAATTAGAACTGGAACCCGATCTCTCTTATTGCAAAGAGACCATCAGGATTCTTGATAAAACAGAACAAGTGCGGAGAAACCGGATGACTCGTCTGGTAAAAGTTCTACGGAGAAACCATAAGATGGAGGAGGCAACGTGGGAACCCGAGGAACTTATGATGAAAATCACCCGAGCCTTTTTATACAGTGATATTATATGAAATTGCGAGGAAAAAATTATTTTAAGGAGGGGAGAATTTAACACACCAAGCTTCCACGGTACGCTTCTCATTGAATAATACACTAGCATGTGTTGTACGCAACATCGAGTTCTAACACACACCACAACCATTCAAAGTAGTCGTTATGAATAGTAATACTAGCTTTTTAAAATTTTATAAATTTTATCATTCAAAATGGACTTCATTTTTGGATTCGGAATATCGAATTTATCCTAGGGTGAAATTTTGGACGTTTTTGGATAACTTTTATATTTTGATGAATAGTGAAACCACTAAGTGGTAGTTTAAAAACTAATTTTTCTTGTAAATGAAACATTACCACTTCTGTGATTTGATTTTCAAAAATCTAACATACATGGTTGTCATTAGGAAGTGAAATGTGGTTCAATGTGATTAAAATATTTTTTTTGGTGAATAGTACATTTTATGTTTTATTAATCACGATTAAATGTAATTAATGAAATTTAAGGTAAAAATGACAGTATAAAAATATGAAAATATCTTTACACTTGTCCTACACTTATTGTATGAGTCATGGCCGACCAATAAAATCCATTTGGTCAACTTGGGGACCCCATGGAGCCACTTGGGTATGAAAATGGCATTAATAACTTTTTATTTAAAGTAAAAATAAAATTGTCACAAACATGTGTTGTTTTACTAAAAAAATTATTACATGGAGTTATATAAGTTAATATTTCACCTATAAATATTCATTGGGAGGATAAAAAGATATCATACATCATGGTAATTTTTTTTTAATTTTTATGAATTAAATAAATAAATTTATTTATCACACCATGCTGATGGAGTGATTACCTCATTAATGAACTTTTTAAATAAAATGAAAAGATAATGTAAATAAAATACTTAAACTTGTCAACGACCAATTGTATGGGTATATATCTAACACTTATCAACATATCCTAGAAATATATAATTGTGGGACCTCTAAAATCCGAATAGCATTTCATAATAATTTAATATTTCATGACATTCCAAGAGTGCCCCTCCTCTCCTCTTATAAAAGGCCCCCAACTCTACCACCTTATTCACACCTTCAAAGACATTTGGCTCGGCCAAAATCTTCCCAAATACTCTCTAAAATTACTTCTCTTACTCATATAATCCTCACTTTGGGTAGAATTCTTTCCATGGAAGCCTTTGGATCAAATCATAAAAGAGTTACCTGATTTTAAGGTAATGTCTTCTCTTATGTTATTTTGTTTTATTTTTCTTCTCCAACCACTTAAAATCTTTTTATTCATTTCTTTTGTAACAAAACCAGTATATTAAATATACAAGGTTGTTTTTATGAGAAGGATTTTATTTACACTTACACACACCATCGTCTAATGGTTAAAGTGCATACTGTTTCTGTGTTTGGCGAATTTCTGCCTCACGAAACGATGATTGTTCAATATTCATTTAACACATCTAATGATGGCCATTAAGATGTAACTATATTTATATATGATATATATTATGTTTATTTTTTCATTATTCTTATGTATTTCTCATTTATGGCATACCTTTATGATTTCCATTATGGGTAAATGCGATAATTTCATTTTAGGAAGTGCGGACTACCACCCCCTCAAAGTGATTTGATTCGTTAATGCCATATGTGGGATGTATAAAGGATGGAGTAAATTATATTTTATATGATATTATACTGGAATTATAATATACCTTTATATCATTATGATTTCATTACATTATGTACGAAATAGAAATGAAAGTAGCTTTCATGCATACGTACGGCTTACCGTCTCCATGAACGGTGCACTTTCATTTCTTACCTCTAAATGTTACGTAATATTATGAATGAATGTATATACTGGATATATATGATATATATGATATCTAAATCATGAATATAATTATGGATATAATGGATATTTTACAACATGAACAACTTGTAATTATAAGATGTTAATTTTTGACTCAAGTACCAAAGATCGACAAAACGACTGTTATTAACATAAATAATTACATAATGTTCATAACATGGTAATAAGTGATATAAATGGAATAATAAGCTTTAAAAAGGTTCTTAAGAATTTATAAATTTTCTCTAGTTTACTATTCAGGAGGTTAAAGAACGGTCAAGTCAAGTCGAACACGAGGTAAGGGAACTTCTTACCCAAATTTCCATTCTTTGGGTTAATCTCCTACTTTCAAATTATTTCATGATATTATAATTTCCTATAATGTATTTTTACTTTCTTTATGTGTAATTGTAGTGAATAAACATTATAGATCAATTTTATTTACAAAATTATATTTGTAAGGGACTTCATCTCAATCTCCTTTCATTGAGGCATATTTTGTTTTATACACAAATTTCTTTATACGGTTAATAAACACCTTTCACTTTTACATTTATTCAAAAGGAATACTTTTATACGAATAATTTTACTAAACTACAAAAGGGAATGTTTTTTTGTCATACGTATGCGGAGATAATGACTTTTCCACCGCTGTGACCATTATTTGAGTTTCGACTTCCTCTACAAGCCATAAGTTTTTTATAAAAAATGAAAAATAAATACATTGTTTTACTTTTCTTTTCTATTGGTATTGAAAATGGGTTTGAAAATGTTTTTTTATATCAATGTGTTGTATTGATATCTTGTGATTTAAATGTGGAATTGTTATGTTTCTTTTATGCATGTTTTATGTGATACGATTATGTTATGGTTAATGATATGTTTAAAGCTATTCATATGAGTAATGCATTGGACTTAATAAGTGACGGGTGGAGCCCGCTATAGCTCCTCGATGCATCTGCAGGTCTCATGAGAGAAACTAGGGTCTTGGCACGAAGCCTTGAGAGAATCTTATTTGTAGTCTTGGCACGAGGCCTTGGCAATGTGGTTATGGTAGTCTGGCATTATGCATTAAATCATTATGAAAGTGGTTATTGATATTGCATGTGATTATTTGACAAGTAGAATATCCATGTGTGTATGTAATTGCAATTATCTCATTTTAATATGTCTATATTATGCTAAAGTTATAGTTTAAAAGGATTTTGTTTTAGTTATACATTGCCTTAAATGTTTATGTTTATTTATGAAAGCTTTCACTATATTGTTATCCTTACTGAGCATCTGAGCTCACCCCTTTCAATGTTTTAATTATTCTAGGATGTGAAGAAGTATTTTATTAATGACCTGAAAAGATAGTCAGAATGGTATATGAGTGTGGTCTATGGAGACCATGATATTGTATTTTTTCACTTTATGATGTAATGTAACTTTTATGAATCTATCTAGTGTTTCCAAGGCTACAAAACTAATCAGCCTTTCGAGACTAGATCTTTTGTGATCATTCCAATGCTACATAATAATGCACCGAATCTGGGTAACTGGTGTCGGGGTGTCACAATATCTGCTCATCATTCAAGGTTTACCAGAAAATTTTGGAGAAGTCATGAGTAAGACCTTGATATGGAATTTAGATTCATCACTTTTTATCACCCACTGATCGACGGTTTGTATGAAAGTAAAATTTAAACAATAGAGCATATGTTTAGATATTTTTATTTAGGAATCAATGGTTGTTGGGATCAACACATTCCCCATGTTGAGTTTTTCTTATGACAATTTATTTTACACAAACATTCAAATGACACCTTATGAAGCCCTCAATGGATGAAAATTTAGACCTCTAAAATTTTGGAATGTTTGTGAAAGATATATATTGGGACCTCGTATTGATGAAACAATTATAGAGAAGGTTAGATACATTCAATAACATATCAATGATGCTCAAAGTTCATGGAAAATTTATATTTACAATAATTCCACTCTCATACACTATTAAAGAGAAAAATCTTAATATTATTTTCATTTTTATATTTACTATATTTTCACTCCCATACACTATTAAATGTTACTCACCCACTAACTTATTCCCACCTCTCAATACCATTGGACCGTGAAAAACATACCCAAATATCTTTATATGTTCCCTCCATTCGTCTTAGAATAATCCTTTTGGGAATAGTTCCATTCAATGAATGATTTTGGTGCAAACCCAGAGGAGTTCCCCAAAGAATAGGTAACATCCTTCCACTAGCTCTTTTGTTTTATATTTATTATACACGCCTCAGTTAATATTATTTAATAATTATATAATAAACTTAGTATCTGAAATATTCAGATATGTTTTTATTAAAATGTTTATACATACAATAACACACACTTCTCCCTAATGGGTAATTAACAGAGCATTCATTTGTACATCGAAATAACGCTTCACGAAACGATGTTGCACATTTTTCCTTTACCACTTATGATGGTTGGAAATAATGATGGATGTAATATTTTTGTATTATTTATATCCTATTTATTATTTATCTATTCTTATATAATTATTATATAAAATATACTTGCATTCTTTCAAATTTTTCAATACGAAAACTTTATTTGTTGATGTGTGGACTAAAACCTCATCAAAGTGATGTGATTCATTCACACTTTACATAGAATGCATTAAGTTGGGATTTATTAGATGTGTATGACATATATTAAATTATAATTATACTATAATTGTGATAAATATAAATATATATTCATATATTTCATTTATATACATTCATTCAATAAAAATATTAAATAGAAATTGTGTTCATGCGTACGTACGACCTACTATCTTCATGAACGATGCATTCCATTTCATATTTATATATTTTATATATTGATAAAAATACACATATAATGGATATATATTATATTTTAATCATGTTTTTCATTATAGAAAACATTATATAAATGTATTGACAAAAAATATAACAAATAAACTCACACGAAAAAAACAATTTGGTTATTACCCAAAATGTAATTTTAACATTGAAATGTTATGAAATGGTTCATAGAAGAAAATAAGTAAATAATATATTGTATTATAAGATCAAATATGGTAATTTAAAATATTTAATATAAAAATATATTTATTATATTGTATTTTTGAATGTGTACGAAGATATTCAATACATAATGTATGAGAATTTCTAGTCTCACATTAATTTATGCGGGACTTATGCCCTACTCAACAATTGTTTCTTTTGTGTGATGTAAATTCATCCCATTAATGTATTATATGATTATTAATCATAAATTTATGGGTATTTACTTATACATTTTGTTTTCACTCTTTCATGGGGTTTACATCAGAAATGTTGCAAAATCAGTAATGTAATTTTGTCTCAACTTCTATGCTTTGAGACACAAGTTTTATTATACAACTATATTATTTTTTGATGAATATATACTATCCGTATAACATGTTATATCATGAAACTTTTTCTATTAATCATATCATAAGATTTATTTAATTTTATTCTCTCTTGTTGATTAGGATTTAATGTTACCAAAGTGGTAAGAGGTTATTGTTACAATCTCATTTTTTATTGAGAATACTTATGATTATGATTCCATTGATGAAATATTATGATTCATCTCTCACAAAAAAACATGAATATTATAATCATATGTTTATAAATGATATACTAATTTATTGGTACCAGTATAAAAATCTTATATACATAATTTATGTATGTAAATGCTTCCAAGATAATTTGACCTTATTAATCTTTTGGGTCAGAAATTTATTTAATTAGAAAAAAAGGATTTGAAAAATGTTCTCAATTTTTTTAAAAAAACAAATTTTTTTTTCATAAATTATCATCCAAAAAATTATTTAATTTTTTTTTACTTTAAAAAAAATGTATCAAACAACTGTTTATGTTTTAAAAATATTTATATTTTTAAAAAGGATATTTTACTCTAGAAATGTTTTCAAAATATATTTACCATATAATATGAAATAATTTGGATGATTTTCTTCATTATAGTGGATATAGCACGATGAAACTATTATTTTACTTTATTTTAATGGTTTATGTTTATGATGACTTGTTTTTTATGAAACATTATCCTCTTCTGTGGGTTATATGTGTTTGAAACCTACTTTTTTTTCTCAGGTTATACTGTGATAAAATGATTATGAAACAAGTTTCTTTTCCATTGGTTATGATATAGTGTAATTTTTATGATACCTTTTTCATTTCATGGTTTATGATATGATGTTTATGAAACACCTCAATTTTTATTGTTCATGATAAGATAATTTTTTATGATCTTTTGAAACATGTATTTACAATTTCATTATGTGATGAGTGTGACCCGTATATCCCTATAATAACTTGTGTAAGGATTATTATCTTACAAGATATTTATGGGAATAACGTAATTGGGATTTATCAACGATAAATTATGGGGAATCCAGATCCACTCTGGGATGATGGGGAAACCTGATCCCTCAAAAGGAATAGACTACAAAAGGATATAGTTGTGTGTCCGACTAGATGGTGTAGTCCCCATGAAGTGCCCTGATATGTTTTTAGCAATTATTATAGACTTATAGGGAATGATATTACTTGATTATATGTATTCCACATTTCCATGTATTATTACCATGTAATTTTTCATGGATTATTCTCTCAATTCCCTTATGATTCATGTCTTATGAACATCCAATATATATGGCATGACTATTGTTTATGATATTTGATATGCGGGGTCTGATCTTATATTTTCATGGTCATGTTATCAAACCCTTAAGATCATGATTATGTTCACATATCCCCATTGTTTACCCTTACTGAGCTTCTATGCTCACTCTTTTTTATGTTTCCATTCCCAAGGTTATGATGATATGTATGTAGAATGTTGTGTCTAATAATTGTGTCAGTCTTGAAGAAGCAATGGGGATATAATGTAGCTCCCTTATATAACAATTCTTATGTATCCATGTTTCCAATGGCACTAAACTAATAAGGTCTTCAAAATTTGTTTTGTGAAATTTATTAATTATTCCAATGAAAATGTGCTAATATTAATATATAAAATAGGGAGTCACTATATTATCATTTTTAAAATATTTAATTACTAGCATCATGATATAAATATTGTATATTTTTATTTTATATTATTCCAAAATAATATTTAATAATTATATAGGTGTGTTTTCTATTATAATAGAGTGGTTATTATTCTTAATTGTTAGATAAAATTCCAACGATCAAGTAACTATTCTTACGGTAAAATTACTATTCAAATGTTAAGATTTGTAACAGTAATATGGGTTTCCTAATTTCTATAAATACCATAGATTTAATTAATTATTAAATAATTTTTTTTCTCTCAATATTATATATTTTCATCTTTAAAATTCAAATTTCAGTATTAATATTTTTCTTCATTTCTATAGTGTTGTTTGCGACTTCAGTTATTCTATAGGATTAAGAAGATACTAATTTTTATCTTTTATTTCTCTTGTTTTCTATTTTTACACCATTGTAATATTTTTTATTTTAATGGACATATTTATTTTTATAAATATATTTTTTAAATAAATATAATAAAATATTATAGGTTCCATCATTTGTTGCATGTGATTTCCAATACAACACTAAATATGAAAAAATTATATATTCAAAAGGCAATTCCCACTCATAATGTTATATGCAAGTATAGACCAGTCTAACTATATCAGTTTAGGGAATAAATCCTTGAGGAATATCTCCTTGAATGCCTCCCATGTATGCACCCATGACTTTATATCGAACCATGACTACCCAAAACATCCTAGTGGTTCATTGAGTCATAAAGGATGAAATATTCGCCTTAAACAACCCTCTGAGTCCTCATGTAGTTGAAAATTTATTAAAAATTTCCATTCCAATAATTAACATCCCATGCAACACCAATTCCCCTAAAAATATAGAGGATTATTTTGATAAATGTGTCAGGGAAAAATTGATTATCCTTTTTAAACCTCCATCCATTTTACAAAAATCTATAACACTACGCGATTGGGTGGTCTTATGGAATTAACTATTAGAGTAGGTGTGGGAGCATGCTCAGGTGAAGACACCGACAAAGACAATGGTGTAACTGGGGGATCCTATCTAGTAGGATCAATCTTGTATCTAGGAGGGACGATTTTTTTCAAATGTTAAAGAATATTTAGAAATCATATGACAAATTTCTCATATATTATACTAGACAAGGCCATCTAGAAGTAAAGCTTTTAACCATTAATGAAAAAGAAAGATAAAGTACATCAGAGCGGCAGAGAGGGTCAAACAAACAAAAACTCCCTCAACCACCAAGAATAATTCTAAAGATCATAGTATGACATATCATTTCCATAATCACAGTCGCTGGTAGACTCCCAATCAGATTGAGATTTATCCTGATTTAAGACATTAAATATATTTCTACCCACTAACTTAGAAGACAGACAGGATGACACGATTTGGGGAACATTAGAATAATCATTACGTGGTCTCCTCTTTGAGGTGACAGAGGTGAACTATCCATCAATAATCTTATTTTCACTACTTATTCTTGAATCCTTATAAGAGGTATTCCCACCACTACCCGATACACTAATCAGGGTACCCACTTTTTCTTGTTCATCCTCAGAAACCTTTCCAAATTTCTCATGTAATTCAGATACCATTATAATCCTCTATATTTCTTTCCAGTAATCAATATGTTGTTGCACATCATTATGATGGGAGACATAAACTTGGGAGGTATCATGGGTAATCATTTCTAGAGTCTATATATGGGTGTAATCAATAGGGGTAACCTCTTAAAACTTGTGAGACCGAGTATTAAAGGGTCCAAAATGAGCCTCCTTCAGATATACATCGACATGATACCCGTTTCTAGGGTCAGATTTCCCAGCAATTGGGACATCAGCAACAATAGGAACTATCCCATTTAATGAACCACCGAAATGATAAGTATAATTTGAAAACATCGAGTTCTTCACCTAGGAATTCCTACAATAAAGATATGTTGAATGACCTCTCACTCCACTTTCCACACAAGAAACATTCTTTCAGCATAACTCTAAAGAGTGTCCAACTACTATACATTCATTCCAAAAAAGAGTTTTTTTCATACTCGATATCAATTTGAATGTTGTTAGAAGGGGTGGAAAGAGATACATTTTCAATCAAAGTGGAGATAAGATCAACCTCAACCAACATCCTAAAAATGTGACCAAATTGTACATCATCAGTCTCATTCTCAAGTCGAATCAGAGTACCTATTTCAATGCCAATATCATGAAAAAATATTGGAATCTGGAGGAACCAATTGAGTCCATCAAGGCGAATCTTAATCCGAGAGAAGACATTTATTGCACATGAGATATTGAAATCCAAAGACCATTACTAAAAACGAAGCCAACCAGGTTTCAGAAATAGGGTTCCCATGCTCCATGCTCGAAGCTTCAAATCATCAGATAGAAAAAGGAGATGAAAAAATCCTCAGCCAAGGTAAACACATTTCTAGTTAGAAAACCTCCATAAAGGGTAGATTCTGTGTATGAAATCTTCATGTTTCCATAGCATTGAAGCTTTAGGAAGAACAATAGGTGAAATAAATTAGTTTATAGCAATTTACATTCTTTCAGTAAGTGCTGCATGGTTGGCTTCAGTGTAAGAGAATGACCCTTTACGAAGAATTATTTTAGGACATGATTCCTCGAATAGCACCAACAAACCAGCTCCAACCGGATTCAACTCTGTAGTTGATTTCCCCACCACACTAGAGTGAGAACAAATATTATCCACATTGTGGGGAAGATCCAATAGCAACGCATTTGTCCTCTCCACAACAATACCCCGACCAGTTGACATCTATGAATCACTGCACCGCATGAAAGTCTTCAAAGATGCAATGGATCATTGTGCTTTCTTGGCAGATCATACGCAAAGACCCGATGCTGATTGCAGATAAGCTGGGTATGTCGGCTTCACCACAACTGTAGTGTTGCAAACTTCGACAGAAGACCGAGGGTTGAAAACATCAACGAAATCCTGAGGGCCAAGAGTAGACTTCGAGGATGGGATCATCGACGCCACACCTCCAGGAGAAGTGAGTCGATTGAAGACAAGGAAAAATAGAAGAGCCATGGAAACCCCTAATGTCCATCATGGTGGTAGGGTACTCCCGCATCCCGTAGTGCCATCTCTATACATATTTCTCATATAAATGAATAAATAAATAATAAAGAAAACAAAAGTAATTACTACTAGAAGACCCGACCTAAGAGATACATCCAAACAATGTATAACACACATAGTTCTACAAAAGGATCAATCCTAATCTTACATACCTTCACATTAGTCATAATCATATATAAACCACTAGAATAAATAATAATGATCAACTAACTAACTGTAAATATGATATATCAAAAATGTAACGAATGAAGTTATATTAGTTCATAGTTAGAAAAAATCAAGGAATTTAAATAAATAACTACCTTGCATCACTCAATAGACACATATATATGGAATGTGATCATACATGACTATTTGTGATGAATGAATGTAAACCAATACTATTAAATTATAACATAAATCCAAACAACATTAACATAGAGGTCCTTTACTAATAGGTTTTATAGGGAAATGGAAAATCCCCTACCTAATTTTTAAAAAACCGTTCCATTTTCACCCATGAACCTACAATAATAATAAATAAACCTCATGGATTTTATTCCAATTTTAACCCCCCTTCCTGAATTACGATATTTGAGATGATGTACCGCATATCCTCATGATCCTCCCCATATTTAAGAGGATGGAAAATTGCATTTAGGATCTAACGTTTTGTGAGGAGACTATACCCATGGTAATCATTTTCATCATAAAATAATATAACATAAATTTAATAAAAATAAACCATGAACTTGCAGATTATATATATGAATTATAACATATGTTAATACAAGTCACATTAGTATAATAAAATTGAATCCGAATGTGGATGGTCTAAAAGTTCAACTAGAATATATAAATAAAAAATATATAAATATAATTCTACAACAATACGGATTCTGTCATGACATCATATATATCTCCCAACTCCATGATCCATAATAACCTAATGTATGGCCATTTCCCTGTATCTGATCATTATTCATGATGTTTTTACATACACCAATACGACTATAATGAGGTTTATTATTAACCAATTATGACAGCACAATTTCATCCTTATCATAAGTCCAAATGTATATATATTTGTAATTAATTTTGGAGTAGTAAATGTGCACAAAATTTGAAAACCAATAATATACCAAGTGATAATGTACTAAAACGTTTTGATGAACACTAGCTGTACTTTATTCTGTTCCATGTTGAAAGAATATCAAATGTAGTTTATTTTATGAGTTTGATAATTCAATGAACCTACATCTAACTTTAGGTAAAATGAATTTCCAACCATTTTCGAACAAATCCGAACATACAATTAAGGGAATTAGTCGCCCATTCCTTGAGAATAACATATATCCATGGATGGTATTCATGCATGGAATGCTCAAAAAATAAACCCTCTCTAATGCATGAGATTGTTTTCCATAATTATATCATACTGACTTATATTGAAACAGCTACAATGGTGTATGAAATATCCTTAGGCTAATCAGGAAAAGTTTATGTAAAACCATCATACACATATCCACCTATAATTAGCAATGTCACAGGTACCCCACCTCTAAAGAGTTTTCTAAATCTATCAAGGCCACCTAAAATGTTATATACATAAAAATCAACCCGATATGAAAAATTCCATATATAATTATTAAAATATCAAGAAAAATATATCATAATAAGTAACTCCACATGCTATAAATACTTTATAGGTATGGCCCAAAATATTAAGTAATAATCCTAGAATATTAAACATTATATAACTATTAAAAACTAAAAAATTAATATATAACATAGAATGTATCAAACAATATATCATCACTTGTGTCTCACTAGAGGACCCAGAAATTTTAATAATACCTATGATGAAATGATATCTTTCCCAGAAATATAAAAAAACCAACCATGGAAACAAATTCATACAATGATCCCTGTTGATAAAAACTTCCTACCATTAACATGTTGAAGCTAAAATCCAAGATCTGTTGAATAATGACAACTTGACCATGATCACTCACCATTTATAACTAGAATAATATCTAATTCATCATAATAGAGACTCTAGAATTAATACAAATAAGAAGAGTTTATACCATGATATGGAATCCACATCGACATTAAAAAATGATTTTTCAACAATAGTTCTTATTAGATTTATTCAAGACTGGGAACCAAAAATAATGATAAAAAATTGATCTATCCACAAGAAGAAAATTTCCATAAAATATATATTAATATCCATAATAATAGCCCACATATCATACATCTATGATCTATTTAATTTAAATAAAAATTAATTGTCTTAGAACTGGTAGATCTAACTGCAAATAATGTCTAGATCAATCTAGACATCAATATGCTAATAGGAGTGAAAGGGGAGGCATAGAGAATTATGAGAGAGCCCCCTAGGAGGCTATTGATATATTACAATTATATTTGGGAGATTATTATTTTAATAATCCAATTGGTGTAATAGAATAAAAAAATTAATTACTCCCAAATTTTTCATCCACAAGTGTTTCTGTGTACTTAGAAGAAGGCCAAGAATTATACCTCATCCACTAACCAATGAATGAAACGCCACTAATTGGTTTGTGGGACCTGAAAAAAATCATATTCCACTTCTCGTACCATTTTCTAGTTGGCGCATTCGAATATCCATCCAGTGGCCTAATTTAATCCATCAGGAATCCCACTAACTCTCCAACCTCTACAGCATGAACTCTAAGACCTCTATGTATATAAATATCCTATCTATATGAGAAAAAATATCTGGATGGGTCATAATTATAATAATATAAATCATTGATATTCATATATGTTAGGTGTTTCTATTTGATGATATATTATAGGTTGATGTGCATCATCCGTGAGTGTAACATAAGATATAGATCTATATGGATCATACATGGACTATTGTAGAAAATACCCAATCAAATAGATTCTTCAGTGATCATTTAAGGAAAAAACACTATATAATTTATTTACTTCCTTGTGTTGATTCTATATACTCAAATTTTGTTTCTTAAAATAGTACCACTTTTTTCTTCCTTTACATCATACAAACATCCATTATTCTGAATACGAACAAAAACATTGTGCTTCTTATCTATGTTTCTATATCCCATTAAATTTTTTCAGTCACAAAACCCTGCAAGGGTTATATATTTTGAATCACATGGAAATATATTTAAATCATTTGTGATTTCATGGGATACCCTTCATAAATATTCATTTTTATTTCCATGGATTTGAAATGAAATTGATCACAACTACCACTATACAAATTTTTCAAGTTGAGTATATATCCATGAATAAATCGTGATACCTACCAATAATTCAAATAGATCAATTTTAAATTACATGATCTCATCTCCCACTTCAAATACTCCATATATGGATAATTTTATGTTCCCAAAAAAATTTGTTGACATAGAATTTCATCTGAATATTACAAATCAATCAACCACTTTTTTGATGTAGCCCCTTTAATATATAACGAAACTCCAAGTTTACATATCTCATTCAAACATAATTAAGAATATTTTCTTTACAACACCATGATCCTCCATCATAAATATACCAGATATATTATCCTTTATCATTTAAATCTTCATAATGTCCTACCCACTATAATAATTCTATAAATACACATAATAAAGATAATGAAACTCCAACCCTTGAATTTCATCTGATAGTAATAATTATCTTTGTTCCTATCCATGAAACATTTATCAACCATGAAAGTATCAAATTTTTTATTCCAATATCATAGTGTCTTCTTTAGGGTAAAGTATCTTATATTCAACTTTCACACAAATTATATATTTTTGTTCTCCTAGAAACTATCTAGTTTCATTATATACATTGATATATTATTATCACCCTGATGTAATGTTGTCATTACATTAATTTTAACTTAGTGAATGTCCTTAATATAATCTATAATCAACACTTTATTTATTGACGAATTTTTAGATACAAATGAGAATATTTTATGGATTTTAATACATTCATTCTATTGAATCCATTGAAATCAATATGTACCTTGTATCTTATTCAACAATTATAATATTATTTTAATTTTAATGATGAATTTTTCTCCAGTGAATTATTCCTATATGGAATCCTTGTTTAATTTTATTTTCCTTAATATTCTAAAGAAGATGACTATTCTTACTTAGATAACATCCAATTTTTGATGTGACTATGTGTAATCACTTCTTCGTGGATTTTGGATATACTCCATCAATTAAAAGTATTATGTTCATGTAAACTTCAAAGCCATTGAAATAGTTTCTATAATCTCATAGATATTCAAAATTAATCATTTGGTTCTTCTATTATAGGCTCTATAACATATGATTATATATAATGAGTTGTCTCAAAATTATTTTTTTATGATTATCATATGTCCCTGAGTTATTTTATATATAATCATCTTATATAAACTATAGTGTTCCTATTGAACTATTTATAATATCAAGATCGTTTATCCAATCAATAATCCAACTAAAATAAACATGTATTTGGAATGAAAATTCACTTTTTTCTTAGCATTAGATTCATATAATTAATTTTATTTCTATAATAATTTCATCTCTAAGAGAAATTTTTTCTCTCTAATGATATTCATGCATTCATCATCTCAATGTTAGAGTCTATTGATTTTTACATATCCCAAAATTAAAAATTTATAATACATAGATTTGGGCTTTTACCTATCCTTGGAATCAATGTCGACATTGGGGATGATCCCCATTGATTTTAGGTGGATAAATAATGTTCATTTCCTCAACCATATATTTTCTACAATTTTCAATTCCATAGGTGTGGATAGGTTTCTTTGAAATAAGAACACTGCACAATTCATTTCTCCAACCAATGCTTCCTTGGGAATTAATGAATGTAACCCCATATGACGTGAATTTTCCATTAATATATTAGTCACCCACTCTATAATAATATTCTTATTGGGTAAACCATGAGCAATCCTATATCGTCTAATCCCTTTATTCTGATGGATGATTGGAAAAATCTATTTGTTATACTCACAACACTAATCAAACCTTATATATATAATATTTTATCAAGATTAATTTTATACCATGATTTTTCACTAATGAATCAATATGAACAAATCAGACATGAGTTATATAATGTAAACAAACACATTTAATAAATTATAATCAGTGAAAATTATGCATTATATTGACTCGTTTTCAACTAGACCATTGAAGGTCCCCAAACATCCAGTTGAACCAGATTTAACATCCATGATCTAGGATTTAATGCATTCAAGTTAAATAACCCCATTATTTTGTTCATGATTATACACTATTTAGAACTTAAAAACTATATTTGATCTTGTTTCTTTTAGAACCATCATATTGTTCTCACTAAGGTTACTTCAGTGATAGTATAACAATTAAGAACATTTAAAAGTTGTAACATAAATATTTTAATGATCCATAGGATCTTATAGTCAGATAAAATGGTTTATACATTACCCATATAGATGCTACTAAGGATACTTGATTGATATTTGAAAATTTGATGGAAATGTGTATTATCCACCCAACCTCATCCAACATTCATATTAAAATTATGTCCATCCACAAATATAGGTATGTGTATGACATCATTAAACATTATAATGATTCTATTTTATAATAAATGTTCACATATCCATTCACCAAAAATTCATGATCTACATCACTTGCCAAGTGAACTATGTTTAATATTTTTCATACATTATTCATCATAAAACCTTTATATAAATTAGATTGAAATGTTTCCACTAAATCAATAACCCATGATTCTATTATATAATTGACACTAAAAACATGTATTTATTCACTATAATTTATTTCATGGAACATAAAATTATTGAAGGAATGATTATATAATTTTCCCTATGATTTCTCAATTAATTATTTAGATTACATATATTTCTGGAATAAACCCATAGAAGGCCAGGTAATGCCAACTATCTCTTAATTAACTCTTTGCACATATCATCCATCTTCCACCAACGTCTCTATTGAGGTGACCATACTATCAATTTTTCATTTATTATGTTTTGAAAAGTCTCATGGAGATTCATTCGTAAGATCTCTTAAATCAGGATGAGATTAATTTCATACTAAAAATGAATTCATATATACTTTAATTATTTCTTTTGAATTATACAATTTAATCCCATGTTTTCAATAAGGAATATAACATCAAAAAATACAATAAAAAATGAATAAATTTATACATTACTGATTTGAGTTGACATAAAAAAATTTAATGTCATTCAAATAATTCAACATATATATACATTTAGAAAGTCTTATACTAATAAAACATCACATCATGAACACAAAATTTAGAACTTCTAAATTATCAGACATGTTTGTTTGGATATGAATAAGCTCCACCATTAATTTCACCTATTTGATGTAAAAAATTACTTTCTAATCAAATGAAATTCTATTCAATCCACGCACATTATTTCCAAATTGTTCCCATTTTTATTTATCCTTATTCTTCAATATAAATAGACTCAAGAAACATTCAAATACTTTTGAATGATATTGTATTACTTTTATACTATCCAAAAACCGAAAAATTTGTTCCATTGAACCTATCTACTGAAACCGTACCCAGTTCATAATCAATACATTCTAATGACAATAAATTTTATATTAAAACCTAAATAATTTCATGGAAAAAGAATATTACCTAACAAACCACTGTGTTTTGTAATGAGAGTAATGAAAACAAAGCTTTATTTCCACTTGTATGAAATGAAAAATATTGTTCGACTAAAAGTTAACCCATTAGACATTAAGTATAAAAAAATATGTTTTGGTAAGTTAATGGATTAATTAGGCCATATGATCAGAATGTACCCTAACATAGGCAGACTTTTCTCCCAATATCATTACACCAACATATTACTCACACACACTAAATAAAAATAACAACAATAAAAACATAAAAAGGAAATAAGTTAATTTTCACAAAATTATTATTTTTTGTTCAGGCATAGGTCTAACATCCCAAGGATAAAAATCGTACTATTTTTATTTCTTTATAAGTTAAAAAATATTAAAAATTGATTGATAATGGATAGTCAATAATTTGAGCAATCAATGTAAATATAGTATATTAACACATTGGTCTCAGATCAATATATTTAGTGGTGCCATGATGGTTAACCAGTTAAACAAAATTATTTATTTTATGGTGGTGGAACAATTTATCTTGAGGAACAATGAATGCTTGTATTAGCTTCAAATTTGACTAAATTATTTCAGTAGTTTGAACATGTTACAATTTTGTTTCTCTAGAGTACTCCTATATTCCACCCTTTTTTACAAACATTAATGAAATAAAAATAATGTATAATAGGTTCCCTAAAGCTATGCATAAATACATCATTTCATTCATTCAATGAACTAAACATCACAAGTCATAGTGATTCAATTCCATAATCTATATGAGTTCCCAATATGAAACAATATAATCATCGGGCCTGAAAATGTTTTATTAGGTTTCTAATTCCATTCATCTGAATTAGAATGTGTGAACTAAATTAACATTAATAAAATATATTCCACCATAACAAAACCTTACACAATAAACTCACCTCTTCATAAAATAACATTGTTAAAATAATTAATCCTTCACATCAAATATTTATCATTTTCCAATGAAAACATCCAAAAGTATATCAAAAATTGATGACATAATTTTCATACCCAAAAATTACTCCATAATAAAATCTACTAAAATGGATCATATGAAAATATCATAATAAAAATTTTATATAATTTGTTAACAACAAAACACCATGAGGCACAAATCATTGTAATAAATAATCACACCTAATCACACACTATATAATCGTTGTTTATATGAATATATGATGTACAAGACACTATATTCCTATATATTCCTAATTATACATCAATAAATCTCACTAAAGGCTAAGATAATGTAATTGAAAAAGAGAAACCCTTCAATCTTAGCTCACAAACTCTCTTACTCAAACATCATTTGGTAATGGAATATTTATTCTTAATGATGATGGTTAGATATGTTTAGTAATATACAAATTGTGTCCAAATGATAAAATATATTTGCATAACACTTAATCAATAAACCATACCATATATATATAAATTTTCAATGAATCGTCCCAGATTTACCCCATAATTGAAGAAACTTGTTATTATCCTCAATCATATTCCCACTGATTACCAGAGGCTACCAACATGTGATGAGGAATTATGATACTCCATAGAGGTAATGATTTATCTCATTTAAACAAATTAATAATTAATTTTCCATTGTAATAAAGAATAACATATTGAAAACGAAAACATATATATGTGTATGTTAATATAAAATTCCGTACTATAATAGTGAATATGTTTAATCCAATTAACAATAATGAAATAATGAAAAAATAGAAAATGTTCCCAAAATGGATGATATCCTTCACGCATCACTAATGATCAATCTCAAATATTCATACATGAATAATTTTCTATTAATATTGAACCCATTACTATCACCATAATTTTACTATAATTTAAATACATGAAAATATACATGTATATGAATTATAATGAATATCAATGGGGGGATACACATATCTGTGTGAATTTCATCGATGGATTCTATAATAGTTCTATATAATGATAAAAAATTCATTTTATTTTGATGTAAAACTATATAAATACAATTTTATATTCTATGGGAAACAAATATCACGAATAAAATAATTTTATTCCATTCATAAGAGACTAGTATTGTTATTTAAGTAAAATAAATTACATTAGTGTAATAAAATAAACAAATTATTAATTAATAAAATGAAAATATTGTAATATATGATAAAAAATAATTCATGTAATTGTGGAAGTATACCATGGTTCTATGGTAATGAAACATTGGAATCCCTTTGGAGTGAAATTCCCTTATGGGTTTTTATGTTTTTTTATAATAATTAGGTCTCTATTTCTTTAAATATTATCTAAATTCGAGTGACATGGCCTCAAATATTATCCACATTGAAATTTATTTTCTCTAATTAATATCCACATAGGATAACCATGACCAAATTTTAGTTTTATACCCAAAAAAAATAGTTATTAAACTTTATATGTACTTCAAATAGAGGTAATTATAATACGAATCATTAAAAGCACCCACAAGTCTACCAAAAGGATTCCATTAATCTAAGTATTTTAAACAATTAAAATAAATCAATTATTGTATCCCATACTAGATACAATATATATCCATCCATAACATTATATAAATACCTATGAAAACAATATTTTAATATTAACATAATCCAATTACACTTGATGAAACACATTTATCCATTCCAATGAAAAAATTATTCTAAAAATCCATTATAATACAACAATTTCATTTTAAATATTAAAAAATGGTTATTTATTGTTATTTCTAAGTAATTATTTATAAAACTAAAGTTGGAATTTTTCCAAACACTGTGTCTGAATTATATTTCATAAATTGGATTTATTTATTTTAAAAGAGTTCATTTTAAATAGAAAGAGTTAAATAGAATAAGTAAATAAAATAATTAAAATAAACCCTACTACTTGAGGATTATTAGATAAAACACAACCAAACAAACTGGAACAATATTGTCCAGTATTGACAACTAATAAACAAATAAAATTAAAGATTTATCTAATGAAAGAATAAAGTTACACCAGGGTGTGACTGTTAACATACTAATCATTAATTTAATTGTTCATTACTTATCTATAAATTGAGTGTATGGTATTATCCATGATCACACCATTGATTCTAGGGAAAACCCCTCTCCAAAATTAAGGATTTTGTCTCCCCTTGGAAAACCCCCATTAAAAATACACTTAAAAAATTATAAACTAGATATCATAGAAATGTGTCTGGGGATAATAATAATGGGTGGATTAAAAATGGGGAATTAAGAAGAAATAATCTATTCTTAGTAGATTTAATAATATAATGAATAAGATGAATAAGGGGTGATAAAAATGTCTCATTTCCTCCGTTTTTTACATGATAGACACAAGAGGTGAAGTCTCTAATTTATTATTTCCACTTATCTGACGCTATTTATTCAAGGATTCAATAGGGGAGTCTCTATGTGTTCTTTTTCCCTTATGAGTTGAAAATTTTATAATAAATTTTAGGTTTCAATTATTCAATCAGTAGAATTTTTTTAGATATTGGGAATGGAATTATGACGGTTAGAAACCCTAAAAACGCCGAATTTAAACATGGTATGATGTTATATAGTTTTTTTATTAGGAATGGAGAGAATCATGGGGGATCAAGGCTTCATTGTTTAGTTTTTAAAAAGAAATAATGGGTGGTATGTCTTGTGCATGTTTAGTGAACACTGTGTACCCCAAACATCCACCCACTATTACAAAGTAAAATGGTTTGAGAAAATATGGGGGAAGTCTAGGGAAACTATGGGAGTGTATGTTTTAAATTGAGGACATGTCATATAGTCAGTGTATGATTAATTAAATAGTGTGTCATGATCATGTGATGCTTGTATAATGAGGTATTTCCACAAAAACAATTAGAACACGGTTTGGAAAACAATGGCACCCAATCGAAAAGGTATTTTTCCCATACAATGTTTTAAGAGGGAAACCACTCCTTTTCTTCCTCCCGAATCAAAAATAGTCATGGGGATCTCACCATATTATCTTATTGAACCTCCTTTGATTTTGGATGTTTTTAGGAACTTTCTATTGATTTTGGTTGAGTCTTATTTTCCATTGGCCTCTTTTCTTCTTCCCCATATTTTTTAATAAGGTCTATTCTCCCAGTTTTTGGATTTGGTTTCCATTCCACTGGATCATGTTGAAATTTTATTACCACAAAATGGAATATTCTCTTTTGAGGAAGTGGACATCTAATTATTATATCTACACTTTTTCCCATGTTGTTTCATTACTGCAATTTACTATAGTGATTTTTCAAATGTTTATATCTAAACATAAAATAAATTATTATTTCTCTTAACACCTTTGGTTTGGGATTTTGTTTGGATTGATATTTGGGGAATTTTTTGGTTATAGTTGAAAATTTGGTCTAGTTTTTGATTCCACAAGGTCGAAAAGTAAGAATGAAATATTCTTATATAAATAAAATATTTTAATTAATTATATTTTTTGTTAATACTTATTTAATTATAATTTTATTATTGCTAATTGTGTTGGTTTTGGTGTAATACATTACCTCAGATGTCTTCTACAAAGTCGTATATGCATAGGTAGGTTATGGTAGTAGTTATTGGCCCTTGGTGACGTTAAAAAAATACTCAAATGATGTAGGTTTTCATTGGTACTTTCTCTATGTCTCTATTCTTTCATTTTATGTGCCATGTGTTGTGTGGGATCACAAATTTAAAAGAATAATTTTTTGTCAAATTTTTATTTTAATCCATAATAAATTTTAAAACAAAATAAAATATTTTATTTACTTTAAATGGAATTTATAAATTAAAATAAAATTGACTATTTAAAATAACTGAGTGCCAAGGGTCACACACAAACCATATGTACTAACTAGTCGCATTTGTCGTCGGTGGTTATGACAGGGACCTTGTATACCAACCACGGTAATATTAATATATATATTATTAATATATTATTACTATTGATTAATTATATTTTGAAGTGTTAAATTTATTATAATAATATTAGGTAATTTTTTAACAATCCCAATTGAAGAAGTTTCCAATGGGGTTAATTTGTATAACTGAAAAAACTAAATTGTTCTATTATTCAAGATGCACCATGAACCTATATCCCAATGGTAGGTAGTTATTAGAAAATGGATTAAACAACACATAAGAACTCATAATAGTTGATAGGATGGATTTTCAACGATATCTCATCATTTTTAAAATAATTATTGCCTGCTCTAGGGTTCTCTTATTGATTTAAGACATATTCATGAACCCATTATTAAATCCCTATTATAAAAAGTGTTCAACCATATATTATCAATAAAGTATTGACACCTATTGGATTTATAATCATTGGTTTGTAATAAATTTTCTTTATCGATGGTGCCATTTCGATATAGAATTGATATTGTTTTGTTGTTTATTTTCATAATACTGGGTTTAATCCCTATAGTTGGGCGCCCTTTAATTTTTCACCATCTAGTAAAATGATAGTTGTTTAGATTATTAGATCATGCTCATAATATGAGATTCCAATGTGTCCTTATTTTAGGAATCAAGACCCGTGTAATTTGGTGCCACTTAATTAGAAAGACCATAACTTCTAAAGTCATATTATGAGGACCAGACTGTGCAGTTTAAGGTCATACAACAAGGAAATCATGGGGAAACAATCTAGTAAGAATTTATGAGGGATTTAAACTGAAGTGGACTTAATGACTTGGAAGGAATATGGCCCTCCAGATTTAATATTACCCCACTTGGAATGTGTCACCGATAACATTAGGGAAAGTTTGTAGTGTTTTTTTCAACATAACGAAGACTTCCTAAGTATCCCATTAAAACAAGAATAAAATATCACATAGATAAAATGGATTGTGGTTTAAAACTATAGATTAGGAACAATGTTTCTTCATCAACAATATTATATATTTGATGTTTTACTTCCAGGTAATATGTCCATTTGAGAGGATGGTATCATTGTTTTGGGGATTATATATGGTAGGAATCTCAATGTGTCATTTTATCATGTTTATGAAATGATATTCACTAACTTCGTATCCCATGTGAATAATGATCAGTCTAAAAAAATATATATAATAAGATCATTAAATCCTCACAATATTTTTTCTCTATTAGGATACGATAATGAGGGTATTGAACTTGGGGGAATACCCTGTAAGAAGTAGTAGGGGATTACATCACAATGGATTCTTTAATGAGGAACCCTATACCCATCTGTTGGTATATGATGATAGGGTCATGATTGGGAAGTTAGGTATAGAAAAGTTATTAGTTGTGCCCATATCCTCTTGTATTTACAAACCTCATAAATAAAGGATTTGGTATCCATATGGGTATAACTTGATTCTTTTCACATTTCGGTAGTAGTTGTTACAGCTTAGCTTGAGAATCCTTCAATCCTAATCCCTAATGAAGAGATCCTTATTACCAAAGGAAATTATTAAGAACAACCATATGAGATTACAACATATTAAGTAGGATAAATTTATGAATTGAGTTACCAAAATAATTTATAATTTAGAGGACACACAATTGTGCTATGTGATTTGATCATACATATCTAGAGGTTTCAGGGGAGGTATTGACTTTGTCCCCTTAGGATGAAGAATTCGTGAATGAAAGTGACCTACCATTAATGATATGAAAGAGGTATCAAAGGGTGGATCAATATGTTGAGTATTTCATGAGCTAAAGATTGTATAATTTACGGTGTACGTGGTAATTCTAGTGGTGTTTCACTATGGTAATTCTTTGGTGGGTTGACGATGATTCGTGCATGGTGGATATATGAGATTTGGAGAATCCTCATGCCTGGTGGTCTTGGAAGAGCTGTGTATGACACATAAAATGTTTACATGAGAAAGATGATTATTCCTCTTGGTCCGTGACTAATGTTGGCTAAACTGTTTGGATGAGGCCATGATATAACCTCCAAGGGTGTCCTTAGGTGTCTTTGGAGGACTTGCACACAATATTAAATCTATAGAAGGGCCCTTTATCCTAATAGTTTCAACTAGTGGAATGGTTCCTATCATTTTTATGGTATTAATGATATGTAGGTATCATAATCCCCCAAAAATTGATAATTCACTCATATTTTGAAGTTTAAAGGAAGTACATGAGTGTTTGGAAGACATAGGAGAGAGACATTGTTGAAAAGAGCTTCTAGTAGTAGCTTTATTATTTAGTCATGTAAAATTTGGATCCCAATGGTTTTATTTTTTAGAGAATATTTCGAAACTAGGGAAATGAGATCATATGAATATTCCCAATTCCTATGTGTCCCATGAATAACCGTTACATAGATAGTGGCTGCACATGTATTGTGGTACATATTGGGCATGTTAAAGCCTCTTAGTGCGCATGTGTGGCCTATACAAGATCTATTTCAATGAGCTCTTTAAATATCACTTATCATGAACTATTTTATATATTTTATCATAAATATATTAATCCCCATGTAAAAAAGAAGTGTCAGAAAATTCTAACTTAGGATTGTGTATGATTGGATGAGGATGATATGATCTTATGGTAGAGAGTAAATTAGATGTTGATAAATTCTTCATCAGTATTTTCCATGTGATTTCATTCCCTAGGGTTCTACTAAATCATCTCTACTTACATATTGCATGATTGAGAGAAGAAATAAGGATAAAAGATGTCCAAAAAATAGGTTATTCATTCATTTCCTTCATGCTGATCTACCACACTAGTCGATCATACAAGTGATTAAGTATATATAAATTTATTATCCCATTTTATTAAATCATCCTCATGTTAACTTGACTGGTTTTGTCTCACTTTTGTAGTCTTCAATGCATCTATCTCATGCACCTACTTCTTCCTAGTCATCTCACCAAACCATGTTATATAATTTATAGATATCCAAGGTGAGATACTTTTGGAAAACCCCCTTGAGTGAGTGACTAGCATCAGGTCACTTAAGTGAGTGACATGCTTGAGGTTAATTGTGAGAGTGACATTCGAAGGTTCAACCCTTTTTTAAATTTATCTTTTTAAAGAAAACTAAAAAATATGGTCTTAATGCTAATAAACATTATAGTGATTAGTTTTTTATTTCCATTATAAAATAAAAGATTCACTGATGAACAAGCTAGTACACATGTGAAAAAAATACTCAAAACCGATGAGAAAAATTACTATGACATGTGCATCCCTACACTTTTAGACTTATAAAAATAGATGAAGATATACCAAAAAGATATGGGATCAAATACAAAATTATGACCATACTCTTCAGAAAGATTCATTCATCCCAAATCCACATAGTTATTTACCCGATTTGGGGTTCCTAGAGTACACCAATTCTACCATTTCCAAAATCACTTTTAGTTTCATGTTCATCAATGAGGGAACAATAAGCTCCACAAGCCTCATTCATCACATTTTATGTTGTCTAGATTTTAAACCTCATACTCATGATTCAACACTACGCTACTATATTTCAATCATTCAAGATTCAATGGTGGATCAGTCAAAAGGCTGAAAGAAAGATTAGGAATTCCTTTATAGAGGGTGATTCCTATTTGAATGGATTTGGAAATACATGGTGAACCAAACATGTATAAAATTTGGAAATGGGATGAAATTATTTTTAATTTATGTAGCTATTTGAGTGTCTGATACATATGTGTCCCATAATTAAAACACAATACCTATGCTCTTGATCTAATGGATCCATTAGATAAATACATTAAATCTATCACACAAAGAAGTAATAATTATTTTATTAGAAGTCCAAAAGAATTTGGAAGTTTCTATTCATAGAGAATAGTATGAAAACTTTATTCCATTGAAAGAAGCATGTGATGAATTTGAAAGGAACCTGAATGTTGACTATGACCTATTAATGTTTATGTATAAGGAGATGCGGGAGGAATCTCTCCCATGGATTGTTGTTCATTCTGAATTTTTTATGGATAACTTCATAGAGAAACAACGAGAGGGTCCTAGTTTCCAACTCCCAAAAGGATGTCATTCATTTTAGAAGTTGGTCATTCATGGTAATTATTGGCTTATCTTAGGGATAGGCTATTATGATTGATTTTTTTATTTAGTAATGTTAGATGTCTTTATGAGAACCTGCCTTTCAGGCTTCCTTGAAATGGGGATGAGTACCTAGAAGACTCTAGTCCGTGAATATATTGGCAGTTTGATGCCATAAACATTTTTTATAGTGGCGAAATCAGAATAATTAATTTAAATTAGGTTGGTTCTCCCAATTTTAAAAAAAATTATTAGTGCATACTATATATATACACATGAAAGGACCTATACATAATTCCAGGGCTATTTCAAGTTATTTGTGGCTAAATTATGGAACAATTAGGCTAATATTCCAAGAAGAGTCGATTCAATGTCCTTAATGGCTATATTTAAAATTCAATTCAGGATAATTCTGGTATTAATACGTTATATCTAAATTATGGTGAAGCTATAAAGAATATAATGTTTATTGAAGAGTTTAACAACTTCTAATATGGTTGTCTGACTATCAGAACTCTAATTAACAAAGGTTAAGGTGATGATTATCTAAGGTCGTGCATGATCACGTTTAGATATAGGATGATGGAAACCTAGATTGATATGAGGTCATTTGAGAATCATAATATCTGTATGAAATTTATCAGTATTCCAAGTGTCTGGAATATCCAAATGTATCTCCCACACAAATGGTTTATTTGAGAAACACCAAATGGTGGCATGATATTTATAGATCCTCATGGAATCATTGGTATCTAAAATATAGAATAATCTACCTATACAAGGTGAATCTATTGGGTTAAATTCCAAGTATTCTAATGCTTATATTTTCACCAACCCTCATAAGATGTTGAAAATTGGTTCCCCTCATGTTGAGGCCAAAATGACTATTGGCTGGCGAAAGCAGAACATGATGACTCAACCCAAGGGTGATGACACCGAATCTTGAAAATCTTCTAAATGATGTCATCCATGGGACATAGACTTTTATTGAGTTAAAACAACCACCAATTTTGATCAAAGGATTCATATTCATCATCACTATGATGAAAATGGTGCTTCGGTCACCCAACCTCCCAACAAAGTAAAGAAGCCCAAAAGGATATTACGTTCAAAATATGTTATATCTTCATTGAAAATGTCAACATCCACATTTGATTATGTGAATCCTATTACATTCCATTTTGAAAAAAATAACACATGCCATTAAAGATTTATGGCTATTTATTCATCCTAGAATACAAAACCCTAATCTAGGGGATATTCGAGCATCCTCTGATTTACACCGTGGAAGTAATATCTTATTGGTAGGGGAAGTTTGTTTAGGAGTTGGAGATGATAGTATATGTGTTATATGAATAGATCTCAGGCACAAATGGGTAACAAGAATTCTAGATTGAGTTGTTTTTGAGGAATTAAATGACCAATACCTTGATGAAAGGGGGAAATTCATGTGGGATGTAAGATTTTCTCCCTGTACTTTGAATCCATAATCATTTGTTAAGTTGTGGAATTCTATTAAGTATCCACCTTGACATGAAGAATATTTCATCACTTGACCCAGCATCCAAATATATTCTTCAATGGGTACCCCCGATCAAGGTTGAGGTGTTTAACCATGAGCCCAAGGAGTTATCTATGGGTCTGAAATTAATGAGAAAGGATATGGTTGTGGGAACCTTTCCACCACCAGTATCCATGACTGAGAAGACTGACATGGTCCCTTCACAACATTAGGTGAAGAAACTAAATAGGTTAAAGAAATTTGCTAGGTGAATAAACTATAATTCATTTTCACCATACTATTCTGTCCTATAATATGAATGACATACCAATATGACTATGATTTCCCTTTACAGCATCTTCATCACATTCCTCTATTAAGGGTCTTTGTTATAATCACTCAGTTGTTGAATATGACACTCTAGATAGGGCATGAAATATTGTTAAAAATTATTCAACATTGGCGAGATAAGTGTCAAGGGATATGACTTCAACAATTCTTATCACTAAAATATGAGAATAATAGTATTTAAATTTCAATTATTCATAATATTACATTGTTCAAAAATGAATAAGTCTATATTTTCACTAAATTTTAGGCTCACAGAATGTATCAGTGGAATTTTTGGTGACCACTTCCGAACTTGCCTCTATCAAGGGTGAAACAGATCAGGATCTTGCGTCACCAAAAGAGTGCATTCCACTGGGTACTAGGCCTAATGTCTATTATATCTCTATAGGGGAGGATTTCATAGGGGTAATGAAATTTATTCACAAAATATGAACCTTTCATAATTCTATTGAATATGTTCAGGTACATACTAATATCCCAATGCCATTATAAGAGTTTGAGAAATTAAATATGGAGTTTGTTGTATGTGAATATTTATTTTCACAAGAGAAAATATTATTCCCAATGTTAGAATCATGATTACTTGATTCATGAAATTTTGGATATTGAAAATATTGCTGACGCCATTGCGAGGTAGGTTACCAAGAGTCCTTAATGTTCTCAAATGTATGAGGTACTAGTCACAGAAATTGATATTAGAAAATACCAAGAGACTTAGGCCCTAGACACTGTGCAACAAGAATGGAGTACCTACCATATGGTGGTCCTTTTTTATATATAGATGTTTTTGATGTCGTGGATGATTCTAATCGAGTTTTCGACCCACCAATGGGTGATTATTAATAACAAATATTATTTTATCCCATCCCTTTCAATATATTATTCCCAAATATTAATTACTAGTTCAATATGTTATCTAGTTAAATTAAATTTTGTGGATGAGCTTGAGGTATATGCCACCATATATATTTAGTCAATAATATATTTGAAGCTGGTAATACATAGAAATGATATGAACAAGGTGCCTCTAGAAATTTATTAATCCTAGTGTGTAAATATCATTCTGAACGTGCATATGAGTTATACATAGAGATAAGAAGATTTCATTAGGTATGTATGCCATTTTATTTGGTGAGATATTTAGAGGTTAATCATGAATATGCAACATAAAGATCTACTACTTCATCTTCACCACATCCAGAATAGGTTTTCAAGTTTGGGTTATAGAAGATTTTATTATAATATGTCCAATTATTCTATGAATTCAATCATCCAGCAATTGGAAGAGGATCAATGATGGTTGTAGTTAGAGGTATAGCTAATAGACCAGTTTAAATATAATAGAGAAGTTCTATCGTATGAGGATATCATCCTCACCAAGGAATTGGTGGATAATAATCATTTCTTTGATGAGAAATTTCTCTAGATAGAATATCTATTAGTTTAATTAGATGTCATGAAGGATGTTATTATCCAAATCAACAACTATTTGAATAAGATCCTTACACATGGATGATATTCCATTACAGGGAATAAGGAGAAACATAATCATGATAAGAAATTCATTGCGACACAACTAAATTGGATTAAAATATGTCGATAATTTTCAATCCTTAATTTAATAGATCAAATCGTATGTTAATGAACACTTTTAATACTAGGCAGAGAGACTGCCACATGGGGGAGATCCACTGAGTTTAGATATATTAATGGTAATGATCTTATTCCTTGATTACCTATTTCATTATTCTATTGTATTGGATTACTATATGTTAGAATAAAACCATTTAAAAGAACATCCTTGTTACCATATGTATGAATCATAATAAAAGGAATAAAAGAATTCTAAAAAAATTATATCACATGACATAGTGCGTATACCATAATTTTTGTTAGGGCCTTAAATTAGCCAAACATTCCTTGCGTATTTTCCACAAGAAATATAAGGTAGTGAAAGATAGACCAATGCCACAAATATTTTTAGGTTAAACAACAATATCCAAAATTATCGGTGTAGTAATCCTGAATAAGATTTGTGCAACTTGAATATCATAGTAACCCGTACATTTTTTTTACACAACTTTTAGGTCATGATTATGAGTTTTTTAGGTGGTGAGTCAAATATATAGGGAATGAATGTGGACTATTTTTTAAAAGAAGTATCAATAATGAAAATTTCAATGAATGTATGTATAAAAGGATCACATTTAAGGATGACTAATCAACTATTTTATAGGCCACGTTATGCAGAACTCATTATGATAATCCAATTTGAGGAATATTATGGAAACTCAAATAAATGTTTCCATTAAATTCCAATGCTCTAAATATAAATTGACATTGAAAAACCATGATGTTTTGAGTTCTATAATTATGAGGATTATTCCATTTAAGGTCATCACGTAATGAATAAACATTCAATGAATTTGATTATGACATGGTTTGGTAATTCAAAAATTGGATGATTGACCAATCTATAAAAGATCACGTGAGTCACACTCAGTGTGAGAAAAAAGGGGATTTGGGGAGATTACGTTAATTGTGTGAAAGTGTCATTATGATATTGTATATGATGAGAACCATATCATTGATTTCAAGGGAATTCTCTCACAATTTATTTTATTGCGATTGAGACTGATATTTTCTATAGTTTAAGGTCACTATTATTTGACCCATATTTACGTGGATAATGTGAAAGCATGGGTTGTTTGCTCCTAAAAGGATGGCACAGTGTACCCATAAATAGTGCTAGATGTGGAAAACCATGATATACGGGGCTTAAAAATCACAAGGAATGAGGTGGTATGAATATGAATTGAATAACCACAAACCATTTTTAAAAATAAAAATCTGTTACGATGTTTCCAAGCATACATAAATAAAAGTATTTCGTTCTAAGGATGGTTGACATACCAATTTGGGGCACTCATTATGTAGAGCCAATTTGATATATATTTTGAATACTAAAACAATGTGTCTATCATAGTTAATTTCACTCGTCACCGATATCAAAATTATAAATTTTTAAGATATCAATTCCCCTATGATAAGGGAAGAGATGTGTATAGGGTATGTGTCTACGAAAAAAGGAAGAATCTGGACCCACATTGGACATAGAGTTTGATGTTCCCTATATAGATCTAGATCATGTGGAGTAAATGGGAAACATTTTTTTTTGGGTGATGGGTTCCTAAATGATGGAACATAAATTAATATATCTCGGATGAATTGTTGTCATATTAATGAGAAATGGGACACAAGCTTCTCTCTCTTTTTATTAGTTCTATTATGTTAAGGGACTCCAAAGTCACTATGTATATTTTTGATGTGAGAATAATGCCACGTGTATTTTTGAAGGATTTAAATATCGGTGGTGTGGTAGGAGGAAAAATCCAAGATTGGGGACCTCTTAGTTGAGGACCAAAGTATTAGGTAGTTTTACATTGTGCAATAGGGATGTGAAAGATGCCTTTTTTTGTAATTCGATAAGGAAGATAATTTGAGGTTTTAAAAATTTTGAAAATAAGTCTTGTCATTCCTTTTAAGGTCAAGATACTAGTACCCTAGTGAATTATTATTTGTGTTCATACAAATAGTGACTACTATTTGATAGTGATTTGGCCAATAACACTCTTATTTTTTTGGCATGAAGAGGGAAGCTTCTAAGTTGTGGCCATAGGGTTCCCAGATATAAAAAATGATATTGTATAATTATTCTACAGATGATCACAAACCATATTTGAAAAGTGACTTCCATTATGATGTATTTTGGGAATATTGTAGTAAAATAATTTCCTCATAAGGGAGAAGGTTCCTTGGGTTGATGGGACATTTTTGAGAACTCATTATATGCATACAATTTCATGTGTATTATGCATATTCAAAACAATGGTGTATATCAGATTTGAGAAATTATTATCACCGATATCCAACAAACGCATATTGGGATCCTAATTTCCCAAGGGATGATGTATGTTTTCTGAAATGTGTATACCTGATTATAAAGGTATCATTTTGGTTTATATTCACCAAAATGATTAGAATTTTCCTTTCATAGTTTTGGTATCCTGTATATAACAAATATAACATTTTCGGATGGACCCAACAATTAGAGACCTATTAATCACTGTGTATCTTGTGGTAAAATGTATCATTTCACATGTAGTAATCGATGGAAAACTCCCCACATAGGACTGATTTAATTCCATGGAGCGATTTTTTCCAATAAGAGCTCACGAACAGGATGAAAACCCATAATGGTCTATACCGTAAACATCTCACCTATATGTAGAAGATTGGGAACATTGTTATATTGTGTATTGACCAAGATATAGGATCCATACATCCCTATGTATTCCATTGGAATGATATCCCACCAAAACATAGTTCATTGATCGAGGTGTGGTGTGAGAAAAACACCCACGATAGTGTTCCTCTCATGTGAGGGATATAACAATGATCATTTTAATGTCAATAAAGATAAAAAACCCAATAATGATAATATTCTAAAATCAACAGATTACGGTCCTTTATCCAAGACCCCACTAACCCTCAGGTGACAAGATTATGTTTCTATCATCTTGGGATTCCCATACCAAAATTCCTAATGCCATGTCAACTATACTCAGTTTTGGGAAATATAATGACATGTGTTTCTATCATAGAGAATTTGTGATTAAAAGAAAGGGTAGTTTATTTTTTATCATGAGGTGGCTAGGACATGATATATTATATAGCTGTAAATATTTTACCAATTGGAAAGGAAATCATCCAATATGATATTCTAGGAATATATTAACATTGAATGAGAAGGATATCCACCATGTGATTAAAAATCTTGTATTATGTTTGAAGGTAATTTGAATTTAAAAACAATGTATGAATGACCATAAATATAGTCCATGCATTTGGGAAATCATCTCATAAGAGGTGTAATATTACCATTTTATAGGGTAAGACTAAATTATAACATCATGGGATGAATTAATTTTTATTTGATTTAATGTATTTTAACAATGATGGTATGGGTTGTGCCTTTGAGGGTAATGTGACAAGGATATCCTAATGAAGTTTATTTCCATGTGGTAAGGATAACTAGTTTCTTGTATTTTAGGTCCATATTACATGGACCACTGGTTCTTGTGCTTTAGTGACAATTTCATGACACATATAAGGTAATAAGCCGATGTGATGAGGGGGGATAATAGTATACTAGTGTCATGAAAATTTATAAGGAAATTACACATGATGATGGGAGGTCAAAAATTCAAAAAGCTAAAATAAATAGTTGTAAAACCAATGGAAATGAGCCTAGGTGTCACTACATATCCTGCTACAATGGAAATAAATTTGTACATGGTTATGTATTTGAAGTGTGGTAGATAGACGACACTATGGGAGGAAGGTATCCTCTATGATGAGGGAAAAAAGAATCCAACAATCAAAAATCATGTGGGGAGGATGTTTCCATGTAGTTTATTGTCACGTGACCCGGATGAATTAGTTGTGACGTTTACTGTTGTGTGGTAAGGATATATATTTAGTTTATTGTCATTTAAAAATGACTATAATGTCTTGTAGTATAGGGTATCAATTCTGACATTGCTGTTTGTATTTTTTAGGTAAAAAAGCTTTTATGTATAAGATGGTGAAAATATGACCCCACCATCTATCAAGTTACACACCCGATATGAAGAGAGGCCTAAATGAAAAAATGATTGAAAAAAAATCTTTTAAAGGGGTGGATTTTGGTTTAACCTAAGACAGAGGTCCTAAGAGTCTCTACATATCTCATGAAACAGAGAATAAATCCACATGTAATTATAAGAAATATATAGGTTGGTAGTGTAGTATGAGATCAACAACACGTTCAGAAATCTTTTAGATGGAGTCCCAAGGGTGACATATATTTATGTCTTTCAAAAAATACCTGAAATATGTAGTTTTATGTCATATGTCTTGGATTTTTTTTATAAATTTAAAATCTTATGATTGTAAAATATATTATGACATTTAAAGTCAAACGACTGGGACATTTTTGTCTTTTTGTTTAGGGTCTTATGAATAGAGCCATGGGGTGATGAGAAGAATAATTTCTTCAGAAACATTACATTGGCAGGTGCGTAGTGTGTTCCCCATTAATTGTGATTAATAAGGAAGGTCCATAGGGATTGAAATTATGTATGATGTATGGTCCTCCAAAACTTTGTTTGCAATTTTGGATTTTCTCTCCAAGTATCATTGGTGAATTAAGAGCTCAAACAAGTCCTCCTTGATGAAATGAACATAGAAAGACATTATTTTTTAAGGCTCAAGCTATGCAGTTCCAGTGAACATCCATGTGTTGAAAGGTTTGAAAAATTATATCATCGAGTCTCTCTAAATAGTTCATTCTCATCAATTATTTCTCATTATATAAGAGTTTTACATGGTTATATATTACTACTAAGGGTAATTAGACCTTAATGGGTATCACTATCACTATTTGATAAATCTACAAATTCATGGTCACCTATAGATCAATGTGTGTTATAGTGTGGTATTCCTACAAGGAGTGTTGGATCTTCTTAGGAAAAATCGTATTTTAAATATCCACCATTTTTATAGAATATTTGACTAATATTTATTGAAATTATATATATTCACATTTTTCACTATATAGAATTTGGAAGAATGGTTGGATTCATTGTTATTATCCTAGTATAACTTATTTAATTATAAATATTGAAAGTTGGTGTCCTTGAATAGTAGTATTATATGAGGGATAAAAAATTTGTGGATGGTGTTTAAATTCAAGATGTTGATGATACTCTAGGTCGGATCTTACTTAAGAGGTATAGCCTCTTCCCATTTAGAGATTAAGTTAGTAGTGGTGATGATGTATTTTAACTTCTGGGTTGTGGTAAGAGGGTATTACCTATTAAAATCCAATCCCCATATAGGAATGGGCCAAGAGTATTATAATATGTGCTGAAAGTCTTGGGTTTGATTGATGACGATGGAATTCATTTTTTAGTAATCACACTTTTTAATAAACTGTATTCAATCATATATCTTTTTTGTCCAAAAATACACAAGCCTCATGATTGGGCGAGAAATATTAGTTCTTGACTGATTAAAGACACATAAAATAGAATGAGCTTCATTCATAGTGGAAATCATATCTTCTTTTTCAATGCATCTCATGATAACTCCATTGATGAATCAATTATAAAAAAACTTTATGATGACTCGGGCTATCATAGGGAGTGAAATTTTTGGCCTGCCTTCAGATCTGTTCTTTTGTATCACATTTTCGTTAATGGGTTCAATTTTGTAGTATTTATAGGATGGTTGGAACCCAAAAAATTTACTTAGTTATGTTATTTAGAGGTGGAGTTGAAAATTTAGATCTATTATAAATTATTTTGAACAAATGATGATATTATTATATCATGAGTGATACTAATGACTGTTTTGTCTTGATAGAGATCTTCCAGCACTGAAGAAGTATTTGATAATGTGGTTGACTATGTATTTTTTGAACACAGGTCATGAGTTCGTGTTGAATCGTAGGGGAATTAGGATATTAACCCTCTAACATATTCAATAAGGGGTGTCAACTGTTATTTTTGGTACGAATGATCTCCATTGATATGATTAATCACAACCATAGAGTCACCTTTTCCAATTATGAGATTCAATAGTATTTAAAAAATAATTTAAAATCCTTCAATGATGGATATGTATTTGTATTTTTCGTTAGTGATTCATGTTGATTATAGGAAGTCATAAGACAGAACTGCCTTTATGATGAAATGAGAAATACTCCCAAATAGACATTGTAAAGATTGGGGTCTTCCATGTTCTTTCTGGTTTGGAATATAGAAGCAATGTCAAGGTTCATTGACCTAATTTGTAATGAGTATACAATGTATAAGATATACTCTTTTTGATGTTCATTACTTACAGACACTTCTTCCATAGAGGGTAGTTCTTCCATGAAATTTTCTAATGCCTATACTTTTATCACCTTCTACAGTATGATATGAATGTGGAACTAATATCGAAAGAAGTAACTCTATACCTATCCCCGAGTAAATATTGGAGGATTGGGGATATATTTTATTAGTTCATTTAGAAATATTAAAAAGACCTCATGGTTCATTAGATAGTGCCTTAATTTTTAAACTAAAATAATGATTTCCAAATTGTTCTTATAGATATTTTAATATTGGATATTAGTTTCAAGCATTGTATGACTTAGATAATAATTATTTTTTCAATAAAAAATTTATTTGTCTATGTGAGGAAGCCCCCTAATGACCATTATTGAGCTTCTTTATAAAATATGAGGGGATTTACATAAACTTATGAAATCAGAACACATGGGATCATGGGATATTTCTGAAGGATGATTAAGGATTCTCAGAAGTCATCAATCAATTGAAATATTTTAGGGAGTAATAAATAGAACATTGTTATGTATAACCTACATTATTTAAACCAAATTACATCATTTGGTTGGAGAACAATCCTTGGGGGCCTAAATCATGGAAATTAACTATATTATGGGGCCATTCATATTTTGTTGTATCGTAAATATCCATCGATGAAAATGAAGTCTTGATATTTAGATAATTTTTCCAATAATAAGATCAATAATTGGAACCAAGAAGTCATCTATAATACAATGCTCATTGAGTTATATATAATCAGTGAAAACACTGATCGTAGCCTTGTTTTTTTGTTGGCGAAAAAGTTGTAAATCCATTATAAGAACTCAATTTATAGAATGAAGTTGGATTTCATGATATTTTGAATTTAATTTTTGACATTGGTGTCATGTTTTAGATGTATCCTTATAAATAACTTCTTGAAAAAATGGTGATTTTCGTGAAATACTAATAAATGAGTAGCCATGTTTGGATCAAGTCATGTGGATTCTTTCAAATTCTAGGAAATCACTTCTTAGTGATAGGTCGTTAATGATTTTTTAATTTTCATATCACCAAGGGGTATAACTGTTCAAATCTACATCATCCATGGATCCTCATATATACATATATTTTTCTTTCAAATTTCAACAATAGTGGAAGAAAATCGTTCCTTAAATATTAGAGGAGAATCTCTATGTTCATATTGTTCATCATATTTCTCTTTCTCTTCCTCCTCCTCTTCCTATGTGTCCATTTCAAGATAGATGGGAGAAAATGTGGAATCATTGAGATTTGGGGGGAGGTCTGTGTTTTGAAACATCACTTCCAATGTTGATATAATGACCTCATATGATTTTTAAGAAGATGTGGCGACCAACATATGTTCTAGGAATGATTTTGGAGAATTTTCCATTATGATATCACCAATAATGGGGAATTCAAAGACTTATTCAGCTCCCATAGATTCCACTGATGTGTTTGATATCCTGAAGAATGTGGAGTATATCTTTGAATATGATCATATGTATTAAAATTGACTAATGGAAGGAACATATTCATCACCAAGGTCTATGAATGGGTTATATGATGTTATTTACAGACCATTTGTGGTAGTAACATAAGAAACAAAAGTAGTTATGGGGTTTTCCCTATATCTAATAGAATCGTACATCAATATATCGAGATTATTAAAATTAAAGTGTTAATTTTTCACTCTATAACAACCCAATATTCCAATTGTGGAAATATTTGAGGCATTGATGATATGATTAATGTATCACCACATACTAGTACAGTCGTGACCTTATAATAAAGTCATTGAAATTTTTTATCTTTTCGGATGAAGATGAACTTAGATTTGGACACCATATCTCCAAATTGAGTAGTGATATTAACACATTAGATGGCTTTTTATTCACTTTTATCATACCCTTGATGCATTCCAGTGGTAGGGTATTATTTAACTTTATCATATTAAAATTGAGAGATTGTTTTACCTAAATTAGGTTGAATCCTGATCCATTATCAGTGAAATATTGATAGATGTTAATGGCATATAATCTGCGTAATATATACAAGGGAATGATATTTACTTGTACAACATATCGTTACACCTTATTGAAAGAGGAAAATAATGAAATTCTTTAGGTTCATCCTCGAAACGGTATACATTAGTAGTAGTAACATCAGTTTTACATAATTGAGGGATCATCATACCTCCACAAGTTCTTCTTAGAGATCCTTTGACATATCATGAGAGTCTATAATTGAATGATTCTCTATAAATGTGAACAACTACTTTAGGATGTAATATTTTTGAGTCATATCTACACATTATCCAATTGGGATATGATCCCTTGTAGCAACTGTATGGACTGGCATGCCGGGGGATGATGAGTATGGTGGTTGAAAATATTTTGATGGAATCATTACTATTGTATTGGGCCATTTCATCATACCAACATATCTTGGATAATGAAACTATTTTACACATTCTAGTTGATCTTCTAGAATTATTAGGCAAGGAAATAGCTTTGTGACTGTTGGTTCATTTTCCTTATCTTATTTTTTCAACTAATAGTTTCCTACACGAGTCTCGATAGCATAAATGACTCGGGAGGGGATGTAACCAGGATAATGGTTTCGACAATGACTAAATCGTCCCCTACCACTATGGATTCTATAAAATCTACCTATGGGTTCTTATCTTGTTGATGGTAATTTGATTTTGTAAGACATATCATCATCATAGAATAGATACAGTAATTTAATAGTGTTAATGAAAAAAAAATTGAATTATTCCCCTAATGAGGGTTCTTTTTGGTGGGATGATTCGAATGGAATTTTTTTTGATGGTTCCCACTGTATTATTTTTTGGGATTTTTCTATAATTTTTAGTTTGAAGGTATAAAATTTGAGAGATTTACGGATAGATTTGGCCTCAGTGCAATTTTATCCTCCTACATTTGTTTTCTACTCTACTAGCCATATCATTTTTTATATGCTTGAAATTTTGAGTAATGTGGCATTGATAATGTTGGATTTTACATAGTAGAACCTAATGGGGAAAACTATTGATTTTAACTATTATCATAGGATATAATGATTCTATTTTATTTCTTTTTGATTTATACAGTAACTGAATTTCTATTCAACATTGCTGGTAACTCCATAAAATTAATTCCATTCTCTATAGTAGTGGTAGTGAAACATGGTACCTATACAAGGTATTTTTCCAACATAACATTAATAAAGTCAATAATACATTACAATAAATCATTTAATTAAATACTCATTGATGTAGTACCCCAATTTGAGTGATTGGAGTAGTAATTTGTGAGGGCATCAAGGAAAAATTTCCATGGTATCATAGGTTCTAAAAATTTTAACATGTTATTTTTCATTGCTTCTAAATAGTAACCTAGAACTTGCACATATTAAAAGTAAAATTATTCTTATGATTCTAAAACTAGAATTTTTTGATTCTTTTCTCGCATCCTGATGTAGATCTTATTACATAAAATGCTTCTCAGGAGGAGGGAACAAGTGAGGAGGTTTATGCATTGGAGTTGGAGCAGGCGTAGAGGTCAATTTTAAGGTAATAATCCCAACTTAAAACATACATATATTCTTCACTTAATATTCTGGTACATGATGGCTCTTAACCATGGTTCAAAAAAATTTATTTTCCAAAAAAAATTATAATAAAAATATATCCAAAAATCCACATGGGATTTTAATTGGGATAAGTGGTGTTCGTATTTATTCATCAATATTCTCAATTCCAATACTCAACAAATATTCTTGGGGAAGCTTAATGTTCTATTAATATGTCAATCACTTCCACCTAGAATTTAATGGAAAATTCATCTCATTTTCTCAAGGTCTACATGTTTAGAGATCATGGAATTTTTTCAAGTTCAATATAGAGATAAATAGATATAAGAAAGTTTTAGGAATATTTTACCACACTTTTATTGATCTGGCTAGTAGAATGGTATACTAGGTGAAGGATTGTCCCTTTAATGTCTATAAAAAATGTAACGCCCCGACCCCAGCTACCCAGAGTCAGTGCATTACTTCGTAACATTGGCATGATCACAAAAGATCAAGTTTCGAAAGACCGATTAGTTTAATAGCCTTGGAAACACTAGATACATTCATAAGTCTTAAATTACATCATAAAGTGAAAAACCAATAACAAAGTCTTCATAGTCCACACTCATATCCTCTTCTGACTATCCCTGCAGGTCATTCAAAAAATACTTCTTCACATCCTTGAAAATATTAAAACATTGAAAGGGGTGAGCTCAGATGATCAGTAAGGATAACAATATTGCGAAAGCATTCATAAATAAACATAAAAATTTAAGGCAATGTATAAGTAAAACAAAATCCTTCTAAACTTGAACATCAACATAATATGGAAAAAGTAAAATGAGATAATGCCATTCACTTCTTCACATGGATATTCTACTAGTCGAATAATCACATGCAATATCAATAACCACTTTCATAATGAGGGAATGTATAATACCAGACATTCTAAAACATTTTTTCAAGGCCTCGTCCAAGGCGTCTAAAATGATTAAGGCCTCGGCCAAAACCATAAATCAAATTGGGAAAGGGCCTCGGCCAATTTCACGTCTAGTTGTCTCATGAGACCGACTGATGCAATTTTATTTAGAAGATACTTACGTTTAAAATTGCTCAAATATACTCCAGTGTTTTTCTGAAAATATAATGCAAGCTTCTTAAAACAAAATAACTAATTCTGAGACTGCTCGACTCAATACAGGCCATGATGGGTCTATTCCCAATCCCTTCCTGTCTACCATACTCGAGAGTCGGGTTTTCTGAAAACATTTTTAAGCTTGCATTAAGTACGTATACATTTGCACTGGATTTTCATATATTGGAGAGAAATATCTCTTTTTTGAAATCATTTAAAAATCACATAATTATAAAATAAAACCTTTCGAATAAACGTAAAAGTCAAAGGGTTTTGTACACCGTATAAAAGAAAGTTGTGTATAAAACCAAATATGCCTCATTGAAAGGAGATTGAGAAGAAGTCCCATACAAAGATCACTTTTAAAATAGATATATTATGTGTATTCACTATAAGTAAAAATAAATAAAGTAAAAATACAATATTGGACATAATAATATCATGACATAATTTGAAAGTATGAGATTAACCCAAAGAATGGAAATTGGGTTAAGAAATTCCCTTACCTTGCGTCTTGTCCTGACTCGACCGTTCTTTAACCTCCTGAATAATAAACTAGAGTTAATTTCTATTTACATAAGAACCTTTTTCATGTTCATTATTCCTTTTATATCCCTTATTACCATGTTATGAACATTATTTAATTATTTAAGTTAATAACGGTCGTTTTGTCGATCTTTGGTACTTGAGTCAAAAATAAAATTCTTATAATTACAAGTTGTTCATGTGGTGAAATATCCATTATATCCAGAATTATATTCATGATGTAGATATCATATATATCATATATACAGTATATACATTCATTCATAATGTCACGTAACATTTAGAGGTAAGAAATGAAATGCACCGTTCATGGAGACGGTAAGCCGTACGTACGCATGAACGCTACTTTCATTTCTATTTCATATTTAATGGAATGAAATCATAATGATATAAATTTATAATATAATTACAGTATAATATAGTGTATAATACAATTTAATCCATCCTTTATACATCCCACATATGGCATTAACGATTCAAATCACTTTGAGGGGGCGGTAGTCCGCACTTCCTAAAATGAAATTATCGCGTTTTACCCATAATGGAAATCATAAAGTATGCCATAAATAAGAAATACAGAAGCATAAGTAAAACATAAGAACATTATATATCATATATAAATATAGTTATATCTTAATGGCCACCTTTGAAGGTGTTATATGAGTGTTGAAAAATCATCGTTTCGTGAGGAAGAAATTCGCCATCCACAGAAACTGTATGTTCTTTAACCATTAGATGTAGGTGTGTGTAAGTGTAGCTCGAATACTTCTGATAACAACATCCTAGTATATTGAGGATACTGGTGTTGTTACAAAAGTAATGAATAAAAAGAGTTTAGGGGGTTGGAGAAGAAAAATAAAACAAAACAACATTAGAGAAGACATTACCTCAAAATCAAATAACTCTTTTTGATTTGAGCCAAAGGCTTCCTTGAGAAGAGTTCTGCCCAAAGTGAGGCTTCTAGGAGTAATAGGGGGAAGTTGGGAGAGACTTTGGGTAGAGGTTGGCCGAGCCAAATGGCTTGAAAGTGTAAATGAGGTGGGAGAGGTGGGGGCCTTTTATAAGTGGAGAGGAGGGGCTCTTTTGGAAAGATTGAAATGTTACATTATTATACAATGCTTTTAGGATTATAAAGGTCCCACACTTATATAATTCGTGGATAAGGTGATAAGGGTTCTAAATCTCCTCATCCAATAGGCTTTGGACAAGTGTAAGCCTTGGATTTTGCATTATCTTCTCATTTTATTTAAATCGTTAAATAATGAGGTCATCGCTGGATCATAATGATGTCATAAATAATTTAATTTATTTAATGTCTAAAAATTATAAAAAAACTACTATGATGTAGTAAATATTTTTAGCTTTCTAATTAATATTTATAATCAAAATTTGGACTCGTGTAACCCAACTTAAAAACTGTTTTAATAAAACAACTCATGTTTGTGTCAATTTAATTTTAACATTAAATAAATATATATTAATGTCATTTTCCAACTAAAGTGGCTCCATGGGGTCCCCATGTTGACACATGGGTTGTCTCGGTCGGCCATGACTCATCCAATAGGATTAGGAAAAGTGTCATGCTCATCTCATATTATTAAAACATTATTTGTACCTTAAACTACACTAATTATCTCTAATCGCGATTAAGAACTTAAAAGTTACTATTCACCAAAAAATTATTTTAATCTCATTGAACCACATTTTACTTATTAATGACAACCATGTATGTCGGATTTTTGAAAATCAAATCATAGAAGTGGTAATATTTCTTTTAAACGAAAAATCAGTTATTTAACTAACACTTAGTGGTTTCACTATTCATCAAAAATTGCAGTTTTTCAGAACAAGGCCAAAATTTCACCCTAAGCTATAATTGATTTTCCGAATTCAAAAATGATGTCTAATTTACAAAATTCCAAACATATAAGTTGCATTAATTAATTTTATAATTAATTCCCGCTATTACGACAAATAGCGTGCTTTTAAGAAACAATTTATATCAAAAGATTGGCAATTGTTTATGTCCAATTTCAATGTTAAATTAATTCTAATGACCACCATTGGATAAAATGGTAAAAATATATTCTAATTATACCTTAAAACCACTAAATAGTATAATTTATCACAATAAATTATTTTTATTAAAAAGTTGTTTTAAGTATTTTTCACTATTCATAAAAAATTAGAAGTTCTCAGAAAAATACCAAAAATTCAACATAGGCTAATTTCGATATTCCAAATCCAAAAATGAAGTCCATTTAGAAATATAAAATTTATAGAATTTTAAAATGTGGTTATTAATATTCATAACGGCTACTTTGATTAGTTGTGGTGTTTTAGAACTTGAAGTTCCGTACAATGCAAACTATTCCATTATTGAATGAGAAGCGTATCATGGAAGCTCGGGGTGTTACATTCTCCCCTCCTTCAATAAATTGCGTCCTCGCAATTTGAAATTTTTCTTGGAAAATAAAAGGTTGAAAATAGAAAATACCTTTGTGGAAAACCCACATTGGAAATAAGGTTAATAAAATTTAGTCTTAATAAGATGTAAATGGAAATAAGAAAGTCACCACCAACTTATGATCTCGAAAAGGAGAACATTGGTGGCAATTAGAGACATATAATTGCAGGAAAAACGTAAATATTTGTAGGGAGTGATTGAGGTCATCATTCACAATCAACTGTCAAATTGAGGGCCTCAAAGCCTTCAATCTATGTTGATTTAAAATATCATCAGTTCAAAAAGACATAAGGTATTAGGATAACACATTTTTTTTATTTAATATCCATTTACTAAAGTTTAAGAATTAATTTATTCATTGAATAAGAGATATATATATATATATTTATGCTTGACAATTAAAGTTTCAACCTTCAACTCATCTTTCACTCAAAAAGATAATAGAACTCAAAAATATTATACTTATCCTAATTGTATAAGGTTCCAAATTTTAACACATACCATTTAGATTAGAAAAAATATTTTGTAAAAACCAGGGACTTCACGTAGTCCAGTGGTAGGCGATTAATCCCAATCGCACTATCGTTGTGGGTTCGATTCCCACAGCTTTATCCGACGCGATGGGTTGTCACTCGGTCTGCGTGTTTTCCTTTTTATAAATATCCAAAAATAACCTTAACAATAGTATCCAATGTAAAATATAATCCATTCCAAACTATATAGTTATCCAAAATACTTTTGTCCAACTCACAGTCCAGATTTTATGAGGAAGGTAAACATAATGAAGCTCCTTTTTTTCTGCGTAACAACATGTGAACACCTTCATCATGTATTCTTTTAAAACACTACAACATACCGTATTACCATAAATCATTATTGATTACATTCATGATCCATTATTCCTTATAGAAAACTAGATATACTCCTTCTATCCAAAAATGTATACAAATCATTAATCAGTTTCAAGGATGTTAAGAATATCCAACATAATTTATCCGAATCAATCATGTCTTATTCCAAAATCACTATCTTGGTATCAGAACCATATTATGGTTTATCTTTCTCTCAACCATATATTTTCCAAAAATTTAACTTACTATGGAGTCACTTTTCTTGGTTCCACACAATCTCAAGTCCTAGATGAAATAGTACTGCAGTACAATCCTTATATACTCCATAATTATTATAACAAGTACATCATTGATACAACCCTCAAATTACAAAATTCTTTAATAACAACATAAGAACTCTAATAATTCCTCCTCATCTGTGGTATTATCATAACTTGATTATTATCCAATAACATCATTTGGGGAATACTCTGATGATTTGAACATTGGTTTGCGTAGTGTCCCCACTCCTTGCAGATGAAGCATTGTACATTTGAAACCTTTTTCTTACCCTTGCAGTCACGCACTCGGTGTCCTTTCTCTCCACACTTATAACAAACTCTCATTCCCTTCAGGCAGATTCCAAGGTGTTTCTTCCCATAGTTATCACATATTGGAAAATTCTTCTTTTCCCTCGTCCCTTTATCCATCATTCTCTCTTCCATCCTTTTCTTCTCTTTCATCCCTTCAAATCCATAAGACTCAGAGAATTATCTTCTTATCTCATTAACACATGATACTATTTCTTCATATGTTGATAACACATGGGAGAATATTTCCCTTCTAAATTTTGGATTAATACCATGAAAGATATGATCCTTCTTACTCATTGGATCATACGTATTGATGGAGTTCACATTCCTTCTACTGGGTGCCATTTCTATACAATGCCATAAACTAGATTAGTTTATGAATCAAAATACATAATTCCATACTTATAAAATACTTAACATAAATTGAACTATATATGGATATAATCCATAATCATAAAAAGGTTTTCTTTGAGGAAGTATATACTCATAACCGTTCATAGTGGTTTGTAAAGAAAACGAGAATTATCCTAAGCATATCCCCTGGGAGTGTCGTAACCAAGAGTGAAGCAAGGCCCGTTGTCATGTACCAGTTCCCGTTCGAGTCTAGCTCAAAGCGGTGTTTTCGGGTTTTACCTCTAGGTACATCTGTGCCAGAGCCGCCTCTACTTGCTCGTATCCAGACAGGGATGTATTGCTTGGAAAACTCACAAAATCTCTACAATAACAAAATTCTAGGAAGTTCTTCTATACTAATCCTCAAAGTCTATCTTTGGGACATGTGCTCTAATCAGAGTTTATCTAAATCTAGCTTCCAAGGTTAGTACTAAACTGCCTCTGATACCAACTGTAACGCCCCGACCCCAGCTACCTAGAGTCGGTGCATTACTTCGTAACATTGGCATGATCACAAAAGATTAAGTATCGAAAGACCGATTAGTTTAGTAGCCTTGGAAACACTAGATACATTCATAAGTCTTAAATTACATCATAAAGTGAAAAACTAATAACAAAGTCTTCATATTCCACACTCATATCCTCTTCTGACTATCCCTGCAGGTCATTCATAAAATACTTCTTCACATCCTGGAAAATATTAAAACATTGAAAGGGGTGAGCTCAGATGCTCAGTAAGGATAACAATATTGCAGACTCATTCATAAATGAACATAAAAATTTAAGGCAATGTATAACTAAAACAAAAGGCTTTTAATCTTGATCATCAACATAATATGGAAAAAGTAAAATGAGATAATGCCATTCACTTCTTCATATTGATATTCTACTGGTCGAATAATCACATGAAATATCAATAACCACTTTCATAATGAGGGAATGTATAATTCCAGACATTCTGAAACATTTTTGCAAGGCCTCGGCCAAGACGTCCAAAATGATTAAGGCCTTGGCCAAAACCATAAATCAAATTGGGAAAGGGCCTCGGCCAATTCCACGTCTAGTTGTCTCATGAGACCTACCGATGCAATTTTATTTAGAAGATACTTACGTTTAAAATTGCTCAAATATACTCCAGTGTTTTTCTAAAAATATAATGAATGCTTCTAAAAACAAAATAACTAATTATGAGACTGCTCGACTAATTACAGGCCATGATGGGTCCACGCCCAATCCCTTCCTGTCTACCAAACTCGAGAGTCGGGTTTTCTGAAAACATTTTTAAGCTTGAGTTAAGTACGTATACATTTGCACTGGATTTTCATATATTGAAGAGAGAAATATCTTTTTTGAAATCATTTAAAAATCACATAATTATAAAAGAAAACCTTTCGAATAAAAGTAAAAGTCAAAGGGGTTTGTACACCGTATAAAAGAATGTTGTGTATAAAACCAAATATGCCTCAATGAAAGGAGATTGAGACGAAGTCCCATACAAAGATCATTTTTAAAATAGATATATTATGTGTATTCACTATAAGTAAAAATAAATAAATTAAAAATACAATATAGGACATAATAATATCATGACATAATTTGAAAGTAGGAGATTAACCCGAATAATGGAAATTGGGTTAAGAAATTCCCTTACCTTTCATCTTGTCCTGACTCGACCGTTCTTTAACCTCATGAATAATAAACTAGAGTTAATTTCTATTTAGTTAAGAACCTTTTTCATGTTCATTATTCCTTTTATATCCCTTATTACCATGTTATGAACATTATTTAATTATTTAAGTTAATAACGGTCGTTTTGTCGATCTTTGGTACTTGAGTCAAAAATAAACTTCTTATAATTACAAGTTGTTCATGTGGTCAAATATCCATTATATCCAGAATTATATTCATGATGTGTATATCATATATATCATATATATAGTATATACATTCATTCATAATGTCACGTAACATTTAGAGGTAAGAAATGAAATGCACCGTTCATGGAGACGGTAAGCCGTACGTACGCATGAACGCTACTTTCATTTCTATTTCGTATTTAATGGAATGAAATCATAATGATATAATTTTATAATATAATTAAAGTATAATATAGTGTATAATACCATTTAATCCATCCTTTATACTTCCCACATATGGCATTAACGATTCAAATCACTTTGAGGGGGGGTAGTCCGCACTTCCTAAAATGAAATTATCGCGTTTTACCCATAATGGAAATCATAAAGTATGCCATAAATGAGAAATACAGAAGCATAAGTAAAACATAAACACATTATATATCATATATAAATATAGTGACATCTTAATGGCCACCTTTGAAGGTGTTATATGAGTGTTGAACAATCATCGTTTCGTGACGCAGAAATTCGCCATCCACAGAAACCGTATGTTCTTTAACCATTAGATGAAGGTGTGTGTAAGTGTAGCTCAAATCCTTCTTATAACAGCATCCTAGTATATTGAGGATACTGGTGTTGTTACAAAAGTAATGAATAAAAATATTTTAGGGGGTTGGAGAAGAAAAATAAAACAAAAAAACATTAGAGAAGACATTACCTCAAAATCGGGTAACTCTTTTTGATTTGATCCAAAGGCTTCCTTGAGAAGAGTTATGCCCAAATTGAGGCTTCTAGAAGTAATAGGGGAAGTTGGGAGAGTCTTTGGGCAGAGTTTTGCCGAGCCAAATGGCTTTAAAGTGTAAATGAGGTGGGAGAGGTGGGGGCCTTTTCTAAGTGAAGAGGAGGGGCTCTTTTGGAAAGATTGAAATGTTACATTATTATAAAATGATTTTCGGATTCTAAAGGTCCCAAACTAATATAATTCGTGGATAAGGTGATAAGGGTTCGCATCTCCTCATAAAATAGGCTTTGGACAAGTGTAAGCCTTGGATTTTGCATTATATACTCATTTTATTTAAATCGTTAAATAATGAGGTCATCGATGCATCATAATGATGTCATAAATAATTTAATTTATTTAATGTCTAATAATTATAAAAAAAATACTATGATTTAGGAAATATTTTTATCTTTCTAATGAATATTTATAATCAAAATTTGGACTTGTGTATCCCCACTTAAAAACTGTTTTAGAAAAACAACTCATGTTTGTGTCAATTTAATTTTAACATTAAATAAATATATATTAATGTCATTTTCCAACTAAAGTGGCTCCATGGGGTCCCCAAGTTGACCCATGGGTTGTCTTGGTCGGCCATGACTCATCCAATAGGAGTAGGAGAAGTTTCATGCACATCTCATATTATTAAAACATTATTTGTACCTTAAACTACACTAATTATCTCTAATCGCGATTAAGAACTTAAAAGTTACTATTCACCAAAAAAATTATTTTAATCTCATTGAACCACATTTTACTTCTTAATGACAACCATGTAGGTTGGATTTTTGAAAATAAAATCACATAGGTGGTAATATTTCATTTAAACAAAAAATCAGTTATTTAACTACCACTTAGTGGTTTCACTATTCATCAAATATTGAAGTTTTTCAGAACAAGGCCAAAATTTCACCCTAAGCAATAATTGATATTCCGAATTCAAAAATGATGTCTATTTTACAAAATTCCAAACATATAAGTTGCATTAATTAATTTTATAATTAATTCCCGTTGTTACGACAAATAGCGTGCTTTTAAGAAACAATTTATATCAAAAGATTGGCAATTGTTTATGTCCAATTTCAATGTTAAATTAATTCTAATGACCACCATTGGATAAAATGGTAAAAATATATTCTAATTATACCTTAAAACCACTAAATAGTATAATTTATCACAATTAATTATTTTGATTAAAAAGTTGTTTTAAGTATTTTTCCCTATTCATAAAAAATTAGAAGTTCTCAGAAAAATACAAAAAATTCAACATAGGCTATTTTGGATATTCCGAATCCAAAAATGAAGTCCATTTTGAAATATAAAATTTCTATAATTTTAAAAAGTGGTTATTACTATTCATAACGGCTACTTTGATTAGTTGCGGTGTTTTAGAACTCGAAGTTGCGTACAATGCAAGCTATTGCATTATTGAATGAGAAGCGTATCATGGAAGCTCGGGGTGTTACAAAAAATATATGATCTTAGCAAACTCTTACTACTCTAGGGTCCCCATAATGAGGATGCAATGAGATATAATGTGCCTCAGATGTTGAACTGGATCCATTGAACCATTGAACGCTTGGAATATAGGATTTTCATTGTTTAGTTTGGGTTGAATTGTATCCACCTATTTAGGGTAAGGATTACACTACAGTTTTAATGGTGATAATTTCACATCCATATATTCTAATTGAGTATCTAATTCCTATATTGTTTTGATGATCAGGGTGGAGCAACAATCTTGGTAGGAGCCTGAACGAGGGGAATATCATGTTGGGACAACTGTATGGATATTCTTGTACTCGTGGTGGAAAACCTACAGGGGCGTGCATCTGTGGACGCATTAGGATTAGATCTTATTGTGTATGAAATGGAGTTGAATAATCATATATTACAATTATGGGTCCCAAATAAAATTTTTATATGTACCCCACATTATGTGGATGTTCTAAATCAATTTAATTTACTTCAAAAAATAATCTTTCTATAAGTATGGTGGATGGGACCATGAGGTGAGGCAGATTATATAGAATATATCTAGTGGGGATGCTATATTAGAGTAGTTTTTTACTGTGTTTTTCAACTACTTCATTTCAAACTCATAATGAGAAAATAATTACACAAGTGTGAGGAGTTAATAATTTTTGGAAATTATATGAGATACAGATGCACCTTAACCCCTTTCCTTGTTAGAATCTCCCAGAGGAGTTAGTACTAGAGAAATTTAAGGAATCAAAAAATTCATATGAAGAATAAAGTTTTTAGTATTCATTCCTTCTTTAATCATTTATTTTTGGATCATATTTTGAAAAAAAAAACATTATCTTATTAATCTATATCATCCTTATAGTCTATTGAATCTAATGAGGCATTGCTAACGATACTTATTGATTAATAAAGCATTGTAGGTGTCACAATAATATCAGAATGATAAGAGGATTGGTTTTCTGAGGGATATATATTGATATAATTGTAATATAAAAGGGAATCTATATAATTAGGATATTTTTTCCCACAATAGTTCCTCATATACTACTTTGTTGGTCTACTTTGAATCATTTGAGGAAGGTTGATCCAAAGTGAATATCCTAAAAATAATTCATGTGTGTTCCTAGTGAAGAGGTCATGTCATGTGATAGGACTAATGTTGAGAATTCATTTTATGGTTCTCACCTTAAGAGGGATAAGGCTATATTCCATTGTTAATGTTAAGTTAAGATTCCCCCCATCCGTACAAGATGGTGATACTTCTTTTCAATTTTAACAACCTTTCGGTCCTAGTTTTCTAGTCTCAATGGTATTGTTAAAAATTACCTCATAATTACAGGTTGGGGATAAATTGTATTATAGTGGTTTCAGGGGATATTGATTCCCTCTTTATTTCACAAAGCTCTATTCAACAAGGACGTGAGTTCATTACATTATTTTCAATTGAGAAATATTCTTATTATGATATGTTCTCTTTATAATGACCATATTCACATTAAAGGGTGACATTATAAATATTTTTTTATGGATGAAGAAATATTATTTTGATTCCTTTCTCTTATATGGACCAACATACTTGAGATTAATTTAGAGATGATTTTTTTTATCTTACCATCTGTTGTGATAAGTGACTATTTATAAAAATTTTGATGATGATACGATTTTAGATGAGGTCACATTTGGTGTGATTTATTGTAAAGAGGGTGTGGTGAAAGGGAACACCATGTGTTCACACCATCTTTTGATATTAACATTGGATGGGTTTTTGATGATCAACTAAATCAAATATTATAACACATCATGAAATGCATTCTCAAGGGATTCTTTTTGCTTTCTCAATGTCAGGAGTCATGCAGCCAGAATGTCTACATAGTCTATATGATGATATATATATATTCTATTACCATGATGTGTCTTGGATATTCATCCTTAGGAATGAATTTGGTTTTTAGGTTATGAATAATAGTCTATAAATTTTGGCATATTTCATGTATAAATACTTCTAAAAATGCCTCTGGAATGTTGTACTTAGGTGTGTCTAAAGACTAGAACATGACTAGTGATATGACTTTACCCATGTGTCTCCTCATGATAATTATTTTTTCGTTATTTTTTCATGATGTTCCTTATCAAAATTTAATGAATGTGTATATTATAACACTGTTTTACTGTAATCACCATGGTCAATAGGGATTTTTTCCATTGTTTTAGAAGGAAGAAGATCCAAGGGGGGTTTGAGGAATTATTGTTTCATTGACATCTCTTTTGAAATAAAAAAATATCATTTGTCAATAATGAAGAATCAGGTATGACTCGAAATGTTTTACCAAGTGCCTCATGGTATGATATATATCACATAGTTGACTCAGGAAGGGAAGGACCCTTTTTAATTTATAATGTTTCACTTTGAGGATGAACCTCAATAAAAATTACCCAAAGGGGAGAACTACCTTAACAACATGAAGTATGACAACATTGGGAATCTATTCTACGTATACATTGGGGAGGACATTAATGGTGGAAAATATAAAGGGGAGGAATTTTTTTCTGGTTTATCTTCTATCCCTAAAGTGGTTTTTCATGATGGTCATTGTGATATGGTCTCTCTTGATTGATCATATTGTGTTCATGATGTAATCCTTTATGGTATTAAATCTACAGAAAAAATCTAGAATTTATGATAGAAAATTATTGTAGAGGTACTTCATAATTACAACAACTATATCAATAATTCATTACAAGATAATGAAAATCATTTGTTCCATTAATAAATGTATGATGACATCAAAGAACACCATCATTGAGAATATTAACATCATATAATGGCACTTTATTTTATAATCATCTATGGTGAGGATTTTATTTGGATACTCTCTTGCAGGTGATTGAGGACACTTTCTTTTGACCACAACATTCATATATGGAGTCCTGTTTTGGTATATCATATGTTCATGTTATCATTTTATAATATATATATAAATTTTTGGAAGAGATATATTTCTACCATGGAGGGGCCACTCAGATGGACTAATGAACTCTAATTGGAAAAGAGTTACGGGCCTAATCTGTTTTTCCATTTATCATGGGATTTTCCCAATGAAACTACTTTATGGGAGTGGGTATATTTTTCATCTTCAGAGTGATTCAATCATTTTTTTGATAAGTCACCCTAGTTGTGGATGAACATTTGTGTTCCCTCCCATAAAACACTATGAATACCATCATGATATATTGGACGGTTTGTATGATTTTGGCTAGAATTTTCATTTACCATTTAATTATTTTCTATATATGTTGCATGAATTCATACACCAAAACAAATATATTCCCATTCTATTGTTGTATAGGGGTTTTAGGCATGATCCTATCCTCCATTTAGTGTTGGTATATGATGATAGTCTTCTTGTTCATGGTCGAATATATGTTCATTCCCCTTACATGATGCTGGTATTTTATTTTTGGTTTCTCTAAGCATTTATAGATCATGCTGATAGGCCTAATATACATGAGTATGGATTTACATCTATTCATTGGTTTCCATTGTTTTTTATTTATGGGATTATTTGGATTTATCCATATGATGTTGGAGGTATTGAGGGGTACATGCATGAATTTGAATCTTATTGACAATTTACCTCATATTTAGTTAGAGGATTTATTTTGAGGAAAGAGGGATATGATCATGTTCCTAGTTATATGATTTGATCCTTCAATTTATTCCATAGCATTCAACATCTAAATGTACTGATTTGGAGCTAGTGGTGTGGTGTACTCATTCGACTATAGACTTTGTGTCATGAGACGTTGATGGTGGTGGCTGCTAGAAGGTGTCCCTTAATGGGATCCCTATGTAGTTGGAATGAGTTCATAAGAGAAATCTTGATCCCCTTCACTTTTATAATGAAGGAATCCATTTATTCATTATAGGGGAAGGCTCTAAAAATGATTTGAAATAGATATTAGTGTCAACTTCTTCTTCGAAATCATCAATTGTTTAGTGGATGTTTTGTGGGGATTAATTCCTTAGAGGGATTAATGTATGGATTCTAGTGTGGGGATAATAATATTATGGGGGTAGTCATAGAATAGTGCATTTTACACCTAGCACATAATATCTTAGGAAGGTGATGGGATCCCATGATTATGAGGGTATCCAGCTTGTGTGGTAGCGAATGAATAGGTCTGCGCAGGTTTGAAGGATTCAATTTGAATTTAATAGATTTTTGATGTGGGGGTCTGAGTAAATAATATAGAAAAACATAATAAAGCACCACAAATGGATAATTTTAATAAACATACTCATGTTTAATCGATATTGTATATCCATGTTTCTACAGATTTAAATTTTGAGGGAGTATAAAGGGATTGGAATGTGGTTGACATGAGTATTTTGGTTGTGTAATCACATCACGATCACCAGTTATGAATTTCAATACCTTTTTAGGAAGCATCAAATGGGTATAATTCCTAAAACCAGAAACCCCAGTGGTTTCGTCATTCGTTATACTTCACAAACCATTATTTCAATGGAAGGTGGTCACTAGAAAATAGTTCAGAAAACATGTAGGGCTCACATTGGTTGATAAGATTGGAGGTCCAGATCAATACAACATTTTGGGGAGAATTATTCCATGATCTAGGAATATGTTATATATTTATTACATATTCATGAATATTTTACCAAATCGAATAAATAAAACATAACACCCTTATATTAACAATAAATTGGTAGAATGTTTTGGGTTTAAAGACATCTTTATATTTCAATGGTTCTCCATATGTAGTACAATTGGTATTCAGATTATAGATTCATATGTTTTTTGTTTTCATGATTCTCGTTTTATGACATATATGAGGCTCTATAGAATTCATCATCATCAAGGAAGACTTGATTTGTTTTGATATTGGTATTAGGCCTGTAATGCGATCTATCTATGTATAATTTAGAGATGAATCAAAACCCACAATGATTGGTACCACTTAATGGGATACATAAAAAAATTTACATTTATATGATGAGGACCAATTCATGTAGTTTAACATCATATGGAATGATATTTTAGGTGAATGGATGCATGAAAAATTTGATGTGGGAATTACAATTATGCATCCTAAAAACCATGGAAGGATTATGTCCCTACAGATTGAATATGAATTTATTAGTTATGTGAACCAGACAATATTAGAGTGAGTTTGGAGTTATGTTTTGAACCATAGAGAGGATTCCTTTTTTATCCCATTTAAGAAGTAATAAAATCCCACTTTGTTGGAAATGATATGGTCATACACCTATAGATGAGGATAAATGTTTATTAATTGATAATATTACCCTTCGGTTGTTATTATCATAGGAAATATGACTCTTTAGGGAAATGGTAACATAGTTTTGGTGGTTATACGGAGTAGGAGTCCCAATGTGTTATTTCATCATGATAATTATATTATGTTACTATATTATAAGCCAACATGAGTCATTCTCAACGTGAGTAACAATATGAAGTGGATCATTTGTAAATCCACACAATCACCTTTGTCCCCTGGTGAAAGATGGTGAGGATGTGGGAGTGTTCAAGAATGCGGACAATAAGAAATATTGGTGTACATTAACAGGGATACCATATGGATGATCTTTCTCTTCATCTTCTAGCAGACGATGATGGATTCATGGTATGAAAATCTAGAAGTGATATGGAAATTAGGTGTACATATCTCCAATATTGTATTCAAATCCATGGGATCACAGATCTATTATCCATATGAATACAACCTAATTCATTTCACATTTTGAGAAGCATGCATTGCAACTTCATCCTAGAATCCATATGTATTAATCCATAAGGTTGAGATCCTCATTACTATTGAATGTAAAAATTACAACACTCTAGGTATTCTATATACAAGGCAGGATGAATGTGTTACATAAATCACTAAGGGAGTTTATAATTTAGAGGAAAAACGGGTGTTCCTTATACTCTGATCATATATATTTAGGGGATTTTGGGGGAGGTCTTGTCTTGGTCCCCCTTAAATGAGGGTTCCAAGGAAAGAGGCTCCCCAACATTGGTGATATAAATTCATATCAATGGGTGGATCACATAGGTAAAGCATGGTCAAGCTAAAGAGTGTCTTTTTAATGGTGGGGATGGGAAATTAGTAGGTACTTCCCCTATTAAATGCATATGTGGGATGAGGTTTCTTCACATGGGGTGGACATATGAGGATTCGAGATTCCTCGTATATGGTGGACTTGGGAATGATTGAAATTCCTCAAGTAGGGTGGACCTATGTGATATGGAGAGTCCATGACCATGGAAGACTTAGGAGATATGATGATGCCTAAGTCCTGGTGGGACTGGGAGAGTTTGGGATGCTACTTGGGAAAGAAACAACAAGAGCAATATATCTTGGGTGAGGTATTTCTCTAGTCTTTAATGGCTTCCTCATGTTTCTTTAGATAACTGACTATCATGTTTCGAGCTATGTAAGGCCCATTCACCCTAGTTGTTTTGAAATAAGGGTGAATGGTTCATATAATGTTTTTTGTTTTTTTATACAATGATATACATAAATCTCTTGAATGTTTCTAGTTCCCTCATCTTTTTTAGGCTTAGGGAACTACCTGAGGGTTCAGGTGACTTGGGTGAGAGAATAGGGTGAGCAGAGCTTTCGTCGATCATAACATCTTTCATTCATGTCAATTGAGGATCTCAAGGATCCTATTTATATCAAAACCATGGACCCTTGGAGATGGATATCATTTTTTCTGGTCTATTGTGGAGGTATCACTGGTAGGATCCTCATGCAGGTATTGTCTTCCCATGTTGGGTTGTGCATGTTGGGCCTATAAGAGACTCTGGTCATGCAGATGGTGTATTCATGATAAATATTTTGGTGAGATATTTCACACAATTTTATTCTTTTCTATTTGAGTTATTTTCTTAATGATATTTTAATATCCATGTAACAAAAGTAGTTTCAATAGTGATATTTTTTAAAAAATAGTAATGATTTATTTTTAACCAAATTGGGTTTTCATTGATTATATGGTTATATTTAATATATTTATATCAATTTTTTATATAATTTTTAAGAGTTGATTTTCTAAAATCACCATTCCAAAATAATATTTTTTTTTCTATTTTATATATTCTTTGGAATATTGTATTTTTAATGAATAGTGAAAATAATTGATTTGTATTGAAATTTTTTTTTTCATTTCATGTATTTACAACGTAAAATTATCTATTTATTAATTTTAATATTTAAATAATTAATTTTTATTAAATATAATAAAATTAATCATATTGGATTCAAAATTATACTGGAATTTTGTATGAAAGCATTTTATACTTAAAAGGCATTTTTCTAAAAAACATTTTCATCACGATTTTGGGTTTATGTTTATATTAAATTCTTAAAATTTTATGAATTTATTTTCATAAAATAGATCCCATATTTAGAATCATTAGACTCAAAAATTTTAAATAATTCACATTTATTTATGTTCATTTGGAAGAGTAACCATGGTAAATATTTCTCACATTAGTAGGCTAAATATGGATATTAAGGGTTAAAATAACACGATTTATAATATAAATGACCATAATATCTACCATTAATAATTTTAGGATAGGTTTTCTATAATAATTATCCTATATTATATTTTATATATATTTTTCCCCATTATTATTTTTAAATGACTTATATATTATATTATGTAAATAACAATTCAAAATGTAGCTCTATTTTTTAAAATTTCTATTAATTATTTTTAAAAAGCATGCTACATGGCATAAAATATTGAAAAGAATATTTACAAGATCCAAAAGGAATGAAATTCTAATTTTTTTCATTTTGATAATATCAATCAACTCGAAAGGGTTACTAGAATAGTGGACAAACATGCTAATGAGGTCCCCTTTGTTTGCAAGGTAGTCAGCAGGCTGATTAGCTTCGCCATTAATGTGTGTGATGATATATTTCACTAAATAATGTTCATTGAGGAATTTTTTCCATTTGGAGGTGATCTTCCATTCACGATGGAGCCACCCCATTTTAACCGCATTGACAATTATTGTTGAGTCACATTCTAACCACTTATTGTTCTATTTTTTTAGGCATGCAATCTCAACCTCATTGATGAAAACCATTATTTAAGCTTCAAGATATGTGGTAGTAATACATGGGCTATGGAGACCTTTAATAAAATCTCTATTATGGTCTCTAAATATGATTCCATATCCCGCGGGTCATGGGTTACCTTGTAAAGCACCATCCATATTTCATTTGATCCATCCATCCAATGGTAGAGTCCAAAAGACTTCAACGCTACCTCAAGGTTGAGGAAAGATTCCTTGAATATGAAGCATTTGTAGAACAATGAAATCCTTGACTGAGTTATCACATCAGTCATTGTGCAGGATGTTTTCATTTTTCATTGCAGACAGGATCACCAAAAGTGTGATAATGGTGTTGAAGAAATCCCTTCATGAATCCTTTTGTTCCAGCCTCTCTAGACAAGGTGAATCACCTATACACATGAATCCAAATAGAGTATGTGTACCTGTGGTGAACGGTGGATTGCCAGCAGATCCCCGATAAAACATAAGGCTTCAGCATTCTCCCTAGGATGCATCCTGAACCATCCAAAAAACTGACTTCCAGAGAGAAGTGGTTGTGTTGTAGGATAAGAACAAGTGGTTAAGATCATCACATTGTTGTTGGCACAAATCATAGTGTGAAAAAAATAAAATCCCCACCTATTAACGGATCACCTCAACATGTGGTTTATTGAAAAAAATCCTCCATGGAATTGTGAAATGATATGAAAATAACCATTTTTTATTTAAAGCCTCCATCCAAGTACCAGTTCCTTGAATCTAGTCATTGAAGTAGCTCTTGGAGTCAAGAATCCCATTTGGACTAGGTTCCCAAATAAACATTTCATCAGTGTCTATGAAATCATCAAAATAGTAAGCTCAATGTGAGGTGGAATCTAATCTTTTTGAAATTTTAGTCATTAATGGAGGAGTCATAGTCAATATTATGATCAGTGCTGTCAACACCATGAATAAACTGAGCTCCAATCCAATTGTATCCCTATAATTTCAGAGAGGAATTAGTTGTCACTAAACTGTGTAAGTGGTTGCTAATATCTTGAATGACTTTCCTCAGATGAGGCCAAATATAGGATTGAATATGATTAATTTTTCTTCTATTCATCTAGTTGAGGATAATTTAGCAGAGATAGTATAAGGAGGGTGATTTATAATTAATGAGTCTCTAAATGAAGTGTTCATATTGGGAATTAGTAAACTATTCAATGTTCTTGAGTCTAAGACCCCCTTTATTTGGGGAACAAAGCATTTTTTCCATGTTTTTTTGAAAACAATACATTCCAAAAAATTGTCACTCCCCACATAAATTCTCATGAGGGAATTTATGGTATTTATGGTGGATGCATGCCTAGAAAAATCCATGAAAGAGTAAACAATATTTTAGGTGAACACATGTTAAACAAGGCACATCCTTCCTACCATTTAAATGAATTTTCCCTTACAAGAGGAAAGGGTTCGTTGAAATTTCTTGAAACCTCCAAAAAATGAGAGGGGCGAGGCCTTACATGGAACATGGGAACTCCAAGATAATTGAAGGGGAATTTCCATTCATTAATTCCATTATACCTCATCATGGGTAATTTTCTAGAGGGTGAGATATTTTCCCAAAAAATGAAGGACATGTTCCAATTAACTGTCTAGCCGGAAACTATTTCAAAATGAAGAAGGAACTCATTTATGTATGTAATGGTTCTTCTATACCCCTGGGAAAAGATAATAATGTCATCTATAAAGAGAAGGTGAGAAGTAGTTGCAATACCTCATGCTGCTCAGATTATACTGATGTCGCATTTGCTGGCCATGTATAGAATATTTCTACACATGTAATCCTCATAGATTACAAAAATGATGGAAGAAAGAGGGTCTCCTTGTCTCACCACTCTAGATCATTTACTTTATCCTTCCATGGAACCATTAATAAGAATGGAAATATGGGAAGAGCTGATACGATCATTGACACATTGAATGAAGACCCTTTGAAATCCAAAGTCATGGATAATGCATCTAATAAAACCCCAGTTAATAGTATCGAAGGACTTACTAATGAAATGATTGAGTGAAGTATTTCCTCCTCTGGTATAATTTTGTAGAAGCTTTACACATTATAAGGGATTTTTGAGGAAATCCTGAATTTTCTTCCCATTGACATTTCCAAACTGATTACCTAAGATAATATATCCAGAAACAAGATAGAGATTATTTGAAAGAATTTTAGTGATGATATTATAGATAGTATTAACCAAAGCCATTGGTATGAATTTACGGACATCACTAGAATTTTCCACCTTAAGAATTAATGTAATGAACTGGGCATTAATGCATTGGGATAGCAATCCATATGTAAAAAATTGTTTAACCAATCTGTACACATCAATGTTATAGATATCCCAGTAAAACTGGAATAAGTGGTTTGTGAAGTCATTTGTTCCCAATGAGCTATCATTTTAAAGATAAAAACAGCATCATTGATTTCATAATCAAGTTTATCTGAATTATGTAGAATGATATCCACTTTAGTAAAATGTTTGGTAATGATACCTTCCATTATTTACTCATTTTCTTAGGATTATTGAAGAGATTAACATAGTAAGATACAATATGATGTGAGAGGCCATTTATATCATCCAAAAATTTTTCCCTTTAATTTAAGAGAGGTAAATTACTATTACACATTTTGGTCCATTGAAGGGCATTAAAAACATGTTATTTCTATCTATATCTGTGTGCCACATAACTCTAAACAATTATCTTTGAATACTTTTCTTAAGAATGATAATCTATATCAACTTTGATGAAATCATGGATTCTTTTGCGAGGTCCCCATTGAATTTCATTATAGTGATTGACTCTTGAATCTGATGAAGGGAGTTATCGAGAGTGTCAATCTCTTGATCAAGGAGGACAAATCTTAGTTTTATCTACTATTTCATCTTGATTTTGATGACTCTGATCTTAATAATACTAGATAATGCTCTTCCATTATATTCTTCCATGTCCCATTTATCCTAGATAATTTGGGAGCACTATGGAAGGGTAGTTGAGGAATTATTAAATCCAAACGGGAGAGGCAGATTATCTCCATTTTCAATGAAACTATGTAAATTTGGATGGTTTTCCTAATTATGCTTTGCAAGGGTAACACAAGAAATACCATTCCAACTCTCAAGTAGAGATTCATTTCCAAAGGCACAATCAATCCTTCTTGATCTTATTCTATTAGGATTCCTCCTATATCAAGTATATTTGGATCCCACAAGGTTTATCTCTATAATATTGGACACTTTTATACAAGCTCTGAAATCAATCATGGATAAGCCTTGAAACATGCCCAATTTTTTCCGTTTCAGAGAGAATCACATTAATGTCTCCAATGACAACCCATGGGACCAAGATTGTTGTCGATAACTCCTTAATTTTCAACCATAAAAATTATCTATCTATATAATTATTGAAATTATAATCCATTGTGTAATATGAAGACTGACCTTATGTGTGGAACTTGCAAACGATGATTTTCTCATCCTCCTAAACATATATTATATGTTCACCTAGGTAGAAAATAATTTGTGATCAAATATGAAATTTTATTTCAAGAATATTGAAATTATATTTATGAATATATTTTTTTAGTTTTTATTTATGAAATAATTAAATCAAATTCTTATGAAATGAGGACAATGTGCATGTTTTTGCGGTATTAAATTATAGTAAATTATTTTAAAAAATATAAAAAAACATTTTGAGATAAATTAAAACATAAAATTTATTTTATAGTTTATAATAATTTTTTATTCACTATGATACTTTTTATATTATAATAACATTGCAATTATTTTGTTTTTAAAGTCATATCATATGAATAGTTCGTAAAGAAAAATTAATAGTATTTTATGAAAAAAAAAATTTATTAGATTATTTTAAAAATATATTTGAAGTAAATAAATAGGGTGAGAAATTATCATATTTATTTCATTTTTCATTTCTGATCCTACTATTATCATTGAAGTAAATTTATTACCCTTTTATATTGAAAATGTTTTTACTACAGTTAGAGGAATAGTTAATGGATTAACCCAAAAGATGAGGTTTAAAATGTTATCTAAAATTGTAAAAATTTATTTTAATGATTATATTAACAAAATATCCTATTTATATTCTAATAAATTTTATTTTTTAAACATATTAGAAGATTTAGACACATATTATATAATAATATTTCATATATTTCCAAAATTTCACATCCCCTCACTTATAAAAGGAAACAACCTCTTATCTATTATATACACTTCAAGATCCTTTATTCAGAAAATATATAACTAAATCACAACCTTAAATAACATTACATGTTCTAAAGGACTTATTTTGGTTTTAATTTCTACATTATAGGTCTTAGGGTGTAAATTGAAGGAGTTTGACCGACGTAGATGTTTATATTTTAACTAAATGCTTCGTTTTTATTTATAATTCTAAATCATTCAAATAATTTTAAATCATGATGAAATAAATTAATATTTATATTAAGTATATTGATATTTTAACATAATAATTTCACAAACTATATCCATCTCCTCTTCTATAAAATATTAAATGAAATGATCATTCGTGTGTATTGTAGACTACGACCTTGCGAACCTATGTACTTTTTTTCCTTCACTAGCTCTCATGATTTGTTAAAACGATGGATTTAATATATATATATATATATATATATATCTATTCATGATATTAATGAAATAATTTTAAATCAGTAAATATAATATATCATGTCTTATCTTACCTTTTCATCAAATGAAAAATGAAAATGTCGTTCGTGCGTACATGTGGATTACCACCTCCAAGAAGCAATGTGATTCGTTTTTCATCACCGCATCACATGAATGATATATAATTTTTTATTTAAAGTTTAAATATGATAAGTAGTACAGGATAATAATAATATAAAAATAAATTTATAAACATCTTTTTTCCTCAAGCTCTTTGAAAAATTAAAATTTTAATCATGCATTTATACGACTTTCCTTCTTCATGATTACAACATAAATAATCAATCAGGACCAAATTTCAGGATTGGTTTTCAAATTATAATTAATTTATAAAAATTATTTTTATTTAATTATTTTTATATTCATGATGATGGAATAATTAACTCATTGACCATGGTCAGTATACCAAATCCATTATGAAATTTTGAACATAACATCATCAAAACACTCGATATCAACATAACCAATTATGTAATTAACTATGTAATTGTATTAAATGAAACATCTAAATTTATAAAGAATTTATAAAATTTTATAATTTCATAAAAAAATTAAATAATTGATATAAGATTTTTATATACGAGTTAAAGGATTTACATGGAATGTATGGGCTCAAGGTAAGTGATTTAATCTCAATTTCATTTCATTGAGACATATTTTAAAGTTATTCACTTAATTTAATTTATATGGTGTATATATTTAACATTTTACATGTTTAATCAAGAAGCATCGATACTTTATAGAATTGTATGTCAAAATTCTTATTATTTTATCCACGGGTATTTGACTTGAATGTTAAATAGAAAAAAGATTCTTATACATCAAATTTCATTCATTATTTTATATAACATCATCTTTGATTATATTTTTCCATGATTGTGTGAAAATTGGATATTATTTATTTATTTTGTATTTACACATTTATTTCATATTTAAATTGGTTACACATAATCTCTCTATTAATTAATTCTTAATTCCATTATATCATCTTTTTAAAAGTTATTAATATCAAATTTTCATTCATTGGGACATTTGATTATATTATAAACCTATCTTATTCTATAATGTGTATATATTTATCCATTGACATTTTATATTATGAATTTTCTCAATTTAATGATATTTAATGTTTCATTTGATGTTGTTATTTTATCGCGATTCTGATTCAAAAGTATGAAAAATTATATAGATTATTATGATACAATATCGCTATATTTTTTGATTAAATGTGTCAATATTTTTTTTGATGAATTATACTATCTATTTTATTAAATTGTTGCTATTTTTTTCTGTTGTGGTTAAAAACTTTATTTATGAGTTTAGTTTCGATTTCCCCCATCATTAATAAAAGAAAAAAATAATATATTTTGAATGTGATAACAATCTTTTATATTATTTTAGATCGGGAAACATTCTCTTATATATCCATGTATTCAAGAAAAAAATTCCATATTTTTATAATCTAATCATATATAAGTTCTTAATATTATTTTACATGAAAATTGAAATTCATTTTGAATTTTCTTAAAGTAAATTTTTTATCATTTTCTGTATGTGTCACTTTTCACACTCGATAATATTTTTTGAAAATAATGTTTAGTTTTATCATTTTTTACATGAATATATTTTCTCACCATTGTGACCAGAAATTCATTTGAAAAAAAATTTATATGTCGCTAATGTTATTTTCATATAAAATTATTTTCTAAATATATTGTGAATTTTAATTTTTTAAAAAGTGATTTTCAAAATGGAAAGTGTATTTTCCTCAACATTTTTTATAAATAATTTTTTTGTATTTTTTCATTAATGTAAAATACCATTGATTTTAATTATGTTACCCTGGAGATCCTTCATAATTTTACAATCCTTATTCATTCTCAATAATTATTATTGTTGTTTCAAATATATACTTTTGGAATCTAATTCTATTCCATGAGTAAATCATCTTATAAAAATGGTTTTTATTAGGTTTAAAAGTCCATGATTTAATTTTTATGTTTAATTTTTTATTTATGGACAATGTATATGATAACAAGTGAGGTTGATATATCACATAAAGATGTCTGAGCTTAGAATAACTCTCTATTATATTGGGTAAAGAGGAAAATTTAAACAATAATAGTTTAATGACAATATATGCTAGGAATTTACTAGGAGTGTTATTTTTTTGTAATAGCGACTATTAGAGTGATATGAAAATGTTGAGGCAAGTTACCGAGATGTTTTCTTATCTTTTTCTTCCATAATGTTCAAAATAATCCTTTTCTTAAGGATTATTTTTACATCGATCAGGATTATTGACTTATATAACTCTTGTCCTATTTCAATGATTTATTCAATGACTCGTATTTTATGATTTATATTTTTATGGGTATTTATTTTATTATGTTATTCTCATGCACATTGAATATTTCATCATACCATTATTTTATCTTATGGTCTATGAGTGAATTCAGTTATTAATTAATAGGTTTATACTTAAAATTTTTTTTAACTCACCTTTATTTTTTTCTATTTCCATAGTTTATGATGAATTATGTTAAATGAATTAAGTAATAAAATGTTTTATGTGTGTTGAATTTTATTGGAGATGTAGAGGACATAATATGGAATAACAAATGAAGCGTATAGTTGAAAAATAATCATTATATAAAATGCATATTGTTATATTTCAGATTATATTAATTCTCTAAAATTATAACCATAAAAGTTCTATGTTTTTTGAGTGATTCAATATTTCAATTGGATGTTGTATTTTTTGGGGTTAGAATTGGGTCATGTTTACTAGTATAAAATCCATAAATGTAAAGATTGTACTTTTATCACCCGTTTCAAGAGTGAGGGTTCCGGGCACCTGAGTTGGTGTTAGATAAACGTTTAGATAATGTTTGAGATTAAGATGTTTTCATGTGATGTTATCTTAAAAGTAATGGATATCCTCACAGATTTATATGTTTTAGGTCCATCATAAGTTCAAAGGCTTAAAGCATGCATTTTTAGTTTTTGCATGATGATATTTTTAAGTGATTAATGATTTGTTGGTGACATGTATTATTAGGTTAAGGTATATGTGAACCTTGTGTGTATCATTTGGTTTAACAGAAAAATTTATTTGTGAAATAATGATATTAATTTATTTTGAGAATTAAGTTGAAGGGTATGAAATAACCATTGAGGTGGAAACATTATTCAATTATGTGTGTATTGAGTGAATTTGGGATGTGATGATATTTCTTTATATAATGATCCTTGCCAAATTTCATTTGAGTTATTATTGGATTTTTAAAATAATTTATTAATTTATCATATTATGTTTTATAAGTTTCTGATATTTTCATACATTATGCCAACCATTTCAATTTTGGTTAATAACTAATGATATAATTAATATATTTTTGTTATTTTGTGGACACTATTACATGTTGTTTATTGATATTAGTTTTTATGGAAAGAATATTTAAATCAATAAACTTCTAATTTAGAAAAAAAAAGTTGAGGTTGTGGTGAAAATTTAATAAAAGATTGAAATTTACCTTCAAGGACCTGTATTTACTTATATTCGATTTCTATATTGTAATGTAATTCCTCAACTCTTGGAAAAAGATATTGAAATAAAAAATTTATCCTATTAAATTTATTTATGATGAATTGATGGTATTTTTCACACCACATTAGTTTATGGTTTTATGAGCATTTAATTCCTCATGATCATTCATTTTATTTCGATCAATTTTCCTTATCACTCTATTTCATTATTTTTAAATTATGTTTTTCCTACATGACTATATTTTAACACTTCACCAAATTTCTAATATTAGGAAATAATGTGGTGTTTTATTCTACTTATCCTTTTTATTTCCCATTCAGTCATTTCAAAAAGAAGTTTTATCATCCATCATTAGGATGCGAGTATTAAAAAAGGGGGGTTTTATATATTAAAAAAATTTAGTTTCATTTATGTATGTCTTATACTTAGCCTATTGGAATTGATTTTGAAAATTTGTGAAACCCTTTGTATTAAAAACACCATAAGGTTTAATGATTCAATTTAAAAATCATTATATGAATGTATAATTCCTGGTAATTTTAAAATAAATCATTTTAATATCTTATTCATATTAATTAAAAATATTTTATAGGGTAATATTAATTATAATAATATTAGGTAAATTTTCAGTAAAATGGAAAGGCTTTATTTCTAACAAAATTGGGTTTTGGGCATTATATGGTTTCATATAAATTTTTTATTTCAAAATTATAAAATTTTAATATAAAAAATTATACTTAATTTTTAAAATACTCACGTACAAATTATATTACCGTAAATTTTTGATAATTTTCTAAAAAGTTTGTTTTTTTAGTATATATATAAAAAAATCCGATTTTTATTCAAAATTATCATTTCTATTGAAGTATTTAAAAAGTCTGAAACTATTTTTTAGTATTATAAAAATTTAATTAGTTCATTTTTATTCATTATAATATCTAAAATGTAATTTTAATTGATATTATAAATTAATTCTTTATGAAAACATTTTTATACCTAAAAATTGTTTTAAAAAAATCCATCTTTCATCACTCTTTTCGATTTTAATTTTAAATTAAAATCATCAAATTATAATAATTGAATTTGATAAAATGGATATCATATTTTTTACACAATGAAAATGGATTTTATTTTATTTTATTCTTTTCTTGTAGTTATAACTCTTGGTTGAGGATTGAGTTGTGTTCTTTGTGCTAGTTTTTGAGTTTGGAGGGTCCGAGTGTTTTTGGACTTATTCCCTAGTTTTGTGCATTGTTTAAGGGTAAACTGTGTGGATGATGAAGGATAAAGGTGATTTCAGTTTATTGTTTTCCTTGTTTTAAATGCTTGACCTTTGCACAGATTTGGGAAAACAATATTAAAAAATGGATAATTGTAAAACTCTTTGGTGGTTTTTACGACAAGGTGCATGAATTGCACATGGTTAGGAGATTCAATGAAAATAGTATGTGGGGATGTTCTACAGTTTGAATTCACTGATTTTAATTGATGGTTCACCATTTTCAAAAATGTGCGACAATATCATGGTTGTGTATCCCTTCTCAAATTAGGTGCACACAGTTAGTGCATGGTTTGGAAAACTGTCCATCCAAAAAATGTGAGTTTTTTTGGTTGATTAAAAAGATGAAATTCATAATTATCATATCCTAATATTTAACTCCAAGTCTACACCTCTCCCTCGTGTTTAACCTAGGTTAACTAGGGGTCTCTCAAAATCCCCTCTCAGTAGATTATCCTCATTGGTTGATGATTTACTAAGCTTTCAAGGTGATATCTTCTTGATTTTTGGGTGTTTTTAATCTTCTTCCCTTGTCCCTCTGATTGTTGTTGGTTATTCCTTCTCTTTTCCTCAACACAGAAAAACCCTAGGGTAAGGGTATCCCAATTTTTTTCAATTTATTTAATGCTAGTGTGTGAATTTTTCCCCTTGGGTTTCATTCATAATCCTCTTAATGTTTTTTGTATTCTTCACAATGTTGTGGTAGGTGTTTCCAACTATTTACTTTCCTAAACATTCAATTTTATTCGTTAGTAAGTTGAATTAATTTCAAAATTTGTTATTACTTCATGTGGTGGGTTATTTTCATTTATAATGGTTTAACTAAGTTGGAAAATTGGAGAAAATGGGTTTTCAAAGATTTCATTAATTTATCCTTATCTATATATGCACACAACGTGTTTCATAGAAATAAAATTGATTTTTTAAAATAATTTTAGTTTCCATGGGATTGTGTTTAGCCTTAGTTGGGTTTTGGTGATTCTATTTTCATGTGAAATTTAGTTGGAGTATGATTTTGGAGTTTCTTGTAGTGTGGTGGTTTTGTGTGTGAAATCTAGAAAAATGATCTAAGTATCCTTATGATTTGTTAATTTGAACCATGGGTTATTTTTATGGTCTTCCCTATACATGTTGTTAAATGGGGGTAATATCTATTTTTCCATGGGGTGTACAATTATATAGGCATAGAAAAGATATTGGATCTCTATATAACTTTTCAAATTAAACAATGAATTTCAAAACACATTCCCACTTATTTCATCCCTTATTTATCCCACCGTCTTTAAAATGGTTCTTTTAAAACCCATAATTTTCGTAAACTATTCCATGATTCCAAAAATACCACTAATGTGGTTTCCTTGTGTGTTTCATAAATTTTGGATCATTTTAAATGTTGAAAATTAATTTGGGAATAAATAACAACAGTCTCATTTGGATCCTCTCGAACATAAATAGTGTTTTCATATTGGTTTTGGAAATGTATTTGGTAAAAAGAATAGATTTTGTAAATGTAATATCCCGGTTGGTACTTCGTAATGTCTTCAAATTTGGTTTTAGAACACATATGACATGTCGGTCTATTTGGCACCATGGATGATTCCATTTATGATGAGATCTATAAGGATGGTCATCTAATGATATAGCCTTTACAAATTTGTGTTTAGGGTTTCATATAAGAATGCACGATGGAATCAATGTGTTATTGCTAATGAAAAGAGTGTGAAGAAATCCTTATTCTCATTTGTACTATTATCATCAGATTCTTGCATATCCTCTAGAGAGTTGAGTGATAGTTTTTTACTGACCCCAATTAGAATTATTGGTACCCCTTGGGTTTTTTGAGAGGAAAGGTGGTATTTTCCACTAGTGAGAATTGTTTTTATCATCCAAATGGATATTGACTATGGTTTTGTACCATATGCCAATAAGTTCTTCAAAATTGATTATATATATTTATTTATTTTATAGATGTTCAGGAAATTACAATGATTACTATTTGAATGTTCTTTTATATTTCTGTCGCACAATGGTTACTTATTTGGATTATGTTTACCTATATTTTTTATTGTATACTTGGCATAGCTCATTTGATTAATATTGCATTGTATTTCTCTTGGGATGGTTTTATTTTTTGTTTTGGTTTCTAAATTGGTATTTTTTAACTTTTAACCTATTTTAAAAATGTATAGGTTGTATTTATTTTATGAAAATAATATCAAGGTAATTTTTATATCATTATTTAAATATAAATAAAATATTTATAAATGTATTTAAATCAAGCACAAAAGAACTATATCGAGACATGAAATGTATGGATTCTATGGTTCTTACCTATTGATCTATTTTATACTCAAACCATACATGTGCCACTCAATATCGGTAGACCCGAGATATCTCGACGGATTAGGTCATGTTCAGGTTTTCCTATAGAGTGTGCTAGTTTTGTGGATGAATGTGATTAAGAGGTCAGATGGAGATATGGTCAGATTTTTGTTTGGTTCCAGCTTAGTTACATAGGTTTATATTTTTTCATATCTCATAATATATTCTTTGTATCATGTATTTATTTGGTAATATGATCTAATTATTCATATTTTGTGGTCTTCTTGGTTATTTTTATCTAGTTATTTCCTGCCAAAATCGTTCCCACTAGGATATATATTGGCTAGTAATTTTCACCAGCCCAGGAGGATCATTAATTATTTTGGGGCCTTCCCATGAGTTTGGAAGGGTATTGGGTCTGATTGAAGCCCAACCTAGTCCATAGAAAAATTGTATTAGAGAATATATTTAATATTTGGGGCATCAAGAGTATTGGTTATATGAATATTAGAACTTTAAAATTTGATAAGGGAAGAGAATGACAAACACTTACTCTTCACAAGCCTCAAGTTTCCTCAGGTAGTCCATGATTTTAGTATTTTGTCTTGGTAATAGATTTGTGGGTTTTGGGATGAATATTTAAGTGATCTAATGATTTAAAGTGGGATCATGTGGTGTATAAACAAATGTGGTGTCTAAATACAAGTTTAAAGACAATTCTAGTGATGTTGTCTACATATGGCATGGTTTGATAAACCATTTGAAAAAATTGTGTATGGTCACTAGTTACTCATCCCAACAGATTAGTGTGATTTATGTTTTTGTTTCATTTAAATTGGTGCATGTGACTTTTTGAAATGAAAATTTCTTTTTTAAAAGTAATTTTAAATGTATAATGATTCCAAGAGAAAATTATAATTTAAATTGTGGTATTTAACATTTTATTTGATTTTTAAAATGAGTATTTTTTGTATTTTTATTGTTTGTCTGAATGACTTGAATTATAATGGTGGGCTCAATATTTAATGGGTTTTACATCAGAATGTAAGTGGTTATTTTTAAATATGGCTTATGGTTTTGTTTGTGATTTTTGGTTTATATGTTTAGAGTTTTAGTTTATAATTTTATTTTTATTGTTTATTGTTTGGTTATGATTGGGGTTTTTTCTTTATGTTATTCACAGTATTCCACCCAGAATGGTCCTAACGGTTTTTAGTAATCCCTACACAGTTTCTGGGCCAAACCAGTCTCCTAATAGAGTGGTAGATGAATTTTATTCTCAAATGTTCTCCATTTTTTATGGTTGTCATGTCATATTTGAAGATGAAAATTGCCTTGAGAAAGGTGAAAGTGTCTTCAGTTTGTTGGGAACTACTTAAGAGATAGTTTCATTCTCTCTGAAAAGTGCATCAAAGGATCACCTGTATACTCACATTTTTATCTGAAGTCTATATCTATATATTAAATAGTGTGTTCTCTCATATGGGGAGATTCAGTTTGAGATGTTAGTAGATGCTGAGTTTTTTGTAAAGTTAGTTCCTAGAGAATAGTCTGATGCAACTAGAAATCAGGTTTTCTGTAGCGCTCATGAAGGTTCCCATCGGATGAGAGGTGTATTACAAAAGAATCAATTATTAAGGATTATCATTTTTCTTTTTCAGCTTCTTTTTTCAGACCGTTCATTCTTGTGTTTCTAGATTGGTCAGTCTGGCCAATTAATGCAATATTTCAGCAATAAATTGATGACTTGCCGATGATGTGGTCATTTGTGCCATTTGGAGAAGTTATTACATGTATAGATTATAGATGGATATGTCTTGATAAGTGTATATTAGCTCCTAACTATGGGGAAAAACATTATTTATGTCACTCGGGCTCCAGCCACATGCTCTGGAGTGAATACATTCATGTAGTCAAGATGTGTAGGTCGTGAAGAACCATAGGAAATTTGTTTTCCTCTGACGTTGGAGTGTGAAAAGCGTAATATTCTAAATTGTATTTTTATTTAATTTTTAAGTACCTCCTTGTTGTAAAGTTATTATTGACCTCAATTTCTTATAATATTGTGCTGGAATTTTCAATTATAAAACTTTTTTGGTTTACCCTTTCATGGACAAGTTGTTATTTTTTGATGTAATCATTTTGGAGATGATCATGTCTTGTGAAATGATGAGTTTTTGTTGTACTCAGTTCTTGGTTTGGGTTTCAGTCTTTCGAGAACCCATTATTTTTGACATTAGGTTTGAGATAGAAGTTCAATTATTGGAATGTGTTGGAGTTTCATTGTTGGTTTCATCATGTTGGATAGTAATTAGGTTGCGAAGAACCCTTATATTTTTTATTCTGAGTGGTTATTCATTATGTACTTTTCTCTCGGTATGGTCATGTCTCACATGTCAAGTTAAAATTTCCACGATGATTATTATGGTTTATATATGATTTATTCAATTTTTAGATCCAGTTTTGTTCCTTCTTTGGAAGGGTGATTTTTAGGGGTTATAAATTTCTATTGGTGGGGAGAACTTTCACAGCCCCAAAAAAACCTTTATCTTGTTTTTTTATTTTATTGCGGTTGGATAATTTGGATGAGGTTTTGGATGAGTTATTGGTGAGATTTTTTGCGTTTTGTTGGTTTGATGTGTTTTTTTAGCCTCATCCTCGGTTAGTGTAAACTATTTATGGGTAAACTATGAAGATTTTGAAGGTTGAGGGTTTTTCAATTTGGTTGTATTACTCACAATTTCACATTCACGACCTATAAATAGTTTAGGGAAACCCATTCAAGAATAGGGATAATAGTGTCACTCTTGGGTGGTTTTTGAGAAATGGTGAATTGATTTCACACCATTAGGATAAACCATACAACAAGAATGTGAGAGGCTATGAAATTTTTCATAGCCGATTTTCATGGTTGTTGAATTGTTTCCAAAAATATCAAGCCATATCATTTAGGTTTCTACCTCTAGTAGTGAGCACATAGTTGGTTAACAGTTTCGAAAACTATGCAACCAAACCGTGAGAGATACCCAGTTTCATTAAAAAGTTGAAATTCTATGTTTTCCCATCATTACTGTTGTCCCTAATTTGACCCCTCTCTATCCTGATCGACATAGACACACCTAGGGGCTCTTAAAACCAATTATACTTGGTTCCCCTTCCTTTTATGTTGCTCCTAAATGCATTCAGGTCATTTATTCATGGTTTTTTCGTTTTTCCTCTTCATTTCTTCTCCATCCACTTGTTTTTGGTTCTTCCTTGTCCTGGTTTTCTGATGAACCCTACGGTGAGGGTTGGTTAATTTTGGTTAATTTATTTAATTCTTGGGCATGCATCTGGATCCTTAGGCTTCATTCTTCCTCCAATGAGGGTTTCAAGGAATTCATATACTTTTGAGGTAGGTGTTTCTTTTCAATTTATTTTAAAATCATGCCACATGATGCTTGAGTACCTCAAAATAATATATAATGATATCAATCATTCATGGGATCTATTAGTTTGACTTGTTATTGTGTTTCTATGTTAGGCTATTGGTGAAAATGTGGGTTTCAAAGTGTTATTTATTTATACCTATATCTATATGAACATAAGGTACTTGATGATAACACAATTCCTTTTTAAAATTGAAATTGGGGGCATTTGGGATGTTTTCGAAAATAGTTGGGTATTATTTTTTTTATTTTTCATGTGAAATTGATATTGGGTGTCATTTTGGTGTGTTGTATATAGTGTTTCTTATATGTGTGAACTCTTATGACAAGATGTGACCCTTCTTGTGAGCAATTAATTCAAAACATGATTAATTTTTATGGTATTTCATATAGACTCGATTGGAGGGGGAATATTTATATGTATACAGGTTGCATATATATATAGGAAAATAAATGATAATTGATCTCATTAGAAATTTCTACTTGAATCTTAGAATTTCTAAACACTTTTCCCTCTTACTTCATCCATTCCTTGTCCACCCCCCTTTCAATTGGTTCTTCAAAAAATCCATATTTTCATAAATGGTTCGTTGATTAAAAAAATGATAACAGTGTGGTTTCTATTTGTGTTAACTAATTTTCAACATGTTATAAGATTAAAATTTAATATGGGAATTAGATAAAAAAATGAAAATTTTGAACCTTTTTGATATAGATATTTTTTTCATATTTGGTTTGGAAATAATTTTAAAAATGTTTTTGAATTTGTATATGTAAAGGTGAGGTTTTAAATATTCAATTTTTTGGAAATTGGTTTTAAAATTCATGTTACATGTTAACCCGATTGGCACTTTGGATAATTCTACGTGTTATGGGAATCCAATGATGACCATCCCATGAGAGGGCCTTCATAAATCTAGTGTTGAGGATTTGAAAATGCGTGTATAAGGGAATCTGTGGGCTATGGTTAATTCAATCCATGTGATGACCTCATCATTCCGCTTTATACTATTTTCAATGGATTTCTGGGAATCATATTGAATGTTGATTAGGGTTTACACACTTATCTTGATAAGATAAATTGGTACCCCTGAGAATTTTTGACAGGCCTGGTGGGATGTTTCATTATATAGAAAATTTTACGGAAACTAGTAGGTTATTGTTAATAGTGTTTTACCATATGTTGATAGGTGATTCTAAACTATATACGTGTTGGGATTTATGATAAATATGTATATTAAATTCCTCTTATTATTATATGTATGATTCGTTATTTCTACCACACATTAGTGATTTTTTTGTTGGAATTTACGTGTACTAATCATTTTTTTTCATTTTCATAAATCATTTGATTAAATTTTTTGTGAATTTCTAATGGGATTGTTATTTTTTGGGATTTTATTTTTAAATTGGGATTTAGAACTGATAATTGATTTTAAAAAAGTTTGTGATAATATTATGAACGTAATTTCATAGAAATGTAATGTTTGATTATTTAATAATAAAAAACACTTTTTATATATATAATTTAAACTAGAATTTATAGACTATTCTAGAAAGAAAATTAATGGATTCTATGGTTCTTGTCTACTGACCTATTTTATGATCTCACCCAACTTATACCACCCAATGTTGGTAAACGAGAGTTATCTTGCAGGATAAGGTGTTGTTTAGGTTTTACTATTGATTTGGATTGTTCAATGGATGGAAGGGACTAGGAGGTTAAATGGAGATATATTCAGGTTCTATTATTGTTTTAGTTTTTCTTTGTAGTTTTTAGTTTACTCTTCTGTCATAGTTTCAGGTTTGGATAATCTATTTATATTGTTCTTGAATTTAATGTTTCTATTTGCATCTTATGTTTTTTTATTACTATATATTTATTTTTAGGATAAATCTTTCCCACTATGATATATTTGGTGCCTGGTACTAGTCGCTAGCGTAAGAGGATCAGGACAACTCTCCAAACTTACCGTGGGTCTGGTCTGGTGTCAGGTCAGATGGTATACCAACCTGGTTCATGATAATATTTGAAGTCGATAGGTTCAAATTTTATTAATAATTTTCATTTATTTTATTTCATTATGAATAGTACCCATAGTAAATATGTTTCACCTCAGTATTTTTTAATTAGGAAATTAATGTAAAATATAATATTATAAGGACTAAAAAAACCATAAAACATTCCTTTAAGGTATTTTATTACTTTGGTTCGACTAAAATAAACCATCATTTGATGTTATGGAAATTTTGCGCCATTTCTCTTTCAAAAATCTATATATATTATTTTATGTAAAGAAAAACAAAAATTCCAACAATCATGAATTTTAATTTAAATGATATGATGAAATATAGAGAGAAAGGAGTTTTTAATGAATAATAAATTTTATTTTATGAATTATTAAATTTTTAATATGAAATTCTTTAAATTTTTATTGACATAATAATAAAATTATATTATTATAATACATCGACATAGTGTCCATCAAATTTGATGAAAATCAATGTTAGTCGTTTTAAAAACAAAAAAAAAGTATTTTTTGAATGAATTATCACTGAAAATTAATTTTATAGTTAATAATTATTTTTTTATCGATAGAAAAAATGATTCTATTGCAATTATATTCCTTTTATTTTGTCTTCAAATTCTTATTATGCGAATATTTATTTTTAAAAAATTAATAGTTTTTATGTTAAATAAATTTTATTAAATTATTTAAAAATCACAATAATATTTCAATACAATAAGTGGAATGACACATACTTTTAAATGGCATCCCTTTACCATTTAGGGACCAATTTCATACTTATAAGTAAATTAATAACCCTTTTTATAATAATATCATTATTACCATAGTTATGGATAAAAATGGTTAATGTTTGTGTCAAGAAAACAGAGAAGGTTTTAAATGATCTCTTAAAAAATAAAAATTTGATCGGATGATTTTGTAGACAATATATAATCCTTATCTTATAATCTATTTTATTTTGGAACCATTTTACATGATTCATATATATATATTATATAATAATATTTTAGGTATTTATGAATGTTCCTCTTGCATCACTTATAAAAGGAACCTCATCTCCTCTCATCTAAACACATAAAGATCATTTTTATGGAAATACCACTAAAAATCCAATTTTAACACCCCACACCACATTATATAGGAATCATATTTATAATAATACCAACCGTATATGTATTCAAGAGTAAATCAATGGAGGTTGTTTGAGGAATTGGTATGGCTTCAGACCAAATGCTATAGTTTTATTTAATATTATACCTCATTGAATTCATAATAAAATATGAATAAATACTAAAATAAGCATCTTACATATTATTATTTGTTATTATGTTAATGGTATAACCTATATCCATATTTTCTTCATAAAATTATAAATTAAACCATCATTTATGAGTACGACGGACCATTGTCTAATGAAACGATGTAGTTTGATTTCCATAACCACCTCTAATGGATAGTTATAATGATGAATTTAATGTATCAGTATGATTCTAATTAAATAACAATCATTTTATATGATAACATGTCATCTATTTGTTTTACCTTTCCATCAATTGTAAAATGATAATGTCGTTTGTGTGTATATGTAGATTATCACCTTCACGATGCGATGTGATAGTTTTTTCATCAGTACACCAATTAAATTGTATATATATGTTTATTGATTGATAGTATATGATATTTATGATTTAATATTAATTCTATAAATATAAATTTATACTTAAATTTTTCCCTCATTCTCAATGTAAAATTTAAATGTTACTAATCTGTATGTGTGGCTTACTGTCCCCATGATGGTATCATAATTAATTTTTCATATCCATATTTCATGGTTGATTTTATAAGTATAATTGATTAATTATAATTATAATTATTTCATGATTAACATTATTTATATAATTTATTAGTGATCAATTTTACGATGTTCAATATACAAAATCCATTTCGATATTATGAATCAAATGTGTACAAAACACCAAAGATGAAAATAACTGATTACGTAATTAAATATGACACTGTAATAAGTAGAAAAACATTATAATGCCTAATTAATACACTAATAAATGGTTTATATATAATTAATAAAATCATATAAGTTTATATGTATTTGAGTTAAAGGACAAACATGGTAATTTTTGACTCGATGTAAAGGATTTCGCCCTAATTTTCTTTTATTGTGGCATAAGTAATGTTATAATCAAAATTTATTTTATATGGTGTATATATTTCCCTTTTTAATATTTTTATCATGAATCCTTCATACTCCAAGGTATATTAATTTTATAATTAATATTATTAAATTCAGTGGGATTTGACATTGAATTTACAAAGTAGGAAGTGGTTTATTAACTCACATTTCTTTCTTTGGGTTATATGAATTATTTATTATATATCTTAATCCAATATTATGTGTGAAGTTGAATTTATTTGATTTATATTATATTGACACTTTTTGTGGATTTATATTGGTTGCATATAATCTCTCTTTATATTAACAATAAATTCAATTATACAATGTTTTTAATGGTTATTCATTTGAATGTTTCCTTCTTTACAACATATGTTTATGTTATTAACATATCATTTTATATATGGTTCATATACTGTACATTATAGATTTTATATCATGAATATTTTAATTTTAATGATATTTAATTTTTCATTTGATGTTAATATTTAATTGTGCTTATAATTTTAAGGATATGAAAATGATATTTATTTTTATGATACAATCATAGATAATTTTAGGATTTTAATTTTCAATTTTACATGAATATGGTTCATAAAATGTTATTTTCTTGAATAAAATATATTTTATTCAATGATAGATATTATTTTAAAAAAATTATTTTTGAGGTCCTTCTTTATTAATCAATTAATCATAGAAAATATTTTTGTTTGGGATATTGATATAATATATTCATTTGGATTGGGAATATTTATGTTTCATTTCCATTTTCTATAAAATTTATTTAAAAAAATATTATTTTGTAGAAAAAAATTATTTCCCAATGTTATTTTACATGATCTTATACCATTTAGAAAAGTTTTTATATTTAATTTTTTAATATATTAATATAGTTCACTTATAACACTCTATGGATTAGTTTGAAACTAATTTTTATTTTTAATGTTTATGACATAAAATGATTTTCCCACTCTCATGAAAATTGTTTTATTTGAATATTATTTTATATTTTTTCTTAATTTTTCTATATTAACATTATTTTTTTGATAATTTTTTATTGATAGTGATTTTCACAATGGAATATGTTTTCCTCATGATTGTATTTAATGATTTTTATTATATTATTACTCTAAAATGAGAAAACCATTTATTTATAACTATTATATAGAGGGGATATGCTATAATGATTCCAGATTTATTTATAATATATTTCTTTTATTATTTTTACATTATTATTCATAGATATTGTTTATAATGAATTTTAAACTAGATATTGATCATTATGATGAGTGATCATGATATATATATGGAATAAATTGGGTAAATGTACAGAGTTAATTGATTATAAGTATCTCTTAAGTGATTGTTAGATGATTCCCTGTTGGTTATTTAATTTGTATGAGTGATTTTGACTGAGATATAAAAATTATGTTTCTTTTTAATAGGATGATTTTATTTATTCATACATCATGTTTTAAGAGATCATTTTCTTCATCATTATTTTCACAAGGCTCATGATTTTTGACTTATATGACTCATTTTGTATGTTAACCATTTATACCATGTCTGATGTTTTTATCTAAATTTTTATATTTATGAATTATATAATGTCATTTTCATGTTAATTAATTTTGTCATAATCCTATTATTCTATCTTATTATAACAGATTTTATTCAATTGTTAGTTCTTATTCTTACCCTTATAGACAATTTTTTCTCACCTAACTTATGATTTTAATTTCCATAGGTTTTTAAGAAAAATTTAAATGAATTATGTATATAAATGTTTCATGTGTGAATACCTTAATGGTAGATGTTTAATTCAACACCCCAATATTCCAAGGTATGTTTCCCTTTGAATAATGCAGTAGCTTGCATTGTACACAACTTGGAGTTTTAATACACCATGACCAATCAAACTAGCCAGTATGAATAGTAATACATTCTTTTTTTCAATTTTATAAATTTTATTTTTCAAGATAGACTTCATTTTTTGATTCATAAAATGAAAATTAACTTAGGGTGATTTTTCGGTATTTTTTTGAATACATTCTATTTTTTAAGAATAGTGAAAACACTGCATTACTGTTTAAAACTAGCTTCTTTTCGTAATAATTATCTATTTTATTTAATTTTATATGTGGTATAAATTGAAAAATAATACATATATATGTTCAATGAAAATCATTGGATTATGTTTATAATAATATTAGATATATAAATATTTTTTGAACTTTTTAACGTCTTTTACCAACCATCTATGCGCATTTTCAAATTTTCATAAAATGTAATTTTACTACTTTTGTGAATTTTATTACCAAAATATGAAAGACATGGTCAACATTTATATGTAATATGTGGTTGAATAAGATGAAAAATGTTTTGGTGAATATTAACTTTGGACTTTTATTTACCATTGTTAAAAGTAAATAGAATAATTAAAGGCAAAAAATGATATTATAATTACCCTAATACGTGTATTAATTCTACTGGATAAGTGTATTTCTACCAGAGTAAACCTTAAGAATAAAATATTATCTTTTTGGTAAACTTGGACTCAATTAAGACATTTATTATTATTTTATTTAAAGAAGATATAGACGTGTTAAATTCAATGTTTAACAACTAAACCATTTTTAATATAGGGTTATACATAAGAAATATTAGACTATAAATATTCATTATAAATATAAAAAGATTTCCTATATAATTTTATTTTATTTATAATTTTTAGACAATAAATATTTTAATTTATTAATTCCACAATTATGATGGAGAAATTATCTTAATAATGAATGATTAAAATAATTGATATTATAAATATCAAAATAAATTTAAATTGATACATTTGATGAATTCAAAAAAATTCGTTAATTTTTATTACATGTTAAGGTTGATTCAACTATTTTTGTTGGAAGTAATCATGCTGTAATGACTTTCACAAAAACCAAATACCAAATATTATCAAAATTGACAAAAATGAGTTTTTAAAATAAATACTATATTATTAATTGATATAATATTCCAAAAAATATATAGTTTGATAAAAATACTTAGATAAGGTTAGTTATGTTTCTAATGAACAAGTTGGGGTTCTATTGGATTTTTATTTTAGGTTTAGTAACCATTTAATATTATAATAAAAGAATAAATGGTAAAAGTTAAACTATTTAACTAAGAGTTAAATCTATAAGATAAGGTTAATATGGTGACCTAAACATGTATAAAAACATATAGGTTGAGTGGATATCGACCCATCCCCACCTAATCCTCGAAATAAATTATTTATAGAGCCATTATAAACCTCATATAATTGTATAATAAAATATTATTTAAATATTTTTCTAAAGTGTCCCTCATCTCTCTTATAGAAGCGTAATTCCCCTTCTCTCAAAATCACACCTCCAAATACATTTGTCTCAAACAAAACTGACCCAAATATCCCCCAAACTACCCTAAAAGTTACCTAGATTCCTTAAATTGATCATAAATCTAACCTATGGATCCCCTTTTATCAAATCAAAAGGAATAACCCGGAGAAGAGGTAAATATTTCATCACCTCTTTCATGTTATTTTCATCTTCCTATTCCTCATTCATTGTTATTCCCATACCAAAATAATAACATTGGAAAACTTATATACACTGTTATTTTATTATAAATATTTTACAACCATATTCATTATTCTATCCATCCTATGAATGAAAAAGTCACCATACGTGCGTAAGTATGGCTTACCGTCTCCATGACGTGGTGTTGTTTGTTTTTCAAACACTTAATTTTTTGGATGGATATTACAATTAGTATAACTGATGTGAATAATAAATATAACATGTTAATGATTCTGTATATATAATATATCTTCCAATTACATACTATTTCATCATCAATAGACAGTTATTTTCGCTCGTGCGTACATACATATTATCGTCACCATGAAAGCGGTTAAATTCTTTCCCCTTCTTAACCATTCACGAATAATTTTAATTTAATGATTAAAAATAATTTTTAAGAACATAATAACATTATGGATATGAGTCAAATACATCCTATCTATAACATACTTGTCTTTCATAACCATGCATAATATGGAAAACGAATCAATTTACACCCGAAATAATGATACTACTGAAACATTATTAGCAAATCAATATTAGAAGATCGTATATGATATCATATTTATGAATATGGTTTTTTATAATTTAATAACATTTATTTAACAATTAAATAAGTGTTTAACATACCCTCGATCAAGGGAAAATACATGTTAAGGGATAATTCTAGAATCTATTCATTATTTGAGATTGTTTATACATGAGTATATGTTGAGAAAACTTTATCATCCATATTCGGGTTTCATAAAAATGTATTTCTAAACATTTTTTCCCTAAATTATAAGTTAATGTTATTTATACCATTGTTTTAATTTTTTTATGTTGTTTATAAAGGAATCCTTCTTTTGTTTTCCAAAAAAGGTCCTTTATGACCATTTTGACGAAATGAAGGAAAGAATGTTGGTTTAACTTCTACAGAGAGTGCGGCTATTTTACATCATTATAAAATTTTCAAGGATTCCCTTACAGTAATATAAGAATATTTTCAAAATAAATGATTTCTTTTATAATTATTCGGATTTCAAATGATATGAATATAAATAGATATATTTCTCTCAAATAGTTTTGATTTCATCTATGTCAACATCATTTGATAGATTTTACACTTGTTTCTAGTTGATTTATTTTGACACAATATTCCATATAATATTAAAAGTTTTTTAATTTGTTTGTCTATGGACGTGTTTTTTAATACCATTCATGGTTTATGGTTAAATTTTTAACAGTTCATATATTAGTTTTAAATAATTAAAATTATGTTATGTTTAAAACTTTTCATATGAGGAATGCATTGGGCATAATTTATGATGGGTGGAGCCTGATATAGCTCATCGATGTATCAGTATGTCTCATGAGACAAACTAGTGCCTTGGAAAAAGGCCTTGACAATATCATATTTGTATTCTTGGCATGACGCCTTTGCTATGTGGTTATTATGTCCGACATTATGCATTTCATCATTGTTAAATTAGCGATTTGATATTACATATGATTATCTGACTAGTAGAATATCCATGTGAATATGTAAATGGAATTATATGATTTATCTTAGCTATATTATACTGATGTTTATGATTAAATGGCTTGTGTTTTAGTCTTATACAAAGCCTTAAATATTTTATTTTTATTGATGAATGTCTCCCCTATATTTTTATCATTACTGAGTATCTGAGCTCACCCCTTTCTTATGATTTATTTTTCCAATGATGAAAAGATGTTTTTACGATTAACCTACAAGAATATGCTAAGAGATAAGAGTTTTTTCAAAGGGGACACAATGAATTTTTATTTCTGTATCTGAGGAATTAATGAAAAACATATGTATATATAAATTAATTCCATGGCTACTAAACTAATCAGAATTTCGAGACATGATCTATTGTGATCATTCTAATGTTATGTAATAATGCAACAACTTTACGTGACTTGGTTTGGGGAATTAAAGTAGGTATCAAATGATGTTTTGTTCAATAATTGGATGCAAGATTTAGAAAACCTATGATTAGAGAACATTAACCTAATATAGACTTTGGGGAATATTATATAAATACTTCCTAGAATTTTGGTAATGTAAAGATTTTGTGAATTTTCTATGAAAAACATCCATATCTGAATAGAAATAGGTAGTGGTGGCTCTGGCACAAATGTACCTAAGAGTGAAAACTCTGAAATGGGTTTTCAGGCTTGACTCGGGGTATCCTGGTACACGACAACAAGCCTTACACTACTCTTGGTTACAAAACTCTTTGGGAAGATGCTTAGGATAATTCACATTTTCTTTACAAACTGTTATAAGGATTTAATATTAAATACATCCTCAAAGAATTTTCTTTTATGATTATAGATTATATCCATGAACTGTTCAATTTATGTTAAGTGTTTTTGAAATTTGGAATTATATATTTTGATTCATAAACTAATCAAGTGTATGCCATTGTTTATAAATAGTGCATAGTGGAAGGAATAAAAACATTATCAATGCATGTAATCCATGTAGGGATTTCCCAATACTAAAGATAATTAAAGTGGAGCAGGTGATGCAACTCTTGCTGATCAAATTATCACAATACTGGGACAACTCACTCAGGTTATGAATTATAGCCTTACTCGTATGGAGCACCCTGATCCACAACGTGGATGATAATTTTTTGAAAGCTTCATGGGGAGACAACCACCAACATTAATTGAGATTAAAAAACCATTTGTAGCACAGAAACAGATAAGATCCTTAGAGAAAAATATTTCATGCTTTGGAGAGTAGCGAAATGGAAAAGTTGTCATGTAAGTTTATCACCACACATGAGATTCAGATCAATGGTGTTCATTGATTCAAAACACAATAGAAGATAAAAAAGTATATAATATGGAATGGGGGGAGTTTAAACGCTTTTCTTAGAAAAGTACTTTGCTAGTGACTATCAAGTGGTTATGGAAATTCAATTTCTGAGTATGAGGGAAAAGGAGGATGAGAATGTCGCGATGTATTGGGATAAATTTACAAGGTTAGCAAGGCATGCATCAGATTATATAAGTAACTCAAGGGGTAATATTGATCAATTATTTGATGGTTTAAAACCATTTCACCATTGAGCATTAGTGTAACAGTCCTTCTTGTTGTACGAAGATATTGTCTCTTGTGCTATCAAGATGGAAAAGGAATTCTATAAGTATTATGACTTTAAAGAAAAACAAGAGAATAAGAGATCTACTGAATACTATAGATATAGAAATTATGGGAAAAAGGAAATGTTAAATATCCATCCTCTAGTAGATGTGGGATTAAACACCCTTGAACATGATATAATGAAATGTGAGTTTGTTATATGTATGGTGAAAAAGTCCATCAAGCTCATGAATGCAAGGGAAAGAAAGTGGTTGTCAATGTCTAATGACACAATTGAAGAAGAATGGGGAATTATGGAAATGAATATCCACAGATCCAAGGAATCATACCTCAGAAAAGGCCAAGGGATAAATTAAAAGAAAATTTGATCCCTGATGTTGAGGTTGAAGCTCATAAAGACGTGGTGGTAGGTAATTTAATAGTTTCCTCATGTTTTTCCAATGATTTATTTGATCCTGGATCATCTCTTTGTTTCACATCATCCCAGTTTCCAATGAAAATTAGATATTAACAATTTTATTTTACATGGTATTTGATATTCAAAACTCTTAAGGGATGTGTCATTGTAGTAATGTTTTGTGAATCAGTTCCCATTAGGGAATATAAATGTTCATTATCTACTGATCACATTTTCATAAACATGATTGAATTTGATATATTCATCATTCTGAATGTGATTTCAGACCATGATGTGAAAATTTATTGTAAGTAGATGGAGGTTACAATTATGGATGATGATTAGTAGTACCTTATCTTTCATGAAATAATGTCACCACCTAATTCTTATCTAGATCCACCCCCAGTAGCTCTACTAGATTCAATTATTGGGGAGGAAGGGAGTGAAATAACTATGGTTGAGGAATATAATGTTCGAATAGAGTACATACATATTGTACAAAAATATGTTGATGTATTTACAGATGATTTACCTTGAAATCCTCCAGAATGAGAAATTGAGTTTTACAATGATTTAATTCCTAGTTCAAGGACCATATCAAATACCCATTATAGAATCGCCACTGTGGAAATAGTGGAAATAAGGAAAAAACTATATTAATTGAGTAACAAGGTAATTATTCTCCATAGTGTTTCTCCATGGGGATCCCTCATTTTTTTGTTAATTAAAAAGATGGATTTGGGAGGTTGTCCATTGACGACATGAATATCAATGCTATAACAATAAATAACATGTATCCCATATTTCACATTGAAGATTTATTCTATCAACTTCATGGAGATCAATATTTTTCAAGGATTCAACTTCGATCTAGATATCATCAGTTGTGTGTGAAGAAGGAATACATTTAGAATACAACATTACATACTAGGTACGAGCATTCGGATTTTATAATAATTCTTTTTGGACTGACTAATTCCCCCACTATTTTTATGTATCTAATGAATATATTTTTCAAGGAATATCATGATGACAATTAATGGTATTTGTTTATGATATCTTGTATTACACTAAAATCTATTAAGATCATGAAAATCACATTCACACTATTCTAAAAACCCTCAAATGAAATAGGTTATGTGAGAGGTTTTTCAAGTGAGAATTATGGCTTTAGGAAAGTTCTTTTATTGGTCGTGATGTCTCTATGGATGGAACATTTGTTGATCCCTCTAGGATAAGAGCAATACATGAATGGATAGTACTAACAAGAATAACTGGGGTACATACTTTTATTAGTTTAGTTTGATATTATTGGCGTTTCATCAAGAATTTTTCCTGATTGGCCATCCCATTAAATAAGCTCACACATAAAGGGGTTAAATTTGTTTGTAAAAAAATGTGAATAATATTTTGAATAATTGAATAACATAATAGTAAATTATCCTATATTGACTCTACCATTGGGGAATAGTGGTCTTTCTTATTTATACTGATGCTTCAATGCAAGGACATGATTGTGTCCATAGGAAGAATGATTGAGTTACTGCCTATGCATCCCAGTAGCTAAAAACTAATTAACAAAACTATCCCACTTTTGATCTTGAGTTAGTAGTTGTAATCATTATTTTGAAGATATAGAGAAACTATCTCAATGGAGAAAATATGTGATATATAATAATCAAATGATATTGAAGTATACTTTATCACAAAAAGAACTCAACATGAGACAAAGAATATTGCTCGAACTACTTGTGGATTAGTATAACAATATACACTAAAACATGTTGAATTAAAACTAGGTGGCAGATGCTTTGAGTAGAAAGGATCATGGAGTTTTTAACAATATGAGAGTTTAAAGGGATCCTATGTTCATAAATATAGTAAAAATGGATTTGGGAATAATCATGGAAGGTGAAACATCAATAATTTTTCAAATTGTTTCAAAGACGTATTTACTGGAAATGATAAAATGTTCTCACACAGATGATGAAGAGTTTCAAAAAAAATTAAACCTGTGAATGATGGGAGATTGATTGAATTTGTATATGAATATGGAATTTGAAATTTGGGAAGACATTCTGTTCTTGATATACAGAATCTAAAAAGGGAATTGATTGATGACTCGCATAGCTCAAATTTCAATATACGCCCTGGTAGCACTAAGATGTATAGTGTTTTGAAGAAATGTTTTTGATCGGATAAATGAGGAGGGATATTTCTAATTATGTGTCAAGATGGATGGGTTTTCAACAGGTGAAGGAAGGAGGAAAACATCCTAGATGTTTCATTCAACCGCTTTCTATACCTGAGTGGAAATCGGATGATATTTCAATGGACTTTTTCATCGGGCTACCAAAGACTCATAGAAGGAATGACGAGATATGGGTCATCATTGATCGTCTTACCAAGTCAACACATTTTCTTTCTATAAGAGAATATTTACCACTTGAATGTTTATCAATACTATATATTAATGATGTTTTAAGACTTAATGTACTACCTCTATTGACTATTTCTGATCGTGATACCCATTTTACATCATTATTCTAGAAAAGTCATTAGAAGGCCTTGGATACTGAACTTCATTTGAGCACTGCCTACCACTCTTAAAATGATGGACAATAATAATTGGATATTAAAACCTTAGAAAACATGTTGAGATCATGATCACTTATCTTTCATTGAATGTAGAAATCGTGTCTACCTCTGGTTGAATTTTCCAATAACTATATCTTCTATTCAAGTATTCAGATGGCACCATATAAAGGATTATATAGAAAGAGATGTCGCATTACAACTTGTTTGGATGATTTTGGTTAATGAAAACTTGTAGTCCCAAAACATTTTGAGGAAACAATAAAAAATTTGAAGGTTAACCATACACATATCAATGTAGATCAAAGAAGGAAAAAGAGCTATACCGATAACCGAATGAAGGATTTGGAATTTTAATTTGGAGATCATGTTTTCTTGAAGGTATATCCATGGAAGGGTGTTATACTTTTCATTAATACAATAAAATTGAGTCCCAGGAATATCAGACCTTTCAAAATTCAAGAAAAAATTGGAGTAGTAGCTTATCATTTGGGAATGACTCCATGTCTCTCCAATGTTCATGATGTGTTCCACATATCAATGTTGAGAAAATACATGCAAGACCCAATGCATGTACTCTCTTATGAAGAAACTGAACTGGAACCAGATCTAGCTTATTATGAAGATCCTACAATGATTCTTGATACCTCAAAACATGTGTTGTGAAAGCAGACGACTTTTCGGGTAAATGTTCAATTGAGAAATCATAAGATTGAAGAGTCTACGTGAGAACCCAAGGAACACATGATAAAGAAATACTAGAATCGTTTTATTCTATAATATTATAGAATTTTAAGGGAAAAAATTATTTTATGGAGGGAAGAATGTAGCACCCAAGGAATCCATGGTATATTTTAATTTATATAATGCAATAGATTGTGTTGTACGCAACATGGAGTTTTAACAAACCACGACGCATCAAACTAGCCATTATGAATATTAATATAAACTTTTTATAATTTTATTAATTTTATTTTTTAAAATTGACTTAATTTTTTGACTCAAAATATCAAAATTATCTTCAGGTGAATTTTTTGTATTTTTCAAAAAAGTTTCAATTTTTTATGATTTGTGAAAAACACTGCGTTATTGTTTAAAACCGACTTTTTATTTAAATATTTATTTATTTTATTTATATAAATATTAGGTAAAAATATATACATAATGCATATATATGTTCAATGTAATTCATTGAAATAATTTGATAATAATATTAGATATTTAAAATTGTATTGGACTTTTTACCATCTTTTACCCACCTTCTAGGGACATTTGTAAATTTGCAGGAAAAACAATATTACTGCTTCTGTAAATTAAATTTTAAAAATCCGAGAGACACAGTTGATATTTGTAAGTAAAATTTGGTTCAATAAAATGAAAATAATTTTGTTATAAACAATAACTTCTTACTTTTATTTACCACGGTTAAAATTAAGGAAAAACATTTATTATTATTTTATTTAATGAAGATTTTGAAGTGTTATTTATAGTGATTAATAACTAAAACATTTTAAATATAGGGTTATAGATAATAGAAATTAGAATATAAATATTCATTAGGAACCTAATTATATTTCCTACATAATTTTATGTTATTTTGTAAATTTTAGACATTAAATATTTAAATTTATTTATGACACAATGATGATATAGAAATTACCTTATTAATAAAATATTAAAATAATTGATTTTACAAATATCAAAATAATTGTAAATTGATAATTTTGATACATTACAGGAACTTCCAAACTTTATATGACATGTTAGGGTTGATTCAATGAATTTTTTTGAAGTAATCATTCTATTATGACTTTCAAAAAAACAAAATATCAAATAGTGTCAAAATTGACACAACATAGTTTTTCAAACAAATACTATATTATTATTTGATAAAATATTCCTAAAATTATAAGGATAATCCAATGGAAATAGATATAAAGAATTAACCACTTGTGGTTAACATGTTTTTTATAGTATGTTTATTTATCATTTATTATAATAATACATGAATACATGGTAAAAGATAAATTTTTTAAGTAACATTTAAATCTGTAAGATAATGTTAATATGGTGAAATTAACCTGTCTGAATCCTATTGGTTGAGTGGGTTTGGACCCATACCCAAAATATTCTCATTAAAAATTATTTTTGTACCATTATAAAACTAATATGATTGTGTAATAAAATAAAATTTCAAGTTGTTCCTAAAGTGACCCTCACCTCCCTAATAAATGAGTACTTCCCCTTCTCTCAAAATCACTCATACAAAGCCATTTGGAATGGCCAAACCCTGCCCAAAAATAACAAAACTACCCTAAAATATATTTAGAGGAATTAGTTTTATAATAAAGAAATCCTATGGAGGAATTTTGATCTATTAAAAAGGAAGAACCTGAAGAAGAGGTAAATATTCCATCACATATTTCAAGTTCTTTTCTTCTTCCACTTCCTTTTTTTTGATATTTCCATACCAAAATAATAACTCCAGTACCTTCTAAATACTGTGATGTTATTATAAATATGGTAAAACCATATTCACTATTTTTCCATCATATAAATGACAACGTCACCATATGTGTGTACATACGGATTACCGTCTCCACATCGTGGTGTAGTTTGTTTTTAAAAAAAGGCATTTTTTTATGGATATAATATTTATTATAACTAATGTAAATAATTAATATAACATTTCAATGATTCTGTATATATGATATACCATCCAATTAGATATTATTTCACTATCAATAAAATGGTATTGTCGCTCGTGCGTACGTACGGATTAACGTCTGCATGAATGCGAGGAAATTCATTCCCCATCACAACCATTCAAGAATAATTTTCATTTTATGAACCAAAATAATGTTTCTGAAATTAATTTCGTTTTGTATATGAATCAAATACATCCTATCCATAACAAACATGGCTTACGTAATGAAGTATATAAAGGAAAACGAATCAGTTATCAACCCAAATAATGATACTACTGAAATATTACTAACAAAGCAATATTAGAAGATCAACTATGATATTATATTTATGTATATGGTTCTTTTATAATTTAATTATTTTACTAAAGGTTAACATAACCTTGATCATGAAAAATTACATTATAAGGGTTAATTCTACAATCGTTTCAATATCCAAGGTTGTTTATACGTGAGTATCTAATAGGACCACTTTATCATCAATATCCATGTTCCTTAAAAATCTATTTCAAAACATTTTTACTATTTCCTAAACTTTGGGATAAAGTTATTTATATCCTTTTTTCTTTTTATATAATTTTTATAATAGTTTATTTCTGTCGTTTTCCAAACAAGGTCATTTACGACCTTTTCAAAAAAATTATGGAAAGAATGTTTTTTATCTTATACGGCGAGTGTAAATATTTTCTACTATTATAGAATATTGGAAGCATACCTTAAATGATTATAAGAATATTTTCAAAATAAATATTTTATTTTATAATTGTGTAACTTTTAAATGATTTCAAAATAGTGAAAGATATTTCTCTCAAACAGTTTTGATTTCATCTATGTCAACATTCTTTGATGGATTTTACACTTGTTTGAAGTTGATTTACTATGATAAAATCATATATATTGTATTCATGGTTGTGTGATATTATTCACTATGGTTGTGTAATTTTTATATGATTCATGGTTTATTGTTAAATTGTTAACATTTCATATGCTCGTTTTAATTGGAATGTTTACGTTATGTTTCAACGTTTTCATATTAGGAATGCATTGGACTTAGTGTGTGATTGGTGGAGCCTGATATAGCTCCTCGATGCATCTATAGGTCTAATTAGACAAAATAGTGTCTTGGAATAAGGCCTTGAAAAAATCATATTTTTTGTCTTGGTACGAGGCCATGACTATGTAGTTATGATGTTCTACATTATGCATTCCATCATTGTGAAATTGGATATTTGTTATTACATGTGATTATTCGACTAGTAGAATATCCATGTGAATAATTAAATTTAATTATTTGATTTATCATTTCCATATTATACTGATTTTTTAGTTTAAAAAACTTGTGTTTTAGCATTATAATTTCTTTAAAATTTTTATGATTATTTATGAACATTTTCTCTATATTTTTATCCTTACTGAGCATTTGAGCTCATCCCTTTCTTATGTTTTATTTTTCCAAGGGTGCAAAGAAGTATTTTATGATTAACCTCTAGGAATAGGCTAAGGGATATGAGTGAGTTCAAAGGGAAACAATGATTTTTTTTCTTTATTTGATGATGTAACGATTAACTTAAGTATGTATGTAGTACTTCTAGGGCTACTAAACTAATCGGCCTTTTGAGACATGATCTATTGTGATCATTCCAATGTTATGTATTAATGTCCTGACTCTAGGAAACTATGGTTGAGGCGTTATATTGAATGATTAATGTAGAATAATAAATGATGGTAAAACTAAATAAATACTCATTTAATCTATGTGTATTGTTATGTAAGAGTTTACCTTACTTATCTAAAAATCTAAACCTAAATAGACTTTTGGTATGTATGTGATCCAATATTTCCATATGATGTTTCAAGTCATCAATTGTTTAAAATGGGTCACATTTATTTGAATCATGTCTATAAATGTAAATGTTAGGTTTTTAGAACAATAACTAGGAGTTTGGGTTTGGGCCATCACACCTTCAAACACTAGATGGCCACCAATCCTCTGGTTGAGTGAGGTAGAACCAACAAATCCCATAATTCCATATATATGGTCTTGAGACACCACCATGATGGAGGTGATGGTAGAGTTGAGATCATAGTATCTGAGGTACCTAGAGGACCCCTTTTTAGTGATTTTAAGATTTTCAAGCTCATCATAATGAGGAGAGGTGAGTGATCCTCTTATATCTATTGTGACAAGGCCGTGGTGGATATAACTTATGTTGACTGAGAATGGGTTTTGTGACTGGATGAACTCAGATTTACCCTTGGAACCAATATAGGTAGTGGGACATCTTATAACTACATCTTATGTGGTGAGACCCTGGGTAGCTTTTAAGTCCACGCTACCCTACCTATTATTCTATCATGAATAAAATCCTATAGCATTGGTTATTGACTTGAGTCTATTGTCGAGACATAGGACCCACATAAGGGTTTCTCTACTATGTTGAGATTTATGGGACCAAGTGGGTGCCCCATTGATAGACCAACTCTGAGTGGGTGTATTGATATTTTAGTGTGTGTCCCCATAGAACCTCTACCTGGCTTATGAGTCCAAGGTGATGCAGATAGTGATGATGGGTGTGCGTGTTCTGATACAACTTTTCATTTTCACTATTTATAGGATATTACCTAGGGATGGATGTGAACGTTTGGAATGAAATAGCATGGATCTAGGTATATAGTTTAGATTTCATGTTTGGAGATGGATATTATTGAAGATGTCATGAATTAGGATCTTAGTATAGGGTTATATATTCCATGTCATTATTGTAAGATTCTTGAACTACCATGGGTCTAATCCTTAGAGACAAAAGATTACAGTTGTGTATTCAATGAGATTGAGATACATGAAATTTTATTTGGCGTAATACCCAATGATCCATGATATAATCATATTATATAACATTGAATTGGAGTCTATGATTGAACTATAGTGGTTTAGGTCAATGGAGTAATGAGGAAATGTTGTGGGATCCCATGGATTTCGATCCCACCAGAGATGAATTATATGGGATGTGACCTCAATGTTCAAAGTATTGAATGGTGCCTCCATAGATATGGAACTCTCTTGATACATATGAGGCATTTTATTTGATACATTTTCAACGACACCATAAAACTGGCTAAAGAAGGTATGGTTGATTAGTCTTATGCATCTAGTGAACAAAAATAAATTAATTTTGTATAGTTATTCATTTTTATCTTCTAAGAACATAACATTCCCATAACAATGCATGTACTGGTTAATACCCGCCTATGTAGGTGGTTGCATTCTAATTTTTATACGCACTCCCTACTCAATCCATCACTACACATGGGAACCGGAGAATAAGTACACGTGGATGACGAAAGAAGCTTGTTTAAAGTAATGTGATTTATAATGTCAGATTTCTTAGATGATTATATAAAGCATGGGGTAATTTATGGATCATCTATTTCATAGATTGAATATTATTTTATTTAATTTTATTTTATTTAGGCCAATATATGTAGCTGGACAAGTGGGTTGTCAATGTATTTATCACATTTTTATTCAATCCTTTTCATCATTTCATCATTTATTATTTAGTTTCTTTATTTTTCGGGCTTCTTCATTCATATTATCTATTTTTTTGGATGAATTTTGATTATTGTGTTTTGTTAAACACACAAATATAGTTGGTACATTCTATCCAAAATATCACTTTTGACCCCCAATGCTTGTCAGAATGCTATGGAATATGGGGAGGCCAACTAGAGGTCTTGTATTGAACTATTCCAACTACTGTTCATATAGTTAGTCATGGAATGATGTTACAAAGTGGAATGATAGTTTTTTTATTATTGTTTTCCTATGTTGTGATTTGGTAGAATGGAAATATAAGAATGTGACAAAAGGGTAGATGGATATTGGGTTGGTGCGTTGAAAACACCTATTTCGATAGGAAGTATGTTTTTTGGGGATGTGATTGATGTTATTTGTTTGTGATTTTATTCACTAATATGAATTTCACCTTTAACAATTCACATAGATTTTTGAGGTTCTTGATTAATGATTTAATTTTTCCACTTCGACCATTGAGGGCGTTGATTTGATTATGACTCTTTGATTGTAAAGGTAAGTGTTATGTCATGTATCAAATATTTCATGTAGGAATAACATTATATCATAAATCTATTGTGATTTTTTATTGATAAATGGGGATCAATAGTTTAATGTTCAAAAATTGATTGTACAACAATTTCCCATATAATTATTTTGTTTCATTATATTACATGGGCATCCATTCATATGTTTTTAATGATGGAAGGTCATGATGATCAATGGTGATACATTCAATAGTGAGGATTATGACTTGGTATACCAACATAAGAGGTGACGTGACCCATGCATGTTGGTATGAATCACAGTGTCTTACTGTTGCAACCCTTAGGTATTGACAGTTTTTAGGTTTAATAGTTTAAAATTTTAGTATCAACCTTTAAAAATTATTCTTGAATAGAATTTAATTTCGTTCTACCTAACAGAAATATGTGTTTTTATTACATTGTATGTATCATATGAGATTATGTTTTTTTATTGGAGGATTTGATCGATCATATGTAATCCTCTAGAGTGAAGTGTGTTGTATAGATGCTGAGAGATTATGTATTCCATAGTTATGGGAGTTTGATGGTGTGTGATGTTTTCATCTGTGGGATCCTATGAGTGGGATTTTTGCATGTTTATGACAAGATATCATGATATGGGAGTTGGGATGGCATCCTATGACACATGATCTTGGCAGGATGCCTAACATTACAACTTGGTGGGAGACCTAGAGGCCCTCAAATAAAACATGTAAATCAGTGATTCAATGACATATGAGATCATGGAAACTACATGATTAAGGATGAAATGGGTTATTTGGTTCCATTATTGGTGGTGAGCATGATTTTTTACTTCATATGACATTGAAACTCATGATGTCATAACCTGTATGTGACCAGAAAATATGATATAATTGGATTCTAAGGAAGTATCTAGAGTGCTTGGGTACTGAGACCTTCATCAAAGGATATGACTGTTCAGGTGTCTGACCCTGTAAACTAGTGGGAGAAATTTTATATTCATGGTAAAATAAATTTTACACCCTTGTGATAGGAAATAAAATGGGTGGTGGCCAAAAGTGTGGATGAGGTTGACATTCGATGGTTAAAGGATGATGGGTTTTCATTTCATAAGGATGTTGTGAGGTAGGTTGTGATATGATTAATAATGGAATAAGTAAAGTGTCCAATTATAAAGAGGAGTTTCAAGGGAGATCCATGTGTGATGATACTTACATTTTAAGGTGTGTGAAATTCATGATCTCGATGAAGTAGACTAATTGGAATGAAAGTTAGGAAATGAAAATTGTTTCATGGGATGGTTCAAACACAAGTGGACCTTGCAACACATTTTCAAAGAGGCATGGTTTAAAAGGTTGATTGTGGGTGATTGTGTCATGGATAGAGTGGCACATGGTTATTATAATTGTGTAACTATTTCCATTCTAGTCATTACTTCCATTCATTTATGTGGTGTAGGATCTGTTTATTGGGAAATTTATCTAGTAGTGCGATGGAAAGGATTCTCCTATGTTGAGGATAATGATGTTGATAACGAGGATGTGACCCTCTTGTGATAATGGTTTTTGGAGTGAGGGAACTAGAAATTATATTGTACTTTTTCCATTTTGAATCCAATGGATAAAAATACGCATGTAATACAAGATTCATTAATGAAAAACCTGAGAATGTGTCTATATAAATTCTGGTGGAGTCGAAGCATGGACATCTAGCTCGAGAGGATTTTCATAGAATCTAAGAAGGTTTTAGGTAGGAGTTGAAATAATTCCCAGGGAGTGGCATAGTGAAAAAAGAATAAAGTGGCTACTTTTTCTAGGTGATACCACCTGAATTCAATTTTGGGCATCAAGGAGTGCACTTAGAATGATATTGGTGTGAGTTTAGGTAATGGAAATGATTAGGATTTGATGATGTGTTCATGTCTTGGGATGAGATATTTCTAGATGGATCAGCTGGAGGAGGTCCTACAACCATTCATATATTAAGGTAATAATATTATAAATTCATAAAACTCACCATTCAAGAGATGATGACAGTATCCCATCCATTTTTAAACGGATTTTTAAGAAGGGACGACATAGGATTGTTTGTTTTGACATGGAATTGGAAAATGAGAATGGGTGTCAGAGTTTAGATATGTTTATTGTGTTTTTATGGGTTTGGATATTGGGAAACATGTCTAGGGTGTTGATGGATATCTAGAGGAAATAATTTATAGGTAATTTTGATATTTGTACCACCACAACATAGAATTTGTATATTCATGCTATGTCATATTATTGAGAGAACAACAGATTAGATGGTGAACGAGATAATGAAATAATCATTTCATAGGATATAAAATATTGGGAAAGAACAGTATAATTATTTGGATTGTTTTTATTGACATTGGATCATGTTTTGGTGGGTTTAGTGAATTCCGTTCAATGTGGTGCCTTATAAATGAGTTGGGTTTTTTGTGGTGGAAGACATCAATTCGAGTTGAAATTCAAATATGGGATAGGTTGAAATATTTGGAAGGTTGAACAATAAAGAATGTCAATGATAATATTTATTATTCTAGGGAGGGTGTAAGACACTATTTTAATATAAGTTGTAAATGATAAAAGGAAATTTAATTTTTATTTACTAGATAGGTCCCATTTGGATTCATGATTTAGGATAGAATTCGAATGGTTAATCCACCTCAAAAGGCCCAATTTTGATTATAGATGAAGTACAATATTGTGTTTGGAGGTTTTGGGATCATCTTAGGGGTTTAAGGAGCATTTTTTGAGTTTTTATAAAGGAAGACTAGGGCACACGGTTGGGGAACAATTAGTGCGAACAGTGTAGACCAAATTACATTGGTGCACATTTTGAGAAACTATGCATATGTTCAGGGAAAAAATGCGAGTGCCTATAGTAAATAGAATACATGTCGCATGGTCGACACATAGTTTATTAAACCATGCTCCATATTATGTATGATGGATTTATTGAAGAAGTACCACCTATATAGTTGGGTAATGATTTATAAAACAACATGTAAAAAAATTATGGACCATTAAAAAAGGTATTTAACCCCTTTTATCTACTAGGATTTATGAGGTATTCCTATATATTCTTACTATCACTTCTATCTCATCTAAGGGGATCTCACCATCTCCCTCTATTGATTCCCCTTTTATTTGGGGAGTTATGGAGGTGTTGTGTGATGATTTTGGGTGATATGACCTATCTATTTACCCCTTTTTACATCAATTATTTTTCTCTAATTTTCATTCTCTTGGTTAAGGGATTTGGTTACTATTCCCCTGGGGAATGGTGGAATTGTTCGAGCATGATGGGGATTCCATTCTTCTTAAGAGGAGGACATCATGTGACGTCATCTGCACTTCATCATATTTAGATTCCTTGAGTTATGTCACATTGGTGATTTTCTAATATTTTAATGTCCAATTAATTTATATTAATAAATATTTAGACTCCATTCATTATAGATTTTAACAGGATTGAGGTTGGGTGTATGACGCATGTTTTTTGTGAGGGTTTGGTAGTAGTTATAGTGGGATGATATTGTCTAGTATGAAATAAAACATCATTCCAATTTAAGTAATATATATAAATTAGTTATGTATTGTTGTAAGAATAAATTTATTATAAGGTGATTATAGTTAAATAATTGTGTTGGTTTGGTTTTCAGGTTTGACATTTTCTATATTGGATATTTATGGATGAGGTTGGATGGTCCTATCAGCAACATTCGATCCGTAAAGAGGTTTCAAAAACATCAAATGAGGTACGTGGTCTCATGTACATTCCATATAGATTTATGATTTTGTTTTATGTATCATGAAATGTGTAGGATCGCCATTTTTGGGGTGGAAATTTTTTAAAACGGTTTATTTTATCAAAATTAAAATTTTAATTTAAATAAAATGAATTATTAAAATTAAATATACTGTTTGAATTTAATAAAAATTATTAATTAATATTAATGTGCGCCAAAGTTCATGAACAACCCTTGTGAAGTATCTAGTCACCTAGGCCCATGATTATTGAGGTCAAGACCATGCAACGTTGTATTGTCTCTAAACCACATATGAGGTGAGGACAAAACAACAAGACATATAATCCCTTGTGTAGCAGATTGTGGAACCTATAAGCTTGAGTTAAGGGTGGACCATGAGATTATAGGCCAAAATGGAACTTGAAGACCCCTTTTATAGACATCAATCCATTCTGGCTCATCAAGGCCTAGATGAGGGGGAAATCATCTTCTATCTGTTGTGACCAGGATGTGGTGGATAGAACCTAGGAAGACCAAGAAAAGTTTGGGTGACTGAATTGACATAGAAAAAACTTATTGATCATGATTTTACATGGGAAATTTTATAACTTCTAATTATGTGGTAATACTTAATGAATTTACCATGGCTATGATACCCTAATGATGACTATTTAGGATATTACATCACAACATGAATGGTGTTGACATGATAATATGACTGAGAATAGGGACCCGTGTGATGGTGCCACTACTATAGAGAGATTCATGTGACCTAGTAGGTTACCCATTGACAAAATGACTATGATTGGTTGTATTGAGATGTCCAAAGGTGTTACTATGGAACCAATACTAAATAGATGAGCATGTGAGGGATTCAAAGTGATGATGGGTGTGGGATTACATCCAACCCTTTTTCTCAATTTATGGTATACTCCCATGGGGAGGAAGTGAAAGGATTGTATTTTATGGATATAAGGTTATTTGTATAATTAGGTTTCCATGATTATAGTTGAATACTATCAAATAATCCATAGATTGTGAACATTATATATATTAATGGATTCCATTTACATAAATCCTAATGTATGATTTGTATTGGGTTAGATCCCTAGATTTTAGAAATTATAGTTATGGATTCTATTAGTTAGATCTAGATGCATAAGTTATTATGGTCCATTTTCTTGGATACATGAGTTTATTATTCTATATTTTTTGGATTTGGAGATAATGATAGGAATTCCACGGGCTACATCCCAAGAGTCATGAGGATTGGATAGGGATTCCCTGGATTCGGATCCATGAAGACAATTATATCATGGGATGGGTACCCATAGTCATGAGGGAAGGATATAGATACAATCGATATGTATCATTCTTGTTCATGGAAATAAAAGTCTTCAATACATGTTAAAATAATCCCTATAACTATCCAAAATAGTTTCAGTCAATAAGGGGTCACAAAAACAAGGAAAAAAATAAATTAATTTCTCTTAGATATTTATTATCTTTAGTAGATCATGTCAATTTCACATAACCCTGATTATTATATTTATTATTATATCATGATTGTGCTTCTCTACTAAGTTATGTACTCACACCATACATAGGATGGAACATCACATGGATACCCAATAGGACATTCACATTAATGCAAAAAAATGTTCAGTTATTTGATATGTTCGATAAAGTGGGACTTCTCAAAACCATACATGGATCTTGGAATTAGTAATGTATTAAGGATTTAAAGGATATGAAAATGTTATTTTATTTTATATTGATATGCATGTGTAACTAGAGAAATATGTGGTTAGTGTATTCATAACATGGTCATTTGTTCCTTTACAGCATACCATCATTTTTATTCATTTTTACTATATTTAATGCTTTCACTTTAATATTATCTATTTTTTTGGATGATTGTCTGTTATTTTTTATTATTGTACACTCTAGTATATGTGGTATTGTCTCCCCAAAATATGACCTTAGACCACTACTACTAGTCAATATACTATATTTTAAATAGATTAATTCCCAAGTTCTTTTAGAGAACTTTTGTAGCTATTATTCATAGGGTGAGATTGGTCAGGATGTTAAATCCCCCCCCTTTATTCTTCCCACATAACCCACCCCTTATTTTATGTTTTCATATATATAATTATTATTAGGATGATGATGATGATTATTATTACTATAATGATAATAATTATCATTATTATGTAGTGGGGTTATATATAATATATAAATAGACAATACATTTATGGGATATAATGGATCAATCTCCATCCATCCTCCCAAGTACAAGCCCACAACCAAGCCAGACCATTATAATTTGATGGACTAAATACCATATGTCCTGAAAACCATATTTAACATTAAATGAAGCATTTTTTAATTTCACTTACACTATACTCCTTATTCTATAATAAATCTTATAGTAAATGCATTGTTAAAGATCCTTCTTAGTATTCGAGTTAATACCACACAAAATGAAAAAGTTACATAGTGGAGTTAGAAAATATCCACATAATGGTAGTCCTCAAGGGGTGAACATCCCATCATCTATGATTTGGAGAGATATCCTAGACCACATAATGATAATAATTACAATAATGATGATAATTTGGATAATGAAAATGTGTTAATGATAATAATATATATCAAAATAGTGATATAAATAATATAAATGATTATTATCATAATAAAATATATATCATATTAATTATAATAATAAGATAATATATGAAATACGTGAAACATAAATAAATTTATTAATAATATTAATTTCATAATTTTTTTGTTAAAAAATAATAATGACAAAATAATAAAATATTAGTCTAATTCGGAACCTATCAAAATGAATGAAAATTTAGAAACATACAAAGGTCGAAATTAAGTATAAACTATAAAATTATATATAAACCACATCAATTATGTTTATATATTTGAGAAGACAACAAACCCTTACCACACATCACAACAACACTTATACACTTGAATAAAAACTTTTGAAATAAAATTAATGAAATAATAAGAAACCTACCATCCAAAATTATTATGCGGTATTAAAAAAGTCATACTCTATAGGGGGTGATTTAAATATTTATAAAGGAATTATAGATCATTAAAATTGGGTAATGTAACACCAAAAATTACTTGAACCAAAAAACATAAAGATTAATTCAAAATTATCCATCCATTAAATAAGATTTGAACACCTTTTAATCATTACAAAGAGCATGTTCATTGGATCTGCCCTCCCCAAGAATCCCATTAAATGGTCAATGGACACCACCGATATAAATCAACATTCTGTTGAATATCTTTTAATATTAATTATTATTAATTGGATCATAAAATTAATATTATGAATCTTTTAAATATTTTTATTATTTATATATTGTAGTTGATTCATTCTTATATTGCCTCCACCTTCCAAAATCATTCCAAAATCCGCTACTGTCATTATATTTTGTTTTCTATTTCTAGAATTATTACCACCACATCACCATCCCATCAATTTCTATTTTTTTACATTCAATATCAATCCACCCATAGTACCTAGTATATAAAAGATAAATAGTTATCACACCTATCCAATCCTACAAACATTCCACATGAGAATCATTTACAAAGTTCCACCACTTTTCCCATCATTTTCATCCATAACCTAATTACATTATAAATATGCCTTATTGGTATCATATATACAGTAACATTATTAGTACCAATATCCCAATACACCTAATAATAGGGCATTACTCTAAATATCCACAACATTATAAAATTTATAAACATTTCATTTCTACAGTAAATTTTCCTCCAATATATTTTAGAGTGTGTCAATCTTTTACTAGATATTATTTTACCTAGATTGAAACATTAGTTTATAGAATAAGTGTATTTAGGTTTTTGACCCAAGATTAATTTCCTAGCATCCTGCATTCTTCATTGGTACTCCAAAATCCATTTTATTGAAATATATCCTTTCAATATTTTGTAAGTTCAATGTACCCTCACTCCATTATTGAATGTTTAACTATATTTTCAACCTCAAAAAATCATTGGGTTTATGCATAATGGAAAAAATATATAGAATTATTTCTTTGAGATCCCAAATCTCACAAAAAATATGAATATGAAAACCCAGTCAATAATTTATCCAATCATAATTAGTGTGATGAAAATTTTTATCCTTTGGGATATCTATGTATACACTTTACCACTTCACAATATTCCCTTATAAAATTATACATCAACATAATAACTGCACCCTCTATTTTTTCGGGGAATATCCTTATACACCAATGGAATATATTATGATTTTTATGGATGATAAAAGTGGATCATTCTCAACATAAGGTGTCTAGTTAAAGGGGTGTTTATAGAATGATTATTCCATAATATTGAAATATTCCACCGAATTTCAATAAAATTCAAAATGAGGATTTAATATTGTTTTATACTTTATTTCCCAAAACAATTAAATCCCTAAAATCAATTTTATTTACAAGTATGTCATCTCAAATTATAATGATTATTAGGTCTTCAACTCCTTAGAACATTCCTTCACATTTCCTACTAAGATCATTTCTTAATCATAGAGAATAGGGATGATGTGGATCACATCATCAAACATGTTCTAGTAATTGAAATTATCATTATTTAACTACATGAAAATCCACTCTATCTAGATGAAAATTAACATTGAGTTCTAATTAATAAGTGATTATTTAAGCTTATACAAACCCCATTTGTGGAAACTCAATACATGATTATTCTGTTTGTCCCTTAAAAGTTTTAGCTTCTGCATGTAAATATCCTCCTCTAAATATCCAATTAGGGATGTTTTTCAACATCCAATAGCTCAATATTTAATCATTTCATGGAAAATATTAATATTAAAATCTAAATCCAAACGAGTTTAATGACTAGATAAAATATTTCATAAAAAACTACATCATCTATTTATTAAAACAACACTATAAAAGTCAGACTATATAAAATGTTTTTCCATTAACTTCCCCTTTCACTGTATAGAACTAATTTTTATAAAAAAACCTCTCCTCCCGGTAGATTGTTCTGTTATCTCCTATGTCCTAGAAACTAGTAAGGAATCAATTTCATCCCTTTTATATTACTCCACTACCACTAGTTACTCTAACTTGTAACCATGTATAGACATTAATGTTCTCTATAATATATGGAAATAATGTTGTACTGGTCACTCCCATATCTCATTACATGGAACAGTATAATTGTAGATCATTATAAAAAAAATTCAGTTTAACCCCATCACCAACCACTATCTCTGAAACACCTTCTCCAATAGATATTCTTCTAGCATCAATAATTCATAATATTTATTCTATATACAACTAATAAATTCTCTCAAAAAATTAATTCTATATAAATATTTTTTTCATATAGTCATTTGTTTCTAGAATAGCCATACCCCTTGAATTATCTCATTATTTTAGACATCCTCTCAATCAAAACATATATTGAAACTATTATTTTTTCTTATGAAAAATGTATATATCGTTCAAATATTTAAATGAATATCCTCATTAAAGAGAATATTTTACATTCTGATGGTCTTCTATAATTTAGTGTCCTAGACATTAAATCCAATGTCATAATTTACGTACTATAAAAAACATGCTCGAGACATAGACTCTAAATTTACCTATTTCTTGTTTCAACAAGGTTCTAGGTGAGTGATGTAAAATAAACTATATGGGAAATAACAACCATCATTTTAGAATAAAAATTATTTAAATTTATCTAACCCAGTGGAGAATAATGTATTTCTAATTAGAAAGTAATAAATACAATTTACATCATTTTGAAAATACTCCTTAGGGAAACTAGTTATTATCTTGAATCTCTATAACATCTCCAGTAATGTATTATTCATGCTCTTGGTGAGTCTATTTTTCTAGAGTTCCTTGTATATTATTACCAAGCCCTGGACCTTTCCCTTGTTAGTATCTTTTTAGTGTAATGATTATATATTAACCTCAATTGGTAGAACTCATTAATTTTATTTTACATCTTGTATCGTTTTCAACAGCTGATCTTTTTCGAATGATGGTTATGAAAAATCACAACCTGTTCTTAAGGAAGAACACACATACCATCCATGTCACATCATCGATGAAAGAAACCTTGAATAGTGAAACAACATGAAAATTGAACAAATCATTCCCCTTTAAATTTGTATTAATAAACTCAAACACATGATCAGTTGGTGTACTTTCTTATGATTTGAAAGGCACACTCCACTACATTCCAAGAATAATCTATTTAAATTTTATAGGCTCCATGATTTAATGATTTATTATGAATTTAGTATAAATTATTTAATTACATACTTATTTATGTGGCCATAAATTTTATTTCTCTTCGTTAAAAATATATATCTTTTTTCTGACAGGAATTCCCCTTCGGAACACCCATAAATTATGAAGTTTTATCTTTCACTACACTTGACACCACAATTGTTGTATGTGATATTTTCTTTTCTACACCAAAAAATATTGTAATAAAACTTATGTCATCATTATATTATACTAAAATAAAATTCTTCCTTAATCTTGGTATATATCACACTCAAAATTATGGAAAACATTTATTATGAGTATAAAAAACATAACATGTACCCATTATCCCAAGAGTTTGTCTATATGAATGACATACCATGTATAATGCTTCAAAATTAGAGTTAATAATACACCCTCTATGTTATATATAGTTAAATTAATCCCAAGATTATATGCTCAAAAACAAACATCAACTAGAGTCACTTATTAAGAGATAACTTTTATATTTTAAAATACGTTTTTTGGATTCACTCCAAAATCCATATTTTATAGAATAAACATTTTTCCCACTATAATCATTCATCATGAGTTATTTTTTCAAACAATTTATACATAATGGGTATCTTTTACCCAAAACACTTATGTTTTTATTTCTTCTTCACTTCACATTTACATGAATCTTCCATGATATGGAACACCCCCTACATTCCACACTATATATGAAAAGGAACAAAAATATCTCCAAAAATCCATGGTGATGGTGGTGAATTAGTGAAGGAAACTAAATTTAAATTTTTTTTAACATAATCATTAAACATCTATTAATGTGTCTAGAATGATCACTAACACACACACCAAAGAAAAAACACTGATTACACATTACATTATACAAATTTCACATTTAATAAAGTGTATTTACACCAAGGAACATCCATGAAAACAATGATAACATGATAAAATATAATCATAATATTGGATAAAATGATAATTTTTTATTATGGAATACATGATAAAAAAACCTCTCAGAACTATTTTAATTTTATACCTCATAATAATGATATATAATAAGCTTTTAAACAATAAGGATTCCTAAAAATGTGTAAAACAACCACTGGTTTGTCATTTGTTTCTTCTACTTTTACAATTTATTATATTTTCACAAATAACTGAACTTACATACATGATTCAAGTAAATACATATATTCATAGTAGTATAAAATATATTCCTTAATTGTTGTAAATCATTCTTCTTTAAATTATTAGTTTAAATTTGGGATTTAGATAATTAACTACATTAATTATATCTTAACTTATTCAATATTAAAATTTAATCCCTTGTATCATCCCAACATTTTTAATCACCTTTGATTTTTTAATAGGAACTTAATATTATCTTTGAACTAATCTAAGTTATCCATGTCACAAATAGGTATTTTCAATGTGGTATTATATAAATTGCTTCTCTAGTTCACCGCACCCAAATTTTGGAAAATATTTGTTTATACTAACTTATTATAGTACCATTACATATAACATAGTTTGGGAGTGACCAATTTTTTCTCATGTGGAATCATTAGGCATACCTTGTGTATCAATGGGATGTATATTTTAACCCTTATCTATAATAGTATCCAATAGTAACCCATACATACCAACCCTCATGTTCAATGATTTTATCATATTTTCAGACATTAGTATCATCCAAGAGAGAACCATATGTATAACATTAATGAATTTTAAATACCTTGGAATATATTGATTTTCATAAATACTCTTCTATGCACCATATTGGGCCTTCTGTATTGGATAATTTTATATTTTTTCTTTAAAATAATATCAATAATAAATTATCCTTTAAGTATCATGTAAATAAAACCTTGCATACTTCTCTTCCCTTAATTAAACAATTATATACAATTAAAATCAACATTTATATAAAGAGGAATGATAATACATATATCCATTATATATCAATAATGTAACCATATCATAACAAGGTATTAAATAATTTTTTGAGGTAAATATTCATAAAAATTTATAAAAAATCCATCGAAACACCATAAGAATTATTTAAAACCACTCTAGACATTAAATTATTCCTCTCCTCACAGAAATTTTTTTATATATGTATTTTGGTACATAAATTTATTTTAAACGAAAAATATAAAATATGAACCATATAAACGTTGTAATATATCAAGTATTCAACACTTTAATAATGAATCAAAACGTAAGGACATATTCATGAACATAGAACTTTAGTAAATTCTCCCTCTGTAACATAAAATTACCAAAGTGTACTTAAAATACCAATATCAACATAATGATATATTATCTCTTGGTCTCAAAAATCTCCACCATTTGGATTTTATTAGAAACTATTAAACATAAACAACCCTTAAAAATCATAACAAATGGTAGTATCATTCATTAATTCAATGACTACATAGGATAATATAGAGTATGATATAGGAAAAATGAACAATAACATCATGTTTACCATCAAAGTGACTAACATACACTACTTCATGTTAATTGAAATATACTATTATGATCTTCTTGAAACAAATTCTCCCACATAATAACATTATTATATGATCATTTATACAATACGATCCTATAAACATTCTCACCAAAAAAACTAAAATATTTAAAAACACATATAACTCACTCAAACATATATAAAAATAATCAATTAACACTTTTAGAAACTCTCCTAGAAAATGTGATACATATAAATAATAGATATCCCCCTCATTATGTTAAACCAAAAATATTTGGATTCTTCCCGTATATTGATACTCCTTGTAAATATATTAAGGGACAACCCAAACGTAATTAAGATGCATTTCACCTATTTATAAAATAAATATCTAAAGAAAAAGTGAGAGTGGGGATGGTAAAACAATTCCTTATCATTGAGTGCAGAGATTCTGAACCCTCATTATCACATAAAATTATGATATGAATCCTTCATCAGTTCAATAGTGAACAAATTTTTTATTTTATCATTTATTGGAAAAATGAAGTCAAAAACATATTATATGAAAATATACTTGATCAAGTGATATTTGTATTTTTTTTTTGATCTAAAAAAAATTCTTGATAAATTTTTGGAACTTTTGTTATCATATCAAAAGAGTTATGACAACTTCACATAATCCTTTATATCATCAAATTGTGTTTTCATAAACATAAATTATGTTGTTTCATGAGTTTCAACAATATAATCCACCTCATCGGTACTAAAGGATGAAAAAAATTGCTTTTTTGTGTTCTAAATAATGCACAATTATCCAAAAAATGAAACTCCCCTATATGTTTATCCTACGTCATCATTGTTTCAAGACCAATTTGTATTTGTGTATATAAATCGATCAATACCTCCATTACATTAATATTTAAATATATAATCCATTGTGACATAAAGTGTATTTAATAGTTCCCTCTCTAAAAATAAATTGGGATTACATAAATTAACTTTGATTCATGGAACATAATATAACCACATACACTATATCTGGTCATCAATATGACATGGGAAGAGAAATCATAATAATATTTATAATGTAACATGAATTAACCTACATTATTTTTCATTATTAAAAAATATTTTTTCACCTATAAATTGATATAGAAGTGTACTTATAGTCATCAATTCCAAATATCTAAATAATTTATTATACATAAAAACCCGTGATATAGTAGTATATAATTATTTTATTGATAACTTTTAAACCTAGGAAAAATATCAATACTCCATGAATGAAAATAAAAAAAATATTCTTTATCTCCAATGATAATTTCTTACACTCCCAATTTTTATTTCCATCAAAGGGGATACCATCTACAAAGATGATAACATTCAGGGACACAAAATTATCTTATTTGATTTATAGGATTCTATACTGTAACGAACCATATATTACATACATTGTTATTACTTTAAAATTGATGCACACTTATTACAACATGTAACAAAACCAGGAAAGGACCGTATATGTATAGTGTCTTTAGAAACTGGGAAACCAAAACAAATGGTTCATAAATGTCTACAATGTCTCCCATTTATTTCATAATATCTATAGTCCCTTTTGGAATATCTTACTTAATAACCTTCTTCCTGACCTGGGGAAAGAAAACATTCAAAAGGGTGAGCTCAAATGCTCAGTAAGAGTAAAAAAAAAATATAAATCACATAATATAGATAATAACATAACTTTTGGAAATCTTAACATGCAAAAGAAATAATTATTTCATAACATGGGATAAATCATAGTAGTGAAATGTAATCCCAATAATCATAACTTAAAACACGAAACATTGTGTCATACACACATAATCATAGAGAATAATTTCTTATTAGTCAAGGCTCATTGCCAAGACTATCTTAGTGGACATAGTCAATTTCTGAACCAATTCCACTCCTCGTTTCAGTCATGTTTCATTGAACCGGTTTAACCTGCTGTTCCAGCCATGTCTATCTCATGAGATATAAAATCTTTACCCAATTAATTGGAGGGAGATATAGGTCCCACCCATCTCATAATGATACCATTCTTATGTGTTCCACAAAATCATAAACCATACATCATAGCATAACCCATGTAATAAAAATGGGAATCTTAAACATCATGACATCATAAAAAAATTCATAAAAGATTAAGGAATTCATAAAAATAATTCCATCACAACATAATAAAATCAATGTAATAATAGGGATTGAAACAGAACCCTTTATTATCTTAGATGGAAAATAATTTTGATAAAACACTTGAACTCCATTCTTGAGGAAAATATCCTTTCTACTTCAAAAACACTTTTCCTTTCTTAACAAGTCATAAAATTATAAACTAAAAGAAGTTGATTAAAAATAAACTTGAAAACTTGTAAAGGAACGTTCTTGGAAATAATGTTTTAAAAATCCAATCATGCCGTATAAGTTAAAAAAACAATCTTCTCATAATTTTGTCGGAAAAGTCAAAAAGTACCTCGTACGAAAAATGACAAAAGATTCCTTTCATATCTTTTACTAAAAACTCACCGAAGGGTAAAATTGGATATAAAATATTTTAGAAGGATATAAATATTCCATATTTAGGAAACATTGATGTGTATGATAAAATACACCCCAGTAAATACAAAGTATAAACAATCTCGAAAAAAAACGAGATTGTGATATTTCCCTTACCTTAGGTCTGATTTACTTTGTAAGTGTCCGAACCTCATGTATAATGATTTAAATAATGTTATTGACTTATTCCAGAATCATAATTTTTTTGATGATTTCATATATGGTCATATTCTTAGCTTCTTATTAGTAATATTTCATTACTACTTGTTATTTGGGTGTTTATTACTTTTTGTTCTTATGCGTGTTTTGTCAAATAAATTCTATTTTTTCTTTTTATGTTATAGATACCTCATTTCCAGAATGGTATTAGTGTAATATATATCATATTCATTCATTCAATTCATTTATAAAATAATTATGCAATGAAGATCATGTAGAACGAGTCGTATCACATTGTGGAGACGGTATTCCGTACGTACACACGAGTGATGATATCATTCCTTTGATCGTGGAATTGTATTGGAGTGTATGTATAATATTTCAGAATCAATATCACTTCACAATAATCATATATATTCATTATTTACACCATTATACCCATCCATGTAAGGTTGTGGTGAAAATAGATTACACCACGGCGTGGAGACGGTATTCCGTACGTACACACACGCGGTGATTTCATTTTCCGTAGGATTGATAGATGGTGAAATAGGGTTGTTTAATACTTATAATTACATATCTGTATATGAGTGATACTGATGTTATTACTTAATAATGAAACAACTAAAGAAGAATAAGTGGAAGAAGAAATAAAGGTGAATAAATTGGTAACAGACATTACCTTTTCTTTGAAACGCCTCTTTGAGATCTCCTTTTAGGGTACATAAATTGTTATTTGAAGAAGACCAGGGCCACTAGGATGTTTCTAGGGAAGTGTAGAGGAGGAATTGGCAGGGTTTTTCCGAGCATGAAGGATCCATGTGGTGTGAGGAAGAGGTGGAGGAGGTTCCCTTTTATAAGGGAGGAGAGGGGCACCTTTGGAATAACTAAAACTATTATTTTATTTTAAAGTCAAATTCAGATTTAAATAGCTCCAAGTAGATTTATTTATAGGATAAGGTGGAGATGGGTAGAAATCCTCTCATCCAATATAATTTAGACAAGTTTAGGTTCCTATTTTAACCTTATCATTATGTAAAATAATTTTACTTTTACAGTCTCTTCTTGTGTTCTAATACTATAAGGTTAATAAACATACTATAAGCAGCCAAACGAACCCCAAGTTGTTTATCATTAATATATATAACCTTATCTATGTATTTTGTCCAAACCTAAGATTTTTTGGAATAATATAACAATTACTAATATAATATTTGTCTTAAAATCTATTTTATGTCAATTTTGACACTATTTAGTAATTGATTTTTGTGAAAATCATAACAAAATGATTAGTTCGAAAAAAGTTAATTAAATAAATAATAACATGTCTTATTAACCTATAAAATTAGTTTAATTCATAAAAAGTATCAAATTATATTTATTTGGGTATTTATAACTTCAATTATGTCAATATTTCATTAATAAGATAATTACTGCATCAAATTTGTGTCATAAATAAATTAAATTATATATCGTCTAAAAATTACAAATAAAATATCATTATGTTGAAAAATCTTTTTTTCTTTCTAATGAAAATTTATAGTCGAATTTATCTTATGTATAACCCTATATTAAAAATGATAAAGTTATTAAACTTTGATTTTAACTATCTTAACCCTTCTTTAAATAAATTAATAATAAATTTCCTAATCTAATCCAAGTGGGCCTAAATGGTCATTTATTATTCCTAAGGTTGTTTTTGGGCGAATTAAACTTGTCCAATAGAATTAGGACATGTGTTAGGGTAATAATAATATCATTTTTACCCTTAATTACCCTATTTAATTTTAACCGTGGTAAATAAAAGTAAAAAATTACTATTCACCAAGAATTATTTTCATCTCATTGAACCACATTTTACTTACTGAAATCAACCGTGTCTCTCAGATTTTTAAAATTCCACTCACAGAAGTGGTAAAATTAAGGTTTAAGAAAAATTCAGTTCTTTAACTACCACTTAGTGGTTTCACAATTCATCAAAAATTGAATGTTTTTAGAAAAATACCAAAATTTCACCCTAGGATAATATCGATATTCCCAATCCAAAAATGAAGTCCATTTTGAAAAATAAAATTTATAAAATTTCAAAAAGTGGTCATTACTTTTCATAACGGCCAGTTTTAATAAAATTTTAATAGCATATCGTTGTTTAGTGAAACTCGGTATTCCGTACGACGCAAGCTATCGAGGAAGGTCGTGATTGCGTGAAAATCAAGCCAATCAAGTGAAAGATTCCTCTGATATTTTATATAACATAAAAGTCTCGGGTGTTACATTCTACCCCCCTTAAAATTAATATCACCCTTGAAATTCGTCACTTTGTAACAAACAGATAAGAATACCTCTCCCTCATCATATCCTCAAGCTCCCATGTAGCTTCTTCTAATTGGTGGTTCCTCCATAAAACCTTCACCGAGCGAGAGGTCTTGTTTCGTAGGATTTTTTCGCTACGATCCAGAATCTCTATTGGTCGTTCTTCATATGAAAGATCTTGCTCCAGCAGTAAAACATCTGAGCTGAGTACATGTGAAGGATCAGGTATGTAATTTCTCAGGAGAGATACATGGAACACATCGTGAACTTGAGAGAGTTTCGGTGGAAGCACCAATCGGTAAGCTACCTTCCCAAAACGATCCAAAATTTCGAAAGGACCAATATATCTGGGGCTCAACTTCCCCTTCTTTCCAAATATCATGACCCTCTTCCAGGGAGATATTCGTAAGAACACTTTATCACCCACATCAAACTCTATGTATTTTCTTTGGTTGTAGACATAACTTTTTTGTCGACTCTAAGCTGATCTTATGTGTTGTTTAATAGATCTGACCTTTTCTGCAATTTCAACAACGAGATCAGGTCCTAATAGCTTTCTTTCCCCAACATCATCCCAGCAAGTTGGAGTCCTGCATTTCATTCCATAGAGAGATTCATAAGGAGCCATCTGAATACTGGAGTGAAAGATATTTTTATAAGAAAATTCCACCAAATGTTGGTGTTGATCCCAACCACCTTTGAAATCCATAGAGCAAGCTCTCAACATATCTTCTAGAGTTTTAATTGTTCTCTCAGACTAAACGTCTGTCTGAGGATGATAAGCAGTACTGAAACTCACCTTTGTATCCAGAGTATGCTGAAGACTTCGCCAGAACGTTGAGGTAAACCTCGGATCTCGATCAGATATAATAGAAAGTGGTACTCCATGCAATCTTACCACTTCCTTCAAATATATCCTGGAAAGCTGATCCAGAGAGAAATCCTCTCTAATAGCGATGAAGTGTGCAAACTTTGTATGATGATCAACTATGACCCAGATAGCATTATTGCCTTTGGATGTTTTAGGATGTCCGGTGACAATGTCCATAGTGAAGTTTTCTCATTTCCATTCGGGTATGGGTAATTGTTGTAACATCCCCTTAGACTTCTGTCTCTCGACTTTAACATGCTGACAAACCAAGCATCGAGAGACATATTCAGCAACATCTCTTTTCATTCCATCCCACCAGAAGTACTCTCTCTGGTCCCTATACATCTTCGTGCTTCCAGGATGAGTAGAGACTGATGAACTATGAGCCTCATCTAGCAGCTCCTTCATTAATTCGGGGATGGGAGGAACACAAACCCGATTCTGGAACTTTATTATCCCATCACAATCAAGGTTTAATTCAAGAACATTTCTCACCTTCTTTTGTAACATGACATCTTCTTTCTGTGCCTCTTTAATCTTCACATGTATATATGGTTGAACATTCATTTGAGAAAGATATGATTTTCTCCTTTCATTATAATTCCAAGATCCATCCTTTGTAAATCCATAAATATTGGATCTTTTGTGATCCTCATCATTGATAAACCGTCATGGTCTTGTCGACTTAATGCATCTTCCACCTTGTTTGCTTTCCCAGGGTGGTAATGGATTGAGCAGTCGTAATCCTTAATTAGATCCAACCATCTTCATTGGCACATATTCAGCTCCTTTTGTGTGAAAATATACTTTAAACTTTTACGATAAGTATAAATGTCACACCATTCTCCATAAAGATAATGCCTCCAAATATTTAATGCAAAGATTACCGTAGCTAACTCCAAATCATGAGTTGGGTGATTTTGCTCATGTATTTTCAATTGTCATGAGGCATAAGATATCACCATATAATGTTTCATAAGATCACACCCCAATCCCTTCTTGTATGCATCACTGTAGATCACAAACCTTTCTCCACTACAAGGCAGTGTAAGCACAGGTGCACTGGATAACCTTCTTTTCGACTCCTTGAAATTCTCTTCACATTCCTCCGTCCAAACAAACATAACTCCTTTCAAAGTCAACTTTGTGAGTGGGTTAGATAATCGTGAAAAATCATTCACAAAACGTCGATAATATCCAGCCAAACCAAGAAAACTTTGGGTCTCAGTTACTGTTGTTGGTCTCGACCATCTTTCGATAACCTCTGTTTTTGCTGGATCCACAGATATCCCCACTTTTGAGATTATGTGACACAAAAATGCAACTTTTTGACGCCAAAATTCACACATGGTAAATTTGGCATAAATATTCTCCTTTCTAAGGATCTTGAATTTATTTCTCAAGTGATCTTCATGTTATTCCTTGTAAAGACCCGTAAATTTCAAGGAAATTTTTTTTCTTAATTTTCTTTGGAATTTTACAAGAGCGCAGCTTCAGACGGCACCTGATTCCGAGGCCCGGTGTGCCCGGAATCAATTTCCGAAGTTTGGCTCGGGTACGTTTAGTGAACGGACGAGCGGGTTTTTCTATCTTTTGAACTGGTGCCCGGAATCGAATTCTGAGGGCACCGATGAAATCGCAGCGCCGGTATTTGCTTAGAAACGCCTCTTCCGGAGTTGTGTTTGCTCAGACGTGGTTTTTAAATTTTGCGGCTTTAAGTCAGAAATAAAATAAAGTTTGTGCGACAACTTTATTTAATTTCACTTAAGCTGCTTGGAAGCCACTTGAAGCCACTTAAAGGCGGCTTGAACTGAGTTGAACTGGATAGGATGCTATCCAGAAATATCCTATCCCCTTGGTAGGATATTTGTGAGGCAGGGCCCGCACGAGCCCCGCCGTTTCTTTCGCTAAGTAACGCACCCGCGAAAACCCGTCAAAGTAACTGAAAAGTCAACCGACGCGTTTTCTTTAATTCTTAACAGACTATTTAATTGGGCGGTTTAGTTCGTGAATTAAATGGTCTGTTTCGCTCGTTGAATTAATTCAACGAACTGATGGGTCGTTACTTACGCTTTTGCGTTTGTTGTCATGTTTATAAAATAAGACCAACCTAAAAATCCTTTGAAAGGATTTGAGAGGATCCCTGATTCTCCACCCTCCCCGCGAAGAACGCGAAGAACGCGAAGAATGCGAAGAACTCGAAGAACGCCGGTGACCGGAATTCGACGACGCACACCGTGATCTGCGACGTCGACGAACGCTACCCACGACGTTCTTCGGCGATGCCTCTTCTTCCGCGGCCGATCCTCGTTCGACAACTAAGGTGAGAATCAGATCGTTAATTCTCCCCTTTTTTTTATAATTTGACATCAACGGATTTAAATTAATTAAATCCGTTTGATCTTGATCCGGAGATTGGAGACGCGATGCCGGATACCGCGACGACGCGACGATCCCCCTTTTCCGCGACGAGCAATCCCGCGACGATCCCTCGTTCGGCACGACAGCTGCGAGGTAAGGGTTGATTGGAATATTTTATTTTTCCCGTGCTTATTCTTTTAAGGTAAAGAACCTGATCTCCGAACAATTTTAATTTATTTAAAATTGTTGTTGATTATTTTCTTTTCATCCCGTTGTTTATGACTAACGCGGAGGGTGCGGGTCTAACGAACAAGACCCGGCAACCCTCCGCCGATCTTTTGTTGTGCGGATTTGGCGGACAACGACGAACCGTGCGGCAAGGGCGATCCGTTGATCCTGCAGTGAAGGTCGGCCCCCGGGAGGAGCAACGGCGCAGACGGGAGGCAAAACGGGCCACCGGAGCAACTCCGGCGGCCCGCGGAAGGCGGCGCCGGCGGCCGGAGGTGGCGGCGCCCGGCGCGCCGCCGTGGAGGAGTTCCGCCGTGGCTGAAGCGGCGGCGGCGGCGGCCGGTTCCGCGGCCGCGCGGAACCGGGGAGGGACGCGGCGGCCCGGCCGCGTCCGCGTGACAGGCGGCCCCCCGCGGGGCCGCGTTTTCCTCCAAGCCGCGGGTCAAACCCGCGGCGGTTGCTTCGGGCGCTCGGCCGAAGCCGAGCCGGCCGGTCCGGTCGGCCGGGCCGCGCCCAGGCCGGACCGGACGGACCCGGTTCGGCCGACCCAGGGGGGGTTCGGGCCGGGTCGCCCCGGGCCGAGAACTCCCGTTTCGGGCCTTCTTCGGTCTTTTTCCCATATCTTAGGCCTGGGACCTCCGATTGACGAACCGTCAGCGGGTACGCGATCCTTGGATCGATACGGTCGTTTCGGTATATTATACTCAAGGTTTCGGAAGACTTTGGGTTCGGCCGGGTTGGTTCGTACACGAAACCAACCGGGCCCTCGGAGCGGAAACACTCATAACTTGAGCTACGGACGTCCGAACGACGTACCGTCAGCTGTGGTAGTTTCCTCTAAGTGAGACTGAACTTTTGGCATACTCCGCCCGAGGATCGGACATAGGCGGAGTACGGTCGGGTTGGTTTTTCCCTAAAAACCAACCGAGCCCCTGGGACGAAAATGCCAATAACTTTCAGACCGGGCGTCCGATTGACGCGCCGTCTGTTGCGTTGAGATCCTGTTGTCGTTACGGAACTTTTGGATACATCACCTTTGGACTACGTGTCAGTTGATGTATCAGCCTCTCGGCTCGTGGAGCGGACCCTCCTAAACGAGCTCGCTATGTGCGGGAACCCTAGCGCTGGCTGTGACTTCGGCGACAGAGCAGAGATCCTCTGTGGACTGCGACGACGGCAGAGCAGAGATCCTCCGTGGACTGCGACGACGGCAGAGCAGAGATCCTCCGTGGACTGCGACGACGGCAGAGCAGAGATCCTTCGTGGACTGCGGCGACGACTGTGCAGAGATCCTCAGTGGACTGCGTCGACTACTGCACTCAGCGATCCTACGTGGATCAGTGCTACAGGTTCGGTGTGAGCCCGATCCTATGTGGGTCCTTACTACGGTTCTGTATGAGCCACTGCCTACAGGTTCTGTGTGAGCCCGATCCTATGTGGGTCTTTTGCGGGGGTTAGTACCTATCGATCCTTCGTGGGTCCGACGACTTAGATGGATCAGTGATCATCTTTGACGTCATCTGAAAAAGTATACCTGGTTGAGCTGAATCTTATGTTACTCTCCTTTGTGGATTGTGTTGAACTATCCTTTGTGGATTTACTGTTTACTCTCCTTGTGGATTTGAGTCTTGCTTTCCTGCGTGGATTGAGTTGTTCTTGGGCTCATGAGTAGAGCTAGAATTGGGGACTTAGGTATATATATGGGCATATACCTAAGTCGAGTCAGATGTTACTTCGTGATTGCATCTTTCTTTTCTGCTATATCCTTTGTGGATTTCGGGAGACCTTCGGGGGTCTCGGGGTCCGTACTGAGTAGCTTATACTCACCCCTGCACGGGCTATGCCCGCACCTTGTTGTGTTGGTTGCAGACGACGGACAGCGCTGATCACGGTTGTGGCGTGGAGCAGGACGGTACCTGGAGGTGGACCACTGGGCGGGACGTGCTCGGAGCGGACGTGGGACCCGAGGAGCCTGGAGGCTATCTGTACCCACCCTTCAGGTGGGATTGCCAGTGGACGACACGAGGCCGCCGTCTTTTCTTCTGTTGCTGTTCTTTACTTTTTCAGTTGTACTTTACAGTTGGGCTTGTATTTCCGGCCCCCTTTACTTTTCTGCACTTTGTAGTTACTTTCCGCTTGCTGACTCTGTGGTGGTTGTTACTCATAAAGGCAATGCCTTCCCTGTTTACCTGGATTTTACGCCTTGGTGCTAGTCGCCAGCCCCTGGCCTATGGAAGGCGGGCTTGGGGTAGTCACGGCACGGGCCCCGAGGCCGGGTTGTGACAAATTGGTATCAGAAGTGGTCGGTTCTACCGCAGACTCTGATCGTCTTTTCTTTCTATGTGAAGCAATAGTGTTTAGTGTATTGAGTGTGGTTATCAGTTCAGGGAGCCCAGTGTTGGTGTGGCGGCCGACGTATCCGTACACCAGGACCCTGACTCCTTATTTCCGACTTAATGCATGAAAACATTGATTGCGTGTGTGTTCCAAGTTTTCTTTGTGATTACTTGTGTCAGCTCACCGGGTATACTGATCTGCTTTATGAAAGTCTCAAGTTTTCCTTGTGATAACTTATGCCAGCTCACCAGGTATACTGTTCTGACTGTGGTGCTCTTGTTCTCCTTTTCAGGATGGCCCCCGCGACGACAGCCAGCTAGGGTTCCGAGTGTAGGGCGCGACGGCAGCCCACAGAGCGACGAGGCCTCGGTGCAGGGCCCTTTGCCAGCAGTGGCACCGGCGGTAGCTTTACCCGCCGAGCCACCGATGCTACCAGTACCAGACGCTGACGATGCACGTCGCCTCAGGGCACTGCATGAGTTTCAGAGCCAGCGACCGCCCAGGTTTCACGGTGAGGCGGACCCCCAGGCCGCCGAGGACTGGCTAGAGGCGGTGGTACGGATCTTTAGGCTAGTGAGGACACCAACGGATCTCATGGTGATTCTCACGGCGAGTCTACTGCAGGCGGCGGCAGGACGATGGTGGAGCTTGATGCTCCAGGTTCACGATGAGGCATCCTTGCTCTGGGCGGACTTCGAGAGCCTCTTCCGCTCTGAGTTCGTCCCGGCCACCCTCCGAGCGGTGCGCATCCAGGAGCTTCTCCAGCTGCGCCAGGGCAGCATGACGGTCGCTCAGTACGCGGCGAGGTTCACTGACCTATCTCGCTACTCGACCGACATGGTACGGGACCCCTTCTTCCGGGCCCGGACCTTCGAGCAGGGCTTGCAACAGGAGATTCGGGCGTCACTGATCTCCCTCAGCATTCCGACCCAGGCGGGAGTACTGGAGCGAGCCCTCCTGAACGAGAGCTTCCTGGCAGAGCCTTCTTCAGCGGCGAGACCTAGCGCAGGGCGGCAGGTAGTTGAGTCTTCGACAGCAGGTAGCCGACGGATGACTCTCGGGTCCAGGCAGACCAGACCCCCACGCAGACGGCCTCAGGATACCGGCTCAGCAGTGCGAGGCACACAGCGGAGTGCCAGCCTTCCGAGAGGCAGGCTGTGCTACTCCTGCGGCGGGCAGGGTCACATGGCTCGTGACTGCCCGACTCGCCGACCAGAGGAGCAGCAGACGGTGGAGGGGCCACCCAGGCAGAGGCAGAGGGTCGACCGTGGCGGTCCGCAGGGAGGAGGCGGACGAGGCAGAGGAGCTGGCCGAGCAGCGGGTGGTGGGAGACGCTTCCAGGCTCTACCCCCACCACCACCAGGAGGGCCACCTCGACCACAGGGAGCTGGCGGGCAGGGACAGGCCCAGCTCCTGGCAGTGGAGGCCTACGACCCCGACATTCCAGAGATGATTCGAGGTACGATCTGTGCCTATTCCACCCTTGCTGCAGTACTTATAGACACAGGAGCGAGTCACTCTTTCATAGCCTCTGCCCTTGTTCGGAGCTCGGGGATTCCGACTGAGCCGTTGGCTCGATCCTTACGGCTAGAGACTCCTACGGGAGCAGACTCGACGATTACGCACTGGTGCCGGCAGTGTGAGCTTACTCTAGGAGGCGAGAGCTTCGGCTGGGATCTCCTTGTAGCGGCGTCGAGGCCTTACGATGTCATCTTGGGCATGGATTGGCTATCCACGGTTCATGCCCAGATCGACTGTTTTAGGCGCAAGGTGAGATGTGTTCGCACCGACGGGAGCAGGTTTACCTTCACCGGCGAGAAGGGAACCTTTGCAGCACAGGATGGACTTCCGCGGAGGAGAGTGCAGCCCATCTCTCATCAGTTGGCTAGCCTCATCCTAGGAGCAGTGGACGTGCGGAGTCCAGCTTTTCCTGCAGTGGTGGACCAGTACGTGGACGTCTTTCCCGACGACGTTCCAGGGCTACCTCCTCGTAGAGAGGTTGACTTTTACATCGACTTGTACCCCGGGACAGCCCCGATATCTACTCCAGCATATCGGATGGCCCCCGCCGAGCTTCGAGAGCTGCGGGTACAGTTGGAAGACTTGCAGAGCAAGGGGTTTGTCCGACCCAGTGTTTCACCCTGGGCTTCCCCGATTTTGTTCGCCAAGAAGGCGGACGGGAGCTTGCGACTGTGTGTCGACTATCGTCGCATGAACCAGGTGACAGTGAGGAACAAGTATCTGCTGCCACGGATTGATGACCTCTTCGATCAGCTCAAGGGAGCGCGGTGGTTCTCGAAAATAGACCTCCGGTCAGGCTATCATCAGCTCAGAGTTCGAGACGAGGACGTGCAGAAGACGGCCTTCAGGTGTCGGTATGGCCATTATGAGTTCTTGGTTATGCCGTTCGGCGTAACCAATGCTCCAGCAGTGTTCATGAGCCCCATGAACAGGATCTTCCAGCCATACCTCGACCGATTTGTCGTGGTCTTCATTGACGACATTTTGGTATACTCGACGACTGAGGAGGAGCATGCCTACCACCTGCGAGTTGTGCTAGACACGCTCCGAGAGCACCAGCTTTATGGAAAGCTCTCAAAGTGCCAGTTCTAGTTACGTGAGGTCCACTTTTTGGGGCACGTCATCTCTGAGGCGGGAGTTGCAGTGGATCCCGCGAAGATCGAGGCAGTGCTAGCTTGGGAGCCACCCAAGAGCGTGATAGAGGTGCGGAGTTTCTTGGGCTTAGCCGGATACTATCGGAGATTCGTGCCAGACTTCTCCAGAGTTGCGGCACCACTCTCAGCGTTGACAAAGAAGGGGATACCCTTCGTGTGGTCAGACAGATGTCAGCAGAGCTTCCAGGAGCTGAGACAGAGATTGACCAGCGCACCTATCTTGAGGTTGCCTGAGGAGGGAGTTGGATACGTAGTTTACTGCGATGCATCAGGGACTGGACTCGGATGCGTCCTGATGCAGGAGCGGGCCGTGATCGCCTACGGATCACGTCAGTTGAGGCCGCATGAGCAGAACTACGCCACTCATGACCTGGAGTTAGCAGCAGTGGTCTTCGCTCTGAAGACTTGGCGGCACTATCTGATGGGCGAGCGCTTCACAGTCTTTTCTGACCACCAGAGTCTCAGGTATATCTTCTCTCAGAAGGACCTGAACCCGAGACAGCGGAGATGGCTTGAGTTCCTCCAGGACTATGACTTTGAGATAGTCTATACTCCTGGGAAGGGGAACGTGGTAGCCGATGCCATCAGCAGGAGGACGGGCATTCAGCTACTTGAGGAGGCGACGGAGCATCTAGCCTCCTTACAGATATCCTTTGTGGATAGGGACGGAGCAGCCTTTCTTCAGTCTCTCAAAGTCTCTCATCCACTTCTACAGCGGGTCAGAGAGGCTCAGCGTGAGGACGCTGACTGTGAGACCCGGCGTGCACTGATATCTTCAGGTCAGGCGCCTGATGGTTTCTCCCATGGAGCAGAGCACGACATCCTTTACAGAGGACGTACCTTCGTACCAGTCGCTTTACGAGAGGAGGATCTGAGAGAGTTTCACACTTCTCCCTTGGCGGTACATCCCGGAGTGGCGAAGATGTACCAGGATCTCAGGCGACAACACTGGTGGCCGGGCATGAAGAAAGTTGTGGCAGAGTTCGTTTCACGATGCCTTAGCTGCCAGCAGGTGATGGCAGAGCATCAGGTACCAGCAGGCTTGGTACAGCCCTTGGAGGTCCCAGAGTGGAAGTGGGACGGCATATCTATGGACTTCGTGACTGGACTTCCACGCTCTTCCAGAGGTCACGACTCCATTTGGGTGATTGTCGACCGACTCCCCAAGTCGGCACACTTCTTACCCATCAGAGAGCATGGCTCAGTAAAGAGCTTGGGACGTCTTTACGTCCAGGAGATCGTACGACTTCACGGTGTGCCATCGTCTATCGTCTCCGATCGAGATGCTCGTTTCACTTTCCGGCTTTGGAAGGGGTTTCAAGAGGCATTCGGGATGCGGCTCCATCTGAGCACAGCCTTCCACCCTCAGACGGATGGTCAGACGGAGAGGACCATACAGACACTCGAGGACATGCTCCGTGCATGTGTTCTCGACTTTGGTCGCAGCTGGGAGGACCACCTACCCTTGGTGGAGTTCGCGTACAACAACAGCTACCACTCCACCATCGGGATGGCACCATACGAGGCGTTGTACGGAAGACCCTGCATATCACCGTTGTGCTGGACAGACCCTGGGGAGTCAGCACTCGTGGGACCAGAGATGGTCCGAGCCACGACAGAGAAGGTCCAGATCATCCAGGAGAGGATGAGGATAGCTCAGAGCCGGCAGAAGTCATATGCTGACAGGAGGCGGAGGCCACTAGAGTTCGAGGATGGCGACCACGTCTTTTTACGTGTCTCACCTCGACGTGGTTTACGGAGATTTGGCCGAGGCGGCAAGTTATATCCACGCTTCATCGGGCCTTTCCAGGTCCTCAGCAGGATAGGAGAGGTGGCTTATCGCCTGGCTCTACCACCTCAGTTGCACCGGGCGCACGACGTCTTCCACGTGTCTCAGCTGAGGAGATACGTGCACGACCCGACGCACATCATCGACTTTGGGGAGCTGGACGTGGACGATGGGGCGACTTTTGCGGAGGTCCCAGTGGAGATCGAGGATCGACAGGAGCGGGTCCTACGTGGGCGGTCGATTCCTCTTGTGCGCGTCAGATGGCAGCACGGGAACCTCCAGGAGAGCACTTGGGAGCGGGAGGCTCAGATGCGTGCTCAGTACCCCCATTTGTTCCCCTAGTTTTTGATGTATCTTTACGGGGACGTAAAGCCCTGAGGTGGGAGTAATGTAAAGACCCGTAAATTTCAAGGAAATTTTTTTTCTTAATTTTCGTTGGAATTTTACAAGAGCGCAGCTTCAGACGGCACCTGATTCCGAGGCCCGGTGTGCCCGGAATCAATTTCCGAAGTTTGGCTCGGGTACGTTCAGTGAATGGACGAGCGGGTTTTTCTATCTTTTGAACCGGTGCCCGGAATCGAATTCTGAGGGCACCGATGAAATCGCAGCGCCGATATTTTCTTAGAAACGCCTCTTCAGGAGTTGCGTTTGCTCAGACGTGGCTTTTAAATTTTGCGACTTTAAGTCAGAAATAAAATAAAGTTTGTGCGACAACATTATTTTATTTCACTTAAGCTGCTTGGAAGCCACTTGAAGCCACTTAAAGGCAGCTTGAACTGAGTTGAACTGGATAGGATGCTATCCAGAAATATCCTATCCCCTTGGTAGGATATTTGTGAGGCAGGGCCCGCACGAGCCCCGCCGTTTCTTTCGCTAAGTAACGCACCCGCGAAAACCCGTCAAAGTAACTGAAAAGTCAACCGACGCGTTTTCTTTAATTCTTAACAGACCATTTAATTGGGTGGTTTATTTCGTGAATTAAATGGGTTGTTTCGCTCGTTGAATTAATTCAACGAACTGATGGGTCGTTACTTATGCTTTTGCGTTTGTTGGCATGTTTATAAAATAAGACCAACCTAAAAATCCTTTGAAAGGATTTGAGAGGATCCCTGATTCTCCACCCTCCCCGCGAAGAACGCGATGAACGCGAAGAACGCGAAGAACACGAAGAACGCCGGCGACCGGAATTCGACGACGCACACCGTGATCTGCGACGTCGACGAACGCTACCCACGACGTTCTTCGGCGACGCCTCTTCTTCCGCGGCCGATCCTCGTTCGGCAACTAAGGTGAGAATCGGATCGTTAATTCTCCCCTTTTTTTTATAATTCGACATCAACAGATTTAAATTAATTAAATCCGTTTGATCTTGATCCGGAGATTGGCGACGCGACGCCGGATACCGCGACGACACGACGATCCCCCTTCTTCCGCGACGAGCAATCCCACGACGATCCCTCGTTCGGCACGACAGCTGCGAGGAAAGGGTTGATTGGAATATTTTATTTTTCCCGTGCTTATTCTTTTAAAGTAAAGAACCTGATCTCCGAACAATTTTAATTTATTTAAAATTGTTGTTGATTATTTTCTTTTTCTCCCGTTGTTTATGACTAACGCGGAGGGTGTGGGTCTAACGAAAAAGACCCGGCAACCCTCCGCCGATCTTTTGTTGTGCGGATTTGGCGGACGACGACGAATCGTGCGGCAAGGGCGATCCGTTGATCCCGCAGTGAAGATCGGCCCCCGGGAGGAGCAACGGCGCAGACGGGAGGCAAAACGGGCCACCGGAGGAACTCCGGCGGCCCGCGGAAGGCGGCGGCGGCGGCGCCCGGCGCGCCGCCGTTGAGGAGTTCCGCCGCGGCTGAAGCCGCGCGGAACCGGGGAGGGACGCGGCGGCCCGGCCGCGTCCGCGTGACAGGCGGCCCCCCGCGGGGCCGCGTTTTCCTCCAAGCCGCGGTTCAAACCCGCGGCGGTTGCTTCGGCCGCTCGGCCGAAGCCGAGCCGGCCGGTCCGGTTGGCCGGGCCGCGCCCAGGCCGGACCGGACCGACCCGGTTCGGCCGACCCAGTGGGGGGGTTCGGGCCGGGTCGCCCCAGGCCCAGAACCCCCGTTTCGGGCCTTCTTCGGTCTTTTGCCCATATCTTGGGCCTGGGACCTCCGATTGACGAACCGTCAGCGGCTACGCGATCCTTGGATCGATACGGTCGTTTCGGTATATTATACTCAAGGTTTCGGAAGACTTTGGGTTCGGCCGGGTTGGTTCGTACACGAAACCAACCGGGCCCTCGGAGCGGAAACGCTCATAACATGAGCTACGGACGTCCGAACGACGTACCGTCAGCTGTGGTAGTTTCCTCTAAGTGAGACGGAACTTTTGGCATACTCCGCCCGAGGATCGGACACAGGCGGAGTACGGTTGGGTTGGTTTTTCCCTAAAAACCAACCGGGCCCCTGGGACGAAAATGCCAATAACTTTCAGACCGGGCGTCCGATTGACGCGCCGTCTGTTGCGTTGAGATCCTGTTGTCGTTACGGAACTTTTGGATACATCAACTTCGGACTACGTGTCAGTTGATGTATCAGCCTCTCGGCTCGTGGAGCAGACCCTCCTAAACGAGCTCGCTATGTGCGGGAACCCTAGCGCTGGCTGTGACTTCGGTGACAGAGCAGAGATCCTCCGTGGACTGCGACGACGGCAGAGCAGAGATCCTCCGTGGACTGCGACGACGGCAGAGCAGAGATCCTCCGTGGACTGCGGCGACGACTGTGCAGAGATCCTCAGTGGACTGCGTCGACTACTGCACTCAGCGATCCTACGTGGATCAGTGCTACAGGTTCTGTGTGAGCCCGATCCTATGTGGGTCCTTACTACCGGTTCTGTGTGAGCCACTGCCTACAGGTTCTGTGTGAGCCCGATCCTATGTGGGTCTTTTGCGGGGGTTAGTACCTATCGATCCTTCGTGGGTCCGACGACTTAGATGGATTAGTGATCATTTTTGACGTCATCTGAAAAAGTATACCTGGTTGAGCTGAATCTTATGTTACTCTCCTTTGTGGATTGTGTTGAACTATCCTTTGTGGATTTACTGTTTACTCTCCTTGTGGATTTGAGTCTTGCTTTCCTGTGTGGATTGAGTTGTTCTTGGGCTTGTGAGTAGAGCTAGAATTGGGGACTTAGGTATATGTATGGGCATATACCTAAGTCGAGTCAGATGTTACTTCGTGATTGCATCTTTCTTTTGTGCTATATCCTTTGTGGATTTCGGGAGACCTTCGGGGGTCTTGGGGTCCTTACTGAGTAGCTTATACTCACCCCTGCACGGGCTATGCCCGCACCTTGTTGTGTTGGTTGCAGACGACGGACAACGCTGATCACGGTTGGGGCGTGGAGCAGGACGGTACCTGGAGGTGGACCACTGGGCGGGACGTGCTCGGAGCGGACATGGGACCCGAGGAGCCTGGAGGCTATCTGTACCCACCCTTCAGGTGGGATTGCCAGTGGACGACACGAGGCTGCCGTCTTTTCTTCAGTTGTTGTTCTTTACTTTTTCAGTTGTACTTTACAGTTGGGCTTGTATTTCCGGCCCCCTTTACTTTTCTGCACTTTGTAGTTACTTTCCGCTTGCTGACTCTGTGGTGGTTGTTACTCATAAAGGAAATCCCTTCCCTGTTTACCGGGATTTTACGCCTTGGTGCTAGTCGCCAGCCCCTGGCCTATGGAAGGCGGGCTTGGGGTAGTCACGGCACGGGCCCCGAGGTCGGGTTGTGACATTCCTTTCTCTTTGAATAGACAAGAATATCGTCCATAAAGACTACCACAAACTGATCAAGATAGTCTCTAAAGACTCTATTTATCAGATCCATGAAGATAGTAGGGGCATTAGTAAGACCAAATGACATAACTATAAATTCATAGTGTCCATACCTTGTACAGAGAGACATCTTTGGTATATCCTCCCTTTTGACCCTTAATTGATGATACCCTGAATGAAGATCAATCTTGGAAAAGTATTGAGCTCCGCGTAGTTGGTCAAATAAGTCATCAATGCGTGGGAGAGGATATTTGTTCTTGATAATGATCTTGTTAAGTTCTCAATAATCAATGCAGAGTCTCATTGATCCATCTTTCTTCTTAACAAACAAAACAGGTGCTCTCTAAGGTGATGCACTAGGGCGTATGAACCCCTTATCAAGATTCTCTTGGAGTTTCTTCTTCAATTCCTACAACTCAATTGGGGCCATTTTATAAGGTGTCTTTGAAGTAGGAAAAGAACCCGGTACAAGTTCTATTGCAAAGTCAACTTCACGATTTGGTGGAAGGCCCGGTAATTCCTCCGGAAAGATATTATCAAAATCCCGTACAATGGGCATATTCTTAATCATGAGTTTCTCACCAACCATATGAGATAAATAACATTCATTTAGTGGAATCAAGACCCATAATATGGAAGGAATTTCCACAGGAAGGTTATGTTCATCCTTGCATTGATAGACGATCATAGATTGATCTGGAATATGAAATGTGACTTCCCTTATTTGGAAATTGATATGATATCCATGTAGAGAAAGCCAATCCATGCCAAGAATCACATCAAATTCCACTATAGTAAGGATCACACGATTTGCAGGAAGCACTTTCCCACAAACTTCAATCGGAGAAGAATTATAAACTTTTGATGCGACTGTTGTGCCATTAGGGGTTGTCACAGATAACTCAACATCGAATTGTTGAGGTAATATGGTGATATCCTTAGAAAATTCTTCGGAAATAAAAGAGTATGTGGATCCAGAATAAAATAAAACATTTGCAACATTAGAGTGGATGGTAATTGTACCCTTCACCACATCATTATCGTACTCCACATCGCTGATAGAAATTGTATGTGACTTTCCATTATCTTTAGCCTTAAGAGTTTGTTAACGTTGACCATCATCATAAACCCTTGGATTTGGGAATTGATTGACATAATTCCCCATCTCCTTGCACTTGAAAAATTGAAGTGTAGTAGGTTCATTCTACGTATCCCTTTCTTTGTTTGCATCATTAGATATCTTCTTCCCATCATTGCGGCATTCAAATGCTTTATGACCTTCCTTTCCACATTTGAAACATTTACTTGTCCCTTTAGGAAAACTCCCTCCATGTTTCTTTCCACACTTTGAGCATAAGGGAAAGCTCATCTTCTTTTCAGTGTGCTCTTTAGATTTACCATTGAATTCCATTTTCCTCTTCTTATCAAACCCATATGACTAATGGGTTACTCCAATCTCAATCTCGACATTGAGAGCACATCAAATGATTTCCATGTAGCTATTGAAGACCCTTATGGCTAACACCCTTAGAAGACTTGGTTTTAAGCCACTAATGAATCGATCGATCTTACTCTCAGGTTGGATAATAATACCAGAAGCATACCTTACAAGTCTTGTAAAATTTTCTTCATATGTAACAATAGATTCATCATCCTTTTTCTTTAGTTCAAGAAACTCCTTCTCCATCTTTGTTCATAGAATATGAGGGATGTACTTATTGAAAAATATGTTCTTGAACTTTTCCAATTCCATGGACTCAATTTCATCCATTTTCCTCATATTCTTATTAAGATTCCACCATTGATCAAAATCACCTACCAAAAGATAAACTGCTAAGATGACTTTATCATGTTCAGATCATTGAAGAACTGAAAATATCTTGTCAGTAGTACTAATCCATTGTTCAGCAACTAATGGATCAGTAGACCCGCTGAATGAAGGTGGACGCTGTCTCATGAAGGATTCAATAGAATGTTGCTCCTTCCATTACTCGTTTGGAAGTCCTACATGATTCATAGCTTGAGAAAGTTGTGTGAGCATGGCTGGAAGATTTTGCATTCCATATCCCATAACGTTTGGTTGCTCATGGGGATAATCATTGCATTGTCCGTCACATTCCGCATTATCACGGTTCCATAGGGTTTCATCCATTGACTAAAACCATGAAGAATAGTGAGAGAAACACTAATTATATTAGGAGAACCACATAATAAAGAATAAAATTCCACACTTAAGGTCTTATCCTAGGTTATTCATGGCCATTTCTAAAACACTAAGATTGTGTTTTATGCTTAGACTCATCCTTAGGGTTCTTACTAATGCTTTCACATCCCAGTTTCTAATGGTTGACTATACCTTTCCTCTGATACCAACTGTAACGACCCAAAATTTACATATATTGTTGTTACTTCAGAATTGAAGCACACTTATTACAACATGTAACAAAACCAGGAAAGGACCGTATAGGTATAGTGTCTTTAGAAACTGGAAAACATAAACAACTGGTTCATAAAGCGTCTACACTATCTCCCATTTATTTCATCATATCTATAGTCCCTTTTGGCATGTCTTACTTAATAACCTTCTTCCTGACCTGGGGAAAGAAAACAGACAAAAGGGTGATCTCAAATGCTCAGTAAGGGTAAAAAAAGAAATATCAATCACATTATATACATAAGAACATAACTTTTGGAAATCTTAACCTGCAAAAGAAATCATAATTTCATAACATGGGATAAATCATAGTAGTGAAATTTTTTCTCAATAATCATAACATAAAACATGAAACATTGTGGAATACACACATAATCATAGAGAATCATTCTTATTAGTCAAGGATCATTGCCAAGACTATCTTATTGGACAAAGTCCATTTCTGAACCGAGTTCACTCTTCGTTTCAGTCCTATGTCACTGAACCGGTTTAATCTACAGTTCCAGCCCTGTCTATCTCATAAGATATAAAATATTTACCCATTACATTGGAAGGAGATATAGGTCCCACCCATCTCATAATGATACCATTATTATGTGTGCCACAAAATCATAAACCATACATCATAGCATAACCCATGTAATAAAAACAAGAATCTTAAACATTGTGACATCATAAAACAATTCATATAAGATAAAGGAATTAATAAAAATAATTCCATCACAACATAATAAAATCAATGTAATAATAGGGATAGAAACATAACCCTTTATTATCTTAGATGGAAAATAACTTTGATAAAACACTAGAACTCCATTCTTGAGGAAAATATCCTTTTTACTTCAAAAACACCTTTCCTTTCTTAACATGTCATAAAATTATAAACTAAAAGAAGTTGATTAAAAATAAACATGAAAACATGTAAAGGAACCTTCTTGGAAATAATGTGTTAAAAATCCATTCATGCCGTATAAGTTAAAAAAACATTCTTCTCGTACTTTTGTCGGAAAAGTCAAAAAGCACCTCTTATGAAAAACGACAAAAGATTCCTTTCATATAGTTTACTAAAAACTCACCAAAGGGTAAAATTAGATATAAAATATTTTATAAGGATATAAATATTACATATTAAGGAAATATGGATGTGGATGATAAAATACACCCCAGTAAATACCAAAGTATAAACAATCTCGGATAAAAATTAGATTGTGATATTTCCCTTACCTTAGGTCTGATTTGCTTCTTAAGTGTCCGAAACTCCTGTATAATGATTTAAATAATGTTATTGAATTAATCCAGAATCATAATAATTTTTATGATATCATATATGGTCATATTCTTAGCTTCTTATTAGTTATATTTCATTACTACTGGTTATCCGGGTGTTTATTAATTTTTGTTCTTATGCGTGTTTTGTCAAATAAATTCTATTTTTTTATTTTTAGGTTATAGATAAGTCATTTATATAATTGTATTAGTGTAATATATATCATATTAATTCATTAAATTCATTTATATAATCATTATGCAGGGAAGATGATTTAGAATGAGTCGCATCACATCGTGGAGACAATATTCCGTACGTACTCACGAGTCGTGATATCGTTTCTATGATCGTGGAATTGTATTGGAGTGTATATATACTATTTTAGAATCAATATCACTTCACAATAATAATATATATTCATTATTTAAACCATTATACCCATCCAGGTAAGGTGGTGGTGTAAAATAGATTACACCACGGCGTGGAGACGGTATTCTGTACGTATGCACGCGCGGTGATTTAATTTTCCATAGGATGGATAGATGGTGAAATAGGGTTGTTTAATACTTATAATAACATATCATTATATGATTGATTCTGATTTTATTACTTCATAATGAAACAACTAAATAAGAAGAAGTGGAAGAAGAAATAAAGTTGAATGAATTGGTAATGGACTTTACCTCTTCTTGGAAACGCCTCTTTCAGATCTCTTTTTAGGGCACTAACATTGGTCTTTGAAGAAGAACAGGACCTCTATAATTATTCTAGGGAAGTGGAGTGGCTAAATTGGCAGGATTGGCTGAGCATGAAGGCTCAAAGTGGTGTGAGGAAGAGGGGGAGGAGGTGCCCTTTTATTAGGGAGGAGAGGGGCACCTTTGGAATAACTAAAACTATTATTTTATTATAAAGTCAAATTCGGTTTTAAATAGCTCCAAATTGATTTATTTTTAAGTCAAGGTGAATATGGGTCGAAATCCTCTCATACAATCGAATTTAGACAAGTTTAGGTTCCTATTTTAACCTTATCATTACATAAAATAATTTTTCTTTTACCGTGTCTTCTTGTGTTCTTATACTATAAGGTTAATAAACATACTATAAGAAGCCAAACGAACCCCAAGTTGTTTATTATTAATATATATATCCCTATATAAGTCCTTTGGCCGAACCTTAGATTTTTAGGAATAAAATAACAATTACTAATATAATATTTGTTTTAAAAACTATTTTATGTCAATTTTGACACTATTTAGTAATTTATTTTTGTGAAAATTATAACAAAATGATTAGTTAGAACAAAGTTTATTAAATCTATAATAAAATGTCATATTAACCTATAAAATTAGTGTAATTCATAAAAAGTCTCAAATTATATTTATTTGGGTATTTATAACATCAATTATGTCAATATTTCATTAATATGATAATTACATCATCATATTTGTGTCATAAATAAATTTAATTATAAATCGTCTAAGAAATAAAAATAAAATATCATTATGTAAGAAATTGTATTATCATTATAATGAATATTCATAGTCGAATTTATCTTATGTATAGCCCTATATTAAAAATGATATACTTATTAAACTTTGATTTTAACTATTTTAACCCTTTAAATAAATTAATAATAAATGTCCTAATCTAATCCAAGTGGGCCTAAATGGTCATTTGTTATTTCTAAGGTAGTTTTTGGTCGAATTACACTTGTCCAATAGAATTAGAACATGTGTTAGGGTAATAATAATATCATTTTTACCCTTAATTACCCTATTTACTTTTAACCGTGGTAAATAAAAGTAAAAAGTTACTATTCACCAAAAATTATTTTTTTCATCTTATTGAACCACATTTTACTTATTGAAATCAACCGTGTCTCTAGGATTTTTTAAATTCCACTCACAGAAGTGGTAAAATTACGTTTTATAAAAAATTCTGTTTTTTTAACTACCACTAACTGGTTTCACTATTCATCAAAAATTGAAAGTTTTCATAAAAATACCAAAATTTCACCCTAGGCTAATTTCGATATTCTGAATCCAAAAATGAAGTCAATTTTGAAAAATAAAATTTATAAAATTTCAAAAAGTGGTTATTACTATTCATAACGGCTAGTTTTAATAATATTTTAATAGCATATCGTTGTTTATTGAAACTCAGTATTGCGTACGACGCAAGCTATCGAGGAAGGTCGTGATTGCGTGTAAAGCAAGCCAAGCAAGTGAAAGATTCCTTTGATGATTTATATAACATAAAAGTCTCGGGTGTTACATATACACTCTTCTTTTCTTGAATTTTATTGTCTTAAAGCATCAATAAAGCATAAAATACCATGTTCAAAGGGCTGCAATAAATATTTATGCTGCCTTATTAAACATGAGAACATACCCTTGATTATTTCAAAAAAATAATCCAACAATTTTCCTTATGTTCTTCTCCACTTTTAATTCTCTATTTACGAAGCATGACTTAAAATACATAAGGAAAATATTTTAACTCTATATTAAATGAATAAGAAAGAAAAATTATATTGGTCTACATCTTATAAATCAGTGTCAATGTCTTGATAAATCATTTCCTTCTACCAATGAATAGACCTTTCACACAATTATTTTCTTTTTTTATAATCAAATATACTTTTCTATTCTAATTTTAATTAAACACTAACATTTTATATTAGAAATTCCTGATTATTAGATTGAGTATCAACACCCATGTTCCATTCCTCATTGTTTTTTCCATCTCTTCCATAATATAAACTAAAAACTATTAATGATCTAGAATTTCTTTTTTATCATTTTCCTCAAACAAATAAAATAATGAGGGAATAGTTTTAATAATCAACATTATTCTAATTTTAATTGTTTGTCATTTCAATTTTATAATATTATAGACCTCCACCTTCTTTCTAATCCATTTATGTGTTGAGAATGGATTCCCATAATCAATACAAATTGATGAATCGTTATCTTAAAAATAAACTTCTTCAAAATTCCTATCATTTTTTGAAACCTCATCCTAATTATTAACAAATTATTATTTTTCATAATTGATTTGAGAAATTTCTTCATGATATGTTTCTTAATTATTTTACTATTATGAATCCTTTACATTATCAATATCAAAAATATGTCCTATTTATTTTTTGTAACCATTATATTATCTTATATTTGTTAGATAAACAAAAATATTTCATAAAATCGTATCTGATCAAACTTCTTAATGTTTTCACCATTTAAATTCATAATAAAATGGAATCCAAACACCCTTATGATTTATAATATTGTAGAATTCTTATAATACATCTCTTATGGTGATATATCTAAATTTTCTTGCTACAAAAATGATTTTGAATATGAACCATTGTACATAATAATTGTTTCTAGAAATAATGATATATATCATGTTTATCAAACATAGTATGATTTATGTCCACCAAAGTCTCATTTAGTCACATGGTGATACAATTTACTTGTTTGTTTCATGGTTCCCTTATTTTATGATGAATACAATTATTCTAAAGATACACATAAAATTCTCCATCAGTATATTCAGAAACACTTTATATCAAGACCGTCTTACAAAAGAGCCCACACTTTTTATCAGTAATTATTTCTAAACTCATATATATATTTAGACCCCCAAAACAATTCATCATTTATATAATGTGTGATGCTTATCTGTTGTAATATATAAATGAAATAAGTTTTTTATTTATATTTATTGATTTTTTAATTATTTTCTCAATCATACATGATTGAAAGACCTATATCAACTAGAGATATGTTTTAATATCAACATTATTCATTAATGAAATGGAAATATCCCCATTTTTAATATATTAAATAACCCCATTCATTCTCTCTAAATTTTTGGAACGTCACAAAACATTATCTCCTTTGGTAATCCTTCCACAGTTAATTTTAACAAGATAAAGAATAGTATGATGAAATAATTTATTTTACTTATTTAAAATAAATATCATAATTTTTTAGCTTCATAATCCTGATTTTTTCCACATGTTTTTTATCGTCTCATAAATACACACAAATATTTCAACCTCTTCACAAAGAAACAATCATTTTAAAACAGTAGATCATTTACTTCATCATAGTGGTGAGAAATGATTAATATGTCGTTTTTTACCCATAAATATATGATGTGTTATTTTATTGACTATAATTTAGAATATTTATTAACAAAAATAAAAAAGATAGACAGTTACCATGGATGTATGAAGTGATTCAACATAAGGGAATCGTTACAAAGAATCCCTTTACATTCACCAGGTAATGAGATAATTATGGTTTAGGTGATCGTCTCTTCCACATTATTTCCTTTTGATGTTATATATTCCATAGAAAAATCACTATATCATAATGTATACATGATTTACACCCCTTGTTGATACATTTTTATGTGAAACCTAATGATATAATTAATACACTAATGAACGGTTGAATATCCCTTCATGAATTATATAACCATTATAGATTAATATTTGATACATGAAGGCATTTATTTCATGGGATTGATATGATTAATCTATTGAAAAAATAAATTTACTTACTAATAAGCAAGCTAGAATCACCATAAAATGTTGAGAATTTAATGATTATAGAATCCTGATAATCTATGATAATACATCAAATGAACATGTGGCCTTGAAGATGGGATCCATTCTAATTGAATTTGAGACCCTGTTGAGGATATTATCATTTCACTCAAAACCCATGATTCTCCATGTTTGAAGGATTACTTATTTGAATAATTCTAAATAGATGACTGATAAATTTTGTTAAAAATATAATTTTTATAGAGGAATGATAGTGTCACCCACAACCTGAAATATGATTTCGATGTGGGAAATATAATGTAATTATAAATTTTTTTCATCTTCCATTGCATGGATTCTATATTTATTAAAATAAAAATGTATTTGAAACACATTGATATGCAGATTTCAATGATCATACTTTGATAATTTGGCTATATAAATCAAGGTAAATGTTAATTGTATTAAACTAGAAAATCAGCCCCATGATCCCTTCAAGATTGAAAAATCATATCTATACCATTTAACCATAATAAATTTCTATTGTATATAATCAATTATATAATCGACAATATACTAAAATTTTGAGGCTAAACAGTGAACAATATTCTGCAGAACAACATCCATGGGAGGAGTTTAGTTCTAGACATACGATATGATCCTTAATTTCAATATATCATTTAAAATGTATACTGATTGAAATTTAATTTTTTTGACCCACCATTTTTTGAGGTAATGGAGATTTCCTATCACTTTTAAACTAACATAAAGGGATATAAATATCCTCTCATATGTGATGAAAATTTACTATCCAAAATCGGAATACATTTTATCACAATGATTGAGTGAAACATCAATAATAATTCATTAACTATTACTCTATATTTATTGTTGTGAATAGTTTGATTGTTAAAATTGATTATTAGTTGATAAGGTATAATTGTGGGACATAATTCAACAATGATATCTACATTTTCACTTCATCCAAAAAACCTCATCCAATTGTTGGTTTAGTTCTAAACCTTCCATCCAGAATTTTATGTTTTATTCAAAACTTTTAATTTTTTAGTGGGTTGAATCCCTCTCAATCATTGTGACTTTAATCATATATAATATTATAAATACTTATAATTAAAAAACCTCTAATAAAAATTCCAAATGAATTTTCAATTCCATAAATGTCCAAAAAATGAATTTTTTTTACTTCGAAAAATTCATATCTAAATGATTCCACTAGTTCTTCTTCTATATTTTAACCATCAATTTTGGATCTAAATTGCAAACCAAATTTTTTATCAAATACAAAAAACATCGACATTGTTATAGATTTATTCAACTAATTTTTTAGGAAACCATATAAATTATATTCTAATATTCATTTTTTCGTTCCTATAGTTTGATAACTATTTAGAATTATCATTATTTTTCATACATTATAATTTATTGACCTGTGAATTTGAATTAGATTTTTTGAAAAATATTTCAAGAAATTTAATGAGAATTTATTTTGAAATTAGTTACCCCAATTTGTTTTCATAACATCTTGAAACCTCAAATAATTCCATAATATTCTAATTTTATCTTTCTCTAACTTTCTATACATAATTTTTATATTGAATTTAATCTTATTCAATTCCATTTCATCCTCTAAAATTGTTTGTTAAAAATTTCCATATTATTATACTTTTATTTAACCTTATATCTTATTTAATCTATCATATTCTTCCCTCCAGAGTAAAACATCTTCATGTTATAAATATTTCATCATTATATCTGACTCATTTTCATCATGAATTGAAAAAAAAATTATGGTTGATTATTTTATTTATTTTATTTCTCCTTGAATAATATCTATATTTTTTTAAACATTTATTGGGTTCTCACTTCAACAAAAAATAATATTTTTTATTCCTTAAAAATAAAATTTCTACATTCTATCCATGCTGAACACATCGCTGTTCATTTTTTCAATTAGTAGTTTTTATAAACATCACATGAAGTCCATAATTCCAATTCATCCTTTATGTGAACATAATTTTGGAATTTGGTAAGAAATTTTTATTATTATGTTTAGATAAATATATAAATTTATATGATGAATAAAAAATGGGTTTGACTTAATTTATGGATTTATTATTTGAGAATATCTCGGGATTTCGATCGTCATCCTCAAAATTATATCTTCCTATAAAAATGTATTTTTTTAAAATGTCATGTAACTCCACACTTGAAACACTTCAGTGGTATCCCTCCACGAAACTTTACATTTCCACATTTCAATTTTATATAAATTAATGACATGATTTTTTCATATTTCATTATGATATCTTCTTTATCAACTAATTCATCCTCATCTTTATCAATTTCATTCCCGCTAAAATCATTGATAATTTGTTTAAAATCTAATTTCTCCATCATATATTATTTTATTTTTAAAGATACATACCTTCCATAATTTCTAAAAAATCATAACCTTTTTATACAATATAATGTATGTGTTCCCAAATCGATGTCTCTATGAATTTAGTCCTTTCCCTCAAACCTGTAAAAAAATTATATTTTCTATTATTGAAAACCGTAGAATATTAAATCTTCTAACCAAAACATATGATCATGATAACAATTTCAAAAACAAATTTGATGAAGTTATCCATTTTATCATAATAATTCATCTTTATATCTTCATATTTAAATTATATATATAATAGGTTATAGGGTGTACAATTAAATTCAAACATGCACACACCAAACACACAGACCGGAGAGGTATGCCATATCTCGCACCCCCAACGGGATAACCCACCCATCAAGACTTATTTATTTAGTACATGGCTTGTAGTCCCAGTGGACATGATACACCTTAAATGACCCAAAATCTCAGTACATCATCATGAATCCATCATCATCCCTGTATCACTAGGATAATGCCATGTCTATGTCAAAACCTGACTACATCATTACCTACGTCATCTCTTGTATAGTATTGAATAGTACATGCACCTTATTGGTATTGATCCCAGAACCTCCTAGATTCCATGAGGGATAATTTACCACTTTAGTATAAGGTCTTTGGAATTAAATAATTATATTTTTAGTTCAGTTTTATTAAAATTTAAATTAAATTTATAGATATTTTTTGGTTTATCCCAAAATTCATTCATTCTTTTTAACCCTTTAAATTTTACAACTTCTATTACAAATAAAATAAAATATGTAATTTTGAGGATGATTATAAATCACTAAATAATTTCAATCAACTATTTTCAAATAAAAAACGTGAAGATAATGTGTAAAACCATTGGTAGAAGGGTCTAATAGTTTCAGATTATTTGATATCAAGTATAATGTCATATTATCTTTCCATATTCAAAATAACCAATAAAAGTTAGAATATCCTTTATATTACACAATATAATTTTTACCATTTTCATAAAAAATTCATATATCGACTCTTCATACATAGATGAACAATTTTAACTACAAACTCCAAACATATTATCTTCTTTGAATGAAATCTGATTGTTTGGATAACAATTGACAAAATAATACATGATTAGTGAACATTCACCAGAGCTGGGGTGGGGTGAATTAGTTATTTAATTAACATTATAATTTAATTAAAAAACATCATAACATATTAAATTGAATGAATAGGCCACTACCACACACACAAAATCAAAATCATAAAAATCATAGTGAATTTTAGACAGTTCACCACAAAATGAAAAGCTACATTGAGGAATGATTAAAATATAATTGATTACAAAATCCAAAAGAATCATAATATTGAATAAAATTAAAATGTATTCCCCTTTAAATAATTATACATAGAAACTATCTCCCAATCTATGTTCAACTCTCCTTTAGAATAAAAGGGAAATAATTTATTTTTCAACAACATGAGAGTCTTCAAATGAGTTAGACATCCATCGTTTGGTCATTTTATTTATTTTCTTATCCTCATTATTCTACATGAAAAATATAATTTATACTTATCATCACATTTTAATCATTTTTTAATTCCAAATCATTATAAATTTTATTTAGTAATATATTAATTAATATTCCCACCTCAAATTATAATTTAAAATTTTGAATTCATACAACCAATTTCCTTTAACAACTTCATAACGTCTTATAATTAATACTTTATAAATCATATCATAATTTCTATTCTTGTAACCATTTTTTTATTTAAGAGACTATTTAGATGGTCTTTTCCCCTTTCTAAATCATGATGATAATAATGATGTAGTTTCTAGGGGGTTACATTTCAAATGATTCTCTAGTTCGTGATACCACTATTTCTAAAATGTCAATGTTTACCCATATATATCATAAAACACTATAATAAAATAAATTAATAGATTAACCCTTAAATATAATAATAAGCATCATCAAACCCTTATGAATAAGAGGGAAACATATACTAAACATTTCATATCAATGTAACCCAAATTAAATCTTACGTATCAAACCATATATTTATGGAATTTGCAAATTTTTAGACGATCTACTGAACATGGAGTGACCATTTCTTATCACCTTGGAGACTCTTACGCACTTATAAAATTATCTATTTTTATACCTCATTAGATAAAAAATATATTGACACTTATAATCTGGTTAAATTTTTAATTTTTTGTCCTAATCCCCTTAGCACTAGAGTAACCATTACGTATCACATATACCAACCGATACAAATTCCATTTAATATGGATCAACCCTTATGTACCATCTGATTGAAAATTTTTATATTGAGTACATCCAAATATGATATCCCATATATATAAAAAATGTAAACATTATTTGTTAACAACTTAACCATTTTTTTACTAAAATATTCTTAAAAACTAGAATCATTAGAATTAATTCAATCACCCCCAAACATTTTTCAAATACCAACATACATACCAAAATCTCTATCCTAACATAATAAAAATTTGTTTTTGTGAGCATTAACATGATTTATGTTTGGTTAAAAAATCACACAAAAAACTATATCATCTTCACCACATCACAAGCCTTCTCCCTATTAATAAAAAATAGAAATTATAGGATTATTAATCAACTATTAATCTTATAAAATATTAATAGAACTCAATAAAATTCCTGATGACATAATAAATACAAAATAAAATGTGTTCTTAAATTATCTCTCACTCTAAAAAACATTTTTTCATCATTCAAGCATGTATTTGTTCCCTCTAAATCATCACATTTAGAATTAGATCTATGAATTCCATTAGAGTATCTCACCACTACGACCATAGCATCACATGATATTTGTATTGATGAAAATAACATCCTCAGCCACTCTATATTAGAGATAATAATCTTTATTCATTCCAAAAAATATAATAATTTTATTTTATTGACATGATCATTATTCATATTTCCCTCTAATATTCTCATATAAAATTATTTTGTAAATAAATATATATTTTTAATTACCATTGGATTATAATTAAAATAGAAAAATGTGTATTAATATATTCTAAAGAAATATTTAATTCATGGATGATATATGACATAATTTGGGATATTGATTTCTAGAAAAACCCCAATTATTTATGGTAATGATTTTCCCACTCTTAATTATTCTTGACATTGAGTTTTTCAATCATAAATGGAATATATATATCATTATAAAATATAAAATACTATTTTTTAATATTTAAAAACAGTATATCCATCCCATTTATCATATCAATTTGGATCGTATCCTTGTCAAACTCATTGATTTAAAAACAAATAAGTTCAAAATGAATCTATAATCATGGGAGGGATTAGAAACAACATTCGATTATTTATCTAAAAACATGTGGAAAAATTGATGATACCAAATGAATCATTGAAATAACTTATCCAAAGTCTAGTTGTATGAATCTCCACAAACGAGTAATAATAAAACTTGTTAGATCTACAACCACCCAAATCAAGTGAATTCTTTGAAAAATTTAAAATAATAAATTAAGTGTTGAACTAAAAAACTAGAATATAACCACATCCATGATGTTTCTAGAAATGGGAATACAAAACACCATTCATTCACCAAAATGTAACTTATAAAGTAGACAATGAATTTAAATAGGTAAGTATATGAATAATAAATCAAAATCAATTATTCAATATTACATTGTTGGGTAAAATTATTAATCTATAGGGGTAGCCCAAAAATTTATATTAAAGAATGGAAAATGAATATTATTTAAAATATTCACACATAAAATTACCAACACCCATATATTTACAGAAAATGTCAACAAAATCCCCCCACTCAATTGGTCTCCACATCATTCCTATTTTAATGGAGGGATTTTCCTTTGGCTAGAATGTTCATAGGCATCCATTTTTTTGGTTAAGGAGAAACACAAACATAACTGCTTTTTGTGAAAAACATGAATAATGAATTCTTAATTACATGTCAATATTACAGGGATCATCATAATAATATTATTGATATTTTTATTCATTCAGGTTATTCTAAAATGTGAGTAGGTCCACTATTACATATCCTCCAAATTTTAGAATAATATTATGATCAACAACAATTTTTCTATACAGTTGAAGACTTTCAGAATGTTGTACAACTACACTAACATCTATATGCTTCTTCATTATCTAATAATTAAATCACATATTATATAATATTTTGGAAAAATCCAAAAAATAGTACTCAAATTTATCCAAGAATTAAACTATCCAAATTAAGGAGTTTTTGAATTTTAAATATAATATATTTTTTATTTTTTTTAAAAAAATTCCATTATAATAGTAAACTATTAAATTATTTAAAATTGAGTGTTATAAAAAAGAATAAATAGAATATTTTATTCTTATAAAACACATTATAATGAGAATGTTTTTATAATTTTTTTATTAAAAACAATTCCTTGCAAAATATTCAATGATTTCATCATTTATTTTAAAAATACATGTATGAATTTTTCTGTGTTTTTTATGTGAAATAATATGGAAATACTAAAAAATTAAGTTATTAATTCCCTAAAAATGAAAAAATTTACTTAATACAAAATGTTATCGACTATAATAAATTTATTTACCTAATCTGTATACATTCTATTATAGTAGTAAAGAGTCATATCAAAAAAAAGGATAATATTATCAATGTATTTATTACATATTTATAATAATGAAATGGCTAGTTATTAGGTTTAACTATATCATTTCAAAACCATAAATATTATAAATTATTATAAATATTTATGTATGATGAATTTTTGAACAAATAGTGTCCAATACAAAATAAATTGTTGAATTGAACATGAAAAAACATGATAACCTAGTGACAAAAAAATATTGAAAACCAGTTGGTGATTAAACCATAGAATAAATATATATATTAATTAAAATAAATAAAAAGTAATAAAACATGTAATTTATCTAGGGGAATTTTAATTAATATCAACTATTTATTTTTTTCAATTTATTTAATCTTGTAAATTAATTACTAAACCAAAACAAAAAAAATCATGTTCTATATCAATAATAGTATACTTGTAACTTAATTGATAATTTTCAATTTTGAGAGTCAATATCAAAATAACTGTGAAAAAAAAGTTGTATTTTATATTTCATTGAAGTATTGTTGTAATATAATTCAATGATGGTTTATGCTGAAGTGGGATTTAGTTTATTAAATCAAAAAATTAATTAAGATAAATATTATTCATAATTGATGAAATGAGTTTGACATAACCTTCCCCTATTGGTTCCCTATATATGTTAAGAATCAATTTTTTTAAGAAAATATCCTATGAAGCACTAAATTACATTCATTATAAAATTAAAAGAATAATAGAAAAATTCTATGATGAACATAAATAGTTTTTAATAAATGATATACACAAATGAATGTAAAATATCAAATAAAATGGATAATATTTCTCAAATCAACTATTAATTTGATGACCACTGGTCCACATTAATGTGTCAATTTATTCCCACTCATAGTAATCTAAATATCATTCCATTCCCTGTATTTTTATAAATATATATGAATGCTTATCCATTTTTTTCGTTGTATCCTATATTACATTGTTAACTGAAAAGACCATTATACCAACTTATAACTAACATAGTCTCCCAACTACATGATATTTTTTATTATACTAGAACTCCCTATGTTATGAAACCATCATATATCAATTAATTGAATGGAATCAAATATCTAGTGGTTTTAATCAACACTTGAGAACTCTTAATATTGGGATAGATTACTCCTTTAACCAAGTTGTCTCTCATTATAGGAATCAATTTGTTATGGAATATGTATTAATAAAGCCTTAAACATACATAGTCAGACACAATTCCACTCATCAATATCATTATTTTCAACTAGCTTCATCTTGTTCAATAATGAAACGTCAATATAATTAATATATGTTTCTATTCCATCAAGTATCTACTTAGTGGATTCTCTTGATCCATCCTTATATGAATATGAATAAACGAAATATTTACAATCCCAGGTTGTGGATTTTGAATTCCATATATCATCTAGATCATATAGCCCAACAAAATTTATTTCTCGGTTTATTTATAAAATCTCAAACTTAGACGTGTACTTGAATCCTCTTCCCCATCCCGAGTTATACGACATGACTAACCCACACAGTTCTCCTGAAACTAGACTACACAACATGTTCTTTCCAGAAATGGCGTCTACTAGACAAAATTCACCAACCTATGTTGTTAGTGACACATATAGTAACACATCTGACTCTACAAGCCATGTTTATTTGGACACAGTGTGTACTAATAGATTTATCCATCCTATGTTGTTCGTTATAGGGACAAATACACATTTTACACTACACAATGTGTTCTAGATGGACATGGAGTGTATTAGAAAAGAATCAACCGACCCATGTTGTTAGTCACATGGCCAGTTGTATGGCTCTACAATAAGGCATGAACTTATAGTACACTACATGTAATTAAGATAAACAATTTCTTCCCGAATAAAAGAACACAGGGCATGTATTCATCATTACACACTATGTATTGTATATTTTTCTAGATAGTAAGCCTCAGAAACTTCTCCAGAACCCAGAAAAACACTTATACACACATTAAAGTACAAAATTCTGATCCGTGAGGGCCCATACTCTTCGTGAATCAAAGCATGGAATCTTATTAATGTCATATATAAGGAGATCAAGGAAATGATCCACCAAATTTTGGTCCATGAGGGACCATAACACCTCAAAAAACCAAAGTTTTTCATTCATTCAAGGAAAGAATTATGCAATGAAATATCCTATCAAAGGTAGGTATTCTATCAAGGCATCTATCAAAATAGCTTTCATATCAAGAAAAACATATATCAAAACAACATGCAATTACTAATGCACACTAAATGGCAGGGCTAGGATGCATGTCATGTGATTTCTAGCAAGTGCCTATATGATTAATGTGATGGAATACCCTTATCTCATCGTGTTTTGAGGGAAATAGATCCTCAAAAACATCAAAAATAAAAACACAATACAAGTTAATCACCAAATTGTGAAAATCAAATCAATTGAAAAATTGAAAAACCAGAAAAATATAAATAATGAGGTAATTTGGATTTTCCCTATAAACGAGTTATCTACTCTTCAAAACATCTTATTACTAAGTACTTATTCCATATTATTCCTGAATATAGGCTCCAAAACTAATTTCAAGATGAAATGAATCATTTGATACCACTTTTAAATGTTCTGGTTCAAGAAGCCTCCTAGAGGCGTCCCGTACCCGGTTGGTCACATGGACTCAAGCACAATATCCCGAATGCCGGAGGATGCGAACTAGTAGCGAGGCCCTTGGGTGTGATAGTGGGTAAACTAAGCACTCATTGGCAGAGTAACACAATTGAAGTAAATGGATATACAATAGTGGAAGACTAAAATAATAAACTAGGGAACATATATATAATGATCATCCATGATACATATGTCTAGGAAAATAGCAAAAAAATCTCAATTCTATAATATCGAAAAAAACCAAACTACAAAATAAATTGATAAACTCCAACAGAATTTCAATCATCCACTTAGTCCCATGCTCTCCAGCTCCTCAGTAATCAATTTACAAAGTATTAGGGTTCATTCCATTATATATACCTGCATCAATATAATTTTTTTGGGCCCAAAAGCATGGCCCAAATAAGGTGTCAGACTAAATCCCATTAGACAACCACCCAAAATCTTTTCCTAATAGTCATTGAATATATATGGTAGTCAATAATCAATATGGAGCTATAAACAATGAATTATTCAAATGTAAAAAATCTTATAGATCAAATGCATTCAATTTCTTAAATATATAAGTAGCTAAAAAAGATGGTAAAAATTTGGGAGCACTCATAGCCTAACCCCTCCGGTTCTACCAAATAAGTATAAGCAACCCACTGGGATGTACAAATAGTCTAACCCCTCTAGTTCATCTTAATCATAAACTCTCTAAGGATGAAATCGTCGTCAATTCCCCCTATAGTCTCATATCTTTAAAAAAAAGGTGCTCTGGGGAAGCCCTCATCATCCCATTCCCCCTGTGTCCTGCATTGAGGAATTACAGACACTCTGAGGAAGCACTTACAAAAATTCCCCTTATGGTCTCGAATTGTAATAGTAATTAGACACTCTAGAAAATACCCCAACATCTATTATCCCTATGATCTACTACATCAGGTTCTCATGGAACGTTGTAAGTCAATCGAGCACAACAATGCATAGAGTCCAAGGTAAACATCAGGTTATACTTGGATAAATAGTCTATAGAATAAAAATATGTCAGAATACAAATACTTCATCCTACAGTACTTGGCATGGAATTCAAAGAAATAACCTAACATGCAATTCTAGACCAAACAGTCATAAATGGAACAAGAATGGGCAAACACATCCATAATATGGTAAACAACATTATTAACAACAATTAACCTCTACTCAATCATTCTTAGCATTACAGACATATATTGGGTCAAAACCATAGACACACAATACCCCGATCAAATATATTGGAAACATTTTCACATATAAATCAAAGACTATCAACGGAAAGCCACAAACCACCTATCTCAGTGTAGTAAGATCTCTATAAGTGAACCTCAATCCATCAATCGCCCAATAAAATAGTAGATCTACAAACCCAAATAAATTCTCAATAGTGGATAACTCTTGAAATAAGAGGAATCAGTAAATGAAGATATAGAAGAAGTAGGTTCTTACTGTGATGATCCCAATGCAATAAACAGTGCTCGAATTAGAGACCAAATTCTCGATCAGGGGCTCGGGGAAAGATTTGTGTCGTATGAAAGCTCTTAGTCGAAGAAGACGAAGAAGAAGACGCTTCTGCCAATTATACGTGAACCAGGACTATTTAATTAAAAAAGTATATTGCATGTACTTTATAAGTACATGGAATGTAATTTCCATTACCATCCCCCGCATTAGGTAGTATCTATATCATCACACACGGTCATATCAATGACCATTACATGGCCAAAACACGGCTACCCACGATAACCAAGTACACAATGTGTACTTATAAAGTACACAATGTGTACTTAATAAATTTCCAGATACTCCTATTTTCCCAAAAAATAATAGAAAAAGGAAAACATACCTGATAAAAAGATACAGGTTCTTACATTCATCATTATAATCATAATCATACAAAATCCAGATAAATAACAAGACTATAACATAAAAACCTTTACTCATATAGAATATTTTAAAATAATAATCTCCATGAATGAATGTATAATTTATAGATATTCATGACCCATAATTTATAAGGTAACCGTCATTAAAATACATTATACTATAGGGTATAAGCGATATAAAAGAAACAAGTGGTGAATATGGAATGTGTCTCATAGAAGTTAAAGTGAGACGAAAATCCCTTACCTCAAGCATCGACTTTTTAATTCATTTTAAAACATCAAAATTAATGAATATATGTTTATTAAAATATATTATAGAACCATAATCATATATTTAATACCATATATGATTTAATTATAACATTTTACAACTATTATATTAAAACTTATTTATTAAAATCATTATTTCTAGTGAAAATAGCATCGTATTTCATGAATATTTTGGTTCGATTGTTTTCATATTTGTTTTTATTATAATGGGTCCATTATATTCAAAATTATAGTAAAAATATAAATATAATATATATTAATTATATACATATTTAGATTCATCGAAAAAATAATAGGTAGAAAAATAATTTTTACCATTCTTGGAGATGATTTGAAGTACATATGCAAGAACAATGTTTCAATTTTTTTCAATGGATGAAATGATAGAAATATATATAATAATTATTATTAAAATTATAATTTTTTTTATTTTATATATATTATATATTCATAAAATGTATAATTATTAAAATCCATTTGAAAGTAAAATGAAAAACATATCACATCGCTTTGTGGATGTGGTAGTACACAAATACAGTTGTGTGACATTATTTTTTTCCAATTGGTTGTATGTTAAGATGGTTTATGTGAAATTATAATTCTTTAAGTATCTATTTATCTTAAATAATATATATATATATTATGCTAATATTTATATCCTTCTATTAGAGGATGTGATGGAAAACAAATAGCATTGGTTTGTGAGGTGGTCGATCGTCGTACCCAAGACTGGAAGTATCATTTCCCAGTTGAGAGAAGCAGAGATCATTATAGGTTACATAATATAACAAATAACATATCATTATATGGTATCAACTAGTGTTATTATTTTATCATAGTTTTTGAAGATATTAAAAATGTTAAAGATGAAATGATATCAAAACTCTCGACTAATAACGATACATCTTCTTTGGATAGCCTCTATATATTTTCATAGAAATCCACACTATGTGGGATTTATAGTTATAGAAAGGGCACTAAAACATGTAACTGTAAGTAGATAAGGTATTTGGATGTGCATTTTCTAGACTAAAATACTTTTTATGTTTGATGTGTAGAAAATAGTGGTTGTGTTTTTATAATTCTAGTGTGGAAAAACATTTAATTTTCCAATGTTTTACAATAATTTCATGTAACTATATATAAAAAGAATATAAAATGAATTAGTAATGAAAATTAGATGATATATGGTTGAAATAAAACCATTAAAATTAAATATATAATTTTTAGTTCATTTAAATCAGAATATTTTTAGTTTACCCCTGGTATACCAGTCATAACATAAACAGCAGTAACAAATGTATTATATTATTATTATTAATTAAGAAAAAAATTAAAGAATAACTTTTTATATATTAATAAATATTATGATAAAATATAATTAATCAAATAATCAATTCGGATTCATAAAAGTGGTAGAATTTAATATAAAATTTATCCTACAAAATTGATAAAAATGTGTTTATCCAATAAAAAGGATTTCATATGAACAAAAAGTTACTATATCAATATTGAACATAAATATGATTAAAATTAAATAATTTGGGTTTATATTAAAATAATTGAACTAATTTTAATCATAAAACCATTTTAATAAAATAATCGCTTTTAAATTGTTTAAATTAAAGGACAGTTTTTAATTAAAATAAATATTAGTCACCATTCATTGTAAAATTAATAATTTCCAAATATTCTAAAAAAATTATCTAAAAGATGATTTTGAAATGTTCATTTAAAAATTTAATTTATTTATATCAAATAAAATTAATAATATTTTGAAAATTTAAATTTAATATAAGTATTTCATATACGGCATAACTGCTTTTATAAAAAGTATTGTTTTTAAGCATAAAAAATTCATTACTCATTTCTCATGATTATTACAACAAATAGAATAATGATTAATTTTTTTTAATATATAATTTATAAATTTAATTTAACAAATTATCCAATAAAAAATAATATAATATTTAATGACAAAACACTTTTCTCAAATATTTGTTTTTTTAGAAAAAAAAATAAATCTTTCAAATGATGTTTTCCTTCCATTTATAACCAATTGATAAGAAATACATATATTTTATACATTTTTAAACTAAACAATTTTCATTATTTTTTTATTCCTTTTCATATACACTAATTTAACATCAATGTTATAAATATAAAATTAAAAAAATAATATTTTAATAGTATATCATGGTTCATTTAAACTCGACCTACCATGTTACACAAGGTATTGATGAAATTATATTTCTTTAATAGGATATTTAATAAAATATAGGTTTCATGCATTATACCAACCGTAAAATTAATTTTTACCCATGAAATTATTTTAATCCCATAAAAATAATTGAGGATGTTTATGCCTCAACACCTCCTCACGTTCCTGTGCATCTTCTTCAAATAAGTTGTTTCACCAAAAAACTGTGATAAGGTGAGTTTTTTTAGATCATAGAGCATTCTATATAAAATCTATGATATACAATATTTTTTCCTCATAATAAATATCTTTCTCCAACAGTATAACGTCTTAGTTCCTTACATATGAAGGATAAATTATTTAATACCTCATGAGAGATACACAGTACAAATCATGGACTTGAGAGTTGTTCAGTGGGAGAACCAGATGATATGCTACCATCCCTACTCGATAAATGAATTTGAAATAAATAACAAACATAGGTCTCAAAATTTAATTATTTATGAATATCATAACATTATTCTATGGTGAAATTTATATAAAAACATTCTCACAGACTTAATTTTCACGATCTCACCAATGAATGTCAGTATAACTTTTCAATCATCTCTTAGCTACCATGAGGTGTTACTAATTAGATTTATCATTTCTACCATTTCCTCATCCATCTCTGGTCCCAATAGATCCCTTTCTCCAACTTCATCCCAAAATGTTGGAGTTCTACAATTCATTCCATAGAGGGATTCATACGGATCCATATTAATACTCAAGTGAAAGCAATTGTTGAAAGAAAAATCTACTAAATTATGGTTTTTACCCTAACAACCATTGAAATCGAAAAAATAAGAAATTTCCCCATCCCTTCAAGTTTGAATTTTCTTCTCAGACCAAATATCAATTTTAGTATGATTTGTTGTACTAAAACTCAAATCGATATCCAAATCAAATTGAAGACATTATAAGAAAATTGAAGTAAACCATGGATCCCAATCCTAAAAATAGAAGGTGCTACTCCATAAAACCATAAAAAATAATTAATTTATATCCTAGAAACATAATATTGATAGAAATATTTTCTAATAAAAATTAAATGTCCTGAATTTTTATAGTGGTCTACTCCAACCCAAATAGCATTATATCCTGTAAATGTTTTGGGGAGTTCGATGACAATGTCCATGTAGATGTTTTCCCATTTCCTTACGGGTATGATTAAAAGTTGTAACATCCTCTTAAGATTTTTCTTCTTAGACTTAACATTATATAATACAATAATAATAATATAAAATCTCAAAAACAACTATCTTCATACCATCCCATCATAAATTAATTTTCAAATATATATACTTCATTGTACTTGTCTATAAAAATAATTTATCCAAATCATTATTGAAAAAAATAATGCCACTAACTCCCAATCATAGGTTCGATCAATTCTTCACAAGAACCATTAATTATACTAAAGAATAATTTATAACCATGACATTATAAATTAAAACACACCACAATCCTTTCATCGATCCATCACTATAGATTAAATACTATTCTCTACTCTAGGGTAATTTGTGCACTTGTAGACAAACAAACATTCTCTTCAGTTCATTGCTAATTTCTTCCCATTCATTTTTACAAAGGAACATGGATCCATTTTGAGTCATCATGATGAGTGGATTATAATATATATATTTATTTATTTAAATTTTCAAAAACCATAGAATATAACCATTTAAACAAGAAAACTATGTATCCCAAACAAATGGGTTGGTTTGGGCCAACAGTAAGTATCATCAGCCTTTGATTGATCCAATAGTTTATGCTCTCTATAGATTATATTACCCAAGAATGAAATATTTTGAAACCAAAATTCACACTATGTAAATTATACAATCCATTCTCTTTCCTTATGTTTTTTATTTCATTAATCAATTGATATTGTTGCTCTTAATTTCCATTTGATTAGATAATAATATTTTTCTATAAAGAGAAACTTGAATCACTATATATTCATAGTGTCCATGACTTATATGTAATGAATTCTATGTTATATCACCAATCGTGGCCCTTAATTGATGATATAAAAACTGATGGTCAATGTAACATATGGTGTTTTTGGATCTGTTTTAATATTCCAGGAGAATTTCAATTCTCATTTGGTTGAAGGGTCAAATAACTAATAGAGCCTCATAATGAACATATGATCATTGTAAAAATTAAATGTGATGTTTATATATGAGGTGTAGGGACAAAAAATATCTCGAGAGTTCATTTGAGTTTCATAAGTGTATGGTTTTGAGAATTCCCTTGTGTAAGGAGATGTATGAGGCATATGGTTGTCATAAGGTGAGTAGTAATTGTGCAGCTCAATCATGTGGCACCAAAGTGGATAAAATCATGTTGAAATCCCAAAAAGGCGGGGTTCCAATCCATACAGGATTTTTAATGAAAAATACTAAGGATAGTTTCTATCGTTGTTCATTTTTTTTCAATCATCTTGAAAATCATTCATTGTTAGTGACACTTAACTATTATACGCTCATGGATAGGCTTTTGATTGGGAAAATGGTTTTGTCAAATGGTGTGCCTCTTTATTAGGGAGTTTCCTTATCTATATTATCACTATGAAATTATAGCATGGTTATCCAAACCATTAATCCAAACCACATGGCCCATTAGAAGTGAAAAATGAAAATTTTCCACCTTTGACCCTTAAAGTGTGTTTCCCTTTATTCTATCATAATTTTTTTCAGGTAGTACTGCATAAGATCTTCCTTCACCTCCTTCTTACATTGGTGTATTTAATCAATTAGTGGTATACTCTAATCATTGTTAATTTTTTTTGAATCCTATTGGATGTTCTATGACTTCTATTACACTTTCTATCAGTTTAAATATCTATATTAAATTTTATCATCACATCTGATAAATCAAAATATTTTTACAAAGTATTTTAGTATCTCTAATTTCTATCTCTTTATCCCGAATCAAATTTCAAGAAAGGATGGTTGATGCATCATTAGTATAAGATATATGGTGTAGTTTTTATTCCCTAATGTATTTATTGTTTATAAAATTTATTACACACTCGGCCTACTATGTTGCATTTATTAAATGTGAAATTAATTGGATTAAATGATGAGTTTATAACCAAGAACCATATCAAATGGTTGGCAGTCAAATAACTCAACCCAAACCACTAATTTAGGTGACTTTCATTAACTAATTATGTACGGTTCATGGCTACTGATTAATCTTACACATGGATGTGTTCTGTAAATGCATTAGAATATTTATAAATGCATTAATGAACATAACTTTTTTAGATAAATCCTTTTGGTCCCTGATAAATTTTCTTATGTTTGACATTATGAATTTTCCATTATTAATAAGTTAAATGAAGTAGAATTTATTTAATGAATAGTATTTTGATTATTAGTGATCATGCATGGATTCTTCCCATGGAATTTTTTAATTCTATAAATGAAATTGTATAATTTTTTGGCTAAACTGACAGTGGAATAAAAGTTGTTATTTGGCCTCATCTTGTATTATTTCAGGTTTTTTCCCATGGACCATTTAAAATTTTAAATAGAATATTATATATATATTACACTCTAAATTGAATAAAATCTAGGTTCATTGCATTTAATGCCTTGGTTGGGCTCATGGGTGGAATGATAATAAATATTCCCTAAGCGATATCTATGTTACTTAAACATAATACCTTAGAAGGGATCATAGGTCGATTGATATTATATATACACCCTGAACAATACATGTGGTCCTTACAAAAAATTCATTGGATGGGGCTAGTGGTTAAATGAATTAGGACACACATTGAGTGATATAGGGTTCCTGATTTAGAATTCCCATAATAGACTCATACATTTCATAATGTGACATAGACCATGAGTGATACATGGAACCATGAATGTAACTACCACAGAACGACTCATGGGTCGAATGAGATTATGTTACTCCTTGAAAAATACTTATGTCCATTATATAGAATTCCTTGAATGGACTCTCAGGTCATATGATATTACAATATGATTTTTTTGCAACGTTTATTTACATAGTTTTCTTGGGTAGTAATATCATGAATCAAGTAAATTTTAAATGATTATAATAGAAAACAGATACTAGGAATTATAGCCACATGTCTAAATTTTTCACTCAAAATTTATATGTTAAAATTATTTGTCATATACTCCCTGTGAATATATTAGATTGTGGTTATATTATTAGTCCACTATAAATACAAGGTATGAAAACACTTAACATTTATTAGGATCTTTGGGCATGAAATCCCTTGATAATAGTATGTGACTAGTACTATATATATATATAAATAAGGATTCATGTGAAGTGAGACACAATTCCACACTAGTGCATGTATATATATGAATATATACCTATTTAAATATATGTATATAAGCACATGAATACACATATTTAGGGACATTCCATCTTAAAATGAAATGTGTATGGACAACTATGTATCCTTGAGAAACTTGATCCTAACATGGTAACATTTATATTTACCACACTACCTTGCAATTAATATACCTATAAACTACTTTATTTTATAATCATAGACAATATTTCTATAGACACTATTGTTAGTGTCCTATTGGGTTTATTTGAAATTATATTTGGGATATCATTTATTACATGAACAAACCTCATGGTTGGAGGTTCCTGATCATAGATTATGTTATGTGTTGTTACTCATGTATAAGTGAGAGTAGGATAATAGGAATGATATAGTTCTCAAAACCCTCATGGATATATACTTTATATATATTTAATTCATTTCATTATTCATGTTTATGTATTACCTTATGTATGTATACTGTTGTACATTGTAATATGTTTGTTCGTGATTATTTATCATTTATTTATTTATTTGTAGTTGTTAATATTATCTTGTATAATTATATGTGATTGTTTTTGAAAATATTTATTATTGATCTAAAGGGTATAGTCTCCCCACTAAAACTTCTTTAGTCCCTCACAACTAGTTTGAAGACTCTACCACATGGGAAAGAATTCTTATGTTCTAGGGGTAAATCGACTTGGGGAACAATTTCAATGGACCCTATTTCAAGTCGTTACCATTGGTATCCGTTACTTCTTTTTTTACATTTTTCATACTATATGGTATAGTTGAATGGAGACAAAGAGTGTGTCAAAATAAGGTAAATAGCTCGTGTCTGGGTTTGGGAAACTTATGTATGAGTTAAAGACCATGTTTATAAGGATGTTAATGGTTTTTATGATTTTATATACTAAAGTTGATTATAATTTTATCTTGAGTGAATGATTAATTTTTATGGTTACTTCTTTATATATTTTTACCCTTGGACATATATAGTAAGAAAAAATCATTACTTGCATTATTGAAGGTACATAGAGATTCAAATGACATATGTATGTATTGAAATATAGATTTCACTATAGATTTCCTGATGTATGAATATTTTTATTCAATGGTTTCATGATCATTGAACATGAGTATATATATCCCTACATTAGTGACTATATAATGTATTTCCCATTATAATGGGATTTGATGATTTTTCCATGATGAATGATATTATTCTTTTGTATACTATTTCTATGTGATAACATGACTTGATTTTAAATATAATATATGGTTGGAAAAATTAAGTGTCTGCATCAACCTAAATGGTCATTAAAAAAATATCATAAAGCTAAAATTCTATTTAATTTATCAGTTTTCATATATTTAAACAATGACCCAATGGTTACATGGGCTGAAGCATTTGTGTTTACGATTAAATGGGAGCCAATTAATTAATTTTTAAGGTGTATAGACACACTATAAATATGAAATGGAAACCCATTTAATTGAATCATCTTATATTTCCTTTTATATTATGATATCAAAGATAATTTTAGGTTTAAGGTACATGAATTCCATTTATTGCATATCAAAACATATACATTTACATGTTGGGACTGATGATTAAACTAACTGGATCACCGTATATATATAATAGTTGTTGAAATGTGATTCCAAAATGAAATTTTATAAGAAAGGTTGTTGTAAAATTAATTGTTATCTATAATCTATAAAGGCTTGTTCATTTTAAATTTTGAGATGATGGCCCAAATGACTAAATTTCCAAAGGAAAAACTAGACAAATTTTGGTTATTTGGGGAATGATTCTTTTGAGATAAACCCATTAAGTGTGCTTTGATATTATGAAATTTCATCTATTGTAGTTTTCACATAAATGGACCCATGATGAAATTTGGGGACCCATGTAGGTCACATTTATATTTATTCTTTCGTACCTAATATAATGGGGGTATATTACTAATAGAGGCATGGTTATATAATGTCTCTATGATATCTACGAATTTATAAATCATTTTCATCCTAATGGTTGTTTTCATCAAAAACTTTTACATTTAATTTTCTTTAACAAAGACCAGTTCTCAGATATTTATAGATATAATTTTTTAATAGGAATAATTAGATATGTAGTCTAATGATTCATGACATCAACAGAACAATGTTTTAGAATAGTTTTCCTAGAAAAATGTTTCTTTTTATATGACATATATATAATCTCATTTAAATGTATTAATTAATGATCATCAATAAAATTCAATAAGGAGGAACCTTTTAGTACTGTTATACCTCAAAACCTTGTATATGGGTTTGCATTAATTTTCCATGAGAGATGCTTGAATGGTAATGTGTGCATTTTTTATATATCAAAATTGTCCCATTTTCAACAATGTATGTTTCTTAAATAATTATTGGTAGATCATAGTAAATTATAGGGCTGAACTTAGTTAAAATGTAATTACTTGGGCTAAAATAATGTTTTTCCAGATTTTTCAATCTCACTAAAAAATTATTCTTAAATTTTATCAGCATGTTCTGATATAAGGTGATATATGAGTGGCAATTTTTTTTGTTAGGGGTCTTAGTTAATGAATATTCACCCTCAAGTATATGGGTTATTGTTAGACATATTGATCCTTGAGTGGGTATTCCTCTATATAGAATCCTCTGAGATTCATCTCCTTATTATTTACATTACTATAGTGACCATTAAATAAAAACTCTCTTATTTAAATTCTCAGTGATGATCAGGGTTGGGTAGCCTTTTTATTGGTAGGATATATCATGAAACCTATGTTAATAGCATTTGACCCTTGTTGGTCAATTTTTCTATGGTTTGTTTAGTTTAACCTCTTCTATGAGAGTTTTTTGAGGTACATTCAATACTTTTTAAAAATTCCAATAAATGGAATATGGTTCTCATGAAATAATACTTCCATTTAGGTGGTAGGACATTATATTCCTGATTTATGTGTGACCGATAAGCCTGGGTGGAGACCTAGAAACACTGAAATTTGAATCAGTCTATAGTAGGTTATCTTCATTTCCTTGATTAAAAGAAAACTGAAAAAAGAGTTTGGTATGGGTTTAGGATTTCCATTTTGGCATTGAGAATTTTATTAATCTTTTCTCGAGATGGATACAACTGATTTGAAGAGGAACATATGAAATCCCAATTTTTGAGGAGGAGTTCCAAGGGAACTCATGGCATGTTCTAATGTTGATTTTCCATATTGCAAGGTCCGTATTACACTATTAAGGATGAAATTATTGGATAATGCACCGAGTTTTGAAATAGGTGAAACATGATGTTCACCCTCTGTGCATATAAAAATATGATCAATCCTATTTCAAGTGTTATCCTTTTTATAATTGAATATCGATGATTGGGTGGTAACAGTGAATGATCTATGATTTGAAACAATACACTTGTGGGTTGGGTGACATGGATTTTGTGGTAAATTTTACAAAATATGTTTCCAATATGAGAACTAATATCGTATTAGATTGGTTAATCAAAAAAATTAAATTTGGGTAGAATTATGAACACATTTTTAGGAGATGTGTTTCCAGGGGATAGTGATGGATAATATTCTTTGATTAGCTTGATCAAGGCTCCAGAGAGCTATAAATGCTTATTGAAAATGTTTTATTTTACTATAAGTTGGTTTCAATCATTCCCATTATATTTACATCATCTAGAGTATGCTGAGAAATAATCAACTATATGTGAGCTATCTTATAAAATAAATTTTATTGGATGATGGAACAACTTCTTAGGAGTTTCACATAGGGAGATTTTTTTAAACAATCCATAGGGTTTGGAGTATGCTATGGGATTTTAAAAGGTGGTGACCCTAATTATGTTTTAAAAACTCAATGAATGTAATATGAATTGTTTTTTAGAAGATGAAAAATGAGATGGGTGATAAATATGTTGGAACATGGGGTGAGAGTGAATTTATCCATTCTAGTGTTATGTTTTTAGAACAAGAAGTGATAATTAAAAATCATTATTCATATCATTAGGGGGAAAACTATTAAGAAATTAAGGTGGAGAGAGGGTACTTTGTTTCTAATGGGAGGAAATCTCATGAAAAAGTTCATTGTATCTTATGGGAGGTTGTTAGATAGTTTTTTTGGCTAGAATATTCCATTCAATAAACAAAACAAGGTTTGGCCAAAATCCTTTTCAAATTCTATGTATAGGCTGGAAGAAGATTTTTTTTGGAAATCAAGATGTGGGTGGTTAGCGTACAGTAGATTATGAAGATTAATTTATAATGGAATAGGTTAGTTTCGATGATGGGAAAATAACATGGTGATGAATTTATTTGTAGATGGTTCAACTAGGAGATTTAAATGAATGTAGGGTACATGATTTAGTGAGCCTATTGGAGATATATTGATACTCCTTACGCTAATGATTCAAAATTTATTTTTCAATTTTTCTATTCATAGGAGCCAATAATATTTGAAATTGTTAACCAGAATATGATTATATTATATTATATCAAATAGTTGGGTATGATCGGTGAGAAATTCCCATTAGGTACACTTTCTGGATGAGACATGTGATGTTTAAATGGTGGGCCAAGGATTCATAATTAGAAATTGGATTGGCCTATCTATGTTTGGTTTATTTGAACCAAAACACTCTTTCTAATAGATAATCATTTTGAGAGTTTTTGGAAGGCACTAATGGAATTATTAAATTGAAAATTTTGATTTTAAAGCACCATGACTCAGATTAGTCCATGGGAAATATGAAACCTATATTCAAAAAAAAACATAGTTTTTTTTTGATAAATGATGTTATAATGTTATTTATTCTCGAGGAAGATCTTTAATGATGTTTTAGCTTTCAAATTTCGTATTTTATCAAGTTTTGGTGTCTTATTTACTAGAAGTGTAATGTATCACATGTAGGTGATTTGATCATGGGAAACATGGAATGACTCGTTGAGAAAGAACTCACATACCAATTTGGTCAAGTGATGTTTTAATTTTTTCCCTAGGCTTCTCAGGGATGAAATGTTCAATGGTGGGGAGGTTGTAATGTCCCATATTTTGGGAGAAACTGAATATTCAAAGAGAATTTCAATTTTTATTTGGTGGATGAGAAGATTCTTAAACAATTACTCTTAATGTAAATCTGAGTATTATAAATCTTTAATGTGATGATTATTGATGGATTTTAGGGACAAAAATATTTCTCATGAATTTGATTGATATTCAGAAGAATTGGGAATTGAAACATCAATTACATACGAGGAAGTATGAGGCTCGTATTTGTAACATGTCTAGTTGTAACCATTGAACTCAAAAAGTGTATCCCTTATATGGATGTTCAAATTTTGTGAAACCATTCAAGGTGAGTTGAATGACTATGTAAGATGTCTACAAAAAAATTTAGGAACACTAATTGCGTTGTACATGGTATGTCAACCCACTCTTATAGCCTGTATGGGTAGTTCGAGATAACAAGTAGATTTGTGTTATTTTTGTATAGTATTTATCACTGTGTTGGCAAACTCTGCACCACATTACTGGGGGGTGTCCCATTAGACAATATCACCCCAAGTTTGAAATATATTTATCAAAATTGAACAGAAAAACCATATGGTTAAATAAAATGGAATAAATAATCATTTTAATGTTCAATCGTTATAGGGTTTTCACCCCTCATTCAACCAAGAAGGTTCCATGTACACTCTTTATTCTCCTCAATCCTCCATGGGTGTATATAATTTATTATTGTTATAATATCATTTTTTTAGAAGAATTGGAAGCCACATAGTATTTCATAGTCTCATATTACATCAGTATTCATTTTTAATCACCATCATAATCACTATCGTTATGTGAGCTAATTCACACAATTTTTAGGGAGTTTTTATATATCATCAAATTTTCTTTCCATGGTTTTAATCAAGGCCTGATAAATAATGAATGAATATTCTTTGGTATAAGGAATTATGTCTATTTTATTATCCATATAATCTTACTTGTTTATAAAATGCTCCATTTTGGTTTATCTTGGGCCTTCCATTTATCACTTAAAAATTGTGAAATTAATTATATTAAATGATTTGGACATAACCCATGACCCGATTAAATTTTTTGGGGCTAAAAAACTCATCATGAACCACCTCATAAGGCGAGTTTTGTATCCTATTTTTATATTTTCCTTAACTAGTGATTAAACCACCACTTCACTGTGTTATTTAAATGCCTTCACAATTTTATAAATGCCTTAATGAACTAATATTTTTTAGATAAAACATATTGGTCCATGATAACATACCCTATAATTAATGATGTGAATCATCCAATCTTAATAATGTTATTGAATTGGAATATATTTTATGAATTATATCATGATGATTAATGTTCATGAATGGGCGCTTCCCACGGCCTTTTTTATGTCATAAATTAAATAGTATAATTTTATAGCATAATTTATATTAGAATTGAAGGAGTTATTTGGACCTATATTTTATTATGGAATTAATTATCTCATGGAATGCATTAAATGTTAAATATAAAATTCTAATAAAAGTACATTATTCATTGAGAGATACCTTTTATTCTTACATGGAAATCCTCACACGAATCATAGTTTGAATCATAATATGTATTCCTTGAGTGATACTAGGGTTACTTACACAAAATTCCTTTGACGAGATCATAGCCATATTGAGCTTATATTTACACTATGAGTGATATATATTTTCCTTATGTATAATTCATTGGGTGGGTTTAGTGGTTAAATAAATTATGATTCACCATGAGTGATACTATGTTCCTGATACGAAATTACCATTATAGACTCATAAGTTTTACAATGTAACACACAACTATAGTGATATGTTGATTCTTGTTATAGAATTTGAGGGATGGGATCATAGGTCAAATGATATAATTTTATGCCTTCTGTGATACATGGGTCCCTTATACATATTACTTATAATGGGATCACATGTCCTATGATATTACATTATGTATTTTTTTAAAATTAGATTTACCATGTTTGATAATCCTTTAATATCATGAAACATGAACAGTGTCTTGTGATAATAATTGAACATGGACTATCTGAATTATATCTAGTGGTCCATATTTTTTTATCACTATCCCTATATTAAAATTCATGAAAGTGTTATCTGTATTAAAATATGAGACCCCAGTAATATTATTAATCAACTCAAAAACTCGGATTGAGGTCGATTATAATTTATTAATATATTTGTGCATTATATCTCTTGATTATAATATTTAAATTATACTACATCTATATCTGGAATCTAGGGTATGAAGCCAGGAGTCCTCAAAGGTGTACATATATCTATTAAAATATACGTATTTAAATGTATGCATATATATATATATATATTTATATATTACATACCTTGTCGAAAGATATTTTATCTTATGCCAAAGTAGGTATGGTCTGCTACGTATCATTGAGGAACATGAGACAGACATGGTCAAATTTACATTTACTAAAATGCGTTACTTTTAATATACTAGAACACTGATTTATTACATATTCACATACTAGAAAATATTAGACACCATTGCTAGTGTTCTACCGATTTTATCTCACACTCCGTTTGTGCATCCATTTGGAATCCCAACTAACCTCATGGCAGTTGGATCAGGATCAAGGATTATGATATGTGATATTAATCGTGTACATGGGCGTTTAGATGAAAATGACTATGTAGGTTCTCATGAATCTTATAAATATTTACTTTGGTGATTTGGTTTATTTTTTATATTTATTTAAATATTACATAATTTATTTCTTTTTGTTTAAATTGTTGGATGTCTATGCATGATTATTTATAAATTTTATAATTTTTTCCAGTTGTTATTATATTTCAAATCATTTACATATGATTGATTCTATAGAATTTATTACTAACACAAAGGGTATATTCTCCACACTATACCCCATTAGACCACCTCTAATAGTGATTATCCTATTTTATTTAGGTAGGTGTTACGGAGGCCTAGTGGCCAACTGTCTTGGCGCACCTTTTTAGTGGACCATTGTTTGAGACGTTACAATAAATAATAGAAAATTATTTTTCTCTACACAGTTTATCAAAAAGATATCAATATCGGGTAGTGGATACATTTTATTGATTATGATCTACTTCAGTTTCTGATAATCAATGAATAATTTCATTTATCCCACATTATTTTTATAAAAAAGCATGTTCACCCCAATGTGACACACATGGACAAATAAATACCTTTTTATGATTCTCTTCGTGTTTTTTTTCAACTTTTGAAACAAAATCGGGACTATTCACTATAGACTCTTTAAAATAGGTGTATCATGAAGTTTAAGTTCAACTGATTACCTAAATTCAAGATTTCTTCAATGACTAAGTAATTACTCTATAAAGACATAAAAAACTCCTTCATAATATGCATTTCATCATTGTTTATATTTTACCTAGCCAACTGAAATAAATATTCCTTATGAATTACAATAAAGTCTCATAAAATGGATGTAGTTTCCATTTTATGTTTATACCTATCTTCACATTACATAAACTCAAAGTATTTTTTGGAAAATAAAATGTGACTTCCATTATTAAAAATTTTATGTGGGATTTATGTATAGAAAAGTAATAAATGGATAAAATAAAACCAAAATAAATGAAAGGGAGAATAACAAGATTTTTGGGATTCACAACCCCATAAACATATACCATAGAAGAATCCTATATATGAAACTTCATCATCATTCCATTAGGGGTTTTCACTCATAATTCATCATATTATCATTGATGTGGTATTATGATACCCATTAAAATACTTTGGATATAACATAGTGTGTAGATCTAAATTCATATAAGAAATTATTAGTAACATTGTGGATAATAAGTGTAACTTTTACCACATAATTATCATAAACCTATTTGTAAATAGTAATTAAAGGACATTTCCCTTTGTATCTCAACTTAATAGGAAACATTAAATGATCTTTTTCATTTCCTTATGATTTTGAGAATTGGACAACATAATTTATATACTCCTTTACATTGATTATATGTGGTTTGGGTGGATCATTTAATAGAGTTATCCCTCTATTTTAATAATTAGATTCATTTCATCGATAAATTCAACATTAGAATGCCTAATGACCATAAATTTATCTCTTAAAATATTTACATGTCACCATAAGTCAATTATCTCTAGGTTTCCTTCCATATGTCAAGCATGAAGTAAAAACCATCTTATTCACTCCATGGATTTTAGAGTTCCTTTGAATTCAATATTTATATTCTTATCAATACCATTATTTTTATGGTTAACTACATTCTCGATTTCCCCCATGAAAGTGCATCAAAATAAATATTCATAGCTGCTAAAGTCTCTTATGTATAATCCCCTTTTGATAATTGGTTTTATTCCTTTGAAGAATCAGTCAACCTTAATTTCAAGATGGAAGAGAATAAAGAAATCATACCTTGCATTTCTCATAATTGTTTATTTGTAAGATTCAAAAAATTCAATATCCTTCTAATTTAGCTCATGGAATTATATTTCATTTTTTTTAAAAAAATAGATTTAAATTAAATATTAAAAATTATGACATTAAACTCATCCCACTCCATGGATGGATTATAATATTATTATATATTATTCTTATAATATTCCAACTCTAATCCTATCTTCCTTCCAAATCATAGACAAAAAAAATTTCATTCATGAACACTGGAAAATAGCATATAACTTTATAGCGGTATAGATCCATTTATTAATAACAAGTGGATTTGTGTTAAAAATATAATAAGGTGGATGTTATCTTTAAAATTACTCAACAGAATTTTTATCCATATTTTTATAATTTTGATGTTCAATATAGTTTGTAACTTGAGAAAATTTTTTGATCATAACAAATGAATTTTTTATTCTCGATCCCAAAACATTTTGTAGATCATAAGATAAATCATTGAATTTTTCATCGCATTTAGTAGAAACATGATTCATTAGGTTTCTAACATCTGACTAAATAAATCATATCATGAGAAACCATAATAAAATTGGGAAACTATATAATCAAAAAAATATATTTATTGAATGTATAAAACATGACACCATTCTATTAAATCTATGAAAACTGAGTTTTATCATATGTCATTTAGGGTATTCTTTTATTCAAATAATTATGCTGGTTCAAAAAGTTTTTTTAATTATAAATAAAAATAATCCTAGAAGTTTCAATCTTGGAGTGTAGAAAGGCCAATTATCGTACACTATGTAATGATCAAATCAATGTTTAATGGTAAGTTTTCAAAGTTATTACCCATAGTTATGACTATTCCATAACAAAATCCAATTTTAGTATCTAGATAATGATAAAAAAATTTAGAAACCACTCCCTCTACCCTTCACAAAAATTACTGGAGATTACCCTAATCTTTTACATATCCCAAATGTTATCAATATGGTTGATCATCCTAGTTTCAAAAGAAAAACTAAACCATTCATTGATGACAATTACTTCAATCCATGCTTAACATATATAGATATCATATCTTAATATATGAATTTTCATTACATAAAATATTAATCCAAACCATAATAATTTCATTATAGTGTGTTTTGAAACATAGACACATAAAAATGGATCATAAGTGAACTATCACATCGCACACTAATTTCTTCATAATAAGAACACTTATTATACACATCATTCATAAAACCATTCCTTATACCCTAGGGAAAGGAAACAATAGAAAAGGGTAAGATATTTTGCTCAATAAGGTTAAATAAATGAAACACATAAACATAAAATGATCATAAGGGTATGATAACATGATCATAACATTTGAAAAACATCTATTACAAACAAAATACCATAATCCTGATTCATGACACAATTATTTGTATTTTATAAATAATGAATAGAAGAACATAATCAATGACAACATACCATTGGAATAAGATAAATATTTTAGGAATAAGCATGAAAATATAAAATTATTTCCCAGTAGTAAATGTTTATTCGCAATACTATCATAGTTTAATGGGTTCACTCCAGAAACTATTATAGTAGTCAATGATCACTCCCCAGACTGTCATAGTGGGTAATGTATTTTACCAAACATGGTTCACTCCCCAATCAAGTCTTGTTAAACTAATGGGAAAACAATCATTACCCAATGTATCATAGGTATAAATAATTCCAATACACTAATCACATAATTAAATTTATATATATGTCTGATATCAGATCATGAAACATCTATCATATCATAACATGTGAAAATAAATGAGGATCACAAGCATTTCATCATAAAAAATCATATGGAAGGAAACATGTTTCTTAAAAATATTGTTATCATAATCATAAAAACATTAAAAATTATAAGTACTATATAATTGATTCATATCCCCATGAAATAATAAAAAACATCAAAGTATTTCTTATTTAATGGAAAATTATTTTAAAATATCACATGAAGAATTTCGTTGGGAAAATATTCTTTTAATATTTGAAATCGCTTTCAAAATCTAAAATGTATGAAAATATTAAATGAAATATTTTTGTTTGGAAAAATAACATGAAATTTTTTATTTTCAGATTCAGTGAATTAAGTGGTTATGATGACATAAAAATATAGTCATGTAGTTTGATGAAAAATAAATCTTCATTTAATATTTTCAGCAAAAAAATCAAAAGTACATCATCTAGAAAATAAAAAAGAGGTTCTATTGAAACATTTTTGTAAAAAAAATAATTGTTTAAAATAAATTTAAACAATCATATTAGAATATTTAGAAAATCCATTAAACATTTTTATAATTCAATTATATGGAACGAAAAGGAATTTCGTCTAAAGAGATAAATAGAGTTAATTTTCCATAAAAATATACTCTTGGAATAATTAGTAAATAAAAAGAGAAAATTGAAAGTAAAAAATTAATTTCTAGAAATAAACTAAATATAAGAAACATATGGAGTTTCATTGGAGATATATCATATGACTTCATCCTTAAAATCTAAATCGTAAACAGTCTCGATAAACAATGAGATTGTACTATAAAACCCCTTAAAATATGGTAACATTTATAATAGTATTCCCCATGAAAGAAAGAACCACATATGGATAATTATATCCCATAATTTTAAGGATAATCATCATAAAATCCATTTATGGTCAGTATATATTCCACATAAATGAATTAAGTGGAATATATGACATGTTTCTCACTGATGTTAAAGGGAAAGGAAAATCAATTACATCATGTCTTAAAATTCCTTGTACACATTAAAAATACATGTATAATAAATAGATGTTTATTATATATACATATTATACAACCAAATTAATATATATAATACCATGTATAATTTTCTTACAACCTTTTACTAACCATTGATTTAAAATTATTTATTAAAATCACTCTTTTGGGTGATAACTGCTTCGTTTTTCATGTATGTTTTAGTTTTTTGTTATGGTCCCTGTATTTTGATTATGGTATCATAAAATCAATAGTTTTAAAAATAATATAATATAATAAAAATTCCCTCCAAAAATAATTTTGTTCATGTATAAATGTATAGTTATAAAAATTAATTACATTGTTCTTATAGATATTACATTGTATATAGGCATGAATGTTATTACCACTTTTTTGACGAAAGGAATGAATGAGAGTAATATAATAATTTTAATTTAAAAAATAATTTTAATTTAACATATATAATATATAATAATTAAGTCTACCCTTAACCTTCCATTTTATAATAAAATAATAAATTTATCAGAATGCGTTATAGAGGTGGTAGTTCACACATACACACTAGGGATTTTATCATTTTCCAATAGATTGAAATGTAATAATGTAAATTTGGTATTATAATTTGAAAATTATAATTATTTAATAAATATTTTGAATATATATTAAATCCCTAATTATATAAATTATTGAGAGGTGGTGATGGAAAAGAAATTACATCGGTTCATGAGGTGGTAGCATGTCGTATACACGATCAACAATTATGTTTCCCGTTTGATAGAAGATGATATAAATATTTTTTAGGGAGTTAACATAATAAAATATTATTGTATTGAAGATATGATTTTTATTATTTCATCATAGTTGAAAAATAATTGAATTATGTGGAAGAAAATGTGAAATAGAAAAGGTTGGGAGAAGAGTGATAACTCTTTTTAAGAAAACAACTTTTGGTTTTCACCAAAAGCCTTCATATTATAGATTTATTGTAAAAAACGACTATACCAAATCTAAACAAAATTTTTTAAGGGATTTCTGAAGGTTTATTTGAACTATAATTCTTCTGAATTGAGAATTGAATAGAATAGGTTTTTCTATTATAATTGAGGTGAGTGTCACACTTGTAATTAGTTATAGTTTTACAATAATTTTGTGTAACTTTCTTTGAAAAAATGCTTGAAAATGTGTAATTATATACCTGTATATGATATAATATATAAATATAGACATATAGTCAGAATTAATGAAGTTTTAATTTAATTATAATGCTTATATTGTTAGTTTAACCCCCATTAATCAATTTTTAACCAAAAACAAGATAAATAATTTTTACGGTTTTTACCATCCATTAAGTCCAAAAATTTGGTTGAAAATTTAAAATTATATAAATTATTATGATTCAGTATTTTTAATTTATTTTAACAATATAAATTTATATATGTTTCATAATTTTATTTAAAATTAAACCCAAAAATGTTTTGAAAAAGTTTTTTTTCCATAGACATAATTTTCATAAGTATAAAAATTCTGTATTTTAAAATTGAATGAAAAATGATACCAATTAGCTGACATCGATTAATAGTTAAAAAATATACTTATTTTACTTTTAAAAAAAATTAATTTTATTCCTTATTAAAAATTATAAACAAAAGGGAAAATATTAAAAAAAATTATAGTTTTCATTATTCATCAAAAAAATAGTTTTTTTAGGCAATTCTGAACAATTGACTGAAGAATTATTTAAATATGTTCAATTGAAAGAATAATTTCATTATTTAAAATAAATTATCTAAAGGTGGAATATTATATTTCAAAATAAGTATGCAAAATATGACAACCCCATTTTTTTTAAAAAAAATTAGTATATTTGCATAATTTTGGATTTATTATTATATTGTGCCCAAAAAATAGTAGAGGAATGATAAAAATGTTATTGAATATATCATATATAAATGTCACTAAATTAATTCCCGAATATATATTAATTAAATTATTTATGTAAAAAAAATTGCCTAAATAAAAATAATTTTTCATAATAAATATTTCTTCAAATGATTTATTATTTTAATTAATAAATAATAGATAACAAATAAATTTATTTTATAAATATGTAAATCATTAAATTTTCATAATTTATTTATTAATATTCATACCATATAATTTAGTAGCTAGTATATAACTGTTACATTGAATAATAATATTTTAAGATTGTATCATGTTTCATTAAAAATGGATTTTCCAGACAAAGAAAGATATCGAAGAAATAAAAAAAATTAAAAAATATTTCATAAAATCTGTGGGCGTTACAGTTAAATTATTTTCATTTGGTTTTTCCTATAACAATGTGAATCCACCACTTCAACATCCTTTTCCCTAATTCTACCTCTGTTAGTCCATGTTGTCCTAGGTGGTTCATATAGAGGTTTGAGGTGAGTTTCAATCTATTTTTTCTTCATTCATATTCATATCAATAATACTATTATTTTGTGTATTTTAGATAAGGTATTAAATAATGATTCAATAAGATCATGGGGAAATAACATCATTTTGAGAGGGCGCCAATTAAAGGATATAGAGTATTCCCTAGATTGATAAACAATCATGGTTACCTGTTTTATCATTCATCATGTTTAAGTACCCAAATTTACTTTCAATTTCATCATATTCGGGTTATATTAATTAATTTATTATGATAGTTGTTAAATATTTTGTTTTGAAATCGTTTAAGGGTTTTCTAGAATTACACCACAATATGTTACAAGATATTTCGATTATGTTACAATTTTTAATGAGTTATAGATTTTTTGTACCCAATTTAATAATAGTATATTAGTTTTTATTATTATTACTAAGATTATAATAATTAATTTAAAAGAATCTTGGATGAGTTAAGTGGTTTTGTGTTTTGTCTTATCAATATGGGCTTGGTTAGCAATGTTGGTCAAGCATTGTTTGAGTGTTTAACTATAACGATCCATACATTACATACATGGTTAATACTTCAAAATTGAAGCACACTTATTACAACATATGACAGAATCACAAAGGACCGTATAGGTATAGAGTCTTTAGAAACTGGGAAACATAATCAACTGGTTCATAAATCTTCTACAGTGTATCCCATTTATTTCATCATATCTAGGGTCCTTTTTTGCATATTCTACTTAATATCCATCTTCCTGACCTGGGGAAAAAACATAAAAGGGTGAGCTCAAATGCTCAGTAAGGGTAAATAAAGTAAATAAAAATCATATCATATCTTTTTGAAAATCATAACTTGCAAAAGAGATCATAATATCATAACATGGAATAAATCATAGAAGTGAAAATGAGATCCCCATAATCATAACATAAAACGTGAAACCTTGTGGCATGTACACATAATCATTGAAAATCATTTCTTGTTAGTCATGACTCATTGCCAAGATTATCATAGCGGACAAAGTCCATTTCTGAACCGAGTTCACTCCTCGTTTCAGTCCTGTATCACTGAACCGAAATAACCATCCGTTCCATCGATGTCTATCTCATGAGATATAAATCTTTACCCAATGCATTGGAGGGAGATATAGGTCCCACCCATCTTATAATGAATCCTTTCTTATGTGTGCCACATAATCATAAATCATCACAGAACACATGTAACAAAAATGGGATTCTTGAAACATCATGACATCATAAAACATACCATATAAGTTAAATGACTTCATAAAAATAATTCCCTCACAAAAAAATCAAATCAATGTAATAATATGGATAAAAACAGAACTCTATATTATCTTAGATGGAAAATAATTTTGATAAAACATTTGAACTCCATTCTTGAGGAAAATATCCGTTCTACTTCAAAAAAACACTTTTCCTTTCATAAAATGTCATAAAATTATAAACTAAAAGAAGTTTATTAAAAATAAACTTGAAAACTTGTAAAGGAAGCTTCTTGTAAATAATGTTTTAAAAATCCATTCATGCCGTATAAGTTAAAAAAAACATTTTTCGTACTTTTGTCGGAAAAGTCAAAAAGTACCTCGTACAAAAAAAAACGACAAAAGATTCCTTTCATATTATTTAATAAAAACTCACCGAAGGGTAAAATTGGATTTAAACTATTGTATGTGGATGGAAACAATATTACATATTGAGGGAACATGGATGTGGATGATAAAATACACCCCAGTAAATTCCAAAGTAAAAACAATCTCGGATAAAAATGAGATTGTGATATTTTCTCTTACCTTAGGTCTGATTTGCTTTGTACATGTCCGAAGATCCTTTATAATGGTTTAAATAATGTTATTGACTTATTATAGAATCATAAATATTGATATGATATCATATATGGTCATATTCTTAGCTTCTTGTCAGTAATATTTCATTGTTACTTGTTACTCGGGTCTTTATTGCCTTTTGTTCTTATGCGTGTTTTGCCGAATAAATTATTATTCTTCTTTTAAGGTTATAGATACCTTATATACAGAATGGTATTAGTGAAACATATATCATATTTATTCATTAAATTCATTTATATAATTACTATGTAATGATGATCATGTAGAACGAGTCGCATCACATCGTGGAGACGGTATTCTGTACGTACGCACGAGTGATGATATCGTTCCTATGATCGTGGAATTGTATTGGAGTATATATATATTATTTCAGTACCAATATTACTTTATAATAATCATAAATAGCTACTCATTACACCATTATACCCATCCTTGTAAGGTGATGGTGGAAAATAGATTACACCACGGCGTGGAGACGGTATTTCGTACGTACGGACGCGCGGTGATTTCATTTTTCCGTAGGATGGATAGAAGGTGAATTAGTGGTGTTTCATATTTATAATAAAATATCAGTATGTATGAAATAGTGATGTTATTACTTTATCATGAAACAACTAAATAATAAGAAGTTGAAGAAGAATGAAATTGAAAAGATCGGTAATGGATATTACCTCTTCTTTGGAATGCTTCTTTGAATCCTCCACATAGGGAACTAAGATTGGTCATTGAAGAAGACCAGGACCTCTAGGATTATTCTAGGAAAGTGGAGAGGAGAAAATTTCAGGGGTTGGCCGAGCTTGAGTGCTCAAATTGGTGTGAGGAGGAGGGGGAGGAGGTGCCCTTTTATAAGGGAGGAGAGGGGCACCTTAGGAATATCTCAAAATATTATTTTATATTAAAGTCAAAATCGGTTTATAATGGTTCCAAAGGTTCTTATTTAGAAGCTAAATTGGGGAAGGGTCGAAATCCTATCAACAAATAGGATCTAGACAAGTTTAGGGTATTATTTTAACCTTATCAATTAGATTTAACTCTAAGTAAAATAATTTAACTTTTACCGTGTCTTTTTGTTTTCTTTCACTATATGGTTAATACACTTACTATAACATGCCAAACGAACCCCAAATTATTTATTATTAATATATATATCCTTATCTAAGTCATTTGGCCGAACCTTATATTTTTAGTAATAAAATAACAATTAATAATATAATATTTTATTTAAAAACTATTTTGTGTCAATTTTGACACTATTTGATATATGATTTTTGTGAAAGTCATAACAGAATTATATGTTCGAACAAAGTTGATTAAATCAACAATAATATATCATAGTAACCTATTAAATTAGTTTAATTCATAAAAAGTCTCAAATTACATTTATTTTGGTGTTTATAACATCAATTATGTCAATATTTCATAAATAAGATAATTACTGCATCATAATTGTGTCATAAATAAATTAAAATATTTAATGTCCAAAAATTATAAATAAAATACCATTATGTAGGAAATTTTTTTAGCTTTCTAATGAATATTTATAGTCTAATTTATCTTATGTATAACCCCATATTGAAAATGATTTACTTATTAAACATTGATTTTAACTATTTTAACCCTTCTTTAAATAAATTAATAATTAATGTCCTAATCTAACCCAAGTGGGCCTAAATGGTCATATTTTATTCATAAGGTTGTTTTTGGTCGAATTACACTTATCCAATAGAATTAGGACACGTGTTAGAGTAATAGTAATATCATATTTACCCCTATTTACTATTAACCGCGGTAAAAAGGTAAAAAGTTACTATTCAGCAAAAAATTATTTTTATCTCATTGAACCACATTTTACTTACTGATATCAACTGTGTCTGTCGGATTTTTGAAATTCCAATCACAGAAGCGGTAAAATTAAGTTTTATGCAAAATTCAGTTTTTAACCTACCAATTAGTGGTTTCACTATTCATCAAAAATTGAAAGTTTTCAGAAAAATACCAAAATTTGACCCTAGGCTAATTTCGGTATTCCGAATCCAAAAATGAAGTCCATTTTGAAAAATAAAATTTATAAAATTTCAAAAAGTGGTTATTACTATTCATAACGGCTAGTTTTAATAATATTTTAATAGCATATCGTTGTTTAGTGAAACTCGGTATTGCGTACGACGCAAGATATCGAGGAAGGTCGCGATTGCGTGTAAAGTAAGTCAAGCTAGTATGTAGTGAAAGATTCCTTTGATGATATATAAAAACAAAATATTACTCATAAAAATCTCAGGTGTTACATTCTACCCCCCTTAAAAAAAATTTCGCCCTCGAAATTCGTCACATTGTAACAAACAGATGAGGATACTTCTCCATCATCATATCCTCAATCTCACATGTAGTTTCTTCAAGTTGGTGGTTCCTCCATAAAACTTTCACCAATCGATTGGTCTTGTTTCATAGGACTTTTTCGCTACTATCCAGAATCTCTATCGGTTGTTCTTCATAAGAAAGATCTTGCTCCAGCGGTACAACTTCTGAGCTGAGTACATGTGAAGGATCAGGTATGTACTTTCTCAGGAGAGATACATGGAACACATCGTGGACTTGAGAGAGATTCGGTGGAAGCGCCAATCGGTAAGCTACCTTTCCAACACGATCCAGTATTTCGAAAGGACCGATATATCTAGGGCTCAACATCCCCTTCTTTCCAAATCTCATAACCCTCTTCCAGGGAGATATTCGTAAGAACACTTTATCACCCACTTCAAACTGTAGGTCTTTTCTTCGGTTGTCGGCATAACTTTTCTGTCGACTCTGAGCTACTCTTATGTGTTGTTGAATAGATCTGAACTTTTCTGCCATTTCATTAACGAGATCAGGTCCTAATAGCTTTCTTTCCCCAACTTCATCCCAGCAAGTTGGAGTCCTGCATTTCTTTCCATAGAGAGCTTCATAAATAGCCATCTAAATACTGGAGTGAAAGATATTATTATAAAAAAATTCCACCAAAGGTAGGTGTTGATCCCAACCTCATTTGGAATCCATAGGGCAAGCTGTCAACATATCTTTTAGTGTTTGAATTGTTCTCTCAGACTGACCGTCTGTCTGGGGATGATAAGCAGTGCTGAAACTCAACTCTGTATCAAGAGTATACTGAAGACTTTGCCAGAACTTCGAGGTAAATCTCAGATCCCGATCAGATATAATAGAAAGTGGTACACCATGAAATCTTACCACTTCCTTTACATATATCATGGCAAGCTGATCTAGAGAGAAATCCTCTCTAATAGCAATGAAGTGTGCAGACTTTGTAAGACGATCAACTATGACCTAGATAGCATTATTGCCTTTGGATGTTTTAGGATGTCCTATGAAAAAATCCATAGTGATGTTTTCCCATTTCCATTTGGGTATGAGTAATGGTTGTAACATCCCCTTAGACTTCTGTCTCTCAGCTTTAACTTTTTGACAAACCAAGCATCGAGAGACATATTCAGCAACATCTCTTTCCATTCCATCCCACTAGAAGTACTCTTTTAGGTCCCTAAACATCTTCATGCTTCCAGGATGAATAGTGAATGAAGAACTATGAGCCTCATCCAGAAACTCCTTCTTTAATTCGGGGATGGGAGGAACACAAACCCGATTCCTGAACTTTATTATCCCATCACAATCAAGGTTGAATTCAGGAACATTTATCACCTTCTTTTGTAACTCTACATCTTCTTTTTGTGCCTCTTTAATCTTAACATGTATAGATGGTGGAACATTCATTTGAGAAAGAGAATATTTTTCCCCTTCCATTATAATTTCAAGATCCATCCTTTGTAAATCCATAAATATTGGATCTTTTGTGATCATCATCATGGATAAACTAGCATGTTCTTGTCGACTTAATGCATCTCCCACCTTGTTTGCTTTCCCAGGGTGGTAATCGATTGAGCAGTGATAATCCTTAATCAGCTCCAACCATCTTCTTTGACGCATATTCAACTCCATTTGTGTGAAAATATACTTTAAACTTTTATGATCAGTATAAATATCACACCTTTCACCATAAAGTTAATGCCTCCAAATCTTTAATGCAAAGATTACCGCAGCCAACTCCAAATCATGTGTTGGGTAATTTTGCTCATGGATTTTCAACTTTCGTGAGGCATAAGCTATCACCATATCATTTTTCATAAGAACACACCCCAATCCCTTCTTGGATGCATCACTGTAGATCACAAACCTTTCTCCACTACAAGGCAGTGTGAGCACAGGTGCACTGGATAACCTTCTTTTCAACTCCTTGAAATTCTCTTCACATTCCTCTGTCCAAACAAACTTAACTCCTTTTTGAGTCAACTTGGTGAGTGGATTATATAATCGTGAAAAATCTTTTACAAAACGTCGATAATATCCAGCCAAACCAAGAAAACATCGGATCTCAGTTACTGTTGTTGGTCTTGACCATCTTTCGATAACCTCTGTTTTTGCTGGATCCACAGATATCCCATCTTTTGAGATTATGTGACCCAAAAATGCAACTTTTTGAAGCCAAAATTCACACTTCGTAAATTTGGCATAAAGCTTCTCCTTTCTCAAGGTCTTCAATATAATTCTCAAGCGATCTTCATGCTCTTCCTTTCTATTTGAATAGACAAGAATATCATCTATAAAGACTACCACAAATAGATCAAGATAGTCTCTAAAGACTCTATTCATTAGATCCATGAAGATAGCAGGGGCATTAGTAAGACCAAATGGCATCACTATAAATTAATAGTGTCCATACCTTGTACAGAAAGCTGTCTTTGGTATATCCTACATTTTGACCCTTAATTGATGATACCCTGAACGAAGATCAATCTTGGAAAAGTATTGAGCTCCGCGTAGTTGGTCAAATAAGTCATCAATGCATGGGAGAGGATATTTGTTCTTGATAGTGATCTTGTTATGTTCTCGATAATCAATGCAAAGTCTCATTGATCCATCTTTCTTCTTAACAAATAGAATAGGTGCTCCCCAAGGTGACGCACTAGGGCGTATGAATCCCTTATCAAGATTCTCTTGGAGTTGCTTCTTCAATTCCTGCAACTCAATTGGGGCCATTCTGTAAGGTGTCTTTAAAATAGGCAAAGCACCCGGTACGAGTTCTATTGAAAACTCAACTTCACAATTTGGTGGAAGACCCGGTAATTCCTCCGGAAAGACATCATCAAACTCCCGTACGATGGGAATATTCTTAATCGTAAGTTTCTCACCAACCATTTGAGATAAATAACCTTCATTTAGTGGAATCAAGACCCATAAGATGGAAGTAATTTCCACTGGAAGGTTATATTCATCCTTGCATCGATAGACGATCATAGATTGATTGGGAATATGAAATGTGACTTCCCTTCTTTGGCAATTGATATGAGATCCATGTAGAGAAGGGCAATCCATGCCATGAATCACATCAAATTCCATTAAAGGAAGGATCACAAGATTTGCAGGAAGCACTTTCCCACAAACTTCGATCGGAGAAGAATTATAAACTTTTGATGTGACTGTTGTGCCATTACGTGTTGTCACAGCTAACTCAACATCTAATTGTTGAGGTAATACGGTGATACCCTTAGAAATTTCTTTATAAATAAATGAGTGGGTGGATCAGGAATCAAATAAAACATTTGCTACTTTAGAGTGGATGGTAAATGTACCTTTCACCACTTCGTTATCATACTCCACATCACTGATAGAAATTGCATGTGACTTTCCTTTGTCTTTAGCCTTACGATTTTATTGACGTCGACCATCATCATCAACCCTTGGATTTGGGCATTGATATGCATAATGCCCCATCTCCTTGCACTTGAAACATTGAAGTGTAGTAGGTTCATTCTGTGTATCCCTTCGTTTGTTTTCATCATTAGACATCTTCTTCCCATTATCGCTGCATTCAAATGCCCGATGACCTTCCATTCCACATTTGAAACATTTATTTGTCCCTTTAAGAAAACTTCCTCCATGTTTGTTTCCACACTTTGAGCATAAGGGAAAGCTCATCTTATTTTCAATGTGCTCTTTAGATTTTCCTTTGAATTCCGTCTTCCTCTTCTTATCAAACCCATGTGACTGATGGGTTTCTCCAATCTCCATCCCGACTTTGAAAGAACATCGAATGATTTCCTCGTAGCTATTCAAGTCCCTTATGGATAACGCCCTTCGAAGACTTGGTTTTAAGCCACTAATGAATTGATCGATCTTACTCTCAGGTTGGATAATAATACCAGAAGCATACTTTGCAAGTCTTATAAAATTTTCTTCATAGGTACCAACAGATTCATCATCCCTTTGCTTCAGTTCAAGAAACTCTTTCTCCGTCTTTGTTCGGAGAATACGAGGGAAGTACTTATTGAAAAATAAGTTCTGGAACTCGTCCCATTCCATAGAATCAATTTCATCCCTTTGCCTCATATTCTTAATAACATTCCACCATTGATCAGCATCTCCTTCCAAATGATACACTTCTAGGATGAATTTATCATGTTCAGAACATTGAAGAACTGAAAATATCTTTTCAGTAGTACTAATCCATTGTTCAGCAACTAATGGATCAGTAGACCCACTGAAAGAAGGTGGACGCTGCCTCATGAAGGATTCAACAGAATGTTGCTCCTTCCTTTGCTCGTTTGGATGTCATGCATGATTCATAGCTTGAGAAAGTTGTGTGAGCATGGCTACAAGATTTTGCATTCCAGCTGCCATATCGTTTGGTTGCTCAGGGGGACAATCATTGCACTGCCCATCGCATTCCGCATTAACACGGTTCCTTCCGATTCCAGCCATTGACTAAAACCAAGAAGAATAGTGTGAGCAACACTAATTATAATAGGAAAACCACATAATCAAGGATAAAATTTCACACTTAAGGTCTTATCCAAGGGTATTCATGGCCATTTCTAAAACACTAAGATTGTGTTCTATGCTTAGACTTATCCTTATGGTTCTTACTAAGACTTTCACATCATAGTTTCCAAAGGTTGAATATACCTTTCCTCTGATACCAACTATAACGATTCATACATTACATACATTGTTAATACTTCAAAATATAAGCACACTTATTACAACATATGACAAAACCACAAAGGACCGTATAGGTATATTGTCTTTAGAAACTGGGAAACATAAACAACTGGTTCATAAATCTTCTACAGTGTCTCCCATTTATTTAATCATATCTAGGGTCCCTTTTAGCATATTCTACTTAATATCCATCTTCCTGACCTGGGGAAAAGAAAACATAAAAGGGTGAGCTCAAATGCTCAGCAAGGGAAAATAAAGGAAATAAAAATCATATCATATCATTTTGAAAATCATAACCTTCAAAAGAGATCATAATATCTTAACATGGAATGAATCATAGATGTGAAAATGAGATCCCCATAATCATAAAAAAAACATGAAACCCTGTGGCATGTACACATAATCATGGAAAATCATTTCTTGTTAGTCATTACTCATTTCCAAGACTATCATAGCGGACAAAGTCCATTTCTGAACCGAGTTCACTCCTTGTTTCAGTCATGTATCACTGAACCGAAATAACCTTCCGTTCCAGCCATGTCTATCTCATGAGATATAAATCTTTACCCAATGCATTGGAGGGAGATATAGGTCCCACCCATCTTATAATGAATCCTTTCTTATGTGTGCCACATAATCATAAATCATCGCATAACACATGTAACAAAAATGGGATTCTTGAAACATAATGACATCATAAAACAAAACATATAAGGTAAATTAATTCATAAAAATAATTCCCTCACTACATAATCAATTCAATGTTATAATAGTGATAAAAACATAACTCTATATTATCTTAGATGGAAAATAATTTTGATAAAACATTTGAACTCCATTCTTGAGGAAAATATACTTTCTACTTCAAAGAAACACTTTTCCTTTCTTAAAATGTCATAAAATTCTAAACTAAAAGAAGTTGATTAAAAATAAACATGAAAAATTGTAAAGGAATCTTCTTGTGAATAATTTTTTAAAAATCCATTCATGACGTATAAGTTAAAAAAATCATTCTTCGTACTTTTGTCGGAAAAGTCAAAAAGTACCTCGTACAAAAAAACGACAAAATATTCCTTTCATATTCTTTAATAGAAACTCACCGAAGGGTAAAATTGTATTTAAACTATTGTATGTGGATGGAAACAATATTACATATTGAGGGAACATGGATGTGGATGATAAAATACACCCCAGTAAATTCCAAAGTAAAAACAATCTCGGATAAAAATGAGATTGTGATATTTTCCCTTACCTTAGGTCCGATTTGCTTTGTACGTGTCCGAAGATCCTGTATAATGGTTTAAATAATGTTATTGACTTATTCTAGAATCATAAATATTGATATGATATCATATATGGTCATATTCTTAGCTTCTTGTTAGTAATATTTCATTGTTACTTGTTACTCGGGTCTTTATTGCCTTTTGTTCTTATGCGTGTTTTGCCGAATAAATTATTATTCTTCTTTTAAGGTTATAGATACCTTATATACATAATGGTATTATTGAAACATATATCATATTTATTCATTCAATTCATTTATATAATTACTATGTAATGATGATCATGTAGAACGAGTCGCATCACATCGTGGAGACGGTATTCTGTACGTACGCACGAGTGATGATATCGTTCCTATGATCGTGGAATTGTATTGGAGTATATATATATTATTTCAGTACCAATATTACATTATAATAATCATAAATAGCTACTCATTACACCATTATACCCATCCTTGTAAGGTGATGGTGGAAAATAGATTACACCACGGCGTGGAGACGGTATTTCGTACGTACGGACGCGCGGTGATTTCATTTTTCCGTAGGATGGATAGAAGGTGAATTAGTGGTGTTTCATATTTATAATAAAATATCAGTATGTATGAAATACTGATGTTATTACTTTATCATGAAACAACTAAAGAATAAGAAGTTGAAGAAGAATGAAATTGAAAAGATCGGTAATGGATATTACCTCTTCTTTGGAATGCTTCTTTGAATCCTCCACATAGGGAACTTCGATTGGTCTTTGAAGAAGACCAGGACCTCTAGGATTATTCTAGGAAAGTGGAGAGGAGAAAATGTCAGGTGTTGGCCGAGCTTGAGTGCTCAAATTGGTGTGAGGAGGAGGGGGAGGAGGTTCCCTTTTATAAGGGAGGAGAGGGGCACCTTAGGAATATCTCAAAATATTATTTTATATTAAAGTCAAAATCGGTTTATAATGGTTCCAAAGGTTCTTATTTAGAAGATAAAGTGGGGAAGGGTCGAAATCCTATCAACCAATAGGATATAGACATGTTTAGGGTATTATTTTAACCTTATCAATTAGATTTAACTCTAAGTTAAATAATTTAACTTTTACCGTGTCTTTTTGTTTTCTTTCACTATATGGTTAATAAACTTACTATAACATGCCAAACGAACACCAAATTATTTATTATTAATATATATATCCTTATCTAAGTCATTTGGACGAACCTTATATTTTTAGTAATAAAATAACAATTAATAATATAATATTTGATTTAAAAACTATTTTGTGTCAATTTTGACACTATTTGATATATGATTTTTTTGAAAGTCATAACATAATTATATGTTCGAACCAAGTTGATTAAATCAACAATAATATATCATAGTAACCTATAAAATTAGTTTAATTCATAAAAAGTCTCATATTACATTTATTTTGGTGTTTATAACATCAATTATGTCAATATTTCATAAATAAGATAATTACTGCATCATAATTGTGTCATAAATAAATTAAAATATTTAATGTCCAAAAATTATAAATAAAATACCATTATGTAGGAAATCCTTTTATCTTTCTAATGAATATTTATAGTCTAATTTATCTTATGTATAACCCCATATTAAAAATGATTTACTTATTAAACATTGATTTTAACTATTTTAACCCTTCTTTAAATAAATTAATAATTAATGTCCTAATCTAACCCAAGTGGTCCTAAATGGTCATATTTTATTCATAAGGTTTTTTTTGGTCGAATTACACTTATCCAATAGAATTAGGACATGTGTTAGAGTAATAGTAATATCATATTTACCCCTATTTACTATTAACCGCGGTAAAAAGGTAAAAAGTTACTATTCAGCAAAAAATTATTTTTATCTCATTGAACCACATTTTACTTACTGATATCAACTGTGTCTGTCGGATTTTTGAAATTCCAATCACAGAAGCGGTAAAATTAAGTTTTATGCAAAATTCAGTTTTTAACCTACCACTTAGTGGATTCACTATTCATCAAAAATTGAAAGTTTTCAGAAAAATACCAAAATTTGACCCTAGGCTAATTTCGGTATTCCGAATCCAAAAATGAAGTCCATTTTGAAAAATAAAATTAATAAAATTTCAAAAAGTGTTTATTACTATTCATAACAGCTAGTTTTAATAATATTTTAATAGCATATCGTTGTTTAGTGAAACTCGGTATTGCGTACGACGCAAGCTATCGAGGAAGGTCGCGATTGCGTGTAAAGTAAGTCAAGCTAGTATGTAGTGAAAGATTCCTTTGATGATATATAAAAACAAAATATTACTCATAAAAATCTCGGGTGTTACATTCTACCCCCCTTAAAAATAATTTCGCCCTCGAAATTCGTCACATTGTAACAAACAGATGAGGATACTTCTCCATCATCATATCCTCAATCTCACATGTAGTTTCTTCAAGTTGGTGGTTCCTCCATAAAACTTTCACCAATCGATTGGTCTTGTTTCATAGGACTTTTTCTCTACGATCCAGAATCTCTATCGGTTGTTCTTCATAAGAAAGATCTTGCTCCAGCGGTACAACTTCTGAGCTGAGTACATGTGAAGGATCAGGTATGTACTTTCTTAGGAGAGATACATGGAACACATCGTGAACTTGAGAGAGATTCGGTGGAAGCGCCAATCGGTAAGCTACCTTTCCAACACGATCCAGTATTTCGAAAGGACCGATATATCTAGGGCTCAACATCCCCTTCTTTCCAAATCTCATAACCCTCTTCCAGGGAGATATTCGTAAGAACACTTTATCACCCACTTCAAACTGTAGGTCTTTTCTTCGGTTGTCGGCATAACTTTTCTGTCGACTCTGAGCTACTCTTATGTGTTGTTGAATAGATCTGACCTTTTCTGCCATTTCATCAACGAGATCAGGTCCTAATAGCTTTCTTTCCCCAACTTCATCCCAGCAAGTTGGAGTCCTGCATTTCTTTCCATAGAGAGCTTCATAAATAGCCATCTAAATACTGGAGTGAAAGATATTATTATAAAAAAATTCCACCAAAGGTAGGTGTTGATCCCAACCTCATTTAGAATCCATAGGGCAAGCTCTCAACATATCTTTTAGTGTTTGAATTGTTCTCTCAGATTGACCGTCTGTCTGGGGATGATAAGCAGTGCTGAAACTCAACTCTGTATCCAGAGTATGCTGAAGACTTTGCCAGAACTTCGAGGTAAATCTCAGATCCCGATCAGATATAATAGAAAGTGGTACACCATGAAATCTTACCACTTCCTTTACATATATCATGGCAAGCTGATCTAGAGAGAAATCCTCTCTAATATCAATGAAGTGTGCAGACTTTGTAAGACGATCAACTATGACCCAGATAGCATTATTGCCTTTGGATGTTTTAGGAAGTCCTATGAAAAAGTCCATAGTGATGTTTTCCCATTTCCATTTGGGTATGAGTAATGGTTGTAACATCCCCTTAGACTTCTGTCTCTCAGCTTTAACTTTTTGACAAACCAAGCATCGAGAGACATATTCAGCAACATCTCTTTCCATGCCATCCCACCAGAAGTACTCTTTTAGGTCCCTAAACATCTTCATGCTTCCAGGATGAATAGTGAATGAAGAACTATGAGCCTCATCCAGCAGCTCCTTCTTTAATTCGGGGATGGGAGGAACACAAACCCGGTTCCTGAACTTTATTATCCCATCACAATCAAGGTTGAATTCATGAACATTTATCACCTTCTTTTGTAACTCTACATCTTCTTTTTGTGCCTCTTTAATCTTCACATGTATAGATGGTGGAACATTCATTTGAGAAAGAGAATATTTTTCCCCTTCCATTATAATTCCAAGATCCATCCTTTGTAAATCCATAAATATTGGATCTTTTGTGATCCTCATCATGGATAAACTAGCATGTTCTTGTCGACTTAATGCATCTCCCACCTTGTTTGCTTTCCAAGGGTGGTAATCGATTGAGCAGTGATAATCCTTAATCAGCTCCAACCATCTTCTTTGACGCATATTCAACTCCATTTGTGTGAAAATATACTTTAAACTTTTATGATCAGTATAAAGATCACACCTTTCACCATAAAGTTAATGCCTCCAAATCTTTAATGCAAAGATTACCACAGCCAACTCCAAATCATGTGTTGGGTAATTTTGCTCATGGATTTTCAACTTTCATGAGGCATAAGCTATCACCATATCATTTTTCATAAGAACACACCCCAATCCCTTCTTGGATGCATCACTGTAGATCACAAACCTTTCCCCACTACAAGGCAGTGTGAGCATAGGTGCACTGGATAACCTTCTTTTCAACTCCTTGAAATTCTCTTCACATTCCTCTGTCCAAACAAACTTAACTCCTTTCTGAGTCAACTTGGTGAGTGGATTATATAATCGTGAAAAATATTTTACAAAACGTCGATAATATCCAGCCAAACCAAGAAAACATCGGATCTCAGTTACTGTTGTTGGTCTTGACCATCATTCGATAACCTCTGTTTTTGCTGGATCCACAGATATCCCATCTTTTGAGATTATGTGACCCAAAAATGCAACTTTTTGAAGCCAAAATTCACACATGGTAAATTTGGCATAAAGCTTCTCCTTTCTCAAGGTCTTCAATATAATTCTCAAGCGATATGCATGCTCTTCCTTTCTCTTTGAATAGACAAGAATATCATCTATAAAGACTACCACAAATAGATCAAGATAGTCTCTAAAGACTCTATTCATTAGATCCATGAAGATAGCAGGGGCATTAGTAAGACCAAATGGCATCACTATAAATTAATAGTGTCCATACCTTGTACAGAAAGCTGTCTTTGGTATATCCTACATTTTGACCCTTAATTGATGATACCCTGAACGAAGATCAATCTTGGAAAAGTATTGAGCTCCGCGTAGTTGGTCAAATAAGTCATCAATGCGTGGGAGAGGATATTTGTTCTTGATAGTGATCTTGTTATGTTCTCGATAATCAATGCAAAGTCTCATTGATCCATCTTTCTTCTTAACAAATAGAATAGGTGCTCCCCAAGGTGACGCACTAGGGCGTATGAATCCCTTATCAAGATTCTCTTGGAGTTGCTTCTTCAATTCCTGCAACTCAATTGGGGCCATTCTGTAAGGTGTCTTTAAAATAGGCAAAGCACCCGGTACGAGTTCTATTGAAAACTCAACTTCACAATTTGGTGGAAGACCCGGTAATTCCTCCGGAAAGACATCATCAAACTCCCGTACGATGGGAATATTCTTAATCGTAAGTTTCTCACCAACCATTTTAGATAAATAACCTACATTTAGTGGAATCAAGACCCATAAGATGGAAGTAATTTCCACTGGAAGGTTATATTCATCCTTGCATCGATAGACGATCATAGATTTATTTGGAATATGAAATGTGACTTCCCTTCTTTGGAAATTGATATGAGCTCCATGTAGAGAAGGCCAATCCATTCCATGAATCACATCAAATTCCACTAAAGGAAGGATCACAAGATTTGCAGGAAGCACTTTCCCACAAACTTCGATCAGAGAAGAATTATAAACTTTTGATGTGACTGTTGTTCCATTAGGTGTTGTCACAGCTAAATCAACATCTAATTGTTGAGGTAATACGATGATAACCTTAGAAATTTCGTTAGAAATAAATGAGTGGGTGGATCAGGAATCAAATAAAACATTTGCTACTTTAGAGTGGATGGTAAATGTACCTTTCACCACTTCGTTATCGTACTCCACATCACTGATAGAAATTGCATGTGACTTTCCTTTTTCTTTAGCCTTACGATTTTATTGACGTCGACCATCATCATCAACCCTTGGATTTGGGCATTGATATGCATAATGCCCCATCTCCTTGCACTTGAAACATTGAAGTGTAGTAGGTTCATTCTGTGTATCCCTTCGTTTGTTTTCATCATTAGACATCTTCTTCCCATTATCGCTGCATTCAAATGCCCGATGACCTTCCATTCCACATTTGAAACATTTATTTGTCCCTTTAAGACAACTCCCTCCATGTTTCTTTCCACACTTTGAGCATAAGGGAAATATCATCTTCTTTTCAGTGTGCTCTTTAGATTTTCCTTTGAATTCCATCTTCCTCTTCTTATCAAACCCATGTGACTGATGGTTTACTCCAATCTCCATCTCGACTTTGAGAGCACATCGAATGATTTCCTCGTAGCTATTCAAGTCCCTTATGGCTAACGCCCTTCGAAGACTTGGTTTTAAGCCACTAATGAATTGATCGATCTTACTCTCAGGTTGGATAATAATACCAGAAGCATACTTTGCAAGTCTTGTAAAATTTGCTTCATAGGTACCAACAGATTCATCATCCCTTTGCTTCAGTTCAAGAAACTCTTTCTCCATCTTTGTTCGGAGAATACGAGGGAAGTACTTATTGAAAAATAAGTTCTGGAACTCGTCCCATTCCATAGAATCAATTTCATCCCTTTTCCTCGTATTCTTAATAACATTCCACCATTGATCAGCATCTCCTTCCAAATGATACACTGCTAGGATGAATTTATCATGTTCAGAACATTGAAGAACTGAAAATATCTTTTCAGTAGTACTAATCCATTGTTCAGCAACTAATGGATCAGTAGACCCACTGAAAGAAGGTGGACGCTGCCTCATGAAGGATTCAACAGAATGTTGCTCCTTCCTTTGCTCGTTTGGATGTCCTGCATGATTCATAGCTTGAGAAAGTTTTGTGAGCATGGCTACAAGATTTTGCATTCCAGCTCCCATATCGTTGGTTTGCTCAGGGGGACAATCATTGCACTGCCCATCGCATTCCGCATTAACACGGTTCCTTCGGATTCCAGCCATTGACTAAAACCAAGAAGAATAGTGTGAGCAACACGAATTATAATAGGAAAACCACATAATCAAGGATAAAATTTCACACTTAAGGTCTTATCCAAGGGTATTCATGGACATTTCTAAAACACTAAGATTGTGTTCTATGCTTAGACTTATCCTTAGGGTTCTTACTAAGACTTTCACATCATAGTTTCCAAAGGTTGACTATACCTTTCCTCTGATACCAACTATAACGATTCATACATTGCATACATTGTTAATACTTCAAAATTGAAGCACACTTATTACAACATATGACAAAACCACAAAGGACCGTATAGGTATATTGTCTTTAGAAACTGGGAAACATAAACAACTGGTTCATAAATCTTCTACAGTGTCTCCCATTTATTTCATCATATCTAGGGTCCCTTTTAGCATATTCTACTTAATATCCATCTTCCTGACCTGGGGAAAAGAAAACATAAAAGGGTGAGCTCAAATGCTCAGCAAGGGAAAATAAAGGAAATAAAAATCATATCATATCATTTTGAAAATCATAATCTTCAAAAGAGATCATAATATCTTAACATGGAATGAATCATAGAAGTGAAAATGAGATCCCCATAATCATAAAAAAAACATGAAACCTTGTGGCATGTACACATAATCATGGAAAATCATTTCTTGTTAGTCATTACTCATTTCCAAGACTATCATAGCGGACAAAGTCCATTTCTGAACCGAGTTCACTCCTTGTTTCAGTCCTGTATCACTGAACCGAAATAACCTTCCGTTACAGCCATGTCTATCTCATGAGATATAAATCTTTACCCAATGCATTGGAGGGAGATATAGGTCCCACCCATCTTATAATGAATCCTTTCTTATGTGTGCCACATAATCATAAATCATCGCATAACACATGTAACAAAAATGGGATTCTTGAAACATAATGACATCATAAAACAAAACATATAAGGTAAATTAATTCATAAAAATAATTCCCTCACTACATAATCAAATCAATGTTATAATAGTGATAAAAACATAACTCTATATTATCTTAGATGGAAAATAATTTTGATAAAACATTTGAACTCCATTCTTGAGGAAAATAACCTTTCTACTTCAAAGAAACACTTTTCCTTTCTTAAAATGTCATAAAATTCTAAACTAAAAGAAGTTGATTAAAAATAAACTTGAAAAATTGTAAAGGAAGCTTCTTGGAAATAATGTTTTAAAAATCCATTCATGACGTATAAGTTAAAAAAATCATTCTTCGTACTTTTGTCGGAAAAGTCAAAAAGTACCTCGTACAAAAAAACGACAAAATATTCCTTTCATATTCTTTAATAAAAACTCACTGAAGGGTGAAATTGGATTTAAACTATTTTAATTGGATGGAAACAATATTACATATTGAGGGAACATTGATGTTGATGATAAAATACACCCCAGTAAATGCCAAAGTAAAAACAATCTCGGATAAAAATGAGATTGTGATATTTTCCCTTACCTTAGGTCCGATTTTCTTTGTACGTGTCCGAAGCTCCTGTATAATGGTTGGAATAATGTTATTGACTTATTCCAGAATCATAAATATTGATATGATATCATATATGGTCATATTCATAGCTTCTTGTTAGTAATATGTCATTGTTACTTGTTACTCGGGTCTTTATTGCCTTTTGTTCTTATGCGTGTTTTGCCGAATAAATTCTTATTATTCTTTTAAGGTTATAGATACCTTATATCCAGAATGGTATTAGTGTAACATATATCATATTTATTCATTCAATTCATTTATATAATTACTATGTAATGACGATCATGTAGAACGAGTCGCATCACATCATGGAGACGGTATTCTGTACGTACGCACGAGTGATGATATCGTTTCTATGATCGTGGAATTGTATTGGAGTATATATATATTATTTCAGTACCAATATTACTTTATAATAATCATAAATAGCTACTCATTACACCATTATACCCATCCTTGTAAGGTGATGGTGGAAAATAGATTACACCACGGCGTGGAGACGGTATTTCGTACGTACGCACGCGCGGTGATTTCATTTTTCCGTAGGATGGATAGAAGGAGAATTAGTGGTGTTTAATAATTATAATAACATATCAGTATGTATGAAATACTGATGTTATTACTTTATCATGAAACAACTAAAGAATAAGAAGTTGAAGAAGAATGAAATTGAAAAGATCGGTAATGGATATTACCTCTTCTTTGGAACGCTTCTTTGAATCCTCCACATAGGGAACTAAGATTGGTCTTTGAAGAAGACCAGGACCTCTAGGATTATTCTAGGGAAGTGGAGAGGAGAAAATGTCAGGGTTTGGACGATCTTGAGTGCTCAAATTGGTGTGAGGAGGAGGGGGAGGAGGTGCCCTTTTATAAGGGAGGAGAGGGGCACCTTAGGAATATCTCAAAATATTATTTTATATTAAAGTCAAAATCGGTTGATAATGGTTCCAAAGGGTCTTATTTAGAAGCTAAATTGGGGAAGGGTAGAAATCCTATCAACCAATAGGATATAGACAAGTTTAGGGTATTATTTTAACCTTATCAATTAGATTTAACTCTAAGTTAAATAATTTAAATTTTACCGTGTCTTTTTGTTTTCTTTCACTATATGGTTAATACACTTACTATAACATGCCAAACGAACACCAAATTATTTATTATTAATATATATATCCTTATCTAAGTCATTTGGCCGAGCCTTATATTTTTAGGAATAAAATAACAATTAATAATATAATATTTTATTTAAAAACTATTTTGTGTCAATTTTGACACTATTTGATATATGATTTTTGTGAAAGTCATAACAGAATTATATGTTCAAACAAAGTTGATTAAATCAACAATAATATATCATAGTAACCTATAAAATTATTTTAATTCATAAAAAGTCTCAAATTACATTTATTTTGGTGTTTATAACATCAATTATGTCAATATTTCATAAATAAGATAATTACTGCATCATAATTGTGTCATAAATAAATTAAAATATTTAATGTCCAAAAATTATAAATAAACTACCATTATGTAGGAAATCCTTTTAGCTTTCTAATAAATATTTATAGTCTAATTTATCTTATGTATAACCCCATATTAAAAATGATTTACTTATTAAACTTTGATTTTAACTATTTTAACCCTTCTTTAAATAAATTAATAATAAATGTCCTAATCTAACGCAAGTGGGCCTAAATGGTCATATTTTATTCATAAGGTTGTTTTTGGTCGAATTACACTTATCCAATAGAATTAGGACATGTGTTAGGGTAATAGTAATATCATATTTACCCCTATTTACTATTAACCGCGGTAAAAAGGTAAAAAGTTACTATTCACCAAAAAATTATTTTTATCTCATTGAACCACATTTTACATACTGATATCAACCGTGTCTGTCGGATTTTTGAAATACCATTCACAGAAGTGGTAAAATTATGTTTTATGCAAAATTCAGTTTTAACCTACCACTTAGTGGTTTCACTATTCATCAAGAATTGAATGTTTTCAGAAAAATACCAAAAATTCACCCTAGGCTAATTTCGGTGTTCCGAATCAAAAAATGAAGTCCATTTTGAAAAATAAAATGTATAAAATTTCAAAAAGTGGTTATTACTATTCATAACAGATAGTTTTAATAATAATTTAATAGCATATCGTTGTTTAGTGAAACTCGGTATTGCGTACGACGCAAGCTATTGATGAAGGTCGCGATTGTGTGTAAAGTAAGCCAAGCTAGTATGTAGTGAAAGATTCCTTTGATGATATATAAAAACAAAATATTACTCATAAAAATCTCAGGTGTTACAAGAACTCCATGAGTATGGTAGGGGATTCTAATATTATTTCATTATATAGATGTGATTATATTGTATGAATTTTATGTAATGGTAAATATGTGTGTAAAAATAGAAGCGATTATGTTAGTGGTTTCTCATAATAGAGGTGAGGTTAGGAAATATTATGGGGATCCTATAAAATCTTGTAATATTATTTTTAATGTAAGAATCTATCGATGGTTATGTAAACCATGTGAGAGGAATGGCTAAAAGGGAATTTGTATTTAAGATCATGTTCACTAAGGAGATATCTATCATTGATATATACGTATCAATTTGGATATATGGTTTTCATTTATTGTGATGGTTAGGGGTGAGACCATGAAGTTTTATTTATTCAATCAAATAGTTAGTGGGCTTGATAGGGTTTATGATTATTACACAGGATGGAACTGAATGTGCTTTCCACATAGGTCATGTATTTAATAATGTATACCAAGACCCTGGTAGGTCTTTGGAACCTTATATGTAAAAAAATATATCCATTGATGTCCATATTGTCCTAGGAACAATGTTTAGATACATAAGTAATAGAACCATGAGGGATGTCCTTGTCCTTTAATAGATATGTGAGCATTTTATGTCATTTTGACAATTCTATAGATACATGAACCATTTTATTATAAGTATAGTTTTGAGATATTCTACGTATTTAGATTTTGGGTTTGGCTAAGATCCACTTTAGCATAAACCTTTTGATAAGGGTGATATCATGGGACCTAAATCCATGTTAGGAAGTGTCACGCTTATGATATAGGTTTTTTGTATGGTATGACCAAGATAGGGTAAAATAGTGATAATTGAGTTAGATAGACTAATTCATAGGGTGATAACTCTTTCACAATGAAAATTTTTGGTTTTTCATTTTTATACCTATTATGATTATCAATTATTGTATATTATTAAGGTAATGGGGTTAAATTTTTCACATTATGTAATATTTTGATGTGGTACCATTCATCTACAACGGTATATGGTGGTATATCATCAACCTAGGTTTTGGATTTTGAGATTCATGTGGTGGCATATGATTCACATACATATAATTTTTTATGACGTGTTTATCACCTTATATATTATTTTGGATGTATATCTTATTCATAGAGATTGTGTTTTTCTGATAGATCTTTTACCTTATTTAGTGTAGTAATAAACCACCATCTTGAGGATGGTGTTATAGTGATAAAAAATTCAACTAGATTGTTGTGGTGTGATATAATTAACCTAGATATGTTTTTTGATATATATCATTAACTTTTTTAATTTTATTGGTAGTTCATCCACATGGGGAGTATTTTAACCAATATATTATTCAACATTTAGATACTAGGATGATGATGTGTCCCCCACATGGATGTGTTGTGATGGAGATGCCAAATACACTTGGGTTAGGTGTGATAGTGATTATTCATCCACCTATAAGAGGTTTTATGTTGATTTAAAATCAGCATATAAGAGTTTTGATGGTGATAGTTCATACACAAAAAAATGTTGTGATGAAAATATATCATTCACATAGGGGCGTGATGGATCATTCACTCATAAGAAGTGTTCAAACAATGGGTTCTGATTATCCAAAGAAGGTAGATAACATTCATTTATTTTATATTAATATCATTGTTTTTCAAGTCCATAATCATTAATTTTAGTGAATTATAGAAATTGAACTTCCTTTATCATCTCAAATGAAATTCATGTTTAAAATAAAAATATGGACATAATAAAGAATCTATTTTTGGTAAAAAAATTATAAATTTTTTGAACATCATGTTCTGGGATTTTATTTATCAAATTTTTTGGATCATTTTATCTTTTTTGTTAAGTGGATGATTCCTATGGTAGCATTACGATTTTAGGGCATGACTGCCAAAATGTTCTTGACAAAACATAATGGGCATAAGGCCCATCAAACAAAAGTGGGTCCCAAAATCCAAACCCAGTTAAGATAAAATATTATCTATATAAATAGAAAAATATGTGGATCATGTCACTAAATAGTGTTAGGATATAATTCTAACGTTTTCATGGTTATAAAGGGAGCCTATGTTGACATTTAAATAGTGGTCAAGATTTGAACGCTCATTAAGTCCTTCCACTAGATAGAGTGTAACACCAAAACAAATGGTCCATTTTTTTAATGATTACATATGTTATATGGCACATGGAACAAGATATTTTACTTCCGTTACCCCTTTTGTATCATCCTTATTATGTCAAATTCACACAACAACAAGGGGGATCATTCTGAATTATTTTCCTAGTAAACATGGAAACATTATAATTCCCTTGACATTCTCACCATCCTTTTCACTCAATCAAATAATGGTGAATAAATGTATTGATGGTGGGTAAAACTAGGACTCCAAATATTTATATATATGGATAATGTGGTTAATGGAATTAGGATCCATGTTATTTCGTTATCTCTAATTTGTTTCATTCAATTGTAATTTTATTCATTCAATTTTTAATCTCATCGTCATTTTTTTCAGGTATGTTTTTCATTCTAATTCATTTATTAATAAAAATTATACTTATTTTAATTTTATATCCTTATTCATATAACTTATATACCTCTAAATCATTGTGTGAACTTGTTCACACCAACCCTATTGAATTTCCTCACACAATGGTAGAGTGATCATTTTCAATTTTTTTCTTCTTCAATTCCCCCCCTCAGAAGTCTACGTCATGCTTCTGTTAATAGATAATCATCAATGGAGGATAACCCTATTATGGGATGATCCATGGGAGTATTAAGGGTATGGATTGGATGTTATTTTATGTTCTTTAATATTTAAATTGTCTCATTATTTTATGATTTTCATTGATGATTTATTTTCTACTTCATCTTCACCAACTTTAACAATGATTCATTTTGTGTGCAAATAAGATCCAATTATAAGGTCTTCTCATTTATGTGATCCTTTAAGTGAAATTTGGAATTTCCATGTAATAGTGTAGGTATTAAATTGTTGAATTAATTTGTAGAATTAAATCATTTTGTGTATACATATTGAATTTGTGACCCAAAACATTCTATGAATAATAAATACATCCAATCAAACCTCAGAGACAACATAGGGCCAAATAATATTATTTAATAGTTTTAGATAAATTATAATTTTGTTTTATTATTGTTTTTTAAATTAAATAATTAGTTCATCAATCGATATAAATTTCCCGTGTTGGACTATTCATATCCATAACCTCTAAAAATAGAGTTCCTCAAGGTTACTACTTGGTTCTTATAGATTTGCGCCCAACATATAATACAATGAACCCTTCTACATGTAGGATAAATTTGGTCACAACAAAATTTTAGAGCCATTTTATGGGACCCATGTAATTTATCTTATACACTCACCTTCTTTTCTCAACAAACTCTCTATTCTCACCCCCATTTATCTTCGATTTTCCTCTTTATATTTCCTTATGTCCTAGAAAATATCAAATCCAAACAATAGCCTTCCTAAATGTAATACCACACACAATACCCAAACATAATCTCAAGATTTAAAATAATTGGAAATCAATATTGGGAAGCATCTCCCCTAGTGAATTTCTATGTACAAACCATCAGTGATTACCAATCACCCGGTGACATGTACACTTTCTATGATGATGAACATTTGAATGAAAAATCTCTAACCCTCTCACGAATCATAGAAGAGATCAATATTAAGAATTTCCATAATTTCCAAACACATATCCAAAAAAATCCCCAACATCTTCTTGAAAAATTAAGTGATGTAATGGAGATAAAGAATCTTGAGGTTTAAAAATTGAGGTTAGAATTATAAAACATTAAAACATGGGAGGAACCCATCTGAACACTGAATATCATTTCCATAACCATATGTAATGTCTATTGTCTCCTAAAAAACTCTCACAAATTTACTGAAAAACCAACCATATAATTTGGGGTAGCTAATGAGTATCAAGTAATTTTTAGAGAGTCATTAAATCAATATGAAAATGATCTTTTGTATTCAAAAGATGGAAACATGTCATTGTGGATTGAGTGTCTTGGATATTTCTCTGATGATTATTTTTTAGAAACACTAACCAATAATCCATTGGTATAAATCACAAAACATGAGTCCATTATCATTACTAAAACTAATCTATCCAAATTTTTAGTTGATGATTCTGATCATAAGGAACAAATTTTTCTAATCAATTTTGAAAATGATACTAGGTTCCATTATGATTACCCACCTATTTCTAGAAGTGGTAGCCAACCTGAGATTGAATTCAAGGTCAATACATTATATCTCAAATATTATGTTATTGGGGATAATAAAAAAAATTAATAATTTAATTATCTCTTTAATCTATTAAATAAGACATGGTTCTGAAGTATTAGGAAATTCAAAAGAAGTTACTATATCAAATATTATTGATATTCTGTGGATTTTCACAATTCTTGTTGAATTGTTTTTTCATTTCAAACATATTATAAAGAAATATCAACCTTAATCAAGTAGATGTTGAGAAAAATAGAGTTCGTAAAATGTTTAATGTTGTTGTAAGAAAATTATTTGGGTCCAAGTACAGATAATGAATTTTAATTTTGTGCTTATAAAGAGGCAACTTAGATTCTATATTTTTTTAATTTTTTTTTTGTTTTTTATGGGAACCACGTGGGGTTTCTATTGTAATCTAATGGAAATTGTTTGTGAAATTTGTTGGCTATATTATTTTAATGTTTTCAATTGAAACCATTTATTTCTATTGTTCAAACCCATCCATTAATCATCACAGAGGAGTCGAAATGTGATGTAAAGATAATGTAATAAATTTCATATTGATGGATCATCAACTACAAACCGGGTGGTCTTATTCCAAGATTTATTTTCAAATCTAACATCCCCTATTTATTCCTAAATATTTTCTCTCACTTTTCTTCTCTTCCATAACTGAGGGAAGATTCATTTTATGTTTGGTAGAGAGAAAATATACAATTTTGATAAAAAATAATGGGATTTTATGATTATAAAAAATCAATTCAAAAAAATAAAATTAATTATCCTTGAATGAATTAATATACACAATGAAATATGAAAACTAAATATCATTGATTTTTAATGACTTTATTATGATTTTAATGCACATAAAAGTTCATTATAATTGTTTTTGGATAGTTCAGTTATCTGATGACATTTTTCAATTTTTACATTTTCATACTATGAATAAAAATTCCACAACGCACATCCATGGGATGATGGGTGTATTTTTGAGTTCTCGTGTCCCTTTAATCATAGCATTGGGTTAGTGTTCACATTTCATTTTAATTTGTGTATCCAAAAAAATATGAAAAAAATTAAATTATGGCTCCAAAGATCTATGTTTTGTCCAAATGTATGGCCTCAGACCCTTGGGGATTGTGACTCCATAGTTATCGTTCACATAGTTCGGCTTTGTACCTCTATTTTAATGAATTAAATTTATAATATGTGTAGAATTTGATACATGGGGATTGCGACTCTATATTTTTCATTCCCTGGGTAAGTCTTTTCATATCTATTGTGGTAAAAAAATAGAAAAACCATTGATACTCATCATATGTTTTAATGTGATTACCACCTAGCGCTTACATTTGTTTCACTATGAAAAAAATAGGTCCCATTTCTTTTGAGATCCACTACACATGATCATGCTTAATTAAAATTGGATGAAATGTGCCAATTAATTTTAAATAATGAATGGTATTGGGAATGGGATATGATTTGAATCTTATCTTGTGAAAAATTAATTTGAAAGGTTCAAATATTTTTTGGCATTATTTATTTTTTGATCAGAATATGTAAAAATGATTTTAGAAAAGACAATTCAATGTCATATTTTAGAGATAATTTTTTATCAGGACTAGACAAAATCAAGTTTGGGTGGTGTAATTATCCATTAAAATTGGCTAATACTAATTAATTTGATATTAATAATCATGTGTTTAAACTCTATAAACAACAATTTTATTGCATTATAGTAATTGAACAACATTTCTCGTATCAAATGAAATTACTGATTAAAATAAATATTTGGGCCTAATAAATCATCTAATTTTGGAAAACATTTAATTAACATTGGGAAGATAATATTTTGGGATATTATTTATCAATTTGATAGGAAAATTTTAAATTTTATTATTTATGGATGAATCCAAAGAGATGGTGATTATTTTTGGGCTTGAATGCAGAAAGTTACTTGACAATGAATAATGTGCCAATGACCCATCATACAAAAGTGGGGTCCACAATCCAAGTCTAATGAATCTAAAATATTAACTATAGAAATAAAAAAAATTATGGATAATTTCATTAATATTTGAGTTGATCTAATTATTGTGTTTTCATGGAAATAAATGGATTCCAAGTTGACATTTAAATGATGGACTAGATTTGAATGCCCATAAATTCCTTCCACTAGATCATGCATAACATCCAAATGGATGGCACAATTTCTTGAAATATTAAAAGTTATTATTGGAAAAAAATAAGAAGAAATTATTCTTCTACAACCACTTCATAATTGTCCATATAATATTACAACTTCATATATCTACCAGGGGTGAATCATTATGATTTTCCTGGTCAACTATGAAACGTAAAATTTTCCTTGATTTTCTCACCCTTTTTTTACTCTCTAAATTAAAGGGGAATGAAGGTATAGATAGTGGTTATACCTAAGGCTCCAAATTTTTATAAATAATTATATGGTGGTGAAGGATACTAGTATCCAAGTTTTCCTTTTTATCAAATATTTTTATTTGAATTATAATTTTACACTTTCTATTTGTAATCACAAATATCATTTTTTCACATTTTTGTTTTTCATACACCATCAATTTGTAATATAAGTTATTGTTCAAGTATTTTTCTATACTTCTTAAAATCACTCTAAAACCCCTGAATCATGGTGTGAACTTGTTCACAGTAACCCTTGAGAAATGCTTCACCCAACAGTAGAGTGATAATTTTCAATGTTTTTTGCCATCAATTCCCGCCTCATTAGTATATTTCAGGCTTCTATTGATATATTAGATTCTGTACAGGGCTAACCCACTTCTGGGTTAATCCTAGGGAGTAGTTACGATATGTATTAGATGATATTTTTTATGATTTAATATATAAATTATTTCCTTATTTTATGATTTACATTCACTGATTAATTTTTATCTTCCCCTTTTCGAACATTATTGATGACACATATTGAGTGTTAGAATGATCTAATTCCTTGGATTTATAATTTATGTGATAATATATGTGATTTTTATGGGTTTTAGAATAGTTTAGGGAATGATATTCTTTATTATGTGGTGGAATTATATCATTTTGTGGATTCATCTTAAATTAGTGACCCAGAAATTTCTATGAAAAAAATACAGCCAGTCTATCCCAAGAAACAACCTAGGATCGACTCATCTTTTTTAATTGTTTTAGCACAATATAATTTTTATTTATTAATTTTCATTAAATACAATAATTATTTCTTTAATCAAAATGAATCCCCGTAAGTTGGCCACATTATAGCCAAAACCAAAAAATATTGAGTGTCTCGAGGGTACTTCTTCAGTCTGTTTGGGTTCAACCCCTGCATATAATAAAAAAAAACTTCTACCTATAGGGTAAATTTGGTTGCAACCAGAAGAATCATCCAAATATTGTAATATATAAAGAATAAATTTTTTCCCCAATATTGTAAATTTTTGTGTAAATAATAGAGAACATGTGAAATCCTATGAGGTTAAGACTAACCTTTCCATTTTTTATATGCATGGACATATCCACTCATTATTATTAGCTACCCAATTGGTGGTGGAATGCGGAGTTTTTCTCGCATGATATACATAGGAAAATAATTGTGTATGAAAATATCATAGTTGACATGTGATTATAAGTTGTTTTATTAGAATTGGTTTATGATTTGGGAGAGATTACTTGGTTTATGAAGATTGGTATTATTAAATTCCATAAATAATGGTTATGTCTCCTTATTTATTTATTTTTTATACTTGTACTAGATAATATTGACCCATAGGGAGGTCAAATTTTGTTTAATATTTGTATAGTTTTTTCCATTTGTATGGTAGTAGTGATGGGGGGTAAATAGTTCTTTTGAATTACTAAAACTAATAATGTTATATCATAGTTAGAATAGTTTTAAAAATGCAGTAGAAATAAAAATTATTACACGGTATGTTTTTAAAGAGGTTAATATCACCAAGACCAAATTCATCTCATTAATCTACAGTATTCTGCTAGAATATTGGTATTATCTATATCTACACTTTTGAATTATAGTGATTACCTGATTATATACAATAGAAACATACATTTTTCACACATGGTAGCATAACCCTTGACTTTTCAAAGATTCATAACCCACCTTCCATTTGACAATGATTAAAAATACAAACATTAATTTGTATGGGGTGAGTAACTTAATTAATATTTTGTATGGGAAAGGATTAAAACAAACTACATATGACAAACATATGTTAGAAATAATTACAATGATGAAATAAAAAAATAATTTAAAAAATAACTGAGTAGATGATGTAGAAATTTGATGTAACTCATGTTTGTTGACCACTCCTATAGTGGAAGATGAAAGGATGAAATCATCCAGTAATCACAATAGAAACATATAATTTATATAAATTTAGTGATCAATTTAGATAATTATTAAGTTTATCATCATTTTGTGTTGAATGAACTGGGAAATAAGTGTTTTTATCCATTGATTACATCTCCAAAAGATTATTCTTGTTTTTATACCACAATGATCTTTTGAAGCGTATTAGTATATAATATCATTATGAATCATTTTAGTGTATAATAATAGAATAATATAATATTACCATTATCTATTAAATAAAATATGGAAATAAAACACAATAGGGAATTCTATTTATTCTTGATATATTAAAGTAAAAAATTTATTAAAATAACTATTAAATTTATAAATAACTAACAATTTAAAAACAATTAAAATAAAAATATAATATTCTAGTATATAAATTCATCAGAATGATTGAATAAATAGACCATTGTATAAATTTTATTTTTAATGTTTTAGTGTACAAAAAAGACAATGTTATAATTATTTTCACAAATAATTATATTTATATTTAAAAAAAATATTATTAAAATATTTAACAATTAAATTAATTTAATATCATCAATTGAAATAAGATATTAAATTTTAGAAACCAAAATTGTTAACTAACAGTGGATCAGGAGCTACCGTAGAAATACTCATCAATGGATTAATACCTACAACTTTAAATAGAGAGTGGGGGAACATGCCCTACTTCCGGAAACATAGAGAGGTGGTTCACGACCTGCCACTGAATGAAGATAAAATTCTACAACTTCAATTTCATGTTAATATAAAATGATCCAATAAAAAATTTATTCTATGACACTAAATAATCAAACGCTTCAATATAAACAATAATCATTTTGTTACTATTGTATTTGTAACTGTGAATCAAGACTCATTATTTCATGAAGCCCAATGGTGACTCAAGACTTACCATTGGAAGTTCAAATTGGTGGATCCTTGAAAATGTTTTAAAAAAAACAATATAAATAAATTATAAATAACAGAGGAATACTGTTATTATAAAAATAAGAAAAAAAACACCACTCAAAACATATTAAAATAATTCACTAATCCTGATTAAAGAAATAAAATATCGTATTAGAGATAGAAGAAGATTTTTCTAAGACAATGTATTTTATGAAGAAATAAAAGTAGAAAACTAGGAGAATAAGGAGCTCAATTTGGATTTTGAAGAAAATTTCTCCAAGGATCTATACAAAATAAAAACAAAAATCACTAGCGGTATGATATGACCCACCTTTGATGTTCAACAGTGAGTAAAATGACACACTGTTGATGTCCAATGTTTCTTAATATGACTCGCTATTGATGTCCAATGTTGAGTAAAATTACTCTCCCATGGTCTCTAATGTTGTGTAATACAACCCCCTATTAATTAATAGTGGTGGATCATGGAAAACTATAGAGTTATTCTTACTATGAATACATTAACATACCATTGGTAATTTTCAATGGTGACTCAACTAACCCATCGTTGATATATTCCAATGGTGACTCATCGAGCAACTAACAGGGGAAAGATGAAGTACAAGATGAAAAAAGGCTCATATTTAAGAGAGGGGGAAAAATCAGAAGAGAAAAATGGACTTCCCATGTGGGTCGAGCCAATGTGAGAAAAATCATAGAGGGATTACAAGATCAAAAAAATGATTTAATAAGATTAATATATTAACGAATTGAGGGTCGAATTAATTGGTGTGGTGAAGGAAACCTATTTTCTAGATTGAAAGGGGATACCAAAACAAGATGATGGAATTTCAAAAAATCAAATCCATGAAATCAAAATATAATGCATCGGATAAGAAACATGACCCATTGGATTAAAAAGAATATATTTTTTGGCTATTAATTTCCCAATGTATATTTGATAATTAATGGATGGCAGAATTGTAATCTTATAACATTATCCCATATCAAATCCAAGAGAAATTGACCTAGTGGTATATCAAATAGGAGGTGTTGATCCTGAGTTCTAATTAAGTAACAAATCACACAAGGTGGGTGACCTAGCCCATTCATTGTCCTCAATGGTAATAGTCCATGGGCATCATACATTGGCCTACACACTACAATCATGCATTGTGCTTGACCGAGCCACTATTTAGGCAATGAGGGTTGGACTACCCATAATATATGACCTCGATATCTCCTTATGTGTGGTTATAAGATCATACCAAATGTCTTATGAAATTGTTATATATTTTATATTAACTTTTAACAACTAAATAATCTGAAAATTTATATAATATTCAAAGATATTCATAAAAAATATTGATAAAAAAATGTGAGAAATATTATTATTGAAATAATATTTAATATAATTAAATGTGATGCATTATTAATTTTTCAAAACAATGAGAGAATGAAAAGTGTTAATACAAAATTACAAACAATCTCTCCATTTTTTAAAATTACAAAATAAAACATTTATTGAAATTTAAAAATATAAAAATTTATTAATTCTTCAAAAATGTTCTCTCTATTTTTAATATTTATTAATAATCTCATTGGAAATAATTATTTAAAATAGTTTCAATTTTTAATTAAAAACTGTCACTAATATGTAAACATATAAATCATTTATCATAATTTTAACAGATAGTGATAGTGTTTGAGAACATAGTGTTGTCTAATTAAAACAAATCTGAGTAGAATAATAACTATTCTCTTATAAAATACAAATAGTAAATTTAAATTTATTTAGTAAAATAGTAATTCATATAAGTAAAAGTTAAGATTTCATCATCCCCAATTCAATGTTCACTTTTTTCAATTTTAATATAATCTATGGGTTTAGTGAATGTGTTAGCTAATTTTTAATCAGTTGGAATGAATTCTAAAAAATATCACCTTTATGTACATGATATATAAGAAAATGAAATCCAACATCTATGTGTTTTCTTTTTGAACTCTAAATAGGGTTTTTAGAAATTGAAATTGAACTAGAGTTTTCATAAAAAATATAAAATTTTGTTAAACAGATATCAACCTAAAATTGCATTTTTTATCAAAAACTCTATGAAAAACACAATTTTGAAACCACCTGTTAGCCTTTGTTTCTTTAATTTTAACAAGGAAAAATCATCTACAAATTTATAATTTGCTAATTAATTTAAAATATATTTTCTCATCATAATTCTTGATTCCACATATCATAAAACATTTTATAAAGAGTGATCTAAGTGAATTTTTTCAAATTAAAGGATCATATAGAGATGGGATATACTCCCATATAATTAATGAATTATTATTTTCAGTTTTATCTTCATCAATGTTGAACGAATTATTATCTTCAAAATTATCATTATAACAATTACGTTGTTTCATTATTTTCATTGAACATAAAATGTAATGATTATTCTATTATCATACTTCCCTTATTATATATCCGATATGACTTACTGTTATTAAAATATCTAAAAACTATACCTTTATCACTTTTAGAATCAAATTTTTTAGGATTATATTTGGTACATAAAATATAGACAGTAAACAAAACACATTAAAATAACTTGTTTTCTGTTTCTAATTCTTAAAAAATCATAAGGAGTATTCTTTTATAGGGGTATGATATAAAATATTTTTTAGATATAACAATAAGTGATAACTTATGCATCCATAAAATATTTTGAAATTATTAATTCATTAACCATTATTCATTATATTTCATGAATCGTTCAATTTTTCCTTTCTATCACACCATTTTTTTGTGGTGTGCTAGGGTTGGAAAAATAATGAAACAAAACGATTAGTTTCAATGATTTTTTAAAATTCTATGTCACCTAATTATCTTTAACTATCCTTTCATATTTTTGAAACTAAATGATCTTTTTTTAATTTCATTACAAAAAATAAAAAATTTCTTTTTGCTTTCACTTTTATGAGATAAGAAAATGGTCAATGTAAATCAATCAAAATAATCTAAAATTACAAATACATGTATTTTATATCATTAAATAGAAGTTCTCCTTGATCCAAAATAAAAGAATATGAAGCAATTCCAACTATCTAGCATTATTAACCACATTAACGGATCTAACTGACTCTTGGTGGTTCGTAACTTTTAAAAAATAATCACATATATAATATATATATGTGTAGAATTTTGAAAGATGCATAACCTATACATGTTTATCAATAATTTAAAATTATCAAAGATGAACTTTTTCTAACCTTATAATCTATATAATGTGTTATATATCAATATAATTAAATAGATTTACATTCTATTAGGTTTCTTCTAAAAAATCAATAGAATATATAATTTATGGTCTCTTATAACAAAATAAATATTACAATCATAATAAATAATACAATTATTATGATAAACTTTTACACTAATTATTCATAACGGTGTTGTGATATGATAAATAAATTGTGTATTTATCCCTTTATAAATAATAATTTAGAAATTATACAAGAAGTTAATATGCCTACTTCTAAAAACCCATTAACCAAACCTTTATAGTTGTATCCTAATGTTTTAGTACCTTCATCACAAGAGTTGAAGTATAGGAACATATTGATCTCACTGGTCATGTGTCTTGAGAAACAATAGTACATATAAATTGTGACTTTGGAAATCATCAAACAATTTTCCATCAAAACAAATCTTGTGGATATTTTGTTTGCTACGAAGACTAGATTTCTCCCAATTGGATTACTTTCAAAATATTTAGTTACCCATATATATGTGAAACATGTATTTTAGGGTATTATAGAAGACATATTTAAGAATATAATGTATTATTATAGACTAATACCTATTAAACATTAAATAACATTCATTTGAATAATTCCCTTTCATGTTACATCAAAATAAAGTAACATTTGAAATATTTCCATTTGAACACTTAATAAAAATATTTCATATCCACAACATATTTTATATTTTTTTATTCATATCCATTATCTAATCAAATATATATTTGGTTAAAAAAGATAATGTTTAGTTTAATCCAATAATTGCCTTTTAATGGTTATTATTATCTTTTTTTAAAACATCCAGATATTATTAAATATGAAAATGATCTAGAATTTCTCAGTTTCTAATTATCATGTTTAGAATACATAAATTCATTTTTTATTTTATCTAAATCATCAAAAACTTATGTAAATGTTTTTTCATGATGTTAAACAGTTTTTGACAAGAAATATATTATTCACATATTCTCATATTTAATATTTTAACAATTTAGAATATATTACAGTTTTTTAGTCTATATTACCAAAAATAGAGTCAACTAATTTGTTATTTTCTCCCTAATCGTCTTATTTTTTTCTTAGAGTTCCCTATATATTTCTTCCATTCCAAAGATAACACTTTGAAAGTTTTCATTTTTTATAGTAAATTATTTAACTTAATTTCCAATATAAGATTCATAATTAGAACTATAATTATAATCTGTGTATACCTCATATATATTTTGAGCCATAAAACATATATTGTAAAATTATTTTTCACTCTTAGAACCATCATGGATTATGTCTGACTCTTCTGTACAACTCCATCTTGCATGATATTCGATTATTTGTTCCTTCTTGTATTTATTGTCTTTTTGATCATTTTTTAATTTGTGAAAGTATAATTTTATATTCCCCTTTTTTCCTACCAACATATAATATTAATTAAAAAGTATCATATTTACTACATTTATATCTTTTATTACCCATTTTATCATCCTTTGGATGATCTATTTTGGGATTCTTTTTAAATCCTCTCTTATCCTTCATGTACATGTAAACTCCATTAGGGAAATTTGAAATTTCATCATACTCACAATTTGGTAAATTGTAATCAATGGAATTAGAGATAAAATTTATATTTTATTTTAATTCCATACCATTCATTTTATCATGGTGATCAATATTTTCATTCGTCATTTTTAGCTCGTATCGAATAACTAATCCAATCAACTCATCCGTTGAATATTCAATTATATCCTTACTCTCTTCAATAGAAACATTATTTGAGTTCCATATCATTAGTAGACATTGAATTAATATTAAAATGATTTACACAGTCATCATGCAATCAATGAGTGAAACAAAACAATTGAAAATTTTATTTAATATACTTTTCATCATAATAATTATCACATTATTAGTAATTCTGAATTATCAAAACTAATTTTTTTTAGCTAGCATGGTTTTCGTAAATTTCTCATGTCCTTGATGTTGGAATTTCAAAGTATTAAAGATGTTAAATGAAATTTTTTAGGATGATATATAACTATTAGTTTTTTTACATTTATAACAGTGTATGTAATTCATAACTATGTATTTTAAAATTCAATTTAATGTATGATTACCTATGAGAGTTTCTAAATCTATAGTAGACAATTTATATTGTATTGACATTATATCATACTGATCAAGACCTATATTTTTTTATAATTACTTAAATCTATCATTACACTAGATATAGTCACATCCATTGAAGTGAGGTAGTTTAGTGGTATTGAAAATCTCATAATCCTAACATTTCATAACAATGTAGTAGATATTTTCCTTAAACTTTTATATGTATGAAAATGTGTAATTTGAAAAAAGATTATGTAACAACTACAATAAAATCCTTAAAATAGAACGAATCTTTGAAACAAAATTTTGGGTCCCCTGGTGTGGAATTAATGAATAGAGGGTGGTTGAATAGTATAATTTTAATTATTAATACACATACTATTATATTTGAGTTTAAAAAGTGTAAAAAATGAAGTCAAAATAAAATGGATGAAATAAGAATTTTTTTAGAGGTTCAAATCATTAAGAGCATGTTCTTATCATCAATAAAATATACTCTAAGAGGATATTTGTATTAAATAGATCCTTAAATTATAATGGGATAGAAACATTGATTACATAAAACTGAAAGGTTCATTTTCACACCAGGCAGAATAACCGTAAAATTTTGAAGGAGTCACAATCTACCTTCCTTTCGTCCATGAGGAAAACAATCATTCGTTTAATATGAGATGAATGAACCAATGAAAACATTTTTATTAGAAAAATTACAAACCAAACTCTAGAGAAAAAATATATTGTGGGAATAATTACAAATGGGAAATAATGAAAAATAATAATTTTAAAAATAGTTGAGGGTATGATGTAGAAATTCAGGGTATCTTCTGTTCTTGATAACTACTATGAAGGAATTTGAATGTGATGATGATTTATAGTGATCAGATCTGAATAATGGCTGTCTTAGAACATTATAAATCAATTTATAACTGCAAAAATTGTAATACCATTATGTGTTAAATGATCTATGAAGAATTTATTTTATCCTATGATTGCAAATCTAAAATATTAATCATGGTTCATTAAAAAATTATATTCAAGAGTGTATCCATATCCAATATGTGTATGACACTTGTTAGTTTACAACTATAAAATAATATGATTTTTATTCTCCATGTATTAGAGTATAGAAAAAATGAGATATTAATTTTTACACAATATTTTAGGTATATTTCAAAAAAAAATTAACAAAACATTTTTAAAATCAATAAAATTAATTAAAAAATTATTTAGAAAAATAAAATATAACTAAATGTAGCTCACGAGATACCATTTAAATATATAGCAGTGGATCATGACCTAACATTGGAAATAGAGAGTGTTAGATCATAATATACAACTAGAAACAAAGAGATTTGACTTTTTAACCTACCATTGAAAATATTTTAATTGCTACCATTTTTATTTAAAGGATAAAAATAAAAAGAGACATTGGAAAAAAATTTATTCCATGCCACTAACTAATCAATGGTTTCCATAAAAATTATAAAAAAATTTATACTACTGGATTTCCAATGGTGACCTGTGAACCATTTTTTTCATGAAGTCAAATAGTGAATCATGACCAACCATTGGATTTATCCAATGGTGGCTTATTGAAAAAATTGAAAAATAATAGTATAAACAACAGATGAAGAACATATGAATAATTTTACAATAAAAATATGAAATAAAATAAAAAAATCAAATGTAAAAAAATTATTAATTACACTCGATTGAATAGTGAAAATATAATATTAGAGCATCATGAAGCTTTGTACGACACATTATCGGGAAGTATGAAAAACAGTATCAAACTAAGAGAATGTGGACAACCAATTGCAACTTTAAGAACCATCTTCCAAGGCACTGTTCAAAAAAAATGACACGTGGGAAAATATTACAAACCGTTGATGTCCAATGGTGAGTGAAATAATCCACCATTGATTTCCAATGGTGATTAAAATAACCCGCCATTTATTTCTGGTAGTGTCCCCCTAAATAAATATTATGTTCTTTAAATGATGAATTGAATCACCCATCATTTCTATTTTCCATTGGTGAATCGACATAGCCATGGAAGGTATTTTCCTATGGTGACTCATTGAGAAACCAATGGGATAAGGATGAAGAACTACATGAACAAAGTGACTTGTTAAATACAACAAAAAATAGACAAAAAAAGAAAAATTGAATGTTTAAGAAGCTCCATCAACTATGATAAGATGAATAAATAGATTCCAAGATCAATTGAAAGATGGAATAAGATTAAAATATGAAATAAATAATGTTAAAATGAATTTGTGTTCTTCAGTACACACGATTAATATAGTATAAAGAGTTACCCTAATGAAGATGAAGGAATTTTGAAAAATGAGGCATAGTTGTTCAAAACATAACGCAAAAGATAAACATGGAGACCAGACTACATTAAGAGCAAGGATTTTATGGCTACCAATGTCATCGATTCTATGTGATAATTGAATGGTAGATGAAGTGTATACATAAAATTATATACAACATAGAATCAAAGAGAGTTCGATAATTTGGTATATCATGTAGGTGGGGATGATCCTTGGATTGAATTAAAATACATACCACATAAGGCATGTAACACAACCAAATCCATAAGCTATGTGGGCATGGACCATGGTCATTATACATGAGACTATATTCTACTAGCATACACTATACTCAAACCAAAATTTGTGTGGGACAAGAGTGATTGACCTCCCATATGGGTTTACCTCCATGTCCTGTTATGTGTTGTTGTAGGATCTACCTAAATGGCTCGTAAAGATGGCCATAATTTGTGAATCACATATAAAAAATGATACAAAAGATAATTTAAATTAATAAAACAAACAATCGTGAAAAATAATAATAGAACGTGTTTTATAGATATTATTTTTGAAGCAATATAGAATTTAATTAAATGTGAATCAATACAAATTAATCTAAACAATGAGATATGAAAATATGTTAATACCTAATTATAAACATGTGTGGCTTTCGTTCATATTTTTTATAGCACAAATACATTTCTATTATATAATTATTTCGACAATAATTTCATATTTTATACTTGATGTGACACCTATAGTGGGGGTTATCTATTTTACTATCATTTTCATGATAACACTAATGGTATATTATCCTTGTGACATATACATTGACCCTCAACAATAGAAAAAACCATTGGTATATGAAGATGTATGCCTATAATTATATGGAGATATAGCTCAGGATGATGATTGATGATAGGTTGAGGATATTACATAGTCGTATCAATGTTTGTTTCCTTGATATTAATATATGGTATGTTATAGATGAATATAAAAACTTTTTGGACAAGGGAGGAATGATATGTTTGATCTTTACCAATATCTATATGAGTAAATGTTTAGGTGTTTAGAAAATTTGGATTATTTTTACTAAATTTTATCTATTAATGTTGAGTTAAAATAAATAATATTTTATTTATTTATTCTTAACTTGAGTTAATAATCCTCATTCATTAGGGAATGGCATGTGAATATATTATTCATATTTATCATATACGATTCACATGAAATTTTTAATCATATATGTTATTAAAGATAATATTATGAGGACGGGTGTTGTTATTTATAGTGTGTTCCTGGTTCTATTTTTAAAAAATAAGAAAAATATGATATGGTGTTGGAAAAATACATAGGAATAGATTTTTCATTTCACTCAAGAAACTGTGGACACACCTAAGGCCCCATCAAATAACCTAATTCTATGTGTGTTTCATGATTCACCTAGGTGAACCATGATTGCGATAAATTTATTGGTATTCCTTGTGTTATTCCCTTGAACCATTTTGAATCACCCCACATTCTGAACAATCATGTTTCCTACCCTTTATTTTTCCTATAAATATACCCAGTGAATCTCTATTTTAAATTAAATTGGGATAGATGGTCATTATTTTACAAAAGGAATCGATCTCCTATCATCCGGGTCTTCAAAAATAATATTACATGGTATCTAATATCCAATAATATATAATAATTAATGCTAAAAATTGGGAATTTAAAATAAATAAGTTTTATTGTGTTAATATAATGATTGACATATTAAACATATTTCCTGAGATCACCACATACTCTATTGTTCACCGTGTATATGGTGAAGACCCCACATTAGATTACACAATATTTCTCCACTCTCCCATGTCATTAAATAGAATTTATACAATGTGGAACCCCCTATATTCCCCCTACATTTTTGTGACCGATTTCCCCTACCCAACCATCATGGTGTTAATTTCACTTTACCCAAACACCTGTTTGATGGACCAACCATATCCCTTAACTAGGATGATATTTCTCCCCATACCCCAGACATGTCAACCAATTCTTCTTACAAATTCACTAGGGGGAATCTTTTCCCATGAATTATATTATGACAGTCACTTCACTTTTCAGACCAATGAGGGTGAACCATCACCTCATCCTTCAACTAGGAAACAAAATTTCCAAAACTGCGTGGATGAGTGCACATTCACCCAGGACTCATACCTTGGATATATTTTTTCCTAGTCTCACAACCTGGGAACCACTCTTATATTAGTCACCTACATGGGTGTCTACTTCCCAAGGTCTCCTCCACAACCTATAGAATTTTAGTACTAGGTTTTTCACATTAGTATGGAACTTATCCATTATATATAAAATTGATAAAAGGAACCTCCTGAGTTTTCCTTCTATCCTGAAATGACCCATGATGAATTCATGGTAATATAATACCTTGATGAAGAGATCCTAATCATATATATATATATGATTCATTCTTTGTGTAACATCCCGGTTACAGAATCCACCCAGAGTCTCCCCGTACACCGTTTGTCACATAGACTCAAGGGCATTTCGCCGAACACCAGAGGATGTTGACCAATAGTGAGGGCCTTGGGTGTGATGGTGGGGAAACTATTCCCTCATTGGTAGAGTACACAACAGAAGTAAATAACACACAATAGCGGATATAGTAAATATCCGACAACAGTAAATAGCAGACGACTGATAAAGAAACAACATGAGCATAAATATATATAAATGATGCATGATACATATATTTATAGGAAAATAGCCAAACAAGTCACAATGCTGAATACAGTACTAAACCAAAGTACTAAAGAAAAATAGATGAGAAACTCATTATCATTTCAAGCCTCGGCGTGGTCTCATGTTCTCCATCTCCAATACAATCACGTACCTGAAGTGGAATGGAGCTTTCCCTTGTCTATACCTGCAGAAATATAATATGTTTTCACCCAAAAGCATGTCCCAAATAAGGTGTCATACTAAATCCTGGAAGGTAACCACCCGAAGATCTGTGCCTAACAGACAGTGAGTATATGGTAGGGAAAAGTACAGAAAACAATAAACAAGGAAGAACTAAGAAGTAAACAATCAACATTTTAAACATTCAAAACGGGACACAATACACAACAGAAAAACAGATAAAACAATAGGTAACCCTCTGGGGAGTACTCGCAGCTTATCCCATCTGGTCCTACCTATCATGTATATGCAACCCTCTGGGAATCACATGTAATATCACCCCTCTGGTTCAGCTAATGTATATACTCTTTAAGGAAGCACTCACCAACAATTCTCCCTATAGTCTCGTATCATAATAAAGGCACTCTCGAGAAGCACTAAATATCAATTCCCCTTATAGCCCGCCTTGAAGAACTACATACACTCTGGGGAAGCACTCAACATCAATTCCCCATGTGGTCTCACATCGTATAATTATAAAGGAACTCTGGAGAATCCCTCAAGGTCAATTCTCCCAATGGTATATACACCAGGTTATCACGGACCCATGCAAGTCAAGAAAGTGTAGTAGCATGTAACGGACCAAGTAAACCTTATGAAATACTTTTCTAGCATTCTACAACACAATGGTATAATAGAAGAACATGCACACCATCCAATAATACTAGGCATGGATTGTAAAACAACATCTTATAAGAAAACAAGACCCAAAGGTCAAAACACGAAAAAACATGCATGGTAAATACATCCCAATCACAAATATTCACCCTATTCACAATCAATTATCTTCTTATCAGGAATACCAGCATAGTAGAGAAACAACATGGATAAAATGGTAAACACACAATACCTCCTTCATGGGTATTGGGTGAAATTGCACATAAAACTAAAAGACATCCTACAAAAAGGCACAAACCATGAACCTTGGGGTTAGGAGTGAAATATACGTACTCCGTAAAACGTTGAATATCTAAGAAAATGTATGAAACCTTCAACCAACGATAATATGGAAAAGTAGAGAAATCATGAAACAAGGTTCTATAAGAAGAGATAACTCACCTATGCGATTCCAACGAAATCAATGGTGTTAGATTTGGAGGAGTGCGAAGGATCGGGGGTTCATCGATGATTCACTACTGCTCGGAACTCTAGGATGAACATGACCTAAAAGAAGTTTCTTCTAATAATTAGATGTGACCCCGATGCCTTTAATTATATAAAAGGAACTACAAAGTGTCTACTTTTGAAGTACCCTATGTGTACTCGCCTTTTCCATACTCCGAGTTAAGCGAACTCCAATCACTCTCACATGGCCGTGTGTGTGGCTATTACATTGCTTGAACACATCCTGTTGCCGTAAGGAAGTACACGACATGTACTCATAATGTAAATGGTGCATACGTAGAAAATTTTCAGAAACTCATATTTTCTCAAAAACTCCAGGAAAAGGAAAAACACAATTGAAAAGAAGGTCTAGGTTCTTACAAACATCCCCCCCTTAATGAAATTCAACCATGAATATCCCTAGTGCAGCATAGAAGAAGAAACCTGAATTGTTCTGGCCACTGAGCTCGTACATTGGCCCCCCAATCCCAAGACTCATCTTGTACCCGCCCGTGCTGCCACAAAACTCGTACCAAGGGGACAAACAGGACATGAAGAACCTTTGTATTGTTGTCCAAAATCCGGAGAGGATGCTCCTCAAATGACGCATCCACATCAACCTCAACCTCCTCTGGTTGAAAGACATGAGACAGGTCTGGAAAGTAACATCGGAGCAGAGAGACATGAAAAACATCGGGCCTAGCTCAGTACCTCTGAGGTAACTGCAACTGATAGGAAACCTGGCCAACTCTCATCAACACCTCAAAACATCCCAACATATGTCGGTGATAGCTTACCTAGTCTCCTATTCCTTTTGTGTACCAACCTTGGTGGGACACGTCGAAAAACCTGATCCATGACCTGAACACTAGAGGTCATCTCCGATGATCAGCATAAGACTTCTGTCGAGACTGTGCAATAACCATCATCTTCCGAATCCACTCTATCTACTCCAAGGTGTCCTGAACAAGATGAGGTCCCAACGAAGATGCCTCTCCTACCTCTATCCAATACAATGGTGATCGACATGACCTACTGTACAAATCCTCATAAGTATCCATCTAAATAGATTCTTAAAAACAATTGTTTTAGGAAAACTCCACAAGAGGTATATGCTTCTTCCAAGAACCTCCAAAGTCCGGGATGAATGATTGTAGCATGTCCTCAAGAACCTGAATTCTATGCATGGAATGACCATCTGTCTGGGGATGGTAAGCTGTACTCAAAAGTACATGTGTGCCCAAAGCCTTCTGAAGCCCCTGACAGACCCGAGATGTAAAACAGGCATCCCTTGTTGAAAAATTAATGTGTGGAAATCCATGCTGATATAAAATCTCTCGGATGTACAACCGTCGCATCTCATCAACACTGAAGGTCTCCTTGATTGGCAATAAGTGAGAAACCCTTATTAGTTTTTCAATAAAAACCCAAAATGAATCATTCCCTCAAGGTGACCTCGGTAAACCGGACACGATGTCCTTCGTGAAATCATTCTAATTCCATTCAAGAATGGTTAACTGCTATAAAATTCTTATAGTTCACTAATGTTATGCCTTCCCCAGCTAACATGTGGAACACCTCAAGATGAATCCATCAATGTATCTCTTCATACAAGGCCACCAATACTAAGGGTGTTGATCATGATACATCTTGGTGATGCCTAGATGAACTGTCCAAACAGTGGAATGAAAGTCTCGCATCAACTCATCGCATATATCTGCTGGCACACATATGCGTCCCTAGAAACACAATATCTCATCCTCGAATATGGTCCACCCAGGAATAGGATTCTCTCCTGGAACGCTTTCCCATAGGACTAGGCCTTCAGAATCTGATATATGCCTCATTCATACTTGATCAAGAAGTGTAGATGTAACAGCTACAGAAGATAGAAAAGTCTGCCCATTTCTATTGTGAACTTCTAAATGCATCTCATAGAATATAGCAATAAGATACCACTCATTGCAGGCCTCCCGAACTGCCTATATCTATGTCCTCATTCTCAACACATTAGCAACTATGTTGCCTTTACCTGGCATTTAGGCAACATCAAATTCAAAATATTGATGTTACTCAACCCACATTCATTGTCTCAAATTCAGATCACGCTAAGTGAAGATGTTCTTGATACTATTATGGATAATGAAAACCACAGTGTGATCTCCCTGAAGATAATGCCTCTTGCAGCGTAGGGCATGAACAATAGCTGCCAACTCCATATCATGTGTCGTGTAATTCCTCTCATGTGGCCTCAACTGCCGAGACCCGTGCACAACGACTCCATCTCCCTTCATAATCACAACTCCCATCACAATACCTGATGAATCACAAGAAACAATATAGATCTTTCACGAATCTATCTAGACTAGTATCGGTGCTAAAGTCAACCTACCATTCAGCTCTTGAAAGGCTGACTCACAATAATTTGACCATAAGAACTTCGCCCCATTCATAGTCAGACCAGTTAGCAGTGCTGCTAAGCTTGAAAAGTCTTGTATGAAATGTTTATAATATACATCCAGGCCTAGAAAAATCCGCACCACAATGAAGTTGTTCACCTGCTCCCAGAAAACTACAGCTCTCAAATTCTTTGTGTCTACTGTTACTCATGTCTATGAGATAACATGACCCAAGAAGTTAATCCGGTCCATACAAAAGTGGCACTTAGAGAGCTAATCATATAATGGATCATCCCTTAGTGTACTCAAAATGACCTCAAGATGGGTAGCATGGTCGTGTCGAGTGTGAGTGTACACAAATATATCATCCACGAAAACAACCATGAAGGAATCCAAGTACAGAAATAAAACCCTGGTCCTTAGTTCCATGAAAACTGGAGGTGCGTTAATGAGACCGAACAACATAACCATATACCCGTATGGACTATACCTTCTCTGGAAGGTTGTGATAGGTATATCAGATGGTCTAACTTGCAACTGATGATAACCGGACCTCATGTAAATCTTCAAGAACACCGAGGCTCATCGAAGATGATCAAAGTGATCATCAATCCTAGGCAAGTGATATTAGTTCTTTACCGTCAACTTGTTTAGCTTATGATAATCTACAAAAACCCTAAGGTTATAGTGTACCTTTTTCAAATATAGGACATGTGAACCCCAAGGATAAGTACTAGGTAGGATGAAACCCTTGGAATCCAACTCCTCCAACTGTTTTTGTAGCTCTTGCAACTATGGTGTATCCATCCTATAATGAGGAATGGTCACCGGTGCCACCCATAGTAGAAGCTCAATAGAAAAGTATACCTCATGCTCTAGAGGAAAACATGAGAAGTCCTCTGGAAATTCATCTCTGAAACGATCCACCACTGGAAGAATGTATAACGGTGAAGCCCCCCGGTGCTCTATTTAATGACTAGAAATTTGGGCTGTAGCTGCACCCATCCCATGATGCTAAGGACCCGCTCTGCTAGCCTTGACATCCTACTCTCCCTTATGATGAAAAGATCCACCCTATGGTGATATAAAACTCACCCTACGGTGATAAAATTCGATGAATGCCTAGAAGGGAACTTGCCATACCATTCCAAGAATGAAATCATAGCATGTCATCTTTAGAATATAAAGAACCCAACAGAAGTGAATCAACCAACCATAAGAGGGAACACCTTGGACTGACATGCACCAACTGTTCTTTTCCCCAATTAAGTGTCTAGTGTCAATACATAGGTAGAAGAAAAGATACAGAGCCCAATGCACTCCAGAATATCGACAGATATAATGATATGCATAGCACAAGTATTGAAAATAGATGAAGATAAAACCGAGGAAATGGGGATCACACCTCAAACTGTAGAGGGGATAGGATCCTGCTCCTCATGGGTTTTCTCCACTACAAAATACAGGCCAGCTCCATGGCCCTGTGACCATGCCTAAATAATCTATGCTATTCCACCATGATGTCTCTAGTGGCCTGCTGATCGACCACCACGACTGCGACCTCCACCTCAACCTGAATGTCTAAAAGAACTCCAGTTCCCAAACTGGGGAGAAAATGGTGGAGTTTCTCTTATACAAGGAGTCATAGACGAACCCCTTTCACCAACTGATGGTGAAAAGATCTAACAGAAACACTAAATGTGTCCCAAAATGCTGCAATATCGGCACTTCACTGGTCTCTCTAGATCTATGACCCTGTAAGGCCACATCTCCCGCATTGGTAGCACACAACCTAGCTACCAGAAGATGAATCCCACCTACATGGATATCCCTATGTAGTCCCCCTACGGCGCTTCCAGATATCAACTGGCGGAGCAATAACTCTGGATGTTGAGCCTTGATGGATCACAGCCCTGGATTTCCTCAGATTCCACTCCTTGATCAATGCATGGTTGGCGATAAAACTGATGGAAGTAAACTTAAAGATATTCACCTAAGAGAGGATGTCCTGTCTGAGGCTATCCTCAAATTTTCTTTCCAGAATTTACCCATCTCCTCCCAAGAAGGCTTTGAAATGCTAATGCTCGGTAAAATGAGAAGAGTAATACATAACTGATATGGTACCCGACTAAAGGATCATATACTCTTGGGCTCAGATGGTCCTCAAGGTCTCCACATAGAAGTTGTCATAGTAGATGCCCTGTAACTCCTCCCAAGCCCAAACTTACGGATGACCCTCCTATGAGATCACATCCCAACATCTCTTTGTTGAATCCCGTAGAATATAGGTAGAGATCATGACTATCCTCTCTAGAGTTGTCTCTAGATTCTCAAAGGTCGTTAACATGGATTCGAGACATGACTTTGCATCCTAAGGTCCATCTTCCCTAGAGAAGGTGGGAGGATGCTACTGGTGGAAGACCTGCATCAAATCAGCAATCGATGGGGTAGGAGGTGGCGCTCCCTAAAAAGTATGCATCATCCTCATAAATCCTTCCATGAACTCTGCATCAAAACTGGTAATAGGTATAACTATTGGTGCCAAGACTGGAATAACAGGAGGATCTACATGTAGTCCCTGATCAATCGTGTCAGGTGTCTGATCACCGCCTAGAAACTGGCATAAAACTGGTGGATGTCTCGGTGGCATGACTATGCAAGGTCAACTGCACACCTTAGATCAGAATTATCAAGGACTAAAAACAAAGATTGTAAGAAGTGAACAAGAGGAAGAAAACATTCATTTTTTACAAAACATGACTACAAGGTGTGTTCCCTGAAGTCATTCATATGGTCATGTACTATTTCCTAAATTGGTCGTGTAACACCTCTAAACACATGATGTGTTCTCAAAAAAACATGGCGTGTACTTGAATCTTCTTCTCCTACCTTAGTACTTCTACATAGTTAAGACACACGACTCTCCTAATACAAGACTATATGGCATGTTCAAGGTAGAAATGGCCTGTACTAGACAAGCTTCACTTGGCACATGTTGTTAGTGACTCGATTAGACACACGGCTCAAACTATATGGCGTGTTCCTGACAGACATTGTGTGTACGTGAAAGGATAACACAGACCCATTTTGTTCTTGACATGGCCAGGTACCTAGGTCAGACTACACAACAAGTTCAAGGGGGAAACAATGTGTATAAAAAGGGACTCCACCAACCATTGTGGTTAGCTACACGGCCGGGTTCCAAGGATTATACTACTTAGTGTGTTCAATGCCGACACAATGTGTTTCTACCAAACATTTCTCATCCCGTGTTTATTCCCACATGGCCATGACATGGTCAGAGACTACAAGGTGTGTACATAAATTATGTGATGTGTACTTAATAAAAAAATTTTCTTCCCAAACAGAAAAACACATGGTGTGTACTTAACATTACACGACGTCTATTCTGGGTTTTCCTAGACAGTAAGCCTCGGAAACTATTCCAAAACCTAGAAAACAATAAATCATGCATTCAATGTACAAAATTCCGATACATGAGGGCCCATAATCATCGTGTATCATTGTTTGGAATTCTATAAAAGTTATAAATAAGAAAACGGTGCAATAATCCACCAAATTCCGGTCTATGAGGGCCTATAACACCTCAAGAACCAAAGTTTGGCCTTCATTCAAACAAAAACATAAACACAATTCCCTATAAAATAGCATTTATTTCTATCAAGGAATTTATCACAACAACATGCATATTCTACACAACAACTATCACAACAACATGAAATCTCTAATTCATCCTAGATGGCATGGCAAGAATGCATGCCATGTAATTTCTAACAAATGCCTATATGATGCATGAGATGACACACCCTCATCTCATCGGGTAACGATAGAGTTAGATCCTCAATAACATCAATGGTAACCACAAAAAATTTGTGAATCACCCAATGGTTAAAATCAAATCAACCGTAAAATTGCAAAACCAAATAAATTGAAATTTACGAGGAAGATTTGATTTTCCTTGTACACATGTTAGCTACTCCCAAGAACAACTTATTACCCAGTACCTAATTCATCCTATCCCTAGATAAGGATTCAATCTGTAAATCAAGTGAAAAAAGTCCCTTTGATACCACTTTATAACTTCTCAGTTCCAGAAGCCACCTAGAGGCATCCCGTATCCAGTTCGTCAAATGGCCTCAAGCACAATTCCCTGAATGCCAGTCGTAGCTGACTAGCAGCAAGGGCCTTAGGTTTGATGGTGGGGAAACTATGCCCTCATTAGCAGAGTACACAACGGAAGTAAACAACACACAATAGCTAAGGAATTAAATATCCAACAACAGTAAACAATAGAAGATTGATAAACAAACAACTGGTGTATAAACATTTATAAATTATGCATGTTATAAATATGTCTACAAAAATATCCAAACAAGTCACAATGCTGAATACATTACTAATACAAAGTACAAAAGAAAAATAGATGAGAAACCCCTCAGCATCACAAGCCTCAGCTTGGTCCCATTCTCTATATTTCCAATGAAATCAAGTACCTAAAGTCGAAGGGCACATGCCCTTGTCTATACCTGCAGCAATATAATCTGTTGGTGCCCAAATGCATGGCCCAAATAGGATGTGAGACTAAATCCCAGTAGGCAACCACCGATGACCTGTGACTAACAGTTAGTGAGTATATGGTAGGTAAATGTACAGAAAGCAATAAACAAGGAAGCACTAAGAAGTAAACAATCCATAGTTTAAGCATTCAAAAAACCACACAACATGTGACAACAAAACAGATAACACAATAGGTAACCCTCTGGGAAGTACCTGCAGTTTATCCCCTCTAGTTCTACATATCAAGTATAAACAACCCTCTCGGAAGCATACATAGTCTAACCCATCTAGTTCAGCTAAAGGATATACTCTCAGTGGAATCACTCACCATCAATCCCCTTATAGTCTTGTATTGTACTAATGGAGCTCTAGGAAAGAACTCAACATCAATTACCCATGTTTCCCACTTCGAGGAACTACAAACACTCTCATAAAGCACTCAACTTCAATTCCCCATGTGGTATAGCATCGTATAATTATGAAGACACTCTGGAGAATCCCTCATTGTCAATTCTTCCTATGGTCTATACACCAGGTTCTAACGAGCATGTGTATGTCAAAAAAATCTAACAGCGCGTAACAACCCATGTAAACCTCAAGAACTAATTGGATATCATTCAATAGCACAAAATCATAATAGAAGAACATGCACACAATCATATAATACTAGGCATGGATAGTAAACAGTATCCTATAAGAAGACAAGACCCAAAGATCAAAATAGGAAAAACATGCATGGTAAATACATCCAAATCTCAAAAATTCACCCTATTCACAATCAATTATCATCCAATCAGGCATAACAGCATAGAAAAGAAACAATGGGGCTAAAACGGTAAACACGCAATACCCCGTTCATGGGTATTGGGTGAAATTTCCCTTATTACTCAAAGACTTCCTACATAAAGGCACAAAACACCTCCCTCGGGGTGAGGAGATCAATATACATGAACCATGAAGCCTAAATCATCATAGAACTCCTTAGATCTACAAAAACGTCTAAATCATTCAACCCATCATAACTTGGAAAAGAATAGTATTCATGAGACGAGGTTCCAGCTGAAGAGAGAACTCAATGATTCCATTATAATGCAATCAATGGAATTCGATTCAGAGGAAAGATGGAGGCTTGGGGGTTCGTCGAAGATCCATGGCGGCTCGGTGCTCTCGGACGAACGTGACATAAATGAAGTTTGCTATTGTGATAAGATGTGACCCCGGTGCATTTAATGAGAAAAAAGAATGTACACGGCATGTAATTTTGATATACACGGTGTGTTCTCTCATTTTCCAAACTCCAAATTAAGAGGCGTCCAAGTCACTCTCACACAACCGTGTGTGTGGCTATTACACTTCTAACACACATCCTACTGTGGCAAGGAAGTACAGGAGGTGTACTCATTAAGTACACGATGTGTACTTAGAAAATTTCTAGAAACTCCTCTTTTCTCAAAAAACACCAGGAAAAGGAAAAACAGACATGAAAAGAAGGTCTGAGTTCTTAAAATTTTTCTCTTTTCCTATTTACCTCTTAATGTGTAATCCACTTCTATGTTCTCATTGATGAATTCATCATTACGATTCATCATTTCTCTAAGGATACCCACATAAATTCATCCATCATAAATTTAAGACCAGATATCCAACAACACTTAATCAACTAACTTGTTTAGAAATCATTAGGTTGTATCTATGATCATGGAATCAAAAACTGGTTGGGAAGAATATTCTTAATTTCGAACAGCTTTAACATGAATAATTATTCCCCTTTTACTCATTCATCATTTCATTTCTAAGAATCAATTTATGGGATGTGTGTGTATATATATATGTGTGGGGGTGGGGGGGATCCTTTTCCTTTGTAATCTATAGTCATTCCATCATTAACGATCTCTTCTTGATGATATTCCATTTATCGGATCTTACCTAGGTGAAACGTTAGTATTCGATAACTGTCATTTATATGGACATACCCCTTATGAAAGCGTTAAAGAAAATGCTATATTCCATGTGATATGAAGTAAAAAATGGATGTACAGGAACAATAAAAACATGATAATTCATTGTATCCCCTCCCATATCATAGTTTCCTAGTCACAAGATGTACAATTACAAGGAAACATCTATACCGCATGACGTTAAAAAATAACAATCAATCCTATCATATGACCTTTAATTGTGAAACTTTAACTAAGTCAGCATTCATTCCCATTATTCAGTACATGTAGGCTACCTAAATAAGGATTAAACATGGTAACCAAGACTGTATTCTTATAGGTACATATTCTCTACAACTTCCTCCTCTCATGATGGACCACAATCCTTCTGTATCCACCCATCCTCAAAGGTCTATATTCTCTAACATTTATTTATCACCAACATACCAAAATCATTGTGAATGATCACAATTTACACCATTTGGTTACCAATAAAATAGATATATAACATACACTCTTCCATGTGTATGTTCTACACTATCCACTTCTAAGATCAGCTTACCTAATAATCCACACCGCATAATGTTAAACTTCAAGGGATAGTATTATCACATAAACGAAAACATTTCCATTCAAAATATATGGGCGTTGATTACAATTAAAAGGGATATTTAGGAATCCTATTTAAGTGTGAATTCACACTTCTTTAAACATACTACCTTCTATGATTCCAAACTATTTTTCCATTCACAATAAAAAATATTTAAACCATAGCATCACTATTAAATAAGAGAATTATACAGAACCTATGGTATAATTATATAGTCATGTCGATAGGGAAACATAGATACATATAGATATTCACATTTATGTAGTATTTTTTATATAATAATATGTTCATGTTAACACATGGTTTCAATTGAATCATGAATCATTTGTAACCACTTCCAATCTAATATTTGTGAAGGATTCACAAACATGTTGTAAATTTATGAGAGAGTCCACTAGTAGGAAATAATTCCTTTCTAAAATATTTTAATAACCACAAAATTTAATCTTATTGACCAATTATCAATAATAATAGTCACTCGTAATGTCCTCTCAACAACCTCTATAAAACCTGAAACCCCATTGTATAATGTGAACTCCATATCCTAAACTATCATAAAATGAATACTTAAATAGAATTTAATTTTTGAGTATATTAAAAAGATTATTTTAAAAAAGTTAAAATTTTATTTTAAGAAAAAAAATATATTATAATTAATCATAAACAAATTATCTTAATTTCAAATTTTGGTTATTTTAAATACATTATTTTTAAATGAATATTGAAAAATATTGTAATTATCAAAACTATAAATTTTAAGGCATTATCATTATATAAGAATGAAATAGAATTTCAAAATACCTTTTAAATTCTATAATATGTGATTAAAAAACTATTTGTTTTTAAAATACTATTCTTAAATTATAAAACATCTGTTTTATATTTAAAGAACATATGAAAATGTTTCTGATAAGGGAAATAGTTTTTTATCTATTCATTCAATTAAATTTAATATTGGTCAAACATGGTTCTAGTATTATTTGGAAACCACATAATATTTAATTTTTTTTAATAATATATATTATTTCTTTAAATAAAAAATATTTGAATATTTTATTATAAACATAAACTTTATTCTTGAAGATAATTTATTCTAAAAATTTGGTTTCACGTGGACTAATTCTAAAATTAATTTCTTTGACACATATAAAGTTTATTATAAAATGTAAATTATATATAAAATTATAAGGACATATTTTTTTAAAATATACAATATTATATTTATAAATCATAAATAATTAACTTTATTTAAGCTAAAGTTCCGTGATAAAAGTAAAATGGTTTTTTCTAAGAATTAATTTTATAAATGTTTTATAAATTTCAAATAAATAAACTAGATGAATATATATTAAATTATCATTGTAATATGATTATTAAAAATATTATAAAAAATATAAACACACATTATATTAATAATTACAAGGAAATTATTATAAAAAATATTAATATATGAGAAGATATTTTTCTATATAAAAAGTTTTTTCTAATATCATGTTTTAGAATTTAAATGGTTAAATTATAACAAATAAAAATAAAATTTAATTACATTGAGTGAAAATTTGGATTCATAAATTTGAAAAAAAAATTATGATGAGTCATCTTATAGTGTTAATAGTAAAAAAATTACCATGGTGACATTTTAATAATGATTTGTAATGGTAAAAATCTGAAAATGAAGTGTCTATAATTTCTAATAATTTGAAGGATGGACAATCATTATATAAATACTATTAAGATATGAAATAAATACCAACATTACACACATAAAAGTTTATCCCAAAACTCACAAGACTCACCTATCCAACCTTACACCAATGTGATTACATTCATACCCATTTGAATGATATAATTTCTATAAAAAAGAATCTATCTTTCAATAAAGAAACAGTTAAGTCCCACCCATTATATAATTATACTCCACACTAAAGAATTTTAACATATATTTATCTTCCAAATCCTCATATAAATACCTCTTAATGGGTTATTAAGGTTTTATAGGGACCCCCCATGTTTTAAGAATATACATAGAATGGTATGGTTTCTCTGTCCTTCACATTCCTGTATAATTGAAATATTTATTTATAATACCATTTCCACATTTTTACATGATTATAATTGCATGGTATTATAACAATTATTATTTTTTTAGAATTAGATACAACTTATAACATTTCATCAAATCCATTTTTTCATATTCTGTCATAGTGCCGACAAAATTATTCTCATTATACCCGTTAAAGTTTCAATTAAAAATCGTTACTATAATGTCAACATATTATTAGGTATATGGAATTTACTAAATTTTATATATTGATAATGAGATCTTGTCACATTAAACCCTTTTCATAAGATATCATTATTCCCAAAAATAATATTTTTTAGAATGTAAACATGAATGTTTTTCCTTGAGATGACATCCTTCTTATGATTATAGCAAGCGGATCAGGTAGTGGAACCAATATACCATGGGAAAATAACTATTAAAATGGTTGGATGCAGCATTTACTCAACCATAACCTTAATGGAGGATAATTTTTCCTCCTACTACATCACTAGAAACACAATCCCAAGGGATATACATTGTAATATTCCCACACTCTTCATAAACCATGATAAATGATTTTTCCTACTGTTGTCTTTCATATCCCACTAATTGAAGCTATTGAATGAAATTAATATCCTCCAAGTATAATACAACAAATTAAAATTACTCTAACACTTACAATTATTTGATAATTTTACATCATATAACATTTATTATACCCCCACAACATATAGGATTATTAAGGTATAATCTCCTAGAAATAGGCAATATTCCACTAAATGACGGTGTATATGATTTTTACTATTTTTCATTATATGTATTATCATGTTTTTATTCAACAAGAGTTTCCTTAGGGAATGGAATTAAATGTATTTTTGAATCTTATGTTCAATGTGTTGGACTTGTTTAGTTGACATGCAACACCCCAAATCAATGCTCCTAGATCTGGTGCTAAAACAACATATATTTTCTGAAAAAAATATTCAGCATTACAGAATAATAAACAATATTACATTCCAAATGATTTTTTAGGTCTATAGATTATTAATTCATTCAATTAAAAAAGATCTAATATATATTTTTATTAGATACTAATCTCCCACCACTCAAACTAATTCATGTAAGTGAGACCAGTTTCTAGATTAACTCCCTCTAATTCTAATCTCCTATGAAAATAATTTCAAAGTATTGAGTTATAAAAAGGATCCATAAAGGGTGTTTGAAATTGAGATATTAATTTATTTCAAATTTCCGGAAATATTTTTTAAAACATTTTAATTAAATTCAGAAACATTGATTTTAATGATACATTTTCAGAGACATAAAATTTTCGTTTCCCTTTAAAATTGATTTGAGGTTTTAAGAAAATATTTACCTATATAAATATTTTAAAATGATTTTTAATGAAAAAATATTATTTAAAAACCATTACAATTTTTGAAACCATGGAATCCATTTTTTAGGAAATTGAGTCTAAATTTTATTAAAATAATCAAAAAATATTCGTAGTTATTTTAGGTAAACATTTGTCATTAATTAAAAATAAAATAGAAAGGAAACAAAAAACATTGCATAATTTTTTTTGTCCTACCAATAACCTAGTGAAAAAAGGCCCATTCGGATTGGGTTCACTCTCTATCCCTTTTCATGTTTAAAAATTACTTCTGCCAAAAAAAATTTAAAACATTTTTACCTATATAGTTTTTGGTCATTTTATTTTTCCATCAAAATATTATTATTATTGAATCATTATACATCTAAATATAATGATAAAACACACCCAAACAACGTTATATATATATATAATCATTAAAAAATGAAACTAAAATAATTTTGTGACATGATTAATTCTTTTCAAAACATATATCGAAGGTCGATAAAACAAATTAATGCATGGACCTACAATTAGCTAAACACTGATGGAATCCATGAATGAAATGGTTACTGAGGATAAAATATTTCCATTGGTAAGCATACATTTAAAAAATAATTAGGATTAGTATTTTTTAAAATAAAATTTTTATGAATGAAATGATAATTCTGAAATTATTTATGATTTTTTAATTAGTTAGGATAAAGAAGGTTTTAAATAGAATAAAAATATACAGAATATTAAAACATAGATATATTACAAATATAATTATAAATTTATTTTCTTAATATTCATTAAAATGAGAATATTTTTAAAACAAAATACTCTTAAAAAAGTGTTTCTTTTTTAAAATAATAGTTTTCAAAATACTTTTCACATAAAATAATAATTATTAATGTTTAACAACCCTATAAAGAGTGTGTTGGGGAAAAATCTCTCAAGGTAACATTGTGGAATTTTTGGGTTGATTGTGTTTGTTGAAAATGTATGTTTCCATGGGGAATTGTCAAGTTCCAGAGAGGTTTTTGACAATCCATGTTGATAAAGAATGATGACAAGGGAATGAGCGATCTAGAGGTGGTACAAAAGAGTAATACAAGGTGGCGCCGTTTCCCAGTGTTATCCAAATTATTGGGGTTTAAAATTTGGAGTTTGGAGAGCATCTCGAAAAGTGTATATCATTGATGATCATATTTAAATACGGAAAATGTATGAGTTTCGAGAATAGAGGATTCATGGTTTGGATTTTGCAAAGACAACAAGAATGTTGACGGTGTTCTTCGCGATTAAATCAAGCTTCGCGAACGGCATAGGTTGAAGTGCATCACGGTGATAGAGGGCGTTGTAAGGGAGATTCATGGCACAGGTGTGAACCGAATGATAGGATGCTCCTCAATTAGAACAAGCTCTGTGATCGGAAAATTTCTGTGGTGCTTCGCGATTTTGAGAGAATTCTGACGGAAATTTTGGAGCATCACGATTGGCGATAACATGGCACTGACTTCGTGCGGAAGGGTCTAGGGTCGGTGGAATTGCCTATAAATACATGTCAACCCCCTCAAGTGAAGCAGAGAGCATTTTAGGAGAAAACTTTTTTCTCTTAGTTTGCGAAGGTGGTTCATAGAGGCAGTGTTCTTCACGAAAGATAGATGCTTCACGGCAGCTAATATAGCTCCGCGAAAGGAATTTCTCTTCAAGAGGATGCGTTCTTTAAGGAGTGTGCTTCACGAAGAGGCGGGAGCTCCATGACGACCTAAGCAATGCAAAGGCTTGAGCTTCGCGAGAGTGCTTCTCGAGAGTGCTTCGCGAAAAGGCAGGAGCTTCATGAAAGCTTGTTTGAGCTTTGCGAAATTGGGAGCCTCACAGAGTAGGGTGCATTCCGAAGGTATTTTCCAAATGAATTGCTCAGTGTTTTTGGGGAAAAGGGGTATTCATCAGTGGATGATCTTTGAACTTCAACAGAACATTCATAAACAGTTGTGGTTGTGTTCTTTCATGAAAATGCAGAGACCTACAAGTCTAAAAACTGTGAGTGGATCTTCTGAAGAAGTAGTGAGCTCACTTCAGTTGAGAGAGCAGTGAGTTCTCAAGTTGTGAGTGGTTTTAAACAAGGAGGGACAGTGATTCCGCTTCGAACTTGTAAAGAGTAGTGCGCTTATAGTGGAATTGGTACATCAGCACACTGCCGGTGTATGCTCCTTGGACGTTGCCCAGTGAGGGTAAACCAAGTAAAAATCGCTATGTCCTATGAATGCTTTATGTTTTGTTCATAATCTACATCTGGAAGAAGAGAGAAGAGGGTTTTTTCTAATAGTAAAACTAGATCAAAAGGGGAAGTCACATTAATCTGTCATACCCAGATTCACCCCCCGTCTCAGGGTATATAGCCTAGTCGAACTAAAAATTGGTATCAAAGGGAAATGTAAATATCAGTGTTTCTCTCTCAAATAGAGGTAAGTAATCATAAAGGGATTCCAATCATCAACTAGAACAATTTCCATATATGGAAGAATCAGATTCAACACTACTTCTGATCATTATTAATGGATGTATTTACAGCAGTAATTCATAGTATCACCACTGATATTAATAGTGGTGCTTTATCAGAAGTTGAGTGATGAGAATTGTATGCTGATGCAAAGGGAATAAATTCTCTAGGGGGGACCTATCCAATTCTATATATACAAAGGTGATGTCATGAAAAACATCACATGCTTTCTGGGAAAAGCAGTTGAACATATATGAAGGTGATACAAAGGTCAGAGAAGTGAAGTTTCAAGTGTTGTGGAACAAGTATGACGAACTGAGGATGAACCCGAATGAATCTGTTGGGTCATTTTTTGACAGGGTAAATGTTGTTGTAGAGGACATGCGAGGCCTTGGAGATGTTATTGAAGACATAAAGATTGTGATGCATATCTTGAGGAAACTTACACCATCGTTCAATCAGAAAGTTTTTGTTTTGGAAGATAATGTTCTGAAAGAGCTGACATTGGATACCCTATATATCACCCTTGTTGCATATGAAATGAGAAATGATGATAACGATGTTCTGGAAAATGGTAAATACAAAGAGGTGTCATTTGAGGCCATTATGAAGCTCACAATTGAAGAATATCAGGAAGAAGAAGAGACGGATGCGGTGATGTCATTTCTCTCCTCAAACCATCAAAGAGGAAAAGGAATGTTTAATGGGAAGCTTCCACTTGCTTGTTTTCGATGTGGAAAGGTTGGACATCGTATGGAAAGGTGCCCCAAAAAATTCCAAGTGGATGATGACGTCGATGAAATCAAAATTCCCAAGAGGATGCCTCTATCCTATGGGAAAGGAAAGACACAATTCAATAGAAATTTATTTAATAAAAAACCTTCTTTCAAAAGAATATGACAGTTCCGATGAGTCTGATGTTGAAGAGGTTGAAGAGATAGTGAACTGCACATACCAAGGATAAAATTCTATGGTGTCAGTTGTCGGTAGTTCTCATTATAAGAATGAAACTGAAGCTGATGTATAATAAAAATTAGTTGAGGGACTAGTTGATATTCATGTAGAGTTATAGGATTCTCTTGAAGAGATAGATGTTTGGAGAGAGAGAGGGAAAAGAAAACAAAGTTGTTCGTGACACCAAACTCTATATGCAGTCACAGGAAGAAGAGAAGTCTGAGATGATAGAAGAAATCAAGAAACTCAAGTCATCAACACCAAAGGACATAGAATCAGTTAGTGAGTATAAAATGAAAATTGAAGAACCAAAAAGGGAGATTGATAGCTTGAATAACAGAAGGAAAGATCTAATCAATCATATTGAAGAACTTGGAGGAGAAGTTGTTGGTTTGCCGAAAAATGTTTAAAGATCATGAAAAACTATTGACTCCTACTAGGTCACCAGGAATGGAAATCACTCAGAAAACCGAGAAGCTGAAAGGAGAGAATAGTGATTCTTCAGAAAAGAACAATCAACTTCGTTCAGGTGTTATGACTAATGGGGGGCTTGATCGAAAACATAAAGCTGTAAAATTTGAGGTTCGACCGCAAACACCCACTCCGAGACTGAAGGTGGATTTGAGCACATGGCAGAATCATAATATTCATAGATCCCAAAGGGAAACTAGTAGTGCAAAAGTAACATGAAGAAATTAAACTTATATCAGGTATTATTGTTCTGAAAAAATGGGACATTCACATTATGTGTGATCAATAACCAAGATACATTGAAGGGAACAAGAACAAAGGTGGTCTCCAAAAAAATAAAGGTTCCCAACAACATATTTATAAGGGAACTATTTTTGGTGCGAAGGATTTGGGCACATGGCTGGGTACTGCACTTCGACCATACAAAGGGATGTGCCAAATCAGAACCAAAATATTTGCAAGCAGCAGATCAATGAATCAAAATGTGAGTTGAAAACACAAAATAAGTTTGCACCTTTGCAAGATGAAGTTGGTCCATCATTCTCTAAGACAAATAAGAAGTCTCAATCCATCTCATGTATGAAAGAAAAAGCATGGACCATGAAGAAAAAGGATGAGAAAGTAGTGGTGGAAGAAATTTCCCTTAAAGCATCAGATCGCTCTGGTGTGTGGATCCTTGACAACGGCTGCACATCTCACATGACAGGTAATAAGGATCTCTTTACAGGAATAAAATATGACAAATAATGAGTTGTCAAGACATGAAATGAAAATGGCCTAAAGATAATTGGATTATGAAATTCCAAGTTTGGGGGAAAAGAGATGAGTCATGCTGATGTCATTGCATTAGAAGGCCTCAGACACAATTTTCTTAACCTTAGTCAACTATGTGATTCAGGACATTCTATAAGGATTACTAAGAAGGTGTGTATCGTCAAAGGAAGAGATGAGGCGGTGGTTCTACAGGGAAAGTGAACAAATGGAAATCTCTACCTGGTAAGTGGAGAAGAAGATATGTGCTTTCTATCCAGAGGGGAAGAAACAAAGATGTGGCATTAATGACAAGGTCATATTTTCCAACCATCCCTAGAATATCTAGTAATGTTTGATGTAGTAAGGGACCTCCCTAAGCTATCACGTGATCTTACTCACACATGTGGTGCATGCCAACAAGGGAAGCTCCTCAGAAAGACATATAAGGAAAAGGAAAATAAGTCATAAAGAGTACTCGTATTGGTGCATGATGATGTTTGTGGTCCAATCAAACCAAGAATAATTGACGAAAAGATGTACTATGTTCTTTTCATTGATTACTATAGGAGAATGGTATGGGTATTTGTTATTTCTCATAAGTCAGATGTGTTTAGCTGCATAAAACAGTGTCGAAGGGAGTGCTAAAGGATGATTGGACAGAAAATGCTAAAGTTCTGTACTGATAATGGTACAGAATTCACAAACAGTCAGGTAAAAGAATATCTCGAGAAACATGGGATAAGGCATCAAGATTATTTATTACGAACACCCCAACATAATAGATGTGTTTAAAGGAGAAATTGGATCATCAACAACATGTCCAGAACAATACTCATTGAAAAAGACCTACTAGAGAAATTTTTGAAGGAAGCAGTTTTGACATCGGTCTACATTTCTAACAGGGCTCAATTGTGTCCTAAGGAAGGAAAGAATCTGTATGAAATTTTGTATGGAAAGAAGCCAATAGGGAAATAAATTCGAATATTTGGAATTAAGTGTTTTATCCTTAATAAAGAAAAACATGGGAAATATGAATCACGAGGAGATGAGGGGATATTCCTTGGATACTCAGGAAAAATCAAGGCATATAAATGCTTTAACAAAAAGCTGGGAAACGTAGTTGAGTGAAATGATGACACTGTAGTGGAAAATGAGGAGGACATTCAATAGCATAGTGAACAATTTCATGATGAGAGTGATGAGGAAGAAAGCAACGCATGTGAAGAAGATGTGGGTGATGTTGATTCAAAAGAAGTATTGATGATGAGAATAAGGTAATAAAGTCCATATCTGCATAAAAGCCTAGGAGTCACGCTGAAATTGATAGGTAGAATATCATTGGTGATCAGGCAGCCCCAATTTAGAAATGAAGAATGAAATCACTACAACAGACATCTCTACTATCACAGGTTGAGATGATGTGTTACGCTGATGCAGCTGGAGATGAAAATTGGCTTCAGGCAATGAATGAAGAGCTTGATCAAATTGTGAAAAATCAGACGTGGGAGATTGTTTCGAGGCAGGAAAATAAGAATTTCCTTGGGAGTTAATGGGTCTATCGCAATAAGATGAATGAATATTGAACATTAATTTGGAAGAAAGAACTACTAGTGTGCAAGTGGTACTCCCATATCGAGGGAATAAATGTTGATGAGACATTTTCACTAGTTGCAAGGCTAGAGACAATCAGACTATTCCTAGCCATTGCAGTACAACAGATGTTCAATGTGTTCCAGATAGACGTCAACTCTACTTTTTTGAATGGGGTTTTGGAGGAAGAGGTGTATATATAGGAGACATATGGTTTTCTGAATCATGAGGATGTGAACAAGGTTTACTGACTGAATAAGGCGTTTTATGGTCTGAAACAAGCAGCAAGAGCATGGTACTCAAGGCTTGACCAGTACTTGATGACGTTTGGTTTCTAGCATGGGGGAGTTAATTACAATCTCTATTTCAACAACAATAGTAATCAAAGGATGATGGTCTTGGTTTAGGTCGACGAAATAATATTTGGAAGATCATATGAAGCTCAGTGAAGACAGTTTTTCGAATTCATGAAAAGTGAGTTTGAAATGTCAATAATTGGAGAGATAAATTTTTTCATGGTCTACAGGTTACACAAGGAAGGAATGGAACATTCATTTCATATTCCAAATATGCCATCAGATATCTAAGAAGGTTTGCAATGGATAATTCAAAGGAGATGAAGACTCTGGTTGCTACCTGGAAGAAATTATCAAGAGACGAGGATGGAATGACAGTTAATATCACATAATATGGACAAATTATTGGATGTTTTCTGTACTTGACCGCAACAAGGCCTGATATTGTTTTCGCCACATGTCGAGCAGCAAGATATCAGATTTATCCCAATGAAAGACACATTCTTTCAGTGAAAATAATTATTTGGTATATCAAAGGCACCACGTATTTCTGTCGAATGTATAATGACAAATCTCAATGAGTTTTATTGGGTTACACATATGCAGATTGGGCCGGATCAACAGATGACAGAAAATAAACATTTGGAGGTGCATTATATCTTTGTGGATTGCGTATTTCTTGGCTAAGCAAGAAGCAATATTACATTTCATTGAGCACCTTATATGCTGAGTATATTGAGTCCACTCAAGCGTACACACAGTTATTATGGATGAAGCAGCAACTTGATGATATGGGAGTAGAAATGAAGTCTCTAATAGGAATCTAATGTAATAACTCAAGAGCAATAAATCTCATAAAAAATCTCATCCATCACTCAAGGATAATGAAAATTGAGATAAAGTATCATTTTATCTTGGATAAGGTTGAGCAGTTGATCTTGAAGATGGATTATGTGTCTACAGAACTACAGGTTGCAGAAATCCTGACAAAGGCATTACCCAGGGATGCTTTTGAGAGGCATCAACTGGCTCTAGGAGTCTAGTCGACTCCCCTCACTTGAAAAAGATTGGATGGGGGACCCTCCCCCATCTCCCTAAGGTATGCTGTGTTCTTACCTAATGTACTGATCTGTTTTCTCTAATCTATTATAGACTTCAAAGGAGTGAACATTGGGTTTGTTGAAAAAGGGGGAGAAAATAGGTATTGTTAAAGGGGGAGACACTGTGGGTATTTGAGAAATCATGGATGATATGGGGAGAAGATGATTGGTGGAGCAACGAGATATGGGGAGAGCATTGAGAGAGGGGAGAGTTTTATATCTGACGATACTTGAAGTGATAGATCAAAGCATAGATATCACGACAACGGAGGATCATGATAAAAGAAGAACAATGATGTTGGAAAGGTGTGAGAAGGTTTCCAGCTATCCAAAATTGGTATTTGTGTTGTTCAACAATTGGTATCAATTTAGAAATTTGTATCAGTTTGGAATCAAGAATTAGGATCTTACATGAAGTGATTCATTGATGATCTTTTCATATGACTCTGGTTTCTCATGACGAGCATTGCTCATGTGGGGTTAGTGTACGTGTTATGTGAATCCTTGAACTCTATCAGAATCAAAAGAGGCGAATGGTGGTAGCGATTGGAAAGACCATCAGAGAGTTATCAACGTGCGTAAAATCATTCTGAGAAGAGTTATGAAGACTTGTCAACAAACCCAAAGTGAGTGATTATTGGGAAAAAATCTCTCAAGGTAACATCACTTCATTTTTGGGCTGATTGTTTTTGTTGACAAAGAAGGTTTCCATGGGGAATTTTCATGTTATAGATAAGTTGTTGACAATCCATGTTGACAAAGAACGATGACAAGGGAATGGACGACATGAAGGCGGTACAAAAGAGCAGTACAAGGTGGAGTCATTTCCCAGTGTTTTCCAAATTTTTGGGGTTCAAAATTTGGAGTTTGGTGAGCATCACAAAAAGTGGATATCCTTGAAGATCATATTTAAATATTGAAATGTCATGATTTTCACAAAGAGAGGCATCATAGATTTTATTTCGTGAAGTCATGAAGAATGTTGATGGTGTTATTCGCGATTAAGTCAAGCTTCGCGAACGAAAGAGGTTGAAGCGCATCGTAGCGATGGAGGGATTTATGAGGGAGCTTCGCGGGGAATGCGTGAATGGAATGATGGGAAGGTCCACGATTACAAAAATATCCGCGATCGGAAAATTTCCTTGGTGCTTTGAGATTTTGAGAGAATTCCAGCGGAAATTTCGGAGCTTTGCGATTTGCGATGATGTGGCACTGACTTCGTGTGGAAGGGTTGAGGGTCGGTGGAATTGCCTATAAATATATTTTGACCCCCTCAACAGAAGCAGAGAGAGTTTTCGGAGAAAAAATTTTCCTCTCGGTTTGCGAAGGTGGTTCGAGAAGGCAGTGTTCTTCGCGAAAGAGAGGTGATTCATAGAGGCTAATCCATCACCACAAAAGGAAGTGCGCATCGCGAGGCCCCTTGCTCTATGTAGTGTGACTCAAGAAGAGGTTGGAGCTCTGTGATGACCTATGAATTAAGAAGGATAGATCTTCATGAGAGTGCTTCACGAAAAGGTAGGAGCTTCATGAAGGCTTGTTTGAGTTTTGAGAAATTGGGAGCCTCATGAAGTAGGGTGCTTTGCGAAGGTATTTTCCAAAATAATTGCTCAGTGTTCGAGGGAAAAGGGGTATTCATTAGTGGATGTACATTGAACTTCAATAGAGAATCTATCAATAGTTGAGGATGTATTCTTTAATGAAATTGAACATACCTACATGTCTATAAACTGTGAGTGGATCTTCTGATGAAGCAGCGAGCTCACTTCAGTTGAGAGAGCAGTGAGTTCTCAAGATGTGAGTGGTTGTAAACCATGAGGGAAAGTTAGTTTGCTTCGTACTTTTAAATAGAAGTGCTCTTATAGTGGAATTGGTACATTGGTACACTGCCCGTGTATGCTCCTTGAACGTAGCCCAGTGAAGGTGAACTAAGTAAAAATCATTGTTTCGTGTGCATGATTTAAGGATTGTTCATACTCTGCATCGGGAAAGAGGGAGAAGAGGGTTTTATGTAACAGTAGTCAAATATCAAAGGGGGCAATAACATTAAGCTGTCATACCCTGATTCACCCCCTCTCAGTGTATCTATCTTAGTGTACCTAACAATTGGTATCAAAGGAAAAGGTTAATATCAGTGTTTCTCTCTAAAATGGAGGTCAATAATCATAATGGGATTCTGATATTCGACGAGAACAATTTCCATCTATGGATGAATCAGATGCAACACTAGGTCTGATAATTATGAATGGATGTGTTTACAGCAGCAATGCACGGTATCACAACTGATATTAATAGTGGTGCTTTATCAGAAGCTGAACGAAGAGAATTGGATGCTGATGAAAAGGGAATCAATGCTCTAGGGGGATCCCTATCCAATTCTATATATACAATGTTGATTTCATGAATAAAATCTCATGCTATGTGGGAAAAGTTGTTCAACATATATGAAGGTGATACAATGGTCAGAGAAGCGATGTTGCAAGTGTTGTGGAACAAGTATGAATATTTGAGGATGAACCTGAATGAATCTTTTGATGCATTCATTGACAGGGTAAATGTTGTTATATAGGACATGAGAGGTCTTGGAGAAATTATTGAAGACATAAATATTGTGAAGAATATCTTGAGGAAACGTCACCTCTGTTCAATCTGAAAGTTTTAGTTTTGGAAGATAAATACTCGAAAGAGATGACACTGGATAACCTGTACTTCACCCTTATTGCATATGAAATGAGAAATTATGATAACGATGTTGTGGAAAAGGGTAAATCCAAAGAGGTGGCATTTAAGGCCATGAAGAATCTCTCTATTGAAGAATCTCAGGAAGAAGAAGATACATATGATGTGATGTCATTTCTCTTCTGAAACATTCAAATAGGAAAATGAAAGTTTAAATGGAAGCTTCCACTTGCTTGTTTTCGATGTGGAAAGGTTGGACATCTTGCGGCAAGGTGCCCCAAAAAATTTCAAGAGCATGATGACATCGATGAAATCATAATTCCCAAGAAGAAGCCTACAACATACAGGAAATGAAAGAATGAATTCAAGAGAAATTTCATTAATAAAAAGAATCTTCATTAAAAAGAATATGACAGTTCAGATGAGTCTGAGGTTGAAGAGGTTGAAGAGATAAGGAACGGTAGAGATCGAGGAGAAAATTCTATGGTGGTAGTTTTCAGTAGTTTTGGAATAAGAATGTAACCGAAGTTGATGTAGAAGAAGTTGAGGGAAGAGTTGATATTCAAGTATATTTAGAGGCTACTCATGAAGAGATAGATGTTTGGAGAGCCAACAAATTGAAAAAAAAACAAAGTAGTTCATGATGCCAAACTCTATATGCAGCAACAAGAATAAGAGAAGTCTGAGTTGATAGAAGACATTGAGAAACTCAAGTCATCAACACAAACGGACTTAGAAATAGTTAGTGAGTATAAAATAAAAATTGAAGAACAGAAAAGGGATATCTATATCTTTAATAACAAAAGGAAAGATAAAATCAAGCATATTGAATAACACGAATGAAAAGTTGACGGTTTGTAGAAAAAGTATAAAGATCAAGGAAAAATCATGACTCGTACTGGATCACTAAGAAAGAAGATCACTCAGAAATATGAGAAGATGAAAGTGGAGAATATTTGTTCAGAAAAAAAAAGAAGAATCAACTTTTTTCAGATGTTAAGACTGATGGGGGGCTTGATCGAAAACAGAATGCTGTAAAATTTGAGGTCAGACTGCAATCACCCACTTCGAGACAGAAAGAGGATTTGAGCACAGGGAAAAATCAAAATATTCATAGATATCTAAGGTAAAATAGAATTGTAGAAGTAAGAAGATGAAATGAACCTTATAGCAGTTGTTATTGTTGTCTAAAAATGGTACATTCACAGTATGTGTGTTCCATATACAAGAGATATTGAAGGGTACAAGAACAAAGGTGGCAGCAAAATAGAGAACAGTTGTATAAAACATATTTCTTAGGGAACTATTTTTGGTTCGGAGGATACGGGCACATGGCTATGTATTGCACTTCGACCATACAGAGGGATGTGCCAATGAAAAACCAAAATGTTCACAAACAGCAGATCAATGAATCAACATGTGAGTTGAAAACACAAAATAGGTTTTCACCTTTACAAGATGATGCTAGTCCATCATACTATGGGAAAGATCAGAAGCCTCAATCCATCTCATGTATGATGTCAAAAGCATGGACCAAGAAGAAAAAGGATTAGAAGGCAGTGGTGGTAGAAATTTCCCTTAAAGCATCAGATCGCTCTGGTGTGTGGATCATTGACAATGACTATACATCTCACATGACAGGTAATAAGGATCTCATTATAGGCATAAAATATGAAAAAGAAGGAGTTTTCATTTTTGGAAATGATGAAGTCCTGAAGATAATTGGATCAAAAAAGGCCATGTTTGGGGGATTAGAGATGAGATGTGCGGATTTCATAGTAGTAGAAGGCCTAAGTAAGAATTTTCTTAGCATTAGTCAACTACATGACTCAGGAAATTATATAAGGTTTACTAATAAGGTTTTTATCGTCAAAGGAAGAGATGGGGCAGTGGTTATAAAGGGAAAGAGAACTATGGGAAATATCAACCTGGTAAGTGGAGAAGAAGAGATGTGATTTCTATCCATATAGGAAGAAAACAAGTTGTGGAATAAACAACTATGTCATATATGCCAACCATACCTGGAAGATCTGGTAATGTGTGATGTAGCAAGAGATCTCCCTAAGCTATCATGTGATCGTACACACACATGTAATGCATGTTAACAAGGGAATCTCATTAGAAAGACTTATAACGCAAATGAAAAGAAGTCAATAAGAGTGCTCGAACTAGTGCATGCTAATGTTTGTGGTCCTATCACACCAAGAGCAATTGGCGGAAAGAGGTACTATGTTCTTTTCATTGAATACTATAGTAGAATTTCATGGGTATTTGTTCTTTCCCATAATTCATATGTGTTGAGCAGCTTAAAATATTACAGAAGGGAGTGTGAAAGGATGCATGGACACAAAATTCTGGCGTTCCATACTGATAATGGTATGGAATTCACAAATAGTGAGGTGAAATACTATCTCAAGAAATATGGGATAAGTCATCAAGTTTATTCAGTATGAACTACCTAATTGAATGGTGTGGTTGAAAGGAGAAATTGTATCATCAAAAACATGTCTAGAACAATGCTCCTTGAAAAATACCTACCAGAGAAATTTTGGAAGGAAGAAGTTTTGACATCGGTCTTCATTTCTAACAGGGCTCTGTTGTGTCCGAAGGATGGAAAGACTCCATACAAAAAGTGGTATAGAAAGAAGCCAACTGTGAAATACATTCTAATATTTGGAAGTAATTGTTTTATCCTCAATAAAGAAAAACAAAGGAAATATGAATCACGAGGAGATGAGGGGATATTCATTGGATACTTAGGAAAAAGCAAGGCATATAAATGCTTTAACCAAAGGCTGGGAAAATTAGTTGAGTGCAATGATGTCATTGTAGTGGAAAATGAGGAGATCATTCCACAGCGCAGTGAACAATTCCTTGATGAGAGTGAATAGGAATAAGGCAACTAAGGGGAAGCAGATGTGGATGATATTGATTTAGAAGAAGATTTTGGTGATGAGTATGAGGTAGTAAAGTCTGTATCTGCACAAAAGCCAAAGGAGTCGAGATGAAATTGATAGGAAGAATATCATTAGTGCTCAGTCATCCCTAGTTCATACAATAATAATTAGGTCACTAAAGCAGACATCTCTACTATCACTGGTTGAGCCGATGTGCTTCTCTGATGCGACTGAAGTTGAAAATTGGCTTCAGGCAATGAATTAAGAGCTTAATCAAATTGAGAAAAATCAGACGTGGGAGATTGTTTTGAGGCTGAAAAATAATAATGTCATCGGGTATAAATGGGTCTATCACAACAAGATGAATGAATATGGAATAGTTATTTGGAACAAAGGACAACTACTGTGCAAGGGGTACTCCCAGATCGAGGGTATCGATGTTGATGAGACATTAGCACCGGTTACAAGGCTCGAGACAATCAGATTAGTCCTTTCCATCTCAGTGGAAGAGAAGTTCAACTTGTTTTAGATGGACAACAAATATGCTTTTTTGAATGGGGTTCTATAAGAATAGGTGAATATTGAGCATCCAGATGGTTTTCTCATTCATGAGAATGAGAACAAGGTTTGCAGACTGAATAAGGAATTGTATGGGCTGAAACAAGCACCAAGAGCATTGTACTCAAGGCTTTAATAGTACTTGAAGAAGCATGGTTTCTAGAGTGATGCAGTTTATTACAATCTCTATTTCAACAAAAACAGTAATCAAAAGATGATGGTCTTGGATTATGTCGATGACATAATATTTGGCGGATCAGATGAAGCTCTGTGCTCACAGTTTTTCAAATTCATGAAAAGTGAGTTTGAAATGTCAATGATTGGATATCTAACAATTTCCTTGTTCTACAGGAGACACATGGAAGGAATGGAACATTAATTTCATAGTCCAAATACTCCAAAGAGGTTCTATGAAGGTTTGGAATGGAGAATTAAAAGGAGATGAAGACTGCAGTTTCTACCTGGATAAAATTATAAAAATATGAGGATAGAACGATAGTTAATATCACATAATATAAGCAATTTATTGGATGTTTTTTGTACTTGACTATAACAAGGGATGATATTGTTTTCACCACGTGCCGAGCAGTGATATATCAAAGTAATCCCAAAGATATCCACATGATTGCAGCGAAAATAATATTTTGGTATATAAAAGGCACCATGGATTTCGTTATGATGTATAATGAAAAATATCAACAGTGTTATTGTGTTACATAGATGCAGATTGGGCCAGATCAGCAGATGACAGAAAATCAATGTCAGGAGGTGCATTCTATATATTTGGATTGTCTATTTCTTGGCTAAAAAATAACAAGATTTAATTTCATTGAGAATGACAAAAGATGAGTATATTGAGGCCACTCAAGCATGCACACAGTTATGTTGGATGAAGCAGCAGCTTGAAGATATGGGAGTTGAAGTGAAGTCTCTAATCAGAATCCAGTCTGATAACTCAAGTGCAATAAATCTCAGCACAAATCTCGTCCATAACTCAAGGACAAAGTGCATTGAGATAAATTATCATTTTATCATGGAAAAGGTTGAGAAGGGTAACATGATGTTGAATTATGTGCCGACATAACTACAGGTTGCAGACATCCTGACAATGTCATTACCCGAGAAAGCTTTTGAGAGGCATCGACTGGCTCTGGGAGTCCAGTCGACTCCACTCACTTGAAAAAGATTTGATGTGGGACCCACTCCCCTCTCCCCATGGTATGATGTGTTTTTACCTAATGTACTGATATGTGTTCTCTACTCTATTACAGACTGCAAAGGATTGACCTTTGTGTTTTTTGACAAAGGGGGAGAAAAAGTGATTGTTCAAGGGGGATATAGTGTGTCTATTTGAATAATCATGGATGATATGGGGTGAAGCTGAGAGGTGGAGCAGCATGATATGGGGAGAGCTTTCAGATAGGGGGAGAGTTTTATATTTGACGATGTTTGAAGTGATTGATCAGAGCACAGATATCACGACAACTGAGGAACATGATAAAAGCCGAACAGTGATGTTGGAATGTAGTGAGAAGGTGTCTAGAAATCCCAAATTGGTATTTGTGTGGTTCAACAATTGGTATCAATTTAGCAATTGTTATCAGTTTTGAATCAACAATTGGGGTCTGATATGAAGTGATTCATTGATGATCTTTTCATACAACTCTTGATTCTCATGCTGAGCATTGCTCATTTGGGATTAGAGTATGTGTTAAGTGAATCCTTGAATGATATCAGAATCAGAAGACGTGAATGGTGGTAGTGGTTGGAAGGATCTTCAAAGAGGGATCAACATGCAGAAAATCATTCTGAGTAGAGTTATGAAGACTTGTCAACAAACACAAATGGAGAGATTGTTGGGAAAAAATCCCTCAAGGTAACATTGTAGCATTTTTGGGTTGATTTTCTTTGTTGACCAAGCAAGTTTCCATGGGGAATTTTCGTGTTCCATAGAAGTTGTTGAAAATCCTTATTGATAAAGAACAATGACAAGGGAATGGATGATCTTGAGGTGGTACAAAAGAGCATTACAAGGTGGTTCAGTTTCCTAGTGTTTTCCAAATTTTTAGGGTTTAAAATTTGGATTTTGATGAGCATTGCAAAAAGTGGATATCCTTGAAGATCAAATTTAAATATGGAAAATTCATGAGTTTCACGAAGAGAGGCTTCATGGATTGGATTTCTCGAAGACATGAAGAATGCTGACAGTGTTCTTCGCGATTACGTCAAGCTTTGCGAACGACATAGGTTTAAACACATCGTAGCGATGGAGAGATTTGTGAGGGAGCATCGCGGGGTAGGAGTGAAGGGAATGAAGGGATTCTCCAAGATTATAATGAGCTCCACGATCGGAAAATTTCTGTGGTGCTTTTTGATTTTGAGACAATTCTGGAGGAAAATTCAGAGATTTGCAATTTGTGATGACGTGGCACTAACATCGTGTGGAAGGGTCGAGGGTCGGTAGAATTGGATATAAATATAGGTCGACCCACTCAAGAAAAGAAGAGGGATTTTCGGAGAAAAATATTTTCTCTCGGTTCATGATGGTGGTTCGCGAAGGTAGTGGTCTTCGAGAAAGAGAGGTGATTCGCAGCAGCTAATCTAGCTCCACAAAAGGATGTGTGGTTCGTGAGTCTGCGTGCTCTAAGGTGTGTGCTTCGTGAAGAGGAAGGAGCTCCATGATGGCTTAAGAATTTATATGGATTGAGCTTCGCGAGAGTGATCCATGAAAAGGAAGGAGCATTACGAAGTCTTGTTCGAGCTTTGTGAAATCAGGATCCTCGTGAAGTATAGTGCTTTGCGAAGGTATTTTCCAATGTAATTACTCGGTGTTCCGGGGGAAAGGGTTATTCATCATTGGATGAACATTGAACTTCAATAGAGCATCTATCAATAGTTCATCATGTATTCTTTCATGAAAATGAAAAGACCTATAGGTCTCTAATCTGTGAGTGGATCTTCTGAAGAAGCAGTGAGCTCACATCAATTGACAGAGCAGTGAGTTCTCAAGTTGTGAGTGGTTGAAAACTAGGAGGGACAGTTAGTCCTCTTCAAACATGTAAACAACAGTGTGCTTATAGTATAATTGGTACATCGACAAACTTCCATTTTATGCTCCTTGGACGTATCCCAGTGAGGGTGAACCAAGTAAAAATTGTTGTGTCATGTGCATGCTTTAAGGTTTGTTCATACTCTGCATCAAGAAGGAGAGAAAATAGGGTTTTTTCTAACAGAAGAACAAGATCAAAAGGGTAGTAACATTAAGTTTTCATACCCTGATTCACCCCCCTCTTAGGGTATCTAGCCTAGTGTATATAATATAGTGTTTTAGAAGAAATATATTTTATAATACAATTTGACTAATTATGAGAATTTTAAAACTAGCATTGATTTCAAAAATATATTTAAAAATTGATCCCCTTACAATGAGGGTTTGTAAATTTTAAAAATATAAAATTTTAAAAAATATTGTTCTCGCATAACTTGGGATATTTGACGATGCCTACAAATTTCCCTCGAATAAATTCTTCCTATAGATAATTTCAAAATTAAATCTTTTATTTATCATATCTCTCACTATATAATTAAAAAACTAAAAAAACTACACACATATTTTATGTTAATTGAAACCATAGGGGAATGTGCATTTTTTAATGTATACATAATAATGTTTTCCTATATTAATATATAATATCTTTTAGAGGATGTTTAGAAGAATACATATTGAAACATTTTCCACAATAAATATTTTTTCTTTTTATATTTTACGTCCACTAATAGCTATATAATATTTTAATTTGTGGAAATTAATTTCTTTTTCGTAATGGATATATATATATTTATTTATTTAAATCTAAAATTTCTATATATAACCAAGAAGAGTGGTATTAAAAGAATGCAATGAGGATTTTTTGAGGATATTTAGCATTTATCTCATGCATCCAACAATACATGAAATACCTCAATACCGTAAAGATATATTTTATTAACATATGTATTTGTTTAATATATATATATATATAATATCACATATCTAAATTGAAAATTATTTTCCCCTAGTTGGATTTTGTTTTGGATACTTCTTCCTCAAACGAACATGTCGTACTACTAGATTTAGTTACCATTTATTTTAATCTATAGTCAATCTCATTGGTTCAACATTACTCATATTGGAAAACCCATTCCCAACACTAGCATGATTACTAATACTGTATAGCATGTGTGAAGAAGAAGATAGTGGGGGAAAGAGGTCCATGCTGATAGACTAATTGCTCGAAAAATGCTAGGAACCACAATTTTAGAATGGTGTATGTGATTTTGGCAAGGCAGTGTCAGGGAACAAAGAATATGGTACCATATTTCCCATTTTATTTCAATTTTAATTTATAATTTTTTTTCAAAAAATTATTATTGTTTTATATATTTACATATATATATATATTATAATAATATGTATTAAAAAAAATCATATTATACACAAAATAATTTAAGAAATTATTAACATGTAAAAATAGCTTTACTCAAATGATCATATGATAGTAGATAATACTATATTATTTTAATTATTTATTACCCTATAATATAATTTCTTTTAATTATATTAATTTCCCTATAATTTTTAATATTATGATATTTATATTTCTCATTTGTATAAAAATTTAGGATTTTTTTTATTTTTCAACATAATAAATTTTATAGAATTATAATTTAAAATAATTAAAATACATATCAATAATTAACAAGCTCTAATTGATAATCATATATTCATTTTCGATATTCATTTTTGTTATTATGTTCCTCTTGGAATCATAAATATCTCATTAGTAGTCATTTCATTATTGTCATAGTAATTTTAATTATATGTTTGTTTATTTAATTTGATATATATATTAAAAAAATACATTAAATTTTATAATAATTATGATCCACACATAAGATTTAAAATTATTGATATTTTTAATGACAAAGTATCTATATGGGTTTTGGGAACCATATATTTTGAGTGTTTATCTATGTATTATAGTCTTATATTTTTACCATTTTTATCATTACATATATTTACATTCCATCACATCATTCCATACATCCCTTATTATTTATTGTATTATACAGTTGAATTTTATTGTTGATTTTCCACTGTTTGGAGTTTTTTCCATTATTTATACACTATGTTATTTATTATTAATATTGGATTGTTCTTCTATGTTGTAAACACTTTAAATAAGTGGTATAGTCTCTAAAAAAACTCATCAAACACTCATTAATAGTGATAAGCCTTTGGAATATGGGAAGGTGCGTCTGAGGTCTCGTAATAGACCATTTCTAGAAACAGAGAGAATGTTGAATTAGTGGATGTAACAATGTTGTATCAAAGCAATCAAGTTTTATTTTCATTTATTTATTATTTGGGAAGGTGGAAAGGATACTCTTATGTGATGGAAATAGGTAATAATTTTTTTCATTGGTGTACCTATCCCATATGTGGGGGAAAATTCGAATACCAAGAGGTAAATTTTGGATTATACCATTTTCTTATTATAGTTGATTTGATTTCACACTGACAGATTCAGATGTTGTGTGAGATTATTGCTTTTTTATGTTAATTTTTCTACATATTTATATTAGCAGACTCATGGAAATAGATGAGTATTCATTTATCATGAATGGCACATAGGAATATCATTACCTGCATTATTTATAATAGGGATATATTTATTTTCTGGTGATATATTAATTCATATTTAAATATGGTATAATATATCTATCAGATCTAAGAAATGATATATATTACCTATTATGTGATGATAGAAAACATGTAATCAATGTTTAGAGAAACTAGGAGTCAGTGGTTGTAATGTCGTGAACCTAAAATACAAATGTGTATTTAATATTATGATTATATTTTTACATACAAATATTATTTTATTAATGATAAAGAATGTAAATTATATTAACTAATAGAATAGTAAAAAACAAAAATAACTTTTTATTTAATAAATAATGGACATGTTACATTATTGTGTGTAAAAACACTTCTACTACTCCAAGAAACTCATAAAAAGAGATAGTAAAAATTGGTGCTCCACCAAGTAGAATAAGAAGAAAAATTGAGTAAGCCTCCTCTATTGGGGATACCATAATAATAATACAAATATCTAGAATAATAATGGAGATGTTGAGAATAATAGGAATGTACAAAACCATTTTTTTGAATAAAAATGGACATTAGTGTTTTCTTTATGTCTTTGATACCCGTAAACAAGGGTATATATAAAACCAGTAATCCGACCGTTGTAAAAAAATTAATCATTGTATTTTTACTGATCATTATGTAATCACCATTTTATGATTATTAAAACAAAAAATAATAATTTACAATAATGTTTTCAATTAATAAAATTAATGACATGTAATTTGGATAATGTAAATTTTCTGTAAACAAAATAAATTAATCCATATATTTTTATCTACTTTTTGGAAAAAATAAATCTATACAAATATATTTACATATATTATTTTAATTAATTCTTATAAGTTTGATAAAAATTAAATTATTTTATTATTATGATTATTAAAATTAGTTTTCGAAATAACACACAAACAAATATATATATATATATATGAAATTATAATTATTTGTTTTCAATTATAAAAATTTATTAGAAAAACGTTTTATAAAATTATTAATTGTGTTTAATAGTATTGTAACATAGTATTTTAAATAAATGTGGAATAAGATATTTTATTATGATAATTTGATGTTTCTAAAAAGTGTATTAATAAAAAGGTTTATTATTTTTATGAAATGAGAATATAATATATTTTTGTTTCATAACAAATTATGATTTCATTTAGTTTTGATATTATACATAAGCATATATAATTTTAAACATTATATAAATTATATTTAATAAATTAATTATATAATAATAATAATAAATTAAAAAAATAATGAAATCAAGGGAGGGGTGTTGGTATTCACAAGTGAGTCTATATGTCCACGCTTAGGGTATCAAGGGGAGGCTAAGGGTCTCCAGGTCGCTCTGTTCTTGTGGTGATCATGTTTCTTCTTCAGGTTCATAGCTTGAGTAGAAACATGTGAGTCTGTGTGCTGAGAGTTGAGTCGATTAAAATTATTGATGGATTCTTATCAACCACACCCACAGATTAGGTGGAGTCTAGTGAAGTCGGATAATAACACCAAAAATAGAGATCCAGGTTAGAGTTTCTTTCTGTCCAGATCTGTTAGTTAGGTCATTGATTTTTAGGTTTTTGTTTTGATCAAAACATTACGAAAATATCTATTATAGATGTATTATTAAATTTTTCTATCTTTCGTTTTCTATTTAAATTATGGACTATGAATAAAATAATTTATTTTTGGTCTGTAGTGGTTTATACTCATTTTTTTGGGTTAATTGAAAGAATTATTTGTTTATTGAATTCATGAATTTGTTTTTTATGTTTTCCATATGAAGAAGTCTATTTTATAAGTTATTTTAATTCATGATGACCGAATTTGTTATTTACATTTTGGTTCCAATCCTTGTTTTTTGATCCGGAGTAGTTATAATTTCAACATATATGTATAATGCTTGCATTGGAATATTCTAAATTTATTATATCAATTATCAATATAGAGAATTAATATGGGGAGATTCATTCTGCATCACTTCTGCACATATTTTGAGTTCTACTTTTAATCTGCACACCCTTTCACATCATTTATGATATAAATTGGATCAAAGTCTTCCACCTCTCATGAAAATAATTCTACAATGGAAGTATTTGTTTTTCAAAATCATATAATACGTTGTCAGTACCCTTTTCTTATACCATTTCAGATTATGGGACTTATTTTTAATATTACTGTGCATGTATAAATATATTTTGAAACCTAAGTGAATGTAAGTTTTTATATTTTTTTATTGTCACGGTTACCATTCATATAAATCTAGTTGAGAATAAGGGAATTTAAAATTTATACAAGGGATCATGCAATCTAATTGATTTATATTAGGGAGAGATTATGATCTTTTATATTTATTCATGATTTTGTAATTCATTCAAAAAGATTTTAAATTATAGATCAGTTTAGTTGAATATAAAAACATTATATATATATATATATTCATATTCAAAATCAACAAGGGATCATTGAATTTACATATTAAAAACATGTTTTGAATATCTAATATAAAGGATTTATTTTAAAATATATTTTCTAAGTGTATAATTTCTTTTATAAAACTAGGATGTTATTCCCAGATATATGTATATATATATATATACACACATGTGTGTGTGTACACATTTATATGAATGTTATTAAATGTAATTGTTCATATGTATATAAATTTTCAGAATTCAAACTAAATGATTTATGTTTTATCAAATGATTTTGGTTATAAAAATGAGTACATATTAATATGAACATATTTTTATGTATATATGTATATATGTTGGAAAATCTCTTTTCAATTAAAAAACCTAGTTTACTTAAGTGAATATAATCTCTGATCTTTTATGTCAAACCACAAAAAACACTTTTTGTTATTGTGCACCTAAAAATTTTAAAAGGTTTTTTTGAAATTGTATTTATTATTTCATATATATAAAAATTTTTATATCCTTTGGTTTATTAAAAATGGTTAGTCCCTTATTTCCAAATCCATATACAAAGTTATGATGTATTAATTTATTGTATATTCCCTTCAGTAACATAGATTTAAAATGTAAATAGTTATCATTTTGTGTTAATAAACTAAACATGTAATGATTTTATCTACGCATGGTATCATTTCATGTGAGAAAATGGATTCACCACTCATGGTACGTCATGAATATTTATTTATGGCCAACATCAATCATTTAAAATACATTCCATGCATTTTAGAAAGAATGTATATATTTAATTTATTATGCTACATATTAGTGCATTACAAATATATAAATTTATTTTTTTATATCTGATAAATCTTGTATGATATTATATGAATTAATAATTAAACATTTCAAATTAGTATGATACACATTGTATATTTGAATAAATATATACCTCAATAATTTATCAATGAATTTATTTTCATTTATGATTAAAATTAAAATAAATCAAAGTGGTATGTTAATGAATGATTTAATAAAATATTTGAATTAAACATATGAGGAATGCATTAGACATAATATGTGATGGGTGAGGCTTTTTATAGACTCTCGATGAATTGGTAGGTCTCATGAGACAAACTATATTATGGGAATAAGTACATGACCAAATGGTTATTTGTGCTCATGGTACGAGGCCTTGATCATGTGGTTATTGTGTCTGGAATTATTCATTCCCACATTAATTGGACTTATTATGTGACAGGTGAGGGCCTCTATAGCCTCTCTATGTAACAGTAGGTCTAATGAGACGAACTAGTGTCTTCACATGAGGCCTTGACAATATGATTTTGTATGGTCTTGCCACGAGTCCATGACAAAGTAATTATTATATCTGTCATTATGCATAACCTTATTATGGGATTAATTTTTGACCTTCCATGGGATTCTTGGACTAGTAGAATATCCATGGATAAGAATAGTTTTCTTATGGAAATTTATATGGCTTTAGATAATAGCAGGAATATAGTATAATTTTTTATATCTATGTATATACCAATAGAGTTATAATTTTTTTTTCAATATATAAATAGAAGTTAGGAACTGATCTATAATTTCATGTTTTTCATTTATGTGTTTGATGATAATTGATATCATTTTATCGGTAAATTAAAAGAAATTATTATTTCATAATTAAATCTATATTCACCTATGACATGTCATAAATAATTATGTAGGATCATTATCTTAATTGTAAGTGAATTATCATGAATTTTTGTTCCAATGTCTGGATATTATATAATTCATTTTGTTTGTAACCTTTACATAGGAATGGAAATTTCAGAGCAATGACTGAAAGAAAATTTAATCATTATTAGCAATAAATTTTAAGGAAAAGTTAGAAGCCATATAGTTTAACCCGGAGGAAAACCCTCATAAGAAATCATGAGATTTTTTAAACCGAATTTAAGTCTATTAGAGGATTACTCCCTAAAAAGATTATCGAGGATAGAGTGCACATGAGCATCAAGATTATCAATAATGAAGACTTCAAAGTGATCATCCATCTAGTTTCAAGATTGAGCATATTCCTATTTACTTATATTCCCTTACTTGAAACCCCTAATCAAAATATGGTCATGTTTGTTGGCCCATGAAACCTCATCCCTTTTGATATCCACTTGAAACACCCTACCCATCATTTTGTCTTCATTTTTGGAGTTGCATTGAGGTAACGAAACTCATCCACCTTCTCTTATTCGAATTGTAAAATCAAGGAGTAAGATGTTGGTCTCCCCTACATATTAACAATGGTTGCCTGCCAATATTCCATCTCTGTGTATTTAACATTCTTACTTGACCTGGTATCCATTGGTTTTGGAAGATAAAAATAATTGTTTCTCACATTGTTCCTCTTCCCTAAAGTCATTGTGAAATCTCTCGAGTCCAAAACATGGAGTGCCTATTCCATATATGTCCTTTTGGTTCTTTGAGCTTTAGTGACATTAACTTATTATTGGGATGTGTCCTCCCGACATGCAAACTGGTTACATATTTCTATGTCCTCAGGTCTCTAAAACTGGCATATGACTCAGTGCCCCACCAACCCTAAATGGGTGATCTCCGTCTCAAACATCATGTTAGAATCATCTGAAATCCCTTCTTGAACCTATTTCAGTTGATAATAAACATACTATAGTGCTTCCAAGTTCACTGGATATCCCTGTATGGGTGAAGCATTAAAATATGTTGGAGTGTCCTATCATGGTTTGATAACAACATCATTCTTCCCATTGGCATTGATACAACTAATCTAACGCACTACTTCCACATATAAGGAACCCATGGCTTTAGTGACTTCCTCCTATTTAGAATCCAATATATTGGTCCCACAACCACCTTTAGGAGAAACATGCACTAGATGGTCCACATCTCCAGAATCCATCTCCTCTCCCAAAATCCCCTACTCCATTATACGTTACATCAACTGCTGAGTCAATTGATTAATACTGACATTCCCCTAGGTTCTCAAAAAAAGGAAAATTTCATTCATCCCCAACATTATCATGCTTCCGAGACCCATTCCAATGGGATGCCAATGAATTCCCTATCAAATTACTTGCAGAGCAAAAATAATCCCCGGATTCATAGACCACATGCTACCGAAAAAAATGTTAATCCACAACTGTGATCAAAATGACATCAGGATACACCTTGGATGCATCATCATCAACATAGACATGATGGTTAACTAGATGACACATAGATTTTGTGAGACTATCAGAGAATATGTACCTCCCTACTAGGATCCCAAACATCATAACAATATAAGGGTTTTGGAACGGAAGTGGAAGGTTTGTAAAAATCACCCAAATGGATACCAAAGGAGAGTCTTTCTTGACGTGGAAGTTGTATGACCAATGGAAGAGGTAGAAATGAAACCCATTATTACTGTGAGGAGAATGGGACCATGGTATAATCAGGTCCTCCTCAGATGTGAACTGAATCATTATGTGCTTTTTGTCGAGAAAGCCTACGGAATCCTTTTCCAGTAAATCCGATTTTCCAAAAAGATACATATCAGAGGAGTTAACCGATATCAATCTCGAAAAGAAATGCTCAACCAATGTATCAATAGGAAAATTCGAGGGTCCATTTAACTCTTCTAGAGAATGTTGGAGAACGGGTATTCCATCATATAGATCTGTATCTTTAAGGCCGAGAGGGAATTGCGAGAATGGAGGATGAAAATCGGAGTTGGGGAAGGGGGAAAAGGGACTCTCCTCCATTGAAGGACGACAAAGGTCCCTCCACCACCAGAGGGGGAGGGACCAGTAAGGTTACCTCCTCCATCAAATATTGAAAAAAATGCTGCACCCATTCAAATCTAAAACCGCCCTTCCCGAGCATTGGTTTTCCATAAAAATGATTTTCAATAACTCTCAAAAAATTATAATGATATGCTATGAGAGTTGTTATTTTTATTTGAATAAAATGAATGAAGTCTGTATTTTTATATTAATAAAATGTTTTTTAAAAGAATTTATTATCTTTCTCATACTCCGTTCATGGAATTTTAAATACCCACTCTATATTTTAAATTCAATATTACTACTTTATTAGATTCATCACTAACATTCATTAAATTGTGGAGGCTTCTCTGGGAAGATTATTTTCATTCATTATTGAGGAAATGTAATAGTTGTATCTAATTTTCCAAATCCTAAAATGGTAAAGAACCTCAATTATGTAATGTGTTGGGTAATTTTTGAGTTCATTTTAAAAAAAAAATACATAACATATTTTAGCACCAAATCTGGGAAAATATGGCTAAGGCCATATAGTTGGTATCAGAGGAATGATGTAGAATATTTTTGGAAAATTAGTACAAATTAAAAATATAATCATGGTTTCCTTATGAAAACATATTTTTTTGTGACAGATGGAAGATAGAAGATCAAAAATTAATATTTTTTCCTTTTAGATGAAATAATTGATATTATATCGTTAAAGTCATGTTCTAATCAATATGAACCCTTTTCGAACACTCGGTTATATTGAAAACAACTATTAAATATCAAACACTCCTTTTACACTCTGTTACTTCCAAGGTTCATGTTTGTTTCATTTCATCCTGCATGCGCAACTACCTCTCTACACTCAATGAGTAAAATGCATTGGAGGTCCTTTATATTGATTGAATCTGTGAAAAATATAAATCCTTATTATAATTTTTTGATTCTGTAAGATCATGTATCCTTCACGCAACCTATATATGTTATATCTTGTGTTTCAATTTATATGGGCGACTCAGGAATGTTGAGGACTTAAAATATTGTTAGTTAGTTTTTCTTATAGACCATACGTTTACTCAAAAATCACCAAATTTTACACCCATCAGGCCTATGTCTCAAGAAACTATTGATGTCTACATGTTTATAACCATGATTACTCCTATTGTGTTTTGTTAAAAGAATTGAAGGAACTTGAAAATACTCTGTGGGTTAGAATACCTAGTGTAAACCCACCATTTAATGAGAATCTATAATACTAGAGATTCTGGTAAAGGTACAGATTAATTATTATAAGTAAATTTTTATAACTACTAAAAACAATAACAGTAATAATAATTAAATTGTTTTGTAAGAACATAATTATTGAATACTAGAGTGTTTGATTACAATAAAATTGAGGGGGATAAATTCAATTATAGGAGTTAAATGTAACACCCAAAACCTTTGTTTCAATATCATAATAAATATAAATGTTACTTTTTTACTAATTATTATTATTTTTTGAATAAAATGAATATATATTATATAAACTAGTAGAATAAGAAAAATATGAGTAAAAAATTATTTTATAAAATACAAACATTCTACAACATTACACGTTAAAATACATCTACTACTACTACTACATGAAACTCATAAAAGGACCTTGAAAAACAAATGGTGCTCTAATTAGTAGAATAAGAAGAAATATTGCGTAGGAATCTTCCTTTCGGTATGTTGTAGTTATAATAAAAATGGCTACAAGAATAATGGTGATTCTGAGAATAAGTGGAATGTTCGAAACCATTTTTTGAAGTAGGGGGGACACTAATGATTTCTTATTTTCTTTGATACCCATAAACATGGGTATATATAGAACATTTAATATGATTATTGTAAATAAACGTAACTGTTGGTTTTTATTGACCATTATTTTTTGACCGTAGAACATTAAAAAAATTCAAAATTTATTTAAAATAATGGTTTCAATTAATAATATTAATGACATGTAATTTGGAAAATGTAAATTTTGTGTAAAGAGAATATAATAAAAGAATAATTTTTATCTACTATGAAGAATATATATATATATATATATCTATATATTATGAATTCTCAAAAGTATTATAATGATTAATTTATATTATGATTACGATAATTATCATCATATTTCAAAATAACGAACATATATATTCATATATATGAAAGTAATTTATTATTTTAAAATTATAAGCATTGATTAGAATTAAGTTATATAAAATTATTGTTATTTTAAATAAAATTAACACTCTATATTTAAAATAAATATAGGATAAGATGCTTTATTATGTAAATATTATGTTTTTAAAAAGTGTATTAAAAAATGAATGTTTTTTTAAAAAAAAATTAGATTATAAGACTATTAGGATTAATAATAAATTATGATTTCATTTAGTTTTGAAATCACAATTAAACATATATAATTTTATCCTCTACATCAACTATATTTGATAAATTATTTAGAAAATACTTATGATATAATAATAATAATAAACGAATAAAAAAATAATCAAATCAAAGGAGGGGCATCAGTTTTCATGGGTGAGGCCAAAGTTCCACGCATAGGGTTTCAAGAGGAGGTCGAGGGTCTTCAGGCCATACCATTCAGGGGGTTACATTTCTTCTTCGGTTTTGTAGCCAGTGTCACGACCTATGGTTGAGGCCAAGTGTTGAGAGTCATGTCATGCCATGCTGTTGATGGAGGCTGAGAAGCATTTCCAATATACGAGGTGGAGTCTAGTGTAACACTACTACAGAAACGGGAAAGGGAAGCGCCCTCTTATATCAGCGCTAAGAAAAAGCACTGATAAAGGTTACCCTGTATCATCGCTTAAATTTTATCACTGATATATGGATTCATTATCAGCATTTTTTCACACTGATAAAACAACCCTTTATCAGCGCTGGAAAAGCGCTGATAACGAATCTCTGTATCCGCGCTAAAATTTTAGCACTGATACAAGAATGATTTATCAGTGTTTTTTAGCGCTGATAAAGGCATTCATTATCAGTTCTTTGTTAGATTTGATAAATTCTTAGTCCATTTTTTATAAAGTCGGTCACACAGTGCCCTCATTTTATCGCGACCTAAAGCTCTCGTAGTACTGGAACCCTGCGTCTCGCCTCTTCCACCCGCTGAGTTCACTTTGTCGGACCTGCGCCGCCCTCGCTTATAGTTTCCGGACCTCCACCGCCCTCGCTTCTCATTGCCAGCCCTCTGCCACCCTTGGTTCTCATTGAAGGTCCTCCACCGCCCACAACACCCTCTTCGGTTTGCCTGACCTCCACCGCCCTCACTTCTCGTTAATGGACCTTCGCCGCTCGCAACACCCTCTTCGATTTTCCGAACCTCTGACGACCGCAACGCCCTCTTCGGTTTCCCAGACATCCCTTTAAGGCATGTTTTCGAAATATTTTTTTAATATTGTTTTTTTTGTTGGTTGAATCATTGATGTATTTTTATTGTGTTATTTCATTTGGATTCATTGGTATGTTTTGGGTGTACCTTTCCTTAGGTTTTGAATTATGCTCTTAGCGGTTCTTCATGGTTAGTGGTTTTAGTCTCTTATTTGGGTGAAGGAATGTGTTATTAGTATATTTCCATTTTGTGTCCCACCATTTTAGTGAAAATTTAAATGGTTGGGTAACCTATGCTAGGTATCTGAACATTATTGGGATTTTCTCTCTTCTTAGTAATGTAGATGTGTCATTTTGAGATGTATTATGGTCTTAGAGGATATAAATTAAGGGTTCTTGGGAATATTGGTTATCTGTTCATTTTAATATTTTCGTAGTGGTCCTCTATTTGGTGAATCTTCACATTTGACCCTCTATCCCATGGCGAAATCCCCTCCCTTTCTCTCTTCCCATGGGCACCATTTTTAGGGTGATTTGTCCTTTCATCTACAAGGAATCTCTATGTAAGAATCTCATATTCTCTTTTTCTCTCCTTTCATGGTCACTACTTTTTTCTCTCTTGAGTTATTTTTCTATAGAAAGGGTTTTAACCTAGGATGGATTTAATCTCAGTTATTCGGGTTAAATCTTTATGGTTACGGTGTTTAATTGCATAGTTAGGGCCTTTACATAGTTCAGATGGTGGTTTCATTCTAGTTTTGTGATGATGTCAAGAAATGGGTAGGTTGTTCCATTATTTGTCATTGTTTTAGGTGTTTAATATGATATATTTGGTTCTATAATTGTTTTATAAATTTTTTGGGTTGTGGGAAACATGTTTTACAATTTTTTTTGATGTGAGTAAGGGTTTGATAATGATTTGACTATTGCAAATGGTTGTTTGTCATGTGTGTTCCTATTATTGGAAGTGTGATTGTATTAAATAGATATAATTTTATATAGGGAGTGTAATGGAACACAAGGGACTCCCAGTTATCTAGGGGGTAGACTAGGTCTAGTATATTAGGTGAATTAGTCAGGCTGATGATTGGTCTCCTTAATAAGGATATACATAACAACACTAACTAAACATTCATGTGCTAGGGATTGGAGGCTCAAATAGGACTTTCATGTCTAAGAGATGTGATCACCAAGAGTATGAGGATCCTAGGACCCTATTATCCCTAATACCATAGTGATTTTCTAAAGTGATCATACTATTCATACCATTATCTTGTAACGTTTAATTTCTCTTTTATTTCAAATAATGATTTATTTAAGTTTTATCCTAGTTTTTCTTAAAAAATAACATGTTAATGTTTATCATAATGTCATTACATTGAATATATATTTTTTCCTACAAGGTATGTTGGCTCACACCTTATATACACCCTTAGGTTTATAAAGACGTTGTTATGTTTTACCCAGTTAATGGCAAGGTTCCCTTGGTGGTGATGGTGAATATATGTGCTACTAGTTCCCCTTTTAGTGACTGTTATTGGATGTGGAATAGGGATGTTGACCCACATGATTCATGGAGGCTTGCTTGTATTTATTGTTCCCTTACCTTTTTTTGTTAATTTGGTTTTGGTTGAAATTGGAAAAAAATTATCCCCTATTGCAGTGTAATCTTTTGGTCTATTATGTTGCAAAATTTGGTTATGATATGGTGTTTGATTATTATGTAATTTTTATGGTTTTTTACATGAAAAACCATTCCCAAAGGTGTTACTCAATTCCTAGGCACTAGTAACATCCCATGGGGATTGGTAATTCCCTTTCGACCTTCCAACAAGTTGGGTCAGGTGTCAAGTGGGACGACAAACTGGCCTAGTTCACGAAAAGAAGTCTACACCATATTATGGTTGTCTAAATCCTTTCTGTACCGTGTCTATGGGAGGTTTCAATGTGGTATTTTTTTAGTATTAAATTCTATGAGCCCCATTTTATATTCTCTTTTCTCCTACTCAACTCTCATTTGATATCTTGAATCTTTACGGCTTACAAGAGTCATATTAACTCCTCCAAACTCCCATCTTCTCAGATAGAAGCTCTAGTGGATGAGTTTGGATTCTCTCTGATAAGGGGATCTATCATCTATTGGAAATCCTCTATCTCCTCTTATATCCTCCTTATAGATTGATTGATCATCATCTTTTTAGTGAATCTAATATTCTTTTTTATGAATCGTGATTATAGGTTAGACTACTTGATCTCCTACACCTACATTATTCATTGACAGATCCCATTATGGGTGTTAAGTTGGGTTGATCACTAATTAATGGCAAGTGGTTCCACAATATTTCTTCCACACAATTCAAACATTTTTTGTTTATTAATTCAATATGATTTATAAAAATAATTTATTATGATTTGAATTAAAGTGTATTTTATTTTTGATTTTAGAGGCATGTATTTTTGAACTAAATCCCCTTTATAGTTGTTTTTTGTGTCATGGAATGAATTGATAAACTATATATTTTAGTGGGAATATATTATAAAATAATTATCCTTGATTTAAAAAAATGATTAGAATATAATAGGATTTGAAAAGGGAATATATTTTATGAAAACCAATGATTTGGTTTTGAAATGAAAATTCATGTTGAAAACAAATATAGGGTATTTGAATGTAATAAATGAAGTTATTTGGGGTAGATGTATCATTGTTGATTATTCTTGTGTTTGGTCTTGTGTGATTTGAGGAAACTATAATGAATCTATTGTAATAATATCTAATGACGATGAATAAATACTAATGGTTAGGCTCTATTAATCACTATTATTATAAAGATGTGGTTCTCTTATATTGTATTTGGAAGTCTTGATTTGTTTACTTGAACATTAAATACTAATATTTGAGATTCAAATAGGATGAAGATGAATAAATATTGGATGGATGATAATCGTTTAACAGTAGAGTACGAGAACGGAGTCAAAGAGTTCATCATGTTTGCAAAGGATCACGCAAATGATCAATCTCAAATACTTTTTCCGTGTTTACATTGTTGTTATTCTAGACTACTTACTCCAGAGGAGTTGGAAGAACATATGATATGTCCCGGAATAGATCATAGTTATAAATGTTGGAATAAACATGGAAAAAAAATAAAATGTAGCTACTGGCTAGGATAAAACTACGTTTTATGGATCGTCAGATATGAATACAAATATGGATAATGAAAAGTACCATATGGAGGATGTGATTACAGATGTCAATGATGATGAAGATCTTATTGATTAAATGACAAAGACAATTCAAGATGAACTCGGTGATTGCCCAAAATTGTTAGAGAAGTTAAATAGTTGTGCAACGACGCCGTTGTATGATGCTTGAACTAGGTATACAACATTTTCAGCTATACTGAATTTGTATAAATTTAAAGCATGAAATGGAGGGAGTGGTATCAGTTTTACGGAACTACTTGCTCTCTTTAATGACATGCTCCCAGAGGATAATGAGCTCCCAAGCCAGACATATGAAGCCAGATGAATTCTACGCTCTATGGGAATGATTTCTGAAAGAATACATGCCTGCCCGAAAGACTGTATATTGTTTCTCAAGGAGAAAAAATCACTTATAGATTGCCCAAAGTGTGGTGCTTCTTGATACATGAAAGATAAATCCAATCGTACGAAAGTTTTAATGTACATTCCAATCATTCCAGGGTTTAGGCGTCAATATGGAAGTGAAGAAACTGCAAGATAATTGTTATGGCTTGTAGATAAAAGATATAAAGATGAGTTATTACGTCATCCAGATGACTCTCCTCAATGGAAGAAAATTGATCATGAGTATCCTAAATTTGGAAAAGATCGGAGAAACCTTCTTCTTGCGTTATCTACAGATTGAGTGAATCCTTTTGGTTTCCAAACAAACACTCATAGTTCATGGCATGTTATGTTGGTAAATTATAACTTTCCACCATGGATATGAATGAACTGAAAATTCATCATGTTATCATTGCTTATATTAGGACCAAAACAACCAGGTAACGATATTGATGTTTATCTGGCTCCTATGATCAGGTATTTTACATTATCGTGGGACTCCGGTGTAATGTTGTATGTTGCTTATAAAAGTGAATACTTCACGTTGATATAGATGTTCTATTGGAAAACAAATGTTTTCCCTGCTTCTAGAAATTTTCCAGGCTATAGCATTAAAAGAACTCCAGGGTGTCCCGTTTTGGAAGAAGACACAGAATCAATTAGGTTGAAACATTCATCGAAATCTATGTTTCTAGGACATTGTAGATTTCTACCTCGTCGGCATAAGTACCGATATTGGACGACATCATTCAATGGAGGTTCAAAAAAACATGCAACACCGTCTCCACTAACTGGTGATCAGCTGTTTGAGAAAGTAAAATAACTGAACACTATTTTTGGTAAACCATTTTCAAAAAACCTTAAGAAAATCAGTTGGAAAAAGAGATCAGTTTATTTTTGAATTACCAAACTGGAATTGTTTCTACGTCAGATAATTTATGGATGTGATGCATGTGGGAAAAATGTATGTGATAGTGTAATAGGAACATTTCTAAATGCCCCTGGAAATATAAAAGATGTAATTAAGGCAAGGTTAGACATGGATGACATGGGAATACGAGAAGAGTTGGATCCTGTGAAGGGTGAAAATTGAATGTTTCTTCCTTCAGTTGCATATACTCTTTCTAGGGCAGAGAGATATCAGTTTTGAAACATATTCAATGATGTAATGGTTTTAGAGGTGTACTAATCAAATATAAATAACATTGTGTCAATGAATTATTTGAAATTAAAAGGTTTGAAATCACATGATTTCCATGTTTTGATGCAAGATCTAATTCCTATAGCTTTACATTGCATTTTTCCCAATCATGTTCATCATACCTTAACAAAACATTGTTTCTTTTTCAAATCTATATGTAGAAAAGTTTTTGACATGGGGAAATTTCCTGCTATGGAAAAAGAAATTGTCATCATATTATGTGAATTAGAAATGTTCTTTCCGCCAACATTATTTTATATGATGGTTTATTTGATGATTCACTTGGTGAGAGAGATTCGACTTTGTGTTATTGTGCACTATAGATGGATGTATCCTATTGAATGGTATATGATGATTTTGAAAGAGAATGTCAAAAATCAAAGTCAGCCAGAGGGTTGTATAGTGGAGCGATGTATTGTTGAGGAAGCCATTGAATTTTGTACTGAATAACTATCTAATGTGGAAAGCATTGGTCTCCCAAAATCTCGTCACATTGGACGCCTTGAGGGTGAGGGAATTTCAAGAAGAGAAGTTGTGGCAATCAGTATTACAGATCGAGAGCTGGATTATCTTTATGTTTTGCATAACAGTTGGGAGGTTGCTCAATATATTGAAACTTAAAAATAAATTCTTAGGCAGTTGAATCCATCATGGTCTGAAAACTGGTTATCAGATACACATAATCACTTGTTTATAGGATGGTTTCAGGACCATATTTTTAAGCAGTTGGATGAAAATAAGAATTCAATTTCTGAATGAATTTGATGGCTAGCCACTGGCCAATTCTGTATGTGTTATCTTGTAGTGGTTATGTAATTAATGGTTATACATTCTATACAAATAAACATGACGAATATAGTACCATGAAAAATAGTGGAGTTACACTAGTGGCTGAAGCGATGAATGTTTCTGGTAGTAAGGAAAGAAAACAAATTTATGGAAATATGTCATACTTTGGTATTATCAAACTAATAGGGGAGTTGGATTATACGACATTCCAATTTCTGATTTTTCAATGAAAATGGATTGATAACAACAATGGTGTTAAAATAGATCAATGGGGATTTGTCAAATTTGATTTTAGTAAAGAAGGGTACAAAGACAAATAGTTTATAATGGAATCACAAGAGGTACAAGTTTTTTATGTTCCAGTTCCAGCAAACCGAAAGAGGTCGATTGTTGTGTTATCATCCAAAACTACTAAAGGTTCTGATGAAAATTCAGTTAAGGATGATCTTTTTAGTGGTACGTTGCAATCATTTCGGAGCGGTCCCAATGAGGATGATGTTTTGTATGTTAGAGGAGACCGGAATGAAGGGATTTGGATAATCGATAGAGGTGTCAAATCCCTTCAACCTTAGAAAAAAAGAATGAGAGTTTAGTAAACAGGTTATTTTTTGTTTGTAATATAGATCTTATTATCTCATCTTATTATCTTATCATTACTGAATTTATGTAATATGAATTATCAAGTCAACCACATTTGCAGATAATTACTTCTGCAAATTTTGGTGCTCCTACCCTTGAACAAGTCTCCCATGATTCTTCTGTTGCAGATGCTGCTGCTCCTGCTACTCGTGCAGCTCATGCTGCTGCTTCTATTGCTCCTGTTGCGGCTCCTGTTGCTCCTGCTGCTCTTCCTACTACGGCTCCTTCTACGGCTGCTGCTGCTCCTGCTGCTCCTATTGCTCCTGCTAGTCCTGCTTCTCTTCCTGCTCCAGCCCATGTTACTCCTACTGCTCCTCCTGCTGTGGCTCATACTACTCCTGTTGCGGCTACTGATACCATTCCAGATGAACATATATATGATGTTGATATCGATGAAATGTTCGGGAATGAATGATCTACATCTCAGAAAACCGAAGTGCTTCGTAGTTTGATGGTGTTAGCGAAAAACATCTAAAAGATAGACCAACTGAACCCAAGGAGCCACTGAAAGCACAATAACACCACATGTTCCCTATCCACATTTACTATCATTGAAGACTCGTGTGGATATGAATCTAGAAGATGGTAATAGTCATCTAGTGGGTTTTGAATAGAATATATACGGAGAGGAAAGTCCATATTTCGTTTCTACTGAAAATGTAAATGAAATCCTTGAAAATGGTTGGCTAGGCGTCACAGTTGTAAATGTATATATGAGGTATGTTTCCATGAATTGATTTTCTAAAAGATGATCTACTATGGAAATTATGAATAAATGCATTTCATATTGTTAATAGACGCATTTATGAAAAAAAAAGTTGAATGAATTTTACCATGAGCCGATACTTGGAATCGTTATTCCTCATATCACATCAACACACCTATCAAAAATAGATCCATCAAAAAGGGATGCAATAATGAAGGGCTTGTTGAAAACATTTGAAAGCAAGATTACAGATGACAGACTTTTCCTAATACCAACCGTGCAAGGTAATACTCTACGATTAAATCATATCAATTATATTTTCACTTCTTTTATTACTTATTCGTTTTTTTTTGTTTTTAGGAAATATTGGTTGCTAATTGTGTTTAACATGGATACTCATAAGATTTATTATCTGGATTCAAAGTAAGGATATCCTTCAAACCGACAACACATGATGGAGTTTGTGAATCTGTAAGACACTACATCTTTCATTTTATGTCTAAACATCAAGTAATATAATTTATATTATCTTTTATTGAGGATTCTGTTATGATAGGGGGTATAAAATTATCATCTAAAAAAAGGAATGAGGGCTTGTGCTAAGCATAGGGAGGCGATCAAGTATTATGTCTGGACAAATATCAGGGTATATATAATAAAATTTCACTATCCAAACACATCTGAGAACAAGTTACTTATTCTCCTAATGATAATTTTTTTTTGCATTTTCCAAAACAAACAATAGATAATTATTGCGGTTATTATGTTTGTAATTTTATGAAAGAGATCATTTTCCATCAGCAAACTAGCATCCCTAAAGAGGTATTTTCAAAAATAACTACTAGTTCATTTAGGTTATTTCATAATTATTTATTTTTAAATTTTGCAGTACTACTCTAAATGTCGAAAATCCTGATACTCACAATAAGATATAGATGTGTTCAAAAATGAGTGGGCCGTATACATGAAGGCAGACTGTACACAAATACAATGAAGATCTAACTTGGGGACATGTACAATTGGTGGTCATTTTTGAGAGGGGTTAAGGGTATCAAAAGATGAAACATTCTTGTATGTAAATGATTGTACGAAAATTGTAAATTTTATTAAATAAATCTGTCTTTCTCCACTGAGTCATTTTTCTCATTTTAACAGATGATATGCACTAGCAACGTGCAAGAATGCTGAACTACTCAAAGGGTCTCACTTTTGTTTAAAATGGACACTGTTTTATGTGAAAACAACAACTGACCTACAGAAATTCTACCAAACGCATTCTAATTATTTTGATCCTTTAGGAGAACGATCCACGGTTTCTTTTTGATGTGTTTGAGTCAACCTCGCCTTATTCCGAGGCACGGTGTGACCGCTATCACTCAAAGGGTCTATTTTGTTTAAAATGGACATAATTTTAATTGAAAACAACAACTGACCTATGAAAATCCAATTAAACGCATTCGTATTGCATTGATCATTTACAAGAACGGTCCAGGGGTCCATTGTGACATGTACGATCTATCCCCGACTCAATCTGAGGTACGGTGCGGCCGGTACCACCCAAAGGGTATCTCTTTTATTTAAAATGGACATCATTTTATGTGAATACGACAACTGGCCTACGGAAATCTGACCAAATGCATTCATATTGTGTTGATCATTTAGGAGAATGATCCACAGGTCCTTTGTGATAATTATGAGTCAAACCTGCCACAATCCGAGGCATGGTGTGACCACTATCACTCAAAGGGTCTCTCTTTTGTTTAAAATGGACATGATTTTAAGTGAAAACAACAACTGACCTACGAAAATCCGACCAAACGCATTTGGATTGCCTTGATCTTTTAGGGGAACTATAAAAGGGTACATGATGACATGTATGTTCCATACCCTCATCAATTAAAGTTCCTTTGTGGCCAGTACCACTCATAGGGTCTCTCTTTTGTTTAAAATGGACACAATTTTAAGTGAAAACAACAACTGACCAACATAAATCTGACCAAACACATTCATATTGTGTTTATCATTTAGGAGAACGATCCACAGGTCCTTTGTGATGTGTACAATTCAACCCCACATCAATCTGATGCACGGTGTGGCCAGTACCACTCAAAAGGTCTCTATTTTGTTTAAAATGAACATGATTTTAAGTGAAAACAACAACTAACCTATAGAAATTTGGCCAAATGCATTTGGATTGTGTTGATACATTAGGAGAATTATCCACGGGTCCTTTGTGAATTTTACGAGTCAACCCCACCTCAATCTGAGGCATGGTGTGACCGCTATCACTGAATGGGTCTCTCTTTTGTTTAAAATGGACATAATTTTAAGTGAAAACAACAACTGACATACGAAAATCCAACCAAACACATTAGGATTTCCTAGATCATTTATAATAACAATATAGGAATCCTTGGTGATGTGTATGTGTCATCCTTGCCTCAATACGAGGCACGGTGTGAACGGTACCACTCAAAGGGTCTCTATTTTGATTAAAATGAACACGATTTTAAGTGAAAACAACAACCGACCTAAAAAAATCGTCTAAACACATTCAGATTGTGTTTATCCTTTAGGATAATGATACACGGGTCATTTTTGACTTGTATGGGTCAAACCTACCTCAATCTGAGGCATGGTGTGACCGCAATCACTCAAAGGGTCTCTCTTGTTTAAAATGAACACAATTTTAATTGAAAACAACAACTGACCTACGAAAATTGGACCAAATGTATTAGTATTGTATTGATAATATTGGAAAACGATCCATGGGTCCTTTTTGACGTGTACAGGTCATCCCCGCATCAATATGAGGCACAGTGTGGCTGATACAACTCAAAGGGTCACTATTTTGTTTAAAATGAACATGATTTAAATTGAAAACAACAACTGGCCTACGGAAATCCAACCAAACACATTCGTATTTCCTTGACCATTTATTAGAATGATAAATGTTTCTTTTGTGACATGTAAGTGTCATCTCCGCCTCAATCCGAGGCACGGTGTGGCCGGTACCACTCAAAGGGTCTCTATTTTGTTTAAAATAGACACGATTTTAGGTGAAAACAACAACTAACCTAAGGGAATCTGAGAAAAAAAATTTGTATTATGTTGATACTTTAGTATAATGATTCACGAGTACTTTTTGACATGTAAGAGTCTACCCCGAATCAATTTGAGGCACGGTGTGACCGCTATCAGTCAAAGGGTCTCTCTCTTTTTTTAAATGAACACGATTTTAAGTGAAAACAACAACTGACCTACGAAAATCCAACCAAACGAATTAGGAATGCCTTGATTTTTTAGGATAATGATCCAAGGGTCCTTGGTTACATGTACGAGCCATCCTCGCCTCAATCCGAGGCATGGTGTGGCCGGTAACACTCAAAGGGTCTCTCGTTTGTTTAAAATGGACACGATTTTAAGTGAAAACAACAAACGACCTACAGAAATCCAACCAAACACATTTAGAATTGTGTTTATCCTTTATTATAACGATCCAAGGGTCCATTGTGATGTGTACGAGTCAACCCTGACTCAATCCGAGGCACGGTGTGGCTGGTACCACTCAAATGGTCTCTATTTTGTTTAAAATGAACACGATGTTAAGTGAAAACAACAACTGACCAACAGAAATTTGACCAAACGAATTCTGATTGTGTTGATATTTTAAGAGAACAATCCACGGGTCCTTTGTGACATGTATGAGGCATCCATGCCTCAATACGAGGCATGGTGGGACCGCTATCACACAAATGGTCTATCTTGTTTAAAATGGAAACAATTTTAATTGAAAAGAAAAACTGACATACGAAAATCCAACCAAACACATTCATATAGCCTTGATCTTTTATATGAACGATCCAAGGGTCCTTGGTGATGTGTATGAGTCATCCCCGCTTCAATTCAAGGCACAGTGTGGCCGGTACCACTCAAAGGGTCTCTATTTTGATTAAAATGGACACGATTTTAAAAAACAATTGACTTACAAAAATCTGACTAATCACATTCGGATTGTGTTACTCCTTTAATATAATGATCCATGGGTCCTTTGTGACATGTACGTGTGAACCCCGCCTCAATCCGAGGCACGGTGTGACCTCTATCACTCAAAGGGTCTCTCTTTTGTTTAAAATGGACACGATTTTAAGTGAAAACAACAACTGACCTACGAAAATCTGACCAATCATAATCAAATTGCCTTAATCTTTTATAAAATCGATCCCAGGGTCCTTGGTGATGTGTACGAGTCAACCCTGCCTCAATCCAAGGCACAGTGTGGCCGGTACCATTCAAAGGGTTTCTATTTTGTTTAAAATGAACATGATTTTAAGTCAAAAGAAAAACTGACTTACAGAAATTTGGTCAAACACATTCGGATTGTGTTTATTTTTTAAGAGAATTATCCACGGGTCCTTTGTAAAGTGTATGAGTCAACCCCACCTCAAATTGAGGCATGGTGTGACTACTATCACTCAAAGGGTCTCCCTTGTTTAAAGTGGACACAATTTTAATTGAAAACAAAAACTGACCTACGGAAATCATACCAAACGCATTCAGATTATGTTGATATTTTAGAAGAACGATCCAAGGGTCCTTTGTGACTTTTAAAAGTCATCTCTTCCTAAATCCATGGCACGGTGTGGCTCGTACCACTCAAAGGGTCTCTATTTTGTTTAAAATGAACACGATTTTATGTGAAAACAACAACTGACCTACAGAAATTCGACCAAACACATTCAAATTGTGTTGATCATTAATAAGAACATTCCAGTGGTTCTTGGTGATGTGTATGAGCCATATCCGCCTAAATATGAGGTAGGGTGTGGCCGGTACAACTCAAATGGACTATATTTTGTTTAAAATGGATGCGATTTTGAGGGAAAAAAACAACTAACCTACGTAAATACAACCAAACACGTTAGGATTGTGTTGATCCTAAAGTAGAATGATCCATGGGTCCTTTGTGATGTGTATGAGTCAACCCCGCCTCAATCTGAGGCACGGTGTGACCGCTATCACTCAAAGGGACTCTCTTTTGTTTAAAATGGACACAATTTTAAGTGAAAACAACAACTAACCTATGAAAATATGATCAAACGCATTCTAATTAACTTGTCCTTTTAGTATAAAGATCCAAGGGTCCTTGGTGACATGTACAAGCCATACCCGCATCAATCTGAGGCACGGTGTGGCCAGTACCACACAAAGGGTCTCTATTTTGTTTAAAAATGTACACGATTTTATGTGAAAACAGCAACTGACCTATATAAATCTGACCAAACGCAATCATATTGTGTTGATCCATTACGAGAAAGATTCACGGGTCCTTTGTGATGTGTACGAGTCAACCCTGCCTCAATCCGAGGCACGGTGTGGCCTCTAGCACTCAAAGGGTCTCTCTTTTGATTAAAATGTACACGATTTTAAGTGAAAACTACAACTGACCCATGAAAATATGACCAAACACATTCGGATTGCCATGATCATTTATTATAACGATCCGCAGATCCTTGGTAACATGTAAGTGTCAATGCCGCCTCAATACGAGGCACTGTGCGAGTGATATCACTCAAAGGGTCTCTCTATTATTTAAAATGGACACGATTTTAAGTGAAAACAACAACTGACCCATGAAAATATGACCAAACACATTCGGATTGCCATGATCTTTTATTATAACGATCCGCGGGTCCTTGGTAACATGTAAGTGTCAACGCCGCCTCAATACGAGGCACTGTGTGAGTTACATCACTCAAAGGGTCTCTCTATTATTTAAAATGGACACAATTTTAATTGAAAACAACAAATGACCTACGAAAATCTGACCAAACGCATTCAGATTGGCCTAATCATTTTGGAGAACGATTCAAGGGTCCTTGGTGACGTGAAGGAGTCAACCCTGCCACAATCTGAAGAACGATGTGGCCGGTACCACTCAAAGAGTCTCTATTTTGTTTAAAATGGACACGATTTTAAGTGAAAACAACAACTGACCTATGAAAATACTACCAAATGAATTAAGATTATCATGATCCATTAGGAGAACAATCCATGGGTCTTTTTTGGCGTTTATGAGTCAACCCCTCCTCAATCCGAGGCACGATGTTGCCGCTAGCACTCAAAGGGTCTCTCTTATGTTTAAAATGGGCACAATTTTAGTTGAAAACAACAACTGGCCTATGAAAATCCAGCCAAACGTAGTCGGATTGCCTTGATCTTATATATTAATGCTCCAAGGGTCCTTGGTGATGTGTATGAGTCAACCCCACCAACCCCCTAGTCCGCCCCCACCCGCCTGTGCACCAATCCACCCCGCGGACACACCCACCCCTCCGGACACCCCCACCCCTTATAAAGCCCCCTGACACCTTGGAACCCATCCCACTACCCTGGAAATCCCCCCGGACACCAATCCGCCCTTTGGAACACCCCCACCCCCTGGACACCAATCCACCCCCACTCCTCTGGAAACCCCCCACCCCCTGTAATACCCCCCCCCCCCAACACCTTGGACACCATCCCACCCCCTGGAAAGCCCCCTAGACACGAACCCACCCCTGGACCCCCCACCCCTTGAAAACTAATCCACCCCTAGAAACCCTACCCCTCTAGACACCGCCACTTCCTATAAATCCCCCCGACACCTTGGACACCATACCACCCCCTCAAAAGCACCCCCCACCGGACACAAATCCACCCCCTGGACCGCCCCCAACCCCCTGGACAGCAGTCCACCCCTGGAAACCCCCCACCCCTCGAGAAAACCCCCCACCCCCATTATATCCCCCCAACCCCTCCCGACACCTTGTACACTAGCCCACCCCCTGGAAGGCCCCCCGGACACTCCCTACCCCCCGTGGATAGCCACCCCAAACCCTTGAACAGCTCCCCAACACCCTAAATTCTGAATTGAATTCTTTATGTATTTAATTAACTTATGAATTATGTGTTAATGGTGTATGGGTATAATTGTTGAATGGGTATACTTGGCCTAATTAGATTATGATTTATGATTTAATTTTTTATGGATATACTGGATTTAATTAGGTTATTAAGATGTTGATTTTTTTTGCCAGTGTTCGTGTGTGCTGCTGCAGATTTTTTCGTAGCAGCAGAGAGGGCATTTATCAGTGCAAAAAAATCACTGATAAACTACACCTTTATCAGCGATAAAAAAGCACAAATAGTGGATATATTTATTAACGCTAAAGGAGCACTGATAAAACATTCATTTATCAGAACTCTTATAGGAATGGTAAAGGATTGTTTTATCAGCGCTCTTTTAGGGATGATAAAGTCTAACTTTATCATCGCGTGTTTAGCATTGATAAAGGTTTTATTTATCAGTGCCTTTTTAGTGCTGATAAAGTATGCCTTTATGAGGGCCGAGATTTACAGTTTTATTTTAGCGCTGTTAATTCCCATTTTTGTATTACTGTAATCAAATTATAGCACCAACAATGGATATATGAGATTTGGATTCATTTGGTCTTTATCTATGAGGTAGGTCTTTCATTAGTAGATATTTATTTTGTTTAAAATATTTTGAAAACCACAATTTTAGGCATCATATTCCCTATTTCCATTTAATGTTTCCTCTTTTAATTTCTAATTATGATTAGAATCATTTGTTTTTTGTCTAACGTGGATGTCAGTTTGTTTTGTTTGGGTTAATTGAAAGCAATATTTGATAATTGATTCATGACTATATTGATTTTATTGTATTTAATATGATTAGTATAAGTCTATTTTAGGAGTTATTTTAATTTGGTATGAGCCTATTTATTGTTGAGATTATTTTTCCAATCCTTGTTTGTGTGCTGGAGTATTTAGATTAATAATTTATATGTACACAACATTTAGAGGAATCTTGTAAAAGTAATTATATAAACTATATATTTCTAAAATTTTAAGGGGGGTGATTCATTCTTCATCACATCTACCCATATTTTGAGTTCTAATTTTCCTCCTCACACCCTTGCACATATAATGTGATAAAATTTAAAGTAAAGTATTCCACTTCTCTTTTAAATAATTCTATAAGTGAAATTATTAGTTTTTCGAAAACATATAATCAATTATTGTTCCACATTTCTTCTGTAATTTAAGAAAAGGGACTTATGATTATCATTATTATGTATGTATAAATTTATTTTCAATATTAATTTCAAGTAGGTGTTTATATGTTTTTATGGATGTTTCTACCATTGATAAAAATCTAGTATAGAATAATGGTATTTTTAATGGATGAAAGGGGTTATACTGTCTAATTGATTTATGTAAGGGAAATATTTTTATATTTTATTTTTATTCATGATTTTAGAACTCATTCTATAGGATTATATGTTATAGGTCATTTTGAGTTTAATTTAAAAACACTATATATATATATATTCTCACATCTATAATGGATCATTTAGTTTACTTATCTAAAATACATTTTGAAAATATAATGTTAAGGATTTAATTTCATATATATTTTTGTATGGGTTTAATTGATTTAATCTATATATGATGTTATTAAATGATATATGTATATATATTTATAAATAGACACACACACAGACACACACACACACACACACACATATATTTGTGTGTGTGTACAGATTTATATTTATGCGAGTAAATGTAATTGTTCCTATGTATTTTATCTTTTATAATTAAAACTTGTGTATTATTGTTTTAATAAATTCATTTTCATAAAAAAGGATTACATATAAATATGTACATATTTTCCATAAATATGTATATATTTTCAAAAAGTTTTTTTAAATTAAAAAATCCAGTTTACCTATGTGAATATAATCCCAATGTTTTTATAGTGTACAACAACAAAACACTGTTTTGTTATTGTGAGCATAAAAATTATAAAAGGGTTTATTTTTTTGATATTGCAGTTATTATTTAATATATATAAACATATATGAATATTCTTTTGTTTATTAAAAATGTGTTTTCCGTTATTTCTGAATCCATATACAATGTTAGTATGTATCAATTTATGTTATATGGGTCAGAGTAACCTAGTTTTTTAATGAAAATAGTTATCATTTTTTCAGAAAAGACTCAGCAAGTAGTTATTTTCTGTGTACAATCCATCTTTTCTTATGAGAAACTAGATTATCCAATCATTTTATGTCATGAATAGTTAGTTATGGCCAAAATCTAGTTTATAGATGACATTATAGGAATTTTAGAGAGCATTTATGTATTAATTTCATTATAATTCTTATTTTTTCCTTAAAATAGTGAAATTTATTTCTATTATGAGATTTATCTTGTAGGATATTATATTAATTATGAATTAAACTTTTCAACCTGGGCTGGTAATCTTTGGATAGATTAAAGATTTTAAACCTCATGAATTTATCAATGAATTTATTTTCATCTATGATTATGATTAAATTAAATAAAAGTGGTGTGTGATGATTTTACATAAAGGAAAATTTTTATTAGACATATGATGGACAAAATCGACTTTTATGTGTTCGGTGAGGCTTCATATAGCCTCCCAATGCATCGGTAGGTCTCATTAGACAAACGAAGGTCTTGGAATATGGTCTTAAAAATAGTTATTTATTGTATTAGAAAGAGGCCTGGACAGTATGGCAATGATGTATGGAATTACTCATTTCTATATGCATTGGGCCAATTATGTGATGGATCAGGCCCACTATAGCCTCTTTATGAATTAGTAGGTCTCATGAGAAATACTATTGTCCTGGTATGATGCCTTGATAGTATGATTATGCATAGTCTTGGAACGACGCTCTTACAGAGTGATTATGATGCTTGACATTATGCATTCCCACATTATGAGATTATTATTTGACCTACCATGTGATTATTCATCTAGTAGAATATCCACATATAAGAATAATTTTTGTATAAACATTTATATGGATATAGTTAATCAAGTCACATAGTTTAATGTTTTATATCTATGTATATAATAATATAGAAATTTATTTCATTTTCAATATATAAAAAGTGGTTAGAAACCCATATATCATCTCATGGTTTCCATTTATTAGGTAGATGATAATGGATATCATTTTATTTCTAAATCCATAACGAGTATCAATTCATATGTACAACTGTATCTCCACCTCTAACATGCTATACATAATTATATATGGTGAATATATAACTGGTAAGTGCCATTTCATTCATTTTAGTCATGTGTGTGCATATTACATAATTTATTTTATTTGTAACGTCTAAATAAGAATAGAAATTCTGGATCCTGGGTTTTTCCTAAAAATGATTTTTATAAAATCTTGAGAAATGATGATGACATGCAATGAGTTATTTTATTCTATTTTGAAGAAATTGAATTAAGTATGTATTTTTTAAGGATATGTTTTTTAAAATAATTTATAAATTCTTTTTAAAACCCCATACTAAGAATTTTAAATGTTCACCCTACATATTAAATTCATTTTTAAATGTTGAGTGTAATTTTTAGTGACGTTAATTACATTGTGAAGGCATCTCTTTGAAGTTTATCTTATTAAGTTAGGAGGAAATGTAATAGTTGGATATAACTATCCAAAACATTAACGGGTAAATGACCTCTATTATGTAATGTTTTGTGAAATTTTTTAGTTCCTTTTAGAAAATAAAATTACACATCATATTTTAGAACCGACTCTAAAAAACTGGGGTCATGGCCTTGTTTGTCTCTCTATTGATATTACCTATTAAGGATGACCTTGAAATAAAAAATGTATTAAGGAACTTTTTTATGATATAGAAAATACATACTTATAATATTCATGTTTATCATTTGGAGTGTGAAAATTACAACGATCTTAATGCAGATAAACTAGAGATATCTGTAGCTCATGGGGATCATATGGATGTTCATCTTAAAACAGATTCTTAAAGGGTCGTGAGATCCATGGAAAATGATATAGTTTAAACCATAACATTGGTTTTTGAGATAAAAATATATTTATAAATTGATAATTCACCTATGTTCAATGGGGATGGAGGACCCCATGAAGTTGAGTTATGGATCATGTCAGTCCAGATGATCATTAATAATCTATTGATTCCTATAGATATGGGAGTGAATCTGGCTACATTTTTTATTTATGGAGCACAAATGAAATTGTGAGACATTCTGGTGCAGTTAGTGTAGTAGGGTAATATATATTTGAAGTACTTCGAGAAAAGGTTTTTAAGACATTCCAATAATGATATGTTGATGGATGAGAAGGCTCATGATTTTATAAACATGAAATAAGATGGAATGACAGTATTGGACCAAGGTAAATGTTTCACTGACTTATAGAATTATTCACCGTCATTGATTGCTGATAAGATAGCTAGGGAAAGTTGTTTTTAGGATCCTATTTTCTATGAGATCATCTCAAAATTGAATGTGTTCTGTCAAAAATGTTTTATAGATCTGATAAATCAGGAACTCATCGTGGAAAGAAATTTTAGAGAGGCCCCGTGTAGTGTCTAAGATATTTGAAAATGGAAAACAATGACCTATTCTTATAGTGGAAAGTAGGGATGGAATGAAAGTTTTTGTGAAGGTAGCAACAATCAATGAATCCGGGGTAGTGGGAAGCTATCTCCATATCATGTTCTATTGTAATAATTTCAGTGTAGAAGGTTAGATAAAAAATTGACTCAGTTTCTATTCCCCTCATTGGAGTGTCACACATACAGGAAGTTTGGGCCACATAAAGAGGATTTATAAGAGAAATATATAGTAAATAAATGGAAGGGGAATTATAAATATAAAAATGTATGGAAATGACTCAGATATGCCTCATTAGACAAGTAACGAGAGATACATGGGACATTTTGGTCTAGTAATGGGATGTGGTTCCCTCTTATAGGAATTTCAGTACTTGGATGATGATATAGCTTAGTGGTGTCTGCTGGATCCCATGGAAGAGGGGCTAGTAAGCATCATGTAATGCATACTACTCCATCTAGAATGGATGTGGGATTTTATACTATTAGCGGTATGATTCATGTATCATCTACATTTTCATGTGTTTTATTTGATAGAAGAGAATTTCATTTCATTAGATAATCTTGTTTTTTAAATGGGTTGGGCTTGGATGTGGGAATCATGGACGGTGTTTTGACCATCTACACACAATTGGATGTTTGGTTTGAGAATATAAAATACTATAAGGCATGTTCTCTAGAGATTCGTGGTAACTGTTTCATTTGGGAAACATTCATGCAAAAAATTATAGGTTTTAACTGGATTATATGTATGGATTGGATAGTTCTATATCAAGATCATATAATCTAATACTAGGAGAGATTTAAATATTTATCTAAGGAAGGAGGAAGCTCTTATCACCTTGTTCAGTGTGATCATCAGGTTCTTCATGTGTGACCAATTCAGTTAATATTGGATTATCTCAAAGCTTAGACCGATGGTATTCCCCTAGATGATAGTGTAATGAATAAGGATTATTTTCCTCTAGTGGTAGACCATTTTTAGGATATCATTCTTGATAAGGATTACAACATACATCCCATGTGAGAGATCGATTTAACAATTGAGTTGGTGTAGAGAGCCGAGAAAGTTTCTATATCTACTTATAGAATGACACAAAAAGTGTTTTTGGATTTGAAATTTTAGTAGGAAAATCTAGAATCTATGGGTTTCATATGTCATAGTACATCATTTTAGGGTTCTCTATTTCTCTTTACAAAGAATGTTGATTGGTTATTGCACTGATTTATTGATTATCGATGATTGAATCAGATGACTGTGATGAAATAGTATCCTCTTCCACACATCAATTATCACATTGATCAAGTTAGAGGTGCTATAATTTTCTCCAATAATGTATCTTGATTAGAAGACCCTCATTTTCTGGTGAGACCATCATACATACCTCAGTCTTCTTTTAGGATCAGGTATGGGTTGTATATGTTTGTAATGATGCCATTTGGTTTAAATAATGTCATGATTACATTCATAAACATGTTGGATATGATATTCCATCATTATACAGACTAGTTTGTTGTTGTTTTTTCATTGATATATTATTGTACTCCCAGTTAGCTGATGATTGTGAAAAACATCTTGACATCTTCTTAGGAACATTTATAGAGAATTTTATTTACACTATGAAAACCAAATATAGTTTCTAGATTTATAATGTGAACATATTGGGACACACCATCTCATATTAAAGAGGATAGTTGCCTCCGAAAATGTTGCAACCCCGCTTTATTGGGATCAGCTTAAGACCACCATTGAAATTTGGAGCTTTCTTGGTTTAGCTCTTTATTATTGGAGTTTTATGCCGGAATTATCACTTCAGAATTCACTATAGTCTAGGTAAAAAAAGAAAGTGTTGTTTGTTTGTTCAGTTTCTTGTGAGAATTAATTTCCGGAGTTCAAAGGTAGGATGACCACAAAACATATCCTTGCATTACATATATTTGGTAAAGCATATTTTGTGTAATCTAATTCAGCCATAGTTGGACTCATAGATTTTCTAATATAGGAGGATAGAGTGGTCTCATATGCTGTAGGTGGTTGAAGATTCATGGGAGGAATTATATTACTCACTAAATGGAGTTATATATAGTGGTACATTCATTGACATTATGGGGTCATTATCTCTTTTTGTGAGCTATTTTTTGTATCAAATGACCTCAAGAGCCTTAGGTACATCTTTTCTCAGCAAGGCCAGAACCTTCAATAGAGAAAATGGGTTGAGTATCTGAAGAAATTTAAATTTGATGTGGCTATAAACTAGGAAAGGGCAACATCATTTTCAATTTTTTTATTGGAATGATATAGGAAGTTTTATTTTTTGAGTCTTGTTATAAGTAGTGGATAATGATTCTCTTTTCAGATATGCTTCTATATGTTCATGAGTCTCATGGTTGGGTAACTCTAACTTCAACATCTGTTATACCCATTCCTTTTGAAACAATAAAGATAATTTTGTTGACTGATATTAAGGGATTAGTTTCGAGAGACAACATATATGGTTTAGAGACACCATCAAGATGGTGTTTTGTTGTGAAAATTCAATTATTTTCTCTAGCTACGTATATGTTATTACAGGCCTCCTCGAGGAGATAATGAAATAGTTTCATGCTTTTATATGAGTGGTATACCCTATTTTGACAAAGATATATCATGATATTCGTAAATAGTTATGTTATTCATGAATTAAGAAATATGTAGATGGATTTATGTAAAGATGTTTCCCTTTTTAGTATGTGAATGCTGAGAAACAAAGGCCCACAAAGATTTTGTAACCTTTACCCATGTATTATTATAAATGAGATTATGTCACTATGGGTTTTGCGATAGTACTACCAAGGAAATATTATATGAATGATGTAGTAAGGGAGATCATAGATAAACTGATAAATTTATCTTGCTTCATGCCTATCAAGAAGAAATTAATCGTACATGATATGGGAATCCTTTACATGCCTGAGGTAGTTTGTTTGCATGGTGTTTTAAGGAGTTTAATTTCAAATAGATATAATCATTTCAAATATAATTTTTTAAATGGTCCTTAGAATACTATGGAATTGTAGGTTCTTTTATGAATATCCTTTCATCCTCACAAATATGGTAACATTTAAGAGGACTATTCAGGTTCTACATAATATGTCAGGAGCCTAGGTTTTGGATTTTCTTGGTTAAAGGGAGAAAAAATATACCTTATAGAGTCTCTGTATAATAAATACTTCATGGAATCTATCCAAATATAACCATTCCGCACTTTTTAAGGATGTTCATTATATTTTCCTCATTTTTCATTGGTGGGAGGTGAGTTAGCACTTGTTGGGCCTAGTCTCATTAAGAAGATGTCAGAGAAAATTTAGCTAATCCTAAAATGGTTTGTGAAGACCCATAGAAGAAATAAATTATATAATAACCATCATAAAGGATTTTTTGTGTTGGGGGTTGGTCATCATGTTTTCCTTTAGGTGGCCCATGATTAGGGAAACACCGTATCCGGAAATAGAGAATGCAAATGAGAAGGTTTGTCAGGATAGATAGTAGACAGGGTTGGTCCATTAGTGTACCGTTCAACCCTTCCATAGTGCTAGATTTTCATCAAAAATCTATTATATGTGTCACAACCTCAGGAATATTATCTAGAACTATATCATGTGATAGGATTAAAATTCATCAAGCTTATTTATGATGTGTTCTTTAAGGAGAATCTATTATGGATTGTGGACAGTGGTGAGAAGTGTCTCTTGTTTAAGACTATACCATTGGTCTGGGTGTAGTGGTAGCATGGGAATGTTCAAGAGGAGACCTTGGAGAATGAGTATAACATGATATAACAATGGGAAAACATTTTTTTACCGTCAAACGACAGTAATGCTTGGAGAAGATGAGGGACATGATTTTATATGGTGAAGATATTGTAAGATCCTATCTTTTTTCCACATATGTCTATCCATGATGAATTCATTATATATATATTGGATGAGTTTTACATAATTCCTAATAATTAGTGGATTTTCATTTATCATGGAATACAATTCATTTGAATAATTTTAGTCTTTGGTTGCGAGGAAACTTATGGAAACTGAAGAGGACCCACATGTGTAGATATTTTTGGATATGTGAATAAAAGTCCAAATATGGATTTTTTTAACATTTTAATAGAGTCTAAAAATAAATGGGTCATGTGTTATCATGGGTTCCTAGAAATTTTAGAATCCATAAAGGGTGTTCAGGTTGCCTTATAAGGGAATGGAATGAAAAACCATTTGTGGAACATTTACACATAGTTTAAATGAATTTCACCTCATGTAATATTTGGGAGATTATAAATATTCAGTGGAGGAAATATGATTTTTTTTCATTGCCCATTAAAGAATAATTACATGACGGGTATCTATATTACATGTTATGTAGTTCCAATACCTTCTAATTTAATGTTTGTTGTGTAGCTGAATTTTATTTCTTATGTAGTTTAGTCTTCTCCACTCGACCATAGGGCATCTTCTTAGAAATTAAGGAGTGAAAAATCCCTTTAGGACATCCCAATAAATAATATAACCCCAAGATAGAGTTGTTGTTCTAGTTCTACCCTATATACCTTGTATATACAGATGTTTCTATGTAATCTCTAGACCATGTGCATAGTTGGTTTTGATCTTGATGTGTTTTTGTCTCAGATCCATCTAGAAATAATTTGCACCTTCTTCCATATGGGGTTTTTCTTTTGGAAGCATTGTTTGATCCGAATATAAAAGTAGGGGGTATAATCCTTAACCATGTGGTTTGATAAATGTCAATTATGTGAAATATAGATATTTGACTAACATATCATGCACCAAATGGATTAAAAATATAAATGTGATTATCCCGTCGATTCCCATTGGATCTAATAGGTTTTTAACTAGGCTTGTAGATTACATTAAGGTCAGAGAACCCTTGAATACATGAATTGTTTAATGGATTGATGTTTGTTTAGCATGAAATGGATTTGGGTGTTTTATTCATATAGACTAACCTTGGATTGGATTATTTATTGAGATAAATGTCTGGTTGTTTGTTGTGAACCATTGATATTTGAAATGTGTAAAATAAAGTTAAATGGTAATTTTCATAATTAAAAATTGATAATTATTATAGGATATTATGATATCATTTTTGATATGACTAGTGTATTGATTAAATGATGAAATTCCTATATAGTGAGTTTTCTGAGTGATACATGATGAAAATATTATAAAGAAGGTTTGGCCAATTGACAGATGCTGAATTGATGATATTGTGTGCATGGACCCATTGAGATATTGAAATAGTTAAATAGTTTTCTAGGCCTAATGAGACATGCTGAAATTCTAATTATCATGCCCTACCTAGATTAAATGATGAAATGCTTATATATGAGGTTTGATAGTGTCTGTGTTGATTTATACCTTTTTATAAGGTTATGGATGGAATATTTAGAAGCAATTATTTGGAGAATTACAAGATATAATTGGGTAATGTTATGTTATAACATGGTATTAAGGTTATGGCTATCATGGTTGTGATACAATACCAGATACATTATAGCATGGTGGTGAAACATGTTGATGTGGTATTATGTCAATTGTTTAATTAAATAATACAAATGATTATTTCTTTTTATCATACTCTTGTGATTATCCACATAAAAAGGCTAATATTCAAGGATAATATATTAATATTTATGTTTTTTATTTTCCATATATATAAATTTTTAGTGCATTTCAAAAATTGAACTATATTTCCAATCACTGTTAAATAAATGTTTAATGTGTATGTTTGGGCTCAATAAATCATATTTTGGTAGAGTTAATTATTTTTATTATTTGAATTTGATATTTTTGGATATTATTGAACATTTTATTTAAAAAATTATTCTTTTAGGATCATTTTATGAATCCTAACCGAAGATGGAATTATTTTGGAATGAATAAAAAAAGTACTAGACATAGTATAATGGGTCGTAATCCCATCAAGAAAAAGTGGGGCCCACAATTCAATCCCAATGAAGCGTAAAATTTATCTAAATAAATAAAAAATTATTTGTTTAATTTCATTCAATTGTGACCAGAGATAATTCTATTGTTTCAAGGATATCCATGTAGCTGAATTTGACATGTAAATTATGGGCTAGATCTGAAGGCCCATAAAATCAGTCCACCATTTTGAGCATATCACCCGAAAGGATAATTTAATTGTACATAAATTTTTGAAAGATATTATTTGAAAATTATTTGAATATATTTTATATTATATTAAAATATTTTATATGGAAGTACAAAGTTCCAAATTCAATCATCAAAAAGGGGGAAGAATTTGGACGATTTTACTTGTCAACATTGAAACGTACAATTTCCTATTATTTCTCACCATCATTTAGACAATCCTAAATTATGAATAAGTAATTTAGGTAAGGGAGGTTAAACCTAGGCTCCTCATATGAATTTATTTTAATCTGGTGTGATAGTTAATTGAAATCCATGTTTTACTATTTCAGCTGTAACTTCTCACTTTCATTTTGTAATCGATTATTAAATTTCTCTCATGTATGTTTTTCTTATCACATTAGATTCAAAATAATATTTTACCTTATTCAAATTTTATATTAAACTTAATATCATGTTGATATCATTAACATAGGTATTGAATCTATTCACATCTTCTTTTGGGAAATTATTCATACGGTGGGGGAGTGATTGTTATTTCAATGTTTTTATTCCGCAATTCCACCTTCAGGAGTCAGCTTCTCACATTCATTGATTAAATAACTTAAATGGAGGTATAAAACAGTAATGGGTTGATCCAAGAGACTATCATGGAATTGATTGGTTTTTTTAATTTCTTAAATCATTTTAGTATTTTTATAGTTACATTTAATGATTGATTTCTTCCTTTATCTTCTCCGACTATAACAATGACACATTTTGAGTGATAGTATGATCCATTTCTTTGGAATGATATTGAAGGAGATACTCTTACTGTATTAGTGATTAGCCTTGGAATTGTGTGTGGATTAAATTTTAGAATGATATTGAAGATTTATCTCATTGATTGGATACCTCTTTAAATAGGGAATAGAAAACCCAAAGAAAAAGAATTAAAATAACTCTATGCATAAAAAACCTAGGATCAACCCATATACATTAATTTTTTATGTTAAAATAATCAGGTGTTTCATTCTTAAAATTTATATATTTTCTTAGGCACATTTTATTCTTATTTTAAAATTTGAAATCAACCACATAGTTTGCATCACCATAGCAAACACCCCAAAAATAATTTTCGTGTTGAACGGTTACATCATCAGTCCATGTGGATTTGATCCCAAATTTTACTACACAAACAACATATACCTATAAAGTAAATATGGGCACAACCAATTTTTAGCACCATTTTTGGGGACCCAATTATGTATCTTTAGATCCCATTATTCTATTCTCCCCATTTTCTCTTTTCTCAACATTTCATCTCTTATCTTTTCCCCTTTCTGTTTCTCTGTGTCCAATGAATCCCAAAACCAATTTTCATTCAATTCCAATGGAGTATATTCCACATTACCCATTAGTAAACCCATGTTATTGTGACATGATAAATCAATATTTGGAGGCACCTGACATTGTGAATTTCTCTGAAAAAACATTTAATGGATACCACATTCCTGGTAAGATGTAAAATAAACAGGATGATGAATGATTAATGGATAAATAACAACAACTATTAACATTGTTTTAAGAAATAAATCCAAGTGAATTATATGATATAGATCCTAATAATCAATAAATTCACGAATATTTTTGATACGAAATGGATAAAATTAATTATAATGTTATTTATTGATATTAGAAAGAAAATGTATTGGAACATTTATGGAACCCATTCCCAGAAACGTTGTTCCTCCACCAATACTGAGTGGAGAATCTAGTTACCCACAATGAACTCATGAACAAATCAATATGGTGACTATTTTATGGAGTGTTAAAACCATTAAAAAACATGAACCAATATTTTCAAATACAATCAATTATTCAATATTTTATAAAAATGATGCTGAAAACCCCATTGAATCATAAAATCATGACAATAATTTTGAGGAACCACTAGCTTTTAATTCATTTTTGTAGCTTTCTCCATTCCCTCAATGTGTGAGAGGAAATTACAAACCTGAAAAAAAATGCATTTAGTTATATATTATCACATGTTAGGATAAACATACCCAAACATAATGAAATTAAAACCATACCTACACAACCCATATACTTGAAGGACTTGGGTACATTAAAAAGAATGTTTTCATACCAAAAAACAGTGTCATTTCGGAAGCTAATGTGATTACCACCATCCAAGGAACCATTTTACCTAATCTAAGGGACCTAGGTTGTACTTACATCATTTTTGAACTGGGAGGAAAAATTTTGATCAAGGTATTATGTGTTCTAGGTTCTGGTTTTAACATCATTCCATATAAAGTGTACAGTAAGTTAGGTCTCGAGGATTCCAAACCACTCCTGTCACACTTCAACTAACTGATCATAGTGTTTGGATTCCAAAGGGTATCATAAAGGATGCTTGAGTGAAATTTGAAAATTTTTAATACCCTACTTATTTCAAATCCCTTGAAAATCAACCAACCAAGCTTCTTAGGATAAATCCTCCATCACCTTTGGACATCCCTTATTAAAAAAAATAAACTGATTCATATGTGTCAAGAATGGGAACATGACAATAACGTTTGGAAACATGATCCTTGATCTCAAAATCTATAAATATATCTCTCATGTTAGTCATGATTAAGATGATAATGATGTGAAATTGATAAGTAATATAGGAAATTAACCAGAAAACAATCATTGAATTGTTGATGGATGTCCACGTAAAGAGGAATTAAATTATTTGTATTCACATGAAGGAAACATTTATCCATGACTTGATTCTATTTAGATAGATACAATTGTTATTTTTTCATAGTCATTTATGACTCAAAATTTGAAAGAATCCATAAACATTGAGTCTATAACATTTTCTAAAAATCATCTGGAAAATTTGGTTGTTAAAATATCTTTTCAAAAGGGACAAAACTTGTAGAAAAATTTGGAAAATGAAACTTAGCATAATTAATGATCTCAAATTTTGTATGAAATTGTTTGAGAACTTGAGCTCAACGTAAAGGTCTATAATCCTTCTAACAGGTAATCATTTCTAGGGTATAACACAAATAATACAATATTTATTCCATCATGTCTCAACGTTATTGATAATAAAAATATCCTTGATGTATTAAGTAATATTAAAAAAGTATTAGATGGACTATTTTGGATATTCATGGGATTTTCCCATTCATTTGGAATGGTATGATTTTTCTTGAATCAATTTCATAACTGTCCCACAAACCCCAACATAGATTCAATCATGATATAATGGATGTGGTGACTAATATGGTCATTGAGATGTCATAATTTGGTATTGGTAATGTTGGGGGAACCATTTCATGATAATTATTTTATATTAAGTGCTTCCTGAGAGGCAACCCAACTTCATTATTTTTTATATTTTGTGTGTTTTTGTCATTTTTTGTAAAGGTAACCCCCAGGGTTTACAATTTGATCTAATTTCTATTGCCATTGATATTTAGAATATGAATAATTATAGTATTTATAAATAAAACCCAGGCCTTCGGTAGTTCAATGCAAAAAATCAACCATCCCCATTGACTGACATTCTGACATGAACCCAAAGTGATATACTAATTTTTTATGGATCATCAACTTTAAACGAGGTGATTTAGTTCAATAAATTCATTTCAAATCACTTCTCCCTGTATTTCATCCGAATTATGAAACCTCTCTTCTCATCTATTTAAATACTGAGGGTAGTGTCATTCTATGTTAGGGGGAGTCAAAATGGTATATTTTGGAAAAATGGGAGTTTATGATAAAAAAATCAATTCAGTGAAAAAATTCAATTAATTTTCCTTGTATGAATTAGTGTACATTATTAAGCGTAAAAACTGAATGTCATGTGATTTTTAATGATTTTATTATGATAATAATGCTTGTTTTTGTTCACTGAAATAGTTTTTTTAAAGTGAGGTTGTCTGATGAGATTTTTCAATGATTGCATATTAAACCTTTCAATTAAAATTACACAATGGAAATACATTGGATTTTGGGTATATGATTGATTTCATGGGACCCCTTCATTATAGAATTGGGTTCATGGTCACATTAAATTTAATTTTTGTATATACTAAAAAATGAAAATAAAAGACCGCGTAGTGAAATGGTTTCTCTAAAAATGAGCTTCTGACACTTGATGATCATTAATCCATGGTGGTATTTCCCAAATTTATGATTTAATACTCTATTTTAGTGCATGTAATTGAAACAATCTGTGGGTTTAGATAGTTGGGGATGGCGACTCCATAGATTTCTTTCCCATACATGGTCTTCTCATCACATTTGTGGTTCAAAAAGAAAAAAAGAAAAAAAAATAGATAAAAAAAGAAAAAAATGATAAAATAAGATAACTATCTTATGGTTTAGTGTGATTCCCACCTAGTGATTCGATTTGTTTCCCCATAACAAAATAATGCCCCCATGTCTTCTGTGATGCACAACACATCGTCATTGTTAATTGAAATTTCATGAATTTTGGGGATGAATTTGACCAAATGAATGTTTTTGGGAATTTGATATGAGTTTGATACTAACACGAGTGAAATAATTTTGAAATGTTTAATGATTTTTGGGGATGATTCCTTTTTTTATGAATTGAATGTTAAAATATTTTTGAAAGATGGAATTCTATATCAAAATTTTGAGATACATTTTTCTTCTAATTCAAAAAAATCATGTTTAGTTTGTGACTATCCACTGAAAGAGACAAATATTCATTGATTATATCTTAATAATTACGTTAATAATTTTCCATAAATAAATTTTTTTATTGCATTTCTCAAATTGAACTACATTTCACATCATCATGCAATTAATGTTTAAAGGGAAAATTTGGGGACAATAAATCAGCTGCTTCCCGAATTAAATAATTTAATTATTTGAATTTGATATTTTGGGATATTATTGAACAGGTTTTGTGTAATATTTTTTATTTAAGGATCAATTGATTAATTTTAAGGGAACATGAAAATATTTTGGAACAAATGTAGAACGTTCTAAATAAAGCATAATAGCCCTTTAGCCAATCAAGAAAAATTGAGGCCCATCATTCAAGGAAAATGTAGCTATAATATTCCCTATTGAAATAAATAATTATTAAGATTCATTTTATTATAATGTGGTTATAGGAAATTATTAATATTTCTAGGATATATAGGGAGATGAATTTGACATTTAAATTTTGGGCCAGATCTAACGGCCCATAAAATCTGCACACCATTTTGAGCATAACATCTGCATGGATAATTTAATTGTCCTAAATGTTTTAATTATATTAGACTAATCTTTTAATAAGATATTTATCTTTTATGAATATCAATTATTTGGATGTGCGGAGTTTCAAATTAATATGTAAAAGGGGGATGAATCTGAAAACAATTTCTTGTTGAACATTGAAATGTCCAATTTATTTTGATTTATCACCCTCCTATTAAATACCTAAAATTATCAGAAAAATGTATTTATGGAGGATTGAACATAGTATGCTCACATGCATATTAAAGGAGGAGATGGTGAAGTGAATTATAATTATTTTTTATTCTTTCATTTGTAATTTATCGCTTTTATTTTGTAATAGATTCTTCAATTTATCTCATGTATGTTTTTCATATCCCAAATGTTTATTAATAAATGCTCATATTCATAAACTATGATATTTTCCATAATATATTTTTGATGCCATATATTTATGAATTTAATATATTCACATCATATTTTGTGAAATTATTCACACACCTATGGAGTGATCATAATTTTAATGTTTTTCTACATCAATTCTGACATCATGAATATACATCCCACTTCAATTGAGTGAATAACATCAATAGAGAGATAAAATTCTAATCAGTTGATCCATGGGAGTAGTAATGGATAGATTTGATGTTATTTTATAATCATAACTTATAAAATCATTACATTTTTTTTAATATTTATATTCAGTGATTTATTTTTTTCTTTATCTTCAATAAGTTTAACAATGTTACATTTTCAGTGATGTATGATCCATTTCCACAAAAAGATCATGGAGATGACCCTCTTATTGAATTGGTGAATTTATTTGGATTTTTTCATGAATTAAATTGGATAATGATTTTGGGGACATATCTCAATGGTTGGACATCCCTTTAAATAGATAATGTAAAAACAAAAATAAAAATAATTGCATACACATTATCCCTAAAAATAACCTATGTTTAAACAATTTATATTAATGTTTTACATTAAAATAATTAGAATTTTTATTCCTTAATTAAATATTTCATCTTAGTTACATTATATTTATTCTTTTATAAAATTACAATCAACTTCAATGTTGGAAAATCTAAATTAAAAAACCATGAAATATTTTAGGGTCTGAATCTTACATCTTTAGTCCCTATAAATTTGATCGCTACCTATACAAAAAAACCACATGTACCTGTAAGGTAAAATTGGGTACAAGCAACTTATTATCAGACTATTTATATTTATAAATAGTGTTGTAGAACTACTAAGTTATACACACTCCCTATTAAGTACATTGATTGGAACCAGAGTTGATTTTATGGATTAATGTTTGGACAAAAAATGACCTTATTGTTTATTATTTTCATACTAGATGGGATGTAGTTGGGAGAAGGGATCAAAATGTGGTTTGGGAATAGGGAATTTTGAGTATTTATTTTAATATTTTATTATATTATTTTTTATTATTTCTAGCATGAAATTTAGCTACCTTCAATCACATCATTACATTTCACATTTATTATTTATTAGGTAATTGAGTTGAATTTTGTAATGGTATTTGTTTTATTTAAATTTTCCATTACTTATGCACATGGATATTTATTTTCATTGTTATTTGATTATTCATTAATGTTGTAAACTCTATAAATAGGGGTATAGCCTCCCCACTATACTCATCACACCCCCGCATATAGTTTGTAGCCTATAGTGTATGGGGATGAACACTTGAGGTCTCATAACCAACCCATTCTAGCATTATGAGAGGGTGGTAGATCAGGGGATGTTAGAGTCACGGTGTTTTTGACCCACATTGCCAATAATGAACTATTCTCACATGAAATTGCATCAAATGAGAATAGGAAGAATCGATGGTTCAAGATGGGTCTTCGATTTGATATTCATATGTTGATTTGATAATTAAATATCCCATCTTATACTTACATGATTAATATGGTGTTGATGGTTGAGATTGACCAGGCTGGTAATTCTAGGTTTATGGGAGTTCATTTTTCTCCAAGAAGAAGTTAAATGAGTTTCTTAAAACGAAATAGGATGCATGGGGTGTCTCAAGGTTATTATAAATTGTTGGCTTCTTACAAACCTCCGGTTGTTCCTAGAAGAGGCCCTTTGACATGCTTCTAGTGTGGAAATCATGGGAAATAAAAATGGGTTGACACAATGTCACCAAATATCTACCGTTCCTATGTATACTCAGGTAAATAATATATTTTATATCTATTATTAACATTGTACTTTCATGGTATCAAAGGGAAAAAAATTATTTTGGAAGAATCCGATTGTTCACGAACAATTGGTTACATGACACATGAATATAGAATGAATCTTCTTCACATATTTTAAGGGTTTCCAAAGGAAGCTAACATAGTCCCAGTGATTGTGAATAGTTTCATATCTATAGATTTATATATAGTTAATTTTTAATTTGATAATGATGGATCACATTTATTAATATCAATTCATATTGTGATCTTTATAAATCTTCATATGGATCATTTCTCTTAAGAGATGGATTTTACTACACCCGTCAGATTGAAGAGAGATCATGTCCTCTATTCTTCTTCTTTTTTTTCTCTTTATTATATATAAAGAATATATAATTTCTCTTGTTTTCCTTTGGTATGTGTGATAAATATTTATATTTACTTATTTTCTAGTACACCACTGATGCCTATTTCATCTTACCAGATACAACCTACTGATATCATAAAGTCAAAGAATTAGTTTAATGGTTTTTCTTTAAAAGGGTTATATATGCCTGAGTGTTTCACCTTGTGAAGTGAATGTTTACTTATTGAAGATATATTATGGAAGACATTTCCAATGTGTTTATTAGAAAATATTCAACCGAGTTATGTTAAACAAAATTTTTCTATTTTTGTGGATCAATGATCTGTTTGACTATTAGTAGGGGAAAAGTAGTTATCAAATATTTATCATTAATTTGGTTATCACCAGTTGACAATAAAATAAAATTACATTCATGAAATCAACAACCATTTATACTTTGTCCATTATGTATATCATTACATGGAATGTGGTCTAAACAATGCTCCTGTAGTATTTATGGCATTGATAAATATGATATTACATGATTATCATTATATGTTAGTGGTGGAATTTGTAGATGACATCTTGGTTGTCTCTCAGTCTGAGGTGGATGATGTATGTCATCTAAGTGAAATTTTGGAATTGTTCTGAAATCAATTTATGTTTACCATGCATTTGAAAAGTGGTTTTTTTTATTTAGAATGTGAGGTTCTTGGGGAATAGGTCTCAGAAAAAAGGTATTTATATATTTATCCTAATAAGGTGAAAACTGTAAATACATAGGAGAAAACAAAAAATGTTTTTGATTTTTGAATATTATTGGGTTTATTGAGGTACTATTGCTGGGTTGTAATGAGTTTTTCAACGTTTTCTTATCTGATGAATTCCCTCAATCAGAAATGGTAATTTTCATTTGGGATTCAAATTGATATAGTTTTATTATTGAGATGAAATCAAATTTGACTTCCATGACTGTGTTGACTCTTTCAAAGGCTGGGTAGGTCAATTTGGACTTCTCTAACACTTCATGTTAGGGTTTCTAATGGGATCTTATGTAGGATGGTCACATTTTTCTTACTTCTCTCGGTAGCATTGGCCACATTGAAATATTTATCCAACTCAAGACAATGAATTGTCATTCTAAATGCATTCTCTAAAGATATGTATACAATACCATTCTAGTGGAAGGTGTTCCATTTATTAAAAGAATAAGGTCTTGAGTTATATCTTTTATTAAAAATATTGGAATGTATTCCAATGGTATTGGGTTTATTTCCAAACATATATTTGTTTTGACATTTCATATTACCTAGGGAATGGAATTATCATTGTTGATGATTTAATCCGAGAACATATTACCCATTCAATGAAAGAATCATAAAAATAGTTGATGTTGTTGGATATTTTGTGAGTGGCTATATATTGGAGTTTGGGAAATAGAGGAGGAGTTTGTGTTTCCCAATGATTAGTTAACCATTACCATTACTAAGATGATTTTTCAAGAAAATAAACTTGATTATTAATTTCAATGCTTTATGAACTCCCTTTATGGTAGGGAGACCATTACTAAGTTGTTATTCTACATAAACTATATTATATGTTTTTTTGGTTGGTATTTTTTCCATTAACCTTTTGAAATGCAATGATGTGTGTTATTTATAATTTTTAATGGTTTATTCACATAGGAACAAAAAATATGGTTTAAGATATATTGTGTTTGTTATGGTGGCTGATTTTGAGAAATGAAATTACTATTTTTTTCTTTCATTTTTACACTCCCCAACAGGACATGGTTGAACAGCAAAGAAATTTATGTTTACTTCAACCATTTCCATTATCGACTTGGAAGTGGTTAGATATTTCTGCTAACATTGTTGTTAGGTTTCCATGTACCATGAGGAATAAGATTTTGAAATGGATTGTGATTGACCGGATAATAAAATTGGATCTCATTATACAAATTCATGATATGACTAAAAACAAGGAGTTGTGAAATCTAAATGTGAAAGAAATTTATTTTTTTCACAAAGTCCCATATTCTTTAATATCTTATTGAGATCCCAATTTTACATATCTCTTTTGAAGAGGTCTCTAAGAGGAGATTTCATATCATGCTTTTTAATTTTGGAATACAATAGATGGTTGGATAGATGGACAAATAGATCTATATATTTTTTTGAGGATATTGTTCATGCCTAAATTTTTTACTATTTTTCATTTTACTATGATAATTTGGCACTAGAAGAGTTTTCCTATAATATTATTTACCACCCCTGAATAAAAATGGCTTCTTTTGAGGAATAAATTAGCCATCAGTGTATATCTCTATTTTATTTTTCAATGAACGGTGAATGACACTTGTTTGGACCAAGCATGTTTGATTATAAATTTGTAAATATCTTGTAGATTCATCATAAATTTTTGACATCATTTTGAAGAGATAATTCTTATTCTAATTGAGGTCGTAGACAGTTTGATTTTTCAGTCGGTGGCCATGTGTTCATGAATGTTTCACCTTGTTTAGGTCATCAATGGATTGGGAGGAAAGGGAAGAATTATCCTTGTTTTGTCAGACCTCTTGAGGGTGTTGACTATGTGGAGAAAGTGGATTTTAATTTATCACTTTAATGATAGTTGATGCGGATACATAATTTATTCCATGTGTCTTGGCTATGAATGTATCATTCTGAGAAATCTCATGTCTTGAGTTGGGAGGATATTGATGTTGAGCCTAATTAATCTATAACCGAGAAACCAATTAGTATATTTGATTATGATACAAACTCTCTTCAAGGGTGGATGATTCTGTTGGTCTCTATTCTATGGAATTATTGTTCTAATTCTCATGAGACCTGGGAGGGGAGAAACTAGTGAGATAGTGTTAGCCTCATCTCTTTTATATGGAATCTTCTTTACAATATTTTTATGGAATGAATGTTCCAAGGGTGGGTATGTTGTGAATACACGTTACTTTTTTTTAGTACTCATCAAACCCTATTTTTATCAGGATTTTTTGGGCCTAATATTGAACCATTGTTGGTGAAATTTGATAATTTATTGATTTTTATGGGATGTGTACTATTCGCGCCTTGTTTTCTCAAAATGTGCATCCCCACAATGAGAAGCTTGCAACCCTAGATATTGAGTGATTTTATGGTAGGAGAATCATTTAAAAAACCATGTTCCTACCATGTTGAAACCATGAAACCTTATTGAGGGTTTCCCAATGATGTTGTAGATTTTGTCTGATAGTACATCCAAGCCTAGATAACTATGCCTGTAAATATTTTTATATCTACAATTGGTCAAAAATTTCATAATCCCCCGTTTATGATCCTAAAACCACTCAATCAACCATAAAATGAAATATATGGTTGAAATGGGTCCCTATAAAAAAATTTATCCTTACACCCCCTAATTTTATGAATTTATGAGTTAGTGGAAGACTTGATCCCTCTCCTATTAGTGAATCTCCTCCCATTTAATATCTCATAATATCTCATTACATTCTCTATAGATTTTGATAGTTCATCATATGGATGATTTATTTAAAAATCATTTAAATGAATATTTTATCTAGGTTTTTTTGTTGTTCTATTCCATCATCATTCCTTTTATTGGATCTTGTTATAGGAGTTGATATTTTATTTCATGACTAAATGTCAGTGGTTCCATTTGAGATTGTCTATATAATTAATACATTGATTTTATTGATTTTATTGAAGGAGCTTTCAATTACGTTATGAAAACCCACCACAAGATGATTTGGAATTGGAATTTGAAATGAAATGGAATTTTGGGAAAACACCCCAATTCAAATGGAATTAGAAATTTGGTCTTATTTAGAAATTTATGGAATTAATGAATTTATTTGCGAATTATTTTGAGAAAAACGTATTTTATTGACATGATGAAAACATATGAATGGTTTTTTATTCAAAGTAGAGGAAAACATGAAAAATACATATTTTGGTTATTAAAATTGAATTGTAATATTTAAACTAAAAATTTGGGAACTGAATTTTGATTTATTAATAAATTGAATTGAGTTGATTTTCATCATTTATTTATTCTAATTAATCACGTGTTATTTTGGGTGGTTAGTTGGATATTTAGTACAATCATGCTAGGATTATTATTCAATAGAAATTTATGTATGATGAAAAATTGTACAAAAACCTATTACATTATATCATATCCCCAATGTGATATTTATGAGTGTTATTATACTTGATCCTGAGGGGCATGTGTATATATATTATATATGATCAATGATTTGTGAGGTGTGAGGATCCTATAATTGGACACTATCATAATGTAGGGAAGATGACCATGTTTTTTCTGTAATTTTATTGATATATATTCCATTAATTATAGAAATATTTTCTTCATTACATTTTATTTATGTGAAATGTTTCATATAAAATTGATTATTTACGAAATGTTTTAATTGTTTTCCATCATTTGGAAAGGAATGAATGTTTTTGGTTTAAATATGAAATTTTATCTGCACTACCTTTTTAATTTAAATTAATTGGATGATTTGGTATATTATTATGAAATATATTATGGAACACTTGGTGAGACCATAATAGGATTTATAGAAATCACACAACCTTTTCCTTCCAGAAATTGCCGATATCCTTCTTATAGTTATAAGAAAATGGAAAGCTCATATTAGAGGTGGTGGATGTTCTTGATCCTTTGGGTTTGGAGTGATGTTTCATTTGTGATATAGAGTTAATCTTTTCAAATTGGATCACTTTTTTGATGTATTGTATTTGGTTTTGATATACCTATTTGGTTTTTGGTATATACTGCTTTTTTAGGTTTGAGGATACTAACTCGTAATTCAGTATCATCTACTATTTTATAGAAAATTCCTTCCCTATTTCATCATGTATGATACCGGTTTCTAGTGTTTAAACTTTGGGGATCAGGAATTCCCTTCAATCCATGTTACAACATGCTTGATTACTAGGGTAAACTGTTATCTGGGTTGGTTTCTGATGACCTACCAATCACATTATGGATAATTTCATTAGATGTTTGGGATAACAATCAATTCCTGATCTAGTTTAAAATGTCCATATGGAATATAATTAAAAATTGAATTTCCTTTTTTAATATATTTTTTCATCAAATTCTTTTTTTAATTATTAACCGTGTATATAATTAAATAAAACACTTATATATATATATATTCATAATTTAAAATTATATAGGAAACTAAAATAAATTTTATACATGAATAATAAATTCCAAAACATATAAGGAACAAAAACCAAATGAAATTAATGCATGACAATAGAATAGTTTAATGACATAATGAATTAACTCTACAAAAAATAGATATCATTACCAATAGAAACTTTCTAATAGATAATATATTTGTTACTAGACATGATGTATTCCAACAGATATTAAATTCTTATGATATTAACTATAGGTACCAATAATTTTTTACCAATAGATATATATTTTTATATAAATAGGCCAATACCAAAATATCATTAACAAATAATTAAATATTTTTTCTTATCCTAATAATACTATAAATTGATTTACTGATAAATTAATATTCTTTATTAATACTTATTACTAAAAAGTATTTTACCATTATATTATTTTATGTAATTAATTACCCAATAATATCAAAAAATTTAAAATAATTAATATATATATATATTACACATTAATAACATGTCACTTTTTTGATAAAAATATATGATAAATTAAAATATCGGTAATTTAATAATATTAAATGAGTATATAAATATATAATGATAAATGTTATGAATATATAAATATATATACACAAACCCATTTATGAAAGAAAATTATGAATATATATAATGTTTATATTTATATATATACCCATATGTGAAAAAAAACCTAATGTGTGCACCCCATTCCCCACCACACCGCACTCCCCTGCCCTATTCCAGGGCCCGTTCACCATGACCCCTCCCATAAACATTCCACCTTTTCTCCCACTGACATTCCTTACAAACCTACTAATAATAACACCCTCCCTATTCTTGATGGGATACCCCATTAGACATTATCGAATGCACCACCCTCCTTGTTCTTAGAGGGTTTCCCCCTTTGTAATCATCACAAGAACAACCCTCCCATTTTCTGTCTGGAATCCTCATTTAAAACCCCTCATTATACCATGCCATCCCAGGTGTTCCAAGATGTATTCCCTTTTTTCAACTTCCAACATTAACAATATTTTAGACTGGTCAAATGCACTACAGTGTTTAGTGGTTTTCGATTTTTTTGGTTCTTTACTCAGGGGTTGTCCTTTTCTAGTTGCTTCAATTGTTTTAGGATTCGGTTTTTAGATCTAATTATTTTTATTGGGGGTTTTAATCCTCCATTCCTTCCCATTATACCAATCCCAATTTGTTAAATGTTACCTATAGTCAGGAATGATTGTAATTTGTGGGGAATTAGGATTATAAAAGGGTTGTTTTTCTTAAGAGGTTGATTTTATTCTATGATATCCTTATCACTATTTCATACTCAATCTTGGAATAGCTCTGAATATTGTGCATATTTTTAATTTTATAACATCATTTTCTCTAATCATTGTTTTTGGTGCTCCAAACTACATAGAGTGTATTTTTCTACCAAATTGAATCAAATTTTATTCTTATGAGAGGTAATAAATCATTCCTAGTTGAAACCTATTTTAGATTAAATTCTTAACATGGGGGATCATGGAGGAAAATAAAATGATACCATGATGTTTATAATGATGAGGATTAGATGAATTTTGGAAATTCATCTAGTGAATTGATTTTTTATCAATTTACTTATTTATGGAATATAACATTTGATATTTCATGTTTTTATAAATAAAAATATTTTATTTTGAGAACTCATTTTTATCATAAATTTATAATAATTTTCAATTTTATTTCCATACATAGGACCCATTAGCAACACTAGTTTACATATGATTAAGTTAGTGTTTTATTTTAGATTTCATAAATTATTTCAAATACATATTAATATAGTTTAATAATAATTTTATTTAATTTTATCCCATTTATTAATAGTACATAAATGTATACTAATTCCATAATGTTCCATTTTTTGAAATTTTTATTAATTTTTATTTGAAAAAACATGTCGTGACAATATAATCTCACATTTTTGTTTTTATGTGTTTAGTTCTATTTCACATTAGTTATTAAAATGATATTTCTTTATGATGATTATGATTTATGAATGATTATTAATATTATATTTTGATTTGTGATTCATGATCTATGATATGACATATGGAGGTTCCTCATGTTTATATTTCACTTCATCATTGGGCATACTTCCTAGACACATAAGGTATTTCTTTGATTTCATGATTATTTCATTTTTTATAAGTAGATTAAAAATTAAAGTTTATATTTTTATGTAGTTTTGATTAAATTATTTTTTATGTAGTATTTATGTGATAAGAATAGTTATTATGTTCTAAAAATTTTATGTGAAAATGGGTTTCCATTATATGTGGGTTTTTTATTATGATTTTTATGCATAGACATGTAATATGTGTTTATAAGAACGAAAAAAATGACATATAATATTATATGGTCATTTTGTCATTATGAAATATCCATGATAGTATTGTTTCTTATTGGGTATTTTAGAGAATGGTTTCATGTGATAAGTAAAAAAATATTTTCATAATGGGAATATTAAATCCACACATCAACAATGTACTAACAATAACACAAAAAGGTTAATTGGATAAATAATTTTTTTCAATCTAGGTATTTGAACATTAAATTCCAAAATCAAAAAAGAAACAATTAATATAGTTCATTACTTCAATTGATAAAATTTATTTGGGTATGAATCATTTCATCATATAACATTTAGCTATTTTTTATTGTGAGCCCCTAAGGAATTGTTATGTTTGGATTTTCCATGGGTTGTGGATTTATTACTTTATAATTTACTTGTGATTCGTATTACCAAGGTGATTTCGTGAACATAGTTGTATATTTTCATTCACTTTCAAACAAACAATGATTTTTTTTAAATCATGGATTACATTTATATGAAATATGGATTTTATAAATTATAGGTTTTTTGATTTCTTTTGTTATATAATCACAACACAAACACATTGAGAAACACTAAAAGAAGGGATCCTCTATGTGTGAACCCACTAATAAAGCTAAAACCTCTAAATACTTTTATATTAACTATCCTAGATGGATGGAGATCTGGAATGGGACCAAAAAACCCCAAATAAATTTTAAAATAAACACATAACAATAATAGTTTGCTCAATGGGATTTCTATTGAAACTAAATACCCACACACACACACATATATATATATATAATTTCACATCATATAAAAGTATAATATGTTTCTATTTTTATAATCATGAATCTAAAAAACACATTCAATATGAATGTTGATGAATTCAGTTTCTGATTTTATCCAACTATAGGTTTTTAGGGAAATTAGTGAGATAAATAGGATCATATTTTAAAGGATACATGGGAATATGAGGAAGAAAATGTAAATGTTTTATAATGAAATTGATGTATATTTCATTTTAATAAATTACTATAAAATTATTAAATCATATGTTTTTTTAAGGAACATAAAATTTTAAAAAAATCAACTAATTTTTTATTTTATATTTCATTACTATTAATTAATGAGGAAAAGAGAAACCTTATATTCTTATTAATCCACATAAAACACATTCCAATTTCAACTGAACATTTAACAAACAATACACACTAATTTTTTTACCAAAAAAAATCTTCTGAGTAGTTTTCCAAAATGTTATCACTTATTACAACCAATTATTTCATTAAAAAAATGTCCAAATTGAATATTATCATCAGGAAAAAACTACGACAACATTGAACAAATATACAATTGTATTTAAATGAATATAAAAATTTATATTCATAATAGTTTACGTGTTTTGTAAAATGGGAATCATGTTAGATTCAATAAAAAATGACCACTAACACAGATATATACTTATAAATTTAGTTTTATCATGTTAATATTTCTATTAGAAATTAAATACAATTGATTTTCATATGTAAAAATAATTAACTCCACCTTCATAGTCCAAACAAATTTTAATAGGAAATAATCAATACATTATATAAATTTATCTAGTGGAATAATAATGGATGTATTTATAACACCAAGAAATGATAAAAATAATTAAACTCGTGACATGTATCTCTATCAAATGATTCATGTTAAAAACTAAAATTTTACATGAATATATTTTGTTACTATCTTTCACTAAAAACATTATTCAAATATAAGTTATTCACACTAAAAAATTTTAATGTCTATTTTGGTAACCCAATTTGTACTTGATAAATAACTACAACATTACAATGATATGATGTGCCTATTAGAATGTCATTAATTAACATTTTATAGTTGTTCAATGTAATAACCTATGTTTTTAGACATGACAAAAATCCAAAGGAATTATAGTTTCATTGTTTGGTGGATGCGCTATTTTAAAAATTGAGACTTGCAATGAAATTTCTCGTGTTCTTACGATGAAATTCAAATTTTATATTTTGATTAATGATCTAAAGGTACAGAGTGTATCTTTGAGTTTTGCGAGCATTGGACCCCAAAAATCACATCTTCGAGTGGTATGAAAATGGTGCCATGTTTGTCTAAAACTGTGAAGCCCCAAGTAGCAGACAATGTATCATAAATCAAAGACCGAGAAGGTTTCACGCGTGCTAAGAATTGTTGAATAGAAAGGTGTTCATATCCCAAAAATTTAGTTCCACATAGGTAGTACCTATACACTACTCATCATATAGTTAGTGTGCATAGTTAGGGAAACTATGTGGGTCAAACCATGCAGGGAAGGGTTCCTAGGTATTGAGTGTTGCATGGGGGCACACAATTTGAAAAATCAAGGGGGAAAACCTTCTGAACCCGTTTTTAGGGGTGAAATGGAAAAAATTATATTAATGAAATTAAATAATCTTTTCGATTTCTTTATTCTTCCAATAGTCGTGTAAGACTCCTCTGCTGTGTCGTGGGTTCCTCCTCCTCCCTTTTCTACAGATAGATAAATGTTTCTCATCCCTCTTTAGAAGCAAGAATTGATGGTCCCTATAGATTTCACTTAATAAGATCATCATTCCATTTGAATATTTTTCAATTTAATCAAATATTGGCCATCTTATTTTGCAGGAAGGTCATTTTCCATGTTTTCACGCTAGATGTCCATTTCATTGTTTTCTTCCAAACCCGACCAAATTAGAACATGATATAAAGATAATGAAGTGTCTTAAACATATAGTAGGTGGTATATGAAATTTTTTTAAGGATTCCATCTTTTTGAAAATAATGATTTTGAGTCCTACTCTGAATTTTCCCGTGTGTTTCCTTAAATTTTTTCCTTCTAAAAAGAGTTACGCCCTTGTATTTCTCCCATTGAGTTATTTTTATGTATTGTGTGGTCAACCTCAATCACAACCAAATCGTTAGTCTTCTAGATTATGTTTCACAATACAAACTTATTGTAAAAAATCTGAGAATTCCTTATAAGCCTTCATATTGGAATTATGATGGAATTTACCCTTGTAATAAAAAGAAAAATTGATAACGACACTTCTTAAGTTCCATGTATGACCTTATAATTGAATTGATTTTTATACTGGCTCTCTAAAATTATTCTTTTGGTGAATTGAGCTCTAGGTTTTTAATTTTATTCCTAAATTATTAAATTTATCGTGTGAAAAAAATTCTATAATTTTATAAGAAAACCCATTATATGAGGTTTGCAATATTCAAAAAAAATTGGTAATTAATGATTTTCATCTTACTTTGCCTTATAGGATTTTTTTTCTACCTATAATTTTGTTAAAATAATAGACTTATAAAATTTATTATAATATCCTTTTGGTTATTATTAAATGGAATTACCCTCTTTATTATATATTCATATTAATCTAAAAAACCTATTAAGGTCTTGGCTCAACATAAATGAATTTTTTGTGGTAGATAATTTCCCAATTATTTAAGGTATGTTTTAGGTGCCTCCTTTTACCTTGTAAAATGTTTTTAAAAGCTTGAATAGAATAATTGGAATGCACTATATGTAAGGCCTATTAACCATGGAATGGATTATTTTAATAGGTTAAATAATATGACTTTATTATATTAAATGGTTTATTTTTAATGAAATTTAAATAGTGGAAAATCCAAGATAGTCATTGCTTATTTAATACATTCTTATCTAAATTTTAGTAAATGGAATTCCCTTCTTAATAATTGGAGTAATGAATTTTCATGTGAGAGGTATTGACTCATATATATTTTTATAAATATGATTAATACTTATACATATGTTTTGGAATGATGGTAAAGGTTTTATTGAGCATGGAGAAATCAATCTCACATACATCTATTGTTGAGAATGATGCATCGCCCAAGGGATACTAGTAGGAAATTAGTTTGAGGTACCATATACCCTATTTAGAGTATAGACATGATGACTCAATCACCATACTCAGTTTTGTTCATGGAGTCTCACACTCTATTGGGATATAGGACATGTACCATAATGTTTTAGCTTATAGGCTCGTTCATACTAGTTATGGACAACTGAGTTTCACCCCAGTCCCGCTGGCTCCTAGAATTCCATGTATATGGTCACTTACTTATACAGATACATGGTCTATATAGGTGGATCTAGTATATATCTATAATATAAATATATATTATTACTATATATATATAGATACTAGTCAGAAATATCTTTTTGGCTAGGAGACGAAGTAGGTTTAGACGCCTGGTGTCCTTATGGAACCTTAGCGAGCTAGTTGTTTTATATTTATTCAGTCTATTTAATATTCATGTGACCTTCACGCTACATTAACATATTTTTCATCATAGATATCATGGGTTGTAACCTACTATTATTTATGTCTCATGTCCTTCTCGGGCTACCATTTCCCTGGGCTACCTGAGGATATCTCTATTTTATAGGACCATGGTTGATTTCTTGTAGTGATTTTCTTATACCTGGGAGTTAGGATCATATGACATAGATGAAGCTCATGAAGCTCATTGAAATCAACTTTAAGGATTTTTTTCAATTAATATTACTGTATTATATTTTGTATAGTTTCATGTTGTAAAATTCCGTTTGAGCTTTGTGATTATCATCTGGACATGCATGAATTCTTCTATTCAGGTGTTGGTCGTCATTTAAATTCAGTTTATATTATTATTTTGTTTCTCGTCTTTATTTTATTACTACTTACACTATGGTATGTTAATATCAATAAGATATTACATTATTCTACTCTAATCATGATGGTACAGTATCCCCACTATCACCACCATAAACCCTCAATGCTAGTTGGAAGCCTCTAGCATATGGGGCGGTGAGCTTAAGGCCATATCACCAACCGATATAGCTACCAGTCTAGTCTTCATCCATGCAAGGATGTTACCGATTTGTATCAATGGATTTATTTTAATTTTTATTTGTATTTTGGTCTGTGAGACTAAAAACTAAGAATGTGTCAAATCATTGTAAATTTTTATTCATTGGAGTCATCAACCCACGTACGGGGAAATGTCCATGTGTCATGTGAATGGAATATCATTCTTGTTGTTCAATGTTATGATGGAACTGATTTCACCACATGTGACTGGTGTAATTTCTACAACTTTTTGATTTTTGAAATGTATGGTATTTTACCCTTGGCCTAGTATGGTATGTATGAATCATTACATGAATCATGTTATGTATATAGAAATTCTAATGTCATGTATACACTATGAAATTTAGTTTCATTTGTATCATTCCTGCAAATTATATTGTGTTCATTGAGTAATTATATGCCATGTTTCCTATGAATTTAGTATGTATTGCCAATGTACTGTGATTTTATTTCCTTTTTAACATGTTCATATGTTTTTACTAGTTGCGATAACATTCTAGTTTTGTTTGAAAAATAAATGGTTGCATGGGATGAATATATTGATTTCAATTAAATCGGACCCAGTCATTCGTAATATGGTGTATGGGTGTTTTATATATGAGGAAAGGTCAACTGTGTACTCAAAACATCTTTTGAGATTGTAAATATATATTTAGAGGCTCTTTTGAATGTAAAAGATGCTTATGTGTATCCCATGTAGTATGAAAATGGAATGTAATTTCTTACCTATGGTACCTGTAACAAAAAACAGTGTTTTCCTGCATATTTTCATGATGGGACATAATTAATCCATCGCCATAATTGGGATTCATGAACCATTGGTTGCATGGACTATGATGTGTCTGGTTAAAATTAAATGGGAGTGAATTTTCAATTAATTTGGTGTATGGGAACCTACTAAATTGGGAATGACCATCCATGTAATAACACTAATACCAAACCAGATTTGGTTATATAATTATATATATATATTGAAATTTACGATATTATGAACATATTAATTAATGTGAAAATGGTGAATATTTATATGGGTAAGAACTTTTACTTATAAAACCTGTAATTCCATTATGTGAGCTTGATGAACCAGAGGTCTAAATTCTAAAATTCACAAATGGATAGAAGTAGGTCTGTTGTGTAATGATTCTTAAAATATGACCTTATATTGGTGTTTTGAGACATTAATAAATAATCATTTTTTATTGGGTTATATTAAGGATGATCATAGGTTGTCTTAGTGGGACTCTTGTAGGTACCCTAATCTATTACAACTTAGAATTCTTAAGAATAATTTAATTGATTAATTTACTAGTTATGACCATATAAAAAATAATGTTTTTATGTTTAAAAAGGTTGTTTTTTATGCTTGGCAATTTTTTCTTTATGTCGTTTTTAAAATTTTGTACCAATTAATTTTGTTTTCTAATTTTTTCCTGATGATCAGTTAAATATTTTAATATTTAATGTGAATTATTGTTATGGATTTAAACTTTATCATGGGTGGCGTTCTTCCTTTAAAACCCTTGGGTATGTGTAGTTTAAACATCCCCATATATTACCATATAATGGAAACATGATCATTTTTCATAGGCCCTATTAATTTTTTATGAATGAATTAAATTATAGGAGTATGGCCCAGTTAAATATGGTTTTCATGACCTAGTGATAAAGTAAATCATTATGATTTTTAAGGGCATATCCCAAGGTTGGTTCCACCCTAAGAGCTTGAATGGGTTGCCAAACACTGTGAATTTTTTGGATTTAGGTTCTATTTGGGCATCGTTGTCCAAAGTATGACTCTTCTCTTCTAAATGACACCATGGTTCAGATGGGTGGTAGTTTTATCCTTGACCGTAATTACAGGTGTGATGTAACACCCCAAGATTTCATAGTACATTTCTTTTTTATTAAATTCAATATGTTATGTTTCACATAGCACCAAGTTTGAGCACACTATGATGTATCAAACTAGTCATTTAAAATGTAGTTATGAATAATATTAACTACAGTATTAAATTTATAATTTTATTTCAATATATAAATCTTTTTTTAATATGGATCTTCAAAATTAGCTTAGGGGGATTTTTTAATTTTTTTCTGAAATTTTAATTTTTTTTATAAATAGTGATAAATATTGCATTATTTTTCAAATAAGACATTTTCATTTAAATAATTATTTTACATTAAATTTATTTTAAATTAAAAATAGATAAATAATATATATGGATAATTGGAATAATTTTTATAATATAATTATATATAAAAAATTATTATTCATTTAAACATCAATTTTACTCTCCTTCTCACCACTTCAGTAGGATTATCATTAAGCATAATTACCCCAATATATTATAACCCTTGAAGAGAAATATATTATATAGAGGTTATATATATAGTTATAAATACATATCATATCATACAATGGTTCCAATCAGAGCATCATAACATTTGAACATTCATATCCTTTAATAAAACATTTCAGGATGCTAACCAGGCTCACACACTTTCCAAATAATAGTCCTTTCCAGGACTAATAAAAAACAACCCTATGAATTTCGTCACACAAAATGGGAATTTAATCATTACACACTCAAATACAATCACCAAGAGAAATTTCCAAATCCCCATTTTAGGTAAAAACATAAAACATGTAAAACATTCCAAACAGCCCCTTACGGAAAACATTTACTGGATCACACACTCCATGATAGTAATTGGAAAACCCTATAAGTTTAAATATTAAAACATTTTTTAGTCACACAAATTACACACCATTATTTAGAAAACAAGAATCAATTTTGGAACCAAGGATTCAACGGAACAAAATTTTAGAAACACCATCATTATTTGAAAACATGCCCATGTGTGCACCTAGTGCACCAATCATTTTCCCTACATCTGATGGTACACCAAAAATACAAGAAAAAGAATCAAAGAACTAATTTCACAGAACACAATCTGATTTAAAACCATATTTAATAACATATATTACTTCACAAGAACACAATCCATCATAATTACACAATTGAACCATTTCCATGAATTTTTAACACATTTATCAATCAATATCAATAATAAAATATTCCCCAAACAATACTCACAAACACACAATAATCCTCAAAACATTATAAGGGATAAATGTTTTATGAAATATCCAATTTCACTTTTGAATAACAATATAATTTAAAATAAACTACTTAGGTTCCATAAAACTAGACGATTCACACAAATCTCAGTTAAAACATTTTTTTAAATAGCCAAACCAACACTAAAATACAATATCATGTTTAAAAAGGGTTCTATAGAGGTGTGTATTATGTTTATAAACTTATTAAAAATGTCAAGCATCAGGGAGATGCCCAAATAATGGAGAAAATGGAAACTCTTAATTCTAAAGAGAGTAAATGAAATGAAGCTTCAGTATTAGTAAGAAAAAGGCACCATGAACCAACCACACACTATATAACCAGGAAAAAATAATCCAAAAGAAAACCATATGTATTAGGGTTTTACCAAGGGAATAAAATCCCAAGGAAACCCAATAAAAGGAGGAGGGAAAGAGATACAGGATGGAAAATTACCCAAAAACCCTAAAAATACCTTAAATATTAATGAGAAGCAACCCCTGACGATTAGAAGAAAGGTAGGATGGTTAGGGAGGACCCACTAGTGGGACCAAATGAGATAGAGGATGAGGATCCCAAGATATTGTGATAAAGGGAAGGGAGATAATAGGATTGAAAATATTTAATGACTTATCATGTCCAAAAAGTTTTCAAAATTGTTCGGTAACCTTGTATCCCTCGGTACCTAAGGGAAGAGTAGTGTGTGGTCACATGGAACCTACCTCATGGTCATGTGAAGGAAGTGTGGTTGGTTCTATACAACCTACAACAGCTGCATGACCGATCAGTATGGTAACTACTATCTATGTGGAAACATTGCAACACTAGAAAAACCACCCAAAAATTTTAAATCCTCTAAAAATTAATCTGGTTCTCTGCATGAACATCGACATAAGGAAGCAAGTCTAATGAAAATATAAATTAATGAGTGTCTGAGGTCAAGGTTTAAAAATTCTCCCCACCACATACACCTTCATCCCACAAATATTCAAAAATCCAATGGTCAACCAAAATTCAAGTCCATTCAAAGACTAAATGGTATAAATATGAGGATCCAAGGTTGGCCTCACTCACTATAGGTTAAAAATAACAAATTAAAGAAAAACCAATAACCAAAAAATTGGGAGAACACGAGAGTGTTATCCCCACCACAAGAATTCCCCTAATATGAGAATTTAAATCTCAAACACACCACCCTATTGGGGGAAAGAGGGAACTAACAGCTAGAATTCACCCAACATATAGAATGAAAGAAACAATTCCACAACTATAATTCAAATTGAGAACCTATGATAGAGAGACCCAACATACTGGGGCACCAAATCAAGGAAACATCCATAAACAACTGATAACCATCCATACAAAGGAAACCAAAATGACGACCGGAACTAAACCAAATATTCCATATTGACTATCATTTCTTGACACTAGGTAAATATCCAAATAAAATTTCATGTTATAATTAAATAGAGGACTGAAACTACTACTCAATCCCTTCACAATAATGTAGATTTTCCCAAATTACTACCAATGAAAAAAAAACCAAATTGAGATGATTTATCCATATTTCAACATATCATATGGGGAAAAAATTTATATGTATCAAATTTTGAATAAACAGGGCCGCTACATTGTAGTAGAACATGTTGATCACACCATTAAAATAATAGATGTACATAAAACAGTAGAAGAACAATAGTTTGGTAAAAAAGTACTAGGCTCGATATCCTCATACCCCATCAATTACTAACTTTCCATGAGCTTCACCATGAGACCTATGTTTGGGGCTATAATTACAAATGCATTTCCTTCCTCAATTCTAGGTGGCACATGTAGCACCAACTAATTTTAAAAATAAATTTAATATCGATTGCATGAAACCCAATGTCACTATAAAACAAAACATTGTTATAACCTATCTAGTTCACATAATTTTTTCACCCATATTATTTGGGTTTTGAAAAAAATACAAACAGAGTTGTGTTTAGTAAGATATTTAGAGGATGATAAGGAAAAATTAATTTTTGATGAATAGTGAAATATAGTAATTTTATGTATATATACATTATAAGTAAAATTAACTATTACTAGAAAAATGGATAATGTAAGAACACTTACATTGAACTCACATGAAAATATTACTATTATTGGTCACAATAAAATAGTTATTATTGGTTATCGTTGAAAAAATAATAAAATAATGTGTAAAATAATGGGAAAACCTTCCTTTCCTCTACAATAAAAACCACCTTCACTCCCTCTTCTCTTCACATCTCTAATGCCTTGTGCCTTGTCAATATTCTACTAAAATAACCTTTACATATCCTCCCCCACATCTAGTATCCATTTTAACAATAAATGAAACCAAAACCTCTCCACTAAAGTGGATCTCAAAGAAGATTACATCAAGAGGTAAATTCCTCTTTTCATTTCATTTATTTCAAGTACCTTCCATTTTGGTTACATTCCTCAAATCCTTTCAACCAAATTTTGTGATGACTATATCACCTCAAATGTACAAAATTTATATTATGATAAATGAATAATCTATCATCATCTATCTTTTAAACTTCTTTTATACATGAAATGAAAACACCATCAAAGATGTGTTCTTTTATCTCATTCAAGGAAGACATGTTTTCAATTTCTATTACCGTCCTCTATTCTGGTCAAGAAACCAATTTTATAGTTGGAACATACTATAATAATGAATTATAATTTATGTATGGTCCATGATTCCTTTTTTACAAATGATATTAATTTATAAATCTAAATGATTTTATTGTGTTAAAAACAGCAAATTAACCCAAAAAAATTTCATTAATGTATTATATTATGATTAATCCACACTCCAAATAACCAAATTAATTTTATTGACATTTAATCATATTTTAGATCACTAATAACTAGAAACATATATTCTGTAAAACCATTTCATTTTATATGTTTACTCGTACATGAATATAAGAAATCTATAATGATGATCAGGGAAGAAAACACTCCCAAACAATGAAATCAAATCTCTTAAAACATCAAAATACCATTAATAATCCTAATAAGGTTATAAAAAATCAAATACATGAAGATAAGTTTCTATAATTATAAATTTAGGAACTTAAATTTGATTACTCAGGTCATTAAGATCACGCGAGGGAAACCATTGGACAAAAGGTTAGGGTATTCTACCAAAACCTCCATTTTCATTTTGGTTACTCTTATTGTCTACGTAACTCAATTAAATTATTATTTATTCATATTTACCCCTCATATATATATGATAATGTTATATATTTTTGAATCAACCAGAATCATACTTTAATTAATGGTGAGTTATTTGTTTTAAAAGGGTCTCTATAAAATTCCTCTCAAAATACAAGCAAGATTCAATGAAATTTCTCAAATTCTTACATATATTCAAGGGAACCTTATAATTCGTTTTTATAAACCATTATATTTCTCAAAAAAAAATTTCATAATGAAAATCCTATCTTACTTTACATCTTGTTTTAGGTGAATAATTTTTCAAAAAAGAACTTCTTTTCAAAGTAAAAGTGTATTTAACTCAAGAATTAATTGATAATTTTATAAGAGTTTCTTCACCTATTTCAACAGTCATATTGATTATTATTAATGATATCATATACAATGTTTTATTTAGTGTTTTATGATTAGTTTTACTATGTATTACCTATCATAAATCAATCTACCAATTTAATCTGAATGGTTAGTGTTTAGGCTTAATTTTTAGGTAATGTTATTGAAATTTCATATATTAGTTTCAATATGAATGTTTATGTTTTTTAAGTCATCCTAATTCATACGAGGAAATCATTGGACTTAATATTTGATAGCTTGGGCCTCCACAACCCATCGATGCATCAGTAGGTCTCATGAGACAAACTAAAGTCTTGGCACAAGTCCTTGAGAAAATAATTATTTATTGTCTTCACATGAGGCCTTGATGGTATGGTTAGGAGGTCCAGAATTATGCATTCCGTCCATATGAAAATAGTAATTGAATTTTCATTAGGTTATTCTACTAGTATAACACCAATGATTATGTTTTATTGTTGCATATTTATATTATTCAGCTCTTATTCCTACCATAATGCGTTCAATATCATTTTTAAAGGAATGTATTTTTTTGTTATTCTCCATGACTAATGTTTATATTTACGATATCATCCACTATATTGCTTACACTTACTAATCATTTGAGCTCACCCATTTATTATGTTTCATTTTCCCAGGACATTAAGAATTATATTCTGAATGACATGCAGAAATAATCAAGCAGTTATAGATTTTGTTAAAGATTTTCTATATTTTTTCTGTATCAGGTTGTAATGATGAACTTATGTATGTATTTTCTTTCCAATTCTACTAAACTACTTGGTCCATTGGGATTTATTATCAATGTTTTTATGAAAATGTAATAAAATAAGGCACTAGGTCTGGGAAACAGGGTTCGAGTCCTTACAGTTGGTATCAAATATATTTTATTATAAATCCTGGAAAGTAGATTTAGTAAATATAGATTAGGGATCAAATCGACAAGATAGTCTTTGAGCATAAACATACAGGACATCATGGAATTTTTGGCAAGGATTTATTTTTTGGATATTTCTCAAAAATACATCCCTATCTAGATACTACAGGTGGACGTGGATTGGGAATAAATATACCTATGAGTGAAGAATCTGATAAAGTGTTTCAGCCTTAACACATGGTCTCTTGGTACTCGATATCATGCCTTACAGTGCACCTGGTTTGAAAATATCAGGGAATACAATTATGATCAATCACATTTTCGTTACAAGAAATTATGAAATATTTAAATATAAAATTTTCCCCAATTAAACCAATGTTAATGATTACGAGATTAGATATGTATACAATTTCAATTAATGCAATGTATTTTTCTACATTGATATTATACCTTATGATTCATAACATATTCGTGTGTATTCAATTTTTAAGAAAAGGCACTGAGTGGAATGAATGGAAAATCCGTGAATGTGCCTGTAACATATAAGGATATCCTTCTAATGCAACATAATGATGTTTTCTATAGTATTGTGACTGGTTCATAGAAACATATAACTATACTAGGAGAACTGAATCAGGTTATGAATAGTATACTAACCCGTATCAAAAATCCAGATCCATAACATGGAGGTGCCATGTCAGATATCATTATGGGACAACAACCTCCATAATATAATGGAAATATAAACCCATTATTAGTATAATAGTGGATAAGATTTATAGAGAAGATATTTCCCAAATTTGGATGTAATGAAAGAGAGAATGTTTTAATGGAGTTTTATCAACAATAAGGATATTTAGTTCAGTGGAGGTCCTTAATCTAAAACCCAAAGGAGGGGGAAGAAATAGAAGGAATGGAATAATGGTATTTTAAATAAATTTTCTTATAAAAATACTTCCCTCGTGAACTACGAGCAAATATGGAATGGTAGTTTCTATATATGAGGAAAAAATTGGATGCCGATGTTCCCAATAATAATTCTAAAATTTCAAGCATATAAAGTAATTTTGAAGACTACATACGTAACCAACGTAGAAATATTGATCGAATCATTTATGGTTTAAAACCATTATTCCAAAGGGCTCTAGATTCCCGATGTTTTTTATCGTATGAATATATAGTCTCGGGTGCTACAAAAAATGAATAAGAATTTTATAAACAGTATGATTTCAATGGAAATAAAAAGAAGAATAGGGAAGAAAAAACTCTATAAAAGGAAATAAGTAAATGGGGAAGAAAAGAAGAGTTAACCATACACAGTGTGATAATCAATGGAAGAGACACCATGTTACATTCATAAGGGTTATGTGTGTTTGTTACAAGTGTGGAGAAAATGGAAAACTATCTGGGGATTGTAAGGGGATGAAATAAGATACCAATTTTCAGTGATAAAATATAAGGGTTAGGGAACATTAAGAAAATAATTGTCTTAGGTGTCAGGGAATCATTCCCAAAAAATGGACAAGATAGAAAGGCCATGCTTATACGGTCACAATTATAGAGTATGATGTTCCTAACGATGTTTTATAGGTACTCTTATAGTTTTTTCAAATATAGGAAATTTTTTATTTGATTATGGATCATCTCATTCATTCATATCATCCATTTTTCCCTGAAAATTAGATATTTACAATTTGATTTAATAAGGGAGTTGTTAGTCAAACTCCAAAGGGAAATATCATTGCAGCAATGTTGTTTTAGGCAGTTCCCATAATGGCATATAAATGTAATTTACATACTGATTTTGTAATTATTCCCATGATGGAATTATATATAATCCTTATTATGGATTGTCTTTTGAACCATGATATGAAAATTTATTGCATGAAAAAGGAGGATACCAATTTTCAAGATGATGTGGAATCCCTTATCTATATAGAATAAACATAACCATTATATTCTCACCCGGATCCACCAAGTAGCTATGATAAATTTAATTAATGTGGAGGAAGATAATGAAATAACTATGGGTGAGTAAAAAAATGGTCCAATAGAGGATATAACTATTATGCAATAATATGTTTATGTATTTCTAGAGGAATTACCTAGACATCCTCCAGAGTGGAAAAATATGTTCTACATTTAATTAATTCATGATTTAAGGCCCATATAAAACACCCCTAATAGAATGGATATAATGGAATTTTTATAATTGAAGAAACAACTAGAGGAATTTAGTGATAAAGGATTTATTTGTTCTTATGTTTCTTTATGCAGAGACCATGTCCTTTTCTTTAAGAAGAAGTATGAATCTTTGAGGTTGTCCACTGTTCTAAAGGCTGAAAGAAGAAATGAATTATATGGGATATTTAGAATGTGTGAATTTTGGATTCAATCGGTTTTATTTTATGTCTTTATTGCCTCTATGCATGGAATATATGTAGATATTTTGAAGAAAAAAGGATGGTCAAGAATTTCATTCGTCAACGAACATAACTAAGGTATATAATTTTTCTAGTTTAGTAGGTTATTATTGGATGTTCATTATGAATATCAACTATTTATCCAAACTAATGACCACGATAACATGTAAAGTGTTTAGGTTTTTATGGATAATAGAATGTGAGGACTATTTCGACAAATTTAAGAGGAGATTCGTGAATTCTACCATCATAACTCTACCATCACGGAACAATGGGTTCATGATCTATAGTGATGAATCAAAGAAAGGTATTGGTTCTGTACTTATGAAAAATGATAGTCATTTCTAATGCATCAAGGAAGTATAAAGTCCATGAACAAAAGTATCCTACTCATGATCTTTAGTTAGATGCTGTGATCATTTCTATAATAATATCGAGACACTATCTCTATGGTGAAGGATGTGAGATATATACGGATCACCAGTGTATGATGTATATCTTCTCATAGAAAGAAATCAACATGACGAAAAGGTGATGGCACAAACTAATATGTGATTGTGATTGTTCTATAAAATACCACCCATGAAAGGAAAATAAGGTAGCTGATGCATTGTGTAGGAAGGATCATTGTGTTTTAAACAAAATGGTGATTGAAAGAGACCCTGCATTCATTGATCTAATAAATTAGGACCTGTGAATTATCAAAGAAGGTGAATCATCATTACTTTTTCAATTGGTTTCCCAAAAATCATAATTATAAAAGATTAAAAACATTCTACGAAAGGACAAGAACCATCTTAATGAATATATATGATGTGAAATATAGGATGTTGGATGACTTTGTATGTGAAGATGGTATTGTGAAATTTTGGAAGAGGCTATGTGTTCCCTCTATAACCGAGCTGAAAAGGGATTTATTGGATTATACCCATAGCTCGAATTTCCTTATACACCATAGTACCACTAAAATGTGCAATGATTTGAAAAAATATTTCTTGTCAGAAAACATTAAGATGTAAATTGTTGATTACATATCGTAAAGTTTAGTTAGTCAATAAGTGATGGCATAATGAAATCATCCAAGAGGAGTCATGAAACCTATACTGATTCCTACATGAAAATTGGATGTAATCACCATGGATTTTTCACTTTATTGGAAAAAAATAAAAGAGATAATGATGAAATATGGGTTATTATTGATTGACATACAAAATATGAACATTTCCTCTTTATAAGGGAGGATTTTCTACAGGTGCTCCTAGAATGACTATATATAAATGATGTTTTGAGACTTCATGGAGAACCACTCTATGTTATTTCTGATCATGATCCATGATTTACAAAACAATTCTGGAAAAGTCTTCAGAAATCATTAGATATTGAGATTCATATGATTACTTCTTATCACCCTCAAAATGAGGTGCAATCCGAAAGGACGATCCAAACCATAGAGAAAATGTTGATATCATGTTCACTTTACATTATTGTTATATGGGATCAATATTTACATTTAGTGGGGTTTTCCTACAATAATAGTTTCTATGTATGGATTCAAATGGAACCATATGAAGAATTGTATTGACTGAGATGTCTCACACCTACATGTTGGGATGAAATCCTTGAAAGTAATCTTGTGGGTCTAGAGCTTGTGGGGGAAACAACATTTATGGTAAATAATAATCAAGGCCATATCAAACCAGCTCAATGTAGATGTAAAAAATAAAAATCATCAATGGATGGATTTGTAATTTCGAGTGGGAGATTATGTTTTCTTAAAATTATCTCTATGTAAGGGTGTTATAAGATTTTGGAAGAAACGTAAATTGAGCCCTAGGTACATAGACCCTTTTGAAAGTAGGTAGTGACTTGGAGCAATTTCATATCATTTGGATGTACTACATAGCCATTATCAATTACACATTTTGTTCTATGTCTCATTGTTGAGAATTTACATGCTAGACTCCACACATGTCCTCACTTATGATGCAATATAATTATATCCTATCTTATCTTTCTGGGAAGAGTCTATCCAGATTCTAGGCACTAAAGAACACGTTTTCAGGATTCAGACGACTCGACTAAAAAATATACTTTGGAAAATCATAAAATAGAAGAGGAAACTTGGGATCCTTAGGAGCATATGAAGAGAAACTACACAAATAATTTTCCGAGGTAACATTTTGGTGATTTTGGGGATTAAATGTTTATAAGGAGTGGATAATGTAACACCCCAAAATATTTCAAATTAATTTATCATTTAATGCATGAAGTAATAAGTCTCTAAAAGACAGCAATTTTTTATAACCTATCTAGTAAATATAATTTTCCACCCCTGTGATTTGAATTTCGAAAAACTGACATACCCTATTGCGTTCAGTATGATATTGAGAGTCTCATAAGACAAACATAATTGTTTATGAATAGTAAAATATGAAAATTTACTGTTTATATAAATTATCAGTTTAATTAACTATTCCTAGAATCAAGGATTATGTATGTACACTTGGTTCAATCTCACATGCACATATTATTATTATTGGTCAAAATAATTAATATTAATGTTGGAACATAGAAAAAATAATAAAATAATGAGTAAAATAATGGGAAATCCTACCTCTCCTCAATTATAAAATCCCACTCACTCCCTCTCCCAATAGATCATATCAGGACTTTCACCTTGTCTAAATTTGGATCTAATATCCTCCCAAGATCCTCCCCCACGTCCATCAGCCCTTGGGTTCATGAAAAGTTCATAAACATTCCCCTAAAGAGGCTCTCAAGGAATATAAATTCAAGAGGTAAATTCCCATTTTCATTTTTTTATTTAATGATCCTTTATTTTATTTTTCATTATTCACCTCCTTTCATCCAAATTTTATGATGACTCTAGTACCTCACATGTACTGGAATTTTGTTATGATAAAGGAAAAATTCTTCATCATCTCTCTTTCCCTTCTTTTATAATAGAAACGAAAACACCATACAAGATGTATTAATTTATCACATTCTAGGATGATAGGTTTTCAATTTCTATTATTGTCTTAAATTTTGGTAATGAAACCATATTAAAGGATGATGTATTATAACAGATTTAAGGTTATGGAATCAATTTTCACATATGATATTAATTTATTAATCAATATTAGTTCATTGTGATAAAAATAGCCAATTAACCAAAAAGAATTTCATTAATGTTTTATATAATGATTCATCATTACTCCCAATAAACAAAAGAATATTATTGAAATATAATATTCTGGTTGTACGAAAATATTATAAAACTCATTCTATGGAAAAACATTCTCAATCAACTTGTTTATCTGAACATGAATATAATTAAACTAATCATGAAAACTAAGGGAAAACACTCCAAAAAAAATTAAATTAAATTGCTTATCCCGTCAAAAGACCATGAATGATCCAAATAAAGTTATACTAAATAAATTAAATGAATATTAGTTTATGAAATTAATAATATATGGACCTAAATTTTTTTATTCATTATTTTAAGATCAACTGAGGAACATATTCAGACTTATGGTAAGGGTTTTCTCCCCGAACATCCATTTTCATTCAGGTCACTCTTTTTTTCTATTTACCTAAATTAAAGTATTATTTATTAATATATACAACACATATATTCTGTCATAGTTACATATATATATATATATTATCCAACTAGTGTCTTACTTTCAAATATAGGAAGTTATATGTTTTAAAAGGGTCTTTCGATAAAATTTCCTGAAATACAAGCCATGTTCTAGGGAATATCTCAAATTCATACATACATTCAAGGGAAAATTTACTATATTTTTAGAAGACATTATATTTATAATAACACTCATTTTATAATGAAAATTCAATCTTATGTAACATCTTGTTTTATAAAAAATGTTTCAAAAAGAACACGTCTTTTCAATGTAAAATATTATTTATGTCAGGAATTACTGAATGATTTTGTAAGAGTATCATCACATGTTTCAAATTTTTTATTATTATTATGAATTATATCATCTAAAATATTTAATTTAATTTTTGGAGATTAGTTTGACTATGAATGAGATATCTTAAAACCATTGAGCAATTTACTCTGAATGTTTAGTGTTTATGCTTAATGTTTGGGGAACGTTGTTGACATTTCATATATTAGTTTCAATATGAATGTATGTGTTGTTTATGTTTGTCTCCATTCAAATGAAAAAAGAATTGGACTTATAAAAGTTAAGAGTGGGGCCTACTACATCACCTTTATGAATCGGTAGGTTTCATGAGAGAAACTAGAGTCTTTGCAAAAGTCTAGAAAAAAAGATTATTTATGGTTAGGGAACGAGGCATTGACAGTATGGATATGATTTTTGGAATTATGAATTAAATAATGATGAAATTATTAATTGATATTTAATGGGGGTAATATACTAGTGGTATACCCTCGATTATGCTCTATTATGGTCTTTTTATGATTCATCTCTTATTCCTAACAAAATGTGTTGAAGTTCATTTTTAAAGGCATGGATTTTTTATTTATTCACAATACCTAATGTATATATTTATGATATCTTTCGCTTTATTTCTTACCCTTATTAGGTATTTGATCTCTCCCCTTTCTTATGATTTATTTTCCATATACATGAAGAAGTATAATATGAATGACATCTTGAAATAAACTAGTATTTATGGATGTTTCAAAGGATTTTCAAAATTGTATTTCATTTCAAATTGTAAGGTTGGACTAATGTATGTGTATTGTTTATATGTTTACTAAAATAATTTTTCCTTTGGGATGCATATTACGTGTTTATATTAAAATGTTATAAATTATGGAACAAGCTATGGGTAACCAGTGCTGGTTCCATACAAGACATCCTCCGATTAATACATCTTTTTTAAACAATTATTCCTGCAAAACATCTCGAGATGACATAAACATCCATAGTGATGAAAAGTCATTAGAGGATTGCATCAAGATGGATTCGAGAGTCCAAATTGGACGTAATGAAAGCATAAAAGTGAGTGGTCTAACAAAAGTAGACAAAGGACTAATGAAGAATACTCCTTAGTAGTAGGTTACTTAAGCATGCAGACCTCTCCAAATGAGGAACCTTCATGAGCACCAACCACTACTTACTGAAACCCAAAAAATAGACCATCAATGAATGCATCATCCACCAACATCTCAAAATAGGTTTCACTATATAAGTGATATTTTTCTACAAATATTACGATGATGAACCTAGAGAAAATGTGGGGTTTTCATCAGATCCTCCGATGCTACTTCCAAAGAGAATAAACTAATCTATTTAAAATGGTCAATAAAAGAATTTACTAACCGCTGACCCTGCTGAACACCTCACAACTCTGCCACATATAATATATTATCCACCTATAGTATGAACCATTTGGTCAAAAGTGGCATTAATCACATTTCAAATCATCTCATGTTGCATCGATTATAAGGAAACCAACCCCCAATGCACCAACAGTGGACCCTCAAATAGCCCCCAAACTACCGAGACTCTAATAGATTCAAGAGTATACAATGACCTGAAAACATATTCCACATTCTCAATCTATTCCATATCCTCGAACAGACCATTATCACTAATGAATACTATCAACACTTGAAACATACCCGAAACTGGGAATGACTCGTTAAAAACAATAGTGACCATTCTGGGAGGCATTTCCCGAGAAACATGGAAAAGAAAAAAAAATCCAACATCATATTGAGGAACAATTAAAAGGATCACGTCATACCAAAATGAAATAGACTCTTGACCCAATTATACACAAACAAAACAAAAATCACATTTCTAAAAACTATGATTCCTTTTGAATTTCAAGAATACCTTCTTTGAATGCAAATCCCTAAATTAAAAAAACCCATTTTTCAAGGAAAATTTATTTCTTAAATTATTTACTAATTCAAACTAATTTTATAAAATCCATTACATACAATTTATTCCACAACCTTACCCATTGTATCTTATGGACCATCACATGTGCATCCACCAAATTCTGCTCACCTCATCCATGAACAAGTGCCCGCATGCACTTCCTATACACCTCACCACATAAGAGACCATTCATAATGAGCAACAAGGGACGTACAAATCATTATATAATTAAAAAACCAACAATTTTTTTCTTTTAAACACACCTCACAAATTTAAAACCATTTAAAATAAATATTTTTTAATTTCAGAGAATCATTCATTTTAAAATTCATGCTTAATCCAACCAATAAAAAAATATAACACAACCAACAACAAACTACCAGATTGATGAACTAGTACTTATGTCTAACCCAGAGGCATGGTGGTGGGACATGACCCAAGTAAGGAATAACTCTAAGAGGGCCATAAAGGACGCACTTAAACTTCACATGGTTCACTACATCATGTGATGCCACAACATGAAACTGGTTCACCTCTATTGCAATACCTCAATCCAAGAAAACTAATGAAAAAAATACTTAAATCCAAAACTACCCCTGGGGACTCGTGGATCAGTGTAAGAAAGAGTTGGCAAAGCTCCTATCACACTAACCTCATATGTTCTGATTTTACTAATATTGATTTAATAGACACACGAAATATCAAGAATCTCCTTGGATTCCATTTTTCATGAACAAACCTGGGTCGACCCTGAACCGGTCACTCGAGTCGGTCCATGACGTGGCCTAAAGGATATTACCAACCCCCATGGTCTGAAAACTAGTCTTGGGATTCAAAACATACATGTGGGAATGATTGAATCCAAAAATATAATAACAATGACCATATAAGTAAATGGGATAAAATTTAAATGCATCATGAATAAACAACTGAATTTCAGAAAAATATAAAACTAACTATGTTCCATAATATAATCAATATACTAAAAATAATAACAACTACACCAAAACTACCTGATCTATACGCGACCTCTATTCCATGTTCAACCACAAGACACACCCTACTCCATAATAACTACCTCCTCCAAGAAACCTGAACAAGGATAAACCACCAACTAAAATGATAGGATATGTGAGAGAATGGAAATTCTCAATAGGGATTCAAAAGAAAAAAATCATATCCAAGTATTTTCTTCCCCAATATAGTATAATGACAATTTTATTAATTACAACTACATAATATTTTTTTCACATTTTACTAAACAACTCAAAACACATGTCATTTCCCAAACCAAATTCCATTTTATAATCAAATTCCAAAAAAAAAGTGTAGTGCTAATAAAATAGAAAAACAATGTATGAATAATAAATTGTAAGACATAATGTAAAAAAATAAATATAAATATTAATCATGTGTGATCATAAACATCCCAAGAAGACCCATGTATGTACTCTATTTGGGACCACCTTCTAGCATATGGTGAAGCTACTATGTTAATAACAAACTGGATTCACTACCCTATCCTCACCACTGGAACAAAACTCATCGCATGTATATAACTCCAGGAGGGTTCCAAAACAACTAATTAGGGCTAGGAATTTACAATCACTCTATCATATAAAAGAAACCCATGAACCCATGGGTGTCTTCATGATAATCTGTAAGTTTGAGGCCAAAACCTGTGTGACTCATCATAATGCCACCACCGCACTTGCCTAACCCAAACACAGACACCAATATATGATAACAATAGAGGGAACAAACCTAAAATATGGGTTCCTCATATACATATATGAACATATCATATCATACGAAGGATATTATTATTCTATCATAACATCTAAACATTTGAATACAATCATAAAAAAATTCAGCTTCCCAACCTGGAAGACATGCTATCCAAATGACAATCCACTTCACGATTAATAAAAAGATTCCCTAATAATTTCCAAAAATGAAATGGGCCTTTTATCTTTATTCACTCAAATAGATTCACTAAGACAATTTTCCAAATCCCGCTTTTTTTAAAAACTTACATCTTGTAAAACAGGCCAGACAACCCCTTGAGACAAACTTTTATGGAATCACACACACCAAGAGACATACAAAAAACCCATATTATATTATATAAAAAACCATTTTTTTAATTCACACAAAGGACACATCATCATTTAGAATAAATTAATCACTCAGAGAACTAGTATTCAATACAACACCAATTTTGAAATACCACATTCATTTGAAAACACATCAATACGTGCACCTAGTTCACCCATTGATCTGCCAACATCTAATAGTTTACCAAACATCATATTAAAACAATCAAATAACTAATTTCTCAAGACAAAATTTTCTTATAAATCCATATTCAACATCTAAATTATTTCAAAATAATAATAACTGTCAACTTAAAACAAAAGATCCCATTACAAGAATTTTTAACACATTTATTAAGATATATAATATCAAAAATATGAGAAAAAAAATACTGACAAACAAAATAACACCCTCACAACATACAAAGGGCGAAAAATTTCCAAAAAATACCCAATTTCACATTAGAAGAACAATTGAATTTAAAATTACCAAAATTGGTGCCATAAAACTCTAAAATTCACCGAAATATCTTTTAAATCATATTTTTAAAAACCCAAACCAACTCTAAAATAATATATAAAATTAAAAAAGGAATCCATATACGTGATAATAATGTTTATAATCCTATTCAAAATTCCAATCATCAAGGGAGATTCTTTATGATTTCATGACTAGGAAGAACATACCTCTAAAGGGTGTGGTTGTAATGAAGCTTCAACGAGAGAATTAAATAGTCCCCATGGATAGACTACATAACCTAGAACCAAAAAAACCAAATGAGAAACCTAGATATAAGGGTTTACCCAATAGAGTAAACCCATATGTAAAAATATTAAAAGTAGAGGGTAATACAATTAAAATTTAAAAGACCCTAGAACCCCTAAAAACATAAATTAAATCTGAAGGAAGAGCAACATAAGATGACTGGAAGAAATGGTGGAGGGTTAGGGTGGACCCCTTGGTATGCCAATATTAGACGAAGGTGGGGTATCCTGAGATTGGATGAATAGAATGGAAGGGAGAGGAGAAGAAATTCAAATTTTAATGACCTGACACATCATCAAGGTTTGGCCGCAGGATTTTCCAATCATTGTGGTAAACATTAGGACCTCTCTACCTAAGAGAAGAACAATTCATGGTTACATGGGACCTACTAAGTGGACCTGTGTAGGGAATGTGACTAGTTATTTCCAAAATATACCAGCCACATGAACTATCTGCACAATCACTTCTAACCGTGCAATAACCACGTGACACTTGGAAAACCTCCCGAAATTTTTAAATCCTTTACAAATTTGATCTCCTCTAAACCCAAACCTCAACCTAAGTACCCAAGACTAATGAAAATACAAAATAAAGAATTTTATGATGTCTAGTTGTGTAAAATTATATTTCCATATACTTATGTTAAATTATTTATATTAACAACGAATTACCACGATAAAAATAAAAATAGTAACTTTTAAAGTAGTAATTTTATAATAGTTATATAAATATAATTTAAATAAATTATATTTATGTATATAAAATTATAAATATAATATTATAATTAAAATTTTATAAAAATATTTAAACACTCATTCATTAAAAATTAAAAGGGAATAATAATAAAATCACATATTTTATAAGGAGACATTTTTCTATAAAAACAAATTTTATTATATGAAATAAATTGATTTAATTGAATATTTTCTAATATTTCAAAGTATAAATAGATTAAATTGAGTCAATATTTCAATTCATAATTAAAAAAATATATAGTATATATCATATTTTTAGAAATAATATAATTTTTATGGTTATTTTTTATGTAATATTATTAAAGGTAAAAATTAGAAAATGAAATTTATAAATTATTAATAATTAAAACACAAATAAATCATTATAGAATTAATTTTCATAGGTATAAAGGTCATACCACTTGCTCACCTACCATTTATTCAAATATCACACATCTTAGACTAGGATCCATTTATTATCAATAAATCAATATTTGATGCTAAAAGATGTGTGGATGCATGAAGATTTGTTATAGACTGACTTAATGAAATTGGGTTTCATTCATTATAAATTATATAAATATAAACTATGATAATTTTGGATTTTTTATTATGTTTTAAGATATGTGTTATGATGTATAGATTTTTTCAATAATGTTTTCCTTGAAAAAATAAATTCATTGAATGATTAAAGGATTGAAGGCCCTGAAATTTCACTATTATTTCATGAGAATTAATGAAGAGGTCTCAAAAAAATGTATTTATATTTTATACATGAGAAAATATTATTTATTGACTATAAATTTTGTAATATACTTAAAATAATTCAAGGTATTTTATAGTTGTACTTATATAAAAATGGCACATCCATGCAATAAACAAGGGGCTAACTCAAATCAACCTTACATATGGGTGCATGATCAAACATAATAGAGAGATATCCCCAAGTATCTTTTTTGATGTATAGGGTTATAAGCCTATTAAAAATATTGTGAGGTGCACATGGGACGTGTAGGGGTTCCCCAGTGTACATGTGCGTGGTGTGGCCAATTTAGTTTGTTGGTGCAGGGTATTATGGTAAAACCCCCAGTGCCGGTTCCAATGGATGAGGGAACAATATTTATTATTATGTAGATCCTAGATAAAGTGAAAACTAATGTGGGATAATGTATCTTGTGGGGTATCATTCCTCTATCATTATTTATAAAGAAATTATGTCGGTCATATGATTTGAGTGATTTTCACTGTTTGATCTCCAGTGCTATGCATATTAGAATAGCTCATCATCTTAAACTATTAGTCAATCAAATAACTAACACATAATCTCAATAAAAGAGAAAACCACAATTCATAAATGTCCATGAATAGAATTAAATTTCAAATCAATGCTTGAAAATTTGTTTTTCATGCATTCCATTACTTGATAAACCAAAATAATCACTAATGGAAATAAAATGATGAATTTTTGTGATGTTATATGGATCATGTGATAGATGGGAGAAACTAAAAATTTTATCTCAATACCAAATGGAACCACTTGAAGAAATTATTACAATAAACATGGAATTTTGTAAAGATTTTTCAAAACAAAAATTATAAATTTTTTTTCAATTGAATGTTCCATTATTAACAAATTTAGTCACATGAAGCCTTAGTTTGGGTGTGGTCTGACCCTCCATAGGGAAGTCTGATGATCAAAAGTTTGATCATGTAAAGCCATCACATGATCATGTGATCATTCTATTGAAGCATCGATAAGAAATGATCATCAACAATTTAGGTGATCCTGAGATCATATGGAGTTTGAATGAGTCCTTGTATCTCTAATTTTATCGACCATGAAATTTTAAATAGAGATAATTTAGTGTAAGCACCACTATATATAAAGACATGATTGATGAGGGTTATTATTACTACTTTTCAAATATTTTATGGAGAGGTCACTTTTCTAGAAAATAGAGCACTGACATTATTTGTTCAAGTGAAGGTGATTGAAATTCATGAGATTTATTCATATGAATGATATCTAAAGAAAATTATGTTCTTATAAACACAATATTGAAGTCCATCTAGGTTATGAAAAAGAACCCATGGATAATTCATTTCATTCCTATGATGGAAGGATAAGTTGACATGATCCATTCATGTAAATCTATTATATAAATCTCCTTAGTAAACAATGTGATCCTTTCATGCGAAATATAAAGATGTACCTTTGATCCAAATGTGTAGGTTGTAAGGATAGTGATCTAGGAAGAAGAAAATGTTCTTCAAAGAATAATTTTCACACTACATTGTCACATAAAAATAAAATGCATTTTTTGAATTGGATGTGTACACTATTTCATGAAGAATAAATTGAACATTGCATGCATGATTTCTATCATGCAGATGAGTACTATTATCGTGATACAAAACTAAATCTATTCATGATGTTTTGATATTATTATAATAAGATCTCCCTATTTATTTGGGATATCCTGCAAATACATATATATTTTCATCCTCATCCTGATCAAGGAGGTCGTGGAAGAGCTGTGTGATTCATTATAAATAATTTTATTTATCCTTTACTCTGTGTCGTGTATACCTATGTAAAATAGTTTAAATTTTCTTCAAAACATGTAATCATTGAAAATTTATAAAAATATGACAATATGTGAAGATACTGTTGGTTAATAATTACGATGAGTAGAAATTTCTCCAAACCTTGTAAAAATACTTCTATGTTTAACATGGGATTCATTTGTTCTCATACCAGATAAGTGAGAGTTAATAGAAAAATATTTCAAGTATTTAACTAGACTCAGATATTAAATTTTAATGGTTAATTCATAAGATTTTACCACGGATTCAACTCCCTCTCAGTGGATTTGTTCAAGGGATCTATAAGTGGTATCAAAGAAATGAAGGTTTCCTTGAGATTCCATACTTTTGAAATCTAATATTGACATTAATAATTCAATTAGTAGTAGTGGAGTTTCATATTTACTTGGAAATAATTAATTTTTTGTGTATGAATCCAATGCTTCTATATCTTTTATCAAAAGGCCTTGAAGTATGTGATGTCATAATAATTGGATATATACCTATTTAAAGAAATGGTTCCATGAATTTTGAATAAAATATGAATAATAAGGATTATTGGAATGAAATAAATTATATATTATATTACTTATTAGAAAATGAGTACAAAAAGGTGATGGGATTTCATACATATAAGAAAATGTGGGACATACTTGAGAGTATATTGGAAATAAACATCAAAATCAATGAATATAAACTAATAATATGGAAATAGAAAATTTATGATTTATGAATTTGTGAATATTAAAGAATTGAGGGATATTTAACAAGTGCATGTAAGATTATTATCTGTATTAATTGATATTGTAACAGACTATAAATTTCAACTGTGAAAAATAAATTAATAGAAAAATTTTATGATATATTTAACATAATGATTTCATATTTGGAATAAATTCCAGGCATATATATTAATGAACTAAATAATAATCTCTTGAATTATGAGATGACTAAATCAAAATTATTTATGAAAAAATAAAAGGATAAATTTTCATTCAAAACTATGAATAAGATAAAGATAAATCAGGAAAAACTGATTGAACCCAAATTTTATTTAGATGAATAATATGAGAGTGATGTGAATCATATAAAATTCGAGATCTCATATCCCAAAAAACATAACAGGGAACAAGATATATAATGGAAATATATTGATTAAATTATATTATTATGGTGGGATTAGAAATATTTATTTTTATTTTCAAAATAAAAATAAATATATAGAGTCAAATAATGAAGAAGAATAATAAGAAAATTCATATTGTATGTTAGAGGTAATATATAGTCAATGATACGTGAAATTTAATAGAAGAAAAAGTAATTCATTTGGAATGAAAAATTATGTAAGATTAGAAAATAGGTAGAATAAATTTCCATCATAGGTGATAATTACTACAATAAATGTGTAAAAGAATGTTAGCTTTTCTGATGATATTGGAAGTAAATCTATCAGTTCCAGTAGTTACGAATATGAATGTAATGAATCTTATTTGATTCGCATGTTAAAAGAATAACTTGATGCCTATATTGAATGAAAAATGGGCTCATGAAAGAAGTTAAAGTATATAATATGATGTTGATAGATTGAAAAAGGTTTAATATGATAACATTTAATAGATCAAACTTAACAAGGTAAAATGGCATAAGAATGAAATTATTATAAGAGAATTTGAGATGAAGATGAAAACGTAGGAAGAATAAATTAAAGAGTCTAAGTCGTAGTTCCTCTAGTAAAATAACACTCTTCGAATGTTCAATATTTACTATGGTAAATCTGTTGAAGAAAAGGTTCAATCATCATATAATTAATTTAAATGTTTCGTTAATTATTTGGTAGATTATCAACCTATAAAATTTAAAAATATTAAAAATATATAGCTAAATAATAAACGATTCCTGAGAATTTCATGGAAAACCTGGGATGTGAAAAAATCACACCGAATTTTTTCCTTTGTTGGTGTGGTAGAGAAAAGAAAAATAATCAAGGTTTATTAAAACCAACAAAAAATATGGAAGGTCTTATTTCAAAGTCAGATATTGAATTTTGATGACATACTTAATTGTTTTCTGTATGATTAATATTATGGGGCTACTACTAGTGTTGTGGAACTTATGGGAATTAATCTTTTGTATGTTGGTATAACATTTCTCTCCATATGAGTGAAATAATTCCAAAATTTTAAGGATCTATTTAGGTAACCAAATCAATAGAATTATGATGAGAAAAAAATATAAACTCTTTTTTGGTGTATAAAAAAAATAGTAGTACATGAGTAAACATGTGGAATATCTGACCAGTAAGGTCAATTTACTAAATAATATATTACTATGATTATTGATAATCAAAAACTTATACCTAAATATAAGAAGACTCAATATAAATGTATGCCTAAATATCACTGATTATGGATGTAATTTTAATGGATAACAGAAGGGGAATAACCATGATTCTGGATAATGTTTGTTCTTCACATATGGCTGAATAAAAAATTACAATGAAAACTATTGATTCTTAGGATTGAGGTTTTGTTAGCATTGGAAATGAGATATCATTAACATTTAAGATAATTTTATCAGCTAAAATTGAACTATCCTAACTAAATTCACAGGTGGATTTTTTTATGATGGGCTCCATAATAACTAATTGAGGTTCATTTAATTATGTTATAATGTTATATAATTCAAATTAAATAATTATTTTTTTTATTAATAGAAATGTCGATGAAAATTTTTTTCTGATAGGAGATGGAAGTTTTAGAAATTTATTTCTAATTACAGATCCAACAATTCTTATTATCTTATTGAAAATGATGAAAAAATGTGGATGATAATACATTTCAATATTTTTTCAAAATAATTTTAGCGATATCACTAAAAAAATATAGATAAGTATTTAAATAATTAATGATGAGATAATGCTTAGTTTTTTACAACCAATTATATAGATAAATTCTTTCGAGGTAAACATACGAGAGTGGAGACAAAAACAATAAGGCCTTTAGAAATAAATCACATAGATATGTGTGGTCTTATGAGAAATTAATTTATATTAGCTTAATTTTATTTTTTCTACATTCATTTATAATTTATAAATTATTAACAGTTTTTTATTATTAATGTTCAAGTCGACAACAATTGATATGTTCATGATGTTCAGTAGATAATTTAAAAGATATATTTGTAAAAAAATCATGGAATTGATATCTAAAAATGGGATGAAATAAAAATGAAGTGATTTTAAATATACTCATCCAGAATATAGTATATTAAATTAATATAACACCACCTTCAAACCAATATATAAGAGAGTTTATAGTGGAATAAACATAATTATAGTGGAAATGGGGAGAACTAAGCTTGAAGAGTTTGGAAGATCAAAATTATTCTAAAGGGAAGTAGTTTTTACTACGGTACATTTTCCAAACAAATGTTTTCATAAGATAAATTCCAATTCTACTTCATATTAATTGTTTTATTAGAAAAATTATATAGTTAGATACATTCAAGTCATTGGGAGCCATTGGACCATCAAAATCAAGATACAAATCATGGAATATTTGATGACAATGTTGGGGAAGGTGTCTTTATAAGGACCCAACCATAAAACAATACATAATATTCAATTAAATTAATAATTCACAATGAGGATCTTTTCAGGTTTATATTATTATTGAATACGTCCATAACTATTATATTATATAACAAAAATTAGGAAGTAGACATTTCTTCTCAGTTTCCACTTTTTTCATAAATTATAATCTCTGGAAAAAAAGATTCATGTCTAGTTCTAGGTTTTAGATAGAATGACTTTTCTATGATCCCATCATTGACCCTATTCATCTTTAATTCCAATGGAAAACGTATCAATACTTGGGATGAGCATAAAAAGCATAGTAAGGGTTATAAAAAAAGAAATAAAACATTAGTTCATCAATACATACATAACATAATCTCTTTAATATAAATAATGCATTCATCAGATTTATGAATAACACAGAGTAACCATAAATAATAAAGGAAACTTTTAGCATCCATAACATACTTACATTGTATCTTTCATAACTAAGTAAGGAGTTACATTTGGAATACCCATCACAGTATATTACCTAAATCTCTTAGTAGAAATATTCACGTATACCTCTGTCACATTTCCCAATGCATTGGAGAGCTATCCCAGGCTCACCTAACCTAGGTTGATCACGAAACCACCAGTATAAATAACAATGCCTAAGAACCATAACATATTCATAACACATAATACAAATATAAATTAAAGATAACATTTCTATATTAAAATTACAATATATCATTTAAATATATTAAAATAATCAATCCTTAATCAAAACCATATTCAATACCAAAATATGTAAAAGAGTATATGGTATTTAATTTCCTTTTAAAAACATTATGGCTTGATAAGGAAGGAAAAGTTCAAATAATACTCTCAACGGTGGAAAATATCATTATCACCGCTTACGTTAAAAAGTAACATTATTTTTTATCATTTACTAAAAACCATCATAGAAAAATATTCCATTTGAATGTAATGAATTTTAAATGGTGTTTATACAATATATAAAATAAATCAGTGTATAAAACAAAATATTCCTCAATGAACGGATATTGAGTTGATGTCTCTTCCCTCTTGTCCAACTTGACCCGTTCATTAATTAATAACCAGTATAATAAACTAATGTTATCTTAAACTTGCTTCAAAACATTTTTCATTTTTATTATTCCTTGTATATCACTTATTACCATGTAATAATCATTATTTAATCATTTATGTTAATAACATTTGTTTTGTCGATATTTGGTACTTCAGTCAAAAATGAACTTATTATATTTACAAGTTGTCCATGAGGTCAATAGTTCATTATCTATAGAATTATATTCATGATTTAAATAGTGTATATATCATATATATACAATATATATATTTATAACAGTACATAACATTTTCAGGTAAGAAATGAAATGCACAGTTCATGGAGACGGTATGTTGTACATGTACATGAATGATACTTTCAATTCTATTTATTATTTAATTGATTGAAACATTAATGATACATATGCATATTATAATTCCTGTATAGTATCACATATAATTATAGTAACTCCATCCTTTATGCGTTCCACGTATGAAATGAATGTGTTATATCACATTAAGGGGAAGGTAGTCCGCACTTAATCAAATGAAACTATCATATTTATAGACTATGGATACCATTAGGGTGATATATAAATGAAAAATACAAAAGCATAGAAAAAATATAAATATAATATATATTACATATAAATACAGTTCTATCATAATGGAAATTGTATCGAAATATAAATGTAGATGATCGATATACAAGATGGGGGAGATTGAGTACATAAAATATTCCTTTGGAAATTTTAATTTTGGTATACAACATTCATATTTAACCATATGAAAAACAATTTTTATCAAGGTAAAAAAAGATAAATTCATGAGACCTCATAGTTCTAAAAACATTCTAGGTTGCATATATAAGGTTCATGAAATGAAACTTATGAAAAGATTATATGGAAAAAGATTCTACCATAAAGGGTATATAATCTTACTAATGAGAGTATACAATTACATGAATTTATAATATATTTATAACTTCCATATTAATCAAAATGCAGTGGAAAATAAACTCGAAACAATACAAGTAAAAATTATAAAATCATTTACCCCAAAGAGTAGTGTATTAAACATCCTTGGATAAAGTTCCCTGGATTTATACTTTCAGGAAAGTATGTCTTACCCACACCAGGGTTATCCCACGATAAGAATATAAGATTCTATCTTGCTATCCCTTCAAGACCTAGAACTTCAAGGTTGTCAACAACTCATTCTTCCTTATCAAAGAAGTCCTCGTATGGTAGGGTAGACGCACCTCTACCTTCCTATCCCAGGAAGTCCTCAATTGTACATAACAAAAATTAGAGTCGCATTAAGAAATCTGAAGAATTTTTTCAGTACGAAAAAGGCATGAGAGTCTCCCTCTCAATAAATCACTTCAACAATATATAATATCTAGAGTAGTCGAGTTAGTTGTTTGTTATTGAGCTCATTCAAATGAGCTATTATTTATACTCACTTCTCCAACATTCAGCTCCCTCCTCCTACGATCAGAGTATTCCATGAATATCCAAGGGACCTATACACGTGTCACTGAAACAATGGTTAATTAGAAAAATAATGTAAAAAATCATTTCATAACTAAAAGAAGGGTAATAATAATATGGTTTCTTAACCAAATACATTTTTCAGAGTCTAAAAAGAATAGTTCAGAGTCCATACAAATAAACCATTGGAGTCTATATTACAGGGATATTCAGATTTTGTTTTTCAAGGAATTATGAATCAAAATTACATAGACATTGGAGTTTCAATTCCAATGAATTTGTAATGTGGATTATAATGAATTTGGAGTATGAATTCTAAGTAATTCGGTGTCCGAATTCTTAGGAATTCCATGTATGAATTTAGATAATTTGGAATCTGAATTTCAAAGAATTTAGAGTCTGATTTTCATAGAATTCGAAGTCAGATTTTCAGAGAATTCAATGTTTGAATTCAGAGAAATTCAGAATATGAATTCTAGGAATTCTGAGTCAAAATTCTGAACAATTCATAATTAGAATTATGAGAAATTCAAAAACTGAATTTAGAACATGAAAACAGAATAATATATATCTATGTATTTATATGATTCCAAGGCTTTTATATATGAAACTGAATTCTAAAAAAAGAAATAAAAAGAGATAGATTTGGAGAAACTATGACATGAATAGTGAAGAAAAGGTAAGGATAAAATTTTCATGGGGAAGGAAAATTTTCCATAATAAGATAAATCATAAGGAAAATATAATTTCCCTTGAGATAAAGTGGTTGTGATTTTCAAAACATAATGGAATGAAATTGTTATAATGAAAGATTATTGTATCAACAATGTCTCCCATTTCTGAAATCACAAACATCCTTACGAAAATGACTATAAGGACATAAAAATTTTATGGACTTCAAAATAAAAAAGTATCTCCCTTTACTTATGGATCATATTGAATACGACTAACTCCCCCTTAGGCTTTGAAATCCCTAAGGATTGCATTCTTGATTTCCCGAAGAAGCTTTTTCATTTCTTGTATTAAAAAATACAATGAACTTTTTTTTAGATCAACTCCCCTTTTCTTAGGGAAATATCTTCTTTACTATTTATTCTTTTTATCAAACTTTTCTCCCCATTTGTGACATTAAAAAAGGAATAAATGGTATGGGAAAAATATTGGTTCCAGAAAAATAATTAATAAACAACCACATTTATGGAGTGTAATGAAAATTTCATTTTGTTTGGACGAATTTGTACAACGAAGAAAATACAACAAAATATGGGTATAGAATAAAATTATCCATATTTAACCTTCGTCATCAACTTATTCACATTGTTTTTTATCTTCTTAAGCTCCTTGTGATCCTCTTCTAAACTCTTATGCAACTGATACTGATATTCATTCTTTTTCTCCAAGGCATTAGTTTTTTATTATTGAGACTTAAGACATTCAATTTGATATTTCAACACTTCTTCTCACTTAGAAACCTTCTCTTCAATATCAATTTTGATATCCCTTTCCCTCTATCAATTCTTGGCCACAGTGTTAAATTTTGTATTCAGATCCTTAACATCCTAATTCCAAGTAGTCTGTTCTAGGCTTAAATTTTCATCAAAACATTTTGAATGATCTATGATCATTCCATCTTCGGTGTCAAAATAATCCTTTAAATAATCCTGAAATTAATCGAAGATTCCCATTTCATAAATTTTCTTCTTTTAACAAAAAGTAATCTTCTTGCAAGATCTTTTATGATGCTCATAACCAATGAGGATGGTTTTGAAATCTACCTATTGCCCAACACATCTGTCAATAACAATGGAAACAGAATTTGATTTCTGATTTATCATATGCAGAATCATCTATAAACTCAAGTCTATGCTAGAAAATAATGGAATAGTAACGACCATATTTTTAAATTACTGAAAAAAATAATCTTGTCCAAGGTAAGATTATTTGGAATCCGAGTGTTTGATTAGTGAGGATTCTTTTTCTATTTCCTCATCATTCCACTTTTATGAAGAACCAACATCGTTCTTCTTCACCATAGAGTTACTATGTGTATATACTGCCACCTTCTTTCCATTATCAGATTTCAGAATGTTGTATTGTGCTTTTCAGATTTTTGTTCACTATATAATAGCTAAACAATCGTATCTCCCTAAACATCCTCTTTAACATCATCATCCACTTGATCTTCTGGATGAATGAAATCATGATAAATTATTTCATCATCTGTTTTCTTATTCACTTCAGCATGACCCTTCTCTTCATTCTCGTGTGTAGCATGTTTTGAGGATTCGGCATGGGATGTCTGGATCGATAATTTTATAGAGGGGATTACCTTTTCATGGTAATCATCAACATGCTTTATGACATCATCAGTTTCATTCCAATATTCTTCCTCCTCATATAATTCTTCTATTTCCACTTTTTCTTCTTCTTCAACTATTTATTCTTCATGATGTGATTCTAGAATCACCACATTCATTTCTAGAGTCTCTTATAATGGTTATAATAAAAAATATTCTCATACCAGAATTTGTTTTGATGCTTTCTCAGCATCATTGTGAAACGATAGTAGTATCTCAGCCTAAAAAATATTCTTCTTTTTCTTCATCTCTTTCTACTGCATCTTAATATCCTCAAAAGCCTTTATTTTTTTTGCTTTTGTCTCAGTGGGGTCCAAGACATATTTAGGCCCCCTTTCCTTCATATTCTTCTAATCTTCTCTCCACTTATCCATTAATTCATTAGGATAAAAATTTTGCTTCTTCAAATTCAACGGTATTGGGTGACTTTCCATAGCCACAAGTGGTATTCTTTTATCTTCTGGTTACTTACCCTTTCTCTTCCTTCTGCCTTTTTTTAGAGATTTCACAAAAATTATGGCTTCATTCACAATGCTTCTACTTATAGGAAGATGTTCTCACCCTATAAAAAGATGGTTTCTTACAATATAAATATAGTATTTAGAGAAAATTTAGTATCTAAGATTACATTATTGTTATCATTCTTAACTTTTATTTAATATATTCAAATCTATTAGAGGGTAATGTTTTTGTAATAATATCTTCAAGATGATCTTGCATTCTGATAAATTGAAGATTGATATCTCCATTTTGTGTGTGATCCCTCAGAAAGTGATGCCTAAAATCTATGTGTTTTTCATCATAGTTATGTATAATGTTTTGAATTAAAAAAATCGAACAAGTTTTATCAAACATTATTTGAGTTTTGGTAAAACTCGTACCATATTCTGTGAGTGTGTGTTGCATTCACAACACTTGATCACAACAACGTCCAGCAGCTACATATTCAGCTTCAACAGTGGAAAGTGTTACTGATTTTAGTTTTATTTATGAAAAAGAAACTAAGGAATCTCATAAGAAATGAGATGTTCCAGATGTAGTTTTCAAATCTATTCTACATCCACCTATGTCAGTATCCGAATATTAAAAAAACATTTCTGAAGTATAAAAGAGTCTTAAATCAACGGTTCCCATGAATTTGAAAAAAAAATCCCTTTCACTGCATGTAAATGAGATTCCATATGATTGGATATATATCTTACACATATATATGCTGAAAACATTAACTCTGGACGTCTAGATATCAAGTAATGTAGACTTCCTATCAAACCTCTAAAAGATGATTGATCTACTTGTTTCCCAGTTTCATCAAGATCAAGTGAATTTTAGGTATTGAGGGGAGTACTTATACTCTTATTATTGTCATATCAATACTTTTTAAAATGATCATCAATATACATATGTTGGGATATATAAATTCCTTTTTGTTATTGGGAAATTTGAAAACCAAGGAAAATTTTTAACTCACCCTTCATACACATTTCAAACTAATATTTCATTAGATCCATGAAAAAATCAGTTAATGATTGCTAAGTTGAACCCAATTTAATTTCATCGACATAAATTTGTAAAATTAAAACATGCATCTTATCTTTATTTATAAAAAGGGTTGGATCAGCATTTCTCTTAATATAATTGTTTTCTAAAAAAATCATGTTAGTCTATCATACTAGGCTCTAGCGGCTTGTTTAAGACCATATAAAGCTTTGGTAAGATTGAAAACATTTTCAGGATGTTTTGTGTCTTCATAACCTGGAGTTTTTTCTACAAAAACATTCTCTTGAACATAACCGTTAAGAAAATCACATTTATCAAGCATTTGAAAATGTTTGAAATTAAATAATGTTTTAAAGGAATGTATAAAATGAATATAATCAAGTGTAGCTAATATAGAATATGTTTCTTCGTAGTTTATTCCTTCTTGATGATTATAGACTTTAACAACAAATCTAGATTTATTTATTACTATGATTCCATTTTCATCACACTAATTTTTGAAGACCCAGTTTACTCTCATAACAGAAGATCGCTTAGTTATTACATCCAAGGTCCATTCGTTATTCATATCGAATTCATTTTTCACATCTTGAATTGATTTTGTCAAATGATTATCACCCAAATCTTCAACAGAAATTTTTAGGTTCAAATTGAAAAATAAATGATAGATGTTCAACTTCATTTCATAAGGACTTTCTAGTACTTACATTTTTATTTACATCACCAAGGATGCTATCATTTAGATTTTTCTTATGAAACAACTGATTTGAGTTTTTAAAACATGTTCATGATAATATGGTAGGGAATATTTTGGGGTAAATGTCTCAGAAAATTTTTCTTAATCATTAACCTAATCATAAGGATCAACTATCAGGGGTTGATAATTAGTTTTTGGAAACACACTAGAAGATGTATGTTGAGGTTGTTTAAAAACAAAAGGATCAGTTTCATAAAATTTAACATTTATTGTTTCAGCAGGAGTACAAGAGTTTTTAAAAAAGACACTATAAGAATTAGAAGTTGTTGAGTGGCCTTACAAAATTCATTCATCAGATTTGGGTGACACTACTATAAATGTAGGATATACCAATGGATTTTTTCCAACATTTTTTATGAACCATTGGAATAAGAGTGTGGAGAGACTTTTACCCAACGATTTTATCATAACATTGGGATATATGTATTTTTATATGACTTTACCCAATAGTTTGATAAAACTATTGGGATATGTAAATTTTAGGAAGGCTTTCCAAACATTTTGTCTAAACTGTTGGTGAATCTTACCTTTCCCAATGGTTTTAAAAAAACATTTGGAATGTTTTCCCGTAAATATCTGGTGGACCCAATCTTCCATACGTGCAATTGAAGGAATAAAGCTGAGACATAATAAGTCTCTATCTCTCTTAGAAAATAATTCCATGAGATCCATCTTCAATCACGAAGTCGTTTTATTCTACAATTCAAATCTGTTAGTATTGCCTTAGGTTTAATGTTTTGCATTAATTTTTTTTGATTTGGATTAAACCTGAGGTTCTTTTGTTATGATATACCCAAAATTTTCTATTTTATTTGTTTTTTTTGTTCTGCATTACAACAGTCATGTATAAATCATGTTTAAATGAAGTGAGGGGGTGTAGGTTGTGGGAGGTTTAGTGGGTGGGGGGAGGGGGTGTGGAGGTGGGGGTATTTAGTGGGCGGGGGGGGGGGGGGGGGATGTGTAGTGGGTGAAGGGGGATGGGCATGTGGGGGTGTGTAGTGTGGGGGTCTGTTGGGGGTGAGGTGGGGGTTATACGTGTGGGGGTGGGAGGAGGGATGTGTAGGTGGGGGTGGGGGGAGGGGGTGTGTAAGTGGGGGAGTAGGGGTGGGGGTGTTGTGCAAATGGGTGGTGGGGTAGTGTGCCGGTTGGGGGGGATGGGCATGTGGGAGTCTGTTGGGGGAGAGGTGGGTGTGGGGATGTACAAGTGGGGGTCAGGGAGGGGGGTCTGTGTAAGCAGGGGTGTTGGTGGGGGGGGGGGGGTCTATGAATGTGGCTGGGGGTGGGAAGTGTGTAGGATGGGGGTGGGATGGGCAGGTGGGAGTCAGTTGGGGGTGAGGTTGGGGTGTGGAGGGGGAGGGGTGTGGGGTGTAGAGGTGGGGGTAGGGGTGGGGGTGGGGTTGTACATGCGGGGGGGAGTTGGGGCGGCTGTGGAAGTGGGGGTGATGGGGGGTTGTGCAGTCGGTGGATGGGAGGGTGGTTGTGTAGGGGGAATAAGCTGGGGTGAGGTTGAAAGGGGGGATGTGCAGGTGGGAAGTCATCAATTCAATAGTTCTCCAATAAGAACTAGGAGGTCATCACCTCTAGATATTTGGATAGGTCTTAGGCCTCTTTGACTTTGGTTCTTATTTAGTCATATTAATGAGTAAGGGAGTACATGATCTAAATGTTTCATCAACTATATAGGATGAATTCCTTTCCCCAAAAAACATTTTCTAGAATGAATATATCCAATGTACCAATATTTTGAAAATTGAAAACATGATACCGCCATATTATCATGTCACGAATCCTACCAAATTAAATTTTTAATAAAAAATAATATTCTAATCGTTAGCACCCATCATTTTTTCGTAACATGATGAAAATAAAATTAAATCCCACAGCTCTTAGTCAAACCACCGTGGACAGACCACCCACCATCGTGGACACCCCCTACCACCCTGGACAGCCCCACCACCCCGTGGACATCCCTCCCACACCCCCTGGACACCCCTTACCCCCTAAAAAAACCCCTGCCACCACCGTGGATCTTGCCCACCACCTGAACGTCCCTACACCTCGGTATAGACTCAAACCCCATGGATAGCCCTCCACCCCTAGACAATCCCTAAACCCATGTGGACACCTAACCCTATGGACTATACATACCCCCTATACAGCCCCCCCCCCCAACCCCTGTGGACAACCCTCCCACCCCCAAGGAGACCCCCCCCCCCCCCCCGGGACAGCCCCACCACCCCTGTGGATAACTAGCTAACCCCTGGACACCCTATACCTCTTGGACAGCCCTGCCACCCCCGTGGATAGTCTTCCCACCCCTAGACTCCCCTACCCCTGGATATCCCCCAACCCCCTTGGACATCTTAGCCACCCCCATGGACATCCCCACCCCCTAGACACACCCCCATCCCCCTGGAACCTCACCCCCTGGACACCCCGTACCCCCCCATAGACACCCCCTACCAGTAGATAGCCATCCCACCCCCCTAGATACCCCCTACCCCCTAGACAGCCATGTCACCCCTTTGATAGCCCTGCCACCCCCATGGACAGCATTTCCACACCCTAGACACCCCATACCCCATGTATAACCCCACCACCCTTGTGGACAGCCCACCCACACCACTGGACACCCATACACCCTAGACAGCCCCCAACCCTGTGGATAGCCTGCCCACCACCTAGGCACCCCCCACCCCGGAACCCCCAAACCCCCCCAAACACCCACACCCATGGACACCCAATACCACATGGAAAACCCCCTACCCTCGTGGACTTCCCACCTACCCTATGGACAACCCTACACCCCTAGATAGCCCCTCCACCCCCTGTAACAGTCCCCACCCCCGTGGAGAGCCCCCCACCCCTATGGACTGCCCGCCCACCCCCCCAAGACACCCCATACCGACTAGACATCCCCGCCACCCATGTGGTTTGGACTCCCACACCCCTAGACACTCCCTACCATCTGGATAGCCCTCAACCCCGTGGAAATCCCCCACCTTGTGGATACGACCCACCCCCAGAACAACCCCTATCCCCCCGGACACCCCCACCACCTTGGAAAACTTGTACCTCCTAGACAAACCTCTCACGGACATCCCCAACTCATAGACAGGTCCCCATCCCTATGGACCACCCGCCCAGCCCTAGGGACACCCCCAACCCAACCCCGGACGCCCCCCCAATCCTCCCGGATGCCCCCACCCCCAGGACACCCCATACCCCCTGAACACCCCCACCCACGTGGACAACATGCCCACCCCTTGGCCACCATTTACCCCTTGTACAGCCCCGCCACACCTGTGGATAGCCCCCCACACCTGTGGACATCCCCCACCCCTGGACACCCCTAAACCCTAGGACAGACCCCCCTCCCTCGTGGACAGACCGCCCACCCCCCTTGGACACCCCCTACCCCCGAGAGAGCCCCGCCACCCCTGTGGACAGCCCCCTTCCATCATAGACAGCCTGCCCACCCCCCCCTGGACACCACTACCCCTGAATAGCCCCCAACAAATTGGATATCCCACCCACCCCCTGGACACTCCCCCCACACTCAGACACTCCCATCCCCCTCGGACACCCCATCCCCCATGGACACCCCCATACCCCCTGGACAACCCACCCCCTTGGACATCACTCCCACCATCTAGACACCCCCAACCCCATGGATAGACCCACCACCCTTATAGACAACCCCACCACCCGTATGGATATCCCTCCCTCCCACCTGGACACCCCCTGCCCCCTTGGACAGCCCCCACCCCCGGGGACAGGCCCACACCCCTCGACACCCCACACCCCCTGGATTCCCGAGCCCCTAGGGTAGTGTATGTGATCACTCAAATAATCTACGAAAATATTAAATTTTTTGGATCTAAAATTTACTCAACTCCTGAATAATTCTCCTCCACAAGTGTACATGATCATGAACACTAATTTATAGTTCTTCAAAGAAATTTTTTTGTAAATATATCATTTTGTTGTATTTTATATTATGACTCTCATTAGAGTAGTTTGTTAGTTATGGTTTCGAATAATGTGAATAATTCTCATTTACATAAATATATTTTTGATGAATCGTCAATTTTATATAAATTCTATTTATGAAATGACTAATAACATTTTTTTTACCAAATTGATAGAAGTTGGATGTATGAAACTTATCAGATTTCTAGAAATTTTCAAAACAATTGGGATCTATTTTTAGATTTTTCATTTCACAATGCTTTATATATTTTTCACAGACATTTCCCCTATTACAATTGTGTTGGAAGACCTTGGTTGAGCCATGATGAAGTCAGATACCACATAACCACATATGTTTTTCAGAAAAACTACTCTTTGTGGTATCACAATGGGGAGAAAATTAAATCTCAAATTGCTGATGATCCTAATGATCGGCTAAATTGGAGAATTTTCTTATATGACTGGTTTCCATTTATTCTTATTCATGAAAAATAAAGGATTAAGACCCATGAAGTCTTTGATATGAGCAGACATGATGCGTCTAATTAAAATGATGATTTTTTAGGGGTGAATAAATTGAAGGATGTTGCCACGACTCTAGTATATTGAAAACACAATAAAATTAAAAAGCAGGAAATTTTAATCCAACTGTTTAATGCGAAAACTATGTATGGGATTTCTAATAATACCATCAATTACATTTTTACCTTCTTGAAGGACTTAATATTATATTATAAAGATATTCCTCAATCCAATATATGGCATGGAAGTTAGTTGAAGAACTTTAATTATGAAGAAAAAAAATTAATGATTTCCCAAAATATTAGAGTTTATTCTGGGAGGAAACTACTGAATGAAATGATTTTATAAAATGTTGAACACCCCCTATAATCCAGAAGATTATGGAATAACATCCTGTGTGCCATAGAATGTAATGTGGCACTTTCTATTTATCCCCAAACTCCAGAATCTGTTTATGTTTCATGAAATATCAATAAAAAGTGATTTCATGATACCAAGAGAAATAATACTAATGATGAGATGGTTCTCCATGCATGTGGATTGACATGTCATATATTTGATGCTCGATATCCTGATTTTGTAGCTGAAATGTGTAATGTGAGTATGGGTCTTTCATGTGACAGTTTTAATATTTTTGGGAATATGCTTATGTCGCACAACACATTGCTGGTTTTTTATACATTTATAATCTTCCCCCATTGTTGTGTATGAAAAAACCTATCATTTTCATGATTATACTCATATCTGGTCCTTTTGATCCTGACAATGATATAGACATATACATGTAATCATTGATAAAAGAGTTGAAACTTCATTGGGATGTGGGTGTGCGCACCTATGACGCATGTTCGAAACACGTGTTTCAGATGCGTGTTATGCTTATTTGAACGATCAATGACTTTTCTATTTATGTAATGAATTCTGGATGGGGAACTAAAGAAAAACTATCATGTCTTATTTATATGAATAATACATGATCTAGAAGACAAAAAAATTGTTGTAGTTTCAGTTTTATGGGACATAAACAATTCATTCAAATGGAACATCCATATTGAAATAATCATCTAATAGTTTACAATACCATGGAGACAGATTATCCACCTCAGTGTATGTCGATAACTTATGTGCATAATGAATTGAGATATTTCAGTTTTTCATTTGGGAAGGGTCAAATCAAATTCAGATAATGAAAGAATGTTTCCACTGTAACCTATTACATTTGGACAGAAGAGAAGCATCTTCTTTGATTTTCCTTATTGTTCAACCAATTTGTAATTTTATTTCATAGATGTAATGAATATTTTAAAAATATATATGAAATTTTTCTTTCGATTCTTCTAAATGTTAGGAAAAAGACAAAAGTTGATTTATGGTCTCAACTTGACTTGGTGGATTGGGGTATCAAACCAGAATTTCATCATTTGTATATCAGTTAAAATAAATGTAAAGTTCCATGTGCTACTTATTTGATGATACCTATAAAAAAAGATATTTCTTGAATTATTAAAGACTATTAATTTTCCTTGTGGCTATTCAAGAAATATATCAACATCGGTCAATAGAAGAGAGTTGAAGCTAAAATATTTGAAGACTCATGATAATCACATCCTTATGCATGAGTAGATTCTAGTAGAAAATCATCATCTTTTTTCCAATAATGTATGGTGGGATGTTATTTGGTTGTGCCATTTTTTTAGAGATCTTTTTTGAAAAAATATGTCTAAGTATTTCTTGCAAAAAATATTGGCAGATCCCCATTAATTTTTTGTGAGTTATTGTAAACATTTCCTCCATCATTTTTCACAAGCATGCTGCATCTGACTATCCATATTCCCACTGAAATACTTCTATAAGGGCCTATTACATTTCTTTGGATGTATCAAACTGAATGAAATATGTACACATTTATGTCTAATGTCCGTAATAAGAATCGTCCTGAAGGTTCTATCGTGAATGGTTACATGGCTCAAGAATGTATGGATTTATGCTCTATGTATTTGTCTGATCATACTACAAGAATGAACATTCCAATGAGAAACAAAGAATAATAGTATGAGCAAATTGAACTCAGTTCCCCGTCACTTCCTCTAATAGGAGGAATTTTGGGATCATATACATTGACGACATTAATCCTTGAAGAGCGGGAGATGACACATCACTCAATTTTGATCAACTGTGAACTATTCGATGACAACAACATGTAATTAAATTGCATATTTATATAATATATATATATCTGTTAAAATATTCCTATTTTTATCTACACGAAATATAATGTGATGATAAATAGAAATCATCGTTCTTTATCTTTGAGAAAGAGGGATAAATTTCATAGCAATGAGTTTTATACTTGGTTAAAATTGATGGTAACAATATTAATATTTGAAATAATTAAATAAATAATTAATTATATTTAATATTGATTTATATTTTAGTTTTTGAGTTTTCTTGCTGACTCTATCTTTTAGGAAATAAGAACATTGGATTTTGGTCCTAATACCGTGGTTTGTGACTGTAAATCAATTGTTATCAAGGGGTAGAGAATTATTATCACTGAACGAGCAATGAACATGAGAACAAAACATGATAGGGTTATGGTTATTACCATAATAGATTATTATTCTAGTCAATCAAGTAGTAGACCACAATTTGTAAATGTATGTTATTATAGATTCGTTAAAAAATATAAGAATATTGGATTATTATTCTCATGGACAAGTCATGATGATGAAATGTCTATGGTTTGATTCAATGATGAGGCATGACACATTTATTGATGATTGTGGATTTTGAGTAATTGATTTGAATCACTATCTTACTACTGATGAACCATATGTATTGGAATCAATAGAGAAACAATTTTTTATGTCAAAGACCATATTCGACCAGAATTTGGTTTCATTGTTTATGTAATTCCATGAAATATTTTTTATGACACTGAAGATGAAATTAACACCATCCCTACTACCAAGTGAAACGATCCATTTTTTAATTTTGATGAATCAAATACCACAATTGTCTGAGATGACTTTGAACCTGGTTTTATGGTCGGAAATATATAAAATTATCCATTCATGTTCTCAATAAATTTGGTTTAACTTGACTTGGACTATTAAATATGGTACAATCTAAATTGATTTAATATTGATTACAAATATGTTGTATCTGACTTGATTATTATGTGAATTTTCAAGTTTTATTTGTTGAAATTTGATTTTAACTGCATTTTCTAATTTTGATTTGAAATAAATTCAAACCTACGAAACCAAGATGTCTAAAATGGTGAACATTTCAATGCTTCAACATTGATTTTTATAAAATATCTATATGTCTAATACCTTTATTGATCATTTTACCAGGTAATGAACATGATTGTTTGTATTCTTCTGAAAAACATGTATTGAAAAATTCATGATCTACCTGGGCTAAAGAAATTAATTTTTTCCTCAATTTTGACAATTGCTTTACAACTTATGGTGAAGTACAATGATGATAGTTAGATGACTTGAAAATCAGGGTAGCAATGTCGGAGTTTTTTTGCAACACTTTCCAAATACTCTAACATCATTTCTATCAGCCCTCTCTCTTGTAGACAACTGCTAAATGAAGACAAGGATAAAGACTCGGCAGAGATATGGTTAAATTTTTTCTTATTTAATGCAATATGTTAATTTTTTTATTTATATGAATTAATATTTTGCTGTCATCTATGGTTTCATTTCTCCAATGGTGTGGTTGAATGACCAGTACTTCTAAAGTATTTAAGAGAGCTTTAGAGACCTTATAAGCATGAGTTATACTTTGGATGGTGTGGTAGAGTGGGCACAAAGTTAGAGGTGATCCATGTCATGTATGATTTTATATTAGAATATTATAGAAAGATCATTACTCATTAGAAGAATAGCCAATTTAAGGAATTAATTATATTATAGGTATTTAAATGAAAATTCTCATGTTTTCCATTAATACTAATTATTGATTTATATTTAGGATTCATCTGGATGAAATAAAAAAACATTGATGTTAAGAAATACGTCCATATATTGGGATGTACTACGATGCTAGATCAGGAAAGGTAACAGGTATGACAGTTTATAATCTTTCTTTATGATTTTAAATTTCTATTGCTTCCTCCATAATTTAGTCGATTTCAAATGTTTTTATACAAATTTAGTTATGCAATTAAATATTGGTATCCTATTTTTAATTAATTATTCCTACATTAAATGTCATTGTAGTGGAATAAATTGAATATAGAAGGATGTGTGCCTCAAGAAAAGCTATTTTGCTCAAGTAGAAAGATGAAATATGGAAGTGATGTTAATGAACCGACTCAGCAGCAGATTGTATGTTTTACATTGTAGATTTATAATTTTAATATCTAATTTTAACATAATAATCTACTTAAATTTGTAAAAATATGTAATAGAGGCCCTTGATTCTTAGGAACCTGACTATTTTGGGTCAAACGATCACTTACATCAGGTGTTGGAAGATGAGCACCCTGGTAGAGTACGCTACTGACCTGCGAAGTGTATAGATACGATGAGAAATTGGCCCACATCATGTTTGAGTTATAGTGCCACTGAGCTGCAACATGTTAAGGTATATGCAGAATAGGTTGAAAAAAGGGCCACAGAGATGGCAGAACAGCCTGCTATGGTAAATACTACATTTATGAAACTGATGGAAGTTTTACATCCAACACATCCACCAGAGTCCTGCACTTCTTGTGATGAATATATTTCATCAATGCATTATATATATGGTGCACTTGGTGGCAGTTCTAGTGTTGGTCATGATGATGGAAAGGAGGAGGCCGAGGTAGTGGTGGAGTAGGGTGAGGAGGAGGTCGAGGGGGAGGTGGTGGGTGAGGAGGAGGCTAAGGTGGAGGAGGAGGGAGATGAGGAGGTCAAGGCTGAGTACAAGTGTGAGGATGAGGGTGGGGACAATGATGGGGATGATGATGAGGACAAGGGTGTGGGAGATGATGATGGTGATGATAATGATGGTGATGAGATACTGATTGATCCATTATATTTATGACTGATATTACCGACCTTTGATATTTATTGATTTGTTGTTCCTGAATATATGTTCGATTAGGTAGGTGACATTATCTTTATTTTTTATCTATAAATAATAAAACCTGACTTGATGACTTCTTGTGACTGATTCAACCCTCTCCTAGACTGCCCCCACTAACTAGACACCCCGTACCCCCTGGACATCCCCACCATCCCTCTAGATTGCATGTTCAACCCCTTAGAAAGCCCTACCCATGTGGACAACCCCCACCCCTGGACACCCCGTACCCCCTAGGATAACCCTACCCACCCTCGTGGAAAGCCAGCCTCCCCCTGGACACCCCCTACCCCCTGGACCGCTCGGTCACCCCCGTGGATAGCCCTGCCACCCCCATGGACAACCCATTGCCCATGGACAACCCCCAACCCAGTGGACAACCCGCCCAACCTCTTGACACCACTACCCCCTAGAAATACCACACATCCCCTAGTCTTCCCGACCACCCCCTGGACAGCCCAACCACCCTGGTGGACAACATTCCCTACCCCCCAGAACACCACCTACCCCCTGGATAGCCCAACAACCTCATGGATAGCCCTCCCACCTACCTGGACACCCCTACCCATTTGGACATCCCCCCTATGGAAAACCCACCCACCCCCTAGAATCTGTTACCCCCTCGTGGACATCCCACCCACCTCCCTAGACACCCCTAACAGCCCGAACACCCCTATGGACATGCCGCCCACCCCCTAGACACCCCTCTCCCCATGGACAACTCCCCCACCCCCATTGTCAACCTTCCCCCTGGACACCCCATACCTCCTGGAGATCCTAACCACACCCATGGACAGCCCTCCTACCCTGTGGACACCCCCTACCCCCCTTTGACTACCCCAGTGATCCCCCTTGGACACCCCCAACCCCCCTGGACAACCCCCACCCACTTGGAAAACCCCTCCCACACCCTTGGACACACCTTAACCTCTTGGAAAGCCCCACCACCCCCCTTGGATGTCCCCCAACACCCTGGACCCCCCACCACACTTGAAACCAACCTACCCCCTGGACACCACCCAATCCCCTAAAAATCCCCACCCATTGGACATCCCCACCCCTGGACCACCACCCCTGGAATACCCCCTGCAATCCCCTAGACACCACCCCACCCTCATTGAAACCACCCTTATAACACCACAGGTAAATAAAGAATATGAAATTTTCATATTTATCCATATTTGTGAATAAAATATTAATATGAATATAAAGGGGAAGCTATGCTTGATGGCGTACCCAACACGCAACAACGAGTTTTTTGGGAATCTTACGTAGCACTCTAATAATAAAATAATATTATTTTAAATGGTAGTTAACATGTTGCTGTTGTATTGGAGGGAATGGATAGAAATAACTAAAATATGATGATATATGTTTTTAAATGTTTTTACATTTATCCAATAAATGATAAAGGCTTAAAATACGGAAAGAATTCAATTTTAGGCGTATATGCCCTAGTTTTCACTAAAGGTTCACTTATCACCTTTTGACGGAGAATCGTCATTAAATATAGTTTTTTAACTCTTATACATTCTATTTGGACCAAATAAAACTCTTCTTAAGAATTGGGACATCAAAATTTACTTTGTGTAAATTTTTGGAATCTTTCTGATAAAGTTCATTTTTTAATGAATAGTGTAAAATGTTGTATTTTAATTCAAAACCTATTTTTAATATAATTTCTTTATATGATTATATTCTCTTTTTAATTGGTTTTAAAGTAAAATTAGAATATATTTTTACCAAAAAATCCAATAATGGTCGTTGGAATTAATTTCACTTTGAAATCAGACTTAAACTAGTGTCAATCTTTTGATACTTATTGTTTCATAAAAACACGCTATTTGCTCTGAAAACAGGAATTAATTATTAAATTAATTAATGTGACTTATATGTTTCGAATTTTGTAAAATAGACTTCATTTTGGAATTCGGAATATCAAATATAGCTTAGGGTGAATTTTTGGGATTTTTCTGAAAAACATCAATTTTGATGAATAGTGAAACCACTAAGTGGAACTTATTAAAACTGATTTTTCCGTTTAAATGAATATTTTCCATCATTGTGTTTTTAATTTCAAAAATCCTACATACATGTTTGTCATTAAGAAGTAAAATGTGGTTCAATGGGATACAAATAATTTTTTGGTGAATAATAACTTAGTATGTTTTTAATCGCGATTAGAGGTAATTAGTGTAGTTTATGGTAAGAATTATGTGTTAATAAAATTAAATGACCTAGACACACATCCTACCCTCATTGGATGTGTCATGGCCGACAAAGAAAATCCATGGGTAATTTTGGAGACCCCATGGAGCCACTTTGGTTGCGAAATGACATTAATATCTTTTTATTTAATGTTAATGTAAAAATGACACAAACATGAGATGTTTTACTAAAACAATTTTTTTCATGGGGTTATACAAGTCATATTTTTTACTATAAATAGTCATTGGAAAGCTAAAAAGATTTCTTACATCATAGTATTTTTTTATACTTTTTATACATTAAATAAAATAAATTATTTATGACATCATGATGATGCATCGATGACCTCATTATTTAACGATTTAAATAAAATGGAATGATAATGTAATATCTAAGACCTAAAATGTCCAAAACCTATCAGATGAGTGGATTTAAAACCCTTATTACCTTATCCTATAAATAAATCAATGTGGGAGCTTTAAAATACGAAACTCTTTTGAAAATAAAGTATCATTTTGAAACATTACAAGAGTGCCCCTCCTCTCCTCTTATAAAATGCCCCCACCTCTACCACCTTACCCACACTACCAAAGCCTTTGGCTCGGCCAAACCCTAACCATTTTGTCTCTCCACTTCCCTCTCTTACTCCTTGATGCCTCACTCTGGGCAGAAGTCTTCCCATGGAGGCCTTTGAGCTCAAACTAAAGGGAGTTACCCGATTTTAAGGTAATGTCTTCAATTGTGTCCTTTTTTTTATTTTGCTTCTCCAACCCCCTAAACTCATTTTATTCATTTATTTTGTAACTAATAAAGTATATTAAATATACTAGGATGTTTTTATAAGAATTATTCGAGCTACACTTACACACACCAACATCTAATGGTTAAAGAACATATTGTTTCTATGGATGGCGAATTTCTGCCTCCCGAAACGATGATTGTTCAACATTCTTCTAACACCTTCAAAGGTGGCCATTAATATGACACTATATTTATATATGATATATAATATGTTTATGTTTTACTTAAGCTTCTGTATTTTTCATTTATGTCATACCTTTATGGATTCAATAATGGGTAAACGTGATATCTTCATTTAAGGAAGTTCGGACTACTGCCCCCTCAAAGTGATTTGATTCGTTAATACCACATGTGGTATGTATAAAGGATATATTTAATTATATTGTATATTATACCATTCCGGCTTTAAAATAAAATTATTTATAATTATGTTTTAATTCCATTAAATATGAAATAGAAATGGAAGTAGCGTTCATGCGTACGTACGGCTTACCGTCTCCATGAACGGTACATTTCATTTCTTATCTCAAAATGTTATGTACTATTATAAGTACATATATAAAATGGATATATATGTAATATATTACATATAAATTATGGATATCGTTCTGGAATTAAAACATATATATCTCTCTCATTTTGTTTTAATTCCATTAATATGACAAAAAAATGAAAGTAGCGTTCATGCGTACGTACGGCCTACCGTCTCCATGAATGGTGCTTTTCGTTTTTTTATCTCCAAATGATATGGAATAGTATAAAATGAATATTTTATGGATATATATATGATATTTTAATCATTAATACTATTCTGTAAATTATTTACTTATAACTACATTGGCAATTTTTTCAAATAAGTTCATTTTTGACTCATGTACCAAACATCGGCAAAAACGTCTGATATGAACTAACATTATTAAACAATTATTATAACATTATAATATGTGATATGAAATGAATAATAATCTCAAAAGGAGGTACTTAGGCAATTATTAATTGACCAAATTTTATTATTCAGGAATATAAAGAAACGAACAAGACAAGTTGGACTTGAGGTAAGGGATCATACTCCTCTCTTTCTTTTTAAGTACACTCTTTTATGTCATTCCTTTTAAAGCTCATATTTATTGTTATTGGGATGTTCTTTTATATTAATCTTACTGTAATTTTTATGTTCATATTATGAGAGACCATATTCACTGACATCAATCCATTTTGGAAGTTTTGAGTGGTGTCGTTAGGCTGCCAAATTTTCGTAAGAGATCTAACCTCTCTCATTCTTTTAAAGTACTCTCCTTTTTGTCACTTCTTTTAATCTACTATTTTTTAATATAGGGGATGTTATTTTATATTCATCTTGCTGTAGATTTTATTGTAATGTGATGATATACCCTATTTGATCTCATCAATCCATTTTTGGATGTTTTAAGTTGCGCCGTTAGGCTGCCGAGTTTTCGTAAGATATTTTTCATCTCACTTTTATTCCCGTGAGATTTATGCTACATTTTCCATAATTTCCATTGATTGGTGTATGTACTACCTATTATTATACACATTGTGTAGTATACTTACATTTATGGTTATTCACATCTTCATTGTATGACCCTTCTTCCATGGGGTGTACGTTTCAAAAGTTACCCAACTCGGGAAGGGGACCTTTCACCCTCCTCTTTTTAAAAGACTTATTGTGTTATGTCTTTTAATTTAGATAATATTATTTTGGGATATGTTCTTCTATATCCTTGTTGATGTAAATTTTATGTCCAAGTGATGAGATACCCTTTTTATCTCTCATCAACTATTTTTTCTGAATTTTGAAGTGACACTGTTAGGCTGTCTAATTTTTGCAAGGGAACTTCTTAACCCAAATTCGATTCATTGGGATAAACTTGTACACCTTTAATATGTACTTCTATGATTATGTGTGAATGTCCTCTGATTTTTTTTCACATAATACCCACTTATATTTCGTGTATTCATTTGTCACACATAGTTATGTAACTGATTTATCCTTAATCCAAGGATACCGTCTTTGTATGGGACTTCATCTCAATCTCCTTTCATTGTGGCATATTTTTTTTATACTCAACCTTATTTTATATGGTGTATAAACCCATTTGACTTTTACGTTTATTCAAAAGGAAGCTTTTTTATACAAAGCGTTTACTAAACGACAAAAGGGAATGTTTTTGTCGTACGTATGCAGCGACAATGATTTCTCCGCCGCCGTGACCGTTATTTGAGTTTCGGCTTCCTCTACAAGCCATACCTTCTTTTTAAAAGAAAAATAAATACCATGTTTTAATTTTCTTTTATTTTGGTATTGAAAATGTTTTTCATAATGTTTTTATATCAATGTGTTGTATTGATATCTTGTGATTGAAAAGGGGAAATGTTATGTTTCCTTTATGCATGTTTTATGTGATAAGATTATGTTATGGTTCTTGGGCATTATTATGAAGACGAGTGGTTCCGTTATAAACTAAGGGCGGGTGAGCCCGATATATCTCTCCAATGCATTGGGTAACGTGAAGGGGTTAAACATTAAGGTTTCTCCGAAGAGATTTAGGGAATATGTTGTGATGTGTATTCCAAACGTAACCAAGAGGGATACTCCCTACGTAAGAATGTTATCAATGCCTCAAGTTACCTTTTATGTCTCATGATTTCTATGATTTATTCTTTATTTTATGAGGTATATTAAAGTGCTTATGTTTTATGGGTAAAGTATGATTTCATTCTTATGTATACATGTACTCATGTTTCCCTTCCATATTTTTATATCCCTTACTGATCTTTTTATGCTCATCCCAAGTTTTTGAAATGTTTTTGACAGGTAAGGGAAGGGTACATGATGTGATGATAGTTTCAAGGATGTGTCAGGAAAGAATCAATGTTTTATTTTAAATATTTTTCCATTGATGGGAATAATGAATACTTTCTTTTATGTAACCACTTTGTTTAAATGTGGAATGTAATGCAAGTTTCATGATCTAATTATCTAAAACTCTAAACCTGAAAAGATTCTCAATGTGTAATCTTGTAATAACTCAAGATTAAGTAAGTTTTAAGGTTGGGGCCTTATAGTTGGTATCAAAGGTCGGTTTAGATAACTTTAGAGGTTAGGGTATTCTTTAAGCATAAGTGAAATTACCATAAAGGTTAGGATTTCATAGAGTCATAGATTTTAGATAAAGTGAATGAGTAAGTATATCTTCCTCATTAGTACATGATGGTTCTGTTGATATACTCACACTAACATTTCTGTTTTTAGTGAATGGATGGATCTAGCAGGCCCCAAAGAGACAACAGGTTTGAAGGTAACTGTGGTGGTTCTCTGATTAAGATACTAGATAAAATGGAGGATTCAATGAGGAAACTCGTGGTTGTTCTAAACCAACTATCAAGGAGTCTTGATAAACCACTTGAACCTTGGTACATTCTGTAATGCATCATGTACGAGATGGCCAATCGATGTGGATGTTCAGGTAATAATAATAAAGGTAACCATTAGAGTTTATATGATCCTTACGTTTGAGGTAATTATGGGTTACTCTATGATATGATGGAAAATGAAAGGCATGGGATAAAATTGAGGTTAAATTATGTTATGTTTATTTTTGATGATTTTTTCCCATTTTGGGGAATGATTTGAGAATTATATAGTTTTGCAAAAAGGACAACACACAGACCGTGTGACTACCCGTCGCGTCGGACAAAGCTGCGGGAATCGAACCCACAACCAAAGTGCGGCTGGTATTTATCACCTACCACTGGACTACGTGAAGTCCCTGGTTAGTTTGACAGATTTTTTAGTTATATGATTTTATGAATTAATAGTAAGTTGATTTTGGGTTATTAAGGAAAATGATTAACCTATCATGGAGGATATGTGATTAGTTTAATTACTTTTCAATACGAGACTTTAGGAGCAACTGATATTGTTTGGAGATAAATGTTACGATTAAACATGGAAGACTATGTGACTAAATCATTCAAATATTTGGGTTTCAATCTTAGTTTGGTTTAATTTGAAGAATTTTATGGAAAAATTGATTATAGAATGGTCCTCGTTGAACTTTGGGTTTTGTTGGAAAAATTTTGGAGATTAATAATAGATTTTATTTTTATAAAGGGTTATCCTTTTTTGGAATATCTGATCTTGTACTAACCTTTTTGGTTTTGGTTTTGGTTAATGTCTAAAGTCATGGGAAGTATATAGATCTATTTTGTGGATTAGGTGACTCTCTATAAGTTGATTATAGTACTCTTAATGCGAACAAGTCTCCCTAAATACTTGTCTTTTGGAAAAAAAATATGAGTTTGATTAAGGAATCTAGTAAAAGTTGACAGTAAACTTGATAAGTGATTATGTTTCCTTATGAATAAATTCCTCAATAAAAAGTAACTTAAAACAAAAATGTTGTCTATTAACTTTTCCTACTGGGGAATCGAATACCGTTTAACCCATCACAAGTTTGTGATTTGCTTATGGTTAACTTTCTCCTAGACATGTTTACTATCACTCTCCATCAGAACATGACCCTTTGTTTTATCCTCCGTATCCATATCTTCATACATTGAATCCTAGTATGGGTTAACTCGGGTGACATTTGTACTTCACTCCCATTCTTTTAAAGTGATTTGTTTACCGACTCTTGTTCCGATGTGGGACTTTCAAGGATGTTTCCAAGCCCAATTTTAAAATTGCGAGGACGCAATTCCAAAAAGGGGGGTAGGATCTAACACCCCAGGTAAATAAAGAATATGACATTTTCATATTTATCCATATTTGTGAATAAAATATTAATATGACTTTAAAGGGGACACTATGCTCGATGGCGTACCCAACACGCAACAACGAGATTCTTGGGAATTTTACGTTGCACTCTAATAATAAAATAATATTATTTTTAATGGTAGTTAACAAGTAGCTATTGTATTGTAGGTAATGGATATAAATAACTAAAATATGATTATATATGTTTAAAAATGTTTTTACATTTATACAATAAAAGATAAAGGCTTAAAATATGGAAAGAATTCAATTTCAGGCGTATATGCCCTAGTTTTCGCTAAAGGTTCACTTATCTCCTTTTGATGGAAACCCGTCATTAAATATAGTTGTGTTCACTCTTATGCATTCTATTTGGACCAAATAAAACTCTTTTTAAGAATTGGGACATCAAAATTTACTTTGTGTAAATTTTTGGAATCTTTCCGATAAAGTTCATTTTTTAATGAATAGTGTAAAATGTTGTATTTTAATTCAAAACCTCTTTTTAATCTAATTTATTTATATGATTAGATTATCTTTTGAATTGGTTTTAAAGTAAAGTTATAATATATTTTTACCATTAAATCCAATAGTGGTCGTTGGAATTATTTTCACTTTGAAATCAGGCTTAAACTAGTGTCAATCTTTTGATACTTATTGTTTCATAAAAACACGCTATTTGCTCTGACAGTGGGAATTAATTATTAAATTAATTAATGTGACTTATATGTTTTGAATTTTGTAAACTAGACTTCATTTTTGTATTCGGAATATCAAATATAGATTAGGGTGAATTCTTGGGATTTTTCTGAAAAACATCAATTTTAGATGAATAGTGAAACCACTAAGTGGTACTAATAAAAACTGATTTTTCCGTTTAAATGAAATTTTTCCAACATTGTGTTTTTAATTTCAAAAATCAGAAATTCATGGTTTTCATTAAGAAGTAAAATTTGGTTCAATGGGATAAATTTTTTTTTGGTGAATAGTAACTTATTATGTTTTTAATCGCGATTAGAGGTAATTAGTGTAGTTTATGGTAAGAATAATGTTTTAATAAAATGAAATGACCTAGAAACATGTCCTACCCTAATTGGATGTGTCATGTCTGACCAAGAAAATACATTGTTCAACTTGGGGACCCCATGGAGCCACATTGGTTTGGAAATGACATAAATATCTTTTTATTTAATGTTAAAGTAAAAATGACACAAACATGAGATGTTTTACTAAAACAATTTTTTTCTTGGGGTTATACAAGTAATATTTTTGAATATAAATAGTAATTGGAAAGATAAAAAGATTTCATACATCATAGTATTTTTTTTATAATTTTTAGACATTAAATAAAATAAATTATTTATTACATCATGATGATGCATCGATGACCTCATTATTTAACAATTTAAATAAAATGGAAATATAATGTAATATATAAGACCTAAACATGTCCAAAACCTATTGGATGAGTGGATTTCGAACTCTTATAACCTTATCCTCTAAATACATCAATTTGGGACCATTAAAATCCGTAACACTTTTGAAAATAAAGTAACATTTTGAAACTTTACAAGAGTGTCCCTCCTCTCCTCTTATAAAAGGCCCCCACCTCTACCTCCTTACCCACACTCCCAAAGCCTTTGGCTCAGCCAACCCCTGCCCATGTTGTCTCTCCACTTCCCTATATTACTCCTTGAAGCCTCACTTTAGGCATAAGTCTTCCCAAGGAAGCCTTTGATATCAAACCAATGGGAGTTACCCGATTTTAAGGTAATGTCTTCACTTGTGTCCTTTTGTTTTTTTTTGATTCTCCAAACCCCTAAACTCTTTTTATTCACTTATTTTTTAACAAATAAAGTATCATAAATATACTAGGATTTTGTTATAAGGAGGATTTGAGCTACACTTACACACACCTACATCTAATGGTTAAAGAACATACTGTTTCCGTGGATGGCGAATTTCTGCCTCCCAAAACGATGATTGTTCAACATTCTTATAACACCTTCAAAGGTGTCCATTAAGATGACACTATATTTATATATGATATATAATATGTTTATGTTTTACTTATTCTTCTTTATTTTTCATTTATGGCGTACCTTTATGGATTCCATTATGGGTAAACGCGATATCTTCATTTAAGGAATTGCGGACTACCGCCCTCTCAAAATGATTTGATTCGTTAATAACATAAGTGGTATGTATAAAGGATATATTTAATGATATTATATATTATACCATTATGGAATTAAAATACTATTATGTATCATTATGTTTTAATTCCATTAAATATGAAATAGAAATAGAAGTAGCGTTCATGCGTACGTACGTCTTACCGTCTCCATGAACGGTACATTTCATTCCTTATCTCAAAATGTTATGTAATATTATAAGTACATATATATAATGGATATATATGTAATATATTACATCTAAATTATTTATATCATTCATGAATTAGAAAATATTTATATCTCTCTCATTTTTTTTAATTCCATTAATATGACAAAAAAATGAAATTAGCGTTCATGCGTACGTACGACCTACCGTCTCCATGAACGGTTCTTTTCGTTTTTTATCACAAAATTATATGGAATAGTATAAAATGAATATTTACTGGATATATATGATATTTTAATCATTAATAATATTCTGGAAATTATTTACTTATAACTACATTGGCAATTATTTTTCAAACAAGTTCATTTGTGACTCATGTACCAAACATCGGCAAAAACGTCTGATATGAACTATCATTATTAAAAAATTATTATAACATAATAATATGTTATATGAACTGAATAATAATATATAAAAGAGGTACTTAGGCAATTATTAATTGACAAAAGTTTATTATTCAGGAATATAAAGAAACGAACAATACAAGTTGGACTTGAGGTAAGGGATCCTACTCCTCTCTTTCTTTTTAAGTACACTCTTTTTTGTCATTCCTCTTAAAGATCATATTTCATGTTATTGGGATGTTATTTCATATTAATATTACTGTAATATTTATGTTCAGATGATGAGAGACCATATTCTCTCTCATCAATCCATTTTGGAAGTTTTGAGTGGCGCCGTCTGGCTGCCGAATATTCGTAAGAGATCTAACCTCTCTCTTTATTTTAATGTACTCTCCTTTATGTCACTACTTTTAAGCTATTATTTGTTATGATGGGGGATGTTATTTTATAATCATCTTTCTGTAATTTTTATTGTAATGTGATGAGATACCCTATTTTATCTCATCAATCCATTTTCAGAAGTTTTAAGTGGCGTCGTTAGGCTGCTGAGTTTTTGTAAGGGATTTTTCATCTCACTTTTATTCCCGTGAGATTTATGCTACATTTGCCACAATTTCCTTTGAGTGGTGTACATAATGCCCATTATTATACACTTTGTGTAGTATAATTTCATTTATGGGTATTCACATCTTCATTTTATGACCCTTCTTCCATGGGGTGTAGGTTTCGAAAGTTATCCAACTCAGTAAGGGGACCTTTCACCCTCCTCTTTTTAAAAGACATATTTTGTTATGTCTTTTAATTTACATAATATTATTTTGGGATATGTTATTCTATATCCATGTTGGAGTAAATTTTATGTCCAAGTGATGAGATACCCTTTTTATCTCTCATCAACTCTTTTTCTGAATTTTGAAGTGACACCTTTAGGCTGTCTAATTTTTGCAAGGGAACTTCTTAACCCAATTTCGATTCATTGGGATAAACTCGTACACCTTGAATATGTCGTTCTATGATTATCTGTTAATGTCCTCTTATTGTTTTACACTTAATACCCACTTATATTTTGTGTATTTATTTTTCAGACATAGTTATGTAACTGATTTATCCTTAATCCAAGGATACCATATTTGTATGGGACATTGTCTCAATCTCCTATCATTGAGGCATATTTTGTTTTATACTCAACCTTCTTTTGTACGGTGTATAAACCCCTTTGACTTTTACGTTTATTCAAAATGAATCTTTTTAATATGAATCGTTTACTAAACGACAAAAGGGAATGTCTTTGTCGTACATATGCGGCGGCAACGACTTCTCCGCCGCCGGGACCATTATTTGAGTTTCAGCTTCCTCTACAATCCATACCTTCTTTTTAAAAGAAAAATAAATACCATGTTTTACTTTTATTTTATTTTGGTATTGAAAATTGTTTTCAAAATGTTTTTATATCAATGTGTTGTATTGATATCTTGTGATTGAAAAGTGGAAATGTAATGTTTCCTTTATGCATGTTTTATGTGATACGATTATGTTATGGTTCATGGGTATTATTATGAAGATGGGTGGTTCCGTGATAAACTAAGGGCGGGTGAGCCCAATAATGCTCTCCAATGCATTGGGTAACGTGAAGGGGTTAAACGTTAAGGTTTCTCCAAAGAGATTTAGGGAATATGTTGTGATGGGTATTCCAAACGTAACCAAGAGGGTTACTCCCTACATAAGAATGGTATGAATGCCTCAAGTTACCTTTTATGTCTTATGATTTCTATGATTTATTCATGATTTTATGAGGTATGTTAAAGTACTTATGTTTTATGGGTAAAGTATGATTTCATTCTCATGTATACATGTACTCATGTTTCCTTTCCATGTTTTTATATCCCTTACTGAGCATTTTATGCTCATCCCAAGTTTTTGAAATGTTTTTCACAGGTCAAGGGAAGGGTACATGATGTGATGATAGTGTCAACGATGTGTCAAGAAAGAATCCATGTTTTATTTTAAATATGTTTCCATTGATGGGATGAATGAATACTCTCTTTTATGTAACCACTTTGTTTAAATGTGGAATGTAATGAAAGATTCATGATCTAATTCTCTAAAACTCTAAACCTGAAAAGATCCTCAATGTGTAATCTTGTAATAACTCAAGATTAAGTAAGTTTTAAGGTTGGGGCCTTATACCCCACCCCACCCCCTCAACACCCCCATGGATAACCCCCCTCCCCAGACAGCAACTCAACCCCATGGAAACCCCCATGGACACCCCACCCCACCACATTGGACACCCCCATGGACACCCACCACCCCAACCACCACATTGTACAGACCCCCACCATCCCACTAGAGACCTCATACAACCTAGACAACACTGCCCACCCCCTGGACACACCATAAACCCTAGACAACCCTCCCATTGTAGACAACCCCCCACCCCCTAGACTCCCCATACCCCCTGGATCGCCCCTCCCACCCCTGGACACCCATTACCCTCGTGGATAGCCCTCCCACCCCTGTGGGATCCCCACCCAACCCTTGGACATCCACACAACTCTCTGGATAGCCCCTCCTCCCATAGACAACCACCCCCACCACACCATGTTTACTGCCCGCCCACCCCCTAGACACCCCTACCCCCCATGGAAAGCCTGCCCACCCCATGGAAACCTCGTACCGTGCAACCTCATAAACAACCCCTAAAACATGGATATCCCCCACCCCCATGGAAATCCCCCCAGAACACCTCAACCCCCTCGATAGCCCTGCCACCCCCATGGACCGCCCTACACCCTTGGATAGCACCCCCCCCCCCAACCTATGGACAGCCCCCACCCCTGGACACAACCCCACCCCCTGAACACCCCCACCGCATGGATATCCCCCAACCCCTTGGAATCCACCCCACCCCCATGGATTATTCCCCACCCCCTTGGACACTCCATTGGACACCCCCCCTGGAACACCCCATGGTAAACCCTCCCCCCCCAGGCAGCCCCATCCCCCCGGACACCCCCACACCCTACACAGCCCTACCCCCTTGGATAGCCACCCCAAACCCCTGAACAACACCCATACCCCTGAATTCTGAATTGAATTCCTAATGTATTTAAATAACATTTGAATTATGTGTTACTGTTGTTGGGGTAAACTTGTTGTAAGTGTATACTTGCTATAATTACCTTATGAATTATGTGTTAATTATGTTAATGGTGTATGTAACTCCGAAAATGATGGGATCTCTATAATGTGAGTGTCCTCTCAACATTATGATATGTATCCATCGATGACATTGAAATCGGTTTGATGGAAGAGGGGTTTTCATGTGGCGATTGAAATGGGTAATACTATGTCAGTGGTACATGTCATGGATTGAAGAGTCTATTGGATTTTATGTGATATTTTAGGTGTTTTTTTCTATTTTATGTGTTTCTTATAGCTATGTTTTTAGAAGCTATTGGTAATACTATATTCCAATGGTATCAAACTATTTGTAATGTAAATGTAATCTATATATCCCAACTGTTGATAAATTGTTGGTATAAATATATACCAATGGTTCTGTAGAAACTGGTTCCATAATGAATTTTAAAGTTATATATACTAATGTTTAGGGAAAAACCGTTGGTATAAGCATTTTCCATTATCTTACCAGCCAATAGTTTTCTAAACCAGAGGTATAAAGTATACCGATGGTTCTGATTCCTATACCAATGATTTCAAAGTACTGTTATATAGTGTATTTCCATTACTGTGTGAATTTAGGTAAATTATCTTTATTATTCAAAATGAATACATTGCAACCAAATACCTTGAAGTAGGAATGTATAAGCTTTCTACCATTCCACAATTCATAGGGTGTTTTATTAAGAAAAGGTCTAATAAAACACAATTTATAGTATAACAAGTAATACTTACTACTTTAGCCCAAAAATGTTTAGCTATTGAATATTCACTCAACATTGTTCTGGTTATCACATGAATAATTCGATTTCTTCTTTCATCAACACTATTATTTGGAGGATTTCTTGGTACTGAGATGTTATGAGTAATACCTTTACTATTAAAAAAAGATTCAAAATCAGAATTCCCAAATTCCCCTCCATGAACACTACGAATAGTTATCAATGGAAGGTATTTTTCATTTTTAACTTGGTCTATAAAAACATGGAAATAAAAAAAATATTCATATTTAATTACTTTAAAATTGACCAATGTAAATCTAGTGTAATCATGAAATAAGAAAAATACATAACATTTTCCTTCAATCCTTCTAGTTTGTGTTGGTCCAAAAATATCCATATTCACCAACTTTAATGAATCAGTAGTGGAGAGCTCACTGACTAATTTAATACATGATTTATGATTCTTTCCATATTGACAAGGATCACAAACATTTTAAGAATCAAATCTATGCTCAGTTAGATACTTAAATAGTATTTTCTTAGAGAGTTTCCATAGATTCTTAAGGTTATAGTGTCCTAACATTCTATGCCATCAGCAAGAATGATCTTCCATTACACTAAGAAAAGTTAGGTCTTGTCTCTTATGATCTTCTATGTTTAGTGTGTATACACTCTCTTTCTTATTGGAAGAAATAATAATCTCTCACTTGGAATATTGTACCAAAAATTTTCATTCTGAAAATTCATAAGGTAACCTTCATCAAAAAGCTGACTTATGCTAATATGGATGTTCTTGTGACCCTTAGAAAATAAAACATTTGAAATAAAAATTTTACCAAGAAGAAAAATGTTACATATATAAATAATTTCTACCTGAGCATTATCTCTGAAAGTTACTTTTCCTCCCTTCATATTGATAATATTTTCAAAGATGTTTTTGTTAACAGTCATGTTCTGGGTACATCCATTATCCATGTACCATGTATTACTATTTGTACTGTCTTTACGTTCCCAAATATTAGAGTGTTAGACTTTAGGGACCCAAAATTTTTTGGATCCCGAATCATCAGAATGAAATTTATTTGGAATCCACATTTTCTTAGAAAAATATTCTTTATGAAATCCTAAAGGCCGAGTTTTGTGTAAGGACATTTTTTTCCAATGCCCACCACACTGACACATAGTGTAGAAAGGAGCACTTTGATGAACAAAATAATTATTACTAAAAACTGGTTTTGAATGATTATAACCAAATCCAGAATTATTTCATGGAGTTTATATTTTGGAATACATTGTATCTATGTTTTCTTTACCTTAGGAAAATTTTGACAAACACTTCCTCAAGGAAAATATTTCTGACCATAGATTAATATCTACATTTTTAACCTCAAATACATTAGTTTTAGCTCTAAAGTTAGTCTCTAAAATACCTATCCTAGAAATTACTTTTTCTAGATTAATAGAAAGTTTATCCTTCTCAAGATTAACTACCTCAATGGTTTTTTAAATTCTTTCAAATTAATAAATTTTCTAATCAATATCATTATAATGAAGTGATACTTCATTAGTAATTAAAATATTCTATAATTTTTATTATCATAATTTTTCATTACTTTAGAATTTTCATACTCAATAATTTTAGCAATCCTAGACTCATTTTCATAAGTAGGTAAAGTATTATCTTCCTCATATAAAGGTTCTTCATTTGAGGTTTAATAAAATTTATTATCACTATAATTAGTATTCATTGATACATTGGTTATAGATTCCGAAGTGTGTACCTTGACCATTAGATAATGATTTTCATGGGGTGAATTGGCTAGAAAACCATGATTATTTGGAATAGAACATTAATACTCTAAGGATTCATCAGAATAGTCTCCACTACTTACACCCCAGGTGTCGTTAGCTTTTAAAACATTCTTAGCTTTAGCTTTGTAGTATTTCATTCTATTCTTCTCAGAATTATTTTCCTCTCTATCCTATCTCTTAATATTAAAAAAAATCATTCATTATATTCCCTTCTCTTTTTCATTCATAACTAGTGACTTCATTATCTTTCTTGTCTCTTCATTATTTTATCTTATATCTATAATGAAAGTTTTTATTCCCAACTTTCTTGTTAATATTTTGAGAAATATTACGTTGTTCGTTCTCAAAATTTTCACTTTCATTTGATTAAGATAAAATAGTGACTTTCTTCGACATGGATCTTGAATCCCTTTCAGGATTTTTGGTCATCGTATTAGTAAAATCTATACATCCATTACCGTTTATATTTTTGTTCAAATAAGCATCTCTTTTAATTCTTGTCTCAGGTTGAAGAAGAGTTCCAAAAAGCTCATCAAGAGTAATCTAAGATACATTCCTATTTTCATCAATAGTTGTTCTCTTAGATTTCCACTCATTTTTTCATGATATCTATAATCTTTTCCACAAGTTCTTCATCATCTAAACCATTCTCACACATGGATTGTAAATAGTTAACAATAGTCATAATCCTTTTTTGTACCTTGCACACTAGTTCTCCATAAGTAAATAGAAATCCATGATATTCAACTATAAGCTTAGCTCTTTTAGTTTCTATAAATATGGATGTACCAAAATGAGTAACCTCCAATTTCATCCAAATTCAATTTTTTACTTCACAAGAAGAAATCTGACTAAATATATTCCTAGTCATGGAACACAACAATGTTTTATGTACCTTGTAGTTCAGTTGATATTCTGACATTTCATTATTAGTAAATGTTCTACCTTCCTTATCAGGATTCTTGTAATCTCTAGTAAGAATAAAAAATTATTCCACTCCAATATTTATAAAAATATTCTTCATACGATCTATCCAACATTTATAATCATTCCCATTAAATATAGGTGGTCTAGTTGGATTATGATTGTCAATAGAACCAACATTTATTCCTGCAATCTAAAATAAAATACCTTTCCACAGAAACTTGATAATAATTATTGTTTGTAAACAATTATAAAAAATACTATGAAAAGTAAATATATAACAATGAAAACATGATCAAGGAAACTTATATGTGAATATAATTATTTTAGAGACCCCCTCTGATACCAATTGTCGGATCGAAATATAAATATAGATTCTCAATATCCTAGAGGGGGTGAATTCTATACTTTAATGAATTCCTTTGGAACCGTTAATGTTGATATAAAACATTCGTATTTAACCATAAGAAAAGCTATGTTTAACAAGGTAAAACAAGGTAAATTTATAAGACCTCATAGTTCTACAATCATCCTAGGATCTAGAAATACTCTTCCAGAGATGAAATTTAAGAAAAGTTTACAAGGAAATAGATTCCACCTTAAAGCATATAGAATCTTATAAATCAGAGCATGCAAGTAAAAGAATGTATAAGATAGTTATAAATTCTTTATTAATAAAAATGCAGTGAAAAATAAACATGAAACAATACAAGTAACAAGTATGAAATATTACAACCCAAAGAGAAGGGTATCCAATAACCTTCGATAAAGGTCCCCTGATTTTTACTTTCATGAATGTCTGTCCTACCCACACTAGAGTAAGCCCTCGATCAGAATATCAGAGTCTGTCGTGATATTCCTACAAGCCCTCTAACATCAAGGTATTCAGTACTTTTGTCTTCCTGATCAATGAAGTCCTCAATATTTAAGGTATTTGGAACCTCTTCCTTCCAATCCCAAAAGACATCGATTGTACACAACAACAACCAGAGTCATGCAAATCAATCTGAAAAGGTTGTTTAGAATGAACAAAGCATGTGATTATCTATCTCTTGAAATTACTTCAATAGCATGTAATGTCTAGAGTAATAGAATCAGTCATTCATTGTTGAGCACTTTCAAATGAGCTCTTTTTTATAGGAACTTCTTTAACAGTCAGCTCCATCCTCCAATGGTCATTTTTTTCCTTGAATCTCGGAGGGACCCGTACATGTTTCACTCAATTAATGGTTAATTAGAAATTGAATGTAAGGCATTGTTTCATAAATAAAACAAGTGTATGAAAATGTTTGTTTCATAACAAAGTTCATTTTCTGGAGTCTACGAAAAAATATTTCAGGGTCAGAACAAATAAACATTTGGAGGCTATATTACATGGATATTCATATTATTTTTTTCCAGGAATTCAGAATCATAATTCAATATGACTCAAAGTCTGAATTTCAATGACTTTTTTAATTTGGATTCTAAAGAATCTGGATTCTTAATTTTGAGAATTTAGAGTCTGAATTCTATGGATTTTGGAGCCAGAATTCAGAGAATTTGGAATTTTAATTTTAAAGAATTCAAACTCTGAATTTCAGGGAATTCAGAGTATGAATTTTAGAAAATTCGGATTAAAAATTATAAGGAATGTAGAGCTTGAATTCAGATAATTAGGAATCTTAATTTTGGAGAATTATGATTCTAAATATCAGAGAACTCAAATTTTAAATTTCAGACAATTCAGAGTCTAAATTCAGAGAAATTCAGAAACTGAATTCAAAGAATTCAGAGGTAGAATTCTGAAAAATTCGGAATCAGGATTCTAAAATATATCATTTTTTATATATAATAACACCTATAAAAATGAAATAAGTCTGTGTATTCACATAAATAAAACGAGAGAATTTCTTGAGAGAAAGAGACAGAAATTTTGAGGCGAAATTTCTGTAGCATAACGACTATTTATCATGGTTTTATAAGATAATAAAAAGAGATAAAAATATAGTCTCCCATACAGAAATGAATAATTTTATAGTATAAAGATATAAAAAAAGAAATAACAACATGGTATAGAAATTTTAATGAAATTCCACATGAAAATGAATCCTGAAGTGAAAATGTGATTTCTTTTACGAAAATTCGTCAACCTAACGACATCCCTTATAATTCAGAAAAAATAAGTTAATGAGAGTGGAAAGGGTCCCACATCAACTGGTTGTGAAATGGAAATTAATATGGAAATAAAATAAAATTCTCCAACATAATGAAATGGAAACTAGAAGACATAACATAAAGGATGTCACGACAAAAAAGAGGATGGGGAGAGGTTCTCTTACCTTGAAGAGTAACTTTAAAGCTTGAAGGTCGAGACCTAGGGGTCTTGAAGGCACCTTGGAAGGACTGATTGGAAGGTAAAAAGACTTTAACATCATTGAATAGTTTTTTGAAATGAAATGAATGATGGAATGGCATGGTATATATAGAAAAAAAGAGATAATATTTAACTAATTTCTTAGGGACACCTCATCAGTGGTATTTTCAAAACCATGGACTTTTCCGTAGTTTTTTCCAATGGTATTGGTCATTTGGAACACCTCATAAATCACCATATAATTCACAAGTCTACCATATCTATTACATCATTATTAAATCATCTATGATGTCATTAAACACCCGAAACTCAAAACTGTATTTTTACTATTCACTGAAAAATCAATTGTTTCAGAAAAATTTCAAAAAATCACTATACACTAATAATGATGATTTGAATTCAAAAAATAAATTCATTTAATAATTATAAATTTTTTAATATTTTTAATTTAATTATTAAATAAAATCATTATTTATTCAAAAAATACAACTTTAAAACTATAACTCATTTTGTAACACCTTAAGAAATTATGAAGGTACCCTAAAATTATCGTATAACCGTAATATAATAATGTAACAATATATGGTTTCATATTATGAAAATAAATTTCCATTTTAAATTTTTAAATTAGTTATAAAATTATAAATAAAATATTTATGACATATAAAAATACCAAATCATACACTATGATTGTTTTTTTCACTTTTAGGATCTCTAAAATATAGTTTACATTCATGTGTGATGTTTCTATTTTTTGGTCGAGTAACTATTCATTACTATTCAGTTCTATTCATTAGGTATGTTACTATTCATAATTTAGTAATCACTAAAAATTATGTTAATCTCATTAGACTTTAAATTTCTTACTGAACACAACTATAGAAGTTCTTTTTTGAAATTAAATTCACATTATAATTAGTTGAAGAATAAAAATATATTTTGAAATAACCATTTTTTGAAAAATTCATCAATAATATAGAACTTCTATAAATTCATCCACTTTTTTTCAAGACATTTGAAATTCACAAATTTTTCCATAATATGAAGTAAAAATTTTATTTATACAAAAGGATTATAGAATGTTACTAAGGCTACGTTACATAGCCACTTTTAACACATGTGTAGGACCTAAATTTAAGGTGTGCAATGGTGATAGAATCTTGGGGTGACTCGGGCAACATTTCTTGAGTGGTGATTTCTATTAGCCTGAGCTTCTCCCTTAGGAGATTCCGTTCAAGATTAATATGTTGATGTTCAGCTTGGGCTAGGTCCTAAGCAATGCCCAATGATGCTACCACCATCCCAAGCTTCGACAAATGGGCTTCATATGGCCCAAGTCTACTGGATGATTCCATCCAATCGTATTTCTATATTAATTGACCATGAATATTAGAATTTATAAATACTAATTGTAACCTTAATAGGTTAGTTTCCAATGGTAATTTTGACCAACGATCATATAACAGTCGAAACCCTATGGTCTCAGTTAATTATTCTCACTTCATTTAATAAAAGTTATAGTTTTTTGAGTATAATATAAAATTATACACAAAATTAGGAAACAAACATTAATTCAAAAGATCAGGTCGTTACCTTCTTCTATCCTTTATAAATGTCGTCACTACAATTTTAAATCGTACCTTCAGAAGAGAAATGGTGTGGGTAATTTGTCCTCATAGGATCCTCCGGTTCCCACATGGATTCTTCACTTTTTTGGTTCCTCCAAAACACCATAATTAGGTGGGTATTCTTGTTGCGTAGAACCTTTTCTCTATGATCCATGATCTCCACCGACTGCTACACATAAGAGTGTTCATATTCCTGTTGTACCACCTATTGGTTTATTACATGTAAAGGGACAAGTATTTACTTCATCAAAAGGGATACGTGGAAGAAATCATGAAATTATGATTGATTTAGAGAATGTTCAAGCCGATAGGCCACTTCTCCCACGCAATCAATGATTTCAGAGGGGCTAATGTACTTAGGGCTAAGCTTCACTTTGTCCCTAAACCTCATGACTCTCTTCTAAGGAGAAATCCGAAAGAAATACTTTGTCACCCACATAAAACTCCATGTCCCATCTATGGATATCATCATAGCTATTTTTCTGTCTCTGAGCAGCCTTAATTTGTTGATGGATGGCATTGACCTTTTCTGTCATCTCTAGCCCCAGATCGGGCCAAAAAAACCATCTCTCACCAGCTCCATGCCAACAAGTAGGGGTTCCATATCACATATCATATAGAGATTCATAGGGTGCCATTTGAATTCTCGAGTGGAAGATATTTATTTAAGAGAACTCAACCAAAGGGGGTTTTTGATCCCATCCACCTTTTAATTCCCTCGATCATGTTCTCAACATTTCCTCGGGTGTTTTAATAATCCTTTTATATTGACCATCAGTTTGGGGGTGATAGGCCATGCTGAAATTCAATTCAGTTATCAAAGAAAGTTGATGACTTCTCTAGAATTTTGAGGTGAACCATGGATCACAATCAGATACGATTGAATGTGGAACTCATTGAAGTTGTACCACATCCTCCACATAAATCTTGTCAAGTTGATCAAGATAAAAATCTTCCCAAATGGAGATAAAATGGGAAGTCTTGGTGAGACGATCCATAAAAACCCATATCACATAGTTTCCTTTGGATGTTCTCAGGAGACTAATGATGAAGTCCATAGTTATATTGTCCCACTTCCATGATGGAACAGGTAGTGGTTGCAATACACCTTTAATATGTTTCCACTTTGCCTTCAATTTTTGATATACAAGGCACCTTTATGTGTAATCATCAATACCCATTTTCATATTATCCCAATAATAATGACCACGAAGGTCCCTATACATTTATGTGATTCCAAGATGTATAGAGAATGTAGATCTATGAGCTCCATCCATCCACTCCTTAATTTCTGGAATAGATGTAATATGTATTATTGTATGAAATTTTATTACACCTTCATGATCAATATTGATCTCAAGAAAAATCCCATCCTTCACAGCCTCAAACTTCGTCGGTAACAAAGGATCTTATTTTTGAGCATTCTTTATCTTCTCATGTAATGAGAGTTGATAAATCATTTGAGTTTGTATTGATGGCGTATCTTCCCTTATAATTCTCATGTCCAGTTTAAATAGGTCATTTATCAAAGGATCTCTTTAAATCTTCATCAAGGATTGAACAACTGGGTCTTTCCTGCTTAATGTATCAGTGTCTTTGTTTGCTCTTCCGGGAAGATAAAGAATTGAACAATGAAAGTATTTGATAAGTTCCAACCGTCTCCTCTATATCATGTTCAGTTCCTTTTATATGTATATATACTTCAAACATTGATGGTGTGTGTATATATCACATTTCTCCCCATAATGATAGTGCCTCTATATCTTTAGAGTAAAAATGACAACATATAGCTCCAGATCATGCGTAGGATAGTTATTCTCATGAGTAATTAGCTGTGAAAATGCATAAGAAATGAATATATAATTTTTCATGAGGATGCACCCAATCCCTTTCAGAGATGCATCACTGAAAATAACGAATCATTCTCCACTTGAGGGAAGAGTTATGAAGGGTGTTTTAACCAATTTCTTATTCAGCTCTTGGAAACATTCCTCACACTCATTTTTCTAGATAAACATTACCCCTTTTCGTGTTTACTTGGTTAATGGATTAGAATGTCATGAATTGTTTTTCAGAAACCTCCTATAATTTCTTGCTAGTATAAGGTAACTATGAATCTCTATTATTTTTGAAGGTTGAGGCCACTCCTATACAACTTTTATCTTTTCAGGGTCAATTGTGATTCCTTCATTACTAACAATGTTCCCTATAAAGGAAACTAGTTGTAACCAGAATTCACATTTTCTAAACTTCCCAAAAAGCCTCTCCTTCTGTAGAGTTTGCAAAATAACCCTTATATGATCATAATGTTCATCACGAATTTTGAAATATATCAGAATATCATCAATAAAAACTATAACAATGTAATCAAGGAAATCCTTAAAGACTCTATTAATCAAATCCATAAAAATTTCAGGTGCATTTGTTAGTATAAAGGGTATAACAACAAACTCATAACGTCAATAACTTGATCAGATGTCATTTTTTGGAATATCAACTTTATTCACCCTCAATTGATGATAACCTAATTGAAGATCAATATTAGAGAATAATTGATCCTACAAAGTTGGTCAAATAAGTCATAAATTCATGGGATATGGTATTTTTTCTTCACTAAAATCCCATTCAGTTCTCTATAATCAATGCATAGAAGCATTGATCTACCATTCTTCTTAAAAAAGAGAACTAAGACTACCCAAGGAGACACACTCAGTTGGATAAACCCCTTCAACAAAATATCATGGAATTGTTTCATTAATTCCTCCATCACCACATTTGGAATTCTATATAGGGTCATTGAAATCAGATGAGATCCAGGTACAAGTTCAAAAGATAACTCTACCTCTGTTTTTGGGGGAGGTCCAGGAAACTCCTCAGGAAATACATCAACATATTCCTAGATGATGTGGACATTTTATATCCTCAAATTACATTTCCTTCTACTTCTTCACCAATAAACTCCATAAAGAATGATATATGACATTATTCTAGACAAAGATAGGGTTGCGATATCTCTCCTAGATAGATAAATATTGGTTTTCAATTCAATACTACTTAGATTTCCAAGATTTTATATTTGATCGTAGTATTATACATTGAGAGCCATTCCATCCCAAGTATAATGTCAAATTCGATCATTGGAATAACTACATGATTTTCAATAATATTTTTCTCACTAAAGTAAATTCTATAGTTTTTAAACATTGACGATGCTTGGATAATCCCACTAAGAGTCTTGACTGAAAACTATACATTTAGAAAAATTGGGGTTGATTTTGAATTCATTACAAACATCGTGGTAATAAAGGATTGTGTAGAACCTGAATCAAAAAAGTACTTGCTAGATTTGAGAGAACGACAAGACTACCTTCCACCACCTCATTCGGAGCATCAAAATCAACTGTCGTGATAGAAAAAGCATGACCTTTCTCCCTTGGCCTTTAATAAAGCTGATGGTTATTTCCCTCCAATACCCACATATTTAGACAATGATTGACAATGATCCCATGTTCTCCACACATAAAGCACTGGACATCAGGTAGGTTCTACACCATCTTTCCCTTGTCATTAGTGTTTGGAAGCTAAGGTTTAACCACACTAAAACAATTCCTCGCAATATCTCCATCTCTTCTACACATGTAGAATTTCATACTCACTAGAAGGTAGTTCCTTGAAAGCTTCGTCCCACATTTATTACACGTGGGATGTTGCGCTTGCTTTCCTACTCATCTCTGATCAAAGTTCCTCTAATGTTGGCATCTATTGATCACTTCTTGTCGTTAGATTTAGGATAACATTGAGTCTCTCCAAACTACAAATCGACATTCATCACACTCCGCACGATCTTCTCATAGCTATCATAATATCTGTAGGCTAGATTCTTTTGTGGATGAGGTCTTAGTCCACTATAGAATCTATCAACATTACCATTTGGATCCATGTAAATTCTAGAGGTGTAACATGAAATCCTATTAAAGTTCATCTCTTAGCTTCCCACAGATTCATTCTCCTTTTATTTCAACTCGAGATACTCCTTATCTATTATTTTCTCATGGAACAAGGGAAATACTTACTAAATAAGGTCCATATGTACTCTTAACACTCCATAGATTCAACAACTACTCTTTGCCTCATGTTTTTAATCAGTTCCCACGACTGATGAGATTCTCCATCTAGGTGATTGATAGCCAAGGGGAGCTTCTATTGCTCTGAACCGTGGAGTATAGAAAAGATCGCCGCAATAGAGCCGATCCACTGCTCATCAATTAGTGGGTCAGTCGATCCACTAATGGTTGGTGGTTGTTGATGCATAAAGAACTTAATAGAATGGTGTTCCCTTCACTGTGAGATCAGTCTCTCATCTTGATACAAGTTATTTCCCATAACATGAGTCAGTTGGTTCATCATTGGCATGAAACCTTCCATTCCGGCTTCCATCGGAGGGCTGTCAGCACATTGTCCATTGCAGTTACCATTTTCGAAGTTCATCCTATTGCCCACCATTTTTTAAATAATAAAATTTAGTGAGAATATTATTTCATTTATGAATATTTTAAATATATGTTTTTAATGTCTTAAATATTTATACTTTAAACAATTACATTTTTCTATAAATCCTTCATAACGATTCAAAAAAATTATGATTAACAAAACATATCCACCTAGGAGTGTCATAACCAATAGTGCAGTAAGGCATGTTGTCGTGTACCGGGATACCCCGGCCATGCCTGAAACACCTTGTCAGAGTTTTCACTCTTTGGTACATCTATGCCAGATTCACCTATACTTGCTCGTATCCAGAAATGGATGTATTTGTTTGATAAACCACTTACTCAATAGTTAAAAAATACTAGTAAATATTCCTATATTGAAACTTTTTTATAGGGTTATTTATAATATTTTCATATAAAAATTTCCATAAATAACTAAACTATCCTTTGATACCAACTATGGAATCCCCCCATTTTATTACAGATATTTTCATTACATTTTACAAACCAATTATCTTTAAAGTCCAGTGTCTTTGAAATCAGGAACAATAAAACATGAAAACATAAAACACTATTTTAACCCGACACCCCTCTAGAAAATGATATTGAAAATTTCATCTTATTTAAAATTACATCATTTCATAACCTGGAGACATACGTTAACGGAATGGGTGAGCTGAAGGCCTCATAAAGAAAACAAGGGAATCAGTTTACTTATGATATCAATAAGAACATGATGAAAACCATAAGACCTGAGTAATGTAAATTGAGAAATATCATAATAAAATGAACATGAATCACAACATTAAATGTGGATACAAAAATTTATTTAGAGATTCATGAACATATAACCAAGTTTCATCACAAGGTTTCATAAAAAATTTCCAAGGTTATTCACCATTGTATAGTGAAACTAGTCATCTATAGATATTAAATTCTTTACCCAAAGCATTGGAGAACTATTAGGGCACACCCTTAAAATATATTTATTCTGATTTTATCCACATAGTTTATAATAAAAAATTTCACAATTAACCCATAGAGAGTATAAGAAATTTCTTTCATTTCAAAATTGTGACGTTTTAAATGTTCTTAGAAATAAGATCATTATGTCATTTATAACCCATGGAAAGGGAGTGGGGATTATATGCATGTTAATTCAAGAATCAAATATTTAATTTTTTTTAGATTTATGAACACCCATAGACATGAAAAGGTATGGGTATTCACAAAAATAAAATAAGATGATTTCATGAGAGAAGGACATAGAAATTTTGAGACAAAATTTCGACAGCATAACGACTATATATAATGTTTTTAGAAAATAATAAAAAAAGAGGGGAAAAGGTTCCCCCATCCCTAAATGAATAATTTTATAGTAAATAGACCGAATAAAAATAAATAAAAACATGTTTTTTATATTTTAATGACAACCACATGATAAGGAAACGTTAATAGAAAATGTGATTTCTTTTACAAAATTTTGGCACCCTAACGACATCGCTTATAATTCAGAAAAAATAAGTTGATGAGAGTGGATATAGTTTTTAATAAATTCAAAATGAAATAAATAGTAATATGGATATAGAATAACATACCACCACATAATAAAAAGGAATCTTGAAGGCATAACATAATGGAAGTCATGACTTAAAATAAGAGGGAGGAATGTTCTCATACCTTGAAGAGTAACATCGAAAGCATGAAGGAAGAGAACTTGGAAGGCTTGAGGGCACCTCAGAAGGTACCCTTGTTATGTAGATAGACTATAAAATCATTGAGGAGTATTTTGGAATGAAATTAATGATTTAATGGCATGGTATTTATAGAAAAAAATAAGGAATATTTAATTAATTTAAAAGGGACACCTCATCGGTGGTATTTCAAAAACCATGCGCTGGACCATGGTATTTTTCATTGGTATTGGAAGATAGGGACACATAATAAAATATATTACTATTAAAAAGTCTTCCAGATTTATTAAATCATGATTACATCGTCAATGATTTCATTAAACACCTAAAAGTTGAAACGGCATTTTTACTATTCACGGAAAAAATCATATATTTCAGAAAAATCCCAAAAATTCACTCTAACCTAATATTAATGCACGAAATTCAAAAATGAACTCAATTTTATGAAAATAATTTTCTATCTATTTTAAATTTAATTTTTAAATAAAATGATTATTTATTACTAAAATATAACTTTAAAATTAAAACTCAATTTGTAATACCATAAGAATGTAATCAAGGTCCCATAAAATTATCGTATAACCATAAAAAAATAAAGCAATAACAAATGATTTCATTTTATGAAAATTCATTTCCATTTTAAATAAGTATATTAATTATAAAATTTTAAATAAAATATTTATGACATAAATAATACCATAACTTATACTATGATTGTTGTTTTAACATTTTAGATTTCAAAAAATTTATTTATACATTCATGGGTGAAGTTTCTATTTTTGTTGTCAACATACTATTTTTTACTATTCATTACTACTCATATATGTATGTCACTATTCATTCATTACTATTCACTAAAAATTATGTTGATTTATTATACTCTAAATTTCATTCTGAAAACAACTGTAGAAGATCATTTTTAGAAATTCAATTCACATAATTAAAAATTTAAAGAATAAAAAAATATATTAAATTACCCATTTTCTCCAAATTTCATCAATAATATGGAAGTCTTATAAATTCAACCAATTTTTTCCGAAGAATTGATATTCTCAAATTTTACCATAATAAGAAGTAAAAATTTTATTTATACAAAAGGATTACAGAAAGTAAAAATGGATTCGTTACATAGCCCCTTATAACACCTACAAAGGACCTAAGTGTAAGGTGTGCTATGACGATATAATATTGGGGTGGTACAGACAATATTTCCTGATTGGTGATTTCTATTAGCTTGAACTTCTCCCTTAGGCGATTCTATTCAAGCATCACATGTTGATGTTCGGGTTGGGCTCGGTCCAGAGAAATGCCCAGTGATGCTACCTCCTTCCAAAGCTCCGATGAATGGGCTTCATGTGGACCGAGTCAACTAGATGATGACATCGACTATTCATTCAATATTAATTAACCAAGATCATTTTAATTTTTAAACAACAATTCTAAAGATAAGAGTTTAGTTTCCAATGGTCATTTTGACCCACGATCATATAAGAGTTGACACCCAATGGTCTAATTTAATTTAACTCACTTCATTATTTAAAGGGTTTTGTTTTGTTGATTATAAAATAAAATAACACATAAAATTATGAAACACATATTTATTAAAAAAATTATATCGTTACAGTTACTCTTCACATACTAAATATTATGGTACTGAGAGAAAAACTCGGAAACGAATTTCATCATATTTTGCCACCAAAACTAATTTCAAAGGTCCAGGTACATATTTGAAAAACCTAGATGTACTGCTAAAAGATACATATGAAACTCTCTTAGAAATTCCTCCTACAATATCTTTGGTACCATCATACAACCCTTGAAAATAATGATATAATGCCAAACTTTATAGAATCCATTAAGAGAATTCCATATGGATATATGAGTGCATAGGGTCTCACAGTCGGTATCCACAAGCTATGCCTACCTGAATAACTACAAGAGAGAAGGCATTACAAACATTATCTTAAGGTAATATTATCTTTATACATCTATAAAGGATACAATTAATGAGGACAATTACTCTGACACCACTCTTAGAAAATGTGAACAAGATTGCAAGATGAGAGCATTTGCAACCACATTCCCCATCCCAAAAGCATATAATATTTCATAGTCATAATATTGTCAGAACTCTAGCCATCATATTTATCTATTGTTGATATCCATCTGAGATATGTTATACATGAGACTCAATTGATAAGAATAGAAAATAAACCACTCCCCCATGAGGTAGTATTTCCCAATCATTAGTGTGTAGACCTGTACTACTAACTGTAGATTATGGGTCACATAGTTCATCTCATGTGGTCTCAACTAGCATGAATCATAATACACTGCTTCTTGCCACTACAGCAGAACACAACAAAGCCATGTTTCTGATGAATCAAAAAGAACTACATACTCAACAACCTCGTTTTCAATCTCATTATGGGAACACTCATAAAACTCTACCTCAACTGTAATAAATCCAATTGTAACATCTATGTATAAATGAATGAATTCCCATTTCATGTCAATGGTGTCATAGGTGCTGATATCCTATAGAAAACATTAATTAATCTCTAGTAACATCCTCCTAGACCATGTAATCATTGTACCTTCATCACTATCTTTGGTGGGTACTAATCTAGTATTTTCTAGACCTTGGATGATCCACTGCCACTCCATCTAGTTAGATAACATGTCCCAAAATGTAGACTGCCTAAATATAGAACATACACTTCATGATATTTCTATAATTATGGGGATCTGGTAGTATGTCCCAAACCATCCTAAAGTTCCTTTCATATTTCTCCTCATGATCGGTGTACATAAGGACATAATCAATAAAGACTTCCAGGAACCAATCTAATTAAGGTTTAAATATATATATCATGAGTCCCATGAATATTTCTGGGGTGTTTTTCATACCAAAGGGAATGACCATGTACTCATAGAGAATGAAAGGAAAAATAAATGAGGGCTTCAGTATATCATTATCTCATTCTCGTAGTTGGTGATTGTTAGATCTAAGTTAAACCTTCAATAACCATTGTGCCCCACTCAACTAATCAAAGTGGTCATTGATCCTTGGTAGTGGATACATGTACTTCACATTCACTGGGTTGAAGTACTGGTATCACACACACAACCTTAATATCCCATCTACCTTCTTGGAAAACAATACCACAGCTGCCAAAAGTAAAACACAAGGTCTAACAAACCACTTCCTCTAAAAGTCCATCAAATTCACCCATAACCCGTGAAGCATTGCTGTAGCCATCCGATATACTGGTAAAAATATCGATGTTGTCCTAGGGTATAGATCAATGAAGTAGTATATCATACAATTAGTAGGTAAGACTAGGACATCCTCAAGGAAGATCTCCTCATACTCCACCACAACTATGAAAAACTAGAAACTCCTAGAATCACCTACACCAAGGATCTATCTTTCCAAATGATGAGTAATCGTCTACACCATCATATTCTTGAGTACATCATGCACTGTCTTTGTCTCCTTTTCAAAAAATAAATAAACACCTAGTCAAATCACTATTGAAACATAAAATTCCTTTCATAGAAAATTCAATTTTTACATGAACTATGAATAACCATTACATAACAATAATTACATTGCAGGTCCATGAGGAATATACCATGTTATTTCAATAGAATATCCCACCTCTAAGTATCTTGTCACATTGTTGGAACAAGCGAATGATCCCTGAGTCTTCTCTATTATGAGAGGCCAAAATTTAGGGTCAATTGAATGGCTCAACCACAATATCTATGTCTTATACATGGTATGTGGAAGGAAAGGAAAAACTAGCACTTATTTATATCAATACAATATGTATTGATTAAATGGCACATATCGTACATCAAATCAGTCATAGAGCCTCTGTGTTGTATGATTCAACAACATAAAACTATAATCACCCCTGTCCTCATGCTCTATGATCCTAGTATAGACAACATGGGAGTAGTGGTGGTTATAGCTCTAAGTGTCGACCACATCCTAATGCTCTCCCATATCCTCTTCCATGTTATAAAAACTATTAACTTTCGTGCTCATATTATTACCTCTTCCTTGATTGCATGTCTTCATTGTCTCTCTTAGCTGTACAACGAATTAGAAAATCTCAGACATGATGTCCCATACTATCACATGAGTAACACCACCTTCCCCAGGTAAGAATGTACCCATCTTGTGATTTATGTACCATAGATCCTCTATCATGGGACATCCTCGTGAAATTTCTTACATTTCTAGGTCCCAAATATTGTTGTCGGCTCCTTGTTTCCAACATATAGTCTCTTTCTTTCAACTACTAACAATCAAAAGTAGTTTCTTCTCATTCAAGACACCCTCATCCACCAAAGCTCTCTCAAGAACCCCTTAATAGGTTGGAATGAACAGAGGCATAACACTGGATTGAATTTCTCCTTGAAGACTTCGCTCGATGGTCTGATCCCTAAAAAACTAATCTTTAACCATATCCATTGAGTACATAGAAAGGATGGCAAACCTTATTGAATACACAACTATAGTCATGCTTCCCAACTGGAGTTGGTAAAATGGTGGATACATATGTATCTTAACATAGCTGTTGAAAAAACCTTTTTGAATAGGTTCTTGAACATTTTCCATGAAAGAGTCTCCCAATAATATGTGTGTGTAACTGATCCCCACCATCACTATGCTGAGCCATAAAGAATTATCACATCAAGGACCACCATGCAATTTACTGGTGTCTTTACTAGATGGAAAACATGAGTCACCACCTCAATCCATTACTCATCATCATATGTGTCAGGCTCGCCTCAGAGCTTGAGGGGTATCTATTATTGAAACATGTGAAGGGAGCTCCACTTGAGCACCATATAAGCTGGTATGGCAGGTACCACATGCTTATCTATAGGTTGCCGTATGGATGGTTCACTATCTAGTGGTTACCTATCAGGTAATAGTCCTTGTATTAATAAATCATCATTGAGGGGGTCATCCCCATTATCATGATGTTGAATCCTAGCTGTTATATGTCATTGATACATCTTAAAAAAAACAACATGTATCACAATTAATGAGTATATTTGGAGTGATTACTCATGAAATAAATAGATACCACAATTTCTATATGATACATGTACCATTATTTTCCCAGCAACCAACATTCTCATGTAATGAGTTGAAAATCCGGTGATAAGTGTCTTGGAGTATGGATATGTCAGTCGTCAGATCAAAAAATGGAGTCCCTGGCCTGAAATCCAAACTCAAAACAATTATCACAATTTCGTCAAACCAGTTTCATAGACTCCTTCTCCTAAAGTAGAACCGACCGCTCTGATAACACTCTTTCAAGGCCCATCTTAGTTGGTAAAATTCCATGACTCCCCAAGCCCACCTCCAATAGTCCAGGGGTTGGCGACTAGCACTGAGAAGGTATATCCCAAACATGGGAATCCTTAGCCTAAGTGCCTATAAACACACAAAAATCTTCAAACCCATACAAATGATGAAATGTAAAAATATTTTATCAACATGCATGAATAAATATAATACAGTTACTAGAGTACAACTTTAAGTAAAAAATGGTAAACATGGTAAAATAATATCCCCCAAAAAAGAGTCTAACATAAGACCATTATGAATGTACGTTCTGAGACTGCATTCGGAAAGCCATAGGAACACACCTCGGTCTGTCCGGTATCACTATGAACCATATAGTCTTGGTCCTCCATAGACCCTGCCAAAAGTTCAACAATCTTCACAAAATGTTACATGTGAGGGAAAATTCCATGCAATGGTGAGTATAACATACTCAGTTAGACACCCTGAAACCAGAAATTATTCAGCAGAGCAAATATCGTAATATCTACAATGGTATATGTCTATATCACATGTAACAAGAATATATAGATATAATCATCTATGCCACATAGTTTTGAGGTAAGGCACAACCATTGTATACCATTATAGGATTCTAACTTGAGTATTCCACAAAGCACTCATCTGTGACAACACACTCTGCTGCCTGATATCACTCATGAAAACCATTTGAGAGGTACTACTCATTGGGTCTCATGATGAGAATGAACATGTTGATATTCCAAATAGAATTTGATATATGTATGAGGATCACTCTTAGGGAAAAGGGTGATACCATCAAATTCATTTGGATTAACCCTGCAAAATAATGGATTCGTGACTATGTAGTGTTGGTCACATTGATACCACAAAATCCACCTAAAGAATAAATATGAATAGGGGACCTCACTCTAGGGATCTCAAAAGGATTTCAACGACTATATATTCGATGTAAAGCTTAAGGGATCATAGTCCTAAGAATAGGAAATAATTCTGTACAAACCCTCAAGGAAAGAATAATGGGAATGAAACCTATCAAAACTTGTCTCAGATATAGTGGACAAGACATCCAAGCTATGTATAGAAGTGTACATGACGCGAAGTAGGGTATCAAACCATGTCCCTTCACCCCAGGTCCTACCTATGTAAATGGACCATGTCATCATGTCGTGTCTGTGTAACAGTACCTTCTATGTAGGATTAACATGTACCCTACCCCATGTTCTAGATCATATCATAACCTATGTACCATTGTTCATGTTTCAGTACATAACATAGATTATGTACTCGATCAAACCTATGACCATTAAGTGGAATACATGTTGTGTAGGCAACCATTGTACTTCACCTAGTTTCTGTGTACACCCCCTGGTACTCACCAAGTTAACTGAGAGTGAACATAAACTATTTTGGAATATCCACATGCCATGTAATAATTCACTTTCTCCCAAAACCCAATCTACTACAATGGCATCCCCACATAGCATGTAGATCTGGATTGCACACTGTGTAGTGATGGATTTCCCATAATCCTAGATCAATGATCTGTGTGAATGTACCTTCATCCATTCATCAATCTAACAACTACCTTTCTAAGAATTCATTAATGAGGGCCCAATGAACCTTCCCATGAACAGTAAACACATTCCACCCCTTCGATTTATTTGTGAATCAGAAATATAAATTGTACATTGTTAAACACTGATGAACTTGAAATCCGGTATTCTCTATCATCTAAATTTCTTAGTATCCATTGTTGCAACTTCTTCATGCTATGTCAATCCCAGATCTACAATATCAGATCATTATTCTATGAAATGGGAGTGGAATGATCGATTGATCAAGATAAGTTAAGGCACATTCCTAATGAAGAATGTCCATGATGAATTTTTAATGGGGGAGAAATAAAATAACCATATTTGAGGAACAAACCTCAATCATTGTTCTTTAGTATCTCAATTCATCACTGTTAAGAAAAAAAAATCAAAAATAATAAAATAATAATGTTATTCTCCCATCAAATCCACACAAATAAACCCATCCCACAAAATGATGAAAACATAGATCAATCTATTAGATGATTGATTCAAGCGTGTCATGTAAATAAAGAATGAGTAATAATCATTTAAAAAAGCACACCATACCTTTATTGAGATCATTTTTGGATGAATAATAATGATGTTTTGTGGTCGCTGGTGACATCCATCAAATCTGATCCATGTCGATCATCGATCCACGATCTCGTCATCGGTCACCTGAGAGAATTATACAGTGATCGATCCAAAAACATTGATATGGTTCTAGGGTTTATATTACTAAACCTGAATTTCCCACATTAAATTCTATTTAATGGTTATTAATCCCTGTTTCAACAAACTGGAAATAAAAAAATTATATCATTATTTTATCCATTTTCGTACTTATGATGAATTTTCAACAAATTACCCACATCAACTAATGTTGATTCGTTCCTTGGGTAAGACCCACATTCTGAACTCAATGGCACATTTCGAAATTTGATTTGGGTAACCATTTAAGTTTTATTTAACTTTCTTTAGAAAACTGTGTACATATTCAAATTAATATATTATATATATAATTCAAAAATTTATTCCTAGCACATTGGGCCTTGAAATCATAAGACATCTCAGCATGTGATCTCAAAAATAATCCATATAATATCAAAACAATACATAAAAAAATTAGATACATGACAATAATATTTAATATTATCTGTATCCTAGAAAAAGTGAAAAACAAATGTGGGATCCCACAACCTACGGTACACCATTATATCATCATTAATTATGAAGAAATTACATACACTCTTTGATTTGGGTGATCTAAGTCATTCGATCTCTGGCAATGTGCATATTTTAATACCTAATCATCTTTACCAATCAAAAATTGAAAATATCGAACTCAAGCTTCATATATTTAGCAACCACATTTCATGAATTTCCACTGATCAAAGCAAATGAAAAAAGAAATTTACTACATCCCGAAGTTGGGCATTATACTTTTATTTCCATTCATTCAATGAATTGAAGACCAACAGAGATCATGAAATGAAAAAAACATGATTCCCTTACATAGGTTCATATGTATCATGTTATTGTAGGGAGAAAATTGTAATGAAATCACATGATAAAATTTCGCATCTTGAAGATACACTGAGAACTAATATGGTATCGTGTATGTCCATCACAAAAATATGAAAATTAATTTTTATGAAATGAAATTTATATAATTACAGAATTTCATCCCATGAAGACGTATTATTATTGTTGGGTGTCCATCTAAAACGAAGTATTGTGATCAATGAAGTGACCAAGTGGAAGAATGAAGTGATCATGTGCTCATTCTAGGGATGTGGGGAGAATCTTAGAGCTTCAACAATGAATGTGATCATGAGATATTCTGTATTATGAATGAGTCATTTCCTCACAATTTTATTTGACATGACAAATTAATAAGATCTGATTATGTGGTACCTCCAATATTAATATACAGATGAGGTATGAGTGTTATTATTTGTATCGTTTGAATATTTTAGTTAGAGCACTCATTTTTGGAAAACATAGAACTTGTATGATTTGTTCATTTGACGGTTATGGAAATAATTGTGATTCATTCATGTGAAATATATCCACAATAAAATATTGAATTGAGAAGAAAATACAACGACCCTTTGAGGTTACATGATGGGATTCATTGAAAAGTACTTGTCCAGTAAGGGATTGTTATAAATGTTTGTGTGACCAATTCACATGAAGCCCTAACTTGAAGCACCATGAGAGCTAGTGAGATCAATACATACAAAGGAATGATAAGAACCGATAATGTAACACTATTAAATTATAAAATAATATCATTTTATTTTACATAATATATGGCATGAATAAAAAATCATACACAACCTATAATATACATTTCTAAAAATTATATCTCTTTGATAGATTAAGAAAAACACAACCCCATGTCTAAATGAACCGTAATATAGTGTATCCTTATAAATTAGTTGTTAAATTGGTGGTTATGGATTGTACTAAATAAATTCTTGATAATTATCTTTATGTATTTATTTTATATAATTTGAAAATCATTTATTAGAAAAATAAATGTATTCTGAAAAAATATATTTCTCTAAAATACATTTTACTCATGCTTTTCATATATATTATAATAAAGATTAACACATTTAGAAAATTTATTTTAGAAATAAAATTAAAATGATTAATAATCTTATAAAAATTATCTTTGAGTAAATTTTTTGGATTTTTCAAAAAAATTCTTTTTTTGATGAATAAAGGAAAACATTGTTATTAATTGAAACCTATATTTTCATTGAAATTATTTTTACTAGGATTCATTAAATTTTAAATTATTTTTAATGCAATATTATTTAAAATATATTTATATTTATAAAATTTAGTCAATTTTATTAAATTTAATATTTAATTATGATAATAAAACCATCTATATTTATGAGGTTTTTTTTATTGGAATCCCACTTTTCATCATGTCAATATGTATAAATTTAAATTTGATTCTTTGACTTACATGAATTAAATCAATAAAAATGGGTCCAATATTTGTAATTAGAATAATATATATTATTAAGTAATGGTATCTCAATTTTTTACAATAATGAAGAGTAAAAATAGTAAATGTTAATTACCATCGTTATGGTAAAAATGGGTTTATAGGGGGGTGTTAAATAACAAAGATAAGGGTAAATAATGAAATAAAAATTATCCAAAACCATATTAATGACTATATAGAGACCTTTTCACATCTATGTCTTGGTAATTAACTATTTTGATGATTTTTCCATGATAAAAACAATGGTCTAAATGAGTCTTCTCATGAAATTTCATGTGTTTCATGTCCCCTCATATAAAATTCCTCCCCCACTCCTCCCCTATTCACACTTCCAATTGAATTTGATTAAAATTCACTATCAACATAACATCCTTACTGGCCTCCCAAAAATATAAATCAATTTCCATGATCATAAATCTATCCTAGGAAGGGTTTTGGTTCAAACCTAAATAAGTTTTCAGAAGAAGCGTTAACAATATTAACTATGCATTTTCATTTTGGTTATTCTCCATCCTCCCTCGAATATTATTAAAGAATAATTATATAATAACCTCTATATATTCCATAGAAATAAATTTTATTATATTATGGTAATTTTCTATTTCCATGTCATATTTCATTAATTGGGAAATGAAACTGTTGATCTAGTGTACAATAGACTATGACCCCATGAGCCGATGTAATCAGTTTTCCGTAAAAAAAATTAATGGTTTATTGTAATGATTTATTGGGAAATTTTATATGATATTTTTGATATTATAATACTCCTATAAAAATAATATCACATATACCTACTTACATTCTATGCTGTTTAAAATATGATAACATCACTCGTGTTTATAGGGGGCTACCAGCTAATGAACCGATGTGATTCATTTTCAACTTAAACCATACATGGATAGAAATAAGGATAAATATAATTCGATAATATTAATATATTACTAAATTCATTATGAATTCCCTTGAAAATAGAATGATATTATCGTTCATGTGTACATATGGCCTACAATTTTCATGAAACGAAGCAATTAATTTTCCATGTACAACGATTAACAATGATTATAAAAAATCCACATATTGAGAGAATATGATATTTGTATTATAATATTATTTCAAAGATGATGGATATATATCTTATACACCTGAAATAGAAATTTCATGAAAAATCATCAAATAAAATGATATTAACACCCACATTAATGTAAATTATGAAATATCAATATAAAATAGTGGTAAATGTTATAATAGTATAAAATGTGATATTAGAAATATTATTATGGTTCCATAATAAATAAATAATTTTCATAAATCCATTATTCAGTAGAATAAATCAAGTTAAACAAATTGGTAGCTTTAGTTAATGAACGTCATCTCAATTTTTCTTTATTGAGGAAGATTGTAATTTTATGCACATGATTTCATTTATGTGGTACAATTAATTTCCCTTGTTCATGTAATATCATGAATTATTAATAATTCATTAATTTATCTTGTATAATGGGATTTGAATTGAAATTTATTAAGTGGTAAATAATTTCATAATTCAATTTATTTATATTGTGTTATATTACTTCTTCGTTGTCCATGAACTTATATGGCTATATGTGTAACAAATTTTTAATATCTAATGTTTTAATTCTATGTGTTTTCTGATAATTTTTACTAAGGAGAATATTTATATTCTTGTTCTCGATTAACTTTTGTATTCTCTATCTTTCTCTTGAAATATTCACATTCTTATGAAAATTGGATATGAAATTTCCCCAAAATATTAATGATTTGTATCATATATATACTAAATAAATATAAAATATATCACTTCTACTTAAGGTTATTTTAATTTGAATGTTATATGAAAGACTAGGGAATTTACTATTAATCTTTATTCATTATGTGATATAGAAACATGTAGATTAGACATACTATTCATGAATTAAATGTATTATTCGTTATATGAGGATTGAATTGGACAAAGAGAAATTGGTGGGGCCCAGTTATAGATAGACCCTCAATGCATCGAAGTGGAATGAGATGTATAATTTTTCCAGCTATTTTTAAATAGTGTTTTGGGGTACACCTAACAATCATTTTTAAACTGTATTGTGGAAGGAATTTACAATAGAGGTATCATTTTTACTAATATAATGACGTTTAGTTATTACTCATTTCATTCTATAATAATTTAAATAATATTATCCACAATAATTTTGTAATGATATTCATTCTGATGAATTTAAGTCGTATTTTACTGATTACATGACATCTTTATTGTTGTTATTTACCTTTTCTTATTGATTATTGATTATCAAATCATGATAGTAATATTAATAATAGGGAATGTGTGTTTAATTATTTACATTGTAATATTGATTATTCATATTGATTAATGATTGATTCTATTGTACTTAACCATTACTAATCAATTAAGCTCACCCTTATTTTGTCTCCATTCTCAGCAATCCATGAAGTTTAATAAAAATTATATCAGAGGAGATAAAACTGAAAATAATGATATTTTCCCAAAACAATTGTTTGTAATTTTTATATTCAAATATAATATATAAAAAATTTATTTATCTAGTTTACCCAGACTACTAAATTATTCAATCATTCAATATCTGATTCCTTAAATCTTATTCCCATTAATAAATTAGACACTAGATCTAGGCTTTTATGGCTAATGTATTTCTAGTTGGTATTTGAGAATATTTGTTGGAAACCATGGGAACTATATTTTGGAAAATATAGATAAGGGAACCTAACACTATTATATACATTGTAGATAAATATAGAAAAACATAAAAATATTTTTTAAGGTAGTGGATATCTGATTTTTATTAACAATACATCCATGTATGGATATGTTAGGTTGATGTGGTTCTAGAAAAAAATGTACGTAGGGATAATAAAACTAAAAAATTCATATCATGATTTAATCGACCATTATGTGATAAATGACAACATGACTAACATCACACCAAGATTGACAATCCGGGAAGATATAATTTCAATAATTCATATTTTATTTTTAATCCATTATTTTGTATTTAAAAATATAATGGAAATTTATGGCCTATGTTAATCCAAAGGTGTTTTATATTGAAAATAAGGTGTCATTATTTAGAAATCCTATAAATGATGTAATGGTTTTCCCACTATGATTATTGTTTCTCACATTATTCTTTTTTAGTTAAATGGATTGAAACTAAAGGAATATTGTTAACATTTAACATAAAGGAAAATGTGATGCCTATGAGAAACTAGATGTGATGATGATAGGTGTTAAAGATATCATGATGTTTCATAATGAGTTATCCTGGAATAATATTAACAACATATACCTTAACCAACTCAAACACTCCCCAAATATGAAGTGATTGAGTTATCTAAGCACTCGAGTTGTAGAGACCATATAGGAATGATTGCCTAATTTCGTTTATGTTAGAAATGTTGAAAGAGACTCCCCTGATAATGTTTCAATGGAATTTGAAAATTTTTTATTTATGGAATATATGTGCATAATGCAATGAATTTCTGAAAACAAAATTAAGAGTATGATAGAAGGAAATAAATTTCATTCTCAGGATCCATTTATAGTTTTATGTCTTAAATGTGGGGAAACTATGGATTATCCGATCCTATTCCATATTATAATGTAAAAAACCTTGAATATAAAAGGTCCTATGTTGAAATAAAATGGTTGAATTATTTATGTATTAGGATTAGTGAATTAATTGCAGATTTTTTTTACCAATGGTACTTGGTTTATACGAATCATGAAATATCTAATGATTGGGTAAAATTTTAGAAGCATATATGTATTTATTTACTCAAGAGTTATGTATAACCTAACATGTTATATGATTAAGGTTTATGAAAAATTTAAATTATTAAATTAACATTTTTACTATTTTTATTGTAGGAATATAACATGATTAAGGTTACATTTGGAAACAATTTATTAGAATACAACACATTGGTGTTGTATATGAAAAGTTATTTTAGGATGCATTTCATTAAATTTTTTTAGACATATGATTATTTGTATTGGTAACCTTTACAGTTCAACATATCTTAATTCATTTACATTTGTTAGACATAACATTAATGGTGTTTTTAATAATTATGGTTTATCTTATAAAAAATTTTGTATTAATTATGGGTCACCAATATTTGGAAATGAAATAGGAATTTTATTAATTTCATTTATTAAAAAGTGCAATTATCATACTAGGTGACAACACTATGCATTTGGTGAAGGTCACCAGGATTGAATGCACTAAAGAAAGATGATAAGGGTTTAACATCTTTTAGTATCCCATGTGATCTTCTCATTAATATCATATTATTTTTAATTAAACTATTTGGTTGATAAATATTAATATTTAACCAATGTTGACACTATTGTGGTTATGAGATTATTGTACAATATTAGATAACTAGTTCCAAACATACTAGTTTGGGAATATAGGTATATTCATAATAAATACAATTTCACCCTTTTTTTATATTGAAATACATTAAAAGTTAATTTTAGTGATTTAGGTATAAAAATTTCAGTTTTTGGGTTTTAATTTATTATAGTAAGCGATGAATTGGAAATTGATCAAGGAAAACCCAAAGGAATAATTTGTTTTTATGAAATAGAAATATATCAAGTACATATATTTCTTAATGTTCATATATAGTAATAGAATTTCTTAAATTTTGGAAATATGTATTGGAAAAAAATATTATCCTGTCACCTTTATATTCGATGAATCAAATGGTTTCAAAATAATCAATGATTTATGGTTTTGAGTTCCATAACATTATGTTCATCATTCAATTTATTTTGATCAATGACATCTATCAATTTACATAATTATTTATTTTTTTATTCCATGTCTATATGTTAAAACACCACAAATTTCCTCATTTATATAAACCATGTAATGTATTATTCCATATTACCTTTCTACATCCCCTAGTATTTTATTTATATGTTTTTTATTAATTATTTTTATTATGTGGGATTTCAATAATAGAATTTTCAAATATAATACCCTTTATTTCCATGTTCATGGTAAAATTTAGATGAAAAAGTTTATTTAAGGTGGAGAAAATGTAACACAGAAATATTATAAAGTAAGAACATAGTCTTCGATAGCTTGTAGAACACACAACACTAAGTCTAAATGAACTGTAATATAATATACCATTATAACCAAGATGTTAAAGATGTGGGTAGGAATAATATGTAAAAAATGTGAAAATCATTCTTATCAATTGATTTCATGTAATATAATAATTATTTAAATGAAAAAGAAATGTTTTCTAAAAAATTCTATTTTTCAAAAAAATTGTTTATTCAAAATTTATAGAAATCTTTTATTATAAATTTTAAAAAAATTTAATTTTTTAAAATAAATATAAATTACTATTTAAGGATATAAAAATTATCATAGGGTTAACATTTTGGTATTTTAATTAAAATTTTTATTTCATTGATGAATTGGGGAAAATACTTATTTTTATTAAAAAATGACATTTATTTTTAATGATTTACTAGCATAAATTTTTTTAAAATTATTTTTTACTTAATTTTACATCAATTATTTTATTATTTATCTAATTTAAGTCATTTAAATCAATTTCATATTGAATTTTCATATTAAAAGTTGTTATATATATAACAGTTTTCCTTTTGGATGCCTGTTTTTTAATTATGTCTATAGGTGTACATCAATGATGTACTATGAGACATATTTGAATTGTATTTTAAAAACTGGATTTCATATTTTTAATCATAATAATATATTTTATATAACAGGTTTATTTTTGTTTTTACTATACTGAAAATTTAAAATATTAAAAAGTAATTAATGTTGATAAGGTAAAAATTAGGTTACTAGGGAGTTAAACTATGATGAAAATGGTTTAAAACGACCTAAAAATTTTAAAATGAAAATTTTAAGAAAATGATTCGACTTTATCACATCTATGGTTCAATAATAACCCATTTTTATTCTTTATTCAAAATAATTATTTGGGGTTGATTGATGCTTTTAAAAAACTTCCAAGTGTCTCCTCTCCCATACTTATAAAGGGATAAAACCTATTCCTCCCTTATCCACAGTTACAAATCCATTTAGTTCGGCCATGTAATTCCCAAATAACATTTTCACTCCACTAAAAACAGTCTATAACCCTTGTTTGATCATAAAGTCATCTTAGGAAGGCTTTTAGGGAATACCTAAATAAGATTTTCTAATGATGAGGTAATGTTCTAGAACAAGTAGTTTTTGTGTTTCTTATTATACCACCATAATGAATTAATAAAAATTGAATATAAAAAAAAATTTATATATACTATGATTTAATTTTGTTATTGTCATAACACATATCTATCCCATCTTATATCAAATAGGAAACAAAACACCGGATCTTGTGTATGGCATACTACTGCCTCACGAATCGGTGTTATTCGTTTTCCATCACCACCGTTCCATAATTGATTTACCAAAATTATATTATATTAATGAAAATTTTAAACTTATTAAATTATAATTTCTCATTTACATTCTTACTTTCAAAGCGATTTATAATACGATAATGAAGATCATCATTACGGCATATTACCACCTCACGAAGTGATGTGATTCATTTTTCACTTATGATATAAATAGAAAGTAATAAGTAAAAATTTAATGAATATATTTATTATATATATGACAATATAATTATTTTTTATTAATAATATGTCACCTTATTTCTTATCGTTATACTCATTAATGAAATGATATCATCGCTCGAGCATACATACGATATATCGTTTCCACGAAGCGATACGATTCATTATTCATGTCCAAAAGAAATTAATATTTCTAAAAATTTATATAATGATTTAATTTGATATTTATAACATTAATATCATTTTGGATATATATTAAATATATCATATACTTCAGAACATAACTTTCATTAGTAGACACTCTTGAAAAAAATATGCAATTAACACCCAATGCAATAAAAATAAAGATATATTACAAAACATTGTGTTGTAAAATGTTATTAGAATATCATATATGATATTATAAATATGAATATTGTTTTTTAATAATTTAATTAATTTATTAAAATGGTTATATAGGAGATTAAATCATGTTTAACTTTTAGAAAGTGTGAGGCAAGGGAATTCATCTCAAATTTTGGCATATAGTTATACTAGGCAATATTTTCGTATATATAGTGAATATACTTCCCCCATTTCATGTTATATCATGAATAATACATAATTTTGGGTAAAATATATTTTAATTATACATATTTCATCTAAGTGGATTTTACTAGAAAATTTTACTTTTGTAAATAATATCATAATTGAATTACATTTCAATGCATTATATTACTTCTTCATATCCATTGAAGTTATAAGATTATGTATTAAAATAAATTTGAATATATTATTTTATAATTATATTTTTTATATAGAATTACATTTTATACAAGTTATCTATTCATTGATTAGTTTTGACATTAATGTTATAATCTTTTTATGGTTTTATTTAGAAATAAAATTATAATTTGAATTGTAAATTCTTTAACGTCCATTAATGGAAATAATTTGATCACTGTAAAATAAACCCATTTATATTATTATACATTGTTTATTCATGATTTTATTATGTAATGGAACCATATTCCTATCATTGTTACTGAAAATTATTATGGAAATGTTTTTAATAAAATACTATATTATTTTTCTCTTTAATCGATAATCCTTTTCGTCGAAAATAAGGTTTCTAGTTTAAAAATTGTTTTGAACATTTTCCAAAAGATTTATTAATTAATGTTTTACCCATGATTTAATTTTTACATATTTTTATAGGAATAATCATTATTTTCATGAGAAGGCTTGATTGGAATTTACATGAAATGAGAGAATATATTTCTTTAAAATTATATGGAATGTATGGAATTTCCTACCATCAAGAAAAATAAATATAATAAATAAATTTTTAAAATTTTATAATATTATTTTTAATGATAATTATTCTGGATTATTTTTTATCCATTATTTTTAGAATGTTATTTTCAAAATAAAATGGATACTTTCCTCGAGAATGGATTTTAATGATATTTTGACCATATTTATATTCTTCAATGATAAAAACCCATTATTTTATAAATAATCTATTATGGATGTGTTGTATTGATACCATAATTATATTATATATTGATCGTTTATGATAATTGCTACTAAGGGAAGTATAGACAATTACTTGGTATGATTCATTTTTTGTATTCATTAGATTTCCCTTGAAATATTCACTTTCCTGGTACCATTAGACATTAAAAATCACCTAAATATTCCAAATATATATCAATTATATAATTATTAAATAAACCAAATATCATTTAAAAATATGGAATATTAATTTTAATGTTATATGATCAACTAGAGATTTTTTTATTTTTATTCCTTATTTGATACATACATTTATTAATGAGGAATATAATTCATAAATCAAACTGATTATTCCATATATAAGGAATGTGCTCGACATGATGATATTAGTAGTGCATGAATGTCAGTATCTCTTGGATATATCATTATTCTCTTGAGATGAATAATTTTTGTAGCCTTAATTATAATGATATATGGGGTATACAAACCCATACATTTTAAAATATATTGAGAATGGTCTTGGAACTAGATGAATCAAGATGCAAATCATCATGAAATATCATAATTAACAATTTCATTCATCAGTATTCATTTTTTATTTACCATGATATTTTCACACTGATAATATCTTATGATGCATTTAATTCTCAACTTATTGACTAAATGGAATGTGTTTTCAATTATTTACCTAACTATTTTGATTATTACTTATTCTAATCATGGCGGTCATATTATTTAAATTGTATGTGTGTTTTTATGTTATGTTCTAGGTTGATTATTCTTATTGATTCAATGAAACATCCATTGTACATAACCCTTACCAAGCATTTGAGATCAACCTAATTTTGATTTATATCCAAGGAATCGAAAAAGTGTTCAAGGAATTATATACAACAATATGACAGAGAGAAAGATGATATACTTGAAAATAACATATATTTTCCTTTAAAAAAAATATAATATGGGAATAATTAATTTATCATGTATCCCAAGACTACGTAAATATCTAACACTTTGGGATGTAGTTCTTTATATACAATGCCAATGTAGTGTTACCAATATCGGCTTCTGGCTACCGGCTCCTATCCCCACCTCTTTCACGATGACCTGTCTACGATGTCTCAATCTGCTGTAAAGTAGGTTGGAAAATCTCAATCATGATTTTCCCTACCATCACATGACTAACACCACCTCTCCATGTGAATGAAATACCCACCATGTGTTCCATGTACCATAGATCCTTTGTTCAATGACCTCCTCATGAAGTCTCTTGTGTGTCCATGTCTTTTAGAATATTTTTGGCTCCTTGTTTCCAAAGTCATTACTACTTAGTTCCTTCTACTAAGAACCATGTGTGGTATCTATTTTTCCAAAACCTCTTCACCACCAATGCTCTCTCTGGAAGCCCAATATATGTATTAATAAATATAGGGATAGAATTGGCTAAAATGACTTTATGGAGACCATGCTCGATGTTTCGAGACCTTAATAACTAATCCCAAACCATATACATCAATTAAATTGTATGGTTGGTAAACCTATTCGAGTACACATCTACTATCATGCTACCCTGCTAGAGTTGTGGATGATTTTGGATACATACATCTCTAAGCATAGCAGGTGAGAAATTATTTTGGAATAGGTTATTGAATTTTTTCCTTGATATATTGTCATCGTTGTATATCTGGGTAACCAAACCCAACAGCACACATTTTATCCACTAAGAATGATCACCTTAATGACCACCATCAATTCTACGGGAGTCTTTACTAGATAGAAAACTCAAGTCACAGCCTCATGCCACCGAGGGTTTTCTATCGCTGAATCTTGTAAAGTGCGATCATATTGTGAACCCCATACACTCATACTGCGGGACCACATCCTCCTCTATAGGCGGCGGTATGGCATATTCTCTATCTAGTTGTAAAATCATTGGTAATCGTCTTTGTATCAATAAATCATAAATGAGGGTATCATCCTCATGATCATGATGTTGAATCCTAGATATTATATGGTGCAAAGGAATCATAAAACAAAAAAGATGTGTCACATTCAATGAGTATATCTTGAGTGATGACTCATTAAGAACATGAAAACCACAAATCATTCCTATATGAAACATGAACCATAGTTTTTCCAACAACCAACGTTCTAATGCACCGAGTTAAAAATCTACTTATCAGAATCTGAGTGTATGATACATTTGATGCTTTTCCAAAAATTGATTTCATGGCTAAAAATCCAAAATCAAAAATCATAACACTGTTTTGCCAAACCAATGTCTTAGGATTCAATATCCCAAAGTAGAACTGACCACTCTGATACCAATCTTTCATGACCCATACTAGTGGGTTCTAGTCCATGACAACCCAAACCTGCCTCCTATAGGAAAGGCGCTAGAGACTAGTACTGATAAGGCATATAACAGACATGGGAGGCCTTGGCAGTAGTGCCTTAAACATGTACAAATCTCCAATACCATACGAATTCTGAAATGTAAAAAAATGTACACATCATTCTTGCATACATCTAATCTCATAACCCGAGTAGAAGAGGAAGTAAAATATTGTAAATATGGACAAATATACTCACACAAAAAAGAGTCTAAATCATAAGACCTACATAACATAAAGTACTAGGATTGATTTCAAAAATCCATTAGAAAAAAACTTTGTATGTTCGGTATCACTAAGTTCCATCTATTCTTGCTCCACCTATGACTCTATGAAATGTTCAACTATCTGCGCAAGACATGACACATGCGAGAAAAGACCATATAGAGGTAACTATAACAGTACATAGTAGGGAACTTTTAAACCAAAAAAATACAATAGAGGAAATATAGTAATCTCTAGATAGGAATATGTCTGAATAACGTATAAAAATAATATGTAGATGATCTCCACAATGACACATAGTCTAGTGGTAAGACAAAACCATAGTATACCTGCCCTAGATTCCAGCCCGAGTATTCCCTATGGAACTCATCTAGGGGATCACACTCGAGAGTCTGATAAAACTAATGAAATATATTTGTGAGGTACTTCTCATTATGTATCAGGATGTGAAAGAAAATTTTTATATATTAAGATAATATGATTCGCATATAAAGATTACTTTCAGGGCCATGGGTGATATCAAAAAATCAATCTGGATTAACCCCACAAAGTAGGGGATTAGTGCCTATTTAGTGTGTGTCACATCGATACCATGAACTACACGTAAGGAATTAATATTAATAGAGGATCTCACTCTAGGGATCTAAAAAGGATTTAAATTACTCTATCATGGAAGTCTTGGTGAAGGTATTATAGTCCTAAGGGAGGGAAAAGATTCCATATAAATCCTTATAGAAAGGATAAAGGGAATGAACCCTAACGAAACATGCCCCGTATACAGTGGAAAAGAGATCGAACCATGTAAAAAAGAGTACATGATGTGTAGTACGGTACCAAAGTATCTCCCTTGACCCCATGTCCTTCCCATGTAAAGTGTCTATGCCCTCATGTCATGTATGTGTAATAGTACATGTTGTGTAGGAATACCTTGTACCATACCGCATGTTCCAGTACAAAACATAGAATTAGTACATATGTTCATGTTTCAATACATTACATAGACTATGTACTGGGTCCAACACATGTTCGTGTAGGGGAGTAAACATTTTGTTGTCTAACCCTGTACTCCACCTCATGTCTGTGTACTCCCAATGGTACCCACCGAATTCACTCAAAACTGACCATAGTCAATTTAGGAAAATATACATTCCATGTGATACTAAACTTTCTCCCAAAACCCTATCTACCACAATGGAGGCCCCACACCCCATGAATATCTGGAATACACATCATGTAGTGATGGATTTTCTAGAAGAACAAATCAATAATTCATGTGCTTTACATTCACACCTTCTTCATTCCAATGACCACCTTTCTAAGAATCCATGAATGTGGTCCCCCTGAACCATTCCATCAATGATAAACACCTTCCGACCCTTTGATTCATTCGATAATCAGAAATATATGTTGCACTTCAGTAGTCAATAAAAAACCCAAAATCGGGTATTCTCTATCATCAAAATTGCTCAATATCCATCGTCACAACTTCATTCTTCCATGTTCATCCTAGAATTATGATATCGTTCATTGTTCCAAAAAATGGGTTTCAAATGATTTAAAAATTTGGATAATTGAATCCACATGCCAACTGAACAAAATCCATAATGAAAAATGAATGAGGGAGAAAAACACATGAACATATTGGAGGAACGAACATCAATCATTGTTCATGTCAATATTATTCCATATTTGATAGAATTAAAGTAAAAAATATAAAATATAAAATATATTATCCAATGAAATCTAGACAAATATACCCATCCCAAAAAATGATCAAAATAAGATCAATTTGTTAATTGATTGGTTCAATTTCACCATAGTAATCACGAACTAGGAATGACCAATTCAAAACAAATTCCCTACCTCTATTTGGATATATTTATTATGAAAATTTATCCTATATCACATTATTTGGTAAGATCCACTGAATATTATGTGCATCGACCATCGATCCATGATCTCATCATTGTTCAAATGAGATAATTCTTTGAAGATCTCTAAAAAACCCTCCAATGGTTCTATGGTTTATATGACTATACCAGAATTTCCAACTTAATAATATATTTATATATCATTAATCATTTTCTCAAAAAATAGAAAATAAATTAAAATATTTAATTATTATATATTTTTTGGCGATTACTTTTCCCCAAATGAGACACATCAACTAATGTTGAGTCCTACCTAGGGTAAAACCCCCATTTTGGGCTCATTTGTGCAATTGGAATTCTTATTTGGGAAACTATTTATGAGTTATTCAAATTTTTTAGGAAAACAATGTGCATGTTTTAATTTATTTATTTAATACATTTCAAAAATATATTCTGAGCACACCAAGCCTCGGTATCATACACCATCTCTATACCTAAACTCAAAATAATAAATATAATATAAAATAATAATATATAAAAAAATAGATACATTATAATAGTATTTAATATTAAATGGATAATATAAAAATTGAATATATATATGGGATCCCACACACTATGAAACACTATTCCTTCATCATTAATTACATTGAAAATACACCAACTATTTGTTTTGAGTGATCTATATCATTCGATCTCCCGCATTGCACATATTTGAATACCTCATCTCTTTAACATACATAACATTGAAATACCTACACTAATTCTTGAGAAATATAACAAACACAATTCATGAATTTCCACTGATCAAATCGATAAATTATTAATGTACTACTTTCTAAAGCCATTCATGCAACGTCATTTTCCATGAATTCCACAACATAATGAATGAAAATTACCATAAATAGAAAAAGAATGATGTCATTACATATTATTCTATTAATCCTGTGATATTAGGGATAAAATCATAATTAAATCACCAGAACAAATTTCACTTCTTGAAGATATACCAAGAACCAACATGCCTTCATGTAAATCCATCACAATAATAAGATTATAACCATTTTCATAGTGAAATTTGAATCATTAAAAAACTTCATCCCATAAAGACATTGGTTGGGTGTTGATTTTCCATTACAATGAAGTAACATGATCAAAAAAGTGATTATTTGGAACCATGATGTCATCATGTGGTCATTCTAGTGATGTATGGAGAATCTGAGAGTGTGGACAATCATTGTGATCTCGAGATCTCCAAGAGTTTGAATGAGTCCATGCCTCAATATTTTATCGTACATGACTCCTTTACCATATATGAATAAGTGGATCCTCCACTCTTAAAATATATTTGATGTATGAGTGATAATATTTCAATAATTTGAATATTTGAGAGAGAGCACTCATTTTAAGAAAACAGACAATTCACATGATTTTTTCATTTGAAGGTGAATGAAAATCATGAGATTCATTAATGTAAAATATTTTCACAGTTAACTGTTGTATTGAGAATAAAAAAAATAATAATTCTAGGTTACATGATCGAACTCATGGAAAATACCTGTCATGAAATGAAATATAAGACAAGTTTGTGTGACCAATTCACGTGAAGCCCTTACATGAAGCACCACAACACATAGTGTGATCTATCCATGCAATGGAAATTGAATCACACATGATTTAACACCATGAAATTAAAAAATAATAACATTTAATATGATATAATTGGTGATATTCGTAAAAAATTATATAAAACCCACAAAATACATTTCTATAAATTAATTTTCATCAATAGTGTGAAGAACGCACAATACAAGTCTAAAAGAATAGTTATATAGTTTACCCGTATAACTTAGTTGTTAAATTGGTGGGTATGAATAGTAATAAATCAATTATTATAATTATGGTTATCTATTTATTATAAATAATGTAATAATGATTTAAAATAAAATTAATGTTTTCTGAAAAAGAATGTTTTTCTAAAAAATATTGTATTCCTAGTTTTCATACATAATTAAAAAAAACCCCTTTAGAAATTTTATTTTGAAAATGATAATATTTTTTGAAATCAACTTATCAAATTTTTCTTTGGGTATATTTTTTGGATTTTTTAAAAATATCATTTTTTGATGAATAATAAAAAACCTTCATTTCTATTGAAACCCACATTTTAATTTAAATTATTTTCAAGGATGAATTATATTTCTAATTGGTTTTAGTTTAATTGTATATAAATTAAATTAAAATTTGTAAAACTAATGTAATTTTATTAAATTTAATATTTAATTTTGATAATAAAACCATCTTTATATATGAGGTTTTTGTTTCTTTGGAAACCCACTTTTCATCCTGCCTATAGGTACAATTTAAAAATGGATTCTTCTAATTATATGAATTTAATTTAGAAAAACTGCTCCAATATTTTGAACCAAAATAATATTTATTATTTAACAGTGGTATCTTAATTTTTTAGCATAATGGATAGTGAAAATATTAAAATTTATTTACCATAGTTAAGGTAAAAATAGGTTTATTAGGGGGTGTTAAGTATAGAAGATAATGGTACAAAATGAAGTTAAATTTATCTGAAACCATTTTAATGAAAATATTGATACCTTATCACATCTATGGTTTGGTAATTGTCAATTTTTTTGTATTTTACCTAATGAAAACATTGGTGTAAATGAGTCATTATAGAAAATTTCATGAATGTCATGTCCCCCACGTATAAAAGGATTCCCACAATCCAACCCTATTCACACGTGAGAATACATTAGTTTTAGGAAATACCTATCAAAATTAATACCATTCTCCACTACAAATAATCTAGAGCAACTTCTGTGGTTAGATTGTTATCCTAGGAAGGGTTTTGTTGCAAACCAAAAGGTATTTTCTAAAGAAGCTGTAACATTCTAAAAAAAGTGTTTTAATTTTGTTTCTTCTCCCACATCCTTCGAATATTATTAAAGAATTATTGTATATTAAAGGATATATCTTCCATATATAGAACTTTTATTATATTAAGGGAATTTTCTTTGTCCATATCTTCTTACATTAATAGGGGAAATGAAACTTTTGAAATTTTGTACAATAGAGTACAACCTCACGAGCACATGTAATCAGTTTTCCATAATAGAATTAAAATTATTTTTTGTAATGATTTATCTATTAAATTTATAAGATATTTTTTATATTATTATATTTATAAAATCATAATATCACATATAACAACTTACTTTTTAGGCTATTTAACATGCACCAACATCACTTTTGTGTATTGGGGACTAATGCCTGACGAATCGATGTGATTCATTTTTCACATAAACCTGACATGTATTGTAATAAAAACAAATATAATTCAATAATATTAATGGTTCACCCAATTCATTATTCTTTCACTAAAAATGGAATTATATTTTCTTTTAAGCATATGTATGGCCTATTATCACCATGAAAGGATGCAATTTATTTTCCATGTACAAACATCATCAATGATTATAAAAATGTATATAATGATCAAATAAGATATTTATAATGATAATATTATTCTAGAGATGATGTTTATAAATTCAATACAAATGATATAGAAAATACATGAAAAATCATCCATGAAAACAATATACAATTAACACCTATTATAATGGAAATAATTAAATATCATTAAAAACACATGGTAAAATGTTATAATATGATTAAATATGATATTATAAATATTAATATGGTTCATTAATAAATTAATAACATTCCCCATTATTTAGGAGATAAAATCATGTTCAACTAATGTGTAGCTAGAGTAATGGACATCATCCCAATTTTTATTTATCGGGGAATAGTCTATTATTACGAACATGATTTCTTTTATATGGTGCATATAATTAACCTTTTTCAGGTGATGTCATGAATAACTAATACATCATGGAATTATATATTTTAATTTTTTTTATTTAATCTAATCTGATTTGAATTTAAAATTATTATGTGGTAAATAATTTCATAATTCAAATTATTTTCATTGTTTTAAATTACTTCTTCATTGTCCATGAACTTCTATGATTATGTGGCTAACTAATTGTTACTATCCATTGTATTTATTATACTTGTTTTGGATCATTTTGACTAAGAAAATTATTTACATTCGCTTTCATAATTCATTTTATTTAGTCATTATCTTTCCCTTGATATATTCACTTTCCTATGATCATTAGACATTAAATTTACTCAAAATATCAATGATATTTATCTCATATAGATTGAATACTTAAACTATATATCATTTTTACTTATGTTTTTTTTAATTTGAATTAAATATTATTGATAAGGGAAACTATTATTAATCTAAATTCATTATGTGATATATAAACATGTTCATAAGAAATATTGCACATGAATTTAATATATTATTCAATATGTGAGGAATAAATTCATGATGGAGTTATGGGTGGGGCCTAGTTATAGATATCTCATTGATTCATCGATAGTGGAATGAGATGAATCTATTTTCAAACCATATTTAAATGGGTTTTGGGGTATACATATTCATCACTTTTATAATCTCTTATGAAATGTGCTTATAGTAGAGGTATAATTATGATTAATATCATGATGTATAATAATTACACACTTCCATTACTGGTAAGTAATATATTATTATCTACAATATTTTCCAAATGATATTAATTAAGATGCATTTATTTCAAATTTAATTGTTTACATGGAATATGTTTTTTGGTTATTTAACATGTCATATTAATAATGGATAATCTAATCACGATAGTAAAAATATTTAAGTGGCATGTATCTTCAATTATTTACCTTAGAATATTGATTATAGTTTTTTAATAATTATAGATTATATTGTACTTAACCATTATAGAGAATTTAAACTCAACCTTATTTTTTTCTATTCCCATGAATCTATGATGTATAATAAGAATGATATGAGAGGTTATGAAATAAGGAATTTTGAATTTATAATTTTTTTTGTAATTTGTATATTCAAATATAATATAGTGATAAATTATCTATCTATATTACCAACACTAATAAACTATTTTTTTCTTTCAGTATTTGATTCCATAAATCATATACCAAGGTAATAAAGTAGACATTGGATCTATGATACTTGGGTCAGCATCGTTTCAGTTGGTATCAGTGGATGTTTTTTATAAACCATTGGAACTAAAATTAAGAAAAAATTGATGAGGGAACATAAAACTATGTTATAAATTAGAGATATATAAAGAAAATAAATCATAATGTTTTAGTAAGGTAGAAGTTATGTGACCTTTATTAACAATACATCCCTTTCCTGATATTATAAGTTGATGTTGTTCAAAAACAAATGTATGATGGGATAATAAATTTAACAATTTATATCAGGATTCACTCAATAATAACCTGATAAATTATATTGTTCCTTACTGCACACTTGGTTTGACTATCAAAGAATATATTATTTCGATAATTCACATTTTATTTACAAAAAATAATGATTTATTTAAAAATATGATGGAAATTAATAAATTACATTATAATATATGTTTCTCAGATTGAAAAAAAGGTGAAATTACTAAGAAATCCTATAAATGATTAAATGGTTTTACAAATATTATTATTGATTCTCACATTATTCTTTTTTGTTTTTGTTAAATGGATTGATACTGAAGGAATCAAGATAACATTAAACCTGAAGAAAATTGTGGAGACTATAGGAAACTAGATGGGATTATGACATGGGTAAAAGATATTATGATTATTCCTAATCAGATATCCTGAAATACTATTAACAACATATACCTTAACTAACTCCTTGAATCCATAAAGAAGAGGGAGATGTAGTCCTTTAAGCGCTAAAGTGGTTGAGACCATAGAGTTTAAAATTATTGAATTTTTTTATGTTATAAATGTGGAAAGAGACACCCAAAATGTTATCTTAATGGAATGGTTTAATGTTGTATATATGAAAAATAAATTCATAAAGTAATGAATTTCTCAGAAAAAATTAAGAGTATGATGGAAGGAAATAAATTTCATCATGGGGATCCATTTAAATATCATTGACTTAAATGTGGGGAACCTGGAAATTATCCAATTATGTTACATATTCTAATAATCAACACCTAGAAAAAAGAAAGGACTTATATTAAAATAAAATGGATGAATTATTAATGTATTCTGATAATGAATTAAGTGCATAATTAATTTTTTACCAAAGGAATTTTGGTTATAATAATAATTATTTAAATAATGATTGTGTAAAATTGGAGAAGTAAATATGTCTTAATTAACTCAAATTTTTTTTATACCCTCCTGGGTAATATTCGTTAGGATTATCATAAGTTCAAATTATTAAATAACCATTTTTAATATTTTTATTTTAGTAATATAACATGATTAACGTTATTTTTTAAAACATTTATTAGAATTCAACCCATTTGTTTTGTATATGAAAAAGTTATTTTAGGATAAATGACATTACATTTGTTTAAAAGTAATGTTAATTCTATTAGTAATATGTTTGGTTTATCTTATCTTAATTAATTTAGATTTCTTTTAACATAATATTAATTATATTAATAACAATTAATGTTTATCTTATCTTTGGATTTTTATTAATTAAGGTTCATCACAATTTGTAAATGTTATAGGAATTATGGTAACATGGTTTAATAAAAATTACAACAAAAAAACCGGTTCATTACCGATTGCATCTGGTAAAGGTCATGGGCTGTAACACACTAATGAAGAATTATAATGTTTTATCATCTTCCATATTATTATGGGATGTTTTGGTAAATAAAAAATTATTTTTATTTAAAATATTGGATAGATAAATATTATTATTTAAATAATAGTTTCATTATTGTGGTTTTGAGATTAATGTACTATATTGGATAATCTATACCAAAAATACCTATTGGGGATGATAAACAGAGTCAACAGGAATGTAATTTCACCCTTTTATGGTAATTACAATATGTTAAAAGTGAATTTTAGTGATTTTCATATAAAAATTTTATTTTTTGGATATTAATTTCATATAGTAAGCGATGAATTTATTATTAATCAAGGCACAACCAAAGGATACAATTGTTATTATGAAATAAAAATATATCAAGTATATTTTCTTATATTAATAGTTGTTTAAATAAATCATTATATTTCGGAAAAGGATATTGAAACCATAGAATTATCCTATAACCTTCATATCTGATTAATCAAATGGATTTCAAGACCTTCACTAATTTATGGTTCTGTGTTCCATAACTATCCGATCATTATTCACTTTACTGTGATGAATGTCCTCTGTCAATGTCTACAATTAATTAAATTTTATTTCCATATCCATATATTCAAATGTGAAAAAATTTATCATATATATAAACCATGTAATGTGTTATTTTGTATTAATATTATACATCCCCTTCTATCTTATTAAGAGGATTTTTTATTAACATTTTTTTATGATGTGGGTTTTCAATAAAAAAAATTTCAAAAAGACAACCCTTTATTTCTATGTGCATGATGAAATTTAGAGGAAGCAATTTATTTAAGGTGGAAAGAATGTAACACCCCAAAATTATAAAGTAATAACATATTATTTGATATCAGATTTTAAATGATGAATTGTGATTCAATATCCCAAGAAATATATTTGATTAAATTTAATCTCTTCGATGGCCTGCAAAACTTATAACCCTATATCTAAATGAACAGTAATATAATATACCATTATAACCTAACTATTACACAAGTGGGTAGGAATAGTAATTAACAAATTATGTAAATTCTGGTTTTCAATTGATTACAAATAATGTAATAATTATTAAAATCAAAAAGAAATGTTTTTCAAAAAATCTATTTTTCTAAAAAGATGTTTAATTGAACATTATAGATAAATTATAAAAAAAATTATTAAAAATTATATAAAAATAATTTTAAAAAAATATCCTAAATTTATAAATAATATTATAAAAATTATCATTGGTTGAATGTTTTTTTATTTTTATTAAATGTTTCTTTTTTTGATGAATATTAAAAAATATAGATTTTAATTTAAAACTGCATTTTCATTTAAATGCATTACAAGGGTAAATTGTATTTTAAATTGGTTTCCAGTATATATTATTTCAATTATAGTACTATTTACCGATTTTAATCCATTTGAATAAATTTCATATTTAATATTAATGTTAAAAGCTTCTATACATATAGAATATTTTTTTGTAAGCCTGTTTTTTCGTCACGTCTACAGGTGTACATTGAATTGTATTATGAATGTTATATGATTTGAATTCTGAAAAATAGATTTCATTTTTTATTCCTGATAATATTTATTATATAATAATTTCAACTTAATTTTTATCTTTAATGTGTAGTGTATATATTAATGATTAATTACCGTCGTTATTGTAAAAAAAACATTACTAGGGAGTTAAACTTATATTATAAGTGTTAAAAATGTACTAAAACTATTACAATATAAATTTTAAGGAAACATTTTGACCTTATCACCTATAAGGGTTATTTATTTCCTATTACCAATCTTTATTCAAGATAATAATGTAGGTGTACTTGATTATATTCAACAATATCCTTGTGTCTTCTCTCACCCACTTATCAAAGGCCAATAGCACTCCTCCATTATCCACACCAAAAAATCAATATATCTTCCATGACAACCCCAAATAACTTTATTTCTCCCATAAAAACATTCTTCAACACTTTTTGGATCATAAAGGAAACCTAGGAATGTTTTTAGTTCAATCCTAAAGAAGTTTTCTGAAGAAGAGGTAATGTACTTAAACTAGTCATCTTAAATTTTTTAACATATTATATCTCCAAAAAAAATTTTATAACCATGATTATATAAGAAAATAATTTTGTTACATATACTGAAATTTTATTATGTTATCTTCCATACCTATATCAATCTCATATTTTGTAAATGGGAAACAAAATAGTCGATGAAGTGTAGGGCAGAATACCTTCTCACGAATCTGTGTAATTTTTTTCCATCATAACTTTTCAAGGATGTATTTAAAAAAATTTATTATATTTCTCAAATTATTATAATTATGAAGTTATTATGTCACAAAAACATTCTTACTTTCACTTCCTTTTAAAATACGTTAATGTCGCTCATATGTATGGTGGATTACCGCCTCATGAAGTAGTGTAATTCATTTTTCAAATATGATTTTAATGGAAATTTATAATGATAAAAATAATGAATATATTTTATATATATATTAAATGATATCTATTTTGTATGATAAATATTTCACCCTCTTTCTTATCCTTTTACTCATTAATGTGGTCATATCGTCTCTTGAGCAAGCGTATGGCCTACCATCTCCACATAGAGATTCAATTCATTTTGAATGTCAAACCATTAACAATGCTTCTAAAAAATGAAAATAATAATTAAATATGATATTTAAAACATTAATTTTATTTTTATACTAATAATATATTACATATATTAAAGAAAATAATTTCACTACAAAACTCGCTTGATAAAATTTGTAATCGACACCTAGAACAATTAAAATAATGAAATATTATTAACAAATGTGTTATAATATATTATTATAGGATAATATAGGATATTATATAAATGAATATTAGTATTTAATAATTTAATGAAAATCCTAAATCATTATATAGGATACTAAATCATGTTAAACTTTTAGAAAGTGTGTGGTAAGAGAATCCATCTTAAATTTTGGCATATTGTTATATTAGGCAATAATATCATTTATATAGTGTATATACTTCCCCCTTTTCATGTTATATCATAAATAAAACTTAGTTTGTGGTATTTTATGTTTAAAATTTAATTATTTAATATAAGGGGTTTTTAGTAAAATATTTAATTGTTTTAAATAATTTCATAACTCAATTACATTTCATTTCATTATACTACTTTTAAATTTCCCTTGAAATTATAAGAGTATATGTGTAAATAATTTACAATATATTTTTATATAATTCCATTTTTATGAGGATTTAAATTTTAAACACATAATCGTTTTCTTTATTATTTCAAACTTCAATGTTATAATCATTTTATGGTTTTATTTCACAATCAAATTTTAATCAGAATTGTTTATTCTTGAACTTACATTGAAGGAAATAATTTGATCATTATCTAATAAACATATTTAATATTCCAATACACAAGTAATTCATGATTTCTTGATGTAATGATAACATATTCTTATTTTTTGTACTTAAAATTACTATAAATTTGGTTTTAATAAAATACAATATCATTTCTCTCTTTAGTCAAAAGACATGTTTCTTCAAAAACAATGTTTTTTAATTTTTTTCAAAATGTTTTGAAAATTTCCACATTTAGTTAATAAATAATTTTCAAACCAAGATACAATTTTTACAATTTTTATTTAATGTAATATTTATTTTGTTTTCCAAAAAAGGTATTGGTTGCTTTTACTACATATGTGAAAATAATAAATTTTTAACTTATACGTCATTTATGGAATATCTTTCCATCATCAAAACTAGTTATGTTATGTAATTTGTGCATGTTTATAATGATATTTTAAATTAATATTATTTCAAAAATATTTTTTATAACATTTATTTTTAAGATGATATTTTCGAAATAAAAATGATATTTTTCTTGAGAATGTGTTTTATGATATTTGGATCATATTTAAATTTTTCAATGAAAAACATCAATTATTTAAATTGTAATCTATAGGTGATATGTTTTATTGATACCATACATATTATTTATATGAATGGTTTAAAATAATCTTTACTAAGGTATGTATTTACTTTTATTTTTATTATTCCTTTTTTGTATTCATTAACTTCCCCTTAAAATATTCACTTTCCGGGTATCGTTGGACATTAAATGTCACTTAAATATCCATTTTATATATGAAGGATATACTTATTACATAAAACATATATCATTAATACTATTGTATTTTAATTATTATTTTATATGATTTATTGAGGATTTTTTTTAAATTTTTATTCCATATTGGATACATAAATATATTGATAAGGCATATTTTTCATAAAATAAATCGCTAATTCAATATATAAGAAATGTGTTGGACTGGAAGATATGGGTGGGGAATAATTACATATATCTCCTTGATATATTATTAGACTCTTGAGATGAATCATTTGGATAACATTAATTAAAAATCATTCTAGTGTATACTAACCCATCAGTTATAAACTACCTTGTGAATGATTTTGAAACTAGAGGAATCAAGATACTAATGATCATTAAATATCCTAATTTAGAATTTCCTTTATCATGGATTATTTTATTATTATCATTGATATTTTCATAATTGATATTATCTAATTACTCATTTCATTCTCATATTGTTTATTAAATGGAATGTGTTTTTAGTTATTTATCTATCTATTTAGATTATTACATATCTAATGAAAATAGTTATATTATTTAAATGGTATATGTGTTAAATTATATTAATTTCCAAGTTGATTATTCTGATTGATGCATGATATATTCCATTGTACATAACCTTAATCGAGCATTTCATCTCACACTTATTTTGGTTTATTTTCTAATAATTTGATCCCAACATTATCTTTTTTTACATTCCTAACGAAATATAAAGGTGAACTATTAGGAAATTTTATGGATATGATGGCATAGAAAAAAATGTTGTCACAATGTGTTCAGGTTTTTTCTTTTGTTTTTTGAATTGGATGTATGTATTTATATATTATTATATTTCTAATAAGATATTTTATTTTAGGAATTCTCTTTTATTTTATACTATTAATGTAATATTACCACTTGATCTGAGTTTCTAGTCCGTTGGTAGTTATAGAAATCCTTTGGAATGAAGGTCTTCATCACCTAAACAAATTGGGGTTATTTGTGATGGAAGAGAATTGTTAATGTGAATTATTTTATCTATCTCTTTTGGGTGATATAACGAATTATGCATCATTTATCTAATGATTAGTAGTTAATGAAGTCAAATTTATAAAAAAAATGTGTAACTCAACATGAATATTTTACATGTGAAATAGATCAAACAACCATGATTTTTTTGTTGATTCTAATCTAATTAGTTTATTTATTTGGGGGTTTCTCTTTAGTATTTCTTTAGAGATCCTCATTGACTCAAAGTAGAAGCATAAAAATCCAATGCATATTCCTATGATCTGATGACCACGAATATTACAGACCCAATGACTTGAAGTAGACAGTCACTGATATATTATTATCCGAAAAAAGTTAATAATGAATTTGTGAATTTGTGCCACCAAAACAATAACTTCCCCACTATGTAGATGTATTAAAAATATATATTAGATGAAACATCATGGTATACCTCATTAGAAAATGTATGTGGTGATGTTAGTGATGCCCTCAACAAATCTGAACTATTTTAGGGGAAATTACTTAGAGAACAATAAATACAACATCCCTTATTTTAGGGATGTAGAGAAATAGGAAGAATTAACATTCAATCTCACCTAGGATATTTCCTCAAGGGACCCTATGAATTACTATCACTATAATTCCTATATGGAACATAGTCCTTAGATAATTATTAAAGAAGATTCCATAGAGTAATCGACAGTTGTCACCATAAGAAGGACTCCACATAAGAAGGTCTCTCTAGGGGGAAATCATATATAATGTATGGAATATTACTATAATACCATTACAATTGAGTAATCATGTTATAATACCCCTAAATAATTACATGACGATTCCTACTTCCATATTTATGATAATTAATTTCTTCACCCATCTTAATGCATGTTAAAAATAAAGCATATAATTTCATTCTAAAATTTTATTCCCCTCAACATGTTTCAATTAAAAATGTAAAAATTCATATGGGTCATATCCCCATTACCACTATATAATCCTTTAAAAATATCATGGAATCAATTATAAAGAATACTTATATCCTAAATATCATATTAATGAAACGCTAGTAAATTATTTTAGTAGTTGATGATGACAGTAGTCTATATATCTCAAAAACAAATGGGGGAATACTATATTCATTCTCCAACTTATATTGGATGATGTCGATATAATAAAATAGTTTCTCAGGGGATGAATAATATCCATGAACACATTTTGTAGGATAATCATCATACCTAAAAAAATAATAAATGTATTCTAGGAGGGTTCCAATTAATGAGGTTTATTTCATCAAATACATGGCTCTGATCTCAATAATGGTTCCAACCCTGGTCATGTAGCAATGAAGATATCAAAGGATTAATCAAATGAATCCTAGGAATTTTGAGTACGAACATATCAATACCGTAATCAATGTCCACATTCATTAATCGCAAATGTATATTTCAGAATAAAATCATGAATCATGAAAATCTATATAAACAAGAGTATAAATTAATGGCCATGGAGTTATTTCCCTTGTTATCATGATTGAATGGTATGGAGGTCCTACCTAGAGAACTTATCATCAATGTCTTCTCTTGGATGATAAAATTGAAGTCATAATGGCAATTCATATAACATTTGTTACTAAGGTAAAGTATTTATCATAAATATCAATCAATAAAAATATACCCCCTTACTGAATTATTAGTATTTTGTAATCATGATGTTCCTCCCAATGGACAGAAAATAATGTACTATACCGTCCGGACCCATGGAATATATTAAAAAGGTCCTCTATGCAATAAAATGACTACATAGAATGAAGGTCTTCCCCATGGAAGTAAATATTAAGATAATCAAGGATTTTCTCACTATAATGATTATTATGATTGTAATTTCCACAATATCTGACACCAAGGACCTCCCCATACTAGATATATTCCAATGAATCAAAAATATAAAAATTCACATTAAGAAGTGACCCAACTATAAGGACCCAAGATTTTGGAAACCTTTAATTAATGATTTGTTTTACCAAGTCAATAACAATTAACAAAAAACTAAAAAAGTAATGTAACATTTATTAATAATAAAATTTACAAATAATAAATCAACAATTACATAAAAAATGATTGTAGTGATTCAAAAATTGCCCATAAAATATGATTTGGAACACAATTTTTTTAAAAGATGATATCTAAAATATTATTTTTATTTATATATAAACACCTGTGTATAAATATTTAATTTTCTTTTTAGTATAAAATATTTAAATTTTATAGTTTCAATTTTAAAAAAAGAACATCACTTTATAATTCCAAATAAAAAACTAGATTATGATAAATTTATTATATTTTTCCTAAAATAATTGATTTATTTTTTAATACTAGAATATATATATTTTTAGGTAAAATAAATCATGGAAAATTACTTTATTGTATTTATAGAATCTGATTTTATCATTTTGTAATGAAATGTAATTTTTACAATAAATATAGTTTTTTTCAATTATATTAAAAATTCGTTTCGTCATTTCAATAAATTAAATAATAAAAATTAATTCTCATATTTGGAGTTAATATTTTTATGTTGTTTACTATTTTAAATTTCATTTTAGCTATAAAACTATGATTACAGTGATTAAAATTATTGTATGTGATAATTGTAAAACTATTCATTTGAATTAATTTCATTAAAAATAATTTATAATTTTTTTAATAAAAAAATAATACATTGTTAAATGATTAATAAAATATCATTTAAGCCCATATTTAATATATTATCACAAATTCAGTTGGTAGTCAATACAAATTAAAAATAAGGACATGTATTAGTAATTTTATTTTATAAAAAAGAAATTTTTTTAATATTATATGGTTTAATTTAAAATTTAAATTTTTATTATTTAGAAATTTAATTATATTATATAAAGGTTCATCATACCAAAATTTTTTAAGATGGTTTTTTTCTAAACCTTGTATTACTTACTTAAAAAATTAGTTACCTTTGAAGAAATGAACGTTAAAATGTAAACTTCCAATGGTAAATGACCCGAATCATGTTTAATATTGAGTTAAAATAATCTTTTCATTAATTATATAAAATATATCACCCTATACTATATTATATCAATCATTTGGAACCATTGTTCTTTGAAAAGTGTCATTACATTAAAAAAAATAATTGGAGTTATATAAGTTCCTTTTTATTTAATTAAAAAAGGGAATCTTCATCCCCATCATGCAACATTGATTACATAGGTTTTTTCTAAGAACACAAAAAATTTTACCGCCAAGATTTCAATATCATGTCCATAATCTAATATTCACCAAAATAAATCACAATCCCTTCATTTACTATTTTAATTACAAGATAATGTTCAATGTTATTACGTGAGTATTGTTTATTCATTACATTTTATTGTAAATATTTAAATTCTAACCCAATAATAACCATTAAAATATATTGGAATAAATATCATTATTATATTATAGTGTTAATAAAGAAATTTAATAAATATTATTTATTCATTTCCATCCACGTATAAAAACAATAAAAATGTTACCCATATGGTGTGTGGACTATACGCTCAGTGAAGTATTATTTTTCAAATTTCATCTTGATATAATTCTATTTATCCAATAAACATAAAATAATATCAAAAACATTAAAAATTTAATTATTTTATCAGTCATCTATTATCATGTTATTAAGAATTTTTTTTACCATACACATCCATTGAGGTATAGTTTTTTCATGTTTGGAGTTGGCTTAAGAACCTTCTTGAATAATGAAAAACTCTATTGAGATGACTATGAGAACATATTTACCAATTATATTATCATAAAATAATAATATAATTAATTTTATTTTTTATATAATGGTTATATAAATACATTAAATTTTTTAAATTACTATCTTCATTTTCTAAAATTACCAAAACAATCCAACAATGATTAAATTTTTAGACAAACATAAAAACAACTCTGTAATAAATAAATTCAATGTGATTATAAATGGTATATTTTAAATGTAATGTAAATGAATAATTTTCCTAATAATGTATCTAATAATGTTATTTTTCTTATACCGGTAGTTAGTCTTCTCTACGATGTAAATCAAGAAAATGGCAAGGGTTTGAGCTAACTCATTTTTCTTCCATTGAGTTACAATCGTACTTATATAAACGTTAATATTACAAGCTCAATTTATTTTATCTTATGAATAAAATGTATTTTATTTCCATATTAATATTTATTTTATTCTAATTTTTCATATATATTCAATATAAAATGATTATTAAATCATTTATTGTGTTACTTCTATGAGTTTCTACTCTTACATATAATTTCATCCAAAATATTTATTATTATTCACTATATTTTTATTATAATGTTGTACAAACTTCCACTATAATATTTTCCAACATGATCATGTCATTATTAATGAAATTTATTTTTTTTATTAAATTATATACTTCTAAATAAATTATACTATCCTTCTAAAATACTTCTTCATCTACAAGTAAATTCTATATTATGTTTTCATAAATAAGTGAAATTAAATATATATATATATATATCTGAGAAATGATTCATCCCTTACATTGTCTTATCTAATCATCTTTAGTTTTTGATGAAAATTATTCTATTAATTCCAATAATTAGGGAATACAAATTTTTTTATTTATTTGATTAAAGGGTGTTTATCTAGATCAAATACATCCATTTATTAGTGGAATTATTTAATTAAACATATAATAAATTATCTATATTAAGTTAGATTGAGTGATGTTTACCAAGAGATCTCGTCAATTTACTTATTAGAGAAATATTGATAGTATATAGACTTGTAATTTCAATCTGGTTTTTTATTAATTATTTAGGGATGATGGTTATGTATTGTATTTATTATGTAATCATATGGTGAATGCAATAGAAATAATCAGAGATGGGTGAGACCCCTTATAGAGAACCCCATTGATTCATAAATATCTCTTGTGTGACTAACAGAATTTGATATTATTATGTATTCCTTCCTGAAAAAAAATATTTCATTTGAATCGATACTTGATGGTAATATTGTGATGTATATGATCTTGATGTCTTGGCATTGGCCTTTTGGAATTATTTTTCCATGATTTGGAATTTCACCGCTAATGAACCATTTATTATTAGCTATGTGATCTTTTTGATTTCTATTATTATCAATTTATATATTATGATTTCATATTCATTTTATTATTGAATTATTCTTGGTCATATATTCACAAAATATTATTTAATCTCAACTTATACTTAGTTAAGATTTTTTATTACTACAACTTATGTTTACCCTTATATATTGTTTGAGATCACCATTATTATGATTCATTTTTACAAGGTTATGAAGAAAAGTAATACCCATGACATGTATACTATAATGGCTATTGTGATGTATTAATTGGAGATTTTAGAGACGTATCATGGATTAATTATTTTCTTATATAATGTGAAATTAATTATTTAATGAGAAATACATGGGATTTTTTTGTTTAGACAATTTTTTGTAATGCTGATGAACTAAACTTAATATTTTATTCCAATGTATTTGAATAAATTTGTATTGGTGATATAATAAATATTTATTGTTAAAATTTGGTCGCATTTGAGCAATTTTTAACCAGTTTGTAAATAATGAGTTTATCTTCAATAAATTACAGTGGTGTGGATTTTTTGTATCACATCATTGGAATATAAAATACCTACTCTGGAAAATGTTAACTCAAGTCCTGATTAATCCTATATACCTATTTCATACCAGTCATTCGCTGATAATTCCCAAGATGTTCTGAAACATCCTATATATTTGAAAATAATATGTAGATAATAACCACAGTTTTCAGATAAGATCAATGAAACACTATTCAAATATAGGGAGGACTCAATGGTCCAGAAGAATGTATAATATTTTTGAAATATAATAGTTATGTTTAGGACCATGGATACTCTATAGTAAAAATTTACGAATGAATTAAGAGTGTAGTGTATACCATATATATTCAAGAAACCATAAGAAAATGATTGTTAACAAATGATAATATATATTTCACAAATAGAGTTCAAAAACAACAATTTTATGATGAATGAGTTCATCCATCAACTCATGTAGTCCATCTTATGAGTGTCATGGAATCCAATGACTATATAACAATGAATAAACCACCATCATATTCATTTTTCTACATGATGTTATAGTTTTAAATGGTTTATAATTATCTATAAAATCAAAAAATTAGATGATGTAGTGAATATAACGAACTATACTTCACCCCATTCATCAACCAATAAGGATAGTCATGAGGATAATCATGAAAAATAGTTGTTTAGAAAAAATACTTAACCCACATTCTTGATATGCAGCTTGGTTTATCCAATACATTATCACTTACCGAATGTGTAAAGAAATCGAACCCCATATCCCAACGTCAATGGATACTTTATTACATTCAAACTACATATACAGAATCGCATCTGGAATCACTAAAAAGTTTAGTAGCCTTGGAAAACAAGATACATATATTTAATATCATAATACTATTGATAATTAAATATATAACATTTTATTTTTAGAACAGATTTTTTCTAGAACAAGATATTAGAATATCAATCATAGTACACTACCTGAAATTATTGGGAAATGAATGTTAAGAGAGGGGTGATATCATATGCCATGCAAGGGAAGGCATACAAAAAAGCTATCATTAAGTAAATAAAACATAAATAATAAGGCAGAGATATTGGATAATAAATTATTCCACATAAAATATACTATAAAGTAAGATATTAAATACATGGATAACATAAAAAAATATCCTTGACAACAGTATGAAGTTTCATAATGATTTAAGGCATAATTCAATAAATTGTAAGATTACCCTGAAGGCATTATGCCAACAAAACAAACATAAATGATCAAGGAATAAGCCAAATCCCTAATCTATTTTGTCTCATGATACCTGCTGATCCATTAATGGGCTATATCAGACTCCTCATTTCAATTAAAAAGTCTAATGCATTCATCATATGAATGGGGTGGAATATTAATAATGTAAATATTTCAATTGAAAACTGGAATGAAAATTGTTAATAATTTCCCCAATCAAAAGACATAATCATAAATTATATAGTGTAATTTGGATAATGGAATTAAAATACTACATCCCTATTAAATCCTAATGTTCACCAAATTATTGTGATACAGAATAATTTTTATTATAAAGATCTCTAGAAAATTTCTTAATAAAATACCATTTTCATATTGAAATAATTTATTTAAACATTAATTTACTTCTAAAATAATATAAAAACCATTTTATTTGAAATATTTTTTTTAAATTTTTAATTTAATCATAAAATAAAATTGTGGCGATGTCGGTGGGAAATTATATACATGACGTATAAGTAAAATAAACATTCCTTTCATATTGTTGGGAAAAGATAAAAAAACACCTTATATAGAAAGCCACGTGGATATTAATTTTAATATTTTTAATTAAAAATAGTTAAAAATGTCTTAAAATAGGAATAATATATTGAAAAAAATATAAATATAGTCAATTTATTATAAATATAGACACATAAAAGAAACAATCCTAAGTGACTAAAAAAACATTGACCATTTTCTATAAAAATATTATTTCGGTATATTGTGTACATAAGGTGTGTATGTTTAAGGAAAACCTTGTAGTTAAAAAAATAAAAAATTTATAATAATATATGTTGAGTTTTTTATATAAATATAAAATAATGTCCTCTAATGGAGATATATACATATTCAATCCTAAAAAATGATGAGATTGTGAAATAAACCATTACCTTATATATAACATTATTTAAACATGTTTTAACATCATATATTATAAATATATATTTATTATTAAAATTAAAAAAAAATTAATTCAAATATATTATACAATATATGTTTTTTATATAATATTTTTTCTATATTTTAGGAATAAATCATTATTTAATATCCCAGTTCTGGGTAATAACTTTTTCATTTTTAATGTATGGTTTTGTTTGGTAGATTTATCCGTTGCATTTTATCATGGTTACATAACATAAATTATTTTAATCATGTTATTTATATCATATATATTAATTATATAAACTTATATAGTCATCCATAAAAGTACAAACTAAAAAATGAATTACACCATTTATGGAAATGGTAGGTCATACATAGGCGTGAACATTGTATCCATTTTTCGGTTGATGGTTTGAAATTAAGGTAAATACTAATTAAGATTTATATAATAATTAATATATCTTATAAATAATATATTTTAATAAAATATATCTTTATTTCCATCGATGAAAAAATATAATGAAACAAAACACATCACTCTGTGGATGTGGTAGTCCACATGTTCACATGGGCGACATTACCGTTTTCCAACAGATTAGAAGGTAATACGGTATATGTGATAATATAATTTTTAATGTATAATTAGGTCATAAATATCATATAGATATAATGGATCATTCAATCTAGCTTTGGGGGGTGGGGATAGAAAAAAAACTATATTAGTTTGTGAGGCAGTAGTCTTCCATACACATGATTGATGGTTTCATTGCCCATTTCATAGATAATGATATTGATATAGGCTATTGCATTAAAATAATAATATATGTGTATATTTAATATAATTTTTATTTTTTTCATCCTAATTAAAATATATTAAAGGATGTTTAAGGATAAATAAAACAAAAATGCTTGGTTAAGAACAATACCTCTTCTTTGGGAACCCAATATAGGATTACAAAAAAAGCCTTAAAGGGAGGATTTCCTAATATAAATAGAGAATATATATCATGGAGTTGGATATATGGAACAGTTTTTGGAACGGACTGTATTAAGAGAAAGGATTTTGAACAGTGGAGAGGAGTGGAGAGGAGGCTTCCTTTTATAAGTGGGGAGGGTACACACATGGAAATTTCTTAAAAGCCCAAAAAATTATAAAGTCATTCCAACAAAAAATTATTATAAATTGGGAGATATAAGAAATTGGGACAATATATGTTATATATATTTCCACATTGTAGGATTTAGTCTACTATAATTAGTAAACATACCCATATATTTTTGATTAATCATTGGTATCCTCATTTATATATTAACCATGGTATTATATTTTTACTGTTTTTACTCTTTATAATGTCCAAAAAATTAATTTGAACCTAATAAATAATTTTAAATGTGTATTCTAAAAATATTTAATTCATTTTATCAAATTCAATCACTTAATTTGTATTCTTTAATGTAAAAATAATCCAAAAAACATTATTGAAAAAGGGTTTTCGAAGAAATGTATATCTTTAGTATGAACGTTTTGATATAAAAAGTCAACAAAAAAATGATTCCAATGATTTAAATTGGACTAATAATAATATAATTTAAATAGTGTAACTTTTAAAACCATTTTAAAATGAAAAATAATTTTTTCAATTTTTTAACAAAGAAATTTTTTTTAGATAAATATGATATTTTTCACTATTCATTTTAAAATTAATATTTATAAAGAATTATAAAATCCTCACCTTAAGATAATTTTTACCTGATTATTTCATAAATTATGTTCATTTTAAAAAAATTCACATCTTAATGAAAACTAATTTTAAATTAATTGATGAAAACATGATTGATCATTTTTTAGAAAAATATAGATTCTCATCAAAGAACCATGTTTATTCTTTTCTCAAGACAATAAGAAATATTATATGAATGATAAACTATTTGATTGATTATATAATATATATAATTATTTAAATTACTTAACAAAATTTTATAATTTAGTTAATTATACAAATACACTACATTTACAAAAATAAACTTTTAGAAATTTTATTTGGTACATTCATATGATTTTTATTTTCATTCTTAAAAAATTGATAAACAATTGAATTATTTAATACATCTGTAAAATATATACCTTTTTAATTCATTTATAATTATTCATAACTTCAAATATACTGACTAGGATATTCTTCCATATTAAATTACCGTTCATTTAGAATCAGGGTTGCATGTATCACAAGCTATCGAGAATAGTGCATTTACATTAAAAGAACTATATCCAAAAGTCATTTGGTGATTTATTGTTCCCTAAAAATAATTTCATCATCAATATTTCTATTTTTCACCACATTAATTTATTAGGGTATTCCTTGATCATAATTTCATTATCCTTTCATATTTCTTTTTTTATCTTATTATTTCTCTGAAGCACCTTCACTAGCCAAGTCTTATGATTCCTCTACACTTGTTCTCTAGTGTGAAAATGGGGATAAGCATAAAAGTGGTAAAATTGATCATGTTCCAATTATATTTCATCATAGGTGAGCACATGCATTGGATTTGGAAAAAAATTCTTAACAACGTTATATAGAATACATCATTTTCATTATTTAGACATGGTGATATCTCTAAATTCTATGGAACAACTTAAATTATATACAGGATTACAAAATTTAAAATGTAACTAGGGTACTATTTTAAATTCTAATAAACCCTTATAAAAAACTTACAAGGAAATAATTTCAAGAAAACATGATCTCCCATTTGAAATTCCCAAACAATCCTTCAATTATCAGCATACCATTTTTTTTACTTTGACCTTATTTGATATTTTCTAGTATAGTGTTAATATTTTACATTATATCCATTCTATGTTCTACTAATACAAGCTTCTTTTCACAAAATTCATCCCATCAAGTTGGAGTATGACATTACTTTATATGTAATACTTTAGACAGAGCTAATTGAATACATAAATGGAAGCTATTTTTAAAGGTCAATTACACAAAAGGTAAGAATTAATCCCACACAACATTATATTCATGAGTTCATGAAATCAACATGTTTTAAAAAAATTTAATAGCGTTTTTATTCTATCCTTCAGTTTGATGGTGATAATTAATGCTCAAATGAGACTTCATATCAAGATAATTCACAATAATTTTTCATATTCTCTATGGATATCAAGGATCCTTATTATAAATAATTGAAATAGGTGCATCCTGATATCCCCCAACAGTATTAATATAGATATGTACATGGATAAAAGGAGGTATATAATCTCTTGTAGAAAGGAAGTGTGCGTATTTGGTGAGGTAATAAAAAATAATCCATATTTTCTCATTCATTCGAGGAGTACTTCATAATCCATTAAAAATGTCAAAAGTAATTTTATCACATTTCCATAATGGAATAAGAATATATTACGTGAATTCTTTTGTGACACTATCCTAAACCATCACATATCGAAAAAAAACATCATGACACAAAATCTATATTTTCCAACATCATACATTCTCTCAAAAAATGTTCCCAAAAATAAATATACATATTTATACTACTATGATTTGTAAAAAAATTTGAGCTTCTAGGGTTTTCCAATAATTACATCTTTATCTCCGTTATTGATGGATTACACTGCCTCCTTACCAATTTCATAATGTAATCTTCACAAAAATGTCTATTGATTTTCCATAATTCACTACATCATTTTTCATTAAAACGCTTTTATCATCAGGTTGATAACTTTTTATCTTTTCTAAAAAATGTGGTTTCATAGTCATTTATAAATTATTGATTTCCCCCATCCTTAATAATATCCATATATATATTTACAAGATCCATAAATACAATTTCGTGGATGATTGAAATTTTTTGTTATATATCAATGATATTTCCAACTCAATTCATCTAATACCTTATTTTCTTCCCTAAGTTGTAGTTTATTGAGAAATCATAATCATTATGTATCTTTATCCATATCCTTTTCTACATGTTGGGATATTTAATTAAAAATATGTATTTCAAACACTTTTGATCCCAATATATCTCACATTTTTTCATTATATAGATAATGTCTCCATATCGTCAACGAAAAGTGTATGGTTTCTAATTGAAGATATGGGATTGGCTAGTTTTTTTATGAATCTTAACGTGAATGTATGAATATGAAATAAATATATCATTCTAAATAAGAGAAAAACTATGTCTTCTAATAGACACATCACTATATATCAAAAATCCATCACTTAATGATGGTAGAGCCAATGTTGGGTCATTTATCAATCCACTATTCAGTTATTCAAAATATTATACCAATTCAATTGAACATATAGTCACAAGCACTTTATGAGTAATATAGGTCAACAAGTTAGCCAAAATGGGTTTAAAAAAAATAATTGATAGTAACAGGAGAAACCATGGAAAATGCATACCCCAGTTATGTTTATTAGTGCATGGAACTCTTAGGCCTCATTTTTCATCACATAATCAGATGAGATTATATCCTTAGAGATAATATCACTATGAAAAGTAACTGTATAAACATTAAAATTAGACTCTCTAAATTTATTATATAATAATTTTCTTGTACGATTGTAATGAATGATACATAATTAATTCTCATGGTGATCATAGTTCTTAGATTACATCAAAATTTTCTCAATAATCCCCAAACCAAAACAATCAATATATTACTTAAAAACATTCTTCATTATATCGATAAAATCAAGGATATATTAGTTAATCCATAATGAGTTACCATAAACATCCAATTTCCATAATTCATTTGATATTATTTCATTCGAATATCGTCCTCCATTACTCTCAATTAGTTATACAAATGATAAAGGACAATATTTTAAAAATATTGAGCTCTATGAAGTTTATCGATTATGTCATCAATTCAAGGAAAAGGATATATATTCTTTATCAAAATATTATTTATTTCCCAATAATTAATCTACATCTGTAAGGATTGATATTTCAACAAAAATAAAAGAATATATGTTCCCCATTGTATAACATTAAGGCAAGTAGATCACATATAAAAAACTCCTCTAGTTGTTTTTTCAATTCCTCCAATTCCACAGTGTCGATTATCTTAAGAGTATTTGATATGGGACTTGAGTTAGGAAATAAATCAATAGAGAACTCATCTTCACACACTAGTGGACGTCAAAGTAATTCATCAGTAAAAAAATAATGTATTCATTTAAAACATGTATGTTATAAATTTGAAGATTTGCATTTCCATTTTTTGATTGTGTATTCTATTCATTTTTTTTGACTTTATTAAGATGATCTACTGGTGGTGGATTAATAGAAAAAATAGATAAGTAATTATCCACTATAAAGATACATAATATGACATATTCATCTTGAATCATAATTTCATTCAATATAAAATAATTTTTCTATCATAAATCAACATTACACAAAATATTATATCAAAATCAACCTGATGTTAAATAATAATGTCATCTAATATTTCATGTATACTTGTTATAATGTAAACATAATTAGCACCACTGTTTTGGTGAGATGTCCACTATGAGACCTGACTAAAAAATCCATTCATAAAGTTTTAGAAAAATATAAAATTTTTCTAAATCACTGAGGATATAAAATACTAAAAATATTGTGAATATCTTAAATAACTAGCTAAATATTAGGATTTTATTTATGTATATACAACCACATGTTTAGTAACATCAAACATAGTGGTCGGTAATGTATAAACATGGTCTTTATACCTTGAGATTATCTGGGGAACATTTCATTAACATTTGGGACCCCCATTTTTATAATGAACTATCTACTTATAACATAATAAATGAATATAGGAATATTCATTATTACCATTACATTCACACCCTCGGTGGGATTTCCCTGTATAATTGAAAGAAATTATTATTCCTAAGAAGTATTTTATATAGTAGTTATTTTAACATTAATTAAAAACCAAAATAATTCACCTCACTCTTTTCAATTATTATATTTCTTTTCATAGAGTGCCCAACCAACCTATTTATATATTTATATCCATAAAAGTTATAACACATGGATAATTAATTCTTTGTCTATATAGAACAAGATACTATATCTTCATATGATTATAATGATTGAGAGACTACTACCCTTTAAAAGATAACCTTATACCATCAAATAAATTTTCAATATTAGTCTTTTTACTATATACATAGTTGTTGTCATGCCTTGCTAACTGTGTAAAGAACATTTTCATCTTTCTATTGTCTTAATGATATGAATTGTATCTCAATATCTACTCATTTCTCATGAGGAATATATTTTTCCATGAAATGATCCTTAAAATCATAAAATTCTATGATCAATTTTTTCATCTCATCCTTAATGTTTTTAATAAATGAACACCATTGATTAGAATCATCTGATAAAAAATATAATTACATGAAAATCAACTCACTTTAATTAGTTCAAAATGTGATAAATAACATATTTAAGGAACATATTTATTTCTCAGATATAGATATATTTTCAATCCCATTAAATGATGGAATGTTTCAGACGTATGAAGAAATATGACATTGTTACGATGCATGATGGATCCATATTATGCTCTAAAGAAGTTAGTTTTTTAATAACCTAAGTCTGATAAATAAATATAGTTATAATGTTTTCATCTACATCTATAGTTCCATCTCCATCTCATTATATTTTACAATATTGAAATCCCTACACATATTATGTTTATTTTTATGGTTTACCTTCCTTTAAATAGGTTACATATCTGAAGAAATGAATAACATAAAATATCTCATATCATTATGAGTCATAATTTGTATTTACAATGACATATATTGTAAAATTTATTCATATTTAATCATAGAATCATAGAAATGGTTTCTTTGATAATATTATCAAATCAAAAAAATATTTTAAAATACATCATGATGGGTTTTAAATAAAACGTGAAGTATACCAAGCATATACATTGAGTGTTTTAGAAAATGGGAGAAGCCATGACACACTCACCATGCACTTGAATATTATCTCATATATACTCAAACCAACTATTTCCAGTGTTAGTACCCCCAAGATATATCAATTAAAAAACGACATATAATTGTAATATCTGTATAGTAATGTATTTCTATAATAACCAAATAGTCTATTCCTTACATAAACATTGGGATGTTATCATACACATAGACTTATCCTTAATGTAAATCATAGGTTCATATTCCAAAATCTATATTTTCATAAATATTATTCCCAAGGTTTTACTAATGTTTCTATAATAACAATAGTATGTACCATTACCCTAGTATCCTAGAATCAGTGGTAACTTTATAACATTGACACTATATACAAGAAATCTTACATTTATGACATGAAGAGTTTAGTAGTCCTGGAAAACTACATACATACATTGAATCTCACGTTATAATTCAAAAAATTAAATACAAAATATTATTTTCTTTGTGAATTCCATTATTTATCTTTGAATATCATTGTATGTCAATTGATGTTACTCCCCAACATCTTGAAGAATCGAAACATAAGAATTTTGTGAGCTAAAATTCATATAAAGGGTATGTGTACAACAGAAGTTAGCATTATGTAAATAAAACATGAATAATATGGATGAGATATGTGATAATAAAATATTCCACATAACTAGTACTATTAAATAGGTGATGAAATACCTAGATAAAATAAAAGCATAAATAATCATATTGATAATAACATATTTTTTCATAATAATTGGATGCTGAATACAAAATATTGTACACATATAGTCATGGATGAATTACACGAAATAATACATAAATGGGTAAGGCCACAACCAAATACCCAAACTAGTTTTTCTCATGAGTCCTACCAATGATTTTAGGGACATAGCAGGACTCATTCTTTAATTATTATGTATTATTCAATCATAATATTACTAGATTTTAAATATTATCAACCAAAAAGTAGATATTGAAAATATAACAAACAAAATGATAATAATTTACATGTCTAATAAAAATATTCATAAATAATTCATAACAGTATCCAGAATGGTATGAAAATAGTATATCCCTAGTAAATCATAATATTGGCAAATAATTTTTGAAAATGTATAATATACATTAATAATATAAAAGTAAATGTTCTTGAGAAAAATAGACATTAAGCATTGTAGTCATTTATTTGAAGTAAAAATTACTTATCAAATAAAATGGAAAAAATATTATTTGTGACTAACCCTGTGATGTTATAAATTTTGATTCAATGAAATAAATTTTCACGATGGTGGGTAATTATATAGATGTCGTATATGTGAAAGAAATATTCCATTCAAAATGTTGAAAAAAGATCAAAAAGTACCTCATTCGGAAAAAGACATGATTATTAATTTTATACCATTATATTAAAACTAAATCATTTGAAAACATTTATCTAATTAGTTATTTTATATTTTTAAAAATATTATTTTATACATTATATAGAAAATGTGGACATAGAAGAGAACGATTGCAAACTGTGTTGATAAACAATGTCAGTTTTCCTTAAGAATATTATTTTTGTATCATGATCAAATTAAAAGAGTAAATTGAAATGAAAAGATTTATTTTATAATAATATCTATAGGTGTAACGCCTCGACCCCAGCTACCCAGAGTCGGTGCATTACTTCGTAACATTGGCATGATCACAAGAAGATCAAATCTCGAAAGACCGATTGGTTTAGTAGCCTTGGAAACACTAGATATAATCATAAAGTTTTACATTACATTTCAAGGTGAAAAACTACTACAACAACAAAGTCTTCATATCCACACTATTAACCCCTCATAATATCCCTGCAAGTCATTCATAATTTACTTCTTCACTACCTGGGAAAAATAAAACATAGAAAAGGGGTGAGCTCAAATGCCCAGTAAGGATAACAATATAGCGGAACATTCAAAATAAGCATAAACATTTAAGGCAATGAATTACTAAAACAAAAGCCTTTTAAAATTGAACTTCAACATAGTATGGCAAAAGTAAAATGAAATAATGCCATTTACTTGTTCACATGGATATTCTACTAATCGAATAATCACATGCAAAAATCAATAACCACTTTCATAATGTTGGAATGCATAATGCCAGACTATCATAACCACATAGCCAAGGCCTCGTGCCAAGACTACAAATAAGATTTTGTCAAGGCCTTGTGCCAAGACACTAGTTTGTCTCATGAGACCTACCGATGCATCGAGGAGCTATAGCGGGCTCCACCCGTCACTTATTAAGTCCAATGCATTCCCATATGAAAAGGTTTAAACATAACATAAACATTAGTATTAAAACTAGCATACGAAATGTCAATAATTTCACCATAAACTATGAATGGTATAAAAATAGCACATCCACAGTCAAACATATCACAAAACCTTCAATACAATATAGAAGTTTTGTATCATAATAAATCAACTTCAAATAATCTTAAAATCCATCAAAGGATGTTGACATAGATGAAATCAAAATTCTTTTTAAAGAAGTATCTCCTTTTATTTTGAAATCATTTAAGATACATATAAAATAAAACATTTTCTTTGATAATATTCTTATAAGCTTGTATGGAAAGCTTCGACGATTTTATAACGGCGGAAAATGACCGCACCCGCCGTATAAGTTAAAAAAAACATTCTTACCTCAATTCTGTCGAAAAGGTTAAAAAGGACATTGTTTTGAAAACGAAGGAAAGATTCCTTTATAAACCTCTTATAAAAAGTCAAAAAAGGGTATAAATGACTTTAACCCATATTCTTGTAAATAGTAAAAATGTTTTGAAAAACATTTTTAAGAAAACATGGATGTGGATGATAAAGAGATCCCAGTAGATTATTACGTATATACAACCTCGGATAATGAAGAGATTGTGAAATAACCCTTACCTTGTACTTTTCCTTGGTTGGGGTAGGTTATCCTCCTGTATAATAGTGAAATAATTGTTACTAAATTATACAAGAATCATATACATTAATATGATATCATATATGATCTTTTAATATTGATTTGATAATAATATCTTAGTATTATCGCCGTTTCGGGTGTTAACTTACTCATTTTCTTTATATGCTTTATTACATAAGTCATGTTTGTTGTATCTTATTCATATCCAGAATGATATCAAGTACTTAAACATCATTTTTAAATCATTAAATGATAATTATACTTGAATGGACACGATGTAGAATGAATCTCATCGTGTTCGTGGAGACGGTAGTCCGTACGTACGCACGAGCGACAATATCATTCTTTTGATATTAAAATAATATATAAATGGATGGTATATCATATATACAGAATCATTAACATGTTATATTTATTATTTACATGAGTTACACATCATTATTATACCCATCCAAATAATATTATATTGAATAACAATTACACCACGACGTGGCGACGGTAAGCCGTACGTACGCACGTATGGTGACATGTTATTCAAAGGGTGGATAGAATACTGAATATGGTTGTACCATACTTATAATAACATCACAGTATATGTGAGATACTGGAGTTATTATTTTAGAATGGTAAGAACAAAGGAAGAAGAAGTGGAAGAAGAAATGAACTTAGAAAGGGTGGTGAAATCATTACCTCTTCTTCGGGTTCTTCCTTTTGATTTGATCAAAAGGGCTCCTTAGGTTGGCTTTCTGATCAAACTAAGGCCTCTAGGTTGTAGTGAGGGATGTTGGGAGAGTATTTGGGCAGAGTTTGGCCGAACCAAAAGGCTTTGAAGGTGTGAAGAAATGAGAAGGAGGAGTGCCCTTTTATAAGAGGGGTGAGGGGCACCTTTGGAAAAGCTAGAAATATTAATTTATAATAAATTCATATTCGGTTTCTAATGGCTCCAAAGTTGACTATTCAAAGTTTAAGGTGGGGATAGGTCGAAAACCACTCATCCAATAGAATTTAGACAGGTTTGGGTACTTATATTAACCTTATCTTTAAGTATTAACTCTAAGTTAATTAGTTTCACTTTTACAATGTCTCTTTGTATTTTTATATAATATGGTTAATAAACTTACTATATACATCCAAGAGACCCACAAGTGGTCCATTAATGATGAACCTATAATGATATAAGTCTCTTGGCCGAACCATAGATTTTTAGGAATTTAATATCAATTAATAATATAATATTTGTTTTATGAACTCTTTTATGTCAATTTTGACACTATTCAATAGTTGATTTTTGTGAAACTCATAACAGATTGATTAATTCGAACAAAGTCAATTATATCAATCCTAATATATCATATTATCCTAGAAAATTAGTTTAATTCATTAAAAGTTTCATATTATATTTATTTGGGTATTTATAATATCAATTATTTTAATTTTTACTATTTTAGTAATTACTGCATCATCATTGTGTCATAAATAAAATAAATTATTTAATGTCTAAAAATAATAAATAAACTATCATTATGTAGGAAATCTTTTTATCTTTCTAATGAATATTTATAATCTAAAATCCAACTTATATAACTCTATGTAACAATTGTTTTTCTAAAAGATATATGCTTGTGTCATTTTTGTATTCATTTTGACTTAATTAAAATAAAGTGACATTATCACTTACAAGTGGATCCATGGGGTCCCAAAATTGACACAAAGATGCCCATGGTCGACCATTTATCAACCAATAGGGTTAAGACACGTTTTAGGGTAATTTAGTATTATTATAATATTAATTTTTAACCCTTATTTACCGGATTTACCCTTAACCATGGTAAATAAAATATTTACCGCAGTAATTATTCAAAATGTCTAAAAATAAAAGTTACCTATTTACGCAATTTGAACATCCTGATTCCAAATATGGAATCCATTTTCCAAAATTCTAAACACAGAAGTGGCAGAAATTAATTTAAAATTAATTCCCGCTGTCAAAACAAAAAGCGTGTTTTTAAGAGATAATAACTATCAAAAGATTGACACTTGTTTATGTTCGGTTTAATTGTAAAATTATGTCCAATGACCAACATTATATTAAATAGTTAAAATATATTCTAAATATACTTTAAAACCACTCAAATTCATAATTTATCACTATTAATTATTTTGATTAAAAAAGTTGTTTTTAATTAAAATTTAGTAATTTTCACTATTCATCAAAATATGAATGTTATCCGAAAAGTACCAAAATTTCACCTTAGGATAAATTTGATATTCCGAATCCAAAAATGAAGTCCATTTTAAAATATAAAATATATATAACTTCAAAAAGTAGGTATTACTATTCATAACAGCTAGTTTGATTGGTTACGGTATGTTAGAACTCGAAGTTGCGTACAACACACGCTACTGTTTTATTCAAAGGAAAGCGTACCGTGGAAGCTTGTGATGTTTCATTTTAAATTTTTTGATGTCTCCATTTAGTCAAAAAGTTTAAAATATTGTATTTAAAAAGGTTTCACTATCAAAAGTTGATAAAAGTGCAATACTGAAAATGAATCTATTCTTGCATTATGACTAAGAAACTCATAATATGGATTCTAAAATTATAAGGATTATATAAAGTTTAAAATTTAGTTAATACTATTCATGACCTCTTTTAATGGATTTTTTTTTTGGTAAGTCATGGTGCAATTGAACTCGGTGTTGCGTGTAGTGCAAGTTATTAAATTATTTTGAAGAAATAACACACTATGAAATCTTGGGGTGTTACATTCTCCCCTCCTTCAATAAATTGCGTCCTCGCAATTTGAAATTGTTCTTCGAAAATAAAAGGTTGAAAGTAGAAAATATATTTGTGGGAAAACCCACATCGGAAATTGGGTTACTAAAATTTAGTCTTAATATGAGGAAAAGAGAAATGAAAGGGTCACCACCAAATTATGATCTCGATTAGGAGAACATTGGTGGCAATTAGAGACATATAATTGCAGGAAAAACGTAAATATTTATAGGTAGTGATTGAGGTCATTAATCACAAACAAGTATAAAATTGAGGTTCTTAAACTCATCAATCTATGATGATTTGAAATACTATCGGTTCAACAAAACATAGGGTATTGGGATAACACATTTTTGACGTTTCAAAATATCTTAGTTGAAATCCCACATCGAAAAATGAATTAATGAGGCCTCTATTTTAAACAAAGAGTGGAAAGTATGAAGATTACCGAACATAACACATACTAGGGTTCCATGTAGGAAAATATGGATATGGAGGATAAATCTAACCATCAATTATCTGATGGAGAGTGGTAGAGAACATGGCTATGAAAAGGCCAAAAATCCCAAAGCCATAAATTAGTGATGATTTAAGGTACCATCTAGGACAACATTTTTGTTCTAAGTTCCTTTTATTAATGTTGAGGAATTTATTTATGAGATTGGCTAAGATCATAAGGAGATATACTTACTTTATAATTAGATTTTTATCCATTAATAAATTTCTACCACAAACTCATCTTTCACTCTAAAAGATAATAGAATGTAAAAAAAATTCTATTTACACTATTCGTATAGGGTTCCAAAATAAACGAATTTATAATTCATCTACAAGATCTTTTAATAAAAACTACATTATTTAATCCAGGACATCTCGTGGGCCAGTGGTAGGTGATACACCCTTGTCGCCCTTCGGTTGCGGGTTCAAGTCTCATAGCCTTACCGGACGCGACGGGTTGCCGCCCGACCTCCGGGTTGTCCTTTTATGGAAATCCAAAATAATCCAAACTAGAACTATCCAAAATACTTCTGTCCAAATTCACAGTCTAAAATTTATAAGGAAGGTAAACATAATATAGATCCTTTTTACCCCGTAATATCATATGAATACCTTCATCATGTATTACCATATTCCTTATTGATTACATTCATGCTCCCTTATTCCATATAGAATGCTGGATATACTTCATCAATCCAAAAATGTTTTAAACCCCAACAATGATGGAATATACAAATCATTAATCAGTTCCAAGGTAGTCAAGAATATCCAATATATTTTTTCCAAAATAATCATGTATTATTCGAAAATCACTACCTCGGTATCAGAACTATATTATGGTTTATCATTCTCTCAACCATATATTTTCCAAAAATTTATCCTGCTATTGAGTCACTTTTCATTGTTCCACACAATCTCAAGTCCTTAATGAAATAGTACTGCAGTACAATCCTTATATACTCCATAATTATTATAACAAGTACATTGTTGATACAACACTCAATTGACATAATCAACATAAGAACTCTAATCATTCCTCTTCATCTGTGGTAGTATCATAACTTGATTATTATCCAATAGCATCATTTGCATCATAGTCTGATGACTGGGACATAGGTTCGCGTAGTGTCCAAACTCCTTGCAAATGAAGCATTGTATATTTGAAACCATTTTCTTACCCTTGCAGTCACGTACTTTGTGCCCTTTTCCTCCACACTTATAACAAACTCCCATTCCTTTCAGGCAAGTTCCAGGGTGTTTCTTTCCACAGTTACCACATATGGGAAAATTATTCTTTTCCCTCTTCCCTTTATCCATCTTTCTCTCTTCTATCCTTTTCTTCTCTTTCTTCCCTTCAAAGCCATAGGACTCAGTAATCTCTTTACTTATCTTATCAATACATGATATTATTTCTTCATATGATGATAATACATGGGAGACTATTTCTCTTATAAATTCTAGCTTAAGACCATGAAATATATGATCCTTCCTTCTCTTTGGATCATGTGCATTTACGGAGTTCTCATTCCTTCTACTGGGCGCCATTTCTAAACAATGGCATAAACTAGATCAGTTTATGAATCAAAATACAAAATCCCATACTTATAAAACACTTAACATAAATTGAACTATTTATGGATATAATCCATAATCATTTTATTTTCTTTAAGGATGTATATACTCATAATCCCTTCAAAATTATTTGTAATGAAAATGAGAGTTATCCTAAGCATATCCCCCGGGAGTGTCGTAACCAAGAGTGCAGCAAGGCCCGTTGTCGTGCACCAGTTCCCGTTCGAGTCTAGCTCAAAGCGGTGTTTTCGGGTTTTACCCCTAGGTACATCTGTGCCAGAGCCGCCTCTACCTGCTCGTATCCAGACAGGGATGTATTGCTCGGAAAACTCACAAAATCTCTACAATACCAAAATTCTAGGAAGTTCTTCTATACTAATCTTCAAAGTTCATCTTAGGTCTACGTGCTCTAATCAGAGTTTATCTAAATCTAGCTTCCAAGGTTTGTACTAAACTTCCTCTGATACCAACTGTAACGCCCCGACCCCAGCTACCCAGAGTCGGTGCATTACTTCGTAACATTGGCATGATCACAAGAAGATCAAATCTCGAAAGACCGATTGGTTTAGTAGCCTTGGAAACACTAGATATAATCATAAAGTTTTACATTACATTTCAAGGTGAAAAACTACTACAACAACAAAGTCTTCATATCCACACTATTAACCCCTCATAATATCCCTGCAAGTCATTCATAATTTACTTCTTCACTACCTGGGAAAAATAAAACATAGAAAAGGGGTGAGCTCAAATGCCCAGTAAGGATAACAATATAGCGGAACATTCAAAATAAGCATAAACATTTAAGGCAATGAATTACTAAAACAAAAGCCTTTTAAAATTGAACTTCAACATAGTATGGCAAAAGTAAAATGAAATAATGCCATTTACTTGTTCACATGGATATTCTACTAATCGAATAATCACATGCAAAAATCAATAACCACTTTCATAATGTTGGAATTCATAATGCCAGACTATCATAACCACATAGCCAAGGCCTCGTGCCAAGACTACAAATAAGATTTTGTCAAGGCCTTGTGCCAAGACACTAGTTTGTCTCATGAGACCTACCGATGCATCGAGGAGCTATAGCGGGCTCCACCCGTCACTTATTAAGTCCAATGCATTCCCATATGAAAAGGTTTAAACATAACATAAACATTCGTATTAAAACTAGCATACGAAATGTCAATAATTTCACCATAAACTATGAATGGTATAAAAATAGCACATCCACAGTCAAACATATCACAAAACCTTCAATACAATATAGAAGTTTTGTATCATAATAAATCAACTTCAAATAATCTTAAAATCCATCAAAGGATGTTGACATAGATGAAATCAAAATTCTTTTTAAAGAAGTATCTCCTTTTATTTTGAAATCATTTAAGATACATATAAAATAAAACATTTTCTTTGAAAATATTCTTATAAGCTTGTATGGAAAGCTTCGACGATTTTATAACGGTGGAAAATGACCGCACCCGCCGTATAAGTTAAAAAAAACATTCTTACCTCAATTCTGTCGAAAAGGTTAAAAAGGACCTTGTTTTGAAAACGAAGGAAAGATTCCTTTATAAACCTCTTATAAAAAGTCAAAAAAGGGTATAAATGACTTTAACCCATATTCTTGTAAATAGTAAAAATGTTTTGAAAAACATTTTTAAGAAAACATGGATGTGGATGATAAAGAGATCCCAGTAGATTATTACGTATATACAACCTCGGATAATGAAGAGATTGTGAAATAACCCTTACCTTGTACTTTTCCTTGGTTGGGGTAGGTTATCCTCCTGTATAATAGTGAAATAATTGTTACTAAATTATACAAGAATCATATACATTAATATGATATCATATATGATCTTTTAATATTGATTTGATAATAATATCTTAGTATTATCGCCGTTTCGGGTGTTAACTTACTCATTTTCTTTATATGCTTTGTTACATAAGTCATGTTTGTTGTATCTTATTCATATCCAGAATGATATCAAGTCCTTAAACATCATTTTTAAATCATTAAATGATAATTATACTTGAATGGATACGATGGAGAATGAATCTCATCGTGTTCGTGGAGACGGTAGTCCGTACGTACGCACGAGCGACAATATCATTCTTTTGATATTAAAATAATATATAAATGGATGGTATATCATATATACAGAATCATTAACATGTTATATTTATTATTTACATGAGTTACACATCATTATTATACCCATCCAAATAATATTATATTGAATAACAATTACACCACGACGTGGAGACGGTAAGCCGTACGTACGCACGTATGGTGACAAGTTATTCAAAGGGTGGATAGAATACTGAATATGGTTGTACCATACTTATAATAACATCACAGTATATGTGAGATACTGGAGTTATTATTTTAGAATGGTAAGAACAAAGGAAGAAGAAGTGGAAGAAGAAATGAACTTAGAAAGGGTGGTGAAATCATTACCTCTTCTTCGGGTTCTTCCTTTTGATTTGATCAAAAGGGATCCTTAGGTTGGCTTTATGATCAAACTAAGGCCTCTAGGTTGTAGTGAGGGATGTTGGGAGAGTATTTGGGCAGATTTTGGCCGAACCAAAAGGCTTTGAAGGTGTGAAGAAATGAGAAGGAGGAGTGCCCTTTTATAAGAGGGGTGAGGGGCACCTTTGGAAAAGCTAGAAATATTAATTTATAATAAATTCATATTCGGTTTATAATGGCTCCAAAGTTGACTATTCAAAGGTTAAGGTGGGGATAGGTCGAAAACCACTCAACCAATAGAATTTAGACAGGTTTGGGTACTTATATTAACCTTATCTTTAAGTATTAACTCTAAGTTAATTAGTTTCACTTTTACAATGTCTCTTTGTATTTGTATATAATATGGTTAATAAACTTACTATATACATCCAAGCGACCCACAAGTGGTCCATTAATGATGAACCTATAATTATATAAGTCTCTTGTCCGAACCTTAGATTTTTAGGAATTTAATATCAATTAATAATATAATATTTGTTTTAAGAACTCTTTTATGTCAATTTTGACACTATTCAATAGTTGATTTTTGTGAAACTCATAACAGATTGATTACTTCGAAAAAAGTCAATTATATCAATCCTAATATATCATATTATCCTAGAAAATTAGTTTAATTCATTAAAAGTTTCATATTATATTTATTTGGGTATTTATAATATCAATTATTTTAATTTTTACTATTTTAGTAATTACTGCATCATCATTGTGTCATAAATAAAATAAATTATTTAATGTCTAAAAATTATAAATAAACTATCATTATGTAGGAAATCTTTTTATCTTTCTAATGAATATTTATAATCTAAAATCCAACTTATATAACTCTATGTAACAATTGTTTTTCTAAAAGATATATGCTTGTGTCATTTTTGTATTCATTTTGATTTAATTAAAATAAAGTGTCATTATCACTTACAAGTGGATCCATGGGGTCCCAAAATTGACACAAAGAAGCCCATGGTCGACCATTTATCAACCAATAGGGTTAAGACACGTTTTAGGGTAATTTAGTATTATTATAATATTAATTTTTAACCCTTATTTACCGGATTTACCCTTAACCATGGTAAATAAAATATTTACCGCAGTAATTATTCAAAATGTCTAAAAATAAAAGTTACCTATTTACACAATTTGAACATCCTGATTCCAAATATGGAATCCATTTTCCTAAATTCTAAACACAGAAGTGGCAGAAATTAATTTAAAATTAATTCCCGCTGTCAAAACAAAAAGCGTGTTTTTAAGAGATAATAACTATCAAAAGATTGACACTTGTTTATGTTCGGTTTAATTGTAAAATTATGTCCAATGACCAACATTATATTAAATAGTTAAAATATATTCTAAATATACTTTAAAACCACTCGAATTCATAATTTATCACTATTAATTATTTTGATTAAAAAAGTTGTTTTTAATTAAAATTTAGTAATTTTCACTATTCATCAAAATATGAATGTTATCCGAAAAGTACCAAAATTTCACCTTAGGCTAAATTTGATATTCCGATTCCAAAAATGAAGTCCATTTTAAAATATAAAATATATATAACTTCAAAAAGTAGGTATTACTATTCATAACAGCTAGTTTGATTGGTTACGGTATGTTAGAACTCGAAGTTGCGTACAACACACGCTACTGTTTTATTCAAAGGAAAACGTACCGTGGAAGCTTGTGATGTTTCATTTTCAATTTTTTGATGTCTCCATTTAGTCAAAAAGTTTAAAATATTGTATTTAAAAAGGTTTCACTATCAAAAGTTGATAAAAGTGCAATACTGAAAATGAATCTATTCTTGCATTATGACTAAGAAACTCATAATATGGATTCTAAAATTATAAGGATTATATAAAGTTTAAAATTTAGTTAATACTATTCATGACCTCTTTTAATGGATTTTTTTTTGGTAAGTCATGGTGCAATTGAACTCGGTGTTGCGTGTAGTGCAAGTTATTAAATTATTTTGAAGAAATAACACACTATGAAATCTTGGGGTGTTACAATAGGAATAATAAATATACTAAATTTAAGATAGAAATATACAATACTTTCCCTATCTAGATATATAATCATAAACAATCCCCAATAATGATGGTATCATGAAATAAACCCTTTCCCTCGATCTGAATTCTTTCATAATGTTTTTAATCATCAGTATAATAAATATATAATGATTTTATAGAATTTATAATAAAGTATAAATATATATATATATTATAACATTTATTATTTACTTTTAGTCATTTATCACCCATTTATAAACAATTTATATAAAAAATATCTTTTATAAGTAATAACTGCTATTTTTTTATGTTTTGGTTCGATAATTTCAATCATAAAAATTGGTCATTATTACATACTTTAAAAAATATTAATTATGATATAAATATTATATATTTTAATTATATTCATATTTGGATTAATCCATAATATTAGAAATAATGAAATTAAAAAAACGCTAAAGGTGAAAGTAGGTCATACGTATGAAAAAAATATTGTTTCCCTTTTTAGTTAGATGTAGTAAAATGAAGATAAATAGTAATTAACCACTAAATAATAAGTAATAAATTATATAAATCATATATATTTATAAAATATATACTTATTACAATTACTTTAAAAATATAATAAAAAAAGAATCACATTAATTTGTGGATGCGATAGACAACACATAGAGATGAGTGAGGTCATCATTTTTCAATGGATTAGAAGGTAAGAGGTTATATTTTATATTATAATTATATGAGTATAATTATTTCATAAATTTCATATGTATATAAATAAGACCAGTAATTAAATCCATCATTATATCTATCCATGACTAATTTCAATTGTTCTGAAGGTGGAAGCCCACCATATATAGGATCCTCAGTTTCATTTCCCACATGATTGAAGATTATAATTATATAGGTTATTAAATTAATAATAAAATATATTTATATGTATTATAATGGTCTTATAATTTTATTATAGTTTCAGAATATTTTACGGAGGTGTTTGAACAAATAAAAAATGCTATATTTAGAATGATACCTCTCTTTAGACGACCAGTTAAGGTTTTAAGAAAAAATATTATTTGGAGGGTTAAAAAAATTCTTCGTTATTGATTTAAATGAGTTTTTTGGTCATGTGTTAGTAGCCCAGAAACCCTATGATGAACTATAGCATCTCAGGTACTATAGCAGTACTATTCAACAAAGGGACCTTTGGGCGAAAAAATGGGCTTTCAAGCCTTGTACATAAGAAACGTTGCCTTAGGCCTTTGGGGCATGTAATGGGTCTCACTATAACCTGAAAAAAGAGTCATTTTATTTATTAATAAAACAAATTTTCTTCCCCAAACCATTAAAAAACCCAAAAAATAATAATTTAAGAATGATACCTATTCCCCATACAACCATTTTAGGTTTTCATAAATAAAATAAATGGGAGGGTTTCCAATAAAATCATGGATATAAATATAAATGATGTTTTTTTGGTAATATAGAAAAGAAAATCATCTTGATGTGAGGAGATTATAGATGGGATGGTTTCCTTTTTTAAGTGGAGAATGGGACGCACATGGAAATTTCATAAAATAATACAAACTGATAAATTAATTCAAAATAAAAATGATTAAATATTAATATATATTATAATTTTTTATGGGTTAAGGATGGAATTTTTATAAACAATATAATTTAGACAATATTAGTTGTTATGAAATCTGTATCATTTTCAAACCTCGGCTAAAACTGTTTTAAACAAAACCATAGTAATTAATTATTACTTTTTATACAATTAATTATGAAAAATATTATGTTTAACATATTAAATATTATTTATTATTTTGAGTATAAATATGGAATTAATTTTAACCAATTATATTAAAATAAGAGTTATAAGTTTATTTCAAATTAAACACATAAACATGAGGAAAAACAGGTTTCCAAAGACGTTATTTTATTAAAGAAAAATTGTTTTTATAAATCATATAACATAAAAAATGATTCTAATAGCATAAATTGTATTATTAATAATATAATAGAACAATATTTACTTTATAAAACATTTTTAATCAAAATATAACTCTTTTATAATTTAAAAAATAAGTAAATTTTTGATAAAAATCAGTAGTTTTCATTGTTCATTGGAAAAAAATATTTCATGTAAATTATAAAATAAACCAGATAATTTTGACTAGTTGAATTAAAAATTGAGGCTATTTTATTAAATAATTTTTTTTAATTTTGAAAAACATTATAATAATTTAATTCAAGAAATGTGTTGAAACAGTTTTTTTAGAAAACTCCATTTTTGAGCATTAAACAATATTGATTCTTATCTGATGTATAGAAAATATATTTTGTTAATGATAATGGTTTCATTGAATATATAATATATAAATTTATTTCAAATAATTCACTAATTATTACTAATTTCATTTTTAATATAAACAGACATTGCGTGCATGATAAAAGAATTTCAAAAAAACATTTCTTTTACATTGAAATGATTTTTATTTTCATTACAAACTAGTTGATAATAAATGAGGTTATTTTATAAATTTATAAATAATTTAATTTTTATTATATCATTATTACTATTCATTATTACATATTTAATAGCTTGGTAATAATGATATATTATATTAGAGTTCTGTTTTACTCGAGGTTTATTAAATCCCAATATATCATCAGAGGTTAAACTTATTCAAAAATAAATATATCATAAAATATTTGGTTGTTACTCAATAGACCATAAGATGAATACATGATATGAATATATTATTGACAAGCTCTATCATTAGGCTTCTCATAAGGTAAAAAAACCTTTTATTTTAGGTAGTCAATGCTGAAAATCCGAGAGCAATTCATATTGGGTAAGAACATATCGCATGAAATTGTTGATAAACCCATACAATAAAAAAAACCATGGATTTTATAAATATTAAAATCAAAATAATATTTATCTCAGTTTAATAACTGGTGAATCCCTTGATCATATACCAAAAGTTATTTTTACCACCGCCACTTCGACCGACCAATTGAAAACAAAAGCTAAAACGACTCCATTAAATGATAGTGTAAGAACAATGTCAACCAAATCTCATAGTAATAGGGTAAATTATATACCTACCCTCCTCCTCAATGAAAATAAATATTCTCATGTCTCTAGGAAAATCCCTTAAAAATATCACTAAGGTTTATCTTCCTTCAGGAATGGAAAAATTGATTTGGATGTCATTTGGTCAAATCCACTATGAATCCCTTAGTATCACAACACTTTAATGAATTTAGGAGAGCCATTGAATATTCTATAAACCAAATTAGATTAATAAGAGGAGAATTTATGAGTATGATTATTATTTTTTTACTCTGATTAATGTTTAGTGGATTAGAAATACCCCAATAGATCTAATAAGGATATGATTCTCATTGCATGATTTTCATCAGAGATTGTGGTCATTGAAAAACCTGACTATAATATAAATGAAGATGATGGGGTTTTAGAACATGATGATGAGGCTGCCATTTAATATATGGTTATGAATAATGTTCACAATGATGGTGAGAACATATAGTTTAATAAAAATGCTAAAAATCTAGTATATTCATTAAATATTACACTACAACAAACTCATTGGGATTTGGATAAAGACAATGGTATGGGCATGTATGCATTCCACCAACCACCTGATGTAGCTAGACACTTTTATATGAAGGATAGGTTTTTCGTCTATGATGTTGGCGTATAGGAAACTAGGTGACTTACAATCAAATTACTAGATTCTTACATTTCTATTGAGTACAACTATGAAGATGTTTATAATATATCTTATCAATTATATATTTAACTTGAAGATTCCAAAATTGATAACTGTATAATTATACCATAAAATAGTTTTTACAGAAGGTAGTATTTTTATTTAAATATAGTGGATAAATATTTTCTGGAATATCCTTCTCAGGGTTGTATGTTACCTCTGTTTCAAGAGCACAATAAAAGGATAATCTAAAATATATATCAATAAGAAACATAAAAAAGAGGACCATATTAGGATCATCCCACAACATACACTATGGAAACAATATAAGATAAAGTTCCACATGATCTTAATGATTCTATCCAATACCTTGTTTCATGAATGAAATATTTTAACTGGCTTTGTATACAAGCTTAAATAGATAAAATACCCTCCTTCTAGTGGTTGGATAGAACCCCTTCCCCATTAATTTTTAGGAACCCTATATTATAAGTTATCAATAGAACATGGTATATAAAATATAACTTGAAACACATTATTTATATGTGTGGACCCATTATATATGATCATGTACAAAATTAAGTGGCAAAGATCAGATGCTTCATGAATACATTAGATGTGTTGAAATTTTCATCTTACAAGAACATACAACTATGATTTGTTTTGAATAAGAATGATTTTTTATGATAGTTTCTTTAAAAATTCATCTTATCTATAATGAATAATATTATCATAATCCTCTAAAATTGAAAAAAAACTAAAAAAAAATTTCATGAATTTCATCATTCAATAGAAAAGATTACATTAACCTTTAAACATAAATTTTCAAAAAAATCATTGCTAGATAAGTGTATATATAATCATTATGAAGAGATGTTGACTCCATCAAATCTCCTAAAATATCGTGATAGTTTATAAGAGTGTGTAGTGATTTCATAGTGGATCTAAAATGATTTTTTTTAACTAAAAGATATTTTTAGTTGACACCTCCATCTCAAGGGAATAAACCATTAAAGAGAAGTCAAAAAACAAGATAGTCATACTTGTTCTAGGATAAAATATAGATCCTATTAACAACCCATATCATGTTTTGACTCCCACTTCTAAAAAATAGGGCTATATCTTTGGTTTGAAGTTGTGGCTACAGGCCCAAAAACCGTGGCTATAGGTTATAAACTTGGTTTCATAAACCATAGATTTTATTGTTGTGGATATAGGAAATAACCTATAGCCACGTTTTAAACATGGATATAAGGTTATTTCCATGGTTTGAACCATGCTAAAATCCCTATAGCCATAGTTTTAAAACGCTGGCAGAATAATAAGTCATGAAATATATAACCAAGGATGAAATACATGTCTATTAGTATATTTCCATGGTTTAAAACAACGGATAAATTTCTCCCAATTCAATAATAAACATCATTGTTCATTAGGTATGGATGTTGAGGGGACATTATTTTATAGAGAAAAGGTTGTTAGAATATATTATTCATTTAGATCTTCATTTGCGTAGGTAAATATTAATGATTTAAAATATCGATGAAAATGAGATATAAAATTTCAAATACAACCCCACGCAAGGGCATAATTACTGAAACATCATACACTTGGATTCTTGGTGGACACGCACTTCCCCTTGCAGCACCCATACACACCTACCCCTCCCCTTTCACTCCCCTAACCCCTCCCCCCAACCCACCCTCCTGCACCCTCACCCTGCACCATGCACACCCCCTACCCCATTCCCCGACTCACCCCATCACACCCACTCTACACACACTTATTTATCCCCCTACACACACCCCATGACCCTTACACCCCATTTTCACCCCTCCCCCTATCCCCTAGACCCCCTAACCCTCCTCTAAGCACACATCTTATCCCTCATCCTACCCCCCTGTACAACCCATTTCCCCTTCCCCTTCCCACCCCTTTCCCACCACCCTGCACACCCCCCTTATCACCCCCTATACACACCCCTACCACACCCTACACACCCCACTGTACACCCCTTTCACAATGCACACACCCATGCACAGCCCCTTCCCACCCCTTCACCCTACCCCGACCTTTTCAAAAGATCCCAACAGACCCCCAACCCAACAGACCTACTATACTCCCCTTGGAAGCCCTTTGCACCTTCCCCTGACCCTTATTACAAAACCCATCATACACATTGATCCCTCCCCTACAAACCCCTTAAAAACCCCGACCTACCCCTTGCACACCCCCATGCACATTACACTCCCCCTCCAACCTACCCATGCACCTTAAAAAAGAACCCAACATTCCCCCCTCCACAGCACACCCCTGGGACCCCATGCACCCCTTCCCAGTGCAATAAAACCTAAATAACCCTACCCCATATTCTTCAAACCCCTTCATCATACCCCCATTCCCTTGCAAAAAAACCCATCACACCGCATGGTATCATGTATTTTTTGTACATGGTAGGGGTATTATTATTGATATTCTCTTATAAGACCGGTTTAGATCAACAGTTCAGTACCAGTGTATGGGATGCCATAAAAACAATTTATGGGAATCCATAGGGTGGGTGCCACACTATTTACTACCATTAGATGACATGGATGCTCTTTGGTTATTTGAGAGTGGGTTGAATGGGATATTTCATATTAGAATTTATAGATAATTGGGCTGACCACATAAAGTCATTACATTTAGTGATGGATATAATATGGACTATGAAGGACAGGTGTTTGGTTTGTAATGTTAATGATAATGGTACATCAGTTATGGGTGAATAACCCTCATGTATTATTGGTCACTATTGTAGTGAGTTCGATCATTGAATAATTGATATAAAAAAGTTATTCTAATATGTGGGAAGATATTATCTTTTTTGGTTCCTTGGCTAATACTAGATTTTATGTTCCGATGTGGTGTTGAGTAGAGTATGTGAATTGGAATATGTTTAGGATGGTTCTTCAGTGGTCTGAGGGAGAATCAAATCATTGGTGAGTCAATGCTTTGAGTGGGTTCATGATGGAGGAAGAAAATAGCCGGTGATCCAGTAAAAAATTTACACTGGGAGTCATGGATAAGTCCTAGGTGTAGGAATTATATAATCTCATGATTCCTCAAGAGGTGAATTATCCTTGATTGAGATATGTCATAGCACAACAGTGGGTGAAAAAATATATTTGATGAAAATTTACCAATATGAAAACAGACTCCTATTTTTCATGTGGTTAGATGAAGTGACCTAAAAACTACATTGAGACTATTCATCAAAATATAGTTACCAGGTTGATATATCATTGGAAGATCATTCCCTGTTTTAAATTTATATTGTTAGGAGAACCATGATGTTTAGTCAACCATCACAATAATATTATTATTGTAGGGATAACCAAAACCTTTAGGATGAATCAGTTAAATACACCTAGGAGTGTTCAAATATATGGGTGTTGTGAGATCCTTCTTGGTTCTAGAATTTTTAGTGTGTGAGTAGCATGACATATGGTGCCATGCAAGCCTTGATATTAACATTTTTTACAAAAACATGTATAAAATTCACAGATGGAGAATAGTGAGTTCTCTATGAATTGAGAACCATATTATTTTGTGAGACATGTTTTGATGAATACCATGGATTCTCCGGATCTTAAAGTGTTAAAGTGGGGAGTTTTTAATTACCCAATGGTTCTCGATTCATTATTTTAGGAGAAATTTGTGTTATTAATATGAATCATGAGACGTCTCTTAAATTGGAATTTAGATCACAAATCTGAACATTAAATGTTGCTAAATGGAATTTGTGGAATTTTTTGAGTCCCCCATTAAAACCTCTATGGATATGGTTAATGTTGGTGGATGTTAGGGTTAATAAATAACTGATATTTAAGCTATCGTAACCTTTCAGGTTGTGACCCATCCGGTTTATGCCTTCAATGCGGTTGGTTGAGGGGTGGACCCATATCAAAAATATTTCCAGATGTGATCTTCAGATAAGGCCAAGAAATTCACATTATGGATTAATGTGGTGAAACCACAATCACACCATAAATCATGCTTTTTTGGATTTATTTTAATAGGTTAAATTCCGTCTTTTACTAGGTAAAGTGTCACATAGTGATTTTACTAATGAAAGTGACATGTTTTAAAGGCTCGTTTTATTTATGATGATATGAAATCAAATATTTTATTTATGTTTTATATTTTTATGAGATTATAGGTTCATGTTTTCTGCAACTGGGGGCACTGTCATCTCTAAAGTGAATAAAATTTAATTTTTTACTATTTAGTTGGCTGAAATTTTCTACAAGTCCATGTAGAAGGCATAGAAAAGTAATGAAAACTGGTGAAAATGTAATTTCAATGTGCAAAGAATAATTTTCATAGCATTTACACATTATATAATCATGAAAACATGTTTTTAAAAAAATAAATCTAATATAGAATTCAAATTAAAGGATTAGGAATTGGTGACATACCTCAACCTCATGGTGCACTACTTTTGATGACGATAACTCAAATCTTTTTTTTTCTTCTTGCAAGCATAGGAAAACTCATAAATATATATATAAGGGATCCTATCCCCCATTTTCATATTTTCATGGCCACATATGCATAAGGGTGTCTTTTGATATATGTTTATACTTTCATATACCCCTTTAAACATATACACGTCTGCATTTTTCTTATCTATATATAAGAACAACTAGTCACAATATGTATATTCATAACACCATTTGTGAATATATATATATATATAGATGGGTAACTTTTATATGTAATAATTACACATTTAATACATTGTCAAAGACAATTCGAATCCACCTCAACAATATCTTGAAGGAACTACAAAAATATAAAGAACCCAAAAATAATAAAAACCCTAATTAAAATTTTGAGAATATATAAAAACCTAAAAAACAACACCGAAATCTGATGTTGAACTCACTTTAATCAATGAAGGTGGATAGAACTGACCTCGTCATAAGAAAAACCCTATAAGAAAATTGAGGGAAAAGAAATGTGATATAATGACTTCTTATATATATGTGAGCACTGATGATAAATGATACATGAATCCATTACAATTATAGATTCTATAATTCCTTTCTGTTATTACCACAATATCATTGTTAATCACTATCATTGGACAGATAATTTATAGTGGTCATGTCGACACAAAACATCTACAAACATAGATATTTTTCATTATAATATGAATTATAATTTCTTTATTAAATGCATAAACAATAAAAATAACACATCCGTGAAGCATTCAATGTTTGTCCATATTATCATTTCGAATTCATATTATCTTATTAATATTTCATTCTAATATGTATCTTAATTATCATATGAAATCATATAAAACATGTTTGGAATGGTTAGTATATAATCAACAAATAGAATATAAAAGAACTCATATCTATTTTTTAATTCTCAGTCCCTTCCATTTTCCTTATTCTGTTCATGTCCAAAACACATCCCAAATTTGATTTCCGAATACTATTATTTATAGTGGGGGTGCTATAAGGGAAATTGTGGTTCAATATAAGTATTTTTCCATGATGCATCCACAAATAAGACATTCATGCTGAAGGAAAATAAGACAGAATCCACATAGTATATAGACATACAAAAATGTAACACAGAAATTAATTACTCCGTGACCCTGATCTCCCTCTCCTAAAATAAAAACCAAAAAGCATCCTCTAGTTTCCATCTTCCCAATTCAGAGAATATAACTACGATTCATCCATATATTGTAGTAAAAGGATTAATTGGCTAATGTGATAACGAAAAAAAATTAAAATCTAAACTACAACAAACATATCTTCTATGAAAAATTATATCTCTAACGTATTTCATTTTTCTATTGAAACCTAATTCTCTTGTGGAAAACCACATTATTTGTAGAAAATATGGAAAAATATTGAAAATAATTCATACCATTCATAATATAAAATTAGAAAGATAGGAGAAGGAGACATGTATTCATTGAGAAGACCTCAAATGTATAATAATTAAATAACCATACCGAAGATGTTTTCCACAAGGGTTATTGAAAATTCCATCGAGGATAAGAACTGTAATTTTGAAAATTAATATATATTATGGTGTATATATAAACACAGGCACTACCATAAGAATTTTCATTGTATAAAATCTTAAAACAAAAAAATTTGTGAGAGAACCCTTGGATGACCCAATCCCCAATTGAATGGGGAGACGAAAAATGGTGTCTGAACCCTTTAAAATCCATTTGGGTATAAATAAAAATTCATTTCTTACCAAAATATGGCATGTTGACACCCTAATGAACCCACACCTGCACCAGCCCACCCCACCACCAAACATCATCCTCGCAAGACCATCCCCCCAACACTAGGCCCCCAGCCCGTAGCACTAGGCCCCCTCCCACACCTACACCAGCCCTTGTCCCTACTTGACCATCCCCTAAAGCCCATAACCCTCCCACAGCCTTCAGTCCCACCCCCATCCCCCACCATACAGCCACACTGCCCCCCCCCCCCCCGAACTTTCCCCAGCCCTCTGGCACCAGTCCCCCCAGCCCCCATGCACCACCCCCTACCACACTTACACCAGGTGCTCCTCCACCATCCCCCAACCCCTCCACCACACCCACTACACCATAAACACCCCCACTCCACCCACCTCCACCCCCAATTCCCTTGAACCACCATCCACCATCTCCCTACACCATCCCCAACCCCCCTGCACTAGCACCCCCCTAAACCATCCCTCCAACAACCCCTTCTAATCATCTCCCCCAACCCTCAAACCCACAACCTTTCCCCTACCACACTTGCACCATTACTACCACCCAGCCCCCCAACCCCAGCCCACACCCACACCCACACCCCCACACCCACGCCCTCTACCAGTCTCCCCCCTGACACCACTCCCCCACAGCCCCGTCCGCAACCTACACAAGCCCCCAACTCCCAACCCCCAGCCCTCCCCTTGTCCTCACCCCTACCTGTACCCCACGACACCCCCACTTCACCCTACACACCCCTACACCCATCCTTTAGTAATGCTTCCAAATAATCATTATCATGGTTATTTTTTAAAATAAAATACTATTCTTAACCACTATATTTTTGTAGTATTTTTTGTGGTAGTTATACCGATTTTAATGAACCTGAACGGATAAAACAGATAACTGTTTAATGATATTAACATCCAAGTAGTTCAAACAATTTTTCACTAGCACTGCTAATTCCAAAAAAATTGTGGAACAAAAAATAAAGGTAATAAGGTGGATTTATCGGAACTCCATAATGAGAGTCATCTGGTCATGAATTATATCCCAACCGAGAAAATATGTTTTTTCCATATATAAAATACTGAGAACTATTCATGCTAGATTCTCCCTTGATTTTTAAAATATATAAACCATTGAAAATATTATTTAGTTCTCTTTTCATCATTCATTATAGATGGATCATGCAACCTTATATTATTAAATAGATCACTTATATACTTTTTTAATAGATACAACTTCTTCCGCTCTACCAATTCATTAGGCCATATGATCACATAACCATTTGGAATATGATATACCTAATTAATTGGTGTGGAAAAATTTACTAGAAAACATTTCTTGGTATTTAGAGCCAATAAAGTTTTAGATTTTAACATAAATATTTCATCTTTTCCTAGAAGTGAATTTAGAAATATGATTGTTGTATGACCTAGAATTTTTTATCTTTTATCTATCTCTTTTATATCATTTAGGAAACAATTATTTATAAGTCATTTTTACTCTTCTTTTTATAGGATATATTTTATTAACGGATTTAAATTATTCTTTTCTTGAATTGATTCAATTTGATAACGTAGCTAACATCCATTATTCATGATGTTAATGACCAATTTTAAATGGTCCATGATCTAGACTATTCTTCCATTTTGTATAATATTCATCTCTATTAAAATATCCTCTTTATCCCCCATCATTGAATTATTGATATTACATGTTATAATATCATTAATTTTCTCTCCCCAAGTTAGATTCATTTACATTTCAAACATTATACAATTTTTACTGCGTTCTTATTCTGAAATAAGTATGTACACTATATTGAGTTGGTATATGATAAAAAACATCTTAACTATGATCACCTTTTTCATACATAACAAATATATTCAAAATATTGAAATCTATTTCTTATAGATATATTATTCCTATTTAGTGAATTCTTCAATTTTTCTACAAGCGTTTTTTCAAAATATGGTTTTCTCCCCATACTATAGACCCTTTATATCGTTCATAGGTTGACATATTATTCCAACAATCACTATACTCATGTCCAATTTTCTATTATCACTATTATTAACAAATAAATCACCTTATCTATATATTGTATGTAGTATATCTAGTTTTTCATGATTTTTTTGGGTAACAATATAAGATCCTGATCTATATGTATAGATCCATATATTTTACGCATGCTCATAGCCAAATTTAGTGATATGGATGGATTATCATTATTCAATCAAACCATTATTGGTATATAATTTGGTTTTAAACAATGGGAAATAGATAAATATTCAAGAGTAACAATATATTTATAAGGATAGTCTATCAAATTCCTCCATGAGCTTAATGTGTATAAATTAGTGGATCAATTTGAGTTATTTTAACACAATTCTATGTCTTTTTTTGTAACATTTTCATTATTTATTTTTTGTCATAACTACTTATATTTTCTGAAAAACATGTAATGATTTAACTTGGGAAACATCAGTAATTATCAATTTCACATCATATTCCAATAATTTTAGATTTAGATAATACATATCATATTCAAGATATTTTAACATTTTTTCATATACCTTTTGTATCATTAGAAGCATATCTCCAAACAGTTTGTTAGCCTTTATAAGAGAACTATCTAGTTCTTTAATACTATTATATTTAACATCCATCAATAAATCATTGACATCAATCGAGGTTCAATATAGTTTTTCTAGTGAAAAAACCATTTTTATAATAAATACTTCTTAAAAACTCTCTTTTCCAATTATAATTAATTTATATCAAATTTTCCATTGAATGGTGATAGAAATGTATCCTTATATTCAATAATCATTATGATGGCGATATACTTACTTAAATTTTTAGTGACATTGTATTATATTGACATAGTATCTAAATATAATTATTATTTGTAATATTTTATTCACATGAGGTATTCACATATGTATATAATAACATCAAGAGGGTCCATTTTAAAATGAACCTTGATTTCAAAATTGATATCCCTGAATGATGTAGTGGAAATTAATTCATCACTATATGACCTTAATTAATGACAAAAATCATTCACAATATATTTTATAGAAGGAAACCCACATTGATTACCTTTAAATAGTTGTGTAATCAAGTTCTCTTTAGTATTATTTATTTTAATTATAGAATCTTATTTCATAATATTCCTCAATGTCATAGCTATGATATTCAATTAAAATTGAATACAAATTAAAATTGGGTTTTTTATTTGTGGACCTACAAAAAACATCTTCTTTTTGAGTTTATATATTTCAAAAAAAAAATGGACTTGAGAAAATTTAAATCTAACGAGAGGAATTTTTTTATCATACCAATTATAGAAGCCATAATATCAGTGCATCCACATGATGGGGGGGGGGGGTCCATCAATTGCAGTTCAACATCCAATTTTACATGGAGTATTCAATTGTCTGATAGGGATATGGAATGAATTATCAATCCCATTCACCTTTCCATTCGATTTTATAATAGATTTTCATCCCCTGTACTTCTAGTAGGTATGTAAAAACTATTAATCATCTATTGGTTAGAAAAATTGAGAAATAAATCAAGATCCATCCATGAAGGAACTGTAGATGCAAATGGATTATCAAGGTAATAAAAAAACAAATTTCACACCCCATTGATCTAAGCATATGGTGTTAAAAATCCAATTTGGAAAAATCCTTTTTAGTTTAAATACATTGATAAATCAAGTTTCAGGTAAACAATGATCTTAACCAATTTTAACCTAATTTTTTATTTGTATATTAATTTTTAGGGAGGTATAAGGTAGTGTGGATCGACTTCATGATGAAAAACATGAGACTAATATCCCAATGGAAAATGAATAAGATCATGTAGGGAAAAATATATTTTGTGTCTATCACATAATGGTTTCAGAATATATATGTTCTATGTGACTCATTATAATCAAATTGGATTTTATTTAAATTGGAAAATAATATTATCTTCAAAAAATTTTGATAACTAAATATTCAACTAAGTATATCCTCCAAGAAATACTTCTAATCTACAATGACAACAATATCTTGATGTGTAATTTATCCATAAGTATGAATCAAATGTTTATATTAACCAAAGTAAGAATAATAAATGAATAATGTATATTTATGAAATTTTCTTTTATAAATCACCATAGACCATTGATTCATTATAAAGTTATATCATCATAACTTTTGATATCCAACAAAAGTAGATTTAAACTCTATAAGGCAATCAAACCCATTCAAAACAAGAATAAATTAATAAATAATACATGAGGTAATAAGTGAAAATAAATAAAACCTATCTAAGACAAACATGAAAATTACGAAGACAAGAAATTAAATCAAATAAATCATACCCAATGAAAATTGAAGAGGGAGTGGATCTAAAATCAATCAAACCATTCTTTTTGGAAGAAATAAAAGGGCATGTGAGGACATAAAACTGGCCTAGTTCATTTGTATGGGGATATTTATTCATGAATTTCAGAATTAATTGAAATCCAAAAGGAATAAATTGAATAGATATTTGAGGAAGTAAACGAAAACCCTATCAAACCCTACCACATTCCACTCAAAATTTGTGCATCATGGACCACCCCCTAGTGTGATTTGGATGGCTGCCAAGAATGTGTGAAGACTGAAAATGATTTATATAATAGCCATTTGAGGAGGAGGGTGGCCCGATGGTGGAGGCATAGGCAGAGCTGCATTGAACCCACATCAGAAGAAGACGATCACAAAGAGGTTGGGTGGTCATGTTGCTGAAAGAAGATCTTCCTGAGGATGGGTGGCTACATCATCTTCGAAGGATAGCAGGAGGTTGGGTAGCAACATTAGGAGAGGAGGTTCACAGGATCGAAGGAGGAGAGATCCTGATAGGGAATATTCGGTGGGTGGGATTGGGGGCGTAGCACCATAGTTATTTTATGACCCATGGTGATATCATAGGCTATAGCCTTGGTTTATATATACTACAACTATATAACTGTGGATATAGCCCAAATTTCTCGTAATTTACCTGAAAAGTAAAAAATCAGTAATAACTCACTAAAAATTAATGGAATATGGATCAAAATATACCAATATATTATTTTTATAAGAATAAACTTATTTATTATGATGGTAGTTGGTTGTACATTATTTCAACACATCTACATAAAAATATTATCTAAAGGTTCTATCATTATATAATACTAGTTAAATTTATCTCAAAATCCACCCTGATTACAAACCCTTATATAATATATTGGGATACAAAATCTAAGACCGCTTAATCTTCAATTATATTCCCCAAAGATGGTTGATTATAGGAAATTAATGTTTTGTTAACCCTTGAAATAGGTGGGTAATATATAAAATAGCATACTAGATGGAGACAGAATGACAAATCCATATATTATTTTAATAATAATTTAATGATAAGATGACCAAGAAGTCATCCAATCATGAACACATCATCCAGCAGGATGAAATGAACCAACTAGTTGTGACCCCAATACTTTCTATTAATTCTATGATTAAAATTGCATTATAAAGTATACTAAATGTAAATTAAATTGATGAAAGTATAAAACACATTATGAAGAAGTGACCTTATTCATTTCTATAATAGTCTAAACTATTTATAACATTATAAAACTGTTTCGAGAGGTTATGTTCCATCGCACCAAGCTAGAAAATGTTATATATCTCATCAAATATAACCTTTAACAGATGAAGTGTCCGAATATGTCTCACTTAATGTCAACTTTATTAAAGACCTCTACTACTAATGATGATAGAAAAGGATGTTATAATCATGAATTCACCTTCTCTAAAATGGGAAAAGGTCATAGTGGATGAGGATTTCAATGAATGTGAGGTCAAATGGACCATTATACTTTGGAACTATGTCTAATGACACTATAAATGTGATCGCGTTGTCCAACGCGTCAAATTAGATGTTTATTTTTTCTACGATTTCTGCAGTATAGCAGCAACCGTAGGTCATCTCTTGATGGAGCTTTCGATCATTAATTCCAAAAAAATATTTTTATGAAGTTAATGAATGAAAAATGGTGTTTTATAATTCTTGTATTTTATTATTAAATATGAAAATAGAAAATATGAAATTGATAAAAATATGAAGGAATGAACTAGATTAATTAAGTGTGATCAGACTGGATAAATATCATGATGCACATCCATTATCGATTCATGAGATAGGGTTATGATATTTTAATCCATGATTTTTAACACCTATAATTAGAATGATAATGAGTTTATACTAGGATTCCTCCCAGGGTTCGGTCATAAATAGGCAATGATTCACTGGATACCACCAATGATTGGGTGATTTGGGATCGACATCAAAACTGAAATTCACCAAAGCAACACATGAAGAACTAGATGCACTATCCGTGTTTCTGATTTATTTCTATGTGATACCATAAATCTAATTTACAAGGCCATAATAGTTTTTATGTGAGTTCAATTGTACAATATGAACCACACAAACACAACAATTGAAGGAGGGAAGAATAAGTGGTCAATAGTGTGTGAAACATCACATGAATGGGTACCCCCAAGCATGATAATATGAATCTAGCATGTTGTACCAGTATATAACTAAATTTAATAAAAATTTAAGATTAATTTAAACAACATTCAAACCTAGAAATAAAAATACTATTGAAATATTACAACATTATGCTCGGGATTTTCATCATGTTCCTCCCCAGGTGATCAGAAGGGGTTTAGAAACCCTTTGGAGGGGAGGAAGAGAATGATGTTGAGGTGGAACTTATAATGGAATCTACAACAACATATATTGGTTGGAGGACAACATTGGGACCCCAAAATTTCAGCATCTTTCCATTATTCGAACTCCTAAATGATTTTCCCATGGTGTTCTTTTATAGGCATTTTGGAAGGTGGTTTTGAGCACACATATTCTGTAAAACCTCTTTGATCAGAGTTTTAGGTCACTATAAATTCGAATATCCCTTGGCAAAAAAATATAAGGTTTTATCCCTAAATCATAGATATCTCCACCAAATGTTTGTCATCGTTTGGAAAAGTGGATCTAGGGATATTGATAAAATACAAAACACCAATTTTGTCTTTTGCAGATTTCATTACCTAGACATATCTATTCAAATGGGCACTATACAGGTTATATGGGGCTTCGACCCCGTCATATGCAATGTGTCCCATTAAATTTAAACCAAACCACGAAATGTCAATGCACTTAGACACTCTATTTTGCAGAAGCATGTGTTTTAGTCCACTGTTGTGCTTGGATCATGTGCAGATTGGCCCTTTTTGGAAGGACATCACAATGGGTCCTCCAAATCACCTCCACCTACAATATAATTATCAAAAAATAACATTTCCCTTTTTAACATTGTTAAATAAAATAATTGAATCAATCATGGAGTTAAAATTGTTATTATACATGTAATTTTAAATACAAAACCTGTTTAATCCATCAGAATAAGGGTGAAATAAAACAGCCAATCAGTGTATGATCAACATTCCAGAAAAATGTAAAGATAACCACTATACTGATTCTAATAGGAGAATGAATCTACAATTAAATCTTAATGGGATAATTTGTATCGATTTTTTTGGAATACATATTATATAATATTTATCAATATAGGCAATATTGAAACATAAATCATCATACTCCTCCAAACCAGATCTATTAGAAAATGATCTAAAATGCTGGTTAGGTAAATCTGAAACTAGCCCACGTAGATTCAACCAATAAGACTATGGAGAGAGAAACCTCATAGTTGGAATCCTAAATGCTTTTATATGAATTATGGAATATTTTAGAAGTTGTATATAATTTCATTAATTACATCTATCATTGATTCCATTTTTTAAATATATAACTCTATGATGTTCTTATTAAGGATATTTTTAGCACCAGAAGTTTTAGGATGAGGTCCTTGATGTTGATACATATTATATATAGAATATTTTAAAAATTAAGCACAATCACATTATTTTTTGGAATATGAACAAGAATCTATTATAGTTGTAATTATTTAAACATTTTACAAATTTTTCAATAAAAAAAAAATTCATCATTTAGTGAGACATGATTGATAATGGATCTAGGAATAAACTCATTCAGAACTGAGAAAAATGATGATTGGGCCAGAATGAAGTTATATTTTCAACTTATAACATGATCATCCATGTGTATGGCCAATGGGAGTAGATGATGTTTCATAGTATCAACACAATAGTCCAAATTTGAAACATTTAATTTGAAATTTATTTCATAGATATTTATGATGATATTAGCCATGAAGACTGAATTCCATGATGTAATGAAAGATGACCTCAAGAGAACCCCCATAGTTAGAGGATAGTGAATAGTAGTATGGATCTAAGGTGAAATTATGGGGATAATATATGATCCATCTAAGTACATAATAAAAATATAAATAAGGAAACATTTAAAATATATAAATTCTTGGTCAGAAGAAACCAAGACATATAAACAAAAAGGATGAATTTTGAAACAATAGACTCAAACCTGAATGAATTACACTAATCATCCATCTTGTTGATCACACATACAAATATAATTAAAAAAAGAATATAAGTGGACTTCAACCTATCTCCAAGACACATATAATCATTTTTTCTATACTCGTAATGTTCTATTCTTCTAAATGATAAAACATAGGACCTACACCAACTTTCACCTACAACATGCGAGGGATACTCAGGTATCTAAGTGTCATGGATTCCAGAACATTTTTTTTACAAATCAACATGGAAATTTCCATGTGGTCCAGTTCCTAATTAAAAAATGTAGTACACATTCATGTGATAAAATCTATATAAATTAAAATATAAATATGAATACTAGAAAAGCATAACATATAATCTCAAAAAAAGTCAAGAAAAAAAAAACATATATCGACCAGTCATGAACTTACCAAGCTTCCACAACCCCCAAATTCACCTGTTTTATTATGATTTTGACAAGGATAAAAATTTCAATTACCATATTACATTATAAATTTCCCAATTTCCAACATATATTGGCTCCCTGCATTTACCAGTCTCATCCCCGTGTTATGCCTTTTTGGATACCCCACATTCCCCACCATGATGGAGGTTTTTATCGAGAACCCCAAACACCCCACCCTAACTGTTGGTTTTATTAATAACTCCACATACTCCACCCATATATTCGATGTTATCTAGAACACCACACATACCAACCTGAATGAAGTCATTATCATGAAACCCACACATCCTACCAGAGTGGTGGTTATTATCATGAACATTGTACGCCCCAACCTGATTACAGTTTTAATCAATAACACCACCATTTATGGAGGTAATTAACCATGATTAATGGTATATACTACCTACCATGTCTAACATAGTTGTATAATCACATAAGCCCTACATGGGATTCTCTTATTTTTGATTGTAGCTAATAGATTATCATTTCCTGGGAATTCATTGTAATGTATCCAACTTTTATCAACATAATTTCCCTTATAATAATTATGTTACATGAAATAAAACACATATGTATCATATAGAGAGCAATAATAAGTTTATTCTCAAAAATGATGAATGAAACCAGTGACAATTATCAAATTAAGGACATTATAGAAATGAAAAAGTAACATCACGAATAAGAATAGTAATCTTGCAAATCAAATTATAGCCCCAATTATGAAAGTATACATAAATTATAGGGATGTTATATGTGATAATAATATATTATTAAATCATTTTATAAGTAAATTAATGTTTTAAAAATGATAATTTATTTTTTGGGTATTTTAATAAAACAAAAATGGTTATTAACAATTTTATAATTAATATAAGGATTTAAATGAAAATTTATTTTCAAAAAATATATTAATAATTTAATAATTTATTTTGTTATGATTATAAGATAATTTTATGAGAACTTAACTAATTTCAAAATTTTTCATAAAATCATTTATAATTTTAAAATCTGTATTTTACGTATAAATGATGATTTTAATTAGAAATTAAAATTTCCAATTTTAGAAAATTATTTTAAAAATATGGAGTTCAGATTTTAATTCTACATGTTGAAAAATTAGTAAGATGTTTTATTATATTATTCTAAAATAGTTGATTTTTTTATGAATAGTAAAATTTAGTAATGTATATTATATATAAATTATTTGTTAAATACACTATTACTTGATTATTTTTTGATTTAATCATTATAATATAGAATTCCAATTCGTTCTTTAAGATATTTAGTGAAAAGGTGAAACTATTAATATTGACTGAAAATTAAAAAATAATTATAAAATTATAAAAAAAACACTCATCTCCTCCACAATGAATAACAACCCTCACAACCTATTCTCCTCACAACTCAAAATACTTGAATCTTGTAAACATTCTTCTCAAATATCTTTTGAAGACCCTAAACCATGACCGACATCAATTTTTCTTAACCAAAGTCCAAATACAATTTACATAAGGAGGTTCGGAAGGAGAAAAATTCAAGGGTTACAATTATCCTTATTTATTATTTACATATTTTTCAATTTCTTTTTGCTTCATATTCTATCATCAACATGCCAATTCAAATTATCATGATTTATAATTTATCATATATATACTTTTATTTTATCATGTTAATGTAATAATCCATCATCAAAACACTTCTACAGTCCCTTTTATTTTAAAAACGAATTCATTGACCGTGAAGTGTCAATTTATTACCTTATATGATGAAAATATTTCATTTCCCTTTAATACCTTAAAGGCTAGTCAGAAAAACATTATAATGGATGAAAAAATATTTAAATTTTTTACAAATTTTTTTATGTTTTGGAAAAAACATATATAAATAATGTTAACTTATAATGTAGAACAACTACATGATAATCAAAAAACCAACGAATTAATCTAAATGATCAACATTTAAATTTTTTCTATTAAATAAACCACATATCTAGGAATACATTAAATAAAATTTAATCATATGTAGTTTCATTAATAAAATATAATTTCAATTCTATAAATTATTAGCAATTTACACGATCTTCCAAACATGTATACAAATAAACTGATCCTGAAAACCAAGTAAATGAACAATCTTGAACAATGAAATTGAACTCTTTAACTCATTATAATGGATATTTATAAACTTAATATGATTATGATGAATAAAATACATGTATAAGTGGTTAGTTATTTATTATTTAAATATAATAATATCATTATCATGGATTTTAAAGTGAATAAATCATCCATACATACGGTTAGGGGATTTTTCAAGAAAACATAATTTTCATTGGGTTATTCATATTTCAATACAATGTAATATGTGGATGTTATATTAATATTCCTCAATAATAATTTCATTATTGATACTTTTTTTCAAGGATATAAATTATTCAAATATGATTTTATGATATACATAATGAATTTTCCCAAATAACTATTCTTTATAATAACAAAACGTTTACCTTTATTTAGATTGTTTCTTATTAAATCAAGATTAACGATTCATATACTGAGCGTGTTTTCCCTTTTTATTTTGGTAACAAAAAATATTAATCATGAATTTATGCATTATTATATCCTAATGAAACACATTTTTTTGATGGGACTGTTTGTATCTATGATTGAAATAGGTTCTATGTGGAATGCTTTATTCTGTAAATTTTATGATGTGATCGGTGTGCATGGAATTTTATAGAACCTGAATTCATTGGTTAATGCGATTCATCTCATGAGATAATGATAATTATGTATAAAAATTATTCTACTTCTCTCAAAATGATGATATTGTGGTTATCTACATAGGTTTTGCATGAACATGATGCTATCTTTGTTCACAACGTTGTGTGGTTTATGTCTACTAAGAAACTTTGTTCCATTTTTATAAATTACCAAATTCTATACCATTATATAATGATTCTTCTCATGATTATGATTATGATAAAAATATTATATTCTAATGATGATGAATATTCTCACCCGTGTTATTTTGATTTGTGTTCTTTTCTATCCTCTTACTATGATTTCATATCACCCTTTTATTTGATGTATATCCTTTTGTGATTACTTATATCAAGGAGTGGATGATGGAAACTAAGAATATAGAGGAGAAGTAATAAAAAAAATTTTATGTTTTATTATGTAAACATTATATATGGTCCTAATTTTACCAAGACACTAAACCATTGGATCATGGTTTTGTAATTCTTTTATGATTTTTATCCTTAAAATATTGTAATAGTAATTTTTAAAAAATGAGAGTCTCTATAGTTGGTATCAGATCATGGATTATTTAATTTATTAATTATTATTAGAGAATCCTCATAAAAAATCATTTTATGAGACTATGTATATGTAAACACCCAAGAAGAACTGTTTCAGAAAATTATAATTATATGGATCCAACATGATATGACTTAAGAGTTTTTTTTTCACAATGTAATAAATTATTTATTCATAAATTTCCTACTTTTGTTTTGATCAAATCTATTATATTTTAGAATATAGTAGGAACTTGGGGAAACTTGGTTAGCAACACTTCTTAGTTACAGTGAAGTGATTCCCGAATGAAATACACAATCCATAGGGAGGTGGAGTTCAATATTTCACGGTGATACTTTCCTAGATATCTCATGATATGAAGAATAAAATGAATAATGTTGAACTTCCTCCTATACCCAAGAGGGAGAAACTGCATGACAATTTTTTTCTAGAGGAACAACCACCAACATTTAGTGCATCTTCTGATCCATTAGTCGAGGAATAGTTGCTCAATGCAACAGAGATTTTTTTTATATATTTCCTAGTTTTGAGATGGATAAGATGATTCTGGGTGTTTATCATTTACATGGAGGGGCCGATTAGTATTTTTCATTGATTAAGAACACCAATACAAGGATGAAATTGAAGAGATGGAGAGGGATGAATTTAAAAAATATCTATTAACAAATAATTTTTAAAAAACTCACATAAAAATATGGAGATAGAATGTTACAAATGAATTGATAGGAAGGTTAATCTCTCATTGTTTGAAAATAAAATTTCTTAAGTCTTTTAAGGTACACCTCAGGTTTTTTTAAATTAAATGATATTAATCAAGATAGATGTTTAGTTTTTTAAAACCACACCTTTGAAAGGATCTGTAAATTTTAGACATTGGGAATTATGAATTGTGGGATAATGTCATTTGAAAATAGAGAAGGATTTTTTATAATGGTCTCATGGATATGTAGATAATTAATTGATGATGGGGTTTCAAGCATAAAGATCTAAAGACAAAGGTGGAAAGAAATATCAACCACTGAAATGTCAAAAATGTGGGAGAAAACATCATGGGTATTGACTCAAATGGATGAGGAAATGATTAAAATTCAAGATAAAAGTCCACTAATCAAATTAATGTCAGAGAGATAGAAATAATCTAATTAATTTGATGGAGTAAATGAGGGAACAACCCATGGTTCAGTGCATCAACTGTAGGGTGAAGGGGCACTATGGAATCTCGTGATCTAAACTATAAGTCATCTAGGGTAATCAACATCATCAACCACCAATGAAAAGGAGGAGTAGAAGGCTTATGGCATCACTAATTATGATGTGGAAAAATAAAATAAACTCATACAAGTTACACTTTCTATTTAATCATGAATGGAAGACGAATTATTCTATTTTGGATTAACACATTATTTAATATCCTGCATGTTTTCATAAACTATTGAATCAAAACTAAAATTCCTTGAAGTATAAATTTCCATTAAAATAAATAGTTGTTTTACTATTATTATATATGAAGTTTTAATCTTCTTCTCTTCGTATAGGATGGATGATTCTTCCAATGAATCCCGTGATACTTCCTATTGTGGATTTTGATTCTATACTATGGATGGATTGTATCTCATTCTATAAAGAACAAATCAATTGTCAGAAGAAGGAAATATATTTTCATATTCTAAACCATTCCATGATCCTATAAAAATTAAAGGAATATCATGAATATCCTTTGGAAAGTAATTCAAAATTGTGGGAATTGATTCCCAGTGAAGAATAATACCTCTCATAAATGGTTTATTAAAAGGACGGTATCATCCATGGATAAATCCCCATACCAAGGGAATACAATGAAGAATTTCCCAAAGTGTTACTCATACATTCCCCATATTGTGAGTTATATTTATTAATATTAATTATACCCAGAGCCACTCCAGTATTATGATTACCCTAAAGGAAAATCCTTATTAAACAAGAGGAGTTAAATAATCATCTTCAAGATTACATGAAAAAGGGGTTCATACGGCCTAGTGCGTCATCATCAGATGCTCTATTACACTTTGTCTAGAATATAGATTAAAAAATACATCTATGTATTGATTTCCAGCAGAGAAACAAGATACCTATAACGAAAAATAATACTCTACCAAGGATTTATGACTTGTTTGATCAGAAAATTGGAGATCAATACTTCTCAAGGTGTACCTTTGGTCAAGATATCATCAATTAATGTTGATGATGTAAGATATTCCCAATAATGAATTTTAAATGAGGCATGGAAGCAATGATTTCAAATGTATTCCCATAGGACTCAATAATTTTCCAAAAATATTCATGGAATAGATAAATAGAGTCTTTAGAGATTACCATGGAAAATTCATGGTGTTATTTATTGATGACATTGTAATATATTCCAAGAGAAAGGGGGAACTAGAGGAGAAATTGAAAAATTTTCTAAAGATGTTGTTAAATGATAAAATATATGAAATTTTTAGTAAATGTGTGTTTTAAATGGAGGATGTATCATTATTTGGGAATGTCATCACTATAAAAGTAATATCGTCGAAACCTTCCCAGAAAAAGGAAACTCAGTAATGACCAAGATTTACTTGTGTCACATAAATCTGTTGATTTCATGGATTACATAGGCACTAATTAGGTTTTTTGAGAAATTTCTAATGAATGTATAGCCCGATAACAAAATATTCCCTGAAATGGTTAACATATTTTTGGATGGTAGAATGTGAGGAAAGCTTAAAAGATCTGAAGAAGAGTATAATCACTCCAACTCTACTCAAAATTCCATGAAATGGTGAACATTTTCTAATATATAGTGATGATTCAATAAATGGATTATGTTGAGGTCCCATAAAAAAGAATAATGTGATATCCTACGCCCCACGATAGTTGATGATTTATGAGTTGAATGTCCCAACTCATGGTCTAGATATAACAACTATTATTTTTTCCTTGAAAATATTATGTCACTGCCTCAAGGGTGAGAAATGTGACATATATGCTAATTAAAGGATCCTAAAATATATATTAAAATATAAGAAGAGAAAATTCTTCAAAGTAGAATGTTATTTATAATTAATGACAATGATTTATCTATTCAATATATTTTTGGGATGAAAAACATCCTACCTAATTCTCTTAGCAAAAAATAATCTGCTACAAACCATGGTGTTGATAAATAGAGACCATATCTTCTTGGATATTAAAAGGATTAATTTTGAAATCATAACGGCATGAAATACATCATACTATTCCCAAATTATTTCCTAACTATATATAGAAGATAATTTTAAAGAGGCACAAAGGGATGATCTCATGCTTCAAAAGAAGGTGGTTTCAGTAAGGGAATGGAAGATGAAAGAGTTCCTTGTTGATGATTATGGTGTGATTTGATTTGGAATGAGGCTCAGTGTACCTTAATCTCCTAATAATGAAGTATCAAATGGATAATATATAGATATATACATTCTATATCGATAATGGAAGTAATAATATGAATCATGAAATTTGAGAACAATTCTCTTGGGATAACATGATGAAGGAGATTGTGGAGAATATCTCATGGGGCTTCATATGACAACCAGTTAATGTGATGTGACAAAATTACAAATGGATGATTCGACCATTTCCTATACCCATATGAAAATGGTAGAATGTCACCTTAAACATTATCACTAGTCTCATGAAGATATCCAATGGAAACAATGTGATATGGGGTTTGGTAGATTGACTCACCATGACTACACACTTTATTGCTATTTAGAATGATCTCTTTCATGATAAACAAGATAATATATATTTTAATGATGTTGTAATGTTTCATGGGGTTATAATTTTGATCATAATTGATATTGATCCATGGTTCACATATAAATTATGGATAATTCACTAACATTCATTGTGTACTGAATTGATTTTTACATGGCCAATCACCCCCAAACTAAGGACCAATATAAAGGAACTATTCAGACACTCAAATACATACTATGATCCTTTTAAATGGAATTTTTAGGTGGCTCATATCATTATACTCTGTTGGATGAGTACTCCCACAACAAATGTTTCAACTCGAGTATTTGAATGGCTCTATATAAAGCTCTGTATAGAAAGAAATGTATAATCCTAACATATTCAGTTGAAGATGGTGAATGAAATCTACATAGAAATGATATTTTATAAGAGATGAAAGCAATGGTTCAAGGAATAGATCAATAGATAAAATCAATATATTGTCCAAATAATAGATATACTGACAAATTTTAAGAAGTCATGGAGTTCGATGATGGACAAAAATTCATTATTTGAATATAACCATGTAAGTGATTCATTTAGTTTTCAAATAATGGGAAGATTATCCTAAGATACATTTTCCCCTTTGAGACCATTTATTTCATATGAGAAGTGGCCTATAGACTATCACATCCACCATGAATGGATCAAATTCATGATGTGTTCCATGAATCTCTGTGGATGAAGTATATATGAGAACCCTTTAATGTACTGAACTCATAAGCGGTACCGATGGAAAATGATCTCTCTTATGAGGAGGAGCTTGTAATGGTTCTAGAAATGAGAAATAAGGAAATAAAAAATAATAATAATCACTTTTTAGATGTTTTTTGTGTGAATAAAAATTATAAACAACAAACCATTGAACTAGTAGTAATGATGATGGCTAAATAATGTCACATGTTTATCTAAAATAAATTTTTAAAGGTGAAATTTCAAAAGGGGGGAAGAATGTGATTCCCAAAAAATTTATGAGTTCAATTTCTCTTCTTATAATATGGTTATCTGGTACAGAACACATACATAGTAGAAATAACCCAGTAAAAACATTATTCTCATAAATAAAGAATGATATATGTGATATTTGACGAAATCAGGGAACCTACATTCATAGAAAAGTAACATGAAATTTGGAATAGTAAGGTCACTATTATGAAGAATAATCTTGCCAATTCAATATTAAACATACTTAAGAAATTATATAAAAACATTAGGAATCTTAGAAGTAATATTATTATATGATTATAACATAGTATAAGTAAATAATTTTTTTTAAAATTATAATTTAATTGTTGGTATTTTTATAAAACATGAATATTAATAACAATTTTTCCATCAATATATTGATTAAATTTTTTTTCATAAAATATATTCATAAATTAATATTTTGTTGTCTTATGATTATAATATAATTTTACGAGACCTTGACTAATTTTTCAAAGGGTCATAAAATCAGTTATAAATTTAAATTTACATTTTTTGAATAAATGATTATTTTAATTAAAAATTAAATTTCACATATATAGAAAATTATTTTAAGAAAATGTTGATCATTTTTTAATAATACACATCAAAATATGGATAAGGTGAATTTTGTGGATTTTTCTAAAATAGTTGAATTTTTTGTGAATAGTAAAATACAGTATTTTTGATATATATACATTATATGTTAAATACACTATTCATTAGTGACAATATCAACCATATAGTTATTTTAATAGCGTCTCAGTGTAATTGTTAATGTATTCATTTTTTAGAAACTATGAAGTATCTTATTTTCAAAAGTCAGTGTGAAAATTTGTTTTGGACCAGTATGAAAATATTAATTGGTTTGGTGTCGTAGGATTTTTCTTGTGACATTTTTTGGATCTATGGTTGCATGGTTTTGGGGATAATCGATTTTAAAATCAATCAAGACCAATTATTTTTTCATATGGATTTCGGTGATTATGGATTGTATGAAACAAGGCACAGTTTGAGGGTATCTGAAGCTCAAAAATCACAATTGATTTTCAAAACAAATCGTTAAAGTAGACCAGATTCAATAGCATACAAACTAGGAGGACTATCATTCTTTGTAATTTTTAATGTTTCCTAGTCATCCTGATGACTCGTCCTGTAATCCCAATGGATAATAGATTCGATGGCACTCACATAAAATAGGTTTAAAACATAACACATATAGCTTATGTATTAGGAGTGTGATGCTAGGTAGTTTTATTGTGAGAGATTGTAATAGATCTGTTTATATTTATTTTATGGCCTCTTATGGCCATGGAAGCTCAATTTTGGCTGATGAAAATTCTTTTCTTTCTCGACATGTTATTGGAAAGGAGATAAATATCAAGCTTGATGCCATTGAAGTTGATTCATTACTAATTTTCAAATCTATGTATTGTAGTATATCCAATTCCTTGTTAATCACATACGTGGGCTATAGGTGCAATGTAGAGATTTTATGTGTCATATGATCACTCAAATATGGTGGGATGGAATCAAAATGGCTGATTACCTTTCTTTCTAGGCTCCACCCTCTGACTCCGTCTCTATTTTATGAAGTATAGGATAAATCCCCCATGATGATTATATTTTTTTCATTAACGAATCTTTGGGCATCCATTATTATTTTCACCCATGATGTTTTTACCTCATCCTATCCATAGAGTGTGGTACTAGGTTTTTATTATTTAATAAAAATCATTATCGAAAACTGACACAAAATCAATGAAATATTCAAAAAATGCCTCTCTCTCCTCCACTATAAATACCTCCCTCACATCCTCTTCTACTAACATATCCAAATCCATGATGCTTGTAAAAATTATTACCAATCCTATTCCCAAACCCCACCCACACATCTAGAATCCTTTTTTTCTCAACAAAATACCAAATCCAATTTTTCTATGTAGGTTCTCATGTAGAATAATTCAAGTGGTAAAATCCTCTGTCATTTTCATTTCAATTTATTTTCATTTCTTATTCTCTCATCACCTACCCTTATTCAAGTGGCATTATAACCCTATTATCATATATTTATTGTCATTTTTTATGTTATTTTAATACTCTATCATAAATCCTCTTATCATCATCTAAATATTCTATAAATGGAAGCATCGTCTGTGAGCTGCTGAATTATCTCCTTTGAAGGTGACTAACTTTCATTTTGCATTAACACCTTCAAGACTGGTCTAAATAGGATTATAATGATTGAAATTTATTTAATTGTTTTTATATTTATTGTTTCTTGATCAGACATATATAAATAATGTTAAATAATAAAATAAAACATGTCTATAATGATCCAAAAAATGCCAAATATATCTAATTGATTATCAGTAACATTTAATCTTAATAATTATACACATATATGGAAGGACGACAGTAAATAATCACATATATAAATCTATAGATTCATTAATAACACATAATTTAAATTCTGGAAAATTAATCTCATTTTACACGATCTTCCATACTTGTATACAGGTTAAATGATCATGAATGGAAAGAAAATGAACACTCCTAAATGACGAAATTGAATTATATAACACGTCATAATGGTCGTAGAGGAACATAATAAAATTATAGTGAATCAAATAAATGCATAATATGTTATTTATTTATTATTTAATTAATATAATTTTATTATCCATGATATTAATTTGAATAAAAAATTCATAAATAAGTAATGTTGATTTCTCAAAACCAACTCCTTTTACTTGTGTTATTCCTCATTCCTTAAAAATTTCATTTTGTATATACTTTTAATATTACTGAAAAATAATTTCATTCTTATTCCCTTCTATTTTCATGGATATACATGATCCAAATCATATTTTTTGAAAAACAGAATAGTTTTCTCGAATGAACTCTACATTCTATTAGGACAAATTTTTGACCTATTGAGATTGTTTCTTATTCACTGAATATTGAAGATTATTATAGAAAGTTTGTTATTCCATTTATATTTTCCAAACCAAAATTTTTAATCATGGATATATTCTTTATAAAATTTTCAGGAAACAAATTTTATATTCCATGTGTTAATTTATATTTATGATTGAAAAATGTTCTGTGTGGGATGCGTGATTGTGTTAATGGTATGACGTGACAGGTGAACACAAAATTATATAGCACTCCAATACATTGGGGAGAGAAATGTATCTCAGGAGATAATGTGTTATTTTTGTCAGAATGATTCTATATTTTTTTTCATAATGATGATTTAATGTTTATACACATATGTTTTGTGTGAACATGATGCTAGGCATGTTCACAACTATGTGTGGCATTTTTTCACTAAGACATGATGATTCATTTTTATTAATTTACACATTCTATTCAATTATATAATTCTTCCTCTCATGATTATTATAATTTTCCTATGATTATGTAATGATGATAATGATTATTCTCATTCGTTTTATATTTATTCATGTTCTTGTCTATCATTTTTATGGTATTTTAGATCACCCCTATCGTTGATGTATATTCTCAGTTGATTATTTAGAATAAAGATTAAATTAGGGCCACTAAGAATCTATAAGATAAGGAAATAAATAATTTTCATGTTTTATTATGTTAATGTTATTTATGGCCGTAATTTTCCCATGACGCTAAACCATTAGATCATGGTTTGGTAATGCTTTTATTTTGGTTATCTTCAATAACTTGTAATAGTAATGTAAGTAAAAGTAATTTAATTATATTACCTACTCCCAAATTATTATACATATCCCTAATCTGATACATACCGTCAATGAGACATAGTATGTAGCAACTATCATGTTCTCACAGTCCCCCACCTAGTAGATATCTAACCAAAATTGAGAAACATGATCTTATGGATACCTAAAGAATGTTCCATGTCTGATATAATTCAAAAATAAATTCATATCATAATAAGGAATAATAATAAATACAAATAATAGTTCCCAAGAAGCTACATATAGTCATATGGTCACATATCAAACATAGGGTTCAAAAACTACTCACTGAACCACATGCGAATACATATAACACATGGTTTGTCAATAATCATTTGTGGTTCTCATGGGATAAAACTAAATTCACATGTGATGATAGAATCCATCAAGGTATCATGGGATACAAATTCACATAAATAAATAATTTTCAACTAGGTTATTGATGTATACTCATGGTATAGATATTCATCTATGGTCATGCAGTCTAAAAATTAGTGATCAAGTCTCTAACACCAGTGGCTGACTTGAACTAGTGACCTAGGGTCCGTTGTGGATCATGTAAATTCTTCCCATTATATTAGTCCTATTTTAATTAATAAATTAATAATTTAGGATCATTAATTAATGATACAAATTCATTTAATGCCTAATAATTTATAAATATATTGGTCATTCATCCAAGGAGGTGAGCCTCATACCAAATTTAAATAAACACGTGTAGTTCCATAGGATAGAGTAAACATATCCACCTACCTCTAATAGAGTCTACTCCCTTAAAAGGAAAAAATATACGCTTATTTAATGATGCTATATTCCCATTCTAACTTGTTCGATTTCTTTTACATTCAAACATATGATGAATAACTATTGGTTGTTAATTATAAAAAAATTATAAGTAATTAAATTATTCCAAGAAACTTCTCTACCATAGGTGACAGGAATATTTTTGAAAGGGCTTACAAGGTATCACTACCTATATGAAACTACAACTAACAACTCATGGATGTTTTGAAACATTCATCGAACATCATTTTGGTAAAAATAGATATTGGGTTGCAATAAGAAAAAGAAAGTATTAATAAATTTTAATTTTAACTTTCCAAAAAATTATACAAAGAGATGCACTATGGAATAAACATCAGTCATATGAGTTTTAGAAACACCCATCACACTTCAGATTAGAATATGAAAAAAATCCCTAAATCAGTTCAATGGTACTATAAGAAATTTAACAAAACCCAAAATTAATTATTATATCACCAAGGGAAATACCATTCATAAAACTCCCATTATCAATAAACATTCGTCATCATATGACATCATATAGTCATGCAGATCCAAATCATTATATTCTTGGACAATTCCACAGAAAATTTATGGAATTGTTCTCTAAATCATTATTCAATATCATTCCAATGATCAACTAATGCTCATGATGATCAAGGAGAAGTGAGTTAAAATAGAAAATGTGGTTTAGAAAAATATAACTTTCAAATAAGAGCATCAACAATTAATGGAACAATGATCCACCACCACATGTGGACTATGGAGGTCATGATCGTTGAATAATGAATGATCTTCATTGGATTCACGGGTAGATCCCATCTAGACCCATCATAATTTAATGGTAAATTATTGATTGAGGAAAATATGAGATCTTATAAAAAATTATTTACATTATTGTATCCATATATATTAATCTTGAGGGGGCCTTGGTCGCCAAAATGTCAAAAATAGTTCCCACAGAACATTCCTTAGCATGACCTATCAACTATCCAGATAGTTCTTCTAGGTAGAAGGTGTACTGTATACCTCACCAACTAGCTAGTGTGTCCTACTAGATAACTAGGCTACTATATGACTCACTTTTTTGTCGATGGATACTACAGTTTTCTCAATTTCTCTGTACCTGTCCCACCAAAAAGACGATCTTCACTTCAACTTTTTAGCATCAATTCCTATAAAAAACACCACTTCATGACTATTAAATAGAAGACACTTGGTTTGACACTCTATTATCTAAATATTCTGTATATGATTTAAAAAAATTAAATTCCACCCAATGTTAAAAATCATAATTATGTTGGTTATTACACTCACCCAACCAGAGAACTTTTTATCCTTGAGAATTTTTGTTATCATTGAATAATGGATCGCAGTCTACCTCAATTTCTATGGATTTCAACCCTAAAATCCAAATAACTATTCGAGGGAAATTTATTTTGGAATACCCATCATCCTCCCACTTCACAAATCCAATAACAACATCATATGATAATATAATATCTCAATTTCAAACAACATTGATACAATGATCACCATAATGATGGAACTCAAAAAATTATTGTGTTCACAAATAATTAATCATGATTAATCAATGTGACTCTTAAAATCAGAATCTACATACCAAAAAATATTCCAATATTAAAAGGAAATTTTTGTTTAATTTTTATTCCATAATTCTCGATGAAACATAAGAAAACAGTTAGTAGTTGATACCAAAACCTAATTCCCAATTAAAAGATAAATAAAAGAGTCTTTCCCCAATAAATGTTTCCTGAATAAAATGATAATTCCAAAAATATACTTCCAAAATATTAAAAAAATATAGTCATAATTTATACAATAAATAAGATATGGTTCTAATAAAATTAATTCGGGTTCACACAGAAACACCTGTCATTACATTTCCTATTGTCCTCCAACAATTGTTCATGATCTTAACAACTAGAGTTCCATAAATCAAAAAATAAAAATCCAATATTCTTATGTCATAATCTCAAATAAATAAAGAAACCATACTAGAGTTGGAGATTTCTTTGATGAAAAATCTTTAATTGATTAATGACTAAACTGAACTATGAATGGGGCTCTAATTTGTGCACCATTTCTCCAATGATCATACATCCTCTCAATTCACAAAAATTTCATACATGTATGAAAAACTCATATTGAATTTATTTATTGATACATATGAATGAAACATAAAGAATTAAAAAGTAAAGAGATACTCTAAATTCAATTACAAATCAGTCTTATGATGTCACATCAATCATCCAAAAATATGTATTATGGAAGACCACAACCCATCCAAAATGAGAGGTAATTGACTTGTGATAAAAAAAATTATCCCCACCAAATTAGAATCTTTATTTGAACATTTTTGTTCATAAATTGGATTACCCAACCCATAAATAGTCCATTACAAAAATTAATGACTAATTGTGATCAACCATTCATACATGATTGTCATGAAAATCACCAAGAACTGCATATACCTATATTTCTCATAATTTAGTCCAATAAATTTAAAATTCCACTCAATATGTGCATCAAATAATATAGTATCTAAGGTGTGGGTTGTGGATTTTGACAAAAATGGTTATCATTCCCTCACACAAGTGGTTACATCGATCCATTGAATTTCAATAGATGGAATATTCTAGTTGACCACACAACGACACCTCGATTCATTATTGGTGACATAATCAACCACATAGAAATCCATATAAAAACAAAAATTAACTCGCAATCCATATGATTTTTATGTAAAAAATTCCAGTTATTATTTACAAGGGTGATCCCTAATTGAATTTTTCGGTGACCAACCATCATTACTTCCTATGGGTTCTAAAACCGAAGAAGAAAATTTCTCAACAGTCTACTCAAAACTCACACCATGGATTCAACCGACCCACATGGATACATCCGCATAAATTATAATTCATTATTTCTTCTTTGAGAGGCCTGAAAAGCACCACTCATTAATCCACCAAGGTGATTATCCCTGACTCTATAACCTTAAATCCCAAAATCAATAATATTTTCAATTTTCCACGAAACAAGGTGTTTCCACCACAAAAAATAGTCTCTATTTGTACTTGTTTTTAGAAAATTACAAGTCCATACTACTAGTATTATTCATTTTCTCCACATCACATGAGTTTTAAATCAAGCTATCGAGTATCCACCCACTCCCTAACCCCCATATGTACAACAAACAATGTTCTTTACGTGGTATCTAATGATAATTTCATCAAAACAAATAGTCCAAGATAACCTCTTTCCTACACTTAATGCCATAATTTCTTGTATGCTATGATAGACGTCCTTGTAACACGAGTACTAGCAGTCTTAGTGATATATAATATTTAGTGACGGAAACCTGTAAGACCATTCATAATGATTTTCATTGTTTATTATCACTCACATGGAATTTTCATTTACAAAAATCAACATATGGTATTAACATTGACTAACCATTTATATAGAATATCTCACTTGGTTACATTTTCACAGTATATGAAATTTACTAACTGGTAACTATAGTCTTACTTACGTATATAGGGTCTTTAAAAACCTTTCATAAGGTAACACTAAGGGCTAAAACTCATTGAACAACATGTTGTTATATCATCACAAATATGATATTATTAGTTTTCTCTTAGTCCAACCATTTTGATGTATAAGATGCTCAGTTTTGTTAAAAAGAATTCCATTGGGTGTTGCATGGACCACTCCTAATTTTTCACCATTTTCACTTTAATTATTTAGAGTTATATAATGAATACTCACATGAGGTTTGTTAATAATGTGGTAAACACCAGACAATAACCTAATAGGGTACACTACACCACCTATTTATAAAGGTACCACATTGTCAGCATATTATTTCTATATTCCTTATCATTATCATCATCATTATCTAGAGCATCACACTACAGTCACACATTACCTACTATCAGATGTAGAAATTCATAATATTTTATCCAAAATAACATCACCAGTAATTCATATGTTCAAAAAAATTAAATTTTATGACACCAAAGATGTTGGAACATTCTTCGTTAGTAAAATCACACACAAATAGTTTATATGTGATGAGAAGACTATCTGACAAAGATAATACATGTGAAACATCTTGCCGGTGTGTCCAAGAGTAAAAAAATATGAAATAAAAAAACCTCAAAACCCATGTGCATCACATTAGGTAAATACATAAAAACGGAAAAATGGAATCCAAGAACGTCAATCCAATTTATTTTTAAACTAATAATATATAATAACATTGGAACAATTGTCCTTAGTCTAGTGTTGAAATCATTACCATTTAATTTTTTTCTTTGATATTGATAAAGGTTACCAAATTTTCGGCATCCAAAACACACAAAGTCATAAGGAAAAATTGGATCACTTACATTCTTAATGAGCCTTTAGGTTTAGATTTTTATTTAAATATGAAAACCCCTCATAATTATGGAGTCATAAACAACTTGTTTAAAAATATGAACATTATATTTCTCTGTGTCAATATTTTAATATTACATATTATGGAATCATCAATATATATATGAAACCCTTCATTTAATAAATCAGTGAACAATAATCTAGATAACCTTGTAAAAATTAAACATAATATGGGTGAGGTAAAATTCCCAGTAAGGGTAAAAATAAGAACTAAAAATTAAATTCCATCAGTGAAAATAGGTTGATAATATATGTATGATGAAATAATCATGGGAGTGAGCATTATGTAATAGATCTCATTCCTATTAACCTTGATTAATGAAAAAGTTTCATTAAAAATTAATAAAAAAGGAAATAGACATCAGAATCAATAATAACTATCCATGTTATATCATTTTGATTCCAATGAAATATTTATAACCATTAGTAAGAATAATGAAAATGTCTTATTTACATGGAACATCAACTATAGACCAATTATAATCCCATTTTTGATATAAATAGAACATAGTTAAATCAAAAAGAGAAACCCTCCTATAACTCCCTTCCTTAATCCTTTAAAGAAAAGTAATATTACCTAATGCGTTGTACCTCTATTTGGGTTCACCCATCATATAATCTAGATCAGGATCATACGGCACTATCTGGTATCATCCATCATTTAAGCTATATCGGGATCACTCGTGAGATATAATGAGGTTCATCCCATTGTATATGCTATATCAGGTTCAAAAAGTAATCATTAATATTTTCCATGTATTATTCATGAATAAAACAATTATAGGAATTAAAATTTCAGTAATTACCATATTAAAGGTTCTTTAAAATCTCGATTAATGAATTAAAATGAATGGAGTTCCAATACAATCTCATAAAGTGTCCAAAGAATTATTAATGATGTTATGAATACAATATATCCATAGTTGAGTGTATTAACATTAAGGGTTGTTGAATTTGATGTATGAAAATACCCTTCAAAATTTTTTAAAGTCATTCTTGTGGAAACTTACCTTTTTTACATTATTAATATAAATGGATATCATTTTAGATCTAAAATGATTTTGATATATCACGTGAAAAGTTTCTTAAGGGAATATATTTTCCATATTTAAAACAATTGTTTAAAAAATATAACATTATTAAAAATTAAAGAAGTAATTTTATTTCAAAATAACTTTTGAATCATTAAAAATTATCATTAATACATGGAGTGTTCATGGACACATAATTTTTTTTCCATGCTAAATAAATTAAATAAAATTAATCCATTCATATTTTTGAAAGAAAATACAAAATGTAACTTAGTCAAAAAATTGATATGAATATAACTTTTAAATTTTTTTGTAAAATTCAAATTATGACTAAATATGTATTTAAAATTTCATAGAAAAACATTTTCAAAACATTTTCAAAAATATTGATTTTTATGAGAAATATTCTTGATCCAAAGGAATATATAACATCAATGTCACTGAAGAATAAATTTATTGATGATTCATTAATAAAAGAGGGAGGAAATTGAAATTTGACTGGTAAAACACATTCATAAGTACATTATAATAATAATATAAATGTTTCCATAGAATAAAATCACATTATATCCTCTAAAAGAAACTGGATCATAAACAGTCCTAAATGAAATGAGATTGTATCCAAAAAATTTTCCCACTTTGTTAGCTCTTCAATATTAATCATAAATAATGACTAACATAAAATGATAAATTAGGTATATTGAAATTAAGTTTTTTCAAGATATAATAAGTCAACGATAAGTATATACACATCAAAAATGAATATAGGTTTATATCATAAACATATGTCTCAAAGGAAGGAAATTTGAGATGAATAACACTAAAAATAAAATTATTGGAATTGATAATTAATAAATTAATAAATTATGTGTATCAAATATAAAATAACATAAATTAAGATTAAATAATACATGATATAATAATTATCCATTAAACTCATAATAATTACCTAAAAATGGAAATGAATAAGTATTATAACCCATTAAAAAGAAATTTAGTTAAGAAATTCTTTACCACTTAGAAAATTTCAATTCAATTACCCTTGAATGAAATAATTCAAATATAAAAATAAGATATAAAGATTTATTGGGGGTTAATATTGATACATGTTAATGGGATGTACATACTTCAAACTATAAAAAAACTGAATATGACATATATCTCAATAAATTAAAAAGTGATACCAGAAAACCTTACCTCGAGTACAAACATTCCATGTGTTCCTTTTACTATTAAAGAATAATATAATCAATTGGTTGATTACTTATTAACCTTTTTTGTTTTAATAACATATACTTAAAAAATTTATTTTATTAAATTTTAATGAAATATCTAAAAACATAATCGCTTTTGACCATGTCGGTTGTTTTGAGGATGTTTCATTCATTGTATAAACATAGATTTCGTTTGTTGACCATGGTTAATGTAGTCATTATTTCAATAGATATAGATTAATAATAATAAGTGATTTATCGTTTTTAAACAATAATTATACATTTAAAAACAATCATTAATATGGTAAAGAAAATTGAACTATGTTAAAATCCTTGAGACAGTACATTATACGTATGCATGAGTAATGATTCAATTTTTAAGAAATATTTGTGAAATGAATTTTAGTAATATATTATCAATGTATAATTATCACAATATAATAAATAAAATATTAATTAATTAAATATAATTATATATTTAATCTATGTTTGGGGGGGAAAATAGAATCACATCGCTTAGTGGAGGCGATTGACCACACATACACATGAACGACGTTATCATTTTTTAGTTTAAGAATGAAAATGGTATATTATATTTTAAGAGTGATTAATATATTTTTAATATTATAATTATTTCATTTCAATTACATATATTCATTAATATTATCATTATTACCTTACATGTAAATCTTTAGTGAAAAATGAATCACATCGATTCACGAGGCAATGATTCAGCACACAGAAAAGTGAATTTGTCGCATCACCCATGGAATAGAATATAAGAAGGTATATGATATATAATAAGTAAAAAATTATAAATATGTTCCAAATATAATGTATATATATAATTTAAATCAATAATTATAACAATACATGAGAGGTGATGAATTAAAATGATTGACATCAGTTCATGAGTTTTTAGTCCGTCGTACACAAGATCATGATTTTCTATCCGGTTTTATTGAAAAGGATATGGAATTATGCTCTTTAAATAATATTAAAACAAATATGTATATGGTATATAATGTTTCTATTATATATTAATCATTTAATATGATTCGATAGAGGTGTATGGGGAAATAAAATAAAAACGCATGCTAACTAGTGATACATATTCTTCAGAAACCACCTTATATAAGGACCAAAACTCATCAAAGCATGGTTTTAGTTTAAAAATATGAAATATATGACATAGAGTGGGAATTTAAGAAAAATATTTGGCAAGTTATTTGACGATATAAATGTATTTTATTGTCTAAATTTGAAAAGAGAGGTGGTGACTTTTTCAGAATAACTAGTTTTCATTCAAAAAAATTAACATATAAGAAAAAACTATATAAAGATGATAACAATGTAATTAAGTGGAATAAATATTAATAAAAATTACATTTTATACTTTTAATAATATTTAAATAATAATAACGGTAGTTTTAAATTTCTTTATATATTGAAATGAAATTAAAGTTTTAAGAGTATTATTCATTAAACGACAAGTATTCTAGAATTGTTTTTCTAGTCCTTAATTACTAAAATAAAATATTAAAAGACCACATAAAGATAAATTTTAAAATAAATGTATTAAAAATTCCATTATTAATAAATCCCAAATTTAAAATCACATGGAAAGATAATCCACAATAAGAATAAACCATCATATGTTGAAACTATAAATTACTATCTAAAAGTTTATTGTATACCCATGTTAAAAAATAATTTTATATATAAATACCCATATATAAAAAATTACAATAATAACATCTACATTAATGAGTTAATTAAAATCAATGTTTATATCAATCCTTTTATCTTACCAGACTAAAAATATAGCGACGTTCTCCATATATAACAATAATTACATAATAACTTATTAAATTAAAATCCCATGATTATATATATAATATTTAGTGTCCATAATTATATGAATATACAAAATTATATAATCATATGTCTGAAAAATATAATGGAATACTTAATATTTATATGGATATTTACATATACATTAACCTAATAATATATATCCTAAAGTATCATTAACTAATTTTATACCACATCACTTAAAACATGAAAATGAGTATTGAAGAATTTTAAATTATGAAAATCCTTAAACATTAAAACCCATGATTGAATTAATAAATCATAATATTTCCTCATAGGAAAAAATAATAATATCTAAATTCATCTAAAACAACATTTAATAATAATTATAATATCCATTAACCAATACTCCTAGATCTAGTGTTGAAATCATAAACATTAAATTTCTAGCATTGATTATGATTAAACTGACCCCATTAATTCAATCCAAAACATAAAACATGAAAATAAAATATTGGATCACTTACTTTCATAAAGAACTTTTAGATTTATAGTTCAATATGATTATCAAAAAATATTATTAGCATTGAATTGGGGAAAACTATTTCATGGAGATGAACATTATGCTACACTTTACCAAGCCTTTAACTAACCATATATAACTCTTATAGAATTAGTTTTTTTCAAATTTTTTTTATAAATTAGGGTAAATGATACACAATAATGGTGAGTTAAAAATATATATAAGGGTAAAAATATTAATTAACAATTTAATGTCATCAGTTAGTGTAAGATGAGTATAAGGGAATGATGACATAAATAAGTAAATGTGAATAATATAAGAGAACTCATACCAATCGACATGGTTCAATTAACATGTCGTATGAAATAAATCATTAATAAAAGTTATAGTTGTCAGGAACAATAATAATGGTCCATGTGATATCAATCTCAATATAGGGAAACATTTATCACCCATAAAAATCATAATGATAATGTACTGGTAACTTGGAACATCATATTCAAATCCCATTTTAAACCGATTCAAAAGAATTAATAGATCCTAGATAAATGCATATGTGAATCTATCTTCAAACTCCCTCCTTATTTACACTAAATATATGTAAAATTACCAAATTAATTAGATTACTATCTATGCACACCCCTCATAAAATATATGACATGCTCACCCAATGCTTTCTAGGCTCACCCATGGTATAATACAAATTGGGCCCAACAGTGAGTTATAATGTCGTAGAAAAATCTGTAAAAGATATATCAGGCTAAACTTCTAGTCATAAATAATTTAAATGCATCTTTTATAAAATAAAATGTTATATCTTTTATTTTCAATCATTTAAAAAATAAATTTTCATTAATTGTTCGATTAACCAATCACAAATAATCAAATTCCATAATAATCTCTGACTGTTTAGTGAAACAATATTGTTATTACCAATATAGAATATTTTTAGTAGATTTTAGTAACATAAATGGTTGTCAAATATGATGAATTGAAATAAAATTAAGAAATTATAAAAACATTCCTGTAGAAAATTACCTTTCAACTTGAGTAATATCATAGTATGTTATAATATATGCAAATTATTTTTAATGTTCACATGGAAAATTTCTAAATAAAAATATAAATTCAATTTTGAAATGAATTATTTAATATAAAAAATATTATGAATAATTAAATAAATCAATTTTTTGATAATAGTCTTTGAATCATTAATAATAATATTTAAAGAATTTAGACATCATCATAGTAGAAATTTCCACTCATGTTGAATACATTAAATACCATTATTCCTTTAACATTTTTTATGAAAATTCTAAAAGTGACTTTTCTATAAAATTATAGGTATGATTGATATAAAATAATTTTTTGATGTTAATTATGAAAAAAATGTATTTAAAAATTAATATTGACACATTTTTGAAATTAATATTGAAAATATATTATATATTATGGATATGTAAGTGAATGATTCCTTATATTAATTAATATACAACATCTTTACCACTTAAAAATAGATTTATATAATCCTCATTAATGAATACAGGTGCATAACAGAAATTTATTGCTCAATGAATGAAAATTTAAGAATAATGACCATTAAAAAATCATACCACTGGATATGAGAACAATTAAATTATTTAATTATGTTTATAATTTGAAAAACAAAAATAAATAATTTCAAATAAAAATTAATATAATAAAAAGTAAATACAAACCTTATTATTAAAAAAATATATTGCCACTTTGGTAACTCTTAAATTGTAACGTCTAGAAAATAATAACATAAAATTTTACATTAAATATCAATAAAATAAAAATTTTCATGATATAATATATAATATGGGACTATATACTCCTCAAAAATGAATACATGATCATGAAAAAAATTAATCGCTCAAAGAAATAAAATTTGAGACTAATGACCCCTAGAAAAATCATACAACATGATACGAGAATAAAACAATGATAAAATTATGTTTATAAAATGTAAATCTGAAATAAATAATTTATAATTAAAATAACTATAATAAAAATTTACTAAATTCATTACTATTACACAAAAAGTTCAATAAATAAGTAATATACACCAATGAAAAGAAAGTGTGTTACGAAATTCTTTACCAGTAGGTAAATTTCATGGAAATTACCATTGAATTATATAATAACAATAGAAATATAAATTTCCATTATTTATTAAGGATTCATGTTATTTCATGTAAATGAGGAATATATACTACACATAATGAAAACAAGTGGTGGATATTGTATTACTCTCACGGAAATAAAAAGTGAGATGAGGAATAGTTACCTTGAGTCCAAAATTTCGATGTGTTATATTTAACTCTTATAGAGTAAGTTTATATCAATTTTATTATTTATTAATTACCTTTTATTTGATTAATTTCATAAAATTTATTTATTTATTTTTTTTACCTTTAATTAAATATTTATATACTTAATCAGTTAAGCCCATGTTGTGGGTTTTTAAGACATTCGATTCAGTATTTCAAAATGGATTTTATGTGTAGGACATTGTCCAAGAGGAAATTATTTAAACTTATAGACAATAATAATCTTTAAATATCCATAATATTAAAACATAAACTATACATTAGGAACTAATCATGAAATATGTTTATGATAAATGAACTATGTTATAATCATGTAGATAGTAGGTCATACAAATACCTAAGTAACGTTTCCATTTTTAAATGATCATTATGGAAAGAAGATAAGTAGTATTTTATCTTCCCATAATTTTAATAATATAAGAAATAAATTATTATTAAATTAAGTAATATTATATTTATCATAAATGTTTTTTGTAGATGAAAAAATAATCAAATCTCTTCATAGAGGTGGTAGTCCACATTTTGGTTTGAATGACATTATCGATTTTTAGTTTAGGTATGAAAATGATATATTATCTATTCAGAATGATGAATTTGACTTGGATATAATAATAATTTATTTTATATCCCATAGATTATTTAATTATGTAATTTTCAACATTCATTGAATGCCTTAGTAAAAAATAAATCACATTACTTTGCATGGTGGTATTTAACCCTACACATGAGAGACATTATCATATCTCCAATTGATTAGAAAGTAAAAAAGTGTATAAGATATCATAAATACAAAATTATAAAAAAATATCATATATATATACATATATATCAAATCAATCATTTTAACCATATGTAAAATCCAATTATGGAAAACGAATGACATCGTTATACAAGGAATTAGTCCACCATAAAAATTAATGATGATTTTGAATCCCATTTGATGGATGAAGATGTGTATTTAGGTAATGAAATTAAAATAATAACATATCATTATCTGTTATATACTAGTATTATTATATCAGAACAATTAATGTATATTTTATGATGGTTGATGAGGAAATAAAATGGAATCACATGGTTAAACATGATACCTTTTCATCAGACAACAACATTTGGTATGCACCAAAAATCATTAAAATTATAAATTTGGGACAAAAATAAACGAACTGGGTAATGGTTATAGAATTTAGAAATATATATGGGTAGGTATTGGCTAATCCAAATTGCATTTAAAGAGTAAAGAGGATAATTGTGGGGAGGCCTTTTATAAGTTATTTTAGTGGAGAACATGTAATTTTTTTAAGATAAATAGTTGTAACAAAATTTTAATATGAAAAAAGGGTTAGGTCAGAATAATAAAAAGAAACATAAGAGGGGGGTCAACAATGTCTTTTCTATAATCTGGAATGATTTTGTATTTTTTTTTCTTTTTTTTCAATTGATGTAGATATACAATGTTCTATACAATAATTAGTTAAGTATTGGATAAATAGAGAACAAGAACATATTAATTTTTATAGTGGTTCAGGGGAGAAAGATCCCCAAGAATACAAAACCAATGCACTCTCTATGAGCTTAATGATTTTCACTAGAATGGTATTCTAATAATAAATCCTACAAATCCCCAACCGAGTACAAAATGATGACACCATTACAATAAGGCTAAATAGATAATTTTTTTTTTAACAAGGAACCAAAAAAATCCACACCTAAAAATTAGAATCTAGAACTCCACTATGATTGGGATTGAGTCATCGAAACTACAATAAATAAAAAGTGTTTGATTTCGCTAGGGTACTTGTTGAAATTAAAAGTTTCAGCAGAAACTAACAGAATAAGGATCTTTTCCTTCCAAGATAAAATTCCCTTTTGTAATAAAATCTTTGATGTTAATATAGTTTAAAATGATATTCATTAATAGTTTAAACAACCAAGAAGTAGTTTTAGAGGAGTATAAGGTTGAAAATGTATCTATCCAAAGTGTAGCCTGTTAAAAAAACAAAGTTAATCATTCCATGTAGTAGCACTATATTCATAAGATTCTTTTCATGTATAAAGTCGTATATATATATATATATATTTCAAAAAATAATGATATAATATATAGATAGATAGATTTCATTTGTATTCTAGTTCTATGAATGTATCCTATAAGATCATGGATATTCAAATAGTATTTCTCATAAGATTCGTAACTTCCCTTATAAATATGAGTTATTTACTCTATTGAATACTATTTTTTGAATCAATCATAACGATCCTTTAAATTGGAAATCAGATAGGTTTTAATCAATATTTAATTCCTTCAAGACTATTTCTGAAATCACAAATAAAAAATCTCAAATTTAGATATCCAATATTTAATAGACCAACATAGTGTTCAACTCTGTAGTGTAGGGTTCCTTTGCATAGCATATGATTCCTATAAAATTTATATTTGACTATCTATACATTCATATTTCTAGCATCTGAAATGAAAATTGATTCTAGTCTTCACAATCGAATTTAAATATCACACCCTTATTGAAACATGTGATTGATAATCCATATATTTATTTCCCAAAATAAGGGTTATCAAACCATATATAAATTCAAATACATGGTTTCTGATCCATATGATTACTATTTACTATATTGTAGGGATGATTATTTATATATTCATTTTTTGAATGTAGGATATGAAATATATTTACATAACACATCTTTTTGTTTCATATTCCACAAAAAAAGATACAAGTATACATGACATAAATTCCTAAAAATCATGTAATGAAATATTATTAAAAAACAATAATATTATTTTTGAGCATCAAATTCAACAAATATTTTAGATTAATGGGGATACAATACATGTGCAACAATCTCTTTATTCATGATGATCACAAAACCCATGAAGTAACTAACTAAAAATATAGGATTTGTAAATATTTTTTAGAACAATGATTTTTCTAAATTTTAGTTCCATTTCATAATATTATATCCATTAAATAAAATGATACTTGAAAATTGAAAACTGGTTATCTTTACAAAAATTTCCTTACTTTTTTTTATATCAAAAATAATATTGAAAAAAATTTACAAATCACATTTAATATTTCAATAATATGTACGTGAATAATTATGAAAAGTGGGGAATGATAAATTAATATAGATTTTCAATTTTAATATCGTACATAAATAATAAAATAATATATCTAAATTAAACTCATAGAAATAATGATAATGTAGAGTAAATTGAAATCCAAATAAAATGTTTTAAAAATTGATTAAAATACACCAATATGAATAAGAAATGTTTTTAAAAGATTGTTCTTAGGTCACCTGGGGAGTATTCATATTCATCTACAACAATAGAAGTGGATGCAAGAGGATGAGGAATGGGTTGTACAACAACGTGAATATCATCGAAAATCCAAAAAAAATCTGAAAATAACCATGGAAAACTATTTTCCACTACTACATCATCTTCCTGGAATCTTGATCAACAATTAAGCACTGAACCAAATTAACCATGGGAAACACTTTAAAAATTCTATAGACATAATGAAATTAGTCATCTTATATCTACGATGATGAATAAATAGACCTAGAAATGAATCATTATAGTTTCTTTAATTATCAAATATCTCTAATTCACTAAAAGAAATTCAATAGAGTACATTAACACTACATTTTATTAAATATATCATTGAAATCATCCAAAAATGATGTAATAGACTCAAAAATTCTATTCAAATCTAGAGGAGTCTGTTGCGAAGAGGATGAAGCTTTATTTTTTTCCAAGAGACTGAAATTATCTTCCCAACAACTACATTAACTCATCAGAATCATAATTCTTAATAGATTATTTCTTAAAATATATTATCTCACTAGACAAGGTTATGGTAAAATCTTCAATGTCACCAACTAAAATAATTATTTCATTAACAAATCTTAAATCAGCCTAAGGAGCCTCAAAATCATCTCTTGGAGATATTGAACTCTTTATATCTCTTACATCCTTATTCTCATCATCTATCTCTTGTTATAGATAAAATATTTTATCGTCCATGTTATTATTATTTGAAACCTATGATTTAGCATAAGTTTCAAGAGACTATATAGATATATCTCTTAATGGTTTTCCTAAATCCACAACAACTACCCTTGGCTCTCTCTCATTACCATCCATCCCTTGAACATATATTCTATATCTTAACGTAGACATGACTACACCCACTGAATCAACAACAACTAATTAATGAATTGATGGGGTGACTACACATGAATGAGAGAGTGCATCCCTATGTCTATCATTCCTCTGAGCCTCTTTATCATCAATTACATCCCCTTATACTTCATCACTTTTTACATTTCCAACTCTATAAACATTCATAGTCTCAGTAGTGTTTAGGAAGAATTATTTTTCTCTGTATAAGACCATGATCTTGTCTAAATTTTTCATATTGTTATAGTCTGTGATGTATAGATTCAACTAATGGTAATTTTGTCTACTCCCCCCCCAACCAGTTCCCATATATCTATCTTGTTCCATTAAATTAATTAAAAAAATATTATTATATGATTTAATAAAAAAATATGATGGCTTCCTCACAGTTCCATCATTTAAAACATTACAGTAAAGACTTCTCTTAACTAATATGATGTCTTGGACTTTTCCCAGTCTAAATTAAAAATAAATAAGAATCATTCTATAAGGATAAAAATTCATTCTAGATTCTATGGAATAGACATAGTTCATTTAACTGAACGTTTACCTACTAAAATTCATCTTTATATGGTTCTATTGAGTCAAAATATGTTTCAACTATCTCTTTGTTCTTTTTGTTTGGAAAATCAAAAATTACATATTGTTTATCATGTATTTTGTTTTACAAATCGTTATCACATATATACTTTTTTTCATGTTTGTTGCAATCCTAACATAATCATGAATGTTGTTTACTAACATTGTTTTATATGTTATTTTACATCATAACTAGATTATGTAGTGCATTGTAATTAGAAATTATAACCAGATTATGAAGTGAATCATAATCTGAAATCATAACTTGATTTTGTGTTGCATCATAATAAGAAATTGAAACTATATTATGTACTGCATCGCAACCACATGAAATGTAACCACATGCATCATAACCACATGCATCGTAACCACATAAATCATACCCACAGGCAACGTAACCACATACAACATATCCCCATGCATCGTAACCATGTGCATTGTGACCAGGTCAAGTATCACATCATAAATATGCATCGTAACCCAGATAAGTATTGTATCGTTGTTGTGAAACATGACAAGGTCATGAATTATACTCTTATTATACATTGTATTCATGTATCACAACCAGATTAAATATCATGCATCATAACCATGATAAGAACCATAACTAGGTTATAAATTGTAATAACGATATGAATTGTTATCATGATAAGCATAGTTACAAATTCATGTATTGTACTTTTGAAATTAATTACACCCTTATCATAACATCAATATCTATTACATGTTACTCATACTAATTGTTTCCAAACTTTGTAATTGCTACTTTCTAACTAAAAAATTGTCGTTGAGTGGGTTATTTACCAATCAAAACGATGTCGAGTATTCGATTTTATTTGACCATTGTAATTTTAAGACTTCAAGTACCTACACGTTTTTTTGGAGAAATATCACCATGGGAGGAAATATTAATATTGGAAGATTATTACTTTAAATAGGAGTTCATTCGAACTAGAATATATAAATTTGCATTCAATCAAGTTCTAGAGAGAGATGTTGTGACTTATCTCTTTCTTCACACAAAATCTTTGAAGATACTATAAGTAAACATCTAGTTCCATGTTCTTTTAAATCTATATGTCCTTTGTTTCTAATTTCTGCAAATTATCATTGTGATAACGATCTATATATTATAGGGATAAAAAGACGCGATGTCCGTCATCATATCAAGGGAATTCCATTGCTTGAAATAAAGATGTATCAATTACCTTTTAAATTGGGGGCTTCAAGGGAAAGAAAGGTGGGTTTCCAAACTTCATATCGAGGGATTTCAATTTCATGAAAGATAGAGGTACTGATTACCTTCTCAATCGAGTTCTTCTGGGGATAGGAAGACATGCTGCCAATCTTCATATTGAGGGATTACAATGGTGGTGGTAAGAAAGAAAATTTATACAAGGGGAATGTATTTCTTACCCAATGGGATAATATAATCATAATACCTTTACTTTCTTTTTTTATTGAAAAAAAGGACTCTCATTGTGTCTTCTTTCCATTCAGTTTCATGTCTATTTTAATTTTTTAAATTATGATTCTTTCTCTATATATTGTATTTAGTGATTCTATATGATGTATGGTAGAATTATTTATTTTTTTATTACTCTTATTATTGCATTCAACTAAAATACATGGTACGAGACCCGTTCTTCAGGTCCTGGATGTTCCAACAGGGATTGAGTAATGAGATCATGGAATTGACGATTCCCCTCAGCATCCCAATGCAGTCAGGGTTGATAGAGCAAGCTCTTTTAGTGGAGAGCTTCCTTGCTGAGCATCTACAAGTAGTGAGATCCACCGTAAGGTGACACATAGCCGAGTCTTCTGCAGCCAGCAGTAGGCAGATGTCACAGGGGTCAAAAAAGACTAGGGAATCAGGTGGATGACCTCATGATAAGGGATTCGTTGTGCAGGGCACCCGAAATAGAGCCATCCTTACGAGGAGTAGACAATGCTATGCATGTGGCGGGAAAATCCACATGGCTCGTGACTACTCGAACCACCATACAGATGAGTAGCAGACAGTGGAGGGACCTCCCAAGCAAGGGAATAGGTATAACTGTGGTGGTAAGAAGGGAGAAGGTGAATGAGGAAGAGGAGCTATCCTAACATTGGGTGGTGGAAAACGCTTCGAGGCTCTTCCACCACCACCCCCAGGAGGTCCACCCCAACCACAGGAAGCTGGCGGGAAGAGGCAGGCTCAGCTCCAGGCAGCGGAGGCTGAAAACCACAAAGCACCTAATATTATTTGAGGTACTATCTATTTCTACTACACCCTTTGGTGTAATTCTTAGAGACACATGTGCAAGTCATTCTTTTATTGCTTCTTCCCTTGTTCGCATATCGGAGATTCCGACGGAGTCATTGGCTCGATCCTTAGGGATAGTGAGTTTAATGGGAGTAGACTTGATGATTACGAACTGGTGCGGGCAGTGTGAGCTTACTCTAGGAGGAGAGAGCTTCGTCTGGGATCTTCTTGTAGTGGTGTTGAGGCCTTACGACGTCATCTTGGGTATGGAATGGTTATCTATAGTCCATGCTCAGAACGACTGTATTAGGCGCAAAGTGCACTGTGTCTGCACAGATTGGACCAGGTTCACCATCACTGATGATAAGGGAGCCTTTTTAGCACAACATGCACTTACAAATAGGAGAGGGCATCCAATCACACATCAATTGGAAAGTCTCATCCTTGGAGCGGTTGATGTGCAGGGTCCGAGTTTTCATGTTGTAATGGATTAGTATGCGGACGTTTTCTCAAATGACGGCCAGGACAACCTCCTAGAAGAGAGGTAGACTTCTACATACATATAACGATCCATACTTTACATACATTGTTAATACTTCAAAATTAAAGCACACTTATTACAATATATGATAAAACCACAAAAGACCGTATAGGTATAGTGTCTTTAGAAACTGGGAAACATAAACATCTGGTTCATAAATCATCTACAATGTCTCCCATTTATTTCATCATATATAGGGTCCCTTTTAGCATATTCTACTTAATATCCATCTTCCTGACCTGGGGAAAAGAAAACATAAAAGGGTGAGCTCAAATGCTCAGCAAGGGAAATTAAAGTAAATAAAAATCATATCATATCTTTTTGAAAATCATAACCTGCAAAAGAGATCATAATATCTTAACATGGAATAAATCATAGAAGTGAAAATGGGATCCCCATAATCATAACATAAAACTTGAAACCTTGTGGCATGTACACATAATCATGGAAAATCATTTCTTGTTAGTCATTACTCATTGCCAAGACTATCTTTGCGGACAAAGTCCATTTCTGAACCGAGTTCACTCCTCGTTTCAGTCCTGTATCACTGAACCGAAATAACCATCCGTTCCAGCCATGTCTATCTCATGAGATATAAATCTTTACCCAATGCATTGGAGGGAGATATAGTCCCCACCCATCTTATAATGAATCCTTTCTTATGTGTGCCACATAATCATAAATCATCGCATAACACATGTAACAAAAATGGGATTCTTGAAACATCATGACATCATAAAACAAACCATATAAGGTAAATGACTTCATAAAAATAATTCCCTCACAACATAATAAAATCAATGTAATAATAAGGATAAAAACAGAACTCTATATTATCTTAGATGGAAAATAATTTTGATAAGACATTTGAACTCCATTCTTGAGGAAAATATCGTTTCTACTTCAAAAAAACACTTTTCCTCTCTTAAAATGTCATAAGATTCTAAACTAAAAGATGTTGATTAAAAAAAACATGAAAACTTGTAAAGGAATATTATTGGAAATAATTTTTTAAAAATCCATTCATGCTGTATATGTTAAAAAAAATTCTTCGTACTTTTGTCGGAAAAGTCAAAAAGTACCTCGTACAAAAAAACGACAACAGATTCCTTTCATATTCTTTAATAAAAACTCACCGAAGGGTAAAATTGGATTTAAACTATTGTAAGTGGATGGAAACAATATTACATATTGAGGGAACATGGATGTGGATGATAAAATACACCCCAGTAAATGCCATAGTAAAAACAATCTCGGATAAAAATGAGATTGTGATATTTTCCCTTACCTTAGGTCCGATTTGCTTTGTACGTGTCCGAAGCTCCTGTATAATGGTTTAAATAATGTTATTGACTTATTCCAGAATCATACATATTGATATGATATCATATATGGTCATATTCTTAGCTTCTTGTTAGTAATATTTCATTGTTACTTGTTACTCGGGTCTTTATTGCCATTTGGTCTTATGCGTGTTTTGCCGAATAAATTCTTATTCTTCTTTTAAGGTTATAGATACCTTATATCCAGAATGTTATTAGTGTAACATATATTATATTTATTCATTCAATTTATTTATATAATTACTATGTAATGATGATCATGTAGAACGAGTCGCATCACATCGTGGAGACGGTATTCCGTACGTACGCACGAGTGATGATATCGTTCCTATGATCGTGGAATTGTATTGGAGTATATATATATTATTTCAGTACCTATATTACTTTATAATAATAATAAATAGTTACTCATTACACCATTATACCCATCCTTGTAAGGTGATGGTGGAAAATAGATTACACCACGGCGTGGAGACGATATTCCCTACGTACGCACGCGCGGTGAATTCATTTTTCCGTAGGATGGATAGAAGGTGAATTAGGGTTGTTTCATATTTATAATAACATATCAGTATGTATGTAATACCGATGTTATTACTTTATCATGAAACAACTAAGGAAGAATAAGTTGAAGAAGAATGAAATTGAAAAGATCGGTAATGGATATTACCTCTTCTTTGGAACGCTTCTTTGAATCCTCCACTTAGGGAACTAAGATTGGTCTTTGAAGAGGCCCATGACCTCTAGGATTATTCTAGGGAAGTGGAGAGGAGAAAATTTCAGGGGTTGGCCGTGCTTGAGTGCCCAAATTTGTGTGAGGAGGAGGGGGAGGAGGTGCCCTTTTATAAGGGAGGAGAGGGGCACCTTAGGAATATCTCAAAATATTATTTTATATTAAAGTCAAAATCGGTTTATAATGGTTAAAAAGGGTATTATTTCGATGATAAAGTGGGTAAGGGTCGAATTCCTATCAACCAATAGGATATAGACAAGTTTAGGGTATTATTATAACCTTATCAATTAGATTTAACTATAAGTTAAATAATTTAACTTTTACCGTGTCTTTTTGTTTTCATTCACTATATGGTTAATACACTTACTATAACATGCCAAACGAACCCCAGATTATTTATTATTAATATATATATCCTTAACTAAGTCATTTGGCCGATCCTTAGATTTTTAGGAATAAAATAACAATTAATAATATAATATTTGATTTAAAAACTATTTTGTGTCAATTTTGACACTATTTGATATATGATTTTTGTGAAAGTCATTACAGAATTATATGTTCGAACCAAGTTGATTAAATCAAGACTAATATATCATAGCAACCTAGAAAATTAGTGGAATTCATAAAAAGTCTGAAATTACATTTAGTTTTGTGTTTATAACATCAATTATGTCAATATTTCATAAATAAGATAATTACTCTATCATAATTGTGTCATAAATAAATTAAATTATATAATGTCTAAAAATTATAAATAAAATACCATTATGTAGGAAATCATTTTATCTTTCTAATGAATATTTATAGTCTAATTTATCTTATGTATAACCCCATATTAAAAATTATTTACTTATTAAAATTTGATTTTAACTATTTTAACCCTTCTTTAAATAAATTAATAATAAATGTCCTAATCTAACCCAAGTGGGCCTAAATGGTCATATTTTATTCATAAGGTTGTTTTTGGTCGAATTAAACTTATCCAATAGAATTATGACATGTTTTAGGAAAATAGTAACATCATATTTACCCCTATTTACTATTAACCGCAGTTAAAAGGTAAAAAGTTACTATTCACCAAAAAATTATTTTTATCTCATTGAACCACATTTTACGTACTGATATCAACCGTGTCTGTCGGATTTTCAAAATTCCAATCACATAAGCAGTAAAATTAAGTTTTATGAAAAAGTCAATTTTTAACCTACCACTTAGTGGTTTCACTATTCATCAAAAATTGAAAGTTTTCAGAAAAATACAAAAATTTCACCCTAGGCTAATTTCGGTATTCCGAATCCCAAAATGAAGTCCATTTTGAAAAATAAAATTTGTAAAATTTCAAAAAGTGTTTATTAGTATTCATAACGGCTAGTTTTAATAATATTTTAATAGCATATTGTTGTTTAGTGAAACTCGGCATTGCGTACGGCGCAAGCTATCGAGGAAGGTCGTGATTGCGTGTAAAGTAAGCCAAGCTAGTATGTAGTGAAAGATTCCTTTGATGATATATAAAAACAAAATATTACTCATAAAAATATCGTGTGTTACATTCTACCCCCCTCAAAAAGAATTTCGCCCTCGAAATTCGTCACTTTGTAACAAACAAATGAGGATACTTCTCCCTCATCATATCCTCAAGCTCCCATGTAGCTTCTTCAAGTTGGTGGTTCCTCCATAAAACTTTCACCAATCGAGTGGTCTTGTTTCGTAGGACTTTTTCGCTACGATCTAGAATCTCTATCGGTTGTTCTTCATAAGAAAGATCTTGCTCCAGCGGTACAACTTCTGAGCTGAGTACATGTGAAGGATCAGGTATGTACTTTCTCAGGAGAGATACATGGAACACATCATGAACTTGAGAGAGATTCGGTGGAAGCGCCAATAGGTAAGCTACCTTTCCAACACGATCCAGTATTTCGAAAGGACCGATATATCTAGGGCTCAACTTCCCCCTCTTTCCAAATCTCATAACCCTCTTCCAGGGAGATATTCGTAAGAACACTTTATCACCCACTTCAAACTCTAGGTCATTTCTTCGGTTGTCGGCATAAATTTTCTGTCGACTCTGAGCTGCTATAATGTGTTGTTGAATAGATATGACCTTTTCTGCCATTTCATCTACGAGATAAGGTCCTAATAGCTTTCTTTCCCCAACTTCATCCCGGCAAGTTGGAGTCCTGCATTTCTTTCCATAGAGAGCTTCATAAGAAGAAATCTAAATACTGGAGTGAAAGCTATTATTATAAGAAAATTCCACCAAATGTAGGTGTTGATCCCAACCTCCTTTAGAATCCATAGAGCAAGCTCTCAACATATCTTCTAGGGTTTGAATTGTTCTCTTAGACTGACCGTCTGTCTGTGGATGATAAGCAGTGCTGAAACTCAACTCTGTATCCAGAGTATGCTGAAGACATCGCCAGAACTTCGAGGTAAATCTCAGATCCCGATCAGATATAATAGAAAGTGGTACTCCATGCAATCTTACCACTTCCTTTACATATATCCTGGCAAGCTGATCTAGAGAGAAATCCTCTCTAATAGCAATGAACTGTGCAGACTTTGTAAGATGATCAACTATGACCCAGATAGCATTATTGTCTTTGGATGTTTTAGGAAGTCCTGTAAAAAAGTCCATAGTGATGTTTTCCCATTTCCATTCGGGTATGGGTAATGGTTGTAACATCCCCTTAGACTTCTGTCTCTTAGCTTTAACTTGTTGACAAACCAAGCATCGAGAGACATATTCAGCAACATCTCTTTTCATGCCATCCCACCAGAAGTACTCTTTCAGGTCCCTATACATCTTCGTGCTTCCAGGATGAATAGAGAATGATGAATTATGAGCCTCATCCAGCAGCTCCTTCTTTAATTCGGGGATGGGAGGAACACAAACCCGATTCCTGAAATTTATTATCCCATCACAATCAAGGTTGAATTCAGGAACATTTCTCACCTTCTTTTGTAACTCTACATCTTCTTTCTGTGCCTCTTTAATCTTCACATGTATAAATGGTTGAACATTCATTTGAGAAAGATAAGATTTTTCCCCTTCCATTATAATTCCGAGATCCATCCTTTGTAAATCCATAAATATTGGATCTTTTATGATCCTCATCATGGATAAACTAGCATGTTCTTGTCGACTTAATGCATCTGCCACCTTGTTTGCTTTCCCAGGGTGGTAATGGATTGAGCAGTCATAATCCTTAATCATCTCCAACCATCTTCTTTGACTCATATTCAACTCCTTTTGTGTGAAAATATACTTTAAACTTTTATGATCAGTATAAATATCACACCTTTCACCATAAAGGTAATTCCTCCAAATCATTAATGCAAAGATTACCGCAGTCAACTCCAAATCATGTGTTGGGTAATTTTGCTCATGGATTTTCAACTGTCGTGAGGCATAAGCTATCACCATATCATTTTGTATAAGAACACACCCCAATCCCTTCTTGGATGCATCACTGTAGACCAAAAACCTTTCTCCACTAAAAGGCAATGTGAGCACAGGTTCACTGGATAACCTTCTTTTCAACTCCTTGAACTTCTCTTCACATTCCTCTGTCCAAACAAACTTAACTCCTTTCCGAGTCAAATTGGTGAGTGGATTAGATAATCGTGAAAAATCATTTACAAAACGTCGATAATATCCAGCCAAACCAAGAAAACTTCGGATCTCAGTTACTGTTGTTGGTCTTGACCATCTTTCGATAACCTATGTTTTTGTTGGATCCACAGATATCCCCTCTTTTGAGATTATGTGACCAAAAAATGAAACTTTTTGAAGCCAAAATTCACACATGGTAAATTTGGCATAAAGCTTCCCCTTTCTCGGGGTCTTCAATATAATTCTCAAGTGATCTTCATGCTCTTCCTTGCTCTTTGAATAGACAAGAATATCGTATATAAAGACTACGACAAATTGATCAAGATAGTCTCTAAAGACTCTATTCATTAGATCCATGAATATAGAAGGGGAATTAGTAAGACCAAATGGCATTACTATAAATTCATAGTGTCCATACCTTGTACGAAAAGTTGTCTTTGGTATATCCTGCCTTTTGACCCTTAATTGATGATACCCTGAACGAAGATCAATCTTGGAAAAGTATTGAGCTCCGCGTAGTTGGTCAAATAAGTCATCAATGCGTGGGAGAGGATATTTTTTCATGATAGTGATCTTGTTAAGTTCTCGATAATCAATGCAGAGTCTCATTGATCCATCTTTCTTCTTAACAAATAGAACATGTGCTCCCCAAGGTAAAAATAACATTAAACATATATGAATATATTTTTATAAAACTTTTACATGGATGTTAAATATAACCCCAGTAAATACTTACAGATAAGAAATATTGGATAGAAAACAATTGAGATTGCAACATTATCCCTTACCATAGGTTCGATATGCTTCTTACGTATCCAAAAATCATGTATAATGATTTATATAAGGTCATTGAATTATTACAGAAACTTATATATTGTTATTCTATCATATATGGTTCACTTATTACTTTATATTACCCGTTATTTTGTAAATCCATGTTAAAGAAGGGTTTTGGGTAAAATCGTTTCCTTTATCATACATGTTTCGACTTGTTGTTCTTGATATTATTACTTATATTCTGATTTCCTTAATTTCATAATGTAAAACATGATTTATATATAATAAATATTCAGTATATACATATATATGATTGGTTTATAAATGGAATGAAATACACCATTCATGGAGACGGTAGGTCGTACGTACGCATGAACATTGTTTTCATTTCCTTAAAGAATTGAATGGAATTAAATAGATGACATACACACACATATATATATATATACATAATTCGAGTAGCATTATTATGTCATATATTTAATTATTATTAATTATATATACTTTATAATCATTCATGAATGGTTAACATGAAGAATAAATCTCATCGCGTTCGTTGAGTCGGTAGTCTGTACATACGCACGAACGATGATATTGTTCCCATGATCGTGGAATTGTATTTAAGTTTATGTATAATATTTCAGAATCAAAATTAATTTTAATAATAACATATTTTTATTATTTAGACCATTATACCCATCTAAGTAAGGTGGTGGTGGAAAACAGATTACACCACGGCATGGAGACGGTATTCCGTACGTATGTACGCGCGGTGATTTTGTTTTCTGTAGGATGGATAGAAAATGAAATGGGGTTGTTTAATATTTATAATAAAATATTATTAAATTAGGGATACTTATGTTATTACTTCATAATGAAAACACTAAATAATAAGAAGTATAAGAAGAAAAAAACTTGAAAGAATCGGTAGAAGGTATTACCTCTTCCTCGAAGTTCCTCCTTTGAACCTCCACTTAGGGCACTAGAGTTGGTTTTTTGAGAATACAAGTACCTCTATAAGGTTTCTAAGGAAGTGGGGAAGTAAAATGGGCAGGGTTTGTCTAGGAGTCAGGCCTCAACGTCTTGTAAAGATGAAATGGAGGAGGTTCCCATTTATAATGGAGGAGAGGGGCACCTTTGGTATCCTCAAAAATATTAGTTTAATATAAATTGAAACCCCACATAAAAACCACCAAAAATGACTAAATTATAATATTATATGAGATTGGGTTGTAATCTAATCATCCAATCAAATTTAGACATGTTTTGTTTTTATTTTAAACCTTATCATTTTGATTTATCCTTATTTAATCTATTTAATTTTATTTGTGGTAATAATATTCTAAATTTTAAATTGTTATAAATACTTAATTATGTGTTTTGAATTTTTGATAATTAGATTCATTATTACTTATTTTAACATATAATTTTCAATTTGTAATTTTTAAATATTTTTGTGACTTTTAAACAATTTAATAATATGTTATTTTTATAAAATATCAATAGTTTCAATTATGACACTATTAAATTATTTTAATTTAAATAAAATCCACAGAGAAGATATATACAATCAAAAATATTAAATAGATTTCTATCATTTCATATTTTTCTATAAAATTCGTGGAAAACATTAAATAGTTCATATATTATTTATGTTAATAATTTTTAAAACCATTTATGTGATATTTCTTTTAATAAAATAATTACTACAACATTTTTGTATAATCTTTTAACATAATTATTATAACATAAAAATTGGAAATAAAATACGAGGATGAAGATAAATCTTATAGATTTCATGAGTATACTTTTAGTCAGATTTTTCTTCTAAAACACCCAAATTTTGAAATGTTATATTTATTAAATTATGAAGGTGACAACTTTGACATCATTTAAAATAAAATAATATAAATGTCATAATCACTTTTATTATACTCCAAAAGCTCATATATTAGGTCATTGGATGCTTATGGTGTATATATACACTACCAATATGTTTTGGTCAGGTTTGTGAGCCTTTTAATGGGTATTATTATTTCAATAAAAACTATATTACTTATTTTTCACAAAATAAATAATTTCGGCATCATTATTGTATAAGCTATTAATGTAAATAAATATCTAATAAAAATTATAAATAATTTACCATGATAAATAAAAACATTTAATATTTCAAATTAATATTTATAAACTAATTTATATTCTGTATATACTTATATTAAAAATACATTAATTATTAAAGATGAGTGAGACATATTACACTTTCATTTAAATAAAATAAATTAAAGGTCTTAATCACTACCAATTGGGTTCCAATGGATTACATTTCTACCCAAATATACCTTAGGAAAAAATATAATCATCCAAATATATTAAGTCAAGTGTTGGGGTAATTTTATAATATTATATTTACCCTTAATTACCTGATTTACCTTTTACTATGGTAAATAAAATTTACCGTAGTTACTATTCATAATGCCCAAAAATATAAAGTATCCTATTAACATAATGTGGAACCATTTATTCCTAATATGGAATCCATTTTTCTAAATTCAATACACAAAACTTGATGAAATAACTTTAAAATTAATCTCATTGTTAAGAAAATGAGTTTTAAAAGTTAAAACATTGCAAAAGATTGAAATGATTTTACCTATGAATTCAATGTAAAATCAATGATAATGACATAAAATATATAAAATGGTAAAAATATATTCTATTTATACTTTAAAACCATTCAATATTATAATTTAACCATATAAATTATTACGATGATAAAAGTTTTTTTTAATTAAAATATAGCGTGTTTTCTCTATTCATTAAAATATGAAAGTTATCAAAAAAATATCAAAACTTTATCCAATAAACATTTTTATATCCTTATTCAAAAGAAGAAGTTAATTTTGTAAAATTTAACTTATAACCTTGACAAAAATTATATTTAAAATGGGCATTCCATCAAAAGGCGACAAAACTACATTTTTTGAAAAATACTTAATTTACACGAAAAAATTATTTTGTTCTCATACCATGATCTATAAAATGTGTAAGATGAATAATAATGTTATAAAATTAAAAATTTATTTAATACTATTCATAAAATCTAGTTCATAATAATAATATAACAATATATCATCGTTTAGTGAAACCCGATATTGAGTACAACACACACAATCGAGGAAGGTCATGATTGCATGTAATGCAAACCAAGTCAGGGTTGAGTGTTGTGCAAGACTCTTTTATTGTTTCGTATATCAAAATCCAACCATATATCGTTTATACATTGAATATATATATATATACACACACACTCATAGAATAACTACTATCAAACAAACTTGAAATTGTGTGTGACACGATAAAAGATTAGTGTTGTGTATACTGCAAGCTAATACTGTGTTGTGTATCGTGCAAGATAATATTGGTATAGCGTACAAAAGAAGATATAAAATAAATTAAAAAGAATATATCTTATAAAATCTCACGTTGTTACACCACTACAGTTCGAGGATGGCGACAACGTTTTCATATTGGTCTCCCAATGATGTGGATTACTGAAATTTGGTTGGGGAAGAATGTTATATTTTCACTTTAATGGGCCTTTCCAAGTCCTCAGCAGAGTAGGCTAGGTGGCTTACCGCCTGTCCCTTCCACCTCAGTTGCACCTAGTACATGACGTCTTCCACGTATCCTAGCTGAGGAGATATGTGCACGACCCGACCCACATCATCGATCACAGGGAGCTGGACATTAACAACATGGAAACATTCTCAGAGGTTCCGGTGGAGATTGAGGATCGACAGGAGCATGTCCTTCATGGGCAGTCAATTTCTCTAGTTCGAGTTCGTTGGTAGCACGGGAACCTTCAAGAGAGAACCTGGGAGCGTGAGGCTCAGATGCGTTCTCAGTACCCCTTTTTGTTTCCCTAGTTTATGGTGTAGCTTTAGAGGGTCGTAAAGCCCTGAGGTGGGAGTAATGTAAAGACTCGTAACATTAAATGAATATATTTTTCATAAATTATTTGGAATTTTACGTGTATGATGTTTCTGACAGCACCTAATTTAGAGGCCCATTGTGCGTGGAATATTTTTTAGAAGATTAGCTTGGGTACATTCAGTGAACGAATGAGAATGTTTTTATATCTTTTAAAGCATTGCTCAAAATTGAAATCTGAGGGCACCGTTGATCTCATCGCACCGGTATTTTCTTAAGGGGAACTTGACCGCAGTTGTGTTTTATGCGGGTTAAAAGTTATTTTTTGTGGTTTAATCTTAAACTAAATAAAATTTTATGGTACACGATTTTATTTGTGAGATGGTAATTTCCTCCCAAGTGTGTATAATTGTGAGGCGGGTCCCACATGATCTCCAACCGTCAACTCCCAATTTGTTCCCTTCTTTTCCTTTGACATCTCCTCAGTAATGGTGGAGCCTTCCCACCTCCATGTTCCCAATTAAATGTTCCAAATCTTTTAATTAATTTCACCATTAATTTAATGGCCACACTATTGAATTAATTTGAATTGCATGGAATTTATATTAATTGTTGAGCCACCTTATCCATTTTTTTCATTGGCGAAAAACTTTGGGAAAAAGGCTCTGGTGAATTAAAAAGGGAGGCAATCCTTCATCGACAACGATCACCCCCGACGAAGAACATGATGAACTTCATCCTCGGATGGACCTTGATGTCAAGGAGCCTATGTCGCCTATGACAGTGACCCTTCCTCCATCGTTGACGGAACGACACCATTCTTCCACGATGCCTGTCAACCGTGATGCTCGTCTTCCGCGGATCGACGATATATGACAACAAATTCAAGGTAGGGGGAATTTTTTATATTTTTTATACGTGTTTATTACTCTCGAACATGAAATTTAAATTGTTGGGTGATGTTTGAAACCACTAACGTAGTGGGTATGGACTAACGAACAAGTCCGGACCCACTGCTATTTTGTTCTTGATTCACGGGGTGTTTGGAGATGACGAAACGGGACCACAATAGCGATTTAGGGCCTTCACAGTGAAGTACAAATCAAGAGATGACCGTAGGTGTAGTCGGAAGCAAAAACGGACCACCAGAATGACTCTGGTGGCCCGTAGAAGACCCTGGAGGCGCGGGTCACCGGTGCGGCGGTGCCTGTACCCAAAGGTGGCTGTCGGTACCGGCCAACCCCCTGGATGCGGCGGCGCCCCAGCATACCGCCGATTGAATCCCCGCCGCGGCATCAGCCACGGCGGTGAGAGAAGGATCTTGCGGCCGCACTGGATTCGGGGAGTCCAGCGGCGCCAGCCTAGCACCGCGTTCACGGAACAGGGGGCCGCACCCCCCCACTAGGCTAGCTGGCCGAGCCAGCCCACCCCTCCCCCCGACCGGCAGGGGTGGGTTATGCAAATAGGGTCACGCTGGCTAGGATGGGCCGTGCCCTCCTGGGTTGGGTCAACCCAGTTCCGGCCAACCTAGGTTGGGTTGGGCCGGGTCCGATTGGTCCTAGACCCCCACATCGGAAAACATTTCGATCTTTTGCCTATAACATGAGCTACTGACCTCTGATCGACACACTGTCAGTTGAATAAGAACCCTTGGATCTATAAGGTCATTCTGATCTATTAAACTTGAGGTTTTAGAAATTTTTGTGTATGGCCGAGTTGTTTCGAACCCGAAACAAACCTGGACGTAAGAGTGAAAACACATATAACTTATGCATTAGATGTCTTTTGGACGTTCTGTTAACTATGTTTATTTCCTTTTGTTAGTACAGTTCTTTTGGAATAATTCACTTGAGGTTTGGATGCAGATATACTATGGTCGGGTTGGTATTAGCCTAAAAACCAATCGGGGCTCTGTAACGGAAAAGCCAACAACTCCCATACCAGGCGTCTGATTGACGCACCTTCTTTCGCGTTGGGTTTATTTTGAAGAGAGGTAACTTTGTGATACATCAACTATGGACTTCGTGAATGTTTATGTATCGACCCACCTTTTCTCGAGGAGTGGATCCTCCCAGAATCGAGCGTGCTGTGTGTTAGAACCCTAGATCTGGCTACGACTACATCGACATCCGTACTAGGATCCTCCTTGGATTCAACGACGATGAAATTTGTATTGGGTCCTCTGTGGGTTAGACGATGACGTATACTGTACTAGGATCCTCCGTGGTTTCCATGGAGATGATATCTGTAATGGGATACACTGTGGGTTCGACAATGATGACTAATGTTCTTGTATCTTACGTTGGTCCGGAAGTTTGACCTCTGTACTTGAATCCTGTGTGGGTCTGGCAGAGTACCTAGACTTGTATCCTATGTGGGTCTGACAGCTTAGCTGGCCTTGTATCTGATGTCGATCTGATAGCTTAGATGAGCCAGTGGCTTAATCTGATCATCTCTGTCTCTATACGAAAGATATATACCTGTGTGAACTGAGTCTTGACATTCAATCATTATCATTAATATGATTGACTTCTTTCCTGTGTGGACTAGTTTGTACATGGGCTTAGGAGCTAGATCCGAACTATGATTGATAACATATTTATATGTATCGGCATATACCTAGGTATATTTTTTTGACACTTCGTGACTTTATCTTTGCATTTTGGTTTATCCTTAGTGCATTCTGGAGACCTTCAGGGGACTTGGGGTCCCTACTGAGTATGGTATACTCACTCCTGGATGGGCTATGCCCGCACTACATTGTGTTGGATGTAGATGATGGACATCAATGACTGTGGAGGATTCTTGTAGAGTTGAACAGTATCCAGAGGTGGATAGCCTAGTGAGGTGTGCATGGAGGAGACGAGTGGACCCGAGGTGCTGAGGATACCATCTGTACCCATCCTTCAGGTGGGATTCCCAGAGGATGACTCAGTGGTTGTTGCTTTACTTTACAGCTGTTGTACTTCCCTTTCAGTTGTACTGTACTTTCAGTTGGCTTTTTTATATTGCCCCATTTACTTTTATGAACTTACTTTTTTACTCATTTTTACTTAGTGCTTACTCCACCTGTGTACTCTATTGTGTTGTTTACTTATATAAAAAGGAAATACCTTTCCTTTTATAGGGATTTAATCCTTTTTTTCTAGTCGCCAGCCCATGGCATATGGAAGGTGGCCTTGGGGTAGTCACACCACAGGCCCCGAGGATGGGTCGTGGCAGAAAACGCTCATAATATTTCTTTTATGATGTAAATAATGAATCATACAACCTCCATAAAACAAGAAACTCCATCTTTAGGTTCTCTATTTTAGAGTGTTTCATATTTTACATCTCATAAATTACCAGAAGCTTATGGGACTTTTGACATGTATAAAGCTGAATATACACATTTAGAGAGTCCTGAGGAAAAAAAGAAAAGTAAGTCCTTTATCATGAGATTGTAGACTTTTAACACTCAGGATGCAAGGGTTTTTCGTGCCGCGAATGGGTGACAAGGAAACTTTGAATTTTTTACATGTTTTTGTTCACTTATATTTGGTAAAAATGAGACAATTCAAACATATGAGATTCATCCTTTTTATAATCAAGAAGCTCAAATCCATTCGTATAAAATCATAATTTATCATGTTTCCCACCAGTATCGGTATGTTTCTGAAAAATGATTGACCTTGTATAATATTTCAATCAATTAAGATATGACTTTCATAAAATATCCCATTATCAGTAATGATATGATAAGGAGGCTCAAGTTAATATTCAATAAAGAATCGAATAAGTTTGATAAAGATCTGGATACTAAGGAAGAAAAGGAATTAGAAGAAGTTAGAGACTAACCTTCTAGGTCATAGAAGTAAACATTGAATAAAAGAATAGTATTATAGACTACAACTTTATAGACATCAAATAAATAGATGGTTTTATTTGATGAGGTTGCTACTCAAATGGAGAAATAAAATGAAATTAAGGAATGAAGGGCATCCTCTGTTTGGATTTGATCCTGCTAAAGCCTTAGAATTGAATGTATGTTCTGAAGAAACCTTGAAAGAAGATGTGAGAAAGAAGAAATTGAATAAGGAAAAGTTAGAAGATATTGACATTGATAGTATTCTTAGAATATCTAAGCAACTAATAAATAGAATTTTTAAAAGGAAGCCATCTATTAATATTTGATCAGTTCTAGCAGAAAAAGGCATGAAGAAATTGGTTTCTGAACAATGGGCTACACCACATCTTTCTCATGAATAGGATGAAGAAGAATAAAATGATCAAGAAGAATACTAAAAAGAAGAGTTGGGATAAGTGGAAATATAATTCTTAGATAAATAAGATGAAAAATATATTTTATACAACAGAATCATCTGAATTACCATCATTTATTTATCCATTTCTGGATCATCAACACTCCAAGAAGGCCTCTCAAATTGTTTCCACCAAGAAGGTCATTCAGATTTCAAATACAATGAAGAATAATAAGAAAAATACTATAAAAATCCAAATTATCCAGTTCAGGTTTTCAACATTGAGACTCATTTTGGTAATCTCCCACAATACACTGAAGAGACGGCTTTTGAAAGAAAAATAACTGTGAAAGGAATTCAACACATTGAATTTGCATTGATATGATTGGAAAATTTGTTACCGTTCATTCAAAATTTTTAAGATACACTAGAAATAATTTTAAATTCCCATAATGATACAACAAACTCTATCATGTTTTTTATGGATATATTTCTAATACTGGAAGCTGATTTTAATATTTTCAATGAACTTTGTATGGAGCACATTCATGATAGAAATAAGGATATGAAGTGGTCTTAAAACATTGATGATAGCCTCATGAACCATCAGGAAAAGAAGGATGAATTGGAACACCATGTAAATAAACTCAACTCTCAATATATAATGTTGATTGATGATTTGAATGAAAACCATGAAGACATTCGAAGACCCGGTACCTAAAAAATAGTATCCTCGGATGAGCATGAGATTTTGAAGTGAAAGATGGGAAATGAGATTAATGAGAGTGGTTCACTGTCAAATAGTCTTTTTATCTCATAAATGGACTATAGATTAAGGATGGATGATTTCAATAACCATGAAGCATGAATTAAAGATCAGGAATCAATCAATTGTCTTCAAGAATAGAGGCTCCAAAAGTAAGATAAGACTTTTGCTGAACCAAATAAGAAGGTGAAGGCTTAGTAAGAAGCTCTTTAAAAACTCATGGAAGATAAAATGGAATTAAAAAATATGAATCTCTCAATTTTTAGTCTTTTGAAAAAACAAAAGGGGTATAAATTATGTTTTAACTATTGTTGTAATGAAAATTTTCCTCAAGTCAGAAGTATTTTTTCGTAATTTGTTTCTCTAACTTCTTACCAGAAATAAATACCATCCATTATTCATTTTAAAAATCTCAAATGGGGATAATGGTTTTCAAAATAACAATTTAATGAGTTCCTTATTAAGGGGGAAATTCAAATATAAATGAAAAGAGGGTACAATATCTGGTATTCTGAAACATAGGGTGGAATTAGTCATATTCAACATTACTTTTAAAATAGTTACTAATCTCAGGGAGAGATAAGTCTTTATTGTATAGTTTTTTGTTCTATTCAAAAACAGGAAGATTGTTGATTCAAATTATGTTTCAAATATCACATTGATCTTTTTTTTGGAAATCACAAATTACTTATGGTTTATCATGTATGATGTTCTACAAATCGTAATCACGTATATATTGTTTTGTCAAGATTTTTTATTCCTATCTTAATCATGAAGTTTGTTCTCTCAAATTGTGTGATATGTTATTATACATCATAACCAGATTATAATGTGCATTGTAATCAGGAATTTTAATTGGATTATGTAGTGAATCATAATCAAGAATCATAACCAGATTATGTGCTGTGTCATAATCAGGAATCATAACCAGGATATTTATTGAATCGTAACCACATTCATCAAAACCTCTTGCATCATAACCCCATGCATCAAACCACATTGATCGTAATCACATACATTGTAACCACATGCATCGTAACGATATTAAATGTGACCATGTCATGTACCACATCATAATTATTCATCATACCTAGGATAAGTATTGTATCGTAATCGTGAATCATAATGAAGTTATGTATTTTAATCTTCTTATACATTGTATTCAAATATCATAACAATATTAAATCTCATGCATCGTAACCATGATATGAACCGCAACCATGTTATAAATTGAAAGCACAAAATGTATTGTTGTCATTAATAGCCTAGTAACCATGTTATGTATTGTACTTTTGAAATTCATTACACCGTTTTCATAATATAAATATCAATTACATGTTACTCATAATAATTTTTTCCTAATTTTTTACATACTACATTCTAACTAAAAAATTGTTGTTGAGTTGGTTATTTACCAATAAAAATGATGTCATGTATTCTGTTTGTTTTGACCGTTGTATTGCCAGGTGTCCATTCCCCTCGGAGAGTTTTTCAGAGGAATATGATTGTGGGAGGAAATATGCCCATTGTAACTTGATTTCTATTAATATAAGGTCATTATAACTAGAATATATAATTTTTTATTCATTCAAGTACTAGAAAAATATGATATTACTTCTCTCTTTCTTCATTCAAATACCTTGAAGATACAACAAGTGAAGAACTGGTTCCAAGTTCTGGTATATCTATATGTGCTTTATTTCTTTTTTTTGCGTCCAATAATATGGATAAAAATAGAGGGAATATAGGGATAGGAAGACGTAATACCTATCATCATATTGAGGGATTTTAATTTCTTGAAAGGCAAATGTCCTAACTTCCTTCATAATCTATGGCTTTTTGAGATAGGAATAATTGCTTACGATAATTGTATCGAGGTATTTAACTATCATGAAAGACAAAGGTTCTAATTATATTCTTAATCCATTGTTTCTGGGGTTAGGAAGATGTGCCTACGACCATCTTATCTAGGGCTTACCAAGGTGGTGGTAAGAATGAGATTTTATCCTAGGTGAAACGATATCCTACTCATTAGGATAAAATAATTGTAATACCTTTATTTTCATTAACTATTTAAAATATAAAGGCAATCACATTGTTTCTTATTTATATATAGTTTCTTTTTTATTGTAATTTTTTCAACTAAAATTCTTTCTCGACATATTATATTTAGTGATTCTATATGTTTTATGATAGAATCATTTATATTTGTATTACCCGGATGAATTCATTCAATTCAAATAATATTGATTTAAAATACATATACAATTAAATCAAAACATATCTATCAGATCCAATAGCAATATGGTGAATTGTATTGATTATGAATTATATTAGTTTGACACATCATAAACTATATTCTTTTTTAATTATTTAAATACAATGTTCTTAAATCTACAATTCACACCTCCCACTCTTTTATTGTGGCATCTAATATACATATACATTAATATTATGATCTAATAGGTTCATCAAGAAAAAAAGAACATACATATCATTATACAAAACTTTTTCAAAATCAGTAGTCCCTAGAAAATTGCTGACTAAATAATCTGTATCAAGTGTTTTTTATCAGTGTTTAGGTATTTAGTCATCAATTACATGATATATGAATTTCTAAAAAAAATACATTATATACTCATATCTATATATTTGATGTCCTTTATTTCTCAGATCAAAATGTGATTCCACCTCATGGGTATTGACCAAAAGCTTATCATTTTTAAATTCAGAAATAAGAAATTCTTCATGATAAATCATAGATAGAGTATAGTCTTAATCAACTCCAAAACTAAACAAATAATTATGATAATTATTTTTGAATTAAATATCAACAATAAAAATGGTATTATAATATAAAAAAAAATCAAATTCCTAATATCATATTTCATTCCGTAGAAGAAAAAAAATTGTGTCATTTGGCCAATCAGAATCTATTACCTTTCCTAGGATATTTTTTTTTTGATAAATCAAATACTGGAGAACCAAACATATCTGAATGACGTCATCAATTTTTCTTGAAGCATCAATTTCTGAAAGATTGGGGGTTGAAGGATTGATGGATAGGGATTTAAAGATCTCGAATTATAGAAAAACTATTATCTAAAGGGTTGAAAGAGTAGGAATAATATCTAGGGAATTGTGACTGTTTTGTTTTAGTTATGTGTGATGATGACGTGGTCTAATCATTCAACTTTATAATTTTTTAAATGACACGATATAAAAAAAATAATTTTAATAAAATAAAAAACAAAAAAACAAAATAAAAAATATTGATAGATATATTAACAAAATAAATACTAATAAACTAGTAAATATTTATAAAAAATTAAATAATTTTATCTCCACCATAATAAAATAATTACATAATGTGTGGATTGGTTTAGTAAAAATATCAGATAATTGATAATTGATATTTAAAAATTCTAAAAATACGTCCATTGTTAGAACATGATCTCTTAGGAAATGATTCCTTATATCAATATTCTTAATTCTATACTTACATATTGGATTTAACAAAAATTAATACAGTAGTATTATCACATAAATAGGTATATTATTAAAATCTTGTACAAGTTCTAGTAGAGTTTGGTTCATTCTTAACATGTGTTCATAGAAACATCAATTACTTGTATATCTTCCCTTGGCTTTTTATAGGGCTACTAATTGTTGTCTCATAATAGAACGTGATATTAAAAATTTCCATAAAAACTAATAGGTTCCTAAGATTATTTCTATATTTAACCAGCATCCTCTAATGTCAACATCTTGAATATGAAATTAAATTAAAATTAATGATTCTGAATAAATAAGTTTTTTGATAAATAAGATTCTAAAAAACAGTTCCTTTTATATATCTAAAAATTATTTTAACACGATTAATATGATCTTCTTTTGGATTTGACTGAAATTTAACATGAATAATCATTTCCATTATATTTTTTATAAATTTCTAATCCTAAAATGAAGTTTAATGTTCCCACCATACTCAGTAAAACTTCATTTTTCATTCTATTTGAAAAATCATTACAAATATTTTTATTTGTTAAAGAAAATATAACATCATCAACATAAATTTGTACTAATAAAATTTTAGAACATTATGTTTTCTTATAATGAGTAGGATCCATTAATTCCACAGGAAGATCAATTTTGAAAAAAAAAATTAATATTTCATAGCAAGATCTATGTACTTTTTTAAATACATGTATAGATTTATTTAGATTAAAAAATGTATTTGGTTTTCATGGATTTTCAAATGATGGAGGACGTTCAACATAAACATCCTCTATTAAATTTACATATGAAAATATGATTTAGAATCCATTTGAAATAATTTAAAATTCATATGAGAATAATAAGATATAAATAATTCTATTGGCTTCTAATCTAGCTACAGATTCAATGGTTTCATCATAATCTATTCTTTCTTCCTGATTATAACATTTTGATACTAATATAGATTTGATTATGGTAGTTATCCCTTGATTTACATATTTATTTTCTAATATCTATTTAGTTCCTATTAATAGATAATTGGATGGTAAGAACCCAGTTTTTGCAGAGAAAGACTTTGGAATATTCTTGATATTTTTCCGGAGTAGTGCCTTCAGACAGCGTGCGATTCCAATCGCCGGTGTGTCCAGAATTAAATTTTCAGTGTGTTCACACTAGACACGCCAAATAAATGGGATAACTCCTAAACCGAGTTTCAGATAAGATATCTGAGTGCACGGATGGGTCCGGAATGGGGTGTTAACCCTAGGAACGACATAAAACATATTGGCGCAGGACGTTTGGACCCCTCGCTCTCTATCGGAGCGTGGAACAGATAAATTAAATAATTAATTTATTCATTTAACGGCTTAACTCAAGTTTCTCATAAACGGTGGCTCATATTGGACAAATGAGGGCACTGTTGAGTTTGCAACATGCCGTTTACCCTAGGAGGGGTGTATGTTTCGTGGGCGCGGGCCTTTTGTGAAAAATGGCCCAAGGGGCGTTTTCGTAATTTTTGTGGCCTCGGGCGCTGAGTTTAATAACTTCTGAACAGGGCCTCAGATTAAAATTTGGAGACCGCTGTTGTGCTCCAGAGGAGGTGTTTACCCTAGGAGAGGCTTAACCTAGACCCTACTAAGGGCTGGGGTACAGGACCAACAGGCGGGAGTTTAAGGGTTATGTATTAATCACATCTCACCCCCACCCCTTTTTTGTTTTCCTGGTGCAAGGAGCTCCCCAACGAAAGAGGAACCCCTACCTCTCCTCTTCCACTTCGACTAGGCAGCTCCGGTGATGCGCGACAACTCCAGCGGTCTGTGGGCGAAGCTCCAGGCTACGCCCCACGAGGTAGGATCTTGTTTATCGTTTCATTTTTAATTCCTGAACCTTCATTGATTTCAATTTGATGCACCGAGTTGCTGCATAAACATTGATAGAATCCCATGAATGCGTATTAGTTTTTATGATCTTCCCAATGATTATTTAAGATTTGAAATCCGAGTTTCGACGTGTTCGCAATCGTCCGGTGAAAGTTGCGGGTTTTGGAGGTCATTTGGGTTCTCCGACGAGCGGGGACGGTGGTCCGGTGAGGTTCCGGCCTTCCCAAGGCGGCAGCGCGGCGCCCTTCCGTGTAGGAGGTCAGTGGATCGGTTGAGTAAGAGTCCATCAGAGGCGGCCGGGTGGATGAGGGAGGTCGGCATGAGCGGGATCCTCGGCAGGGCGGTCAGTGGTCGTTAGCACGAGGGCGAGCGGGCGCCTGCCTGTGGAGGTGCTCCGCGACATGCAGCGTAGACCGGGGTCATGCTGTGCGACCCCGCAGCCATACCAAGACCCTCCAAAGAGGGTCACTGTGTGAGATGCGACTAGCCTTTAGGGTGGTCGGCGGGAATGTGGATTTCTGGTCCACGGCCGGCCCGCGCGGCTGAACTGCGGGCTGGCCTAGGCTAGGAAGACCGGCCGGTCCAGGCCGGTCCAGCCCAAGGGGCTTTGCCCCTTCAGTATTCGGATGCCTGTATTTTCTGATACGGGCGTCCTTTTTGCATTTCCTTTGTGGATTTAGAACCGTATCATTGAGGCGGACTTTTTGAGATGGTTTCGGGAATTTTTAATTCCTAAATCAATGGTCCTAGGAGGCGTGAAACGATGTTAAGTGGTTTGACAGGTTTTTTCCTGGAGATCTTGTTTTAGATGGCGTGGACGCATTTGACGTTCGTTTTGAGCGCCATCAGTGGCATTGGGACCCTAGCCCCGGGGTGATTATTTCTAGGGTGGTTTCTGGCGTTGAATCCGGAGTTGAGGCATGGGCCCCACGACCCGTCTTTTGAGCTGCGAGCAGAATTTAGCGACTGTCTCATCGGGCATCCGTTCGGGGTGTGCCAGCAGTCGATTCTCGATGTTTCACTGAGGGGATTGCAATGGTGCAAAATGCCCGTTCTAATTCCGCACGATGGTGTGGGCCCCGCGAGGGCCATTTGTGCATTGATGGTGATTTCTCCATCTATATCATCGGGTGACCGTTTTGGACAAGTGAATAGTCCACCTTGTGTACCTTTCTGAGAGGATCTCAATGGTGCAATCCGTTTGTTGTGTTTTAAGACCGGGATGCGGGTCCCACGTAACACTTATCGTGTGCGGTGTGTGGGAATGCATCTTTCTTTCTGTATATCTATTGCGCTCGAGTGATCAGTTTTTTTGATGTGTTTTCCCGAGGTGATCGCAATGGTGCGATGCGCCCGACTGTTTTCGGGTCCGAGGCTCGAGATCACAGGACGTAGTTCGGGTGTAAGTCGGTGTTGGTGACTTTTCCATCAGATATCTGATTGAGAAGAGTACGTTGTCGAACTCACATGTTTTTCCGCGAGTATTACAATGGTGTAATCTATTCATGAGAAAGGAGCATCTTACGCGATCTTTTTAAATGTGGAAACAAGTAGGCGCTCCAGTGGTGGTTCGTCCTACTGTGTTTGTAACAGACCCTTGGCGTGTGACCACATGCACTCCCATGTGAGTGATGTGAATGATTGAAGAGATGTGGTTGGATTTTCCTCAACTGTTTAGGTGGAAGATTGGATTTTTTACTTTACTCCTTGGCATTGACGTTGGGTGTTGTGTGCACATAATACTATGGGCTGGAGAAGTGGTATACTCTGGGAGTATACGGGAACATGGGGAGGTACATGTGGATAATGGTACCTGAGATGAGTGTGCACTTGGTTGGGGTTGACTTTGGCCCACACGTCATGTGGGCCCCATGTGTGTGTCGTGTTCTGCATTACGTACTTTGAACTCTCATGACTTAGAGGGTCCCTCTGTGATTGTTTGTTTGACCAGTAGGGTAGAGTTTTCCCCTAGATCTGTGTTTGTTTGTTTGACCAGCAGGGTGGAGTTTCCCCTGGCCCGGTGCTCTTTTGTTTTACCAGCAGGGTTGAGTGGTCTCCCCCTGGTTTTGTTCTCGATGGTTTTGGGCGACAGAGATGGTTTGTTCCTCTGTATCTTCACTTGTGAGGGGTTTCGGTACCATGTCCTTTCACCGGACTACGACACTATTTGTGACTACGGGTGTTCGTAAAGTATGTGTGTTTCCTCACTTTCTTGGATGAGTTGTATCGGTCCACTTCGACAGTGATTGAGCGGATTGGAGCATGATCTCCTTGAGAGGCCCGAGGAGTTTCTCCCATTCTTTCGTGATACCTGGTAGAGTTCTTGTGGATTCCATGTGACAAACACTTTAAGCTAGCACCGATCCTCACCCAGGAGGTTGTTTCCTGTACGGTTGAGGTTGTTTGTAGCATGGATGAGGTCGATTCCAGTAGGGCAGAGGTTGTTTTGTGCAGGGCTCGCCAGTGGGTTACCATCCAGAAGGGATGACCAGTACATCAGTGTTCACCTTGCAGTTCCATCTAGCAGGGATGGCCTTAGCAGTTCCGGGTTACCACCAGTGGGGCTGGGCAGTGGTCCCTAATGCTAGGATTACCACCAACTGGGCTGGGCAGTGGTCCCTGATGTCGGGTTTACCTCCAACCGGGCTGTGCATTGGTCCCCAATGCCGGTCTTACCTCCAGCTGGGTTGGGCAGTGGTCCCCGATGCCGGGTTACCTCCAGTTGGGCTGGGCAGTGGTCCCGTCACCGTCATTAGCCAGGTCACCCGCCAGTGGATTACCCTATTATGAGACTGGGCATTATGCCACCGATTGACTCTTGTCATGTCTCTCTATAGTGGGAACCCGTTGACTTCCAGGGACCCTCCGGCGGGGCTGGGCAGCGGGTCGCCTGTCGACTATGAGACCTTTCGCCTGTGGGGTAGTAACATGGTGTGGGTTGACGTTCCCCAGAACTCTCAAGTATGAGGGGCACTTTCCCCATAGAGATGTTTCCTTGTGATGTGACCTAAAACCATGCGGGCGAGTCAGTGCCGCCCAAAGCGGATAGTTTCAAGGTGCGGTGATTTGAGCCCTTGACTTGCAGTTCAGGGAAGACGTGCGAGATGCTAGGCATTGATGGTGTTTACTTATGGGACTGTTGGATACTCACTTTCTTGGGATGAGCTACGAGATTGATATCCCCTTACGATCTTGTTTGGGCTTTTTTTTTCGAGCATATTGATATGTATAGACCTTATTATAGTACCCACTTCTTGGGTTTGGTTACTCTCCTTCCAGGAGAGGTGAAGACGCATGGTGTATGCCACGTTCTATCTATGTCTAGCTTCTCGTGGTTAGATGAGTCTACTCTCCTACTATAGGTATCGAAGACTCGACGAGAAGTTCTTCTTATCACTATTTCCATCTCCTTGTGTCTGGATGAATTTACCTCTTTTCTCTTGTTGGGTTGAGCTGGACTCTCTACTGCACTCTTTGTTGTACTCTTACTCCACTCTCGGTTGTACTTCTTTACTTTTCCCTGTTCAGTCTACTGCTCACCCTTCAGTACCTCCTTTGTTTCTCCCTCGAGCCTTCGGGGTATCCTACTGAGTATTTTTATACTCACCCTGTTTGGGCTTTGCCCGAACATGGTGTACCCTTGTAGACGACAAACAGGTTGGTCATGACTTCAGTGGAGCATAGGACTTCTGGAGCGTGGACCACATGTGGTGGTTAGATTTGGGTTCTAGGTGGGGGATCCTTCCAGCTATTTACTTTTTGTTCACCTGTTACCAGGTTGTGGCACTTTTCTGGTTGGGCGCGTGTTTTCCCATTTTCTTTTCAGTTTACTTTCAGCACTTGCTTTGTACTAATTAGAGGTCAATGCACTTTTGGTGGTTTATATATAGCAGTTTCACATTACTCTGCATTTCTTTCCTTTTATTCTTCCCTTTTTCATTGAGCGTGCTACGTGTGTGTGTACAGGTAATTTGGAAAAGGCCTCCCCGAGTTGTTGGGATTTCAGCGCTGGTCGCCATCCCCTAGCCTATGGAGAGGTGGGCTTGGGTTAGTTGCGGCCCGAGCCCATGTAGGGTCAGGACGTGACAAAGTGGTATCATAGGTGGTTCGTTCCTTGAGATGTTGTGCGGATGTCCCTAAAAGAGGAATTGGTTGGGACCTAGGGCAACCGTGTTAACGTGTCTCGAGAGCAGCTCTCAGGCCAAGGAGTCTAGTGATGGTGCGGCGACCGACATATCCCTTCATCAGGACCCTGATAACCCGCTTGTCGACTCGGCATACTGACACACTTTTTTTAGGGAAAATTGGTTTGTGCATCACATAGGATTGAGTCTTTGACTGTCCTTCTTGAGTCATATCCCCATCATTATTATTGGTATATACATATATGATCATCTGACTGCGACACTCCTTGATAATATTCAGGATGTCTCCATGAAGACAGCCAGCCAGGATACCATATTTGGTTCATTACGATGACCCTGTGATCTATGAGGCCTCATTCTAGGACCCATCATGTGAGCCCCTTTCTCTAGGTGGTCCGGTAGTAGCACCCTCACCTGTTGAGCAACAGACAGCTTCAGTAGAGCAGGCGGGGCTTGAGGGCTGGTTGAGCGCGCACCGTGAGTTCCAGCGACAGGGACCACTGAGGTTTAGTGGTGATCCAGACCCTCAGGTAGTATAGGTTTGGATTTAGACAGTGGCTCACCTTTTCAGGCTTGTGCAGATACCGACAGATCAAAGGGTGTCTTTGCAACCAACCTTTTTTCGTGGAGCAGCTTGGCGGTGGCAGAGTCTGGTGATTCAGTTTCTTGACGATTCGTCGCTTTCGTGGGGTGACTTTCTGTTGTTTTTTCATGAGTAGTTTTTCCCATCCTGCTTACGCTCCATTCATATTCAAGAGACCCTACAATTTTAGCAGAGAGGGACGACGGTGGCCGAGTACGTGGCTAGATTCACAGACTGTGCACGCTTTTACCCGAACATGGTCCATGATGACAACATCTGAGCATAGATGATTGACCAGGGTCTTCGCCGAGATATTTGTGTTTTCATAGTACCATTGTGAATTCCCACATATGCCGGGGTGCTAGATCAGGCTCTAGTGACAGAGAGATTCATGTCACGTTCTAGAGTTGGTGGTGGCAGCATGCACGTTGGATCTGAGTCGTCTGCCGCAGCTAGCGGGCACCGACAAGAAGAACCTCGACACATGTGGCTTTCTGAATATTGGACTTAGGGGCATGGTCGTACACCACAGTGGAACCAGAGGGCACGAGTCCAACCCGGAGAGATTCGATGGTATGCTTGCGATTAGCGAGGTCACCTGGCACGGGACTGGCCGACCAAGCATGCAGAGAGCTTCGGGCAGGCAGTCGGTGCACCACCACGTCGGAGGCAATGCCATGATCAGAGTAGTACCAAGAGAGGTGGTGCTAGCAGAGGAGTGGGAGGAGCTGGTAGTGTGGGACGACTTTATGAGGTCTCCCCATCACCACTAGGCGGTCCACATCAGGCTCCGGGAGCTGACAGTTGGGTCTGAGGGTAGCAGCATTCTTTGGATGTCTATGATCCTGCAGTGCATAAGGTGATAAAAGGTACACTCTATAGTTTTTCTTCTTTTTGTAGAAGAATTGTTAGAATCTCTATGTGAAATTCTTTTCTCCGTGTTCCTTTTTTGTGTTGTTACCAGGGTGGCATGGGGCGTCAGTGTAACCCTATGTTGGTAAGGTAAAAGGCATGGGACCTTTTTCTTTAGTCGTTTGTGTTGACTCCATCACTTTCCGAGCATGTAAGGGAGTCTTAGTTGCGAGACATAGACTATGAAATCGTGCATGACCAGATATCCTTGGATGTTTCACCATATGGATATTCTTATGGAGGGAATCACCGGGCCATGTTCCAGGTGTGGGCTGTGAATCCGGTCATGGCATGTGACGTCGGGGTTTGGTCGGGGAGGTGAGTTACCCCTGGGAGCCTTCAGGTTGTTTGAGACCGTGCGAAATGATGGAGAGGTTTTCTACCACCTTGCCCTAACCCCAAAGTCAGGAGTGGGTGCACGATGTCTCCCATGTGACTCACATGAGAATATGTGTGCGTGCTTATATGCACGCCATTGGCGAGGGCATACCTCGCGTTAACATATCAAATCCTTTGGTCTGTGTGAGGTGGCACAGAGCTATGCGTGAGTTCTACTAGGTACGGGAGAGCTAGTTGTGGGTTTAGTACCCTGATTTTTTCCATGGTTCTGCTTTTTGGGGATGAAAAGTATGAAGGAGTGAATAATGTAAGAAACCAGTTTTTTCTGTAAAAGACTTTGTAATATTCTTGATATTATTCCAGAGCAGCGTCTTCAGATGACATTGATTCCAAGCCCCGGTGTGGCCGGAATTAAATTTTAAGTGCATTCACACTGAACACGCCATATAAATGGGATAACTCCTTAACGGAGTTTCATATCAGATATCTGAGTGCATGGATGGGTCTAGAATGGAGTTTTTACCCTAGGAATGACATAAAACTTTTCGTCGTGGGACTTTGGGACCCCTCGCTCGCTATCGGAGCGTGGAACGGATCAATTAAATAATTTATTTATTTGTTTAACGGATTAACTGATGTATCTCCTAAACGGAGGATCAGAATGGAAAACTGAGTCAACCGTTGAGTTTGGAGCATGCCTTTTATCTTAGGACGGTTGTATGTTTCGTGGGCGCGGGCCGTTTGTGAAAAATGGCCCCAGGGGTGTTTTTGTAATTTGGCGGCCTCGGGCGCTGAGTTTAATAAATTTTTAATGGGGTCTCAGATTAAAATTATGAGACCGCATTTGTGCTTTGGAGGAGGTGTTTACCCTAGGGTAGGCTTAACCTCGACCCTGCTGAGGGTTCTGGTATGGGGCCAACGGGCGGTAGTATAAGTGTTTTGAATTTGAACACTTCACCCCCCCCCTCTTTGTTGTTTCCCTGGCGCAAGGAGCTCTCCAAAAAAGGATTAATCCCTCCCTCTCCTCCTCCTATTTGGCAAGGTTGCTCCGGCGAGGCACAGAAACCCTGGCAGCCCATCGGCGAAGCTTCGGGCTACACCCCACGAGGTAGGATATAGTTTATCATTTCATTTTTAATTCCTGAACCTACTTTGATTTCAATTTGACACCCCAATTTTCTGATTAAACATTGAGAGAATCCCATTAATGCGTATTAGATTTTTTGATCTTCCCGACGCTTGTTTCGGATTTGAAATCCGAGTTCCGACATGTTCACAATCGTCCGATGAAAGTTACGGGTTTTGGAGGTCGTTTGGGTTCTCCGACGAGCGGGGATGGTGGTCTGGCGAGGTTCCGACCTTCCTTGGGCGGTGGCGCGGCGCCCTTCATGGAGGTGGGAGGCGGATTGGTCGGGCGAGAGGCCAACAGAGGTGGCCGGGTGGACGAGGGCTGTTAGGGCGAGCGGGCCCCTTGGCAGGGCGGTCGACGGTCATTGGGGCGAGGGCAAGCGGGCGCCTGTCTGTAGAGGTGCTCTACGGCACAGAGCGGAGACCGGGAACGCGTTGTGCGACCCCACGGCCAGAAAAAGACCCACCAAAGGTGGGTCTCTACATGATAAGCGACCGACCTTCAGGACGATCGGTGGGAAAGTTGACTGTGGGTCCACGGCAGGCCCACGAGGCCGAACCGCAGGCCGGCCCAGGCCGGTCCAGCCCAAGGGGCTTTGCCCCCTTAGTTTTCGGGCGCCAGTGTTTTCTACTACGGGTGTCTGTTAGGCATGCCATCTGTGGCTGTAAAACCGTATTGTCGAGGCGGTATTTTTGAGATGGTTTAGTGAATTTTTAAACCCCAAAACAAGGCGAATCAGAGGCGTGACACTATGTTATGTGGTTTGACGTTTTTTTCCAGGAGATCTTGTTTTTGACGGCACGATCGCGTCTGACTTTTGTTTTGAGCATCGTCAGTGGCATCGGTACCCTGGCGCTAGGTCGAAGATTTCCAAGTTGGTTTCGTGTGTTGAAGCCATAGTTGAGGTGTGGGTCCCATAGCCTGTCTTTTGAGCTACGAGCAGCGTTTAGTGACATTCTCATCAGGCGTCCGTTCGGGGCATACGAGCAGTCGATTCTAGATGTTTTTCCGAGGGGATTACAAAGTTTCAATCTGCCCACTCAAATTCTGCACAATGGTGCGGGCTCCGCGAGGACCGTTTCGGCTTTAGCGGCGATTCATCCATCTCTATCACTGGGCGACCATTTTGGACAATTGAATAGTCCACCTTGTGTACCTTTCTGAGAGGATCAAAAATGTGTGATCCATTCATTGTGTTTCGGGACCGGGATGCGGGTCCCACATAGCACTGGTCGTGTGTGGTGTGCGGGAATGCATCTTTCTCTCTAGATATCTGCTGCGCTCATGTGAGTAGTCTTTTTGACGTGTTTTACTGAGGGGATCACAATGGTGCGATGCACTCGACTGTTTTCGGGGCCAAGGCTCAGGATCACGGGACGTCGTGCGGGCGTAATGTGATGTTGGTGACTTTTCCGTCAGATATCCACTTTAGGTGAGTAAGTAGTTGATCTCGCATGTTTTTCAACGAGGATTACAACTTTGTAATCTATTCAGGCGAGCAGAGCCTCTTATGTGATCTTTCTAAATGTGGAAGCAAGTAGGCACTCCGGTGGTGGTATGTCCTATTGTTTTTGTAGTGGACCCTTAGCGTGTGATCGCGTGCACTCCCGTATGAGTGATGTATGTGCTTGAAGAGATGTGGTTGGATGTACCTCAACCATTGAGGTGGCAGGTTGGAGTTGTTACATTGCGCCTTCACGTTGATGATGGGTGTCGTGTGCACGTTAGCCTTTAGGCTGGTGACGTGGTATACTATGGGATTATATGGGAACGCAAGGAGGTACATGTGGATGTTGGTACCTGATATGTTGGTGCGCTTGGTTGGGGTTGACTTGGGGACACACGTAATGTGGGTCCCATTTGAGGGCCGTGTTCTGATTTACGTACTTTGACCTCCCACGACGTAGATGGTCCCTCTGTGTTCGTTTGTTTGACCAGTAGTGTGGAGTTTTCCCTAGAATTTTTGCTCATTTTTTTGACCAGAAAGGTGGAGTTTCTCTTGGCATGTTGCTCTTTAGTTTGACCAGTAGTGTTTAGTGGTCTCCCCCTGGTTTCTTTGTCGATGGTTTTGGCCGACAATGATGGTTTGTTCCTCTATTTCTTCAGCTGTGAGGGGATTTAGTACCATGTCCTTGTACCGGACTACGACACCGTTTGAGAATACATGTGTTCGTACAGTGTGGGTTTTTCCCCAATTTCTGGGATGAGTTGTCTCGGTCCACTTCGACAGTTTCTCAATGGATTGGAGCGAGATAACCTTGAGAGGCCTGAGGAGTTTCTCCTGTTCCTTCGTGATCCCTGGTAGAGTTATTGTGGATTCTTTGTGACCAAAAAAATACACGGGCACTGATCCTCTACCGAGGAGGTTGTTTCCAGCCGGGCTGAGGTTGTTTGCAGCCGGGCATAGATTGTTTTCAGCAGGGCTGAGGTTGTTTCCAGAAGGGCTGAGGTTGTTTCTAGCAGGGCTCGCTAGTGGGTTACCATCCAGTAGGGATGGCCAGAGCAGTTCCGGGATTACCTCCAGCGGGGCTGGGTAGTGGTCCCCGATGCCGGGCTTACCTCCAGCTGGTCAGGGCAGTGGTCCCTGATGCCAGGCCTACCTCCAGCTGGGCTGGGCAGTTGTCCTCGATGCCGGTTGTACCTCCAGCTGGGCTGGGCAGTGGTCCCCGATGCCGGGTTACCTCCATCTGGACTGGGCAGTGGTCTTGTCGCCGACTTTAGAAGGGTTGCCCTCCAGTGGATTACCCTGTTAGTGGACTAGGTAGTGTGGAACCCGTCGACACTTGTTGGGTCTCCCTATAGTGGGAACCCGTCGACTACCAGGGAACCTCCAGCGGGGCTGGACAGGAGGTCGCCTGTCGACTTTGAGACCTCTCACCTGTGGGGAAGTGACATTGTGGGGTTTGATGTTCCCCCAGAACTCTCAAGTACGAGGGGGGATTTCCCCACCGACACGCGTCATTGTGACGCGACCTAAAACCGTGCGGGCGAGTCATTACCGCCCAAAGAAGATAGTTTTGAGGTGCGGTGATTTGAGCCCTTGACATGCAGTTCGGAGCTGAAATATGGGATGCTAGGCATCAATGGTGTTTACTTCTGGGACTGATGGAAACTCACTTTCTTGGGTTGAGATACGGGACATAGATCACCTTATAATCTTGTTTGGGCTTATTGTTCGAGCATATTGATATGTATATACCTTGTTCTAGTACCCACATCATGGCTTTGGTTACTCTCCTTCTAGGAGAGGTGAAGACGCATGGGGTATGCCACATGATTTCCGTGTCTATCTTCTCGTGGTTGGAAAATTCAACTCCCCTACTATAGGTAGTGGAGACTCGATGAGAAGTTCTTCTTCTCACCATTTCCAGATCATTGTATCTCGACGAGTCTACCTCCATTCTCTTATTGGGTTGAGCTGGACTATGTACTTCACTCCTTATTGTAATCTTACCACACTCTCAGTTTTACTCCTTTACATTTTCTTGTTCTATCTACTACTCATCCTTCGGTACCTCATTTATTGTCCCTTGAGCCTTCGGGGTATCCTTATGAGTATTTTTATATTCACCCCTGCTTGGGCCTTGCCCGCACTTGGTGTGCCCTTGCAGACGACATACTGGTTGGTCATGGCATCAGTGGATCGTAGGAGTTCAAGAGCATGGACCGTGTGCGGTGGTCAGATTCGGGTTCTAGGAGGGGGAACCTTCTAGCTGTTTACTTTTTGTTCACCTATTACCTGGTTGTGGCACTTTTCTGGTTGGGATCGTGTTTTCCCCTTTTCTTTTCAGTTTACTTTCTGCACTTTCATTGTACAGATTAGAGGTTGATGCACTTTTGGTGGTTTATATATAGCAGTTGCACATTACTCTGCTTGTCTTTCCTTTTACTCTGCACTTTTTCATTGAGTGTGTTGCGTGTGTTTGTACATGTACTTAGGCAAAGGATTCCCGGAGTTGTTGTGCCTTTGGCGCTAGTTGCCAAACCCTGGCCTATGAAGGCGGGCTTGGGGTAGTTGCGGCTCGAGCCCAAGTATGGTCGGGTCGTGACAAGGATGGACATTCCATTAATTCATAAACATCATTTCTCTTTAATTGTTTTAGTTCTTCTTGCAATGCTAACAAAAAAACTCTCATATCTTAAAGATTTTTCAAAACACATAGGTTCTAACTGAGATAAAAATACATATAACTCATCTAAGATTCTTAAATTTATTATCGTTGTAATTTTTATTTATAGGTCTCCAATGATAGTTTCTAATGGATGGTTATTTAAGATTCTTTACTATCTTGATGACACAATTTTAGGTTCATCTATTTCATGTTATTTTAAACTAGACTAAATTTAACATTATTTATTTTCAAAAATAGTTTAAGGTGAGACAAGTGTCATGTTAACTATAGAGTTTGTAATTTCATCTACTTGATCTTCATTTTTATAAAAAGACTAGTGTCATCAAATCTTTCACAAACTTATTCGTAAAAAATAATTGAATTTTTATTAAACACACTATAGGATTTAGAAGTAGTAAAATAACCTATAAAAATCCCTTCATCAGCTTTTGGATCCTATTTACCATTCTTTTCCTTAGTATTCAAGATATATACCCCGCATCCAGAAACATAAATGTACTTTAAATTTGGTTATATGAAATTTCATATCTCATAGACTGTCTTTTTAATAACTAGTCTTAGTAATACTATATTCATGATATAGTAGTCTTTTCATAACGATTCATTCAAAAAATAAGTTGGAAGAGTATATTACTTTAGCATTGTCCTCTACATTTTATAATATCTATGTTTACCATTTCAATAACCACATTTTTAATGTGTTCTTTGTGCATATAATGGGTGTATAAAACCTAAATATGAGAAAAAATAATTGAATTCCTAATTCTAAAATTCTCCATAATGATCAATTATTAATGAATTTTTTAAAAAAAAAATTCATTTAGAAAAATATTATTAAAAAATTCAAACATAATGAATACCTTAATTTTGTGTTCTATAAATAATACAGATGTATATCGAGAAAATCCATAAACTAAAATATGGACATATAATTTACCATAGAAAATTGCTACCCAATATTGTCCAAAAAATACATATGTTAATGTTTTAATGGTTTAGATGTTTTAATTTTGTTAATTTGTCTGAAAGATGAAATCTATTTTTTTTTTCAAGTTTACATGAATAAAAAAATCAATCATTTTCAAACATAAGAAGAGAAAAATAATAAACTAATTGTTTTCAATAATATATTTAATGTATATGTATTCAAATTTCAATGTGTCCTATTCAATATCATTGATTCATTTGTCATAGAAGTTATATAGTTCATTTTTTGTTTATACATGGAATTGAGATCCAGTGTATAAACATTTTTTTTCATGGTGCTTCATATTTATGAATTGTTTATTTGAAAACACAATAGGAAACATTAGAAAAATAAACATGAAATCCATCATCACAAAATTGAGAAATATTTGTCATGATTTTTTAACCCTTTCACATATCATACTTTTTTTATTTATATTTTCTATAGTTATCAAATAGTTCCAACTCTAGTAAAATTACCTTTTTCATTATCACCAAATGTGACTTGAACTATATCTATTTTTTTAGTGTAAGGGAATTCATAGACTCTCCACATAAGTGTTTAAATTAACCACTATCTATATACCATAAAACATGTTTATTCCTATAGTATTTGATCTAATAAAACATTGAAACATTTTTTTGTTTTAGAACCCATATTATCTTGGGTCCAACTATTTTAGTATGCAAAGATCTGAGAATCCATAACTGCCTTATTTTTAAAAAATTTGTATTAAAATCAATAGAAACATTTTTGGAAATAAATAAATTATTAATACAACAAATTTCAGTATTTATCAAATTAATTTTGTTTGATTAACTAACTTTCATTCCAAAATAAAATCATATAAATTTTTTTGAATTCATTAGAAAATTATTTTTGTATAATTTATATATTTCACCATTGATTCCTATTCCAAAATTTTCTATTTTAATAACAGTATTTCCAATAATCACAATAAGATTTTTCTCCCATTTAGTTAAAATACTTGTAGTACTTTTCTAGTATTATACTTAATATTATAATTATTTAATATTCTTTTCATGATCTATATAGTTTGATGTATACGAATTGAACTTTTAAATTTGATATTTATGTTACTCTAGCGTTGTGTATATTTCTCCTAAAGCAGCATTAGGAATATTTTTTCATTATTTATCTTTATTTATTATAGAATAATATTATTCTTCTACCATATAATAGTAAGAAACCAATTTACTATTTTGTAATTTATCAGAGTTAGAAGATGATGATGAATTTGATATTATCGATTCTCCTTCTTTCACCATAAAGACCCTATTTGCTTTCAGGTTTCAATTGTACTATTTTGAACCATATTTCAATGACCTTAGGGAGACTATAGATATACTCCATGAAGGTTTCATATTTCATTTTAACATTTTTTTTATAGTAATCATTCTTCGGATATTTATTTTTTGTCCTCATTTCATCTATAAATTTGGAGAAATCATGCCTAATGTGACCCCTATTTTTGAATTCAAAACATCTACTTGAATTGTTTCTATTTCACCCACATTAAATGATTTTCAAAAGCCTATTTTCTTCTTATATAAATTTCTATTCTTTATGCCAATTTTTTCTAATAACATTTTATAGTCTAAGGAATATGAATTTTTACTTTTGACATCTGGTTTTGATTTTATTTCATCTTCAGAGATGTCACATTAAGGGTAGTGTTTTCACATTTTACTATTATCTTGTTTCCTTTACCATCATCATAAATTTTTTCTTTTTATATCATCAATGATCCAATTAATTTGTTCATAGTCAAATTCTTGACATGTGATTATTGATGAATAGCTGTAGATATGCCATTCAATTTTCAAGGTAGTACCATATGTACTTTTATAGCATGATCTGATTATGAAATTGGATCTCCCAAGGTAGTAATTTTGATGAAAATTTAAATTTTATTATTTGTTAATTTTTGTGATGATTTTACTATCTGACATTCTAAATGTTTCAAACATTATTATTTCAGTAGCATACCTCATTTGTATGATATTTTCTATAAATTCACATGCAACAATTATTTTCTACCACATTTCATAATAAATAGGGCATTATGATGCTCATTTTAATTCATAAGGTCTTATTTCAAATATGATAGAATTAATTACCTTTAGGTTGATATCATATTAATCTTCAGTTATGAAATCCCATGTTTTTAGTTTTCTAAGAATCACAAAAGGAGTGATGATCTCTGCAAAAAAATGAATCCAATATTCTTTAGAGAGATTATTATTCAGGATTTCGAAGATCCATAGTAATAACTATAAAAATATTGAGCTCGAATCATATATATGACTTCTTTCAGATCATCCATTGTTTTCTGATTTGTATAGAACTTATTATTTTAATATTTTTATATATTTATCTACATTATCAAAAATAAAACATTTTATTCCAATTGTTACCTTGTAATAATAAAAAGATATAAAATATGGCAGTGCATTATGACCTATTGAAAATATTGAATGATTTGGGATTTTACATCACATTGTGATTGATATATATATGAATTTTTTATAATATATATAACATATAAGAAAAAAAGAGAACAAAAAAATTCAGTTTAAATATTTACTAAAATGATAAATAGAGGCTTCTTGTTCTATTAAAGGTAACCAAAAAACACATAGATTTGAATGAGAATCACCATTTATGATCCAAAATTAAAATGACCTCAATCATTCATACCCTTACACCAAAGGATTCCAAATATAATCTGGGGTCTAAGTTGAATTCATGGGGAGACTATACTGTAAATTAATGTAAAAAAATACCAAATTAAGAAAAAAAATTATGTAAAATTTATACAATTATAGTAAGTGGAAATTGAAATACACCTACTACATTAATGAATGTGGTAGCGAAAAAAATAAATACGAATTTAGTAAATAGATCACCCACCATGATGATCTCATATACTGTAAAAGGAAAATAATTACAATAAAGGATTTTCAGCATACTCTAAGACACAACTCATTCCTATCTAGAGGTTCATAGTGAGCTATTACATTATCAATCAAAAACTAGGACCTAACCCACCCAGTATTAGAAATATGTGCGGGCTCCACAATTACATTAGTGCCATGGACACCAGAGATGGGTGTGAGAACAACAATGTAAGGAACCACCAATGTGATCCATTACCTAACAAGTATATGTATTTTATGTACATGTGATATGTTCAATAGAAATTAATATGGAAATATGTAAACTGAACATGAATAACATATAATCAGAAAAGAACAAATAAGAAAATGACTACCATATTTTAAGTGGTCATGCAGATACCATGATTTCATAACTATAGATTGTACCGACTTTGGCAGGATGCTGGTAAAGGTGCCGATATCTATCATCACACACCACACGATATGACCCATTTCCTAGTGTGAGTTGGTACCCTATAATCATTTTTCGCATCATCATGTTATAACCCTATAGATAAATCATATCAATAACATTAATAGTGGTTATTATTGAGAACACTACATGACCCACCATGATGGCGGTCATTATAGAGAACACATCATGCCCCATCTTGATAGTGGTCACTATGATGAACACCATAAGCCCCAACATGATGGTGGTCATTATCAGGAACACCATATTCACCAACCAAGTGGTATTCAATATTTTTAATTTATGGTATTTACAACTTGAATTATCAAATGTAATTGGATAATCACATAAATCATGCATTCAATTATCCTATTCCTCCTTGTAGCTGATGAATTATCATTTTTTATGAATGGTCTACTCCCACATCAGATATCATATATGTGATTCTATATATACCATCCAGGATCTGTACTTTGTCACAACTATAATGTCGTTATGCACCAACTCCAAGGGTCTATATAGAAAAAATTGAGCAATATGACCTTCCTAACATCTGAGGTAGGGTTCAATAAGAAATGACATACCATAAGAAAAACATACTATAAAAAGTAGTAATATGGAATATTAATAATTATTATCAAGATAGTATTTATAATTATATGATTAAATATCCAAAATAGGGATCAAGGGCCACTCACTCACAAAAATTCAATGAATTATGAGGAATGTGTTATCATGTATAATGTATGTGTCTTACAAGCTAGACACATAGATACATGTGATCAATATATAAAACATGGTATCATATTCTAATCCCACACACCCATCTCATCAAGGGAAAGTATTTTTATTGGATATAAAATCATCCTCATAGCATAAATCATTATATTTTTTCATATGAGCAACACATTTGTGATAAATACATGATCATCAGTCTAGCCTCAATCTAGTGCATAAGGGTCTATTATGGCCCGTGGTGATTATCCCATTACATTATCAATGTTTCTTTTTATTAATTATGTGTTAAGGATCATTAATTAATTTAAAATTACATTTTATCTATATAACATTATGAATTTTAGGGTTTTTCACTATGTGTGGAGAATCTCAACTATAAGCCAATAACGGTACATAATACCATAGGGTAGAGTATATGGGAAAAATATCCTCAAACAGTGTCAACTCCAAATGTAAGGAGTTCCATGATGATCTATTAGAGTCAATCCATGTTCATTCATCCTCCACCGATATCCATAAGGTTCTATGTTATTCTAAATAATTCTAAATAATTAATGAAAGAAATTATAATTAATAAAATTAGTATTAGAAACATTAGAACTAAATAAAAATGTTATACCTCTCATCGGACATACTATGTATCTCCACCTATCATGCATCAAAATCAACCACTAATAGAAGATTTTTATCAATATTTTAATATAAAATTTGGAAAAAACCTCATCATGGGAGAAAAAGAAAAAAAATTATCATATATTTTTTCCAATATTTTTATGAATTAAACTAAGAGATAAAATTTAGCTACAACATTATCTAATGATGTTCAATCCAATCCATAAACACTATTCATTATATGGTGTCCCAAATCCATGAATAAATTCCACGGGATAATGGGAAATTTTAGATAATTTGACGAAAAATAAAAAAAGAGATCACTAAGTTGTATACACACACTGATTCACCCATAAAATAAATTTATTAATCACCATAATGCATCCCCTATCCATGTCAAACTAATGATCCAAAATTATCATCCAATTTTATGAATATTCAATTAATTATTAATCAAATTATTTAATCTAAATCAAACCAATATCAATTGATGATCATGGTGTTCATAGAGAAGAGGATCCGAAGTGAATTAATACAGTAAGTAATCCCAACTCCTATAAATTACCAAGAGTATCGTCAATGATGAACTTCATAATTATCATCCATTCCATGTGGAAAATTAAGGCTACAATCATTGAATAATAAATGATCATTCATAGATACTGGAAAAAATAACCAACAAACATCCCAATTTGATAGAAATTATATACGGATGAGAAGTGGAGATCCTAGCATAATAGGTCTCAAAAATGTGATATATAAATATTAATACCAGGTTGTGCTCGATGTCTAATGATACAAAATTGACCCCACATATCATTTACTATGCACCCCAATTGACTAGACGATTGACCACCTTCAACAGAGTGTATGTTCAATAGTTGTTCTATGATTCCTTCTAGGGAATAAGTGTTCATATCATATAATATCATAGTCATTTGAGGCTCCCCATCATGTTGGGGTGTCCGAGTAATTATGGCTTGTACACAACCCACTGGCCATTCAGTGGCTACTATAGTAGCTATGTCTTTTCAAGGCCTCCTCTATTAAAAAATAATGGTTCAAGGACACCTATGGCCTACCATTAATTTTTTAAAACATCTATTTGTGATGATTAAATATGAAGTCCCTCAGTTCATGAATCAGTTCTACAAACAATTCACCAACCATTTGAGATGTTCAATTTCCCTCCATATTCAATGACCGTGATAACATAGGTCATTAAACCTATCAATATATTTCTAGGAAGACAATAGATATATATGTACATGATACAATGCCATCAAAATTATTTTATTCTTCAATTACTCTATTAAAAACCATTTCATCGTACTATATGGGGATAATAACCCCTATGAATCTTGAGAATATCAATATATAGATGCATGTTTCAATAAAATTTATTGAACGAAGATGATGATTGATAATGATATGAATGTTATTTTTTATAATGGTCTTTAAATTAGTATCATCAATATGTAAAATAAACTCAACAAGTAATACACAATTCCAATCAAATATATTGAGGTGAACACTAACGATCTAAGGAGTCATTGGGATATGAAGGTACCATTGTAAAATAATTGAACACATGAAACTGCTTTACTTTCATATGATTGAATGGATAATGTCATTAAGGAGGAATCAATACCTAGGAAAGAAAGGATCACCACACTATCTATATAGATCAATATCATTGTTGAGATTCTCTACATGAAGGATATTCTAAATAATGTTTAGTATACATAGCTATTGGAATTCAATCATGTAAAACATAATATAAATAGAAGGTGGTAGACATGGAGAATGGGTATAATTTCCCCCATCATCATGACATTATTTGTGTCTTTGAAATCTATCCAAGATAAATAATATTACAATATTTCTAATGAAAACAAATCTTCTGATAATAACACATTTATATTATTTCGTATGGATTGGGAATTAATTTCATCACATGTCCCCAATGATAATGGGAATGATTGGAAACATATCTTGGATGCTCTTTTTTATCATTGATATCTAAATTCACTCCCATAATGTTATAATGACAAAAAAATGACACGTTTTCATCCTATGTTTATTATAAAAAAATTATATAAGTAATACTAGATGATATTAGTGATTCCAAAATATAATTTGTGGAAGGTATCTCAGCTACCTTTTTTAGATTAAACATGTTAATTTTGGAATAGAGGAGGATCGACTCCCTTGGTTGATTGGTGTCATGAAAAATTATTAGTATTATGAGTCATACTTCACAAAATATTTATATTTCTTCATAAGTAACTATACTGATATTCCTGGGGTAGACCCTAATATAAATACCCATAATATGTCCCAGAAGATAGAATCTATGGATATAAAAATACATCCAATAGAATGCATTTATCCCATACTAAAAAAGTGTAACAGAAATATAACAATATTATTAAATAAAACATTATCTATTATGTTTAGAATCCAAAATTTAGTGATAATATTATTAATATAATGATAATTTTAAGTTAGATATGAGTTCGTATATATTTTAGGGATCTGAATTGGAATTATCCAAATGATGATTTCCCTATCCCATACATGGAATGATTAACTGATGTTATAACAATATTTCATTCCTTCCCCTTCATGGATGGTTATTCATGGTATAAACAATTTCAAATTTTATCCAAATTACAGAATAAAATGGATTCAGGGAATTCCATGGGGAATATTTTTATGACTTAATTCCATTTAAGTATTTTAAATCAATATATAAACATTCCATTGAAAAAATATACAATCCCCTCTTTGTTAATAGATAATTTATATTCATCCTTCTTGAAATATAAATAATCAATGGGGACTCTAGGGGATCCATTATTATATTATATCTATCATCCTTAGAGAATTCTAACATATTCTAAGGTTTATGAAGAAAGGTGTTACTAATCATTGGGGAATGGGATGTAATGAATCCGTTAATGATATCTAGAGGAATATTTGGCATCAATCGGTTTTGATTCTACCGATATGATGAATACCTATTATCATATATATGGATATATAGGATAAGGGTCTTGAAACACATATCTCATTGATGAATGACATGTGAATGGATAAATATATCTATTATCCCAACATAGAAAATATGCATGTAAATACATTTTAACTAAATATCCTAAAGAACTACCTTTCACTAATATTTATTCTGAATAAACTATGGAACTATTTTCCATACCAAAAATATCACCTTGTTTCTCATGTTGACCCAGTCACATATTTCAACATTATTTTGATATTAAATTATATTATTTCATATCGGGTAGTAATTCTACAACAACATGAAATCTGGTTTGGGTCTCATAATGTTTTAAAAGGGAATGTTTTATTATATTGATATATCTCAATCTATTTTCGTGGAAATTCATTGATAGATACAGAATACCTAAAAGAGGATGTATTCTCCTACAGTGACATTCCTCGAGCATGTGATATGCATTTTTTGTAGAGATTATTGAAACATAATAGTGATAAGTATAAAAACTCAAAAGATCAATCATAGTTTGTTAGTAATTATCTTCATCTATCCCTCCAAATATTTCCCCCAATCCATAATATTTATATAAGGATCCATTAAAAATGTTGTTGACTACAAAGACCTCATTATAGGATCTATTGATATATGTGCCAAAATTTAATATTAATTGTGATTTATAATTGATAATCAAATCATTTAACGAAGAAAATTATTTTAAGTATGACTTAATTATCTTACATGATTTTGTAAGAATCCTTATAGCATAATTACCCTCTGAGAAAACATTATCTCATGTCCCACATTCAAAATATTCCCATGAAAATACACACAAAAATGCCAAAATGGATAAAACAATCCAAATCCAAATGAATTGATCAATATCATTGTGCATCACATGGTATTCTCACCATTTTTCAATGTTGATATGAATGTGACTAGTGATATCAACAATAAACCTTAAAAAGTTTATCCTATCTAATAATCTGATGAAATCACAATTGTGTGGGTGTACCCAATGGATTATTACCTCCAAAAGATAATTATTTCACTAGATAGACCTAATAAGGAATATATATGATGATGGGTGGTAACCATAATTATTTATGACTTCCCTAATTTGTAGATAAAAATCAATATGTTAGGTATCATGGGAGTCCAACTATGATTTATTAACGGATGATAACTCACTTTCATTACATATAATGTCCATGAAATCAAATATGAAACTCACTAGTTAGGAGCCATACCCCTCCACCAGATTTAGGAGACTATCTATTTTAATCCATCATTGATGTATTATATCATAAATTTCACAAATAATTCTTATTATCTATTTATATATTAATGTTTTATTCATCAAATAAAATAATTATATCAGGGTACCAAATTATGTTTTCTATATACTAATTTGGTAGTAGATGTCTTGGGGGTATATCACTAGACAATAGCTTGATGGTTAATGTATATCCTTAATTATAAATAATATTATTTTAATATATTGAGGATATATCCATAAAGGAAGTAATAAAAAAACTACAATATAATTTTTGATTACAAATATCATTTCCATGCTTAGATTCCCTCATCCAATATTGATGGAAAACAGATCCCATTTCATCCCTTTGTTGATGAAGTCATTGTATCAGGAACAAAAAATTATTTACAACCACTAATCGATTTATATAGTAGTAGTGAATGCATGGTTTTATAATATATACACAAATCTGCATAATATCCTTTTAAATATGGAATATAAGGTCATGAAACCTTATCTAAACAAATATCATTATTACTTATTAGATAATAACACAAAAACTGTACTATATCATGAGTTTCCCCACATTTGTGAGTATATGGGGATGAATAAGTCTCGACCAATTAGGTAAAACCACATTACCTTTATATTTTATTCTATAATAATCACAATAAAGATGAATATACTCATATTATAATGGGAGAGATGGTGATGATCGATATAAATTGGATAAATAAACTTCTCAACCATGAGATGCATTTTCACAATGTCACATGTGTGTTCAATAAGAAAGATCACCATCACCCATTCATTCAATGATAATTGATGCTAACCCTATGAATTCTTATGATACATGGAAAAATTATCTAATGATTGATCCAATGTGATAATAATATTGAACAATACATAATGTATCCCTAATGGAATACACACCCATATCACAATGGATAAAGTGTGCATCACTACCTCCACTAATGAATGGGTTATAAGGAAATACACAACATAAAATAACAAAATAATCAATAAATTCTTAGTAATATAATGTCATACAACACTAAAATAACCTTAGATCACGAATTCAATATACATGGCCCATGACCCATTTGCGAGACTTTAATCTAAAAAGTGTTACTTCATAAGAACATGATGTTAAAATTAATGTGGTATTTCTAGTCACATGATTTAATGCTACAAAACATCTAGTCCATCAGGTATTATATCCTGAGCTATTTAGGGTAATATATCAGTAAAACATTTTACTTACATGAGGTCCAGATCTATGTATGAGTTATTAGAGTGCATTCATCTTATTTTTTTAAAATATTCAATGAGAAAAAAGATTCATAAATTTTTTAAGAACAACATCCAAATTTATCCTTACTATTTTGGGACATCTATTGATGCCTAGATCTACAATAATATTCCCAAACTCAATGCACATTTCTACATTAGGTGATACTCTTGGGATGAGGCCTTCTATAATAAATGTTATGATTTCATATTTCATTTACTTAGGTTCCAATATATTATACCCTTCCAAAATTTCACTTAAACCCGATTGTTGATAATGTATTGCCCATCCAAGAACTGTATGTGTGTTTATTCATAAAAGATCAAGAAATACGTTGTTTTTTAGAATCCTCTAACCACAAATAGTAGAAATTAAAAATAAAAACACACCTCTAATTGATGTTCATGCCCTCTAATATATGTTTTCCCACCTAAAGGACCATCATTAACAAAAAACTAGTTTATTTTTTCACATGAACTAAATCTTTGGAAATAAATGATATGAGGTCCATGTCTTATGATCTTAATCTATAAAATAATTGATACTTATATGAGGAGAAAAAAAATTACAAGGAATATAGTTTACTATGTATGACTTCCCAAATTATTCAAGAAGTTCTATTTGTGAGACCTATTTTTTAAAAGAGATAATTTTTTTATGAAATCATAGTGTATATATTTATCTATTCATCAAAATATTTACGGTAAACAACCCCACATATTGTCGTTTCCATTGGATTCTAGATTCAAGTCAATAAAATGTATGTAGTGATTCCTAAATTATAGATATAATACCTAGCCACAATTCTTATTCATTTATAGTCTACTATTTCCTTATATTTGTCCTTAAACTATTTTGGGGGGATCCAATCTATGTGAGCCCATGTTTTTAAATCTCCCCTTATGAATTATTTTGATATATGTAAAAACAAATCACCATATTGTAGGATCTCATCCAATTGATGAGATCTTTTTATTTGGTGATGTCATGACCATAATTCTGTTTACCTACATTGATGGTGGGGATTACCTAAAATTCACTCTAATAATTCCCTATATATAATAAGAAATATGTGGGGATTTATAATTATCATCATATGATATGTTATGATTCCATGATCTCTTATAAATGGCCAAACCATAAAATGATACCAAAAAAATATCTCACAGTGTATGATATCCTCAATCATATTAGGCATTTTTTACTTGATACCCTATGATGGAATAAGATAAACATTTTACCAAGAACTGTTTCTTGTATGATTATCATTTCTATAGGATATATAGTAACACTAAAACCTATTAAACCATCTCATAATATATTTCCACCCATTAAATTTGACATGGATTTAATTCTTCACATGCACGAAAAATCCTTCTGAATGTAAATGGAATGCGATTGGTTTTCCATGAATTGACTCTAATTAAAATTTTCCCTATCCAAAACACTAGAATGAGACCATGTTTTCAACCATATATATGTTCCATATATATATTAGTGACTATAAAAACTATGCATGCATTGATTATTATAACTATAGGATACATAAGTTTTTCTAAATCTCCCATATCAAGTCCAACATCAAATCCCATCAATTTCAATCCCTCTTCATATTATTATAGGGATATCTATGAATGTCAAATATTTAGTTAATTTTAATATGACCCCTAAACTACACAACCATTGAGACCTTGTCACATGACATTAAACTACATGAGATATGGTCTACCATGAATAACATTAAATTAAATTGTGAGGTATGATCCATGAGGCCAATATTTCTTGCATAATATATACATGTCTTTTAGATGCTCCAAAACAAAAAGTTTCCCATGAACCAATGATACGATGATATGTATGACATAATCCAACATGAATTTGGGTATTAAAATAGAAAATATATCTTATAATGACCTTGCATTTGGGTATAATAGTTATTACATATTTTAATTAATTATTATTCAATTCAAGAATTTTGGGTTGTATTATTTATAGTTTTTTAACAAAAATTATACAATATCTACTTATAAATTAGATACAACAATATTGAATGATCATATATTTAATGGCTATGTATATCGAATAACTATATATCCAATGACGATATTACTAATTATTATATATACAATGGAAACATATTTAACAATAATATTAAATTAATTTATATATCCATATATTATTTACTATAATTCCTTTATTATGTACATTTAATTCATTATAAAATTTTTTATTAGTTAGGTAATGTTACTTATTATTATAATCAAATTTCAATTTTTTATTGAGTAGAGGAGAAAAGTAAAATTACAGATAAGGCGAAAATAAACTAATGATGGTAATATGGTCTTATTTAATGGATAAAGAGAAATTATTTATAGATAAAATTCAAAGATACCATATATATGTAATAAATAGATAACTAAATGGTGAAGTTATCTTCATTCATACCACTTGATATTAGAATATTTGAATCCATATTACTTTATCTCTTATTGTTATGAATATCAATATTATAATAAAAAATAATCCTACATTATCTAATATCATAAGTGATAGACAATGATAAGGGGGAAAAATATTGTTGGATATTGACAATAATGGATGAATCAAAAGCCACATCAGGGAGATTGATGTTTTAAAACATGAATATAGTTATTACATTGATAATAAATTTATATTTGGCTATAAATTAATCTATATAATCATAAAAGAACTAATAGATAAGATGATTGACCATATCATTTCATTGATCATGCTACCAATTCTCATGTTACCTAGGTAAATTGCACCAAATGTATTGAGTTGAAGACCAGTTTGAGGAGCTCTCCCACAAAAATAAAAACGATGTGTTGTTGTTCTTCCACTATATAAACTATTATTCTCTAATAGATTACTAATAATATAGGGGAGATACCTTAATTTAATTAAAGATTCATGATATGAGATGATTGAGTTAACATTAGTAATCTAGGAGTGGAGAGGCGGTCTTTTGATATTATACCTGGATTCATTATAAAATTCCAAAAGGATTCAACTATAATTACTCGGACAATTATAAAATAATGTTTTTAAAAAATGATTAAACAATTATTAATGAAAGTTGATATGGAGAAAACTTGTAGTAATCTGGTTGTCATTTCCATTATATGTTCTATCAAATTTAAAATACTATTAATAATCATATTCACTTATTATATAGCCAATGTAATGTGACTATTAATATTAGTATGTTAAAGGTTAAGATAAAATCCAATTTTTATAGATTGAAGAAGATATGGATTTATCTAGTTGATTTATACCCAGTGAAGTCCATTAATCAGAGTATATAAGGTAGATAGAATAAATGGGATTCACCGATGATCAATCCCATGATAGGATTCAATTAATAAATTATGAGAGAAAACATTTATGGGAGATGTTATAGCATATCGATATCATGACCCAAACCTTGTTTGGGAAACTACCCTTTGGTAATCTCACAATTTAAAACAAGACACTTATAAAATTCACTAGTTTTATAATGGGATATGTATATAGACCCTAATAGTATGGTTTTAAATATTTTTTTAACAATAAATTTATTAAATTTATATATTTTTAATATTAATTCTTAAATGATTAATAAATGAGTTTATCAAAAATTAACTTTTGATACTATGAATCCCTACTTGTATTTATGAGAAATATATTGTTTCAATAAGGGAAATCTTTGTGAGGAATTCATATTTTTTATAAATAAATGACATTTTAATAAAATATTATTATTAATTAATAAATAATAATTTTAAAATATATTAAAAAATTTAAATTGAAAAGTAAATTTTATAAGGGTTAGGAAATTATTAATATCCAAAAAGTAGTATTTCTCATCAAATGGGGATTGTTAATATAAAACTGTAAATTATCATTTTTAGATATTAATTATGATAAAATAAAAAATAAAATTTTATTCACTATTTACAAATTATTCATTGGTGATTTATTCGTTATTTTTTGAGATGGGCAATTTTTTGTGTAAAAATTAAATGTAGTGCATTTATATGGTATATATTTTAACATTATAAAAGTCTAAAAGAGTTTTCATAAATACTGTAAATATTACCCAAGACCAAAATTATGTTTCAAATTTAATATAATAATATTTTTCTTATTTAATAAATTTTATAAACCTGTAAACAATCCACAATACCATAAATTAAAATTTTTATTATTTAAAAAATAAAACATTTTCACCCAATACTCACTTCCACATCAAAAATGAAATTATATTAATGTTTTTTCATATTATAATTATAAAGAAATTAAAACCACTCCAACTCGGTAGAATCCATGGAAAAAAATAATGGAATGTTTGTGGGATTGGGTAAATTATCATATAGATCTAAAAACCTCTGTTTGAATATTAACAATGAATTATCCTCTCTTTTTCTATACACACCCACACAACATTACAATACTCATCACTATAAACTACCTGATTTGGAAATTAATCTACCTTCCCCTAGATATTATCCTTTAAAGCTTCCTCCATGTTATTAATAATCCCCTATCATGATTTAAATTCCCCTATAAATGAATGGGATCCTCTGTTTCTCATATTTATTCATGAACCCTATTTATATCATTCTTTTTGATATTTAATTGTAGAAGTTGGGGTAAATTTTGACACATCCATCCCATAATATATATGATTCCAAAATGTTGAGAAAATCACTTCTCCTTCTTTCAACCCTTCTATTAAATATTATGTAAAACCATTATGATGCCAAAATTTGCAAGAACCAAGGTTATCAGAAATATTATCGTATTCAATATATGTATTTGGATTTAAATTCATATGGAGAAGAAAATGAGTCAAATAACTTTGTAAATGTGGATGATCACACTGGACATTTTATTCACCAAATGAGACTCACAATCCATAATAAATTATGTTTTATTAAGAAATAAATATGTTTCTAGTAGACATAGAAGTTACAAAACTATTCTTGTAAAATATGAAGATGCTAAAGATGAAAAATCAGAGGATAAATATCACGATAGATAAGGTTCATGATGAATGTAGCTGAGTTGTTTTGAAATGATTTTTTTTATTGATTATCTGTTCATGCTACTCCTGTTTTTCACACTAAGCATTGCTCATGTGGGATTAAAGTATGTGTTGAGTAAGATCATTGATCAATATCAAAATTAGAAGAACTAAATATTGGTCAAAGATATTTTAAGATTTAATTATGTATTAATTTTGGATTTTGAAAATACTAGATGACTGAGAATCACTATGGTGGGTGTCACCAAAGAAAATTTATAAGTAGATTTGGTATCCTAGTGTTTTCCAAATTTTTTGGGACTCAAAATCAGGAGTATGATTATGGGAAATGAAGGTTTTCTAAAATAGAGATAATGGGAATAAGTTTTCATACCACACGGCATAGTTCATGGACCACAACCGAGTTAAATAGAATAAAAAAGAGAAATCCGAAAAAAAATATTTCTATATAGAAGCACTATGTGGACCTCGAATCACACTATGCATACATCGTGGGGAAAATTAGTTTATAGGAGGATTAAAGTTCGTAGGAGGGACATTTTTCATGGGAGTTTCATTGTTTTTAGTTGATAGGTGGTTATTTAAGGATATAAAAAGTGTTTTCATTTTATAGAATACATCGGCCTCTACAAATGACTATGGCACTCTGACAACTGCATAATCGTTCAAAGAGAAGGTTGAACGACATCATAATTTTTCATATTTGTGAATTGTGGGATTTTAAGGATTCATTTTAATATAAAAAGGAACAAAATAACATAATTAATCAAAATTAAAATTATTATAAAAGATCTTTATAAGAATAAATTTGGAGAAATCTGATGTATTTCATGAGAAATAATTCCATGTCAGAGAAGTGTTTTATGAGGGATATATTATATAAAAGAGAAATTTTGTGTGGAATGATTGTGAAATGGGTTTTCATGGTTTGATAGCTCACAAAGAAAACGAGGTCACAATGCATTAGTGTTTTTCAGAGGAATTATCCATCCTTGAAAAAGAGGTGGTCTGGCAATTGATGCTTGTCCGTGAAGCAATTGCGCCACGTCTTGCATGGTATCTTGGGGAGGATACATGATAGTTTTTCGGGATGAAAAGGATGTTCTCAATGGGAAAATAATATCATGGGGATGAAATTTATGAAAAATAATTGAATGAGAAAATGTGGCATTTCCTAATTTAGATTAGAATTGGATTAGAATGGTCTCAATAGTTTTATGAATAAAGTTATATTTTTATTTTGAGAAATTAAAATTGGAAATCATATTGGGTCCTAAAACCTATTATCATTATTAATTCTAGGATGTTCATACTTACTCCTAGGTAAGAATGTCAATAATGGGAAGAAAAATTTATGTTTTTTAGAATGTTGTTTAGGAAGCACTGAATTGTCTTACACCATTTTGGGAATCATGAAGCACATAAACTCTTGTATTGAAATTAATGATTTTTTAGGGTAAGGGAATATCCTATACATTTTAATCCATATAAAATAATTTTTTCTAGTGGATTTTTTGGTATTTTATTATTTCCAAAGCATACTTAAGACAAAACTACTCATGTTGTGTTATTAATCTTGTAAATTATTGTGTTCTTGTGGAAGAATGTATGATTTTTTTTCAATAGGGACAAAGATATTTAACATTAGGAGAAGGTTTTTTCATAAGTAAGGAAACATAAAATAAAACTATATCACTAATTCACCCCTCTCGATATTGGTTATAAAATTATCATGACTGTTTAATTTCAATTGGTATCATAGACGGATGATCACTTAATTTGTTCTTTGTTAAGGTTTTGATGAGATTTTTTTATAGAGAATCTTAATTTCATGAAAAGTAATGGTATTCTAATCATTAATATAATAAAATATCATACTTGGAATGATATAATTTTTTCTTTTCTTAGGTCTCTGGGGTATGATGTTTTTTAATCTACAATATATAGATTTATTCCTATTGATGGTAAGGTTCCTCCTACACCTATCTATAAGAATAATCTAGAGAATGATGATTGATCTAAATTTTTTTTACTCTCATCACATGGTAAAATTTAGTTTTTATGATAGAATTGTTGTTTTCATAGCTACCGGTATATGTTATAAATTTAAAACATCTATGAAGGAAATAAAAATGTGAATATGGGAAAACAAAAAATATAGAGACTAAGGTAATGATATTTTAAATGTAGGAGCATAAATATATTGGGGATTTCATTACCAAGGTATATGGAATTTTCATCACTATCCGAAGTCTTGGTGTAATTTTTAGGATTATATAATTTTTGAAAGATATGATGATCCCCTCCGAATAAGTTTGATGATAATGTTTATTGATTAGAGGATATATACCATGAAACATTATCTCTAGATTATTTTTAAAGAACTCCAATCACTTATGAAATGATTAGGTAGAATATTATTAAGGGATCAAAATTCTAATAGATTAATGCATTTCAAATCTACTAAGAAGGAATAGTCTAAATATGTTCTTTTGGTTGATGATTTATCTGAAACTGACTTTAAAAACTGATTTATGTAAAAATTTTGATGATATTTTTTTCTTGTTACCCAAAAATGTGACAACAAGTATAGGTAAATATAAAGGGAAAATTCCTTTCAATTGTTTTGAAACTATATCCATTGGGAACATTATGTATAATTGTCCTCAAATAAAGAAGGAAGATAATATTGATGTTGAATAAAGAAGAAAATAATGGTTGTGGAAGAAACATGGTGATAAGTAGAAATATTTTTCCACATGGAATGGTAAAAAATTCATTAAATTCTAAATTAGACGATTCATATATAAAGAAGATAGTGAAGAAGAAAGAGAATATGAATTAAAAAAATAGTTTTCAATGAATGGAGAGATTAATTATATTGTAAGAGAAAATATTGATTAGATCAGAAGTAGAAGTTCTAAAAAATATGAATAAAATAAATTATAATTTCTTCTTAAAGAAGAATTTAAAGAGTGTTTGAGAAAGATTGGAATAAAAGAGAAAGAAATCAGGAAATAGAAGAATGAAAACTCTTCGTCAAATATTGAAGATGGTTTTATTGATGTGAATTTAAAAATGATAAATGATATTGACCATTTGAAAATAATATAATGATAAAGAAAATAATATTAATGAAAATCTATTAATAAATATGATGAAATAAATAATAAAGAGTTTAACTTGTCCAAAAATAACACCATGAAGGTGAACAGAGGGACAAATGTTTCGAAAAATCTATCTCTAAATTTAATGATTGTTATGGTAAAGATCAACCAAAGAAGGATCAACAAAAGTTATGTTTAACGGTTGAAAATAAATCATGAACTATTTCTCAGAAGAATAAATATGGTAAAGATGTTTATGTGGCCAAAGATAACAAAGAAGAAAAATCATAATGTTATTAAATAAACTGAGTCTAAAATAATTTATAATATATATGGGTAAAATAATGTTGGGAGGAAATATGATCTGAATACAAAATTTTCAATTTACAATGGAAAGGCTGGTGGTCAACAATATTATTTATGATGTTTGTAATGAAAAATAATAACACCATCGGTCAATTTGAATGTTTCAGGGAAAATAATATTTCAATGGAAACATTTGGTATTACAGTGGATTTGAACACCTAGAAAATATGGTATATTTCAACCAACAACATAATGTCCATTCCAATGTTTCTGGAAGTCATGGTTTTAGGGGGATTTAATACTCATAAAAGAAGATGTCCGAGAATGATGTTTGTAGGAATCCTAAGAAGGATGGAGTGTATATAAGGGTCTATCCTTAAAACGTTACTTAATCATGAATTAAATGAATAATTCACATTGTTGATATTTTTAGGTTTAGATTTTTTGAGAATTAGGACATAACAATTACATCTCAAAACATTAAAATGTAGACACTACTACTATAACCAATTTTTCAGAATAATAAGAAAATCCTTAAATAAAACAATATTTCTTTTCTTGATATAAATCTTCTTGAATACTTTTTTTCTCTTACCCTTCCTTATAACCTGTGAAAAATATTTCAAAAACTTGGGATGAGCCTAAAACTCTCAGTAATGGTTATAACATAATGAAAGGAAGCATTAACCACAAAATCAATGAATCCATAACATTCAATATTAACATACCTTCTAAAATAAAAATATTTATGTACAACTCATTGAAATCATAATACATAAAGGTAACATGAGGAATTCATAACATTCTTACGTAGAGTGTTACTCTCATGGTTACGTTTGGAATACCCATCATAGTATATTCCCTAATGCTCTTCAGAGATACCTTAGTGTTTATATCCTTCGCGTTACCCAATGCATTGGAGAGCTATTTCGGGCTCACCCACCCATAGTTTATCGCGAGACCACCCGATTCCATAAACATTACCCAAGAACCATAACATAATTGTATCACATAAAACATGCATAAAGGAAACATAACATTTCTACATTTCAATCACAAGATATCAATAAAACACATTGATATAAAAAAACATTATCAAAACCATTTTCAGTGCCAAAATAATAGAAAAGTAAAATATGGAATTTATTTTTCCTTTAAAAAAATTTATAGCTTGTAGAAAATGATGAATCTCAAATAATGGTCATGGCGGCGGAGAAGTCATTGTCTCTACATATGTAAGACAAAAACATTCCCATTTGTCTTTTATTAAAACACTTCGTATAAAAATATACATTTTTAATAAAAGTAAAATTAAAAAGAGTTTATACACCATATAAAAGAATGTTGTTTATAAAAAAAATATGCCTCAATGAAAAGAGATTGAGACGATGTCCCTTAGAAAGATGGTATTCTTAGATTAAGGATAAATCAATTACATGATTATGTGTGGAAAATATAAATACACCTAACAAAAGAGGATATTATTTGTAAAACAATCAGAGGTCATCCACACATATTCATATTACGACCTAATCAAGAAGTATAGGTTTGAACCGAAAATTTGAAATTGTGCTAAGATGTTTCCTTACATAAATTCGACAGCCTAACGGCGTCACACTAAAATTCAGAAAATGAGTTTATGAGAGGGAAAAGGGTATCTCATATATTGGACAAATTATTTATAACAATACAGATATATAAGAACACATCCCAACATAACAAGATTTATATTAAAATACATAACAAAATGAAGTATTTTAAAAAATAGTAGGGTGAAAGAATCCAACTACACCAGAATAGGCATTTAGCGGCAGTTATAACCGCCGCTAAATGGTGTGGCGGCGGTTTCCAGAAACCTCCGCCTAATACGATGTCACAAATCTTTTCACGACTGTTATTTTCGTTTAGCGGCGGTTTATGGAAAACGTCGTAGCTGTCTAATTTCATGGCGCTTTTAGCAGCGGTTATAATAGCTACGAATAAATTCTAATCCAACGTCGTAAACCCGCCGCTAAATCCAGATGAACCGCCATGGGATGAGACTGCCATGATGCGACTATTTCGTGGTGGTTATAACCACCACAAAATGTATATTTTATTTTATGTTTAGCGGTGGTTTTGAACATTTAGCTATAGTTTAAACCACCGCGAAATAGTCGCCAACTGTCATTTAGCGGCGGATTAAACCGCCGCTACAAAGTTGCGCAGAAAAAAAATTGTTTCTACTACCCCACAACCTGAAATCCAAATCAATCCACATATAACAGAGAGAAAATGTATAATACATGAAAAAAATGCAACATCATGGTTCAGTATTAGGATAACATAACATCATTTATTGGATACCTTGTTAAAATTGTTCAAATAACAATCAATGTAGAGATTGAACATTATGCTCTAATAATATTAGAAATTAATCTTCAAACAACACTTCCAGATGCCATAAAAATTAATGCTAATGATTACAAAACTGATATTAGATTGAGTATGATAAAAATACATCATTTTGTGAAGTCTTCAAAATAATTGGTCACAACTTCAATACCTATAGGATCATTAGAAAAAAGTTTGTGAACCCCATTGGAAATGAATGGAAATAAGTAAAAAAATAGGAAAAAGGGGAAAATATAGATAGATAACATACCTGAATCATCCAAAAGTTAGAGTGAAATGTTGGTGAAAAGAAAAAATAAAATTGCTCCCTTGAAAAGTACCTTAGCTAGAACAGTGGGTGAATTGGTGGAACAAAGAGAATATTAGAAATGATATTTATCTGGATGAGGAGCTAAGATATCTTATATTAGAAAAAATTTGAAGGAAGTATGAGAATGTCTTGTCATTCCCTTATCTACACCCTATTTCCTCAAATAATAATGCATATAAGGGAAAGAATGTTTGCAGGGCCACTGACTACAACACTAATGCTATATGCACCCCTCTTGTTCAGCAAGGCAGTAACATAGAAGACAACTCAAATAAACAGATATGCGTACCTATTGATACTCCCTTAATGGATCTATGATGAAAATAACTACTATAACCCATGATTGGTAGGCTTCCACATCTTTTGTAGATGTCCCCGAGGAGACCCTTAGGAAAACCCATAGTTTAAATATTTATCTTTAGGAGACAAAGTGTTAAGAGAAGTTTTTTTATGAGTCATTATCCATTGGAATACGGTCCAAATTGGAATCCCTTTATATGACTAAATCTCTTATTTGTAGACTATATAAGAATATGAGATTATATACATTCAAAATGCACCTTGTAACTGCAGTCGGGATACACATTGATGAATTTAATAAAATCTTTTTAGATCAGCCCAACATTGACATGAAATTGGATGATGAGGATCAATCCATCATATATTTAACATCATTGGATGATTCATTTTAATCTATTATGTATGGGAAAGATACATTAACTCTTGAATAAGTGACATATCCTTTTCTATCTAAATACCTTCAAAGTAAGGGTAGTGTGAAAACTGAGGCTCGGAGTTTGGATGTTAGGGAAAGAGGTGAATATAGAGGTTGAAGTGAGTCAATGGGTAGGAGAAAAGATAGGGGACAGTTCAAGAAATATAGAAGTTAATCTAGAAACAAGGTAATAAAATGTTTTAAATGTAATCAACCTAGATATATCAAGAATAATTGTACTAATAAGAAGGGTGACTTTAAAGATAGTAATAATGACCTTTCCTTATTAGATGAACAAGACTTCGACACTACTAATGTGTTAAATGTCACTAATATAGCCATCATATATGAATAGAACCAGGATTCATGATGCTCATTCCACATGTTCCCAAATAAGGAATTCTTTACTGAATTAAGGGAATTCAATATTGGTGAGGAATTTCTAGGGAATAATATGAGCGGTCACATCATTGGCATAGGCTCAATTTTAATAAAGATTCATGATGGGTCTATTAAAACTCTTGAATAATTTAGGTGGGTACCTGAATTAAAAATAAACCTAATATCCCTAGGAACCCATGACCAGAAAGGGAACGAATTCAAGTCTGGATCTGGAAGCCTTAGAGTTTCCCGAGGATCCCTCCCTGTAATAAAGGGAACCCTTCGCAATGGTTTCTTTGTGTTAGATGGAAAAGTGTATAGAAATCATTTGAATAGTTATTCTGGTACATAATGTTATTCCAACTTCTTAAGGCATAGGATACTAGGGAATGTTAGTTCCATGGGTCTTTGTGAGCTTAAGAAACAATGCCTTCTAAGTAATATCACTCCTAACAATTTACCTTTTTGTGAAGACTGTGTATATGGGAATTCTAGGAGAATCAGCTTCTGTAGGTCCATGTTTAAGGCTAAGGAACCTCTTGAATGTGTACATTCTAACTTGTGGGGTCCTTATAGGGTTACCTCCCATGGTGGTGGTTTATAATTTGTAACCTTTATTGATGATTTCTCATGGAGAGTGTGGATTTATATTATTAAGCATAAGTAAGATGCCTTTCAGACTTTTATGAAATGGAAAGGTGCGGTAGAGAGTGAGACTAATAAGAAACATAAGGCCTTAAGAACTGATAATGGTTTAGAATATATATCCAATGAATTCATTGAATATTTTGAATATGAAGGAATTAATATATATCAGACTGTTTTGGAAACTCCATAACAGAATGGGTTAGCAGAGAGAATGAATAGGACTGTTCTTGAGAGGGTAAGGTGTATGTTATCCCAATCAAAACTCTCTAGGTCCTTCTAGGCTGAGGATGATTTGACAGCATTGCACCTCATTAACTGTTTTCCATATTCTGATAACTCCTTTATGACACCTGAATAAATTTTGAAGGTCACACCCCCAAATCTAGCTCACCTTAGGATATTTGGATACATAACTTACGTGCATTCATGTAATGATAAGCTAGATGATAGGGATATTAAATGAATATTCGTGGGATATCTAGAGGGTGTTGAAGGTATTATTTATGGGTAGATAAACAAGGTTACAAGAAATGCACCGTTAGTCACGATGTGGTCTTCCATGAATCTGATGTGACCAACGACAAAGTACCTGAAACTGTTGTAGCTCCTGATCAAGTTGTAGGACCCTTAGTGGTCCCAACACATTTAGGTGATGATGTTTCTTTAAGATCAGGTGACCAACCTCAGTTTAGTGTTGGTCCTGCTCCTTTGGTTACCCAAGCCCAGCCCAAATCAGATCCCAATTTGGAATCTGAACCAGAGGACCAAGAACATGTTGGCCTGATCAACTATTGACTTACTTGAGATAAAGAAATGAGGGTTATTAAACGTCCATCCCACTTCATCTAGTCATACATTGCTGCCTATGCTTTCAATGTAGCTTAGGAATTGTTAAATGATGAGCCTAAAACTTTTAAGTAAGCTTTTAAGTCCTAAGAATATAGTAATTTCCTGAGATCAATACAAAAAGAAATGAATTCCCTACTTAAGAACAACACATGGGTTGTTGTTCCGAAACCCAATAACCAAAATGTTATAGGTTCAATAAGGATTTAAAAGAAGAAATAAAGCAATTTAGGAGAGTCTAAAATCAAATTCATAGCATGCATGGAATCTAATTGTTTTCTAAAATGTATAGTAATTGATTATAGTGAAATATTCCCTCCTTTTTTAAGCATTCATCCATTATAATTATGCTTGCATTTTCTGCCAAACTCGAATTGCATGTTGAACAACTCGATGTAAAAACTACTTTTTTACATGGTAGTCTTGATGAAATCATTGGTATGAATCCTCTAGAACGATTTTAAAAATTGTTCAAACCAAACCATGTTTTTATTTTACATAAGTCCTTTCAATGGATTAAATAGTCTTCAAGAAAATGGTATAAAATATTTGATTCCATTATGATTGAGAATCAGTTTTCTATAAGTAGATTTGATGCATGTGTGTATTTTAAAACTGTTAAACATGATTATTTTTACCTTTAATTATATGTTGATGACATGTTTTCAATATGTAAAAATTTAAAGATCATAAATTCTATTATTCACCAGTTGAACTATGTTTAGGGTGTGGATACTAGCCACATACCGTATGAGAATGCAATGGAAGAATACCTTATCAAGGATTGGAAAAAGCAGTTGAAAACATAGTAGTCATTATAATTAAAAAATGATAACAAAACTGACTATCAGGATTAATAGATATAGTAGATGATAAAAACAAGAAGTAATACATATCATCAATTGTCAATCAATAATATTCAAATCATAGTAATATCGTGAAAATCCATAAAGTACAAGCTAGTCACTTTTTTCTTCTAATTTACTCTTAACTGGTTTACTATCTTTATTTTATTTGTTCTTCTTTAAAGAGTGTTCTCCCATGTTCTCATTCCTCATAACCATGAGTAATAAAGTAGTCATAACCAAACACATAAAAATAATAATATAGAACCCTTGGAAAAGTTATTTGTAGGCAAATCAAACAATTTAATCCTAAATTATGTATACCACACTCAAGAAATAATGACATAAAAAAACATCAAAAATAAATAAAATAAATAAAAGGAAAATGAGAAATCAAGGAAACTTTTGGACATGAAAATCTGTGGTGGCAACTATGTGCCAAAAATATACAAATACAAACCAACTGTTTTCATATTACAAATCAACAATACAACTACTCAGGGTCTGATGATGCATCAACACCCTCTCCACCTTCATCTCCACTTTGTGTTGTCACCTATAATAACATTATTTTGAAAATTAAATACAATTGAATATTTATATTAAAACATTAAACCAATTAAACTTATTAAACTAAATGATTTTTATTTTTTGTGATTTACCTGCATACCACCAGTCGATGCACTGCCACCGGGGGCATATCTGCTCATCTGCTGACATATTTCAATCAACTATTTAGGCAATGCAGGTATCTAATCCCCCTGTTGGTGAACTGTGGTTCGTAAATAATCAATCTTTCTCTTATCATCTCCGGGTATGGGATGACTAAAGACAGGAGTAGATGCAATTGATATCCCTGATGGCGTGCTAAAAATCTCAGATGGTACGGGTCCCAAACCCATCCCGCGCACTCTCCCAGCATGCTCCTTCCGTAGGACCTTAGCAACCGGGTCATCCTGGGAGATAGAGTAGGACTACACAGGACTGGCATCCCAAAGCTCTTTAATTATTTCCTATAAATCAAATTTCACACTATATTAACACAGTAAAAACTGATAAGAAGTTATTATAATGAAAAATTGACTTCATACCCCATATTTTTTAGCAGGCTTGTTAAAAAAACTTCCACTTGAATTCTTATGAACATCCAACCACAGTTCAATCTTGGATGCTTCATGCCCTAGACTCTATGACTACATTAAACAAAGATAAATCATCAATTCAATATATTAAATAGATAATATTTTCTTATAAATATTTAAACTAATTAAAAGATTACCATTGTCGTTTGGCTTCTAGAAAATCTTTTTGAGCCCGTAGTGTGCGGGATGACTTGCTTTGCCCGGTTTGATGCATTTTGACTTTAACGATCCTGAAATAAATAAATGGCAATTTAATACTGATGTATTGAATTTCATGTCCTTTTCATATAAATGTATAAATGTAAAAATAGGATAATATAATAATATATATTTCAATAACATCCTCTTATGATCACGATGTCTGTCAACAAACACATTCCACTGCTCTTTCGGTACCCCACTGGGTAGCTTCTCATACATTTGCTATGTGGTCAACGAAGTATTGTTGACATCACACCATAATATATATTTCAAATCATTCCACTTCTTACCTAGATTTTTCAACGTCCACTTCCGTGCTATCACATCAGCAATGGTAAAGTGGAAGAACATCTGTATACAGAAATTCATTTTGAACATATTAGTAACATTACATTCAATTAAACCAAAATGTAATAAATTAACCATTATTTGAGAATCAAAAACTTCATTTTTCTAGCTTTATGTCCTATGTCTCCAATCGTTATATGAAATGGGAAGGGAAATGGGCTTCGCTACCAGCTGGCCTATAATCTGACCAAGTAACCCCGCGACATCATCCGTAGGGACCCCGTAAGAATAAAATGGCACAAAAATCTTCTCACCATTCAGATTCCAAACATCTGAACTTTTTATATTTTTCTTCACGAATTCATTTTTTTCATCTTCGATGAGAAAACAATTAGTATAAACAAAATGCAATAAATTAATTTAATTAAAATTTGAACCTATGATAGTGACACTCTAGTGTGTCCGGGATGAACTGGAAGGGGCACAACGTTGCCCCACTGCTGAGCCTCATGAAAGGGGAGTCGAAGACTCACCCTCTACTAGGAAATCCACAGATGGTGTGAGAGATGGTGCAGGGGGGGGATGGTGTAGGGGTGTGGGCACTTGGTGTCTCAGATATCGTGGGGAGGGAGACAAATGGATTTCCATCTATCGCGGAAGTAGATAAAACAATATACCGCTTCTTCCTTGGCATTCCTATCATTTAATCAAATAAAAGTATGTTCAGAATATATATATCAAAAAAATTATGCAGAAAAAAATTAAAAATGATAATAGATTCCCATTACTAACAAACAAAATATATATAACAATGGTAATGAATGACTGCAGAAAGGAAACAAGTGGTTGTTGAATAAATAAATAATTATACATACAATCATTTTCTCCTTCAATCATGTCGGTTTCCTGCTCCATTACTTCATCCACTTCATTCATCTTTTCTAGACTAATATTTTCAATATCATGATCGATAACTAATTCTGCTTCCTGTTGCTGATTAAATTCAATTTTAGAGGTCAAATTTTCCACTTCATCACCCATCTCTTACAAATCTCTTTATATTGCATGAGAAACTACACTTCACCCTTCATCGGAAACATCATTCACATAATATACCATTTTTTCTTACGATGCTATGATATATGGATCATGCAGTTCATGATCACCAACATCCATCAAGCGAGAGAAGTTCACAGAAGTAAATTGCAAGGAATATCTTTTAACACCTATGATAATATCGACCCATTTGCATATGAATATGACAACTGAAAAATATCTGTGGTAGTTTAATTCAATAATATCATACAACTTTCCATAGTATTCCACATCAGCAAATTTAAATATACCACTATTTTGTGTTTTCATCCCCACTTCTCGATGGACTGTACAAAATCTAAATCCATTCACATTATAAGCATCGAACATTCTAACATCTTTTAGAGGACCTCTAGAAAGAAACATCAAATCTTCTGAAACCTCTGCTCGAGTATCAGTATTCATGATCTGAAAAAATAAATATACATTATTAGATTGAAAAAATTTATGTGTCAAACTAATATTTGTATTTATTGTTATATTTATGAACTTACACGTCGTGCAAAACATTCTACAAGTTCATTCTTAACAGCTTTTGTTAAATCTTTCTCATTTCGTTTTCGGCCTCTCATTATTCTCTTTGTTTGTATCCTCAACTCTTGAATAAATGGATCTGCAATGTCACTATTCAGCATCACATATCTATGTGCATGTAATAATTCCAATTCAGTCAGTGTCGCATTTGCGTTCCTCCCAACTGATCGGCCAATGGCAGGAAATATTTTGGATTTATGATGTATTTTAGATTCATTCAATGTTTCTTCAACACGTCCAACTCGATTAAATCATGTCTCAATATCATCCAAGTATCGAGAACAAAAGGTAAGACACTCCTCAGCCAAATAGCCTTCAACAGTTGAGCCTTCTAGTTGAGATTTATTTCTCACATATGATTACAAATCTCCATGATATTTCTGAAATAATATAAACATAATTATGCATTTAATTAATTACAAAAAATTATTTACTTAATTGGAAAACATATAAATAAAACACCGCTCAATTGGATACATCCATCGATAATGAATGGGGCCACCTAATTTAGCTTCCTCAACGAAATGCACAATTAAATGAATCATTACAGTAAAAAAGGAATGAGGAAAGATCATCTCCATTGCGCAAAGGGTCAATACAAACCTCTTCTGGAGGTTTTCAAGATGAAATTGATGTAACCATTTCTCACATAGTTGTCTAAAAAATGTGCAGAACTACAGTACAATAGCAGTAATTTATTAAGGTAATAATGTACGCAATGCCAATGGTAGTAACTGTTGTAACAAAATATGTGAATCGTGACATTTCAATCCATGTAACTTATGATTCTTCAAGTCAACACACCTCGATATGTTACTTGAATACCCATTTGATACCTTAAAATTCTTTAATATTCGATGGAAGGTATCTTTATCCCTATTTTTCATTGAAAAAATTGCCAGAGGATACTTTTAATTCTCATCTGGACAGAGATCACGTTTTATGTTCATTGCTTGTAAGTCTTTGAGAGCATTGAGATGATCCTTAGACTTTCCATGCTCATTAAGCAATGTGAAAATCAAATTGTCACATACATTCTTCTCAATTTGCATCACATCACGAATATTCAGCAACACATTAAATTACCAATACGAATGTTTGAGGAATATACTTTTTTTCTTCCACTGTTGCGTTCCGGTTTCTGTTGACGAGGCACTTCGGACCCGTTTTCCGCTATCATTCAAATGATGAACCTTCCCAAATTTTGTTTCAACATTTTCAAGTTGTTTCAATATTTCAAAACCATTTAACAACTTTGGAGGTGGTCTACGATAAATGGAACAATTAATTTTTGATATGTTCAGCCGAAATCTATGAGATGGATCAAGAAATCATCGATGACACTAGAAGCACCATTTTCTACTGTTAGGTAGCCATTTGGGCTCAAAATCAAAGTTACAAACAGGACAAGCCAAACTCGTGTAAGTGTTCCAACCAGATAAATTTCCAAGCCCAGTGAAGTCTCTAATGGTCCACATTAAAGCAGCATGCTTTGTGAACATTGTTTTAGAAGAAGAATCAAATGTCTCAACATTGTTCCTCTATAACGCCTGCAATTAGTCAATCAATGGATGCAAGTATACATCAATATCATTTCCAGGCATTTGTTTTCCAGGAATAATCCCCGAAAGGATAAAAGATGTTTATTGAATACACATCCACGGAGGAAAATTATAAGGGATCAAAACAACTGGCCAAATTCTATAATTGGTACTCAAAGTCCCAAATGGGTTGAATCAATTGGAAGCCAATCCCAATCGAACATTCCTAGGATCAGCTGAGAAATTGAGATTTATTGAATCAAATGTCTTCAATGATTGAGAATCTCGTGGTTGTCTCATTAAGCCATCATTGTTATTATCTATAGAATGCCACTTCATGTGTTCGGCGGTTTTTGATGACATGAATAATCTTTGAAATCGAGGCTTCAAAGGAAAGTAATGAAAAACATTTGCAGGTGTTCTCCTTTTCTTCTTCTTCTCCATGAAATTATGTTCATTCAGACTTCCAAAATCACCCGTTTCCTTCCATATAGAAGAATAATATTTCTTGTAATTATGTCTACATGAATCCTCTCCCCAATAAAGAATACAATCATTGAGACACACATGTATTTTTTTATAATTCAGACCAAGCTTGTTAACATCTTATTTCATATCATAAAAAGATTCTAGGATTTTTGCTTCAGGAAATGCATCACGTATCAATTACAATATCATGGAAATTTCCTTATTTGTAATTCCACATAAACATTTGATGTGATACAACTTCATCAGAAATGAATGTTTATATTTTTTCAAACACACACAATACAACTCTTGATTTCCATCGTCAACTAAATCATGAAACACATTTTCTTTAGTGAAGTTTTCTCATACATTTGGCTCCACAAAATCCATAGGAGGATCCAATGATATGTGACCATCTTGCTCTGCCTGTGTTACAGTCTCAAAAACATCACTTGTCATGTTGCAATTTGTAGCACCCTCTTCGGGTTGTTCTGATATGTTTTCATGCTGATATTGGTGCCCTGTAGTGCCAAATGCATCATTTATTAGGTTTTTCATTTCATTTTCCATTGTCGACGAACATGGGACCTCATTCTGCGGATTAACATCAGTGATCAATCTTTCTATAATGTTCGATTCTCCATGCCAAATCAAACACAAATATTGATCAGGGAATTCCTTCAGTCTTAAATGTTCATAAACCTCATCTCTCTTCAACCATGTTCTAAATTTACATTTAGGACATGTACATTTTATTCTCCCTTCAACGGATCGATTATAAATTGAAAAATCTAAAAACACATTCAAACCCATAACATACTGAGGCGTGTTCCTCGGTAATGTGATCCATCTTTTATCCATGTATATCACAATGTGCCTACACAATAATAAAAAAATTAAAACACATAGTTACTACTAAATAGTGAAAGAGATTCATATATACGATAATATAAGAATACAGGAACAAAATTTAATAAAGATGATCCCCTGAGTTAGATATGAACCCTTAATGTTTAGGATAGGGGATGTTTATTTGGTAAAGAGAAACAATGTGCTAACAACATTGTAGCTACTTTACCATGAAAACCAAAACACATTGTCAATTTGGAATAACCACAACCTAATTTCTCTATAGAGTCTTCATATAAAACTCTAATATCGAATAAATCTATTATAAATAATTTGTACATTATATTTTCATTATTTATTTGTGAAATATTTAAATCTAATCCAATTGAATCTCATTTAAATGATGCTAAAAATATTTTGAGATATTTAAAATGAACTATTTTCCTATATCTAATTTTTTCAAAACCCTCTAATTTTAATTAAAATTTATATTTGGATACATATTTTATTTAGTGTAGACTGGATAGAATGATAATGTCAAGAACCAGTAAAATTCTTACTAAATCCTTAGTATCATGATATAGTAATTAAAAACACATTATATAACTATCTAAAACTAAAGTTGAATATATTATAGCCATATGTTTCTATGCATAGGTGTTATGAATGAAACACACCCTAACTAATTTTGGATTCAATTTTAATCAGGTTTAAATCATATGAGACACAAAATTTCAATAAACATTTCAAAAAAGATTCATAAACCATTATAGGATGAAACACATATATTTAACACATAATTTATTAATATATCATGCAGGTTTTTTTATTTTTTTTGCATAGACAATCAATTGTCATAAATTTTAACTGAACCACTTCCTAGTTATAGATTCAATTTTATCAAATCCAAAATAAGATTATTTAAAATTATTTAATATCATTTCTATTTTACTAATTTTATATTTTGAATTTATTAATAGATAATATTTTATTTGAGTTAATTCATTTGAGATTTAGAACCACCATTTTGAGTATTAGTCATATCTCAATAGGACATTTATGTTTTTCTGACATTATTATCATGCATATCACTCTGAGATACCCTTTGCTTACTATAAAACAAAATAAAATAAGTCAGATATAGGTTCATTACCCTTAAAAACATTTTAATATTAATAAAATAGTAAAAAAAATTCAAATAGTTCAGTATTTCGAACCTCATTCAACATTGTAAAATATAAGAAAATAAAGGGAGCTACCTCTAGTAGATTCATGTACTCAATGACCTTAGGAACGGTGTTGAGTGTAAGATCCATCAATTTCAACTGGCTAGATTCCATGAATATTTTTGTTAATAAATATATAAATAATCAAGTATAGTAATTTGTGTTCGATGAAAAGACAAAACATTTATTCTATGATAAAGATGTATGAGATTTCTATAAAGCAGTTGTACTTAATTTTGGTGATAATAAGGATATGTGTCCAATAATTGTAATCTAGTATAATTTTTTGATGTCATCTTTAATAATGGTTGAAGTCTTTGAATGTACCTTTGATGGAAATTATGATTTCAACACTTCCTCAATGGAAATAAATTATGTAAGACCTATAGAAATAGTTATGTCTTTTTTGAAAATCCAAAAGTGGATAACAAACTTAAAAAAGAAGTAGAACCGGATAGAATGGTTCATTTGAATTTCATTCAGTCTTCCATTGCTCGAAAAAATGGTGAGTTTGAAAAAAATCCTTTTTCAAGATGTTGAATTATTATATCTGTTTATAATAGATAAGGGTCAACTAAATGTATGATTGTTGTAGAAATGGGATAGAAATTAATAAAATCCATATTCTCCATTAGTAGAAAAGACACAATGATTGAATTAATGTAATAAAAATCAATGCTATTTATACACCTTGGAGAAGGATATTTCGGAGGAGTTCATAGATTAATTTATTAATATGCACATGGATTATGGGAAGGAAAACACATTAATGATGATTGGTAACATCCCTAACTGTATTGATGATCATCAGAACTGCAATATTGTCAAGGATCCTAACAATGATGAAATCCAAAAGTCTTTATTCTCATTATTCATGGAATGTTCTCCCTAACCATATGGTTTTAAAATCAGTTTTTATCCTATTAGGATATCAATCATGATCACCATGTAAGTGGAGATACATAATTTTCACAAATTTATACCTACCATATTGAATGAACTCAAACTTCATTGTGTTGGACCCCAAAAAAATGAATTTGATATTAAGGACTTCATGCTTGTTTCCCTTGGTAACACTATAAATAAACTCATCAGTAGAATTATAGTTTCCAGGATGGGGAAAATTATCAATGATATTATTAATCCATATTAGTATGGGATAATTTCTGGAATATGAATTCATCACGGTCTCTTCATAGCATTCGACAGTGTTAACATCCTGAAAAGGATGGATAATGAAGGAATTATTTCCCTGAAGATTGATATTTCTAAAGAATTTTATACCCTTAAATTGAATTTCCTACTCAAAATTCTAAAAATATATGAATTTTTATAAACATTTATCAAATTGAACAATAATATCCTTTCATCTTCAAGGATTTCTATATTAATTAATGGGGCTCCAGGAGGGCATTTCTCGTTCACCATAAGAGTGAGGCAAGGAGATCTAATCTCATGAATCCTTACGCAAGGAAAGAGTACCGGTTATCCAAGAAACAATAATAGAAAAACTAATATCAAAACAATTAAATAATTAGAAATCAAACCCTACGGTTTGTATAGATCGCCGGGGAAGAAGGGTTGCTGTGGTCGCGGGGTCTCCGGGGTCGCGGGGGGCCGGGGTCTCGAAGGTCGCGGGGTCTCCGGGGAAGCAGGGTCACTGGGGTTGCGGGGTCGCCGATGTCACGGGGGGTCGGGGTCATAGGGAAAGCAGGGGGCCGGGGGAGCGCAGGGTGAGAAAGAGGGTCATGGTGGGGGAAGGGTCGGGGATGTTAAAAAAATGTTTTTCTGTGGTTTATTATAAACTGCCGCTACAAAACTGCTGCTAAACGGTGATTTTGTTGTAGTATCCCTTACTGATTTGGGTAACTTTCGAAATGTACACCCCATGAAAGAAGAAACAAACAATTCTGATGTAAATACCCGTAAATGAGAGTATATTAAACAAAATTTATAATCATTGTTAGTACATACACCACTCAATGGAGATAGTGACAAATATAGAATGAATCTCATGGAAATAAAAAGTGAGATAAAAACCCCATAACTCAATGTAATCAATCGAGTCGTATGAACAAAAGATAAAAAACACAATATGAATAACACAATAGCATGAATATAAATAAAATCATGATAATATATAACAAATTGAAGAACAAAATACACTACATGCAATAAATAAGTGGGGAACAAGGGAAATATCAAGGAATTAAAAGTGAAATATGATATCCCCTAATGAAAATTCGACAGCCTAATGGTGCCACAATAAATTTCCAAAAACGGATTGAAGATATTAATTATTGTCTCTCATAATATGAATATAAAATGTACCATAATAAGAATATAGAAGAACATCCCCTAACATAAGAAAGTTGAGATTAAACGAAGTGACATAAATGAGAGTACTTAAAAAGAAAGAGAGAGGATGGATCCCTTACATCAAGTCCGACATGTCTTGTTTCTTTATATTCCTAAATAATAAACTTTGGTCAATTGATAATTTCTTAAGTATCTCCTTTAATGTTTATTATTCAATTAATATCACATATTATAATGTTATAATAATTAGTTAATTATAATAGTTCATATCATACGTTTTGGTCGATGTTCGGTACATGAGTCAAATATGATATTTTTTGAAAATAAATGTCCTAGTAGTTATAATTACACCATCTGCAGAATAGTATTAATTATATAAATATCATATATATCTTGTATATATTAATTTTATACTATTCCATTACATTTTGAGATAAAAATATGAAATGCACCATTCATGGAGACGGTAGGCCGTACGTACGCATGAATGTTACATTCATTTTATTGTCACATTAACAAACATTGGTAAATTGATAATTGATTAAGGTCCTCCTTTAATGTTTATTATTCAATTCACATCACATATTATAATGTTATAATAATTAGTTAATTATTTTAGTTTATATCAGATGTTTTGGTCGATGTACGGTACATGAGTCAAAGATGAACTTGTTTGAAAAGAATTTTCCGTGTAGTTATAATTACACCATCTAAAAGAATAGTATTAATGATTTAAATATCATACATATCTATTATATATTGATTTTATACTATTCCATAACATTTTGAGATAAAAAATGAAATGCATCGTTCATGGAGACGGTAGGTCGTACGTACGCATGAACCATACTTTCATTACATTGTCACATTAATGGAATTAAAACTAAATGAGATATATATATTTTATAATACCAGTATAATATATATTTTATATAGGTCACATAAGTTCATTAATTTCATTCTTTGTACATTAAATGTATTTCATGAACGAGTCACATCATTTGAGGGGGCGGTAGTCCACACTTCCTCAAATGAAATTATCGCATTTTCCAAAATGCAAAGAATAACGGTATGTATTAAATGTAAAATACAGAAGAATATAGAGGAAATAAATGTAATATATATCATAAATAAATATTGTTCCATTATAATGGCCACCATTAGAGGTGGTAGGAGAAGATTGAACAATCATCGTTTTGTGATAGAGTTATTCGCCAACCATGGAAACAATATGTTCTTCAACCATTAGATAGAAGTGTGTGTAAGTGTAGCTCAAATCCGTCACATAAAAACATACTAGTATATTGAAGATACTGGTGTTTTTACAAAAGAACATAATAAAAAGTGTTTAAGGGGTTGAAGAAGAAAAATAAAACAAAATAACATAAGAGAAGACAATGCCTTTAAATCGGGTAACTCCATTTGATTTGAACCAAAAGGGTTTCATGAAGAGCTTTCTGCCTAAGATAAGGCTTCTAGGATGAAGAGAGGTGTGTGTAGAGATATAATCAGCTGAGTTTGGTCGAGCCAAAGGCTTGAGAGGTTTGGGTAAGGGGATAGAGGTGGGGGCCTTTTATAAGAGGAAGGAGGGGCACTCTTGGAAAGTCTTCAAAAGTTACTTTATTATAAATTGATTTTCAGATATTAAAGGTCCCACCATTATATATTTCTAGGATAAGGTGATAAGGGATCGAAATACACCCATCCAATAGGTTTTTGGAAAGTTTATGTCTTGGATGTTACCTTATCTTCTCATTTTATTTATATTGTTCATTAATGAGTTAATCAGTGAATCATCACGGTGTCATAAATAAATTTATCTAATGTCTAAAAGTTATAAAAAAATTACCATAATTCAGGAAATATTTTTATCTTTACAATTATTTTTTATAGTCAAATATATCATTTATTTAATTAAATTTAAAATTGTTTTACTTATGTGATACATACTTTGGTTACATTTTCCTTTCTTTAAAAAAATGATAAAATCCCACTATCACACTAAAAGTGATTCCATGGGCTCCCAAGGTTAGAACAACGAATCCCATGGTCGTACATGAAACCAACAATAGAATTATGACACTTGTTGGGGTCATTTAATATTTTTATGATATTATTTTGTTACCCTTAACTACCCGATTACTAATTAAACACGATAATTAAAGATAATTATCATCGTTACTATTCATAATGTCCAAAAACAATAGAGTCTTAATAATATAATATTTACCTTATGATTCAAAATATGGAATACATTTCATCAAATTCCAAACAAGGAAATTGTAGTAGTTAATTTAAAATAATTCTCGTTGTCAAAACCAAAGACGTGTTTTTAAGAAGTAAAATCTATCAAAAGATTGATTTGTTTTTACATCCAATTTAAAAGTGAAATTACATTTAATAAACAACATTGTATTAAATGATATTAAAATAATTAAATTACACATTAATAAAATAAAATGATCGTCTAACTATATAAATAAATAGGATGAAAAGGCAGTTTTGAATTAAAATGCCGTATTTTTCACTATTCATTGAAAATGATCATTTGTCAGACAAATACCATAAATTCAACCTAAGCTATATTTGACATTCCAAATTAAAAAATTATATCAATTTTACCAAATTAAAAACATATAATTTTAATTAAATAATTTTATAATCAATTCCCACTATGAAAACTAATATCGCATTTTTATGAAACAACATCTATCAAAATATTGACACCTGTTTATGTCCATTTTCAAGGTGAAATCAATTCTAATGACCACAATTGGATTAAATGGTAAACATATATTATAATTAAACTTTAAAACCCATTAAAATGATAATATAACCATAGAAGTAAATTAGATTAAAAGGATGATTTGAATTAAAATACAACATTTTAAAAAAACAAACATTATCAGAAAAATACGAAAAATTTACAAATTGTAAATTTTTATGTCTTGATTCTAAAGAAGTATTTTTTTTCAAATATAACATATAAAAGTGAAAAAAAGTAGATTGTAAAAATATATTCATCATCAAATGGTGGTTAATCTACCTTCTAAAGAATATTAGAATATTTATTCTTAAAATTGGATTCATTTTCATTTTAAGCCTCTATAATTTATTGAATAATGTAAAAACATTTAAAAACATATATAATCATATTTTAGTTATTTCTATTCATTCACGCTATTCCAACAGCTAGACGTTATCTACCATTTAATATAATATTATTATATTATTAATGTGCAATGTAAGATTTCAATGAAACTCGTTGTTGTGTAGTGGGTACGCAATGGAACATAGAAACCCATTTAAAGTAATATTAATATTTTATTCACAAATATTAATAAGTATGAAAATGTCATATTCTTTATTTACTTGGGATGTTACATCCTTCACACCTTTTGGGAATTTCATCCTCACAATTTTAAAATTTCTCTTCGAAAATTCATTGAAATCCCCACATCGGAGAAGAAGTCAATAAAACAATCCATTTAAAAGAAAGAATGAGAACTAAAAAGGTCACCCAAGACAACAAATACAAGGGTTCCATAAAAACATGGATATGTAAGTGAAAATAAGTGGTCATGTTCTGATGGAGGGTGATTGAAAACATATCTAGGATAATGTTAACCCCCAGAAAATACAAAAAATGTGATGGGTTAAAACGTATCTGATTCCCCAGTAGGAAAAGTTATCAGAAAACGTTTTTGTTTTACATTACTTTTTCTTGAGTAATTTATTTATGAGATTAACTAAAACATAATGAAACATACTTACTTGTCATGTAGACTTTCAACATTTACAAGACTTCTAATACAAACTCATATTTTCTCAAATAATGAGTATCCGAGATGACTTGTTCACATTAAGAGCATTAAAATCAAGTTCTAGAGAATCACCTAATTTGCAAAAGAGAACAATATATTTCCCATGTCTTTAGACCTTAATCAAAACCAAAAAGTTAGTACATGGTCAGATAATCACCAAAAAGGATAATACTTTATAAAAAGAAATGTTATTCTTAATCTCCAAAATTTGTTAAACATTATCCAAAGTTCAACAAAGACCATTCGATAAACAATTGTCCATAAAATTATTCAAAGTAATAAAAACTAATATTGATACCCAAATCTTCAAAGGATTTAATCACATAGTCTTCAAAGATAAATCGTGACATTTATCTCCAAATTACATGAGTTTCTTTTAAAGTCTCCTATTGAAAAGTAATTATCCTAATCATATATCCTCCATTATAGGTCAATAATTTCCTAGATAACCCAAAATAATATTTTTCTTGATTCATAATATCATATACCTAAAAATAATTAGTCATACTAACCAGGGACTTCACGTGGTCTAGTGGTAGGTGATAAATACCAGTCTAACTTTTGTTGTGGCTTCGATTCCTGCAGCTTGGTCCGACGCGACGGGTTGTGACATGGTCTGCATGTTGTCCCTTTTTTGAAAACTATATAATTCTTAAAACATTTCCTAAAAAGAGATAAAATCTTCAAAAATAACCATAACATAATTTAACCTCAATTTTATCTCATTCCTTTCATTTTCCATCATATAGTAACACATAATTACCTGAAAAGTAAGGATCATATAAACCATAATGGTTACCGTTATATTTATTAACTTAACATCCACATCAATTTGGTTTTCTCGACAATGATGCATTAGTGAACTCACCATGGTTCCAGTGGTTAATCATGTATCATGATAGTTGGTTTAGAATAACCACGAGATTTATCATTGAATCCTCCATTTCATCCAGTCTCTTAATTAGAGAACCGCCACAGTTTCCTTCAAACCCATTGTCACTTTGGTGCTTGATATATCCATCAATTTACTAAAAACTAAAATGTCAGTGTGAGTATATCATTAAAATAATCAAATAATAATGAGGAATATAAACCCCAAGATATAATAATCCAAGTTATCTCAAACTCATTCAAACTTTCAAAAATAAAAATAAATCCTTTAAATATACTAACCATTGTGGTTATTCACAACTTTTCACATATGCTTAATGAATACCCTAACCTCTAAAGATATATAAACCGACCATTGATACCATATATAAGGACCCGGCCTTAAAAAATTACTTAATATTGAATTAAATGAATAATTCATGTTGAGTTTCTTTTTAGGTTTATAGTTTTAGAGAATTAGGACAAAACTATTACATCTCAGAAGATTAAAAAGTAGACACTACTATTATAACCAATTTTTCACTACAATTAAAAAGATATACATAAATAAAACATGAGTTCTTTTCCTGATATAAATCTTTTTGAATACTTCCTTTCTCTTACCCTTCCTTATAACCTGTGGAAGACATTTTAGAAACATGGTATGTGCATAAAAAACTCAGTAGGGTTATAACATAATGAATATAAAGATTAACCTGTCAAATCAATGAAACCATAACATTCAATCATAATATACATTCTAAAATCATAATATTTATTTATAACTCATAGAAATCATTAAAGATAAAGGTAACTTGAAGAATTCATAACATTCTTACTTTGGCAGTAACCCTCATGGTTATGTTTGGAATACCCACCACTGTATATTCCCTAAATCTCATCGGAGAAACCATAGTGTTTGACTCCTTCACGTTACCCAATGCATTGGAGAGATATCTCGGGCTCACCCGCCCTTAGTTTATCACAGAACAACATGATTTCATAAAAATTTCCCAATAACCATAACATAATCGTATCACATAAAGCATGCATAAAGGAAATATAACATTTCCACAATTCAATCACAAGATATCAATACAACACCCTAATATAATAAAAACATTATCAATAAAATTTGAAATACAAAATTAAAATAATAATAAAACATGGTATTTATTTTTCATTTAAAAAAAGTTGTGGCTTCTAGAGGAAGTTGTAACGCAAATAATGGTCACAACAGTGGAGAAGTCATTCCCGCCGCATACATAAGAAAAAAACATTCCCTTTTGTCGTTTTGTAAAACGCTTCATGTAAAAATATTCCTTTTGAATAAAATTAAATGTAAATTTGATTTATACACCATATAAATGAATGTTGTGTATAAAACAAAATATGCCTCATTGAAAGGAGATTGAGACGAAGTCCCTTACAAAGTTAGTATCCTTAGATTAAGGATAAATCAATTATATGATTATGTGTGGAAAATATAAATACACCTAACATAAGAGGATATTATGTGTAAAAAAATAGGATTTCATCCACACATATTCATAGTTCATCATAATCAAGAAGTAGAGGTTCGAACCAATGAATTTAAATTTGTATAAGAAGTTCCCTTACAGAAATTCGACAGCCTAACAATGTCACATTAAAATTCAGAAACTGCGTTTATGAGAGAGAAATGGGTATATCTTCACATGGACATAATATTTATAGAAATAATGATATATAATAACATATCCCAACATAACAAGAAGTAAATTAAAAGTCATAACAAAAATAAGTCTTTTAAAAAAGATGAAGGTGAAAGAATCCCTTACCGATTTTGGTTACTTTCGAAACGTACACCCAATGAATGAAGGACCATATAATGCTGATGTAAATATCCATAAATGAGAGAATATTACAGACAGAGTAGAATTATGGTCATTACATACCACTCAAGGTAGATACTGACAAATATAGCATTAATCTCACAGGAATAAAAAGTGAGATAAAAACGCCATACATCATTGTATTCAATCGAGTCGTATGACCAAAAGATAATAAACACTATATGAATCATAGAATACCATGAATATAAATAGAACCATGATAATATATATCAATTTATGAACACAATACAACACATGATATAAATAAGTGGCAAACAATGGAAATCTCAAATAATTAAAAGTGAGATAAGATATCCCCTTACGAAAATTTGGCAGCCTAACAGTGCCACTTAAAACATTCAAAAATGGATTGAAGATATCAATTAGGGTGTCTCTTAATATGAATATAAAAATTACCATAAGGTGAATATATATGAGCATCCCCCAACATAAGAAAGTGGTTCTTAAAAGAAGTGACATAAAAGAGAGTATATAAAATGAAAGAGAGAGGTTGGATCCCTTACCTCAAGTCCGACTTGTCTTGTTTGTTTCTTAATATTCCATAATAATAATCTTTGGTAAATTGATAATTTCTTAAGGACCTCCATTAATGTTTATAATTCAATTCATATCACATATTATAATGTTATAAATATTAGTTAATTATGTGAGTTCATATCATACATTTTTGTTGATGTTCGGTACATGAGTCAAAGATAATATTGTTTGAAAATAAATGTCCATGTAGTTATAATTACATCATCTCAAGAATAGTTTTAATGATTTAAATATCATATGTATCCAGTATATATTAATTTTATACTATTCCATAACATTTTTAGATAAAAAATGAAATGCACCATTCATGGAGATGGTAGGCCGTACGTACTCATGAACCCTACATTCATTTCATTCTCACATTAATGGAACTAAAAATAAATGAGATATATATATATATTATAATTAAATTATAATATATATTTTATATAGGTCACATAAGTTCATTAATTTCATTCTTTATTGATTCCATGTATTGCATGAACGAGTCACGTCACATGATGGGGCAGTAGTCCACACTTCCTCAAATGAAATTATCACATTTTCCTAACATGAAAAGCATAAAGGTATGTATTAAAAGTAAAATACAAAAGCATATAGTGGAAATAAATTTAATATATATCATAAATAAATACATTTCCATCATAATGGCCACCATGAGATGTGGTAGGAGAATATTGAACAATCATCGTTTCATCGAGGAAATAATTCACCAACCACGAAAACATTGTATTCATTATCCATTAGACGGAGGTGTGTGTAAGTGTAGCTCTAATCCTTCTCATAAAAACATCCTAGTATATTTAATATTATGTTTTTGTTACAAAATAATGTAATAATTAGAGTTTAAGGGGTGAATAATTAAAATTAAACAAAAGAACATAAGGGAAGACATTGTCTTTAAATCGGGTAACTCTATTTGGTTTGAACCAAAAGGGTATATTGAAGATCGTTCTGACTAAGGTAAGGCTTTTAGGATGAAGAGATATATGTTTAGAGATAAAATGAGCTGAGTTTGGTCGAGCCAAAGGCTTCAGAGGTGTGGGTATGGGGGTAGAGGTGGGGGCCTTTTATAAGAGCGAGGAGGGGCACTCTTGGAATGTTTTGAAAAGTTACTTTATTATAAAATGATTTTCAGATATTAAGTATCCCACAATAATATATTTCGAGGATAAGGTGATAAGGGTTAGATATAAAACCATCCAATAGGTTTTTGAAAAGTGTAAGTCTTATATTTTACTTTATCTTCTCATTTTATTTAAATCATTCATTAATGAGTTAATCACTACATCATCACGGTGTCATAAATAAATTTATTAATGTCTACAAATTATAGAAAAAATTACCATCATTTTGGAAACATATTTTTCCTTCCAATTAATTTTTATAGTCAAATATATAATTTATGGAAATAAAATTAAAATTGTTTTACTTAGGTGATACATACATTGGTTACATTTTTCTTTTATTTTAAAAATATGTCAAAAGCTCACTATCACACTAAATTGATTCCATGGGGTTCCAAGATTGGCACAAGGAATCCCATGGTCTTATAAGAAACCACAAATAGAATTAGGACACACGTTGGAGTCATTTTATATCTTTATGAAATTACTTTTTTACCCTTAACTACCCGATTACTAATTTAACACGATAATTAAAGATAATTACCGTCGTTACTATTCATAATTTCCAAAAAAAAAGAGTATTAATTACATATTTTGGACCTTATGATTCAATATATTGAATCCATTTTATCAAATTCCAAACAAAGAAATTGCAGTATTTAATTTAAAATAATTCCCATTGTCAAAATCATAGATAGGTTTTTAGGAAATAAAATCTATCAAAAGATTGATTGGTTTTTACATCCAATTTATAAGTGAAATTACTTACAATGACCAAATTTGTATTAAATTATAAAAAAATAATTAAATTACACCTTAAAAATATTTAAAATGAAAGTATAACTATATAAATAAATTGGATGAAAAGGCAGTTTTGAATTAAAATGCAGTATTTTTAACTATTCATTGAAAATGAACATTTGTCAGAAAAATACCAAAAATTCACTCTATGCTATATTTGATATTAAAAATTAAAAAGTGAAATCAATTTTACCAAATTAGAAACATATAATTTTCATTAATTAATTTTACAGTAAAAACAAATACCACCTTTTTATGAAACAAAATCTATCAAAAGATTCACACTTGTTTATATCCATTTTCAAAGTGAAATCAATTCTAATGACCACCATTGGATTAAATGGTAAAAATATTTTCTAATTAAACTTTAAAACACATTAAAAATATAATCTAACCATTGAAATAAATTAGATTAAAAGGAGGTTTTGAATTAAAATACAGCATTTAAAAAAATGATCTTTATCGAAAAAATATCAAAAATTTACAAAATGTAAATTTTGATGTCTTGATTCTAAAAAAGAATTTTATTTTTTAAAATATAATATATAAATGTGATAAAAATTATATTAATAAAAGTTTCATCATCAAATGGCGTTTAATCGACCTTTTAATGAATTTTAGATTATTTATTCATAAAATTGGATTCATTTTCATTTGAAGCCTATAACTTTTATTGAATAATGTAAAAACATTTAACAAACATATATAATCTTATTTCAGTTATTTCTATTCATTATTTATATTCCAACGGCTAGACCTTATCTACCATTTAAAATAATATTATTATATTTTTAGTGTGCGATGTAAGATTTCTTTGAAATTCGTTGTTGTGTATTGGGTATGATATGAAACATAGCATCCCATTTAAATTAATATTCATATTTTATTCACAAATATTAATAAATAAATAAATTTAATATTCTTTATTTACCTAGGATGTTACATCCTTCCCCCCTTTTGGGAATTGAATCCTCACAATATTAAAATTGGTCTTGGAAAATTCATTGAAAGCCCCACATCAGAAAAAGAGTAAATAAAACAATCCATTTAAAAGAAAGAATGATAAGTAAAAAGGTCACCCAAGACAACAGATACAAGGGTTCCATAAAAACATGGATATGGAGGAGAAAATAAATGGTCAAGTTCTGATGGAGAGTGATTGAAAACATATCTAGGATAATGTTAACCACCAGAAAATCCTAAAAATGTGATGGGTTAAAAGGTATTCGATTCCCCAATAGGAAAAGTTAACAGACAACGTTTTTGTTTTACATTAATTTTTATTGAGGAATTTATTTATGAGCATAAGTACCACATAATTAAACATACTTACTTGTCATGTAGACTTTCAACTTTTACTAGATTTCTAACAAAAATTCATATTTTCTGAAACGATGAGTATCTCAGATGTCATTTTCACATTAAGATCACTATAATCAACTTCTAGAGAATCACCTAATCTGCAAAAGTGAACTATATATTTCCCATGCCTTTAGACCTTAACCAAAACCAAAAATTTAGTAAAAGTTCAGATAATCCCCAAAAAGGATAATCCATTATAAAAAGAAAAGATATTCTTTATCTCCAAAATTTTTTAAACATTACCCAAAGTTCAACAAATACCATTCAATAAAAAATTGTCCATAAAATTATTCAACGTAATAAAAACTAATATTGAAACCCAAATCATCAATGGATTTAATCACATAGTCTTCCAAGATAAATCTTAACATTTATCTCCTAATAACATCAGTTTCTCTTAAAGTCTCCTATTGAAAATTAATTATCCTAATCATATATCCTCCATGATATGTCAATAATTTCTTAGATAACCTAAAATCAACTTATTCTTGCTTCATAAGATCATAAAACTAAAAAGAATTAGTCATATTAACCATGGAATTCACGTACTCTATGGGTAAGTGATAAATATCAGTCGCACTTTGGTTTTGGGTTTCAATTCTTGTAGCTTGGTCTGATGCGATGGGTTGTCACATAGTTTGCGTGTTGTCCCTTTTTCCAAAAAAATATATAATTCTTAAAACATACCCCAAAAAGAGATAAAGTCGTCAAAAATAACCATATCATAATTTAACCTCATTTTTATCTCATGCCTTTAATTTTCCATCATATAGTAACCCATAATTACCTCAAAAGTATGGACCATATAAACCATAATGGTTACCTTTATAATTATTAACTGGACATCAACATCGATTTGGTTGTCTCGTACATGATGCATTAGTGAACTCACCAATGTTCAAGTGGTTAATCATGAATCCTGATATTTGTTTTTGAATAACCAAGAGATTTTTCATTGAATCCGCCATTTCATCCAGTCTCTTAATCAGTGAACCGTCATAGTTTCCTTCAAACCCATTTTCACTTTGGTGCCTGATAGATCCATCAATTTACTCAAACATAAAATGTCAGTGTGAGTATATCATTAAAATCATCATAAGTAATTCGGAATTTAAACACCAAGATACACTTAACCATGTTATCTGAAACTCATTCTATCTTTCAAAAATTACAATGACTCCTTCTAGTATACTCACCATTGTGGTTATACACAACTTTTCACATATTCTTAATGAATACCCTAACCTCTAATGTTTTCAAAAATGACCATTGATACCAAAAATAAGGACCTGACCTTAAAACATTACTAAAACATGAATTAAATGAATAATTCATATTGAGGATCATTTCAGGTTTATAGTTTTAGAGATTTAGGAAAAAACTATTACATCTCAAAAGATTACAATATAGACACTAATACTATAACCGATTTTTCACTACAATAAAAAAGAAATCCTTAAATAAAAAAAGAGTTCTTTTCCTGAAATAAATCTTTTTGAATACTTCTTTTCTCTTACCCTTCTTTATAACTTGTGAAAAATATTTCAGAAACATGGGATGAGCATAAAAAGCCCAGTAAGGGTTATAACACAATGAATGGAAACATTAACCTGCCAAATCAAGGAAACCATAACATTAAATCATAACATACCTTCTCAAATCTTAATATTAATGTATAAATCATAGAAATAATAATACATAATGGTAAATTGAGGAACTCATAACATTCTTACATAGGGAGTAACCCTCATGGTTTTGTTTGGAATACCCATCACAGTATATTCCTTAAATATCTTCAGAGAAACCTTAGTGTTTAACTCCTTCTCATTACCCAATGATCTAGAGAGGTATCTCGGGCTCACCTTCACTTATTTTATCACAGAACAACCCAATTTCATAAACATTTTCCAAGAACCATAACATAATAGTATCACATAAAACATGCATAAATGAAACATAACTTTTCCACATTTCAATCACAAGATATCAATACAAAACATTGATATAATAAAAAAATTATAAGAACCATTTTCAATACCAAAATAAAAGAAAATTAAAACCTGGTATTTATTTATCATTTTAAAAAATTTATGGCTTTTAGAGGAAGCCGAAACTCAAACAATGGTCACAGCGGCAGAGAAGTTGTTGCTGCCGCAGACATAAGAAAAAAACATACCCTTTTGTCGTTTAGTAATACGCCTCATATAAAAATATGCCTTTTGAATAAAAGTAAATTTAAAATTGTTTTATACACTATATAAAAGAATTTTGTTTATAAAAAAAATATGCCTCAATGAAAGGAGATTGAGACGAAGTCCTTTACAAAGTCGGTATCTTTAGATTAAGGATAAATCAATTACATGATTATGTCTGTAAAATATAAATACACCGAACAGAAGATGATATTATGTGTAAAAAAATCTGATTTCATCCACACATATTCACTATTCGACATAATCAATAAGTAGAGGTTTGACCCAATTAATTGAAATTTGTTTATGAATTTCCCGTACAGAAATTCGACAGCCTAACGATGTCATGTTAAAATTCTGAAAATGAGTTTTTGAGAGGGAAAATGGTATCTCATCACTTGGACATAAAATTAATATAAATAAGGATATATAAAAACATATCCAAACTTAATAAGAAGTAAATTAAAAGGAATAACAAAAATAAGTCTTTTAAAAAAGAGGAGGGTGAAAGAACCCCTTACCGATTTGGGTAACATTCGAAACGTACACCCCATGAAAGAAGGAACAAAAAATGCGGATGTAAATAGCCTTAAATGAGAGTATATTACACAATGAGTAGAATCATGGTCAGTACATACACTGATCAATAGAGATAGTGACAAATATAGCATGAATCTCATGGGAATAAAAAGTGACATAAAAACCACATACCTCAATGTAATCAATTGATTCGTACGACCAAAAGATAATAAACACTATATGAATCAAATAATACCATGAATATAAATAGAATAATGATAATATATATCAAATTTATGAACAAAATACACCACATAAAATAAATAAGTGGTGAACAATGGAAAACTCATGGAATTAAAAGTGAGATAAGACATCCCCTTAAAAAAATTCGACAGCCTAACAGTGCCACATAAAAATTCTTAAAATGGATTGAAGAAATCAATTAGGGTGTCTCATCATATGAACATAAAATTTACCATAAAATTATTATACATTAACATCCCCCATCATAAGAAATAGTATCTTAAAAGAAGTGACCATGAAGAGAGTACTTAAAAAGAAAGAGAGGGGTTGGATCCCTTACCTCAAGTCCAACTTGTCTTGTTCGTTTCATTGTATTCCTGAATAATAATCTTTGTTCAATTGATAATTGATTTATGAAACACTTTTATGTTTATTATTAAATTCATATCATATATTATAATGTTATAATTATTAGTTAATTATGTTAGTTCATATCAGACGTATTTGTCAATGTTTGGTACATGTGGAAAAGATTATATTGTTTGAAAAGAAATGTCCATGTTGTTATAATTATGAAATCTCTATAATAGTATTAATGATTTAAATATAATATATATCCAGTATATATTAATTGTATACTATTACATAACATTTTGAGAATAAAAAATGAAATGCACCGTTCAAGGAGACGGTAGGTCGTTCGTACCCATGAACGTTACTTTCATTTCATGGTCACATTAATGGAATTAAAACTAAATGATATATAGATATATCGATATATATAATATAATTAAGGTATAATATATATGTTATATAGGTCACATATGTTCATTAGTTTCATTCTTTATATATTCCATGTATTGCATGAACGAGTCACATCACTTGAGGGGGCGGTAGTCCACATTTTCTCAAATGAAATTATCGCAATTGCCCAACATGAAAAGAATAAAGGTATATTTTAAATGTAAAATACATAATCATATAGAGGAAATAAATATTATAAATATAATAAATAAATATAGTTCCATCATAATGGCCACCATGAGAGGGTGTAGGAGATGATAGAACAATCATCGTTTCGGGAGGCAGTAATTCGCCAACCACGGAAATAGTATGTTTTTTAACCATTAGACGGATGTGTGTGTAATTGTACGTCAAATAATTATCATAACCACATACTATTATATTGAATATTATGGTGTTTTTACAAAATAACAGAATATATAGAGTTTAAGGGTTTCGAGAAGAAAAATAATACAAAAGAACATAAGAGAAGACATTACCTTTAAATTGGGTAACTCCCTTTGGTTTAAACCAAAAGGGTTTCATGAAGGGATTTTTGCCTAAGGTAAGGTTTATAGGAAGAATAGAGGGACTTGGAGAGATAAAATGAAAAGTGTTTTGTCGATCCAAAGGCTTGAGAGGTGTGTGTAACGGGGTAGAGGTGGGGGCCTTTTATAAGAGGGAGGAGGGGAACTCTTGGAAAGTCGTGACATGTTACTTTACTATAATATGATTTTAGGATATTAAAGGTCCAAAAATTATTTATATAGAGTATAAGGTGATAAGGATTATAAATACACCCATCCAATATGTTTTTGACAAGTTTAGGTCTTAGATTTTACCCTATATTCTAATTTTATTTAAATCTTTCATTAATGAGGTAATCACTACATCATCACGACGTCATAAATAAATTTATTTAATGTCTAAATTTTTTAAAAAAATTACCATCCTGTGTGAAATATTTTTAGCTATAAAATTAATGTTTATATTCAGGTAGATTGTTTATGTAAAAAAATTAAAATTGTTTTACTTAGGTGATACATACTTTGTTTACATTTTCATTTCTTTAAAAAATGATAAAAGGTCACTATCACACTAAAGTAATTCCATGGGGTCTCAAGGTTGGAACAAGGCATCCCATGGTCGGCCATGACACCACCAATAGAATTAGGACACATTTTGGGGTCATTTTATATTTTTATAATATTATTTTATAATCCTTAACTACCCAATTACAAATTAAACACGATAATTAATGATAATTATCGTCGTTAATATTCATAATGTCAAAAAACAAGAGTATTAATTAAATAATTTGGACCTTATGATTCCAAATATGGAATCCATTTTATCTAATTCCAAAAACAGAAATTGTATGAATTAAATTAAAATAATTCCCGTTGTTAAAACCAAAGACTGTTTTTTAAGAAGTAAAATCTATCAAATGGTTGATTTGTTTTTACATCCAATTTAAAAGTGAAATTACATCCAATGACCGTCAATCTATTAAATAAAAAAAACATAATTAAATTAAACCTTAAAACAAATTAAAATGATAGTCTAACTATATAAAAAAATTGGATGAAAATGTAGTTTTGAATTAAAATGCAGTATTTTTCACTATTCATTGAAAATGAACATTTGTTTGAAAATTAACAAAAATTCACCCTAATAAATATTTGATATTTCAAATTAAAAAATGATATCAATTTTACCAAATTAAAAACATATAAGTTACATTAATTAATTTTATAATCAATTCTCGCTGTCAAAACAAATAGCATGTTTTTATTAAACAACTTCTATCAAAAGATTGACATCTGTTTATGTCCATTTTCAAAGTGAAATTAATTATAATGACCACCATTGGATTAAATGGTAAAAATATATTCTAATAAAAATTTAAAACCAATTAAAAAGATAATATAACCATATAAATAAATTATATTAAAAAGAGGTTTTGAATTAAAATACAACATTTTCTAAAAAAGATGAACTTTATCGGGAAAATACCAAAAATTTACACAAATTAAATTTTGATGTCTTGATTATATAGAAGGATTTTATTTTGTCAAATATATCATATAAAAGTGGAAAATATTCTATTTAAAAAAATGGTTCATCATCAAAAGGCGGTTAATCGACCTTTTAAATAATATTATAATATTTATTCTTAAAATTGGATTCATTTGAATTTTAAGCCTCTAACATTTATTGAATAATGTTAAAACATTTAACAAACATATATAATCATATTTTAGTTAGTTATTTTCATTACTTCTATTCCAACGACTAGACGTTATCTACCATTTAAAATAATATTATTATATTATTTGTGTGCAATGTAAGATTTCAAAGAAACTCGTTGTTGCATATTGTGTACTATATAGATCATATCATCCCCATTAAAGTAATATTAATATTTTATTCACAAATATTATTAAATATGAAAATGTAATATTCGTTATTTACCTGGGATGTTACAATGTATGTGGAGACTAGGTTCCAACTATTAGAATCAATTTGTGGAATATTTTATAAAATTGGACATATTTCTATGGTTTGTTTATTTTTTAAATGATTTATCCTAATTTTCATAAAAATAAATAGAATCTGGAGGAGAAGAAAGAAAAGAACGAAGAAAAATATCATGATGTTATAACCTCTTTAAAACATATAAAATAGGAATAACCATGGATTATTGATAATGGGTTCTCTTATCACATGATTGGAGAATTAATGTTTTTTTGTAATGTGAATGACTTTAAATAAGGAATGGTGTCATTTAGGAATGATATATCTTTGATAATGAATGTTTTTGGATCAACCATAATTTGTAAAGAGAATTAGAAATCCAAGAAAGCTTTATATGTCGATGGGCTAAAAAACCTTCTGAGTGTTTCACAACATTAAGATGATGGTATCAAAGTTAACTTTAGAAAATATGTATTTTTGTGAAATTTAAGGAAGATGGAATATTTTTCTAGGAGGTCAAACTAAAAAAAGAAACATGTTAAAATCATGGTGAAATAAAAAACACTTTTTACATGTATATGTTGGAAGAAAATCAGTTGTGGAATAAAATGTCGGGACACATGTTTCAATGAAACATGAGCATGTGGTCAATATAATATAGTTTCCATTGTATTTGGGATATTTCAAGGAGTAGAATGTGATGTTTCATTATTTTTTTAGGAACTAATAATTTTCACACATCTTTCATGAGAAAGTTGATATTTGTTCAAATTAAACCCATGAACTTATTCATTCTGATATTTTTGGGCCAATGAGAAAACAATCAAATAGTGGAGATAAGTACTCCATAACATTAATTGATGACATCACTCACATTAATTGTGTTATGTATATGAAAAATAAGTCATATTCTCTAAAAATGTTTTTATGTATTATTAGGAATGATGTAAAGGAATGCGAATATAATGTAATGAAATTGAGAATTGAAAATAGTGCTGAATATAAGAATAATCCAATTTAAAATTATATTGTGAATCGTGGAATCTAGAATGAGATAAGTTCACCCCTCACATCTTTAACAAAAGGGATTTCATTAAATAATGAATGGAAATATTTTGGAAATGGCAAGAACTATTCTACTTGAACATAGTCATTATCATTACTATTAGAGGAATGCCATAATTTCTACTATTTATAGAGAAAATAAATGTTTCAACTAGGTATGTATATATAGGATTCCATATTATTTTTTCAGGAGAAACACCTAGTTTAAAAAATATAAGAGTTTTTTGGAGTCCATGCATTATTAAAAATAAAGGTGGAACCCTTTGAAAATTTTAGAAAATAGGTGAAGATGAAACAATTCTTATATATGATCTAGAAGGAAAAGTATATATATGATTCAATACCGAGATATGAATAATTGTTGATTCTTCTTATTTGAATGTTGTTGAACATAATGAAGGAGAAAAACAAATTTATGTTGATAAGGAAGTTGACCAATATATTTTTTTAACAATTCATGATAAGGACGATGACAATGGAAATCCTACTCAACAATAATTGTCAGACTCATTAATTTCAATTGATTTGGATAAAACTCAAATATCTCATCTAAGGATAAGGAAGAAAGTAGAGGCTCCAAACATTATTAGTTTTCAACATCATATGGTTCAAATAATAAGAACATAAAATGTTGTTACACAAACATATTTGTATTTCATACTCGAAAAGAATGATGTGAATGGAGCATTAGATCATCTGAAATGGATTTAGTCTATGAATGAAGAACATGATTATATAGAAAAGAATGATACGTGTGAACTAGTACCCAAGGTAGATAATAACAATGTTATTGGTATTTAATGGGGGTTTTTTTGAAACAATATGAATGAATAAGGTGAAGTGGAAAGTTATAATAAAATATTATTGTTCAACGGTTACATAAAAATTTATGGTTTCATATTTGATGAGACCTTTTCTCTATTTGTATGGTGATAAGAAATAACAATCATTCATGCAATTATTGCATAGTAAAGATACACAATTTTACAAATGGATGTGAAATTATTATTTTTGAAGGGTTTTCCTGATGAGGATGTTTACATTAAACAACCATATGGATTTATTATTAGTAAAGATAAAATTTAAGTGCATAAGTTAAAGAAAGAATTTTATGGGCTAAAAAAATATCTAAGTTAATGGTATTATAAACCGAACACATTATTCAGAATTAAGAATTTTAAAAAATCAAGAGTTGATATAATGATTTACATCAAGTAATGTTGTGATTTTTCACTCACTATAATTGTTTATGTTGGTGAAATTATTATTAATGGTAATGATGGATGAACATGTGGTATACTTTTTTGTAGAGATAAAACTGTTTTCATATTTTTCCATTTTGGGGTAAATGAAATAAATTATTGGGTTACACATCATAAAAGATAAAAAAATTAGGATTATTTCTCATGGAAATGTATTTCAGGGATTATCTTATGAGGTTCGACATTGATTATTTGAATCTTTTATCATAATGATTTCAGTGGGAACCATGTTATGAATAAAAGGATAAGGAAAAGAAGTTGATCAGATGAGATTAGTAAATAGATTGGATGTTTTTTGTATTTTTTATCCTCGAAACCGGACATTGTTTATACTATTACATTATGTTCATGATTTTGGTTTATATCTAAAGAACAACATTTATTTACTATAATTTTTTATTTCAGATATCCCAAAGTCACAATATATTTCAAAATTAGGTATAATAGTATAGAAATTATTGAATTGTTTGGGTATTCAAATTCTAATTGGGTATGCTATTTTGATGATAGAAGACCCACGTCTGGTGGAGTTTTATTTATATTTGATGTTTGTGTTAGTTGGAATACAAAGAAACAAAATTTAATTAAACTTATAATAGTTGAAGTTGTGTATGTTGCTTTCAATAAAGATTATAACCATTTTATGTAGATGATAACCGAGTTGGAAGAATTGATTTTTTATGTGAAAACCCCCTTTATCATAGGTTGTAATAATTTATGTGAATTCAATCTTACAAAAAATCTGGTGCAACATTATTGTTCAAAACAAATTCATATAAAATAAAAATTAATCAATGAGCTATTGGAGAAGATTTAATTGTTGTGGGAGTAAATTTATACATCGAAATATGTTGTTGGAATATTCCTAAAGTCGTTACCAATGTAACCATTTTATAAGTTGAGGTTGAACATGGGAGTCCAACCTCTTTCCCATCAAGTTTGAGGTATGTTTCTTTTTCACCACTCAGAACATACCATTGGATAGTGTTGTCAAATGGGGGGGGGGATTGGATTATAAATCTATCCTTATAGTAGCATTCCTAAAGGTGGAGTTGTGAGTAATCCCTGAATTAATCATGCATTTGTGTGATGTATTCTAACTTTTTGATGAAGTGGTGGTAGGGAATGACGTTTTTATATTCTAGTAAAGTTGATTAAGTAAAGAAATGCGAGGAAAAGAATAAGGAATAAAAATGAGGATGTTTTTCATCAATCACATCCTTTGGACACCATGGTTTTTTCTATTAATGTTTATTGTTTTATACAATGATATTTCACATGTAGGATTTAAATTATTGATGAGTAATCCATTGCATGAAGTTACAAAGTTTAACTATTTATGATTCTTGGTTGAAAATAAAATAAAAAGGGGGAGGTTGTTAGGACCAAGCTGGTAAGGAAGATTACTTTCTTCTGGTATTTTCTTTTTTGGTCTAGGATGTTTGGGAAAAAAATGTATCACCTCACTTTATAAAATTGTATGATTGGACTAAACATTATATTTATGAAATCATATTTATAATTATTATGAAATTACATTGTATTAGGAAAGAAATCTTATTGGAATATAGGGATGATACAATACATTCCTGGGAAAATTTCACCATGACCAATATGATCGATCGAAGGTTAAATATCATGATAGATAAGGTTCATGATGAAATTATGTGGTTGGTTTTGAAATTAAGTGATTCATTGTTTAAATATCCCTGCTGCTGTAGTATCTCACGTTGAGCGTGCCTCATGTGGGCTTCGATTGTGTGTTTAGTAAAATCATTGATAACTATCTGAATCGTAAGAATTGAATTTTGGTAGATTATTTTTGGTTATTTTACTGTATATAAATTTTTTTTATTTGAAAAATCCATATAACTATGAATTACTGTGGTTGGTGCTGTTGAAAAATAATTTAATGATAGAACAGTTTCCTAGTGTTTTTAGATTTTTGGGCCACAAAATATAGTGTTTTTTTATTGAAAAGGATGTTTTTCTGTGAAGGAGTTTCTAAAATGAAATTCATGGATCATGAAGCCTTGTTTTGTCATGAAAATAGAGATATGAAAAGTAAATAAAGAAAATAAGCACTATAATATGTTTACATTAAAAATCTATGTGGATCTTGATGCATGTTACATAGACCATGTAATGAGAATCAGTTTTTGGGAGGCATATTATTAATGGGAGGATTGTCCTATTTAGTTTATAGGTGGAGATTTGAAAATCCAAAAAATGGATTTTCATTTTTCGAATAAAATATATGCCGTAAAAGATTATAGTGTCATGTGGACCGAATAGAATTTTGAAATGATGGTTGTCTCACATCAAGATTTTGGGTATTTTTGATGAGTAGGATTTGAGGAATTTATTTTCAAATATAGTGGAATCTAATCACCTTTTTAAGTGGAGAAAAACTAATTAGAAATGATCAACGCGAGAAGGAATTTTGGTAATTACGATGTAGTTTTCAAGGAATAATTCTATGAAGGGAAATTTTTTTGTGGGGGAGAAATTATATTAAAGAAAATGTCAATGGTGGAGACATGAAAAGGTTGTTTTCAGGGTTTGATATGTCACAAATAAAAAAGGACAAGAAGCATCTGTGGTTTGTGGAGGCATCACACATCTACTAATCAGAGGCTATCTGTGAAGGGATGGTTGTCCGCAAAGCACTCATGCCATGTGGTGCAATGTAGTTCAGGGAGGGTAATATATAGTTTTTTGGGAGTATAAGTATATCATCAAAGAGGATAAAATAGATTTTAAAATTTAATTTTGAAAACTAACATTATGTGGAAATGTGGGATTTTTGGATTCAGATTAGAAGTGGTTCATGAATTGGCTCAATAGTATTATGACATAAGTTTTATTTCTATTTTAGGAAATAGACATGGAAATCAGACTAGGTTATCAGACTATGTATCAATAAATAGTCTAAGATGTTCTTACCAAATACTGTATAAGAAATTGAATATTTTTTAAAAGTTTATGTTAATGTGAATGTTGATCCGGAAGCACATAAATTGTATTACATTATTTCATGTTACTATAATCACATGAAAAATTGTATTAAACATATTGTCACATGAATGTATGTTAATATCCTAATTGTTTCAATCCACAAAAAAAAGATTTTTTTCTACCTTATTGGGTTGTTTTATATTATTTCTAAATCATAATAGTGATGTAGATACTCTTGTTGAGTAGTGAATCTTGTAATTTTTTGGGTTCTAATCAATTTGTTTTTGAATTTTTTTATAATGGAAATAAATAGTTATCAAGAGTAGATGGTTATTTCATATGTAATGAAACAGAAAAGAAAAATATATCACAGATTCACTCCCTCCACGTCTGCATGATAAAACTGTCTTGACTGGGAAATTAAAAAATTATAATACTATTTTCAACACCATACATTTGTGTATTGTATACCCGTATCTATTTCCACTATAGGGAATAAAAAATATTTAAACTATCCTGCTATCATTTGGGATTTAAATTTATATAACACACAGTCCTTAATCATGTGTTTTTAATTTATGAAGACAAACTTATCATGTATGATATATATGAACAGTTTTGAATGTACATGGTATGATAGTAACGGATGTACCCAAAATTATATAGACCTCTAATGCATTTGGTCATTTCATACCTAATGAGATTCCATGTATGATGCATTGGAGTTTATCTTATGAAATATACTTTATGATGTATATATGGTTATACATAACTTATATTTATCACAAAATATTTTATGTTTTTTCCATATTCATATGTTTCATTTCTGTTATCTTGTTTTATCATTTGTCATTGTTCAGGATTTTGATTTTCACCCCTCTAATGTTACCTTGATATGAGTCATGGATAACATGTACTTATATACCATATTCAATTAATTTATTATTACATTAGTCAGAATTATAACTCACCCATTTCTTATGTACATCCCTTGGTTATACCATATAGTATTAGAAGAACAAGGGAGTTTTAGAAGCATGTTAAGGATGTTTTCAATAATTTCATTTCATTTCTGGTAAATTCCAATTATAAGTTACTAAATTACAAATAACACTATAATTAATGATTTTATGGGACTATATAATTGTTAAATTTATGTATTAAATCATTAATTAATGTTTGTTAAATATTAAGGTTTTCATTGTGAGTATCCTAGAAAAAATATTTATTTTTGGTGTTAGGATTAAAAACACTAGTCGAAACATTATGGATAAAACTAAAAATAGTAAAACATCCCAAAATATCGGTAAAAAATCGATTATGTGGTTTCCATGAATCTAAATCCTTCTATTGATAATAAAAATTAATATTAATTTTTAATAAATATACCAAAGGGTAATAACAATTCAATGGGAGAATTGAATCTAAATCGATCACCACCTTGTGTATAGAAATGGTCCATACTACACACTTGTATTGACACTCCAATGGGTTATTCAGTTGTAAATTATCAATTTAATTATGAACAATTATAATTGGAGTAAAAATAACCATAATAATTTATGTTATGAAATATATCATGGATAATAGATTTGGAAATACTATAAAGTCATAAGTTAATGAATATATGAAACATGTGATTATTTTCTAGAAGGTTAAATTTTTCCCATTTATCTATATAAAATTTTAAATATTATCAACACATATATTTCATTTTTTTAGTCAATGGATGAAAATAAGAGTAATCAAGTCAATGAAACATGTGAGAGATAATGTAATCACCAAACAAATAAGAGTCCCAACATAATGGGATCAGGAATCATAAACATCATGGAAATAATTTCCCAATTAACCCAGGTTTCTAGAATAATCCTGATTTAGGAGGAAATCAAAAATCTCTTAAATAAGAGAGAATTCAATTGATACCTTTATATGAAAATAGCCTCCAAATTTCAGTGGATCTTATGATCCCTTAATCATAGAGTAATGAATTAACACCATTGAGAAGAACTTATCCTCCCATTAATGCTATAAGAAATAGATATTCATGTTGGATGATCATCATATAGAGGGTGATGTTGATCAATGGAGTATGTTGGTCAAAAATACTAAGCTCTAGGAGGATATCAAAGAAAATTAATGAATTAATTTTAGAAATAAAATTGACAAATTTTTTCCTCCCACAACCTAACATAAAATAGAGACGGATTTCCTTAAACATGATATATAGGAAAAAAATACCTTGGGATGTAATAAAAAAACATAAAATTTCATTCAAAATAAACCTACATATTTTTAATTTCCCCTAAAAGTAATGTTGACTACTTCTTTAGCTGGATAATTATGATTCTATGAAAATTCCTTTCCCTTCAGGACTTCGACAACTATGAGGAAATTGTTTGATGTTCCCTCAATGTTGAAATGATGATGAGTGAATCTCGAGGGTATAATTGGGATTTATAAATGAAATTTGATTTTGATTTTGGAGATATGTTATAGACAACTAATAGTTTATATAATTCCCAACATCCCACTTATCAAAAGTTTTGGATGAAAGATCCCAATAATCTTTTAAAGGGGATAATGAAATGATTTCGGTGTAGGTTGGAAGGGATCCTAGCAAGAGATTATTGGTTGGATGAACCCACCAAAGTGATGGAGGAATGGAATTTTCCAATCAAACATCAAACTATAATATAATGTTTCAAATAAAATTAATAAGGACACTATACAATGAAATCCCTTAAACTGAGAGTAAAAAAAAGATATCAATAACCGTTATGGCATTGAGAGATAGGGTGAGCATATGCCCTCAAAACTAATGAGGTAGATCCTAAAAATTTATTTTTTATAGGTATTATAGAAATTAATTCAATAATAGGTAATATACTATTTGATTCTAGTTCTATTCATTCGTTCATATGACACATGTATTGTAGAAATGATTAAACACCACCTCAACACAGGGATGTATGCTTATTAATGATGAAGGAAAATGGGTAATTGTTTCATAACAAGCATATCAGTCATCCGATGTCCATAGTTTTAAGTTTAGTTTCCTTGAAAACATCATGAAAACTCCATCAGTGAAATTTTAATCAATGTTTTTGTATGGATTGTCTTTCCTTGTATATATCTAACATAAATTTCGAAGAGAAATAAATCACCCTAGGTATCAAAAATCACCCTCCTCTTATTTAAATGTTAACGAAGGATGATGAATATTATTTTCATAGAAATATAAATATGGGATATTATTTCCTTCTTAACATGTGTGTCTATTTGAAATGCTTAAGGATAAATGAAAAATCATCATTTATTTCACGAAAATTTTATGCGAAATACCTAATGTGTTTCTTGAAGAATTTCATGGTCATCCCAATAGCCATCAGGTTTATTTGGTAATCGTGATCAAACTAGGATCTCTTCAATTATCCATGTATCCACATAGAAGGTCCATTTTTTGAACATGAGTATTTGAACATCTAATTAAATATAATCTAGTGAATGATATGATACTCCTAAGTGATTAACGGAGGGGTGCATTGGTTCCCTTTATTGAGGAGAATTATTGGACAATGCGTCTATGCATTGTTTTTCATGAGCTCAACAATATCATCATAAGGAAAATTTGCCTTATTACATTGATTGATGAAATTCTCAGTCAACTACATATATCATATCATATCTTTAATGTGGAAATTGCTTGGGATATTATCTATTAATAGTTTAGAAGGATAATTTTCAAGAGAATGTGTTTTTTTATAATCTATGTGAATTAGAAGTTTATAATGCTTCCATTTAGACTAAATAATGATTTATAAATCTTCATGGACATGATGAATAAAGTCTTTATGTATTACCTTGACGTTTTTTAGTTTTACATTATACATAAAATACGTATATAATATAAATGAAAGGTGGAACATGAGGATCATTTTGAATCCCATACTAAGACTTTACCAAAAGAAAAGTTAATTTTAAAATATAGAAAATATGAGTTATAGATTTAGAAAGCAACATTCCTTGGGATTGTTATCACAAGTGAAGGGATATATATATCAATAAAAAATAATGACAATTAATGGATGGAACAAACCAAAATTGATAATATAAATCCATATTTTATAAGATTACATCGATACTATATTTTATTTTAAAGAAACTTCTAATGATTTTAAATCCCACTAACCATGAAAAATTAGAAGGGTTTCTTGATTTTCTAAAAAGAAAATTTGATGAAATCTTTAAAGATATGAATATGAGGCTAATCACTACACCTATTCTCACATTACCAAATGACATGAAGGATTTGTGATCTTTAGTGATGCATCAAAAAATGTCCTGGGTTACATAGTCATGATAGATTACAATGTGATTGTCTATTCCTAATGAAAATTATAGATCTATGAGAAAAACTTTCCATCACATTATCTTGAAACAGAGTATTTGAAATTAGCATTAAATATTATACTATAGTATACTATGGATAAAATTTTGAAAAATATATATAGATTAAAAAACCCATAAGTATATATCTATATAAAAGAAGATTAATATTACATAATGTGATCGGTTATAAGTAAGCAGGGATTATGATTTTTCAATTCATTTACATCCTAGGATGTATAACAAATTGGTAGATGCTCTGAGTAAAAATGATCCCATAACCATATCCATGAAATGGATTTCAATGGATCCAATATCTATGGACATGAAAATGATGGATGATGAATAATAAATGTAAAATTATATTGACATTATGAAATAAATATTGAACAACATATTCATTATAGGATCAATGATGACTAGAAAGATGATGAGTTAATACAAAAGAAGGTATCGAATATTCAAGAGTTCAAATTTTATAAAAATGCAATTATATGGTTTGGATTCTTACTATGAATCTCATAACTACTATAACCGAAGTAGAAACTTATAAACAATTCACATAGATCATCCTTATTTATTCATACAAAATGTACTAAAATGTATAGAGATTTATGAAAGATAAATTATTAGAAAAAATGATGAAATAGAATGACGATTTTGTATCTTAATTCTTTGTATACCAACAAGTGAAGGAAATTATATATTAGTATAAGAGTATGATGAGACAACTTCTCATACTTGTATGGAAATGGGTAAACATAACCATGGAATTAATTATAGGACTTCCTGAGACACCTGAAGGAAATCATTCTATCTGGTTGGTGATCAATCTCTATATGTTTTCAACAGATTTAACTGCCATGAAGGATGATTTATATCTTGACTAATTCACTATGACATACAATAGGGAAGTGTATAGATTTTATGGATTTCCACTCTCAACTATATATGATCATGATCTAAATTGTACCCAAATGATTTTGAGAAAACTTCAGAATTATTTGAATTAAAAAAATAGCCTTCAATGACTCTTATCACCCCCATACTGATGGGCAGTCTAAATAGACCATTCATATTTTGGAGGATATGTTGATATCATGTTCAATGGACTTTGAACATTTTTGGGACCATCACCGTCCTATAATGGAGTTTTTATATAAATATAACTTCCATTCAAAAACTCAAATGGCAGCTTATATGGCTCTATATGGGAAGAGGTTTTGGACTCCAACATGATAGAATGATATTACAAAAAAGAAGCATATTATACTATTATCTTATCCAATATATGATAAATAATGTTCAAACTAGTCATCATCCTATGAAATCCACACAATTATGATATAACATATATGTAGAAAATCATCAAAGATACCTAGATATTGGGATTGGATATAAAATATTTATTTATATATAAATGTGGAAGAAATTATTGAGGTTTGGTAAGAAGGGAAAGCTTATTCATTGATATATCGGCCCATATCAGATCCATTATCACATCAAAGTGGTAGCTTATTGAATATTACTCCCACCTAACCTACAGCAAGTACATGAAGTGTTCCATGTATCCATATTAAAAAATTACATACTTGACCCCTCACATGTAATGAATCCAATGGTGGAAATTTTGGAGAATTACTATTCATATGAGGTGTATTCGGTGAATAAATTAGATGGTAAAGGCAATGTTCTATGAAACAGGACAACTTACATGGAAAAAGTGTTGTGCTGGATCCAAAATTTTGAAGAATTGACATGGGAAGTGGAAGAGGTGATGAAATATAATCATACTCATCTTTTATAGTTTCTGAAATTAAAAATGTTAGGGTGAAATTTCTAAAGGGGTTTTAATGTAAGGACCTAAATATTTATAAATAAAAATACTTCTTACTAAGTGAATTCCTTAATAAGAAAGTATGTAAATGTAAAAAACACTACGTTGGTTATTTTGGACCATAATATGGTCTTCTAAATATAAATTTCTGTTAAAAATCATAATGGTTGATAATATAGTAATTTTAGAGGTACCATTATGATATATATATTAATGATTATGATAAAATATAATTGATATAGATGGAAGAGGTGATGGCCACGACCAGTAGGATTGTACACTATCAAGCCAATTTTTCAGATATTCCAGGGGAGAAGACAACACTATTATTCACCAAAGACCAATCCCAAGATAATATTCAATAACTAATTCACAAGAAAAACTATTTATAAGAGAGGTTCATGGTCTTTGTGATCATGACCGTAGCTGTGTTTTTTTTGAACCACTATCTAAAAATCTCACAATCACACACCATACCATTATAGAATTCACTAGTGTAAAAAACGGGATTTATATACATAAGACACAATATTATCATTTTATAAATTAAATTTTGAATTAAATAATGATTATAGTTATAAAATTTTTATTTTTATTTATAAAATATGATATAATGTGTTCGATAAAAATTAATTTTTGATATAAAGAAATGATAATTTTAGTTTTGAGAAAAATAAATCATTAATCATGACACAGTTTTTGATGAATTAATTTTTTTGAAATAAAGATATTTTTATAGAAAATGATAATTAGAATTTATATATTAAATATAAATAATAATATTTTTTATGAAGTCAAATATATTGTATACAAGCATTATAATATTATTTTTATAAAAAATAGTATTTTTAATAAATGGAGATATTTTATTCAAAAGTGTAAATTCTCATATTTATAAAATTTTGTTGATAAAATATTATTATTATATAAACAGTAATGTTAAAATTATCCAATGGTTATATTTATTCATATTTGTCTGAAATAATTTATTTTTTCTCTAAATATTAAATACGATATAATTATACCATATATATTATGAAATAATAAAATCCCAATTGTAATTTAATAAAAAATATAAAGATTACCCAAGTGAAAAATTATGTTTCTACAATATGAAAATGTGTTTTTTTGTATTATTCAATTAATTTTATAATACAGTAATGAATCCTCTATATCTATGTTTATATAGTATGGTTTTAAAATCAATTCATTATAAACATGACTCACTTCCACATCACGATGGACATTATTTTAATTTGATCATTTCATATCATTATAAAACATTTAAATCCACTCCTCTTTAGTTGAAGCCCTAGGAAAGATTTTAGGATGGTTTTTGGTTTTTATTACTTTTTGATATAGATTACCAAAAAATGTTTTAAAGTTAATAATGAATCCTCCTGTATTATTTTATATAATCCCGCCCCACCTCTCACTCATCTTCCCTCAAAACTTTTAGATCATTAAATTACTCATTCATTTCAATAATATTTTACTCTTAATCTATCCCAAACTAATAATAATCTTATATCAATCTATAATATGTGAACTCTCAATGTAGGGGGCCCTCTCTTTAACCGATTATTTATGATCCTACTTTATTTTATACCTTTTGATAGACCAAAATAATGTGATTATTTTAAAAAAAAATCTCAATCACTTTTATTTGATGATTTTCAATGTAAAAACTCATGATTAATAATTATTTTGTAACGTATGGGTAAATTGGGACAAAGAAATAATAATATTTTTAAAAGGTAAAGATAAATGAATATAACATTTTCATATATTTTTTATCCTTTATTTGTGTAAACAATTTACCTAGTTCCCAAAATTCATTTGACTAGGCCAGTTGCCACTTTCCCAGCCCTGACAATGTGTAATATAAAACTAGATCAGCCTAGGAGAGCCCATTTGAGCCATGGTGTCTACATAAGTGGTGAAATCTCATGCATGTGGCCCATGGGTGGGGAACCACACAGCAAGTAGCGGCTGACCGAAGGCTGTGTGGGAACTAGTATGCACACGTGTGTCCACGTTGGCATCTAGGAGCCCATCCTTGGAGTAGGATTCTCATTCATTAGAGATGTGTACTATATTATAATTTGGAGGAACACATGTCCATGTTCTGATGTGTGACATGAACATCGTTGTGCTCTGTCACAACTACCACACAAGACCCCCCATCATCACCCAGGAAATAACACTCTAAGGTAACACCAATCCACTCCATCATACCTGCATCAAATATTCTGCTCCAAATCCACCATAAACACCCACCATTTATATTATTACATGATTCCTCCACCTACACACCTCAATGAATATCACTGGACATCTAGGCCCACCTCCATTATCACCTCAAGAGCCTTACTGCCTCCACCCGCATAGCCCCACCACCATCCCCAGTAGTGACTTCCTCGTCGTCCCTCACGTCACCCCACCAGACTTAGTGCAACACTTGGAGTTATTAAACATTTTACTACACATCTTCGGGACTCGTTTGTCTGGGTTCAAAGGAGGACGCCCCCAATCTCAGGGGGTGTCCATTTATGTAGTAGGAGGCTGTGGATCCTCTAGGATCCTATAAAATGGGGCCCATATCTCCTTATAATGGTATTCCAGAGACTCCCCTAGAAAGGAATTCCTTTGGACAGACAGATATATCCCTCTCACCTCCTTCTTATTTTTTATATTTATTTTTATTTTATTTAAATCTTTTTTCTACTTGGTTTGAAATTTTACTTTAAATTTCATTTAAATAAATAAAATACATTCATCTTGTTTGATTTTTACCATTATTTAATATCTTTTTCAATAATTATAATAATAATAATTAATATTTGTGTTTTAATTATATTATTATTACTATATCATTTTCTTATTTTATATTTATTTTATTATTTTATTTTCTTTCTTTTGAAAAAAATTACTATCTTAATAATTATAATATTAATTAAAATTTTTATAATTAATATTAATATTTTAAGAGTCCTTATAAATGATATATTCTTTTCTATCTCTCACTTCCCATCCCCCATTCTTCAATTTTCAATTTTCATTCATTCTTATACCATTCATTCTATTTTATTTAATTTGTTATCTTCCCTAAATCATACTACATACACCATTATGATCTATTAATCTTAGAAATGAGTGGATGGCCCTAAGGCTTCCCTGGTGGGGAGGTCAATTTATTCATGAATTTAATTAAATGTTTTTTGAGTTTGTGGTAGATTTAAGCAGCATGCATGGGTGGAATTAATGTCCCCAATATGGTAACCTCCCCCAATAACATGCAAATCAATCTATTTCTATTTTGGAAATAATTTTAATTCAAACAAGATATTTCATGATTGGATTGTCAAACTATAATCAATCATATAAAGGATAATGTGAAATGAATCCAAAACCATACTCAATACTAAGTTCTTTCTCAATAACCCATTATTTTTATCATTGTAATGTAGTTTAATTTTAAATTATCATATTTCATGTGATTGAAATAAATAAAGGAAAAACATTGTTATTTTTTTCATAAATAAACAAAACCACAGAAATAGATATATTATGCGATTTAGATTTGGTAAGGGAACCAAACAGAAGGGCTCCTCAATTTAGATGACCCTAGTCTGCAACTATATTTCATTAGACAAAATTATAAACTATTTTGACCACATCCTATGATAGGTGTTTGTCACTTTTTTATTTCCATTTTTTTTGTTGGGATGTAATGTTTCTCATCCCTCATATGTTAATAATATTTACTATTTAATTAGAAACCCATTTATCCATCATTAAACCTTTTTAAATATATATATATACATGATCTATATTCCCAAAGTTATGATATGATTTGTTATACAAATCATTTTTCGAGGGATTACCCATCTCTATTTCCACAGAAGGTTATTTTTTGACAGTTAATATCATTCATATAATTTGGGATTCAAACATTTAGAACCCACACTGCCCATCCAAAGAATTAAAATGTATGAAATGAGTTTAAATATTGTATGATTTAGGTGGATAACTTATGCGTTAACATGATATGAAAGTGATTAGTGGATCTAAAATTATATAGCCTTCGAATGCAATGGGTAATGTTTTTATTACATTAAATTCCATGAATGGTGAAAATCAGATTATCCGAAGACAACTATATTTTTATTTCATAGTGGTTATCCATAACTTATCTTTATTATGTCATGATTTGTATTATTCTCACAGTCCTACATTGACTTTATGAAATTATGTAATATATGATGATTAAATGTTTAAGATTTTGATTTTCACCCCACATATGTTACATTTATATTCATAATGTAGAACACATTCAAATTTACCTATTTCTACTAATTTTTTTAATCCATTATTGGGATTTACATATCTACCCTTTCTTATTTTAGTCCCCAGTTTGTCCCATTCATTTTTGAACAAAAATTGTGTTTTAGAAGAATGTTAAGGAAGTGATCTATAATTTTTATGTAATTATATTTTCATGATCCTATTCTATGTACCTAATTTCAAAATGAAAATAGTCCCCATTATCATATAAGAATTTTTTATATGATCCTCTATGTAATAAGTCATGAATTTATATCAATCAAGGATATAGGTTGGAATTCTAGTAACCTAGTGTACTGGTCATGTTTCATTCTTGATCCAAACCTATTATATTCCACATATTTTTAAACAATTTTTCATGAAAACCCATCATGGAATCCATATGGCTGTCAACACCAATTTAGGTGGGTATTCTTGATAAATCATGCTGACTCCCCCTATAAGAAGAGTGGGATGCAAGATTCTCTTTTATATTTTTTTACAAAACATGAAAATGAATGAAATTAGTATTACATTACTATTAACATCATCATCAGTATGAATTTCACAAGTATAGATTCTCCTAATATGGAGGAAATATTTTGTAGGGATCACGGTACACCAAAGATTGTCTGCCCATGAAATTTTACCATATCAAACATGGGTAATATTGAAATAGTCATCAAAATTGAAGTATTTAGTGTACAAATTCATGAAGGTATGATTATCATGTTTTTTATGATATGAATAATAGAGAGAATTTTTTTATATTCATGGTACAATAAAATATTAATGAAATCCTTGTAATTGTATGTAGGTTTAATGGAAATTTCAAGAAGCAGACAACTAGAGAAGTGTATGGTATTTTATGACCAATCGTCTATCAAGAAACTAATGTCTCTATAACCAACAATCCACCTTGAGTTATTATATATAAGATAATGGGGATCATGAATTCTGTGCCTCTAAGGGATCATAAAAATTAGACTCATCCTATAATGTTTAACACCATATTTTATATTTATATTCTTTGCCCATTTCATTTTATATTCAAAGAATTATCAAACTAAATCATCTTACACTAATTTCATAAGATCATCTATGTTCCTTATGCTAATAAAACATTATTCAGTAGGCTTGGAAAACCATGAACAATTAGTAAAATAGTGATTCCATGACTAGTGAGGGGCCTATAAAAATCCATTCAAGTCACATTCATTATTTTATAAAAATGACACAAGATCATTGAACAATGATATAATGTGCATGTATACAGATGATAACATGTCAGTCTCTAGGTTGATCCTACCTCCAAACTAGGTAGTATTTTTTTGGTTTTTGATATGTGTAGAAATATTAGTGGCATGTCCTTTCAGTGGTGTATTCGAGTTCTCCTCATGTAGTGTCGTGCACACAAAAAATCCATAGGAATGAATATTATGTTGATCCCCAACATATTTTAAAAATAAATTATACACCTTTAATAGATATTTGTTTATTTTTGTACACTATTTTTTTTATTAATGTTATTCTTGTTCAAAATTTAAAATCATTGTTTTTATCTTTAATATAAACCACAAGGATAATGAATCATGGCTTGTGGTTTTTTTATTTACCTTTTCATTTAATCATTTTCATGTTTTCTTAATGATTCTTAATATTTTATTTTCATATTGTTTTTATTAATACTATAAATTTCACTATTTTATATTAAAAATTGTATCATGGTTCATCTTAGTTTAATTTGGTATGTAACACAAGATATTAATCATAATTTACTAAATTAAATTATTATATACACTAATGTAATCGATTGACAAATATTACCCCTATAAAATAATATATAACTCAAAATTTTATTAGTGTAATGAAAACAATGAGCGTATATTTTCCACCATACATATCTCAGTTCCCATATTTAATGGTCAAACATATGATTCATCTTGATAAAATTAAGAGATACCATTTTTCAGTTTTAAAATCCTGAAACATATGATTCCACAATATTTTTATTTCTCATAAGAGAGATCATTTAAAAGTTTTATAACCGATGAATTTATAACATATGATGAATCATGTAAAAATTTCATCAAAACGGATACCATAATCACATAATGAACATGGGAAAGGATCAGAGGGTATTTAGGATGATAAGATTTCTTCCCTATGTTATAATGTTTTTTAAAGAATAATTATTTATAGTTATTAAACTTAGATCTTTCCCAAATCTAATATCCTTATTTTGATAAATATTAAATGGCACGAATTTTCTCCGACATCAAACTCCAAATTTTGAAGTTGGTTATCTACATTGATCTAATGTAATTTTTTTCTATTAATGAGACTTCAAATGGTTCGAATAATCAATAAAATAGCCAAAAAAATGATCTGGAAGTATTTTCATATTCTCTCCAACATCATCATATCATGTGGTAATTCTACACTACATCCTATAAAAATCCTCATATGGATCTATTTGAATTCCAGAATGAATATTGTTGTCATATATAATAGGGGAAGATGTGGATCCAAACATCCTTTGAAATCCATTGAACAAGATATCAATATATCTTCTATAGTTCAAATGGACCTATCATATTGAACATAACCCTAAGGATGATAAATATAATTAAAGATATTCTCCATGTTCATTTCTTATTTATGTATTCTCTTAAACTATAATGTGAACCTCATATCTCCATCATATATAATAGAAACTAGTACTCTATGATGCCTTAAAACTTACTTTACATATATCATTTAATTTTTTAATGTGATAAAACCTCTATATTAATAAGTATATTCACTTATTATAGAAGTTGATCAATGATGAACCTAGTAGAATTGTGACCATTGGAGGTCTTTGGAGGCTAGATGACTAAAAACATTGTGATGTTATCTCATTTATATTTACATATTGTTAATTTTTCTACCTTCCAATTTGAATATTTTCATGAAACATTAATATACTAGAATAATATGAATGGTAATATAAACTCTAAAATACATATTTTCATGTTTTCTGACTAGAATGTATTTTACATATCTCCATACATGTTTTTTCTTCATGAATGTTTAATAAATGATATAGGTTGTTGTGAATAAATTTTTCAAAGTGTTCTCATGTTGTAAATTGAAATTTAAAACACCATTTATTCCTACTATTTTGGGGAAAATAATTGAAAAATGGATTTTATGGTTATTAATTAGATTTGGGAACATAGAGGAATAAATATTAAACATCATACATTAAAAAAATATGGAAAAATAATATGGGAACTATATCCATTGAATAAATAATTTCTTTGTAGGAGGAAGTGAAATACAATGATCACATTCTTGTCAAAGAGATATGAAAAATTTAAGGAATTATCAAAAAATATGCTAGCTACACTAGATGCTTTAATTGTAAGGATTGTATACATTGGATGAAATTTTTCACCATATATAGGATTAATAATGAAAATAAAGTATGAAATAATCTAAATCCAATGGATAAACATAAATACATTTCAATAAATACTATTTAAGCGGTTCATAGAGATTTTATTATATAAGGTACACTCATCATCCACAAAAAAACATTGAATTTCAAATTTTATTTTTATTCAATTTACCCCTTTATGTGTTTAAATTCTTCTAAGAGCCTCAAATAAAAAACCAAATGACTCAATTATTAACTTTCAGTGATGAATTGTAGAAGTTAAATGATTATATCCAAGTTCTAAAATTGTTATTTAATATAATTTAATGTTACTATGCTTCCTAAAAATATAATTAATCCTATTTAAATTTATTTTATGTCATTTAGGACATGTATTAGTTATATATGAATAAATTATGTACATATTGTTCAGATAAAGATGTGGAATTTCAAATCCCAAATCGACCATTAATCATCATTCAGTGCAAGGATGACTATGAAATTCCCAAGGGAATTACTACCATTATATTGGACATTATACAAAATCTTAAAGGGTATTTAGCTCAAATTATTTATGAGAATATCAATATTTGGAATATTTTTATAAATATGGATGAGAGAGTTTTTATTGGTATACATAAGTTAAAAAGATTTATATCTCATTATATATTATATCTTGAGAATTCTTTATCATATTTTTACCCTAAACAATTTTCATCAGCGAGAGATAACTGGAAATATGAGGAATACATTTATTAAAGGGTGTATAATGTTACTTCCCAAGACTTTATCATTAATTTCCATTAAATTAATACATAGTTGAATAACATATTAAATAAAAAACAATGAAATAAGATAATACATGATACATTTTTTCAGATAAGAATTACATTTTCAGAAAAACAAATTAATATGTTTTGTGAATAATATATGAAAAAAAACTATGAAAAAATATAATTGGAATAAATACACAAGTTTATAAATTACAAAAACATAAAATATTCATCCTTATGGTTTTCCAAGAAGATCATCATCTTGAATACAAATATGGAATGAATAAAAAATTATAAATATAATAAATATATTGAGAGAAAATTAAATATGATTAATGATTTTATTAATGATTGTAATAATATATATATAAATGAAATATAGCCACTACATATGTATATGTGTGTGTGTCTTTGAATGTAGGATATATGTTCATTAGAAATATGATACTTAGAAACATGTTCATTAAATACATGGTTACATGGTATACATGTATCCAATTAATATATTTATGTTTAGTAATATTTATTAATATATTGAGAATAATATAATCCATAAGAAATAAATACTTATGAAATGAAATATGGACAAAATATTTAATTAAAATATTAATAAATTATTTTTTACGTGTCTAAAATTAGTATTATTATTAATTGATTATTTATTTAAAGTATTTTTTGAAATAAAATAAATATCCTTATAACATTTTATTGAAAAACATTTATAAAAATTTAATATTATATTCAGGTGATTAAAATTATTTATTGTTAAAAACTGATATTTTTTAAGAACAAATTTTAACGATCTTATACTTTTATCTTGAAAAATTAAATTCATTCCTTTTAAATGGTTAATATAATATAATATATAAATTATTAAAAAATATATTAAAAATAATTTAATAAATAATTTAAATGAAATACGATTTTGAATATCTTTTGTAAAAAAATAATTCCTTATAAAACAGAAATTTTCATACATATATTATTTTTCATTAATATGTTCAATAGATAATATTTATAACACAAATTTCATTATATTGAATCCAAATATATAATAAAAATTTAAAAATTATGTATGATGTTCATTTATATTTTTCATCATAAAAATATGTTACAATGGTTAAAATTGATTTACCATAGTATATGTAAAATAATGTAAGATGAAATTAAATTCAAAGGAAAAGGCCTAGAATATAATAAAAAGATATCAATAAAAGTTTTTATAATAGATTCACTTATAAAAAATATCCTTAATCAATTATTTTTTCACTTTTTTTCCACTTCTCCGAAAACTACAAAACATGTACATTAAATAATGATAATTTGATTAAAATATACTCAATTTTTTTATTAAACAGACCCCTATTGTACCCCTCCAAAACAACACATTCCCATCAGTTATTAACTTAAATTCATAACCATATTCCCCACATAAATATTTCTTATATTTATAGAAGCATCTAGTTCCAATAAGAAATTTTATATACCTCAATTTGAAGGATCAAATTTCGAGATGGAGAGAAATCAAAAACATTAGATTCATGTTCATTCTGGTTTTTTTAATTTCCCTCTCATATACATTATTTATAAATATAATTATTTGTTATACTTATATCATTTTAACATCATTTTAATATTTTAAAATAATATTACTATTTTATATCTCCATTATTTTCCTCATTCGTTAGAATAATATATTCATGTTTGGGTATATTCAACCACTTATAAGAATGGTTCTATAATTACTTTAATATTTAAAATATGAAAAAGTATTGATAAATAAATATTTTTGATACATGACATTGAAACTAAAATTATTATATGAATTTTTTTCTAGATGGATGACATAAATATGATTGGTTGGTATTATGTAACAAATGTTTATCGATAAATTAAATGAATCAATCGCACTATAGATTGAATTATCAAGAACAATACCCATAAAATCCATAAGTTAATGTGGGAATGAATAAATAATTATAATAAATTATACAATATTATTAATACACTTATAATTATGAAATTATTATCAATGAATGATGGATAACATTTCCTTTTTGTAGCTCACATGAATCAATATAAATTGTAGACATGAGATGGTACCAATAAACAAAAACTAACTATTATGTGTGTAAATAATGGATAAAATAGAAAATTATAAAATGTAATAGATATGAATGAGTTTATATAATACTTTTTTAATATTTTAATGTTTATTATAGAAGAGGTTAAAGTTCTTTCATGAATTTCAAGAGTAATTGTAAGTGGTTTCATATTTCAATTTTATTTAATTGAGATATGTTCTATATTCACAAAATTATTTACATTTTTGATTATATAAATCTACTTGAATATATTAAAACATATTTATAATATAAAAAGTGGGATTTATTAATCCATATAATATTATTTTCTTCAATTAATTTTGTCTCAAAGCTACTACATTTATAAGCGTTTCTTTTTAATCTCACTCTCAAGTTGAGATTATATATGTCTGAACAAAAACTTAGGAATATTGTTTTTTCCATTTTATCTTAATCAACATCTATTTTATAATATTATGTCTATTTATGCGGTTTAAATTTATTTTTAATAATTTACCTCCCTTTGGTTCATAATTTGAATGAATGAATGATTTCATGTGGAGCTGACGTAATCCCTACAATTTGGTCGTATTTGATTCTCTTTAATATCTATATATATTATTTAGAAGTTATCTTTAACTTTATTATTTATTGTGGTTATATTATATTGTCCTTGATCCCCACTATAAATAATTAATAGAATCTTTTAATATATTTTTCATAAGGGTCATTTTCAACTAACAATGTCTTTTTTTAGAAAACAATAGAAACAACATTCTTATTAACATTTACATCATTAATAAAATTTAATTTATATCATATAACTTTTTATTTAATATTTGCCCTCTCATTTTTTTCATGTATCCCTAAAATAATTTATATTACCATTTTTTAGAAAACATTTTCTTTCAAAATGTAAGGATCAAAAGTAAGGTATATTTATTATTATTTTTAAAAAAATTATGATATTGTTATAATAATATTTTCTACATATATGTTAATATAATTTAATATTCTTATGTTACACAAGATAAATTCAATAACAATACCATCTTCCTTGTTTCTCTATATGAATTCTTATAAAGGCATGTGGATTTTTTCATGAATCCAATTTTTTTCCATGAATTCTTGAACATATGAAGGTATTATTATTATTTAAATGATCCAATGGTACAAATTTTAATGGTTTAACATGATATGATTACATGTATTGATATATCTCTCTAATTATCTTGGTAAATTTTTATATATCTTGATATAAGGTTATAGAAAACAATTTTTTTCACATTCAAAAAAGTATATGGTACACATGTTGTCATCCAAGCCATAATTTTTCTGGTACATGAGTTGTTAGCCTAATACCAATAGGATATATTGCACCAGTGGTTTTCCCACTCCAAAAGGTTAGTATTGACATGTGGATTCCCCGATCATATTAGGTTGTTGTATAAATTAGATAGATTTTTCCATAAATATGTAAGTAAATATATAGTTTTCTGAATCCAAATGGTTTGGGTACCAAAGTTATTACCACCATGATGAAAAGGGTAAACATGTGGTTATCCAGAACCAAATATATTATTGGTATATGGTTACCTCTGTCACTTATATGATGAATAACTCCCCAGATATCCTTTTACCCTTATTTATGATCCAACAATTTCCATATTATTATATAATTGATTGTACCTATATCATGCTGACATAATATTGTATCATGTTTACCAACTATAAGTCTTCAATTTTAGAGAATATTCAATTTTTCTTGATTTATGATTTATAATATATGTTTTTTTTTGGTATGATTCTTTTATGTTGTGTCTATTCATCTTGATTATGTTTTCATACACATATGTTCATCATATGATCAAATATGGTCATCGAAAATCATCAAATATTTTTACCCTTATAGATAATATGATCTCAAACTTTTTTAATGATTCAATTCACTCAATTATAAAAATGTTTATTATGTAATATGTATCTAAAATGTTATCATTCTAGAAAAGAGGATTTATTAAATTATATAGACTTATTATAGAATAAGAAGATCTAGTAGCTAATTTCAAAGGAAACAAAAAAAATCGGGGTATGGGATAGTATTGATTCATGAGTTGAAATGATTAAATAATAAAAATTATATAAAATATATGTGTCTGTTATGATTAGTTTGTATCAAGTGGTATGAATGACTATCTTTATTTTATTTTATTATTCGGTCTGAAAGTGCGGATCTATGGACCATTAATCACAAACTCCCATACCTCAATTACACAATGAATTATTAACCCCTATAATATAAAGTATGAGGGTCCTTAAAAATCATTACAAAATGATTTTTTATATCGATTGTTCCAATACCATAGTCATCTATTACACAAAACTACCTAGAGTTTTGATGAAAACACCTCACTCCTTAGATAAACTAGTTAAATTTAGTAATAATAGGATTTTATTGTCACATCATCCCCATATGGATACACTTTCACCACCAGATCATATATAATATATATTCTTACCTTGGAACTAAGCCTATAAATGATATGTGGATGATATCATCCCACTTACATATGAAAGGGTCCATCCATGGATCTCATCTAGTTTTAGTCATGTGTAATTATTTCCTCCTCACTAAACTACGATATATATCATATAATAATAAAAATATATAGAAAATATATTGGATTACTATGTCATAGGTGGTGCTATATATAATGAAAAAATCTCCCTATACATATGTATAGGCCTCTCAACACAACAATCATCATTTGGTAATGATGATTCTAAACTTGAATGAAATGTGGGTAAAAAATTCCATTAAATCCTCTACCACACAAGATATTGGCTCACCAGATAAACTTATGAGAAATCTATTTTTATAATAAACATAGGTTTTCTAGTCTATGTGTACCATCATACATCTTTGTGGGGACAACAATGTGCTCTATAGGTGAATAATACACTATGAAAAGAAAAGATAGAATCTTCCTCAAATCATTATGAAATAATTTATCAGAGCCATTTCATTGAATGAAATGCCTCATCTCACAATGATTAGTGGTAAGAGTAAAAAATATATGCCTAGACTCCCCATAACCCTAACAAGTTATATATGTTTTTGTGTATTATAGGTAAAACCGAAATTCAATAGGATAAAAACATAACTATTACAATATATCTAGAATAGATAACATAAAAAAGGAATTGGGAGGTCACAATTGACTATAATTACATATATATAGTAACTTATAATACCTTGTAATGATGAATCAGGTTTGGGGATCAGTTTATTTGATTTCAAAGTCTTAAATATGTTATATCTCATTCCCCATGCCTAGACTAGTCTCCCTTGTTAGACATCTAAAATTAACACCCCTATTACATTGAATCCATATTGTTCCTGAAAAAGTCTTCACATGACCACTAACAGAAAACACCGTCCCTAAGATAAACAATAATTGGAATTAATGTGACATGACCAATACCACCATTTCCCAACTTGAGATAAATGTAAATTCAGAGTACGACCATAATCCCACCTCAAATAGGATAGAGTCGAGTGGATGGTATTAAGTAGAAAAATTCTATAATATGTTAGGTATTTCCCTATAAATATTTTCATGAAACACAACTCTAATACAGATGATAACTTATAACAATAAAATGACATATACAAAATCAACTAATGTAAATTTAACTTAATATAACACATGAATTGGACATCAGGTAAAATAAATCACTATATAGGAAAATAAATAATATATATCCATCTTACATGATTTTGAATTAGATATTCTGTATACATTGGAATGATCATTCGATTAGGAGTACTCATAGATTTATCTATCACTTCAATACACATATCCACTAATAAGAAACACCATTCTTCATTATTCATCACTAAGTATCACTATGAATTTGGTATAAAACATATATAATATTCCCACATCTACTTGGACCATCGATAACATTTGATACATTTTCAATGACACAATAGATGTGGGAACACATCTCTTATAGTGGGTAGTGTAAACATTTTTAGTATGACGCACTAAAACAAAAAGTTATTGGCTAGCAAATCTGCCCTATAAAATCCCTCAATACTAGTGAGTGACATAGGGTAATATAAGAAAGGATAATAAAGATATTATTTAAAATATTAATTCTACAAAACATAGAGAATATATAGTTATTCAAAATATAACACATGGAGTCATGCATCTTACTAGAAACAGAAAATTATTGTATTTGTAAAAAATTAAACATATTATGAAGTCAGTATCCCACATTTATGTCATATCTTAATGAAAATCAAGGGGAGACCACAAAATCGCAACAATAAAAAATGAAAATTCATAATCCACAAAAAACCAGATCTACAATCGTTTTTTTTTGAATTCTATTATTCCTCTTGAAACCATAAAAGAGTTATTTCTCCTCAATAAATCATTCAAATATATAAATTGAGTAATGAACCATAATATTCAAAACATCAAATATTTTGTCTTCATTCAATAAATCACCCAGGACACCAATTCCATGACTAAGTTTAGATTTATGTTACTCAAACAAATTGTTCTTATAAGGCCCCAGCCTTAAAACTTACTTAATCTTGAGTTATTACAAGTTTACACATTGAGGATCTTTTCAGGATTATAGTTTTAGAGAATTAGATCATGAAACTTGCATTACATTCCACATTTAAACAAAGTGGAAACATAAAAGATAGTATCCATTCTTCCCATCAACGGACACATATTGAAAATAAAACATGGATTCTTTCTTAACACATCCTTGACTCTATCAACTTATCATGTACCTTTCCCTTGACCTGAAAAAAAACATTTCAAAAACATGGGATGAGCATAAAAAGCTCAGTAAGGGATATAAAAATATGGAAAGGAAACATGAGTTCATATATACATAATACTGAAATCATAATTTACCCATAAAACATAGGCACTTAAACCTACCTCATCAAATCATGAATAAATCATAGAAATCATAAGACATAAAGGTAACTTGAGGAATTCATAACATTCTTACGTAGGGAGTAACCCTCTTGGTTACGTTTGGAAAACCCATCACAGTATATTCCCTAAAATCTCTTCGGAGAAACCTTAACGTTTCACTCCTTCGCGTTACCCAATGCATTGGAGAGATATAACGGGCTCACCCGCCCTTAGTTTATCACGGAACCACCCGTCTTCATAATAATGCCCAAGAACCATAACATAATCATATCACATAAAACATGCATAAAGGAAACATAAAATTTCCACATTTCAATCACGAGATATCAATAAAACACATTGATATAAAAACATTATGAAAACCATTTTCAATACCAAAATAAAAGAAAAGAAAAACATGGTATTTATTTTTCTTTTAAAAAGAAGGTATGGCTTGTAGAGGAAGCCGAAACTCAAATAACGGTTACGACGGTGGAGAAGTCATTGTCGCCGCATACGTACGACAAAAACATTCCCTTTTGTCTTTTAGTAAACGCTTCGTATAAAAAAGATTCCTTTTGAATAAACGTAAAAGTCAAAGGGGTTTATACACCGTATAAAAGATAGTTGTGTATAAAATAAAATATGCCTCAATGAAAGGAGATTGAGACGAAGTCCCATACCACCTTGAAGCTTTTAAAATTTTAAACCATTAATATCCATATAAATAAATCCTTAAAACCATTTTGAAAACATTTATATTAATAAGAAAAAATAATTAAAACATTTAAAACGATATTTCGGTTAAAGGGGTTTTACCAAAATCAGAGACACTTGAATACAATAATTGAGGAATAACATTTAGTCAGAACTTTATAATATCATGAGAATAAATGTATTCATGATATAACACTCCAAAGGGCAGTATATACACCATATAAGAGTGAATTGGTGCATAACAACAATGAACCCTCAATAGAAATGTCAAACATGATGAAATCCCTTATAAAGAAGGTATCCTTAAATTAAGGACAAATCAATCTCAAAATATGTGTGACAAATATAAATACACCCAATATAAGTGTATATTAAGTGTAAAACAATAAAAGGTCATTCACACATATTCAATGGATGACATATTCAATGACTACATGTTGAACCCAAAGAAATCGAAATTGGGTTAAAAATTTCCCTTAACAGCCTAATGACATCACATCAAAATGAGTTGATGAGAGATAAAAAGAGTATCTCATCACTTGGACAAAAAATTTACATCATTAAAGATATATGAGAACATATCCCAACATAACAATATGTAAATTAAAAGACTCAACAAAAGAAGTCTTTTAAAAAGAGGTGGGTGAAAGGTTCCCTTACCGACTTGGGTATCTTTCAAAACATACACCCCATGAAAGAAGGGAAATAAATCATTGATGTAAACACTCATAAACGAAAGTATATTACACAAAGAGTAGAATAATGGTTACTACATACACCACTCAAAGGAAATTGTGGCAAATGTAGCATAAATCTCACGGGGATAAAAGTGGGACGAAAAATCCCTTACGAAAACTCGACAGCCTAACGGCGCCACATAAAACATCCAAAAGGATTGATGAGAGAGAATAGGGTCTCTCATCACATGAACATAAAAATTACAGTAGGAGTAATATAAAATAACATCCCAATCATAAGAAAGATGAGCTTAAAAGAAATTACATAAAAGAGTGTACTTAAAAAGAAAGAGAGTTGTAGGATCCCTTACCTCGGGTCCGACTTGACTCGATCGTTCTTTAATCTCCTGAATAATAAACTTGAGTTAATTTCTAATTCCTTAAGAACCTTTTTTCAAGTTCATTATTACTTTTATACCACTTATTACCATGTCACAAACATTATGTAATCATTTAAGTTAATAATATTTGTTTTGCCGATATTTGGTTCTTAAGTCGAAAGTGGTCTTCTTACAATTACATGTTGTTCATGTGGCCAAATGTTTATTATATACAGAATTTTATTCATTATGTAGATATCATATATGTCATATATATCTAGTACATGCATGCATTTATAACATTACATAATCATTTAGAGGTAAGAAATGAAATACACCGTTCATGGAGACGGTAAGCCGTACGTACGCATGAACGCTACTTTCATTTCTATTTCGTATTTTATAGAATGGAATAATAATGATATAAAGGTATATTATAATTCCAGTATAATATCATATATAATATCATATTTCAATCCTTTATACATCCCACATATGGTATTTAACGAATCAAATCACTTTGAGGGGGCGGTAGTCCGCACTTCCTTAAATGAAGATATCGCGTATACCCATAATGGAAGCCACAAAGGTAATACAAAAATGAAAAATACAGAAGCATAAATAAAACATAAACATATTATATATCATATATAAAAATAGTGACATCATAATGGCCACCTTTGAAGGTGTTAAATGAGTATTGAACAATCATCGTTTCGGGAGGCAGAATTTCACCATCCACGGAAACCGTATGTTCTTTAACCATTTGATGTAGTTGTGTGATAGTGTAGCATAAATAAATCTTATAACAACATCCTCGTATATTGAAGATACTGGTGTTGTTACAAAAGAATTAAATAAAAAGAGTTTAGGGGGTTGGAGAAGCAAAATAATACAAATGAACATGAGAGAATGAATTACCTTTAAAAGTGTAACTCCTTTTGATTTAAGCCTAAAGGCTTACTTTGAAAGGATTATGCCCAAAGGGAGTCCTCTAGGATGAGGAGAGGGATGTGGAGAGAGTAAATGGGCAGGGGTTGGCCGATCCAAAGGCTTGAGAAGTGTGTGAAATGAGGTAGAGGTGGGGGCCTTTTATAAGAGGAGAGGTGGGGTACTTTTGGAAAGTAAGAAATATTACTTTATTTGAAAATGTGTTTCGGTTTTAAAAGGTCCCACATTGATAGAATTCGTGGATAAGGTGATAAGGCTTCGAAATACACTAATCCAATTGGTTTTTCCCATGTTTAGTTTGTAGATGTTTCATTATCTTTCCATTTTAATTATATCGTCAAATAATGATGTCATCGCTGCATCATTATTATGTCATAAATAATTTAATTTCATTAATGTCTAAAAATTATAAAACAAATACTATGATATAGGAAATCATTTTAGATTTCCAATGACTATTTATAATCAAAATTTGTAATTGTATAACCCCACTTAAAAATTGTTTTCGTAAAACATATTATGTTTGTGTCATTTTCACTTCAACATTAAATAAAAAGTAATTTATGTCATTTCCCAACAAAAGTGGATCCATGGGGTCCCCAAGTTGGCCCATGGCTTGTCTTGGTCGGCCATGACTCACCCAATAGGTGTAGCACAAGTGTCATCGTGTTTTCACATTCTTATAATATCATTTTTACCTTAAACTACACTAATTACCACTAATCGCGATTAAAAACTTAATAAGTTACTATTCACCAAAAAATTATATTAATCTCATTGAACCACATTTTACTTCTTAATGACAACCATGTATGTCGGATTTTTGAAAATCAAAACAAAATTATGGAAAAATTTCATTTAAATGAAAAATCAGTTTTTATAAGTACCACTTAGTGGTTTCACTATTCATCAAAAATTGAAGTTTTTCAGAAAATTACCAAAAATTCACCCTAAGCTATATTTGATATTCCGAATTCAAAAATGAAGTCTATTTTAAAAAAATTCAAAACATATTAGTCACATTAATTAATTTAATAATTAATTCCCGCTGTCAGAGCAAATAGCGTGTTTTTATAAATCAATAAGTATCAAAAGATTGACACTACTTTAAGTCTGATTTCAAAGTGAAATTAATTCCAATGACCACTATTGTATTTAATGGTAAAAATATTTTCTAATTTAACTTTAAAACCAATTCAAAATATTATCTAATCATATAAATAAATTATATTAAAAAGAGGTTTTGAATTAAAACACAACATTCTACACTATTCATTAAAAAAATGAACTTTATCAGAAAGATACCAAAAATTTACACAAAGTAAATTTTGATGTCCCGATTATTAATAAGAGTTTTATTTGGTCCAAAATAATGTTTAAGAGTGAACAAAAGTATTTTCAATGATGGTTCTCCATCGAAAGGTGATAAGTGAACCTTTAGTGAAAACTAGGGCATATACGCCAAAAATTGAATTCTTTCCGTATTTTAAGCCTTTATCTTTTATTGTCTAAATGTAAAAATATTTAAGAACATATATAATCATATTTTAGTTATTTCTATCCATTCCCTCTAATACAACGGCTACATGTTAACTACCATTTAAAATAATATTATTTTATTATTAGAGTGCAACGTAAGATTCCCAAGAAACTCGTTGTTGCGTGTTGGGTACGCCATCGAGCATAGCGTCCCCTTTAAAGTCATATTAATATTTTATTCACAAATATGGATAAATATGAAAATTTCATATTCATTATTTACCTGGGGTGTTACATCCTTCCCCCCTTTTTGGAATTGCGTCCTCGCAATTTTAAAATTGCGCTTGGAAACATCCTTGAAAGTCCCACATCGGAACAAAAGTCGGTAAAACAAACACTTTAAAATAAAGAAAGATAAGTACAAAGGTCACCCGAGTTAACCCATACTAGGATTCCAAGTATGAAAATATGGACATGAAGGAAAAAACAAAGGGTCATGTTCTGATGGAGAGTGATAGAAAACATGTTTAGGAGAAAGTTAACCACGAGAAAATCACAAACTTGTGATGGGTTAAACGGTCTTCGATTCCCCAGTAAGAGAAGTTAATAGACAACATTTTTGTTTTAAGTTACTTTTTATTGAGGAATTTATTCATAAGGAAACATAATCCCTTATCATATTGACTTTCAACCTTTATTAGATTCCTTACACAAACTCATATTTTCTCCAACAGATGAGTATTTAGGAAGACTTGTTCACATTAAGAGTACTATAAACAACTTCTAGAGGAGCACCTAAAAAAAGAACTATACATTTCCCATGTCTTCAAACCTTAACCAAAACTAAAACCAAAAAGGTTACTACAAGATCAGATAATCCAGAAAAGGATAACCCATTAAAAAGAAAATCTATGCTTAATCTCCAAAATTTGTCCAACAAAACCCAAAGTTCAACGAGGACCATCCGATAAACAATTTTTCCATAAAATTCTTCAAAGTAAACCAATATAAGATTGAAACCGAAATATTTGAAGGATTTAGTCACATAGTCTTCCAAGTTAAATCGTAACATTTATCTCCAAACAACATCAGTTGCTCCTAAAGTCTCGTATTGAAAAGTAATTATCCTAATCACATATCCTCCATGATAGGTTAATCATTTTCATAAATAACCCAAAATCAACTTACTCTTAATTCATGAAATCATATAACCAAAAAGAATCAGTCAAACTAACCAGGGACTTCACGTAGTCCAGTGGTAGGCGATAAATACCCGTCGCACTTTGGTTGTGGGTTCGATTCCCGCAGCTTTGTCCGACGCGACGGGTTGTCACACGGTCTGCGTGTTGTCCTTTTTCCAAAACTATATAATTCTCAAAACATTCCCCAAAAAGAGATAAAATCTTCAAAAATATTCATAACATATTTTAACCTCAAGTTTATCTCATTCCTTTCCTTTTCCATCATATCATAGAGTAACCCATAATTACCTAAAAAGTAAGGATCATATAAACCCTAATGGTTACCTTAATAATTATTACCTGAATTTCCACATCGAGTTGGCCATCTCGTAAATGATGCATTAGAGAACTCACCAAGGTTGAAGTGATTGATCATGACTCCTTGATAGTTGGTTTAGAACAACTATGAGATTCCTCATTGAATCCCCCATCTCATCTAGTATCTTAATCAGAGAACCACCACAGTTTCCTTCAAACCCATTGTCACTTTGGTGCCTGCTAGATCCATCCATTCACTAAAAACATAAATGTCAGTGTGAGTATATCAACAAAAACATCATGTACTAATGAGGAAGGCAGACTCCAAGATATACTTAATCATTCACTTTATCTAAAATTAGGACTCTTTCTGAAATTCTAACCATTATTGTAATGTCACTTATGCTTAAAGAATACCCTAACCTCTAAATTTATCTAAACTGACCTTTGATACCAACTATAAGGCCCCAGACTTAAAACTTACTTAATCTTGAGTTATTACAAGTTTACACATTGAGGATCTTTTCAGGTTTAGAGTTTTAGAGAATTAGATCATGAAACTTGCATTACATTCCACATTTAAACAAAGTTGTTACATAAAAGATAGTATCCATTCTTCCCATCAACGGAAACATATTGAAAATAAAACATGGATTCTTTCTTAACACATCCTTGACTCTATCATCTTATCATGTACCTTTCCCTTGACCTGAAAAAAACATTTCAAAAACTTGGGATGAGCATAAAAAGCTCAGTAAGGGATATAAAAATATGGAAAGGAAACATGAGTTCATATATACATAATACTGAAATCATAATTTACCCATAAAACATAGGCACTTTAACCTACCTCATCAAATCATGAATAAATCATAGAAATCATAAGACATAAAGGTAACTTGAGGCATTCATAACATTCTTACGTAGGGAGTAACCCTCTTGGTTACGTTTGGAATACCCATCACAGTATATTCCCTAAAATCTCTTCGGAGAAACCTTAACGTTTCACTCCTTCGCGTTACCCAATGCATTGGAGAGCTATAACAGGCTCACCCGCCCTTAGTTTATCACGGAACCACCCGTCTTCATAATAATGCCCAAGAACCATAACATAATCATATCACATAAAACATGCATAAAGGAAACATTAAATTTCCACATTTCAATCACGAGATATCAATACAACACATTGATATAAAAACATTATGAAAACCATTTTCAATACCAAAATAAAAGAAAAGAAAAACATGGTATTTATTTTTCTTTTAAAAAGAAGGTATGGCTTGTAGAAGAATCCGAAACTCAAATAATGGTTACGACGGCGGAGAAGTCGTTGTCGCCACATACGTACGACAAAAACATTCCCTTTTGTCGTTTAGTAAACGCTTCGTATAAAAAAGATTCCTTTTGAATAAACGTAAAAGTCAAAGGGGTTTATACACCGTATAAAAGATAGTTGTGTATAAAATAAAATATGCCTCAATGAAAGGAGATTGAGGCGAAGTCCCATACCACCTTGAAGCTTTTAAAATTTTAAACCATTAATATCCATATAAATAAATCCTTAAAACCATTTTGGAAACATGGATATTAATAAGAACAAATAATTAAAACATTTAAAACGATATTTCGGTTAAAGGGGTTTTACCAAAATCAGAGACACTTGAATACAATAATTGAGGAATAACATTTAGTCAGAACTTTATAATATCATGAGAATAAATGGATTCATGATATAACACTCCAAAGGGTAGTATATACACCATATAAGAGTGAATTGGTGCATAACAACAATGAACCCTCAATAGAAATGTCAAACGTGATGAAATCCCTTATAAAGAAGGTATCCTTAAATTAATGACAAATAAATCTCAAAATATGTGTGAAAAATATAAATACACCCAATATAAGTGGATATTAAGTGTAAAACAATAAAAGGTAATTCACACATATTCAATGGATGACATATTCAATGACTACATGTTGAACCCAAAGAAATCGAAATTGGGTTAAAAATTTCCCTTGACAGCCTAATGGCATCACATCAAAATGATTTGATGAGTGATAAAAAGAGTATCTCATCACTTGGACAAAAAATTTACATCATTAAGGATATATGAGAACATATCCCAACATAACAATATGTAAATTAAAAGACTCAACAAAAGAAGTCTTTTAAAAAGAGGAGAGTGAAAGGTTCCCTTACCGACTTGGGTATCTTTCAAAACATACACCCCATGAAAGAAGGGAAATAAATCATTGATGTAAACACTCATAAACGAAAGTATATTACACAAAGAGTAGAATAATGGTTAGTACATACACCACTCAAAGGAAATTGTGGCAAATGTAGCATAAATCTCACGGGGATAAAAGTGGGATGAAAAATCCCTTACGAAAACTCGACAGCCTAACGGCGCCACATAAAACATCCAAAAGGATTGATGAGAGAGAATAGGGTCTCTCATCACATGAACATAAAAATTACAGTAGGAGTAATATAAAATAACATCCCAATCATAAGAAAGATGAGCTTAAAAGAAATTACATAAAAGAGTGTACTTAAAAAGAAAGAGAGTTGTAGGATCCCTTACCTCGGGTCCGACTTGACTCGATCGTTCTTTAATCTCCTGAATAATAAACTTGAGTTAATTTCAAATTCCTTAAGAACCTTTTTTCATGTTCATTATTACTTTTATACCACTTATTACCATGTCACAAACATTATGTAATCATTTAAGTTAATAATATTTGTTTTGCCGATATTTGGTTCTTAAGTCGAAAGTGGTCTTCTTACAATTACATGTTGTTCATGTGGCCAAATGTTTATTATATACAGAATTGTATTCATTATGTAGATATCATATATGTCATATATATCCAGTACATGCATGCATTTATAACATTACATAATCATTTAGAGGTAAGAAATGAAATGCGCCGTTCATGGAGACGGTAAGCCGTACGTACGCATGAACACTACTTTCATTTCTATTTCGTATTTTATAGAATGGAATAATAATGATATAAAGGTATATTATAATTCCAGTATAATATCATATATAATATCATATTTCCATCCTTTATACATCCCAAATATGGTATTTAACGAATCAAATCACTTTGAGGGGGCGGTAGTCCGCACTTCCTTAAATGAAGATATCGTGTATACCCATAATGGAAGCCACAATGGTAAGACAAAAATGAAAAATACAGAAGCATAAATAAAACATAAACATATTATATATCATATATAAAAATAGTGACATCATAATGGCCACCTTTGAAGGTGTTAAATGAGTATTGAACAATCATCGTTTCGGGAGGCAGAATTTCACCATCCACGGAAACCGTATGTTCTTTAACCATTTGATGTAGTTGTGTGATAGTGTAGCATGAATAAATCTTATAACAACATCCTAGTATATTGAAGATAATGGTTTGTTACAAAATAAGTAAATAAAAAGTGTTTAGGGGGTGGGAGAAGCAAAATAAAACAAATGAACATGAGAGAATGAATTACCTTTAAAAGTGTAACTCCTTTTAATTTAAGCCTAAAGGCTTACTTTGAAAGGATTCTGCCCAAAGGGAGTCCACTATGATGAGGATAGGGATGTGGAGAGAGTAAATGGGCAGGGGTTGGCCGAGCCAAAGGCTTGAGAAGTGTGTGAAATGAGGTAGAGGTGGGGGCCTTTTATAAGAGGAGAGGAGGGGTACTTTTGGAAAGTAAGAAATATTACTTTATTTGAAACTGTTTTTCGGTTTTAAAAGGTCCCACATTGATAGAATTCGTGGATAAGGTGATAAGGCTTCGAAATCCACTCATCCAATTGGTTTTGGCCATGTGTAGTTTGTAGATGTATCATTATCTTTCCATTTTAATTAAATCGTCAAATAATGATGTCATCACTGCATCATTATTATGTCATATATAATTTAATTTCTTTAATGTCTAAAAATTATAAAAAAAATACTATGATATAGGAAATCTTTTTAGATTTCCAATGAATATTTATAATCAAAATTTGGACTTGTATAACCCCACATAAAAATTGTTTTCGTAAAACATATTATGTTTGTGTCATTTTCACTTCAACATTAAATAAAAAGTAATTTATGTCATTTCCCAACAAAAGTGGATCCATGGGGTCCCCAAGTTGGCCCATGGCTTGTATTGGTAGTCCATGACTCACCCAATAGGTGTAGGACAAGTGTCATGGTGTTTTCACATTCTTATAATATCATTTTTACCTTAAACTACACTAATTACCACTAATCGCGATTAAAAACTTAACAAGTTACTATTCACCAAAAAATTATTTTAATCTCATTGAACCACATTTTACTTCTTAATGACAACCATGTATGTCGGATTTTTGAAAATGAAAACACAATTATGGAAAAATTTCATTTAAATGAAAAATCAGTTTTTATAAGTACCACTTAGTGGTTTCACTATTCATCAAAAATTGAAGTTTTTCAGAAAATTACCAAAAATTAACCCTAAGCAATATTTGATATTCCGAATTCAAAAATTAAGTCTATTTTAAAAAAATTCAAAACATATTAGTCACATTAATTAATTTAATAATTAATTCCCGTTGTCAGATCAAATAGCGTGTTTTTATAAAACAATAAATATCAAAAGATTGACACTAGTTTAAGTCTGATTTCAAAGTGAAATTAAATCCAATGACCACTATTGGATTTAATGGTAAAAATATTTTCTAATTTAACTTTAAAACCAATTCAAAATATTATCTAATCATATAAATAAATTATATTAAAAATAGGTTTTGAATTAAAACACAACATTCTACACTATTCATTAAAAAAATGAACTTTATCAGAAAGATACCAAAAATTTACACAAAGTAAATTTTGATGTCCCGATTCTTAATAAGAGTTTTATTTGGTCCAAAATAATGTTTAAGAGTGAAAAAAACTATTTTTAATGACGGTTATCCATCAAAAGGTGATAAGTGAACCTTTAGTGAAAACTATGGCATATACGCCAAAAATTGAATTCTTTCCGTATTTTAAGCCTTTATCTTTTATTGTCTAAATGTAAAAATATTTAAGAACATATATAATCATATTTTAGTTATTTCTATCCAATCCCGCCAATACAACGGCTACATGTTAACTACCATTTAAAATAATAATATTTTATTATTAGAGTGCAATGTAAGATTCCCAAGAAACTCGTTGTTGCGTGTTGGGTACGCCATCGAGCATAGCGTCCCCTTTAAAGTCATATTAATATTTTATTCACAAATATGAATAAATATGAAAATTTCATATTCATTATTTACCTGGGGTGTTACAATTCTACCATAACCACTATGTCAATGAGTAAACCCACATATCAGTATGAAAAGTACTGTGGGTTCTCACACTATTCCATGGTAAAAGTATCAGTCAAGGGTGATAAAAACCCATTATAATATTCAAACTCAAATTATCACAAAACATATTGGGGAGAGGATCAAACCTTATAAAAAGAGATCCCACAACCTAATGTAGTTCATGAAAAGGACACAAATGAAGGGTAATCAAAAAATGTTGGGAAAATCACCCTTCTAGAGAGAGTAGAACACGATAGATGATAGCAGGGTACATAACCATAGATTTATATGATAACCAATCCCTAACCCTATCATGGGGAACAAAATGAAAAAATAAAAAACATTATACATATCTATGATAATATTTTATGATTGAGAAATGGATCACATTGTGTCAATTTACATGAAATTTTTCATAATTGGACATTTTAACTATTTAAATTGGACACATTTTATAAGAGATATGAAAACGAACAACAAAATATAGAGACTCGTTAATGTACAGGCCCCTGTGAATGCCTCATGGGGAACATGTGTGGGAGGTAACATGCCAACTTGGAATGTGGTTCTTATATTTGATACATATCCATTATTTTTGTGCCACCACACCCTTGACCAAGTAAGGGTTACCAGATCTAGATCAGTTAGCTTGGCAAAGTAGGATTCCAAACATACAAGGTCCACCCACCTTTCATTTGGTATGTGGATCACCATCTAATCCGACCCAAATAAATGTATGGGAGTGGGGGAATTATTGAACTACCACCCACCATATCTTTCATCAATATTGTGTCTTTGTGGAATCACTACATCGCATTTAGAACCCTTCATTAAGTTTTTTTCAACACCTACCATGAAACTATATAACTTTGACTAGGTCCCAATGATCCACTAACCACTGACATTACCGAATTTCAGAAAGACCATTCTTACCTCTAGTGCTTCTGTTTATGCCACCTCTCTATCACTCTCTCTCTCTATCAAGCCCACCACCATTTCTCCGATTTAATACAACACTAAAAAAACAATTATAAGATAACAAAAATACATTTCAGTATTAAATTATTTTATTCATATCCCTTTAAAATTAATCATCTATCTTCTTAGAATTAAATTTTCTTCCATTAATTATTATTAGAACACATAAAATAATTAATTAAAATATTAATAATAATATATTAATAATTAATATAAATTTTTTCAAATAAAACCAATTAAATTAATTAATATTGTTCTATTTAATTTTTACGACTCTTGGGAATTGATGTATTTCATTTATATTTATTGGGAATAATGATAATTAAATGCATGGATACATTCTTCAATTTCTAAATTGGCAGCGGTAATGTTTTTTATAATTATCATATGCATAAAAAATAAATATTATTTTCCATTAATTGATTAATTGAGATATATAATCTGAAATCTCCATCTTCATGTTTTCCCACAAGAAAGGATTATTTATATATCTATATATATTTTCTATACCATGAAATATATTAAAAAATGATTTTTTAATAATACAATATCATGTTTTTCAACTCTGGTAATGATAATTTTTTTTGTTGGGAAAATTTACCTTAACATGTACTATTGTTATGTTTTTAATGTGTTTTTGTATTTTGAAAAGCTATATGATATCAAATAAGTATTTTTGGTGTTTTTTGATTTAGTTGATTAAGGTGTCACAGTTTCCCATTTTTTTCTAATATCAGGGCTTCAAAATTTAGAGTTTGGTTTTTGGAAATAGAAGATTTTATCATAGAAGTGAATTGTATATGGACCATGAATTATTGTTCACAGATTGAAAAGGACGTACACGGAATGGTTCATAGATGTGAATGTGATTTGGAGAGGGGATCACTGTTCACGTATGAAGAACATTTCATGAAAGAAGTTCAAAATTAGGATAGATGTACATAGAAGGCTTGAGGTATGTGGGATTACTTGTCATTTGAAAAAAACTATGTGATTATTTGAGAAGCCATGGAGGTCGTCATTGGTGAAAATGAGATGGTGTTTTGGGATGCTGTGAGGGAATAAAGGAAGTACGTGAAACACATAGTGTAGAATAGTTTGTTGGTGAAGAGGTACGTGGTGAGGGTAATACCACATTGAATATTTGGTAAATATTGAATTATTATATTTTGAAGATCAATTTTAATATATAAGGACCTCTAATCAAATCATTATAGTAGAGTGATTTTCATAAGAAAACACCATTTTCTTTATGAAATCAGCCACATCCAAAAAATATCACGAGGTGAATTCCATGATGGGTGAAGAATTTCACAGAGTAGATTTAGTAAAATCATGTTTGTGGAGAATTATAGTCTAAAAAGGAAGGAGGAGGTATGCAGAAGATGTATCCCATGACATAAAAAATTATATATAATAAGAGGTGGTTCCCCGAAGTGGTATATGGAATATGTATGTGGGGATCGGTACATAAAGATGCTACATGGAGGTGGAATGTGGCATAAAAAGCGTAGGTAGTTTGTGGGAGAGTTTGTTCCAAAATCAATACCCCTAGTCATTTGGCAGAATGGGGAAGGAGGGTTTCCGAAGACTCAATGAAGATTGAAAAATCTAAAAAACACTTCATGAAATCAATTTTAAATAACTAATAGTATCGAGAAAAGTGTATTTCATCTATGGGTAAAAAAGGGACTTAAATAGAGAATCTATCTATAGTAGAGGATTATTGTTTCCCTAAAAGTGATGGGACCTGCAAGTCCATAAATAGTTATTGGAACCCTTCCATGAGTAGTGAGTGAACTAAGAGGAATATGGTGCTCAATTCCACCATTAATTATCATGGTAAAAAGACATAGGTAGTGACCCTTTTAAATTTAATGAGTAGACCAAAAAATTGGTAAATGTAGTGATAATGGGAATTGATGTGATCTACACCAAACCTTGTAATTGTTAGTGAGATTTAGTGAATTCAGTACGTCGGCACGTCACCATTGTATTTGCCAAGGATGTAACCCAATGAGGGTGAACCATGAATAATTATCTTGTATTATGCATGATTTAAATTTTGGTCATATATTTATACAGGAGAAATAGAGATGCGTGTTTTTATGGATGATTTGATGATGATAAGGGGTAGTAGTTTTAATCAATAATACCATAATTCACCCCCTTATGATATTTGACCATGTCGAGAAAACCATTGGTATCAGAAAGAAAGGATAAAAGATTGTGAATCTCAGTAGAAGAAATAGAGGTTCTCAACCACTATGGGATTCCAATCATTGATGGAAACAATTTTCAACTATGGATTAATTGGGTGTAGTAGTGCATTCAATATTTAGGAACAAATTTATTTATAGTAGAAATGAATGATATTTCATCTATTATTGACAATATCCCTTTTTTAGAAGCTAAAAGATTGGAATTAGATGCTGATTAAAAAGGTTCAATGCCTTAGGGGGAACCATATGAAAATCAATTTATAAAAAGGTGATGTCATGTAAAACATCTCAGGATATATTTGAATTTTTTTTGAATATTTATGAGGGTGACTCAAATGTTAGAGAAGAAATGTCGGAGTTACTATGGGACAAATATTAAAATTGCATACCACATGCTAATGAGTCTATTAATAAATTATTTGATTAGGTGAAAATTAATATCGATGAAATATGTGCCCTTGGGGAAATTATTAAAGATATAATTATTTTCAAGAGTATCTAGAGAAAAAATCCACCTTAGTTCAATTCTATGGTTTTGATATTTCATGATAATGATCTAAAGTATACTAAATTGGATAACCTAAGTAGAGAAATTTTTTTATATGACATGAGAAACTGTGATAAAAAATATATGTAAAAGGGAACGTCCAAATAGGTGGAATTCAAGGCCATGAATTGAATATCTATTGAAGATAGTTAGAATGAAGATAATTTTAATTATTTAATTTCATTTATCTTGTGAAATCTGCAATGAGGAAGAGAAAATTTCAAATTAAAAAATCAACCTCAATCTTTAGGTGTAGAAATATTGGACATTTTTTAGTAATTTTTTCCTAATATGTTTTATGATGATGATGAATACAATGATAATATTCACCAAAATAAGTATTCATCAAATGTGAACTTTTGGAAACGTTCTAAAAAAAATTTATTCAAAAAGAATAATCTATATTCAAAAGAAGATGAAAATATATAAGAATATGAGGCATAAGAGTTGGAGGATTGCAATGATCATAAAGTAGATTAATTGGTGGAGGTTGTGGGAAATTATGTAAATCAATAAGAATGTTATAATGAATAAGGTGATTTTTATGGATGGGTTGATCTTCAGGATGAATTACAAATTTCAACTGATTTAATAGATATTTGGAGAGATCAAACAAAAAAATATGACAATGTTGTTCATGATTCACAACACTATATGTTGTAACAAAAAGAAGAACTTTCTAATATTAATGATGAAATTGATATATAGATCTCTTCAACAACATAATTCTTAGAAAATGTGATTGTGTACAATATCAAAATTAAAATATATAATAGGGAGATCAATAGTATGAATTAAATAGGAAAAGTTCAAATCCAACATATTGAACAACTTGAAGGTGAAGTCACCAGTCTACGATGAAGCGTTAAATAACAAAAAGAATTATTTACACACATAAAAACCTTATGAAAATAGATAACACTGGAAATATAAAGGATGAAAGTGGATCATTGTTGTCTAGAAGAACCAAAAAAATAGCGAAATCCAAGTGATAAGGATAGTGAGGGGATAAATCGAAAATTCAAATCAGAAACAATTGAAGTTAGACAAAAAGAACCCACTCTGAGATTGAAGAATGATTTTGGAACAAATCAAAAACATAAGATTCATAGAACCTAATGGATAACCATTGGTGCAGTATCTATATATAGGAATGAAACCCAAATAATATTCTATTGTTTTGGGATGATAGGACAAACAAAAAATGTTTTTTCCTACGGAAATATTTATCTAAGGGAACAATAACAACACATTCAATCAAACATAGATCAATTTTCCAGATTAGCATTTAATGGAAACTTTTTCTAGTGTAGAGTATTTGAACACATGGAAAGATACTTCAGATCAGAAATATATGGGAATTTGTCTAAGTAGATTGATCTTGGTTATATGAATTAGATAAATATAACACCAAATGGGATGAAAAATTAAAATAGATTTGTAGCCCAACAACACGAAGAAAGACCATCATATTCTATGGATGTTAAGAGTATCAATTCAAACCATATATGATGTGAAAAACATGGATAAAAAGAAAATATCAGGGTAGGAATTGGATACAAGAAATTTATTTATGGAATCAAATCACACTGGAATATAGATCCATAATAGTGGATGCACCCCCTTGTGACAAGAAACAGGGATGTGGTGATGGTGATTAAGTACGATAAAGATTGTATCATAATATTTGGCAATGATGTAGGGTTGATAATTATTGGATATGGGAAAAGAAATTTTTGGGTGCAACAACATGATACAAGAAGACGTATCATTTATTTAGGGACATAACAACATGTTATTAATTGTAATTCTATCGTGTTACTTGGGAAATAGCATATGATTATTTTAGAAAACAAGTCTCATCATTGAAAAATATAATACTATTTTATTTTATAGAAGGTATAAAAAATTGACTATTTAACTCATTAGTGGAAAAAAATTTATGTGATTTCTATCAAAGAAAGATGAATATAAGTTAGGGAATAATTTTATTGGACATGTGAGCCACACATCGATAGAATATCTGGTGAAAGATGATACTACTTGAGATCTTCCGGTATTATCACATGATTATACAGTCATTTGACTCCTCTCAACATTGTATGATCATTCTAATGACATCTATGTTTAAGGGAAGAATTTTACTTGATTTCCTGTGTTGGTTCATATTGATGTGTGCAAACTAATTTAAAAAATATCCCTTGCTTTTAGGAGATATTATATTCTATTAATTGATGATTATTAAATAATGGAATGGGTATTAATCATTACCCACAAGTCTGAAGTGTTCAGTCACATTACATGATATCTATGTTATGTTGAATATATTCTATGTCAAAAAACACAGATGATCCAAATAGATAATGGAATATAGTTTAAAAATATCCATGCGGAAGATTATCTGACGACACATTGTATAAGGCATCATGTATAAATGGTAAGAACTCCACATTATAATGGAGTATTAAAGATAAGAAACCCTATTTTCAACAACATGAATAGAACAATTATCATTGACAATGATCTTCTATAATTTTTGTGAAATAAGTATTGATGATAGCAATATACACAAAAAATAGGGAATTATTATATCCAAATTAAATAAGACTCCATATGATCTATGTGATGTAAACAAGGAAGAATTGATGTAATTTTGAGCATTTGAAAGTAAGTGTCAAATTCTCAATTCAGAGATACACATGAATTTTTAATCCTGTGGTGGTGATGGGATATTTCATAGATAATAAATGAAATGAAATCCATATAAATGATTTAATATGTGTCTTAGAGAGATAGTATAAATCCATGATTTATCAATAGTGGATAATGAGAATAATTTTTAACAAATTAATTATCATTTTTAGGAGGATAGTGATGAATAGTTAAGTATATAAAGGGATGTTCTATTACTAGAGGCTGATTTAGAATATGACTCATATGATGAGAAGGATGAGGATAAATAATTATATGCATAGAGACTGGTGAGAATAAAATAATTTAATAAAACAACATAATTTGTGAGCAGACAATGCCAGTGCAGTCAAATAGGATGATGACTATACATTAATCACTATACATATCACATGTAGAGCCTAAATTATTTTGTAATGTAGCTGGATATGTGAATTGGGTTCGTGCTATGAATAGAGTGCTTGACCAAATTGATAAAACCCAGACATGGGATATTTTTTTGATGCCAATAGATAATAATGTCATCATGAAAAGTTGATATTTCATAATAATATGAATGGAGATGGTATTGTGATTTGAAAAAAAACAAGACTTGTATGTAAAGGGTATTTTCAGATAGATGGTATTGATGTTGATGAAACATTTTACCCTATTTTGAGGATATATACAATAAGATTATTCTTGTTCATTATAGTGAAAATAAAGTTCATGGTTTCATAGATGGATGTCATGTAAGAACATAGGAATGATATTCTATAAGTTGAAGTTTACATTGAGTATCCTGATGGTTTTATCATTCATGAAGATTAAAATAGTGTTTTCAACTAAAGATGGATTTATGGGGTTTGATGCAAGAACCAAGAGCATGGTATTCAGGGATAGATCAGCTACTGAAAAATCAGTGTTTCAGTGTGGCAGAGTTTATTACAATATATATGTCAACTATGAGATTAGTAAAAAGATGACGGTGTTAGTATGTGTCGATGTCATAATCTTTGGTGGATCAGATGAAATGAAATGCAGAATTGTTTCGGAATTCATGAACAATTTGTTTAGAATGTTAATTATTTTTGAACTGATGTTTTTTACTTAGCTAATAGTTGACATCAAGAAATAATATAACATTCATTTCTCAATGAAAATATTCATAGGAATTTTTATGAGAGTTAGGAATTGATAATTGCAGGGAGATAAAGTTTCTGGTGGTTACCATGATGAAACTATCATGGGAGGATGAAGGAAAAGAAATAAATGTCATATAATATAGGCATATAATTGGAATATTATAGCACTTAATAGTGACACAACCTGATATTTTTATATCAACGTGTTGAGTAGCACAATATCAACGAAATCCCATGGAAATCAATATTATTGTAGTAAAAAATAATTCTTCTGTATATCAAGGGAAATGTTAATTTTATATTGATGTATAATGAAAAATATCTTCCAAAGCTATTGGGATATATAGATGTTGATTGGACAAGTTCAATTGATGATATGAAATCAACGTAAGGAGGTTTATTTTATCATGGTGTACTCTGTATTTCGTAGAAAATCAAGAAACACGATTATAATTTTATTAGCACCTTAAAAGCTGTGTATATTGAGGACACTAAAGAATAAATATTGTTACTAAGGATGACACAACAGTGTGAGGATATGGGTGTTGAATTTAAGTCTCTGATTGGAATGCATTGTGACAATTCATGTGTTATAAATAATAATAAAAAATCTACTCCATGACTCAAATAGAAATCACATTGAAAATAAGTTTCATTTAATTATGGAGAAGTTGGAGCAATATCTTTTGAAGTTAGAGAATATTCCTATAGAACTATAGGTGGAATTTTTTTGACAAAGAACATACACAAAGAAATTTTTGAAAGGCATCGACTGTCTCTCAGAGTTCCGTCGACTACCCTCACTTGAAAATTTGTGGATGTGAGACCCCCTCTCCCCGAGGTATGATGTAATTTCCCCTAAGGTGTTTATCTATATTCTTTACCCTATTTAGACCTCAAAAGTGGCCATCAGGTTCATTGACAGAAGGGTGGAAATTGTAGTGGGAGAAAATGTCCTAGTCAAGACCCGGGGTGAAGGTGACAGGTGGAGTGAGATAGTGGGAGCTTTAAAATTGATGATGCAAGATATGATCGATCAAAGGATATATATCATGACAGCTGTGGTATGTGTTTAAATAACAATTGTGGTTTTGGAATGAAATAAAGTGATTCATTGATGGATATTGTATTATGTTGATTTATCTAACTCCAAGCATGGATCATTTGGTATTAGAGTATGTCTTCAGTAAATCGTTGAACGCTGTAAAAATCGCATGAAGTGAATGATGTAAGAAGTTTGAAGAATATTTATAAAGATATTAATTTAGTTGAGTTTTTCATCAAAACCAATGGGGTTTTTTTGGGAAATAATACCTCATGGTTCCCTATCAGTATGTTTTGGGTGTGATTGTGTTTTTTGAATAATATAGATTATCTCAAATATGTTTTTTTCTTGTTTTCCAAAGCATTTGTTTAAGGTGGTGTAGTTTTCCAGTGTTGACCAAATTTGTGGGCCTACAAACCATGAGTTTTAATTTTTGTAAGTGGATAATTTCTTCAAAAACATGAACAATATGAAAAACACGATGTACATTTCAATGATTATAATAGACAAACATAGAATCGATCACGAAAGGAAAAATACTTCATCGGTAGGATCGTAGATCATAGAAGGTGAACAATACATTGATGTATTTTATAGGAAGGTTAGTAGCATATGGAAGAATTTTGATACATGGGGAGGGTTTTCATTTGTAGAAATGAGTTGGCCACATGAGAAGTTATTAAGTTAGTCATTAGTGAAAATTATTTGGTGTTTTGGGCTTCCATGAAAGAGGAATGTTAGTATACAGACCATGTAGGGAAGAATTGTTCATAGGTAATGTAGTATGCGGTGAATACTATACCTCATCGAAGATTTTGTACACCATATATTAGTGTATTTTTCTGGACTAATTTCCTATATATGTACCGCCAAAACCATCATTATTGTAGGGATATTTTTTGAAGAAAACATACTTTATCTGTGAATTAGACCATGTCAAAAAGAGGTTCACAAGGTGGATTGCATGAAGGGTGAAGCTGTCTATGGAAGTAATTCAATTAAAGGATGTTTTTGTAGAATTTCAGTTCGCAAAGGAGGATAGAGTTTTATAGATGATGTTTCCAACAGATGATGTAATTCAATAGAATCATAGGTAGTTTGGAGAAGCGGTATGCAATGATGGCACACAAAAGTGGTACACTGTAGCGAAAGAAGAGGAAATTCCAAAAAGTGGTGGTTCACGATGCATACATGCAACATAGTTCATAGAATATGTGAATAGGTTAATATAGGGCTCAAGAATGTTTCAAAATCACTAATATAGTATGTAATGAAATTTCTAAAAACATAGAGTATGTGAAAAATGTGTATTTCATCTAATATTGAAAACAATAATTTAATTGAACATCCTCACATAGTTGAAGATACATGTTTTCATTAACCTGAACAGACCTACAAGTCCATAAACCATGAGTGGATCCTTTTTAGGAGCGATTTTTAAAGGAAGAGTAACACATTGATTCCTTCCACTTATAGTGATCCATATAAAGAGACATACAGAGTGACCCATGGGAATATGAACAGACCCTAAATCCTGAAAAGCCAATGAGCCTGGGCATTGAAGTGATCTAGTTTAAACCGATTAATTGGATGTGATATTTATTGGGTTTGGTAAATAAACACATCATCATTGTATTCTACTTGGACGTATCCCAGTGAGGGAGAACAATATAAAATCGCTATGTCATGTGAGTTATATCATTTTTATTCATATATCACTACAGGAGAAAGAAGAAGTGTGTTTTTTAATGAAGGAACACGATCTAAATGGGAAGTATTTTTAATCTATAATACCCTGATTCACCCCACCCCTTAGGGGTTTTTAACTAGTAGAAATATCACAACTTTTGAATCTTATATTTATGTAATTAATAATTTGGAAATCTAGAATATTTTAACCTTTATTTTATAGATCAATATCCTCATTCATTCCTTTCATGACCTTCACGTGTATGGATATCAAGGTATTCCTTTTTTAATGAGATAATTTTTATTATTACCTTATGATTTCATGATCCATCATTTGGAAATCCATGAGCATTTGGTATAATATACTTATCCTAAAAGATAAGGATGAATTATCCATCTTACTTAGATCATTATCAACCATGTTCACGTTTTTATGGTTATAATGTAATCAGAATTGGTAGTCCTTGACCTACTCCTGCCACATTCATTCCATCACGTTCCACTCCTTCATAGAGAATATATACTCTAGGCTCTTAGGATTAGCATATATATCGCAATTTCAATATAAATTTATTTTATGTATATCATTAATTCAAATATTTAATTTTAGAGATCCAAATAACATATAGGGTAATCTTTCCCATAAATCATTAAATTACAGGATGATTATGATCCCACCATGTCCTTCATCTTGAGGGCACACACAAATCCCTTGCATAATGTATTTTTCTATGTTAGAAACCATTTTTAATGGTTGATTTGTGTGAATACATGTTTAATGAACAACCTTCTCTTTAGCACCTCGAAATATTATTCATGTTCATTTATCCATTAGAACGTGATATTCTTATACAATAACATTTGTATAGGACTAGAAAAAAGTGAGAAATATCACAAAAAAACGTCATTAGAATATAGAAAATCGATGAAAAGAAAAAAAAACTCAGTTATTGTGGTTCTTCATGTCCAATCATCAGTTAACACTATATTTAGAGAATAAATAAGTATACCTTAACTTGTGATTAAATGATCCAACAATGATAAATTATATATAAATAATTAGAAATTAAAAAATTTGGCATATAGTTTATCCATTCTCATGAAATTTAGAACAATCCTCAAGTAATATTTATTTTCTTCAATGGTCTTTTAATATGATAATATCAACTATAAATTCTAAATGAAAATTTATTAGGTAATCACTAACTAATTTATTTAGAATATATAGGATGATAATGTGGTATTTTTATTTTTGAATACAATCACTATGAATTCATAATATCATTATCTTATACAGAAGGGTGTCTTGGAAACATATTACTTTTCTCCTTAAATTGATGATATCCCAAATTGAATGTCAATTGTTGGGATTATTGAACTCATGAAAATAGAACCAAAAATTAATCAATATTGGTTAGATGACAAATTTAATTAATTTTAATATTTTAAATGTCATGATAATCAATGTAGAGATTCATTCATACATGTTTATTTTTAATAAACTGAACTATGGTTTGAAGTGTTTATCATGTTTTTAACCGATCATGTAAATATCCAATCCCAGTACGATTTTTACTAATTAAATTATTATTATTCATTGTTAATTGGTCTATATGTTATGGATGAACACATGATCTTTAATGTAATCGATTTTTGATTTTAATTTCAGAGTAAACATGGGAATAAACTTAATTTATGTAGTCATTACGATAAAAATGTGATATATAGATCAATTAATATTAATAAAACTATAATTTATGATAGTGATCATATTGAGTAAATGAAAATAATAATTTAATTTTACTTTTCTGATTTTAAAAAATAATCTTCTATTTGTTATAAATTAATAACAATATGACATTTTATGTCAGATATAATTAATATACAATATTCTGTATTTTAATAAAACTATATATTTTTTAAGTTGAAAACAAATTGAATGAAATAAGATTTATAAAACATCTTTATACCTTTAATGATATATTATCTAATAATGAAGAACTTATTTCTAAAAAATTTCTTACTGAAAAAATATAATCGTTAATTGTTTTGATCATGGAAAGAATACATTCTCATTCAAAAGTAGATATATTATTTCCAAATGACCATGAATCACTTAAAATTTATCTTTTTCTAGTTTTGATTTATAAAATAAACATTAATCTTCTCCTCTAATAGTTTTATGGTACATTGTAATCATTCAATAGTTTAGAAACCTATGTTAAAGTGAGGAGATTGTATGGAAATTAACATCAAACATAGACATAATAATTTGAGATGGGAAATTGAAATACCCACTAGAAACATTCTAGTGGAAAAAACAATTATGATTTTTTGAATAAAAAATGTTACAATAAAATTCCATATTTTTTATCTATATATGAAATGGTTCGTTTTGGTGTAAAAAGTATCACTCATAGGACATGGATGGTTATATTGGAAAATTATAACATTCCATGATGGAAATGCATTAAGAGCATTTAAATTAAGTGGTATGTACATATATCAAGACCCGAAAAAACCTGGTAATGATGTATTTTTATTTTTATCCATTAATAAAATATCTAAAATATATATTATTCAGGTGGTATTTTTATTATGCTAATAGAATTGAAGAGTTTGTGTTGATATGCATATTTTTCAGGACAATAAATGACATATATTCATACATAATTTATTTGGATATGACATTAGAAGAATCATTGGATGTCCCATTTTTTATTAGAGTACACACATATTTAGGCTGAAACATGAAATACTCAATAATTTTCATTAATTAATTTTATTTAATATGATACATTCATTACCGGACAAAAATGAACTGTGAAATAATGTTAAAATATTATTATCATAAAAACAGTGATTATAAACTAGAAAGTTAATTACTATGTGGGAATATGATTAATTACATTATAAAAGATATGTAAAGTATGTCCTTAATACAAATGTAATATTAAATATCCAGTAAATGAGAACACAGTTTTGAATATCATCATATAATATTAAAGGAGACATTTTATAGAAAATATATTTATATATATAATGTATTTTTTTAAATTATATGATGTTAATCACAATTGATAAGGAATTTTAAAGACATTAAAACATAATTTATTTAATAATAAAAATTAACAATAATCTTATTGTTTCTACTAAATAATGAATGAGTATAAATTCATTTTATACATTAAAAATAAATTTTCTTCAAAAATGGTATCTATTATATTTTGTGGGTATATATTATAATTAATTTCTCCCAACATTGAATATTTTATTTTATGATGTTGAAATAATTTTAAATATCAACCTTTCAATATAATCTCTAGATAACTTTTTTGTATTTTAATGTAGAGAATGATTATTGGGGGAATAATGAAAATACTGATTTTCCAAAAATGATCACTAATTTTCATTAGCCAAAGTAATTATAAAATATATTTTTATTTTTTCTATAACTAATATCCATTTAAATTCATGAAAAATAATTTTTCTAATTCCATGCTATACAGAATTATAAAAAATTTTGTCTTAAATTAATTTAAATTATAAATCATGGTTTTTTTTAAATTGTTTCTTATTGAGTTTGATACTCTTGTATTAAAATATATTTCTGAATCTTCAAGAAATTAAATCAAAGAAATTGGATTAAATATTTTGAATCATCATATTCACATTTTATAATAACTCATATTTCATTTTAATTCATAATTAATAGAAACCATGGTAAAATATTATCCCGATGTTAAATTTTAAAATGGTCCAGTTAAGGTTGAAATTATTGTAAAGGCCTTAAAAATTACTAAAAAAATTAATTATTCTTATCTTACATCAATATACCATCCCGAATAATCATAACATATAAAGATGACATTTTTTGACAACATGCTTGTAATTATGTCTATTATATTAGATTAAGAAAATAGTAGTTAAACAATTTCACACAATCAATTGTAATATGTTTTCAAGATATAGATATAGAAAAAAATAATGTAAGAATGAATCTAGAGGATGAAATTGTTGAAAATTAACATATATTTATTTATTCAAATTATATTTAATTTTTAGTGATGTTAGAATTACATGTTGAGATGGTATGTGACTATGATATACTTGATAATACCAAAGTAGGATCGAATATGTCAACATGAGATTCTCAAATACAAGCGGGGGTGGGGGTGAATTGTATACTTTAAAAATACATAAGAAATTTTTTTCATAACCAAAATTCACGACACCTATATGTTCTAATAACATGATTGATTCTAGAAAAGTGATTCCGAAAATGAAACATAACAAAAGTCTATAATAACTATGATTATACCTTAAAGCATATAGAATATAACTAAATCAGTGTACATGTATAAGGAATTATAAGACAGTTATACATTCCACAAAAATACAAATGTAGAGGAAAAATTGTAACAAAGAAAGTAAAAGTAGTAAATATTTTATCCCAAAGAAAAGGGTATCCAACAACATAGGATAATGGTCCCTTGATTTATACATTCAAGAAATTATGTCATAGTCACACCGGCGTAAGCCATCAATATGAAGATCAGAGTCTGTCCTGCAATCCCCACAAGGCCTCAACTTTAAGGTAGTCGGATCATCTATCTTCCTATCCTAGAAATCCATCTATTGTACATAGCAACAATCGAAGGCGCACAAAGCAAATCTGCACGAAGAAAATATTGAACAAGCCGTTCAAATGTTATGCATGATGCTTGATAGTTTATAAGATCCTCTCTCACTAATAATCACTTCAACTTGTTAGCACAGTTTTCATAGATGTTGTTAATGTCGTGAGCTCTTTCAAATGAGCTCATATTTATAAGCACAACTTCAACAGTCACCTCCCTCCTCCAACGATCATATTTTCTATGAATTTTGGTGGGACCTTTACCTGTTTCACTCAAAAAACAGTTAGATAATAACTGAAAGAAAGACGTAATTTTATAGCAGGTGTATGTAAAAATAAGGTTACGTACCTAAAATACAATATTCAGAATGTAAGAAAATATGAAATTTCAGAGTCTAACCAAAAATCCAATTCAGAGTCTATAATACCAAGATATTTATATTCTTTTTTCTTCTAATTTGGAACCTGAATTTTATAGAATTACGGAGTCTATTTTTCAAGGAAATTCGGAATCTAAACATACAATGTTCAGAGTCGGAGTTCATGAGAATTCGGAGTTAGAACTCATAAGAGTTCAGAGTCAAAATTTATAGAAATCGGAGTCAGAACTCAGAGAAGTTCATATCCAGATTTCATAATCATAATTTGGAGTCATAACATAGAGAAGTTCGTATCTAGAATTAATAATAAAAATTCAGAGTCAGAACTGAGAAAAGTTTGTATCTAGAATTCGTATTCAGAATTCCGAGTTAGAACTCTGAAGAGTTCGTAACTAGAATTCTTATTTAGAATTCGGAGTCAGAATTATGAAGAGTTTTTAACCAGTATTCTTATTCAGAATTCGGATTTTGAACAAAGAATAGTTTGTAACTAGAATTCTGATTCAGAATTCAAACTCAGAACTCTGAATAGTTCGTATCCAGAATTCTAATTCAGAATTATGAGTCATAACTCAGAAGAGTTCGTAACCAGAATTCTGATTTAGAATTCAGAGTCAGAACTCAGAAGAGTTCGTAACCAGAAATTTTCGAATTAGGATCCTAAAACATAATGCTTTATATATAGGTAATTATAGTATTTCTAGAATTTGGTTTCAATCAAATTTTACACTTAGAAAAATTATGACATGAACAATAAACATGGTAAGGATAAACTTCCACGGGGAAGGAAATGTTTTCTTATAAATGTAAAACATAGGGTAAAAAGAGTTTTTCCTTGAGATAAGATGTTTGTGATTTTCAAAACAAGAAGGAATGGTAAAGTCATAAAGAAACCTTAATAACTCACCAATATTAACGAAGTATGAAGGAATTGAAAATTCATAAGGAAAAACTTATTGACTCAACAATCTCCCCGTTTTTGGAATGCAGAAACAACCATGTGAAAAATAATATAAGTACATAGAAAAAGATTTTCTGGACTTTGAAATAAATCTTATCACCCTTTTCTCATTGGTAATGATGAATAAGACTAACTCCCCCTTAGGATTTGAAATTATATGGATTGAATTTTAGATTTCCAGAATGAGAGATTTCATTTAGCGTGAATATGGAAATATTCATAATGAGAACTCACCCTTACTTATGGATATTTCATCTTTTACATAGAATTATTTTTCCTTCTTACCCTTTGTAATTTTCAAAAAGAGTTTGAGGGAATGGAAAAAATTATGATACCTGAAATATTTGTACAAAAATCAAAAAAAAGCATCCTCAATTTCCTTGAGATTGGATGTATTTATAAAAGGGAAAAAAATACAACAAAATATCAGATATTGATCTATTTTGCTACTTTTTCCATGGGTATCATCTTCTTCACAACATTTTTCATCATCATTAGTTCTTAGTGATCCTACTATGCTTGATTTTCTAAGACTGTGATCCTATCAACTTGAGCCTTCAAGGCCTCTGCCTGAGCCTTCAACAATTCATCTTGCTTCACTAACATTTCTTGAATCTCGATCAAGAGATCCCTTTCTGTTTTCCAACTTTTTACAACATAATTCAGATTCCAATTTCGATATTTGACATCCTAGATCAATGAATATTATTCGAAAAATATCTGTTTCCCTAAGATATTTGTAAGATCCTTGATTTTGATGTCTTCAGTATCAAATGCTTCCTTGACATACTCTTGAAATTGATCAAGCTCTATAAAATCATCAACGATCTTCTTTGACCAGCTAGTCATTTTTTTTGAAAGATTTTCTTTGGGATTCATAGTTGATAATGAAATTCTTGTGTTCGAATTGGATATTTATACACCTATCCATCACCATGTATATAGAGTCTAATTTATGATTCATGCTATGATGGAGCATCTGGAATCTAGAGTCAATTGTTGGAAAGATCGGAATGGTGTCCACTAGCTTCTTCAGGGATAGAATGAAAAAATCATGTCATAAAGCTGATGACTCTGAATCTGACATTTTTCATCGAGGGGGTTCTTCCTCTAGCTCTAATATATTCTTCTTAGAGGATCCTCCAACTTCCTTCTTCCTCAAAATATCTTTGGTTGGGGTATCAACAAATACTTTTTCCCTTTATTGGTTCTCGGAATAGCTTCTTCATCAGGTGATTCATGCTCACTTCCAGATAACTGTACCCTCGTATCATCATAAATTTTCTATTTTTCATCTCCTAACTCAATGTCTTTAGGAAGAATGAAGTCATGATTATGAATCTCTTCCTAAGATAACATGTTTACATCCCTTTCACCCTTCTCATCTATTACAAGAGTAACACGTTTTGAAGATCTGGCTTGAAATGTTCGGATTGACTATTTTCGGAAGAACATTATTTATCATGATAATCATCAACATGCTTAATCAGATAATCAGTGTGATTACTGCGTTCCTCCTTTTGCTGGACTTCTTCCATAGCTTCTATCGGTTCAGCAACCTTTTATTGTGCTTTTTCCGGAGTCATGAATTTTTTTCCCAGTGTCTCATGTAATGGTTCAACTAAGATGGTTTTTGGTACGAGAATATTCTCGGATGCACCATCAGTATCCCTTAGAAGAAATTGAAATATTTCAGCCTCTAATATCTTCTTTCTATTGCTTATTCTCTTTGGCTTTTTTCTCATGCTCTTCGGCAGCTTTTTCTTTGACTGCTTTGGCCTCTGCAGGGTCTCGTCCAATTTGTTGATCCCCTCCCATCTGAGTCTTATTATCCTCCCTCCATTTGGCCACCACTTCATATGGACAATATTTCTACTCTTTCGGCTTTGGAGGTGTGTATTGAGATTCTTTTTCCATAATAGTTTTCTCTGTTTCTTCCACTCCCTTTAGTTTCCTCTTCATTTCTAACCTTCTTCGATGGTTCATCTTCTTCAACATTTTTCGGAATGGCTTCTGCCTCATCATCAGGTTGATCATAAAACTGACATGACTTATTAGAAAAACCAATTTTCAGCCTCTTGAGTTTACCATCACTGATTAGAATTACTTTTCCATTCCTCGGATTGGAACTGCATGGGATCTTGAATGATTCAGGGCACCAAACTATCAATTTGGAGAGTAGCGTAGGATACATTATTACATATAACCACAGATTGTCATTCTTGATATTCTCTATCATAATGAGAATATGCCTCATCTAATTTATTTTCCTTAGATTTACCAAAAATTCTAAGATATACATATCACATTTATTAAGTGTGTCCTTGTCACTCTTTCTTGGTACGATAAGACGATGAACCCATATCTGTAGGATCTGATTGTTTGTAGACAAGTTGGATATTTTTTCCGTCATGACATCAGTAAGTCCAGGACATTCCAAACCATTAACCTTAATAGAACATCCTTGAACATTTGATAGTTTGTGAGAGAAAATCTCGTCATCCCCTTCCTAAGATAACTCCACCATGCTAGAAGCCTTGGTGTATGAGAGTTTATATGGTCTTACATAACTATTGGAGAAATATTTTTCTCTGCCATCTTCCTTAAAGAATGAAACTGAATCATCAAATTCTTGATGCAAATCTGGATAAACCAAGACTTGATTTCCTAGATTTGAAATTGATACACTCTCGCATCAATTAATCTTGATATTATTTGAAATAATATAGTCAAATTTCATGAAGAAGTTTGGATGCACCATCCTCTCCCTGTAAATTTTCCACTCCAAAATCATCTTTCCAGTAGACATCTCTTGAGAAGGAACTTCAAAAGATATTCAGAATTGAGTATTTCTGAAAATTTTGGAATGAGCTTTTGTAGTTGGGCAGAGCTTCCACAGAAAAATACATCAAAAAATGATGTGGGACAACCATTGGGGGTCCCCTTTTTTAGGTGACATTATTCTTAAAAAACATTAGATTAATACAAATTTTACTATGAAATACTTATTAAGAAAAATCTAAGGTCGAAAATTATATTGCAAAAATTTTGAGCACCACAATTCCACTATGAAAATGTTTAATACGAAAATTTCCATTACAAAAATTTCAAGTAAGAAATATTTCCATTACGAAAATTTTAGGTCAGAAAATCCTCATTATGAAAATTCCATTACAAAAATATTCATTGCAAAAATTTTAATACGAAAAACTTTATTATGAATATTTCAAAACCTAACTATGAAAAGTTTTATTACGAAAAGTATAAAAAACTAACTACGAAAATTTTCATTATGAACAATTTTAAAATCAATCTACGAAAATTTTTATTATGAAAAATTTAAAAAAAATAATATGAAAATTTTTATTATGAAAAATTTAAAAAACAAACTATGAAAATTTTCATTACGAAAAATTTGAAAAACATCATTATAGTGTACTATCCCTACTAAAAATAGATTATTACTGTAAGGAGATTTGCTCAACAGGAAGTTAATCAAGGAGAATTACCTTATGGTTATCATTACTAACTTCTGTTTAATGTATTCAAATCAATAGAAGGGTATAGATTTTGTGAAAATATCAGCAAGTTGATCTTGTGTTCCAATAAATTAAAGAATGATATCTCCTTTTTGTGTCTGATCCATAAGAAAATGATTCCTAATATCTATGTGATTCACATGAGAGTGATGTGTATAGTTTTTACTAAGGGAAATGGCACTTATATTATCACACAAAATTTGTGTTTTCGTAAAACTCAAACCATGGTCTGTGAGTATGTGTTTCATCCACAACACATGGGCATAGCAACTTCCAGCTGCTATATATTCAGCTACAGTAGTGGAAAGTTATATTGAGTATTTCTTCTTGCAAGACCATGATACTAATGAATCTCTTAATAAATGAAAAGTACCGGATGTACTCTTTCTATACATTCTACAACCACCAAAGTCAGCATCCGAAAATCTTTTTAAAACAAAATCATTTCCTGAAGTATAAAAGAGTCATAAATCCATGGTTCCCGTTATGTAGTGAAAAATTATTTTCACTGACTATTTGTTAGATTTCTTAGGATTGGATTGATATCATGTAAATAAGCATACTGAAAACATTATGTCTGGATGAATAGCTGTCATGTAATGTAAACATCCTATCATACCTCTAAAAGTTGTTTGATCTACTGGTTTCCCAACATCATCATGATCAAGTGTTTTTGAGGTACCAATAGGAGTACTTATACTCTTAGTGTTGTAATATACATACTTTTGTAGATGATCTTTAATATACTTATGTTGCGATATATTGATTCTTTCTGGTTTATGAGAAATTTGAAAACAAAGGAAAAATTTTTACTCACCCATCATACTCATTTCAAACTCAGATTTCATTATATCCGCAAAGGAATCAGTTAATGTTTGCTGAGTTGAACCAAGTATAATGTCATCACCATAAATTTGAAAAATCAAAACTTTTTTCATATATTAATTTATAAAAAAGGTTGGAGATGAAATTCCCTTGACTTAGTTATTTTGAATCAAAAATCTTGTATGTCTATCATACTAAGCTCGAGGGGCTTGTTTAATATATACAGTGCTTTGGTATGTCTAAAAAAATGATCAGGATGTTTTGTATCTTCAAATCCATATGGTTTTTCAAAAAAAAAACATCCTCTTGGACATAAACATTATGTAAAGCACATTTCACATCCATTTTTAAAATTTTGAAATTATAGAATGCTGCAAAGGCATATAAAATATGAATAGTTTCATGTCTAGATACTGCAGCATAGGATTATTCATAGCATATTCCTTCTTTTGATTATAGCCTTTAGCAACTAATCTAGATTTATTTCTTAAAATGATTCTATTTTCATCACACTTATTTCTAAAGACCCATTTTACTCTAATAACATAAGTTTCCTTAGGTCTTTCAACCATGGTACATACTTTAATCCATTTTAATTCTTTTAGTTCATCTTACATGGCTTTAATCCAATCATAATCACCTATAGCTTCATCAGTGATTTTTGTTTCTAATTGGGAAAGGAATGAAAGATATTATACTTTATTTCATAAGGAACTTCTAGTCCTTACAGGTTGATTTACATCAATAATGATGCTATCACTAGGATGATTCATGAGAAACGACTAATTTGGGTTTTGTAAAACCTGTCCATGAATATGGGGTAGGAAATCTCATCGGTTATATGTTTTAGTAGTATCTTCATGAAAATTTTCCTTATCAGAAGGATATTCTATCAAATATTGATAATAAATTTTTGAAAACACATCTGAGGATATAGGATGGGGTTGTTTAAAAACAACAGGATCGGTTTCATCAAATTTGACACGTACTGTCTCTTCAACAGTGCAAGTGTTTTTATTGAAAACTCTATATGCCTTAGAAGTTGTGGAGTAGCCTAATAATATTCCTTCATTAAATTTTAGTGCCAATTTATATTGATTATCTTTAGTATTCAGAATTAATACCATGGAAATAAAAACCTTAATGTTGGCATGTCTAGTTTTTCTACCATTCCATAACTCATAAGGATTTTTATTAAGAAAAGTTCTAATCAAAACTCGATTTAGAGTATAACAAATAGTACTTAAGGCTTCATCCCAAAAATTATTGGCTAAAGAATACTCACTCAACATGGTTCTAGTTTTCTCTTGAAAAATTCTATTTCTTCTTTCAACAACACCATTTTTTTATGTGTTCTGCGTGTTAAGAAGTTATATGTAATTCCATTTTTACTACAAATAGATTCAAAATCCTAATTTTTAAATTCTCCTCCATGATAAGTATGAATAGCTTCCCATGGAAGGATTTTCTTATTTTTAACTTGGGATCTAAAACATTTGAAATAATAGAAGGCTTCAGACTTCTTTTTTAGGAAATAGAACCACGTAAATATAGTGAAATCATCAACCAAAAAAAATACATTGTACTTTCCTACAATGCTTCCAGTTTGTTTTGGACCAAAAAGATTCATATGCACTAGCTGTAATGCATAAATAGTTGAGATTTCACTGAATGATTTAAAACTTGACTTATGTTTCTTTCCATACATATAAGGGTCACAAACTTTTGATGAATCAAATATAAGCTCTAGTAGATCCCTAACTAATCTTTTATTTGAAAGTTTTCATAACATCCTATGGTTACAGTGACCTAACATTCTATGCCATAACCAAGAATGATATTCTTTTGCACCAAGTCTAGGTAATTCGTGGCTCCTATGGTATTCTATGTTTAGTGTTTAAACATTCTCTTACCTATGGGAAGAATGAATAAACTCTTCCTTGGAATTGTGTACTAGGAACTGGCCATTCCTAAAATTCACAAGGTATCTTTCTTCACACAATTGGATTATACTAATGAGGTTTTTCTTAAGACCCTTAACAAATAAAACATTTGAAGTCAAAGTTTTTCCAAGAAGAACAATGATACCTATACAAATAATTTATCTCTGAGCATTATCTCCAAAAGATACATTTCCTCCTTTCGTCTTGATAATATTTTCAAAATATTATTTGTTACCAGTCATATATAGGGAACATCCCCTGTCCATGTACCACGTGTTTCTGTTGTTATTTTCTCTATTTTCATGAAAACAAAAGAGTTATACTTTCAGAATCCAAACATTCTTGGATCCTAAAATTTAAGAAAGAAAAATTTTAGGCACCCACATCTTCATATAAAAATAGGCTTTATGGAATCCTAAAGATTTCGTTTTTCTTAGAGAACAATTCCTTGCCCAATTTCCACCACACTGACACTTAGTAATGAATAGAGCACATTGAGAAACAAAGTAATTGTTACTAAAAATTTGTTTAGAACTAGTATAACCAAAACCAGAACTATCTTTAGTGGTCATATTTGAGAATAAATTTTATCAAAATTTTCTTTACCTAAGGAAATGTTTGACGAACCCTTCCTCAAATAAAAATATTTCAGATTTGAGTTCGATAACCAAGTTCGTGTCTTCAAGAAAAAATTATTTTGTACTACAGCTAGGCTCGAAAACATTTTTCATAGAAATTATGTTTTCTAGATCTCTAGAATGATTATTCTTCTCAAATCATACTTCAATAAGATTTTTTGAAATAAATTCAAAATAATCATTTTTCTTTTCAATATCATTAGAAATATCTGATATTTAATTAGTAAGAATATTATTCCTAGAATTTTCCTTTTCATTTTTTTAGGAGTTTTGAATTCTCAATCTCATGAATTTTGGAAAACCTAGAAACTTCTTCTTATGATGTTAATGTATTATTTTTATCATAAGAAGATTATTCATATGAAGAGTTATAATATTTACTATCATTAGCATTCAAATGAACACTAGTCAAGGATTCATCATTATGTACCATAGTCATTAAGCAATGATTTTCAATAGGTAGTATGTCTATTACACCAATATTCTTTTTTCCAGAATATTCATAATTTAATGATTCATCTGAGGAGTCTCCACCATTGGCACTCCTGGTGTCATTTGCATTCGACACTTTCTTAGCATTATCCTTGTAATACTTCTTTCTATTTATCATAGAATTCCATTCCGATCATTCTTTTCGCTTAATCATAGGACAATGAGGTCTTATGGGTCTAGCTCTCTTGCATTTGTAACATATGACTTCTGAATCTTTTTTATCGTTCAATTACTTTTTCTTATATCTGTATTGAAAGTTCCTCTGTCCAGCTATCTTGTTCATCCTTCAAGAAATATTTTCTAATTCATTTTCTATGGATTCACTTTCACTAGATTCGAATTGGATAACAACATTCATATATTTTGATCTAGTAACTCTCTCAGGAGTCTTGGATTTCATATGATTAGAAGTTGTAGTAAAAGAAACACTGTCATTTACATTATTCTTCTTTATGATATTAGCATCTCTCTTCATTCAAGTCTCATGTTGAATAAGAGTTCCAAGAAATTCAACTAAAGAGATCTAAGTAACCTTTCTGTTCTCATAAATAGCATTCCTACTAGATTCCCACTAATTTTCTATGATGTCTATGTTCTTATCACCATGATCTTCATCATCTAATACATTATCAACCATGGATTGAAATCTATTCCCAATAGTCATGAATCATTGTTTCACCTTAAATATGGGTTCAACATAAGGAAATCAGAAACCATTATATTCAACTATGATCACGTCTCTTCTAGTTTCAATTTCTTTGGAAGTTCCAAAGTGAGTAACTTCAAGTTTCTTCCATAAAGAATTTGCTGCTTCACAAGATTAAGTTTGGTGATATATTTTTCTAGTCATGGTACAAAGCACGGTATTGTGTACCTTATAATTCAGATAATATTCATGCTTTTCTTGATTGGTAATGGTACAAACTTATTTGTCAAGAATTTTATATCCTTGAGTAAGCATAACAAAATTATCAAATCTAGTATTTATAATGAAAGTCATCATGTGATCTCTCCAATATTCGTAATCATTTCCATCAAATAAGGTGGTATAGTTGGATTGATAATCTCTATGTAACCAACATTGATTCCATCCATCTTAAAGAATTTTCATTCCACAAAAAACATGGTAATAGAAAAAGTTTGTAAACAAGGAAAATATTCCTATAAAATAAGAGTATCTTTAAGAAAAAATGAATCTGAAGTATACGAGTCCGAAAAGCTGATTCCGAAAAAGTCTTAAACTGAAAGTTCAATTCTGAGTATATACTTTTGAATCTAATTGTGAGATTAATTCAGAGTTAACATACTCTGATACCATTTTTTAAATTGGTACATGGTAAATGGTAGTCTATCTAAAAAACATGACCACGAAAAACTTATATGTGAATATAAGTACTTCAGAAACCTCCCTCTGATACCAATTGTTAAGATGGTATGTGAGTATGATATAATCTATAATAACAGAAGTAGGATCGAGTATGTAAACATGTGATGCTAAAATACAAGAGGGGGGGGGGTGAATTGTATACTTTAAAACCCCTAATGAAATTTTTGAATAACCAAAAATCAGAACACACTTATGTTCTAATAATGTGCTTGATTCCGGAAGAGTGATTCCTGAAATGAAACATGACAAAATTTTACAACAACTATGATTCTACCTTAAAGAGTATAAAATCTAACTAAATCATAGTAAATGTAAAAGGATGTATAAGATATTTATACATTCATCAACAATACAAATGCATTGGAAATCAGGTAACAAAGTAAGTAACAAGTAGTAAATCTTTTAACCCAAAGAGATGGGTATCAAAAAACCATGGATAAAGTTCCCTTGATTTATACATTCATGAAAGTATGTCTTACCCAAACTAGGGTATGCCTTCATTATGAAGATCAGAGTCTATATTGATATCGCCTCAAGCCCTCAACATCAAGGTAGTAGACACCTCTATCTTCCTTTCGCAGGAATACCTCGATTGTACACAACAACAATCAGAGTCGCACAAAGAAAATCAGCACGAAGCAAAGTTTTGACAAGCCATTCAAACTTTCTAGATGAAGACTGCGAATTTATAAGATCCCCTCTCTCTAGAAATCACTTCAAAAACACGTAAGACCAGTTTTCAATGTTTTTGTTAATGTCCCGATCTCTTTCAAATGAGCACTTATTTATAGGCATGGCATCAAGGGTCACCTCCCTCCTCCAACGGTCATATTTTCCTTGAATTTCAGAGGGACCTATACTTGTGTCACTCAAAAAACAGTTAGTTAATAACTGAAAACAATACATCTTTTTATAACAGATGTAAGTAAAAATTTGGTTACATAAATAAAATCCAATAATCAGAATGTACGAAAATATGAAACATCGAAGTCTAACCAAAAATTGAATTTGGATTCTATAAAACAAGGATATTCAGATTATTTTTTCAAGGAATTCAGAAGCTAAATTCTATATAATTCCAGAGTCTGAATTTCAAGGAAATTCAGTATCTTATCATAAAATGTTCGGAGTTGGAGTTCATGAGAATTCAGAGTCAGAACTCATAAGAGTTTGGAGTCTGAATTCAGAGAACTCGGAGTTAGAAATAAGAGAAGTTCGTATCTAGGATTCATAATCATAATTTGGAGTCAGAACTCAGAGAAGATCGTATCTGGAATTTATAATCTCAATTCGGAGTCAAAACATAGAGAATTTCGTATCCAGAATTTCGTATTTCAAATTCGGTGTTAGAACTCTAAATAGTTTGTAATCAGAATTCTGATTCTGAATTTGGAGTTAGAACTCAGAAAAGTTTGTAATAATAATTCTGATTCAGAATTTGGAGTCATAACATAGAAGAGTTCGTAACCAGAAATATGATTCAGAATTCGGAGTCTGAACTCTGAATAGTTCGTATCCAGAATTCAGATTTAGAATTCGGATTCAGATCTCAGAATAGTTCGTAACCAGAATTCTGTTTCAAAATGCAGAGTCAGAACTCAAAAGTGTTCGTAACCATAATTCTAAGAATTTGGATCCTAAAACATGAATCTTCACATATAGGTAATTAAAGGATTTTTTGGTTTTGAATTAAAACATAATTTCACACTTTGAAAAATTATGATATGAACAATAAACATGGTAAGGATAAATTTCCTTGGGGAAGGAAATTTTTCCTTATAAAATAAAACATTGGGTAAAAAAGAGTTTTTCATAAAGGTAAGGTGTTTGTGAATTTCAAAAAAAGAAGGAATATTAATGTCATAATGAAAACATAATGACTCACCAATCCCCCCCATGTATGAAACAATGTAAAAGTCATAAGGAAACCCTTATTGACCCATCATTACGTAGAACAATGTTACAATGTCTATGAAACTCTTATCTATGTAGTAGAAAAATGATGAAAATACTATCATACCTCAAGTATACGGTAAATATTCATGTTTACTATGAATTTTAAATTTTTTAAACATATAGTTTTAATGAAATTACATTGATGGCCCTTAGAGATTGAAATATATGAAAAACATGATTTAAGGTTAAAAGGATAAATGGGGGAGTTAAACAATGAGATAATGTTTGAAAATACACATAAACATGTCTAAATTTTATTAGATTTATTTATTTCAACTTTACTATCCTTATGAGTGAATAAGTGGAACTTTGGAGTGATTTTAAATTAGTTATCCACATATTATATATTAATATTTTGTGTATTTACATAATTACCACCAACCGCATTTATAAAAAGGCACATCCTCTCCCCTAATATACAAAACTCTTATTCAATTTACTCCATTAATTCCATAAAAAACTACCTTCCAAAAATTACTTTTCTCAATCTAGAGTATCTAGTCTAATCAAACAGGAACTCCAATAAGGCTTAACGGTAAGCCAAAGAAAGTTACTAAAAGAGGATGTATATGTTCTTACAAGATTTTTCAAGTTCCATCCCACTTAATCCTCCTGAAAATAAAAATAACCATAATTACATAATTAAATCATTATTTTTACCCAATATATATGTTTTTATGTTATTGGAACATCCATTTTATATCTCCATTCCATCCTATAGAAAACAAAAACATCACCCATGTGTATGTATTGACTATGACCCCATGAAGTAATGTGTATCATTTTTAATAATATGATCCCCTGAATTTTTATAATTATAGAACTAATGAATATATATTAATCATTTCCTTAATTTTTATTATTTAAATATAAGATACTATCATAATTTTTACCATACTATCCATTTGAAAATGATAATGTCTCTCATGCTTATGTGTGTCATACCAATTTCATTAAGTGGAATGATTCATTTTTATTTAAATTCATTACATTAATAATTCAAAAAATGATATTATTGAAATTATTAATAACCTTGATATTATATCATAGTGTCTTAACACCTATAACCATTGTAAACATAACTAATAATTTGTTAGAAATTATCCGATAAACCATATTTTGTCATCATAAGTATGAACTATATAATGGATGGATGTCAGATTATTATAAAAGAACCATAAATAATTTAATATAGATTAAAAAGTTTCTTAATAAATTATTAAAAAAATATAAATTCATTATTCTAGAGGATATAATGCATTTGAGCAAGTGGGAATCTAGGTTATGGGGTTTTCATTTCAATTCCACTAATATGAGAAATATTTAGTAATATAATAATAATTTATATTATATAGTATATCTAACACCCCATTTATTTATTATATAATTAATTACTATTTATTCAATTAATTTATTGTATCAATTATTTTATTCTCCCTTAAAGGGTTTTTATTCAAAAAATTCTATAATAGTAAAGGGTTGTTTTAAAATATTAGTCTTATTTTTTGTTATACACAATTATATTTTGATAGTAATAATTACATTCTATTTAATTGTTAATAAAAATAAAAATTACTATTTTTTGTTTATTTATGGAGTTTCAATGTTTTGTTTTAACCCTTTCTGCAATAATACCGAAAGACTAAAAGAATAATTTGAATTCAATTATTATATTATTTCTCTTTTTGGATAGGGAATGTTTTTATTCGATGAAGAGTTTTTTTTAAATACGAAATGATAAAATATTTTTATTATAAATTGATTAGGTGTACTAATTTCCAAAAAAAATTTACTATCATTTCAAGGTTATATAATTAGAGTAGTTTTATCTTTTTTAACAATTTGTTTGTTACTTTTTTAAATTGTTTATAATAAATTTAATTTATAAAATATATCGTTTGGATATATTTTCATGCTTCTAATAGCATAATTTAATGTTTAGGTTTATCTAAAAATTTCAATCATTATAATGAAAATATTTTCTCCATTATTATAAGAATTATTAGTTTTAATATTTTAAAAATTAGGTGTTACTTTCTAAAAGGTTGTGAATAATTTTTAAAGGATTTACAATATTATTTTATAATAATGTTACAAATTATTTAATGACTTTCATTTTTAGTTTTTCACTAAACAATTTCTCTTTAATTATAAAATAATAGTATTATTAATATAAAATATTAATTTTTTAATCAATGATCTTCTATTATCCTTTACCAGTATATTTAGTATACCGTAGTTGTAATTATTCAAATTCTTATTATTTTAATCTCTATTCCACATGATTATTCATTGTATATTATTTTCCCCATATAGACCCAATTTTAGGAATCATGTATATATTAAATGTTTTTTCTACAATAGTGAAATTTCCATACCATTTACCATTTCAATATATGGTGTTAGTTTAAGGAATCTTATTAATAATTTAATTTCATTTACTACGGTAACATTGTGGTTCAGTTATCCTTATTTAGTAAGGATATTTATCTATATATAAGGACTATTTATTATTTATTTCATTTCGAATTAAATATACAATTGTATAATTGGAAATTATTATGTTTTTTGGGTCACAGTTATACATATCCCCAGGAAGATTCGATGGTTCTAATGATACAAAATAGGTGGACACTTTAGTTGGGTGATTTGTGTATACCCTACCCATTCAAAGAAAATTGTCTTGACTAAGGCCTTGACTATAATATTCATGATGTCTTAGATGATTCCATTAAGGTATGATCATGAATTCCCATAGATACATATTTCATTAATTAAACATTAAATTATTATTATCCATGTGATTCATTTATTTTCCATAGATATTAAGTTTTAAGCACAATATATTTATTAAATTGAATATTTTTTCATTAATTACTCTATCATATTATTGATTCCAAACATATTCATGATAACTTCGTTTTTAGACATTCCGTTATTATAAATATGAGATCACTATTTATTATGATTTACATTCCCCTATATATGAATGTCATCTACTTTAATTATATTCAAGGATGATATAATGATTTATAGGTAATTTTTTATTTTACAAATTTGATTCGGAAAGCATTTTTGTATCTGTTCCAAAAAAAATCTTAAACTGGTCAAAACTTCATTGTGATATCTCATATATCTTATACAAATGTAATAATATAAACATCAGATATAGTGAAATCATGACAGCACCTATAGTGAATGTATGGATTACCCTTATGATAAAATTAATACAATGGGTGATATAGTTGAAAAGATCATCGCCATGTTATGGAAACTACCCTAGGGTTTTACCAATAACTATACATGTATTGAGAATCATATTATTTCATAACATGATTGACCAATCACTAATAATAGATTGGTTATTGATTAAGTAATAATATGCATTTATCAGTGAAAAAAATCATTGAAATTTATATAAACGGTTAAATACTCCAATATTTTATCAGCGCTAAAAATCACTATTAAAAAGGTCCTTTAAATACAATTTCCATAGTGTTGTTAAAGGGCCCCTTTAATAGTGCCTTTTTTAGAATTGATAAAGTGGGTAAAATTTTATTTTTCTTCTATGTTCATAAACCCTAACACCTTTATCAACATTTATACAACACCATTAATAGTACTCCACCATCCTTTATTAAAATGTTTTTTGTCCCACCACACCTTTTAGCAGTGCTTCGCGAAAGTCCAGCCTCATGCGCGCCTCCTTGGATTTAAACTCTACACCTCTCCTTCTAATATCGAACACCTTTACAGCGACGACAAGTTGTTTCACTTTTTGTTTAATAATATTCCTATTAATATATATATATATATATAATTATATATATATATATATTTACATATATAATTTTTATTCATATATTTAAATAAATATTTTTAAATAAATTTATATAATATTTTTGTTTATGTGATATATATATATTTATATTTAATTAAATATATTCTATATTATGATCATTACCTATGCTATAAAATAATAAAAATATATATCTATTTATGAATACACAAAAATATGTATATTTAATCGTTATAAATATATTTGTTTTATTGAAAAAATGGTTTGATGTTGTTTTAAATACATTTTCAAATATGAATTTTTTTAAATGTATTATAATATACATTTTTATGTAAATATATTTATATATATATATTTATATGAGTGAATTATAACAAGTAAATATATGAAAATATGCATATATTTATTTATAAATAAAATTACATTGTGATTAATGATAATATTTAAATACTTTATATCAATTTGAATAAAATATCTAAGAATAACATCAGCCTCCAAAATAGGAAATAAAGACCACATAAAAGAGGCTAAAAATAAATATAATGTTAATTAATTGTTGAACCTTGAATGAAAATACAGTTTCTAGGATTTCATGGGTTTTTTGTCCAAGAAAAAATGTGACAAAAAGGCTTACTGATGTCACTTTGGGCAGAGAGCTTGTCGCAAGATTTTATTTGATATATGGAAGAGCCAAAATTGAGACTCAGATTTAATGTTATGGAATTTTGATGTTTGAGTTTTGTTTTCTACATATTTTCAATATTTTATTAATTTTTTGATTATTTTATATTCAAATTGTAATTAAAAGACTATTACTCAGTAATAATAAATAAATTATTAATGTTTTTTAAAAAAATTATTATTTTATAATCCATTTTCCCGAATTATCTTATATATTAATTTTACATTCCTATTTAGCATTATCTACAATTTATTTAAAATATATATATATATATATTAATTTGATATATTAATATAATATTTTTAATGATAATTTTTTTTAAAAATATACCCTTATTAGTGCGAGTAAAAAATAACTGAAAAGGTGGTTCTTTATTACTGATTTTCAAAAAGGGCGGATAAACACCCACATTAATAGTGATTTTTTACAAGTAATTATAACATACACAAATTATCAGAGATTTTTTATAGGTGCTGATAAAGGTCCCCTTTTAACAATTCTTTTTTATCACCATTAAAGTCCCCCTTTAATAACTATAAATAGAAGTGTTGTTTAAGACCCCCTCTAAAAGTTCATTCTGTAGCACTAACAAAGGGGGTATTTAACAATGTTTTTAGCTAGCTATGTAAAAGACCTAAAACTAGATGAAACTAGTTTTTTTATTAGTTTTTATTGGATTTATTAATATGACAGTGTCCAATATACCTTAATATAAAAAATAATACATTTGGTTATGAGAAACAAATTAATTCACATTAAAATACTTTTTTGTATTTAGAAGGCATTGAGAACAAATTTTTAGCATTGTAGTATACAATTAAAAACAAAATGCATATCAATGGGGGAATTGATTTAGAATACATAAGAGGAGGGGCATATAAAGGGAATGGTTTATACAAACATTAAAGTGGTTTTATTCTAGAAATGTTTTCCTCAATATAAACAAGAAGATATGAAAAATATATTCAATAATTTAATTCTAATGGAAGGTAAATTTGTTTCTACATATGATAAAATCATTAAAATATTAGTAGGGAAAGTTATATATGATATAGGTAACCTATAAATTAATATAGACCATGTATTTGATAGGCCATACCTTATCATTATAAGGAAAGAAGTCCATCATTTATTATTATGATATGATAATATAGTATAATGTTCCATCATGAATGAGAATGAAATATCAAGGTAATATATATCAAAAGAATATTAATTGATGAAAATGGAAACTAATAACAATAGAAAAAAAATGATTAAATGGGAATAATTAATGGAAGAAACAAAAAACATGTAATGAATGTGTAATGAAACTCATTGTAAATTACTAGATGGAGTGAAAATAAATTACTAGTTTGGAGATAAGGTCCATCTAGAATATAAATAAAAGGGAAATAAATAAATAAATAACAATCATTGTGTTAACAGTATGGTCATTGTGTGTTATTTAAAAACAATTTCCCATGCATCAACAACATCCTTGATAATATCACTGTGTTAATTATAGATATCATCTTAGTGTACTATAAAATAAATGAAAATAATTAGAATCACTTATTAATCATTCTTGTGAATTAGTAGAAATAATTTTTTTGATAAAATTAGTATATGTTTATATTTACATTAGAATGTTTCATTTATTTGAAACGTTTTCTCAAATGATGATTTTTTTGATGTTTCTAATAAAATCAAAACACTCGCTATCGTATATAACCTTTAAGATTAGTTTTATTTTATGTTTCAGTAGTTAATATAAATTTATTTTAATATAATGTAATGATGTATCCTAATTTAGTTATGAATATTCTTAGTCTTCTTAGGGTATAAAAATTATTTCTGAATATTCGGTGTAATTATTGAGATTTTTAAGTTCACACATTCATCAGATTGTATACATTAATATGTATTACATATATTTTTTCGAAATTTTTTTTATAGTAAATCATTTGAAACAAGAGGAATCAATGGTTAAGAAATATTTCTTAAAATACAAAAAATATCCTTTAAATTATATATCATCAATTAAAAGATGAATATATTTCTTTATTCATGATAAAATAATCTTTTTCAATTATTATTATAAATATGAGAATAATTAGTGGTTGAAAATGATTAAATCACAGCCAAATAAAAAAAATCAACTTTGTATATTATCATATAATACCATAATTAATGGATGATAAATATATTAGGATTTATGTTGTAAATATCATGTAACTATCAATGTATTATTCTAGAAACACATTTCCATGTTATTTTCTCACATATAAGCATATATGTTTCAATAAATATTTACTAAAAAATAATACCATCCATTTTCCTATGAATTTATTTGAATTCATTAAAAATATTTTATTATGTCATACTGTCATCAAATATAATAAAATTAAGAGGAAACATTTTTTTATAAGTAGGGATGAGCCTAAAACCACAATATTTTATTTAATTAATAATATAAATTATTATAAACCAAATAATTTACATAATTGATATAGATAATAATATTAAAATATTATAATTTAAATATGAAATTTATAACATAGCAATAAAATTCGAGGGAATGAAAATGAGTAATGGCATAAGGAAATATATGTACATATATTTCCTTGATTACTAATGTTCTAATTAATTTCACGAAAATAAGAAGTAAATTTTGAAAAAGATAAAACAAGATTAAATGAGATACTTTTCAAAAAACCTATTTATATGCACATTGTAAATTTATTGAAAAAATAAATTAAGATAATATCTTTATATGGATGATATGAATGAAATTTTCATGTAATAAATTTAATAAAATAAATTAAAATTCATCTTGTGTCTCTTTATAGATATTTGATGGGAATATTAATTTTATAGTTATATAATAAATTTTCAAAAAAAATTGGTTTTAATGGATTTTTTCATACTTTTATAAAATTAATGATTACTGGGAGAATATTGAAAATTATATTTTTTTGAAAATAAAACAAGTTTTAAAATAAAGTAATTTAAATTCCTCATTTAATTTTTTAATGTCATATAAATTTATTTTTATTAAAAAAAATGATTCCATGAGACTCAGAATGATACAGGTCTCCTATATAAAATCATATTTATGCTTAAATAAAATAGTTATTAAAGTGAAATTTTTTTGTTTCATTTAATAACCTTGAATTAATTTTATTTCATAAGAGTTTAGGAAGTTAAATCGAAGAAAATTGATTCCACGTTATGAATGATCATATACAAATTATTTATTACGGTGTATTTAATTTTTAGTCAAAATGAATGGTAACAATGGTAAGAGTTAATCACCATGGTAAAAGTTCATCACCATGTATTTAATCAAGGATCACATTAATGGATAATACATTATAATCCCTAAAAAAATTTAATCACATCGGATGTAATTATTTATTTAATATCATCATATGACATAAAATGCAGAGATTTTTTTCCAACTTATTTTGATTATGACCATTATATAAGTTTTTATAAAATTACATTATTGAAAATTCTAGATTGGAAATTTTGTTTTCATGATTAAGTTGAAAAGCATTAATGATATTATTACACCAAGATGTAACATTCAAAATTCCCAATCAATTGGTGTAATTTTTTATTATTTTATTTTTACTTTACCCCCCTTATATTATTATATATTACACTTTGGATACTATTTTTATCAGTTAGTCATTTTTTATATAATAATATTTCATGTATTTAAAATATGTTAACCCACCTCAGTTATAAAGAGAACCTCCTTTCCTCCCTACTCCATACTTCATGAACATCTATGATGGACCGAGCCCTTACCAAATACAATAAAAATTTGTTTTTCAAAAAATAATGCTTCTCATATTTTCAAAATACTAATTCATGGAGGATTATGGTATTGGAAAAATGTGGTTATCTAATGATGAGTTATATGGTATGATAATTATTTTTAAAGTTCTTTATATATTTAGACTCATAATAATATTCAATAATCATATTAAGATGACTTAATCATCATATTTATCATATTTTTATATTTTTATTTTAATATAACATCCACTATCTTTTTACATTCTATGCTATAAATAATGAATACATCAGTCATTCGTACATGAGGATTACCACCTCCATGAAGAGATGTGTTTCATTTTTCATTAAAGTATCCCATAGATATTTATGAAAATAGAATTAATGAATATATATTATATTAATAAAATAATTATGATTTTATAAAAATAATATTTCATGTACATTTTTTCTCTATGATCCACTAGAAAATTATAACATTCCATTTGTGTGTCGGCCGACTACCTTATCCCTGATGTGATGTAGTAATTTTCCTATTTATTCCCTTCTTGAGTGATTATAACATATTATATATTGAATAATAATTTATTTAATGAAACTAATCCAATTATTGAGATGATTGAACTCTTTTATAACATGTTTAACCATAGTAAATATATGAAATTTATTTTTGAGAAATTTACCAAACAACTACAAGTGGTCCATGTAAGAATGAACTATTCAATGAATTGTTGTCAAATGGATATATAGAGGAACACAAAAAACTAAATATACATGATAATGGTTCTTAGTAAATTATTTAATAAATTTAATTAAATTATTGAGGAGGATATAAATGTTTGAATCAAGGGGGAATACCAGGAAAGGGGTTTTCATCTCATTTCCACTCCATTAAGACATATTTTATTTTATACACATAATTTACATTATATGATGAATGTACTCCTTATTTTAGAAATTATATAACTAATTAAGTAATATAAAGTGTATTTAATATTTCAATTCATGTAATTTATTTTATGAAATTTAAATTCAAATTTTTTTAAAACCACATTGGTTTGTTATACTATCTCAATCTTATTCGAGATTGTTCATATTTATATTTATTTATGAATAGTTATATAATATTTCATTCTTAAAAAAATCTATTTTTGTTTCCATTGGTTATCTATGGATTTCCATCTTTTATTATTAATTATTTTTAAATATTTGGCACCCAAATAAAAAATGAATGTTTTGAATGAAAACATATCTCCATTCTACTATTTGGGTTGGAAATACTTCCTTCCATGATGAGATTTTATAAATTGAATTAGTAAAGTTATTTATAATATCAAATGATTTTTTAATATCATTCTAAAACATATTTTTTTTATTTTAACTTTTTTACAGTGGAATTTTTCAATACTTTTCCAAACATGTTGTTTTTGAATTTTTTTACTGAAGAATATGAGGAATATTGTTTTTAATGTATATGATGCGAAAGAATATTCCTATCATCATAATCATTAGTCATTGTTCATATTAATATATAAGATCCCATAATTTCATAATGAATATCTTTTTAACTTATTCTATGAATTTTTTGTTTTTATATAAAAGTAATAGGTCATTTATTTCTAAAGGGTTAAAAATAATTTTGGAAATGTTTTATGAATTCATTTTTACACCATATTAATAAATGTTTGAGAGAATGTCCTCTCTAAATAATTACGAATGTTATCCGATTTAATTATCAAAATACATTCACCATTTCAATCGTTCATTTATAATGAATCAATGGACTGTAACGATATTTTACAAATATATGGATTATACTTTATTTTTGTTCATTTAAATTTTTTTGTTCATGTTATATATCAATATCTATTAAGAATTGCACATTATTTTCCTCCTTTATCCATATTTTTAGCATCATGGTTGTATAAAGTATCATTTCTATAAGTATGATATTTTTTAATTATATAGAATTTCAATATATAGTTTTTGTTGATAGATTCATATTAATAATGTTATTTAATTTACAAGGGAAATATTTAAGTCATATGGTATTCATTAAATATGGATATTTATTTATTGATAACATTATTTGATAATTTATTATACAATCGATTCAATATATGAGGAATAAATTACAAAAATGTATATAATTGATGATGCCTATTCATAGATACCCAATCGATAAAACATCATCTATATTGATACAAAATAGGTGGCCATATTCATTGGATAATTGTTGTATACCTGACGATAAATATCATTATGTGTTTTCCATGGCATTGCCTATAAAATCATTGATGTTTTGGTTGACACCTTTATGAGAAGATCAAAAAAAAATTCCATTATACACATCATTCATTAAAATTTTAGTAATGAAATTCTATCTGATTACATTATGTTTCATTGATATATTTTAAACCTAAATATATTAATTAAATAGAATATATATTGATTATTCAGTCATTATAATTTTTATTCCATTAATTTTCATAATGTCTTACATTGTACACTTCCCCGTAATTAACATTTTTCATAACCATTGTAATGGTTTACGTTCCCTGGAATATGAAAATGGAATCATTGACTGATCTTCAAGGATAAATTATTATTTTCTTTATATATTTTATTTTTAAAATGTAATATGGAAATCATGCATATATTTAATCATCCATGACTATGAAATTGATCGATCCTTACCAGTTTGATATCATGTATCTTTTACTAATGTAATAAAGAAAGTAGTAGCTATGGGATAAGAGATTGTATGTTTATACAAAAAAAACTTTGAAGAATGTGTTTCTATTTAATGTTATGTATTTACCCAATGAAAAAATACCAATATGAGACTAGATCATTCGATGATATTGTAGAGTAGGTATAATATCATCTCCATTTATTAGTGAAATTTTTTTTGAGAATATAATGTATATTATAACAAATTTTTATAAAACCTTCATAAATATACTAATGAATTATTTTAGATAAATAAATTAATATTTTTTTGAAATTATTTATTGAAGTATTATATAGAATAAAAGTATTCTCAATTTTAGTAATATAGAAATAATATATGTGATCGTATCATTTATAAGTTACTAAATGAACAATGAAATAAATGAATCATGTGAGGCCTGGATGGACCAGATTGATATGGGAATATACGAAAATATACCACCTATGATGGGTCAAAGATGGAATTTTCATCCTCCATTAGAACATACTCTTTACATGAATGATAGTTTTCCAATTTTCTTCATCCATAATCACGTAAATTTTCTATAGGGTTATTTATAAAATATCAATAATATAATATCATTCCCTAATTTGATGATGAAGGATTTAAAATAAATTTTCTATCATATTTGGATATAGTATTTATTATATATTGATTTATTAATCATTATATCAAAAAAATTTACAAAAGTAAGTTACTTGGTTGTTATTTTATTCAATGGTTATTTATAATATAATTATAGACTAAATAGTGTTTTCAACTATAGAAAATAAAATTATTTTCATATTGAGTGAATTGTAGACGTTATTACCATTTTCGATCTTCTATATAATGGTTCACATGATGATTCAATTAGGTTTATATATTTACATATGTGGTATTATGAAGTATAAATTTATGTACCACACATAATCGTATGTGATGATTTTAAAACAGTGCATCATTGATGGATTCCATCCAAAATCTTTTTCTGCAAAAAAATATATTTTTTAGGAAGATGTTGAATTATATAAAAACTACAAGTCCGATGAAGATAACATTAGTCTCCCAATATCACAACCCAATTATAACCTTTTTATTGAATAAATGTTTAGTATATATATATAATAAATATTTCCATTATACAGTAAGATCGCACTCCAATTATGTTTTAGACTATTGTATAATTTTTTCACCCTATGCTTTACCCCATAAAAAAATTATTAGATATTTGAATCCATAAAGGGATCAATTTTGGATATCAAATATATATAATCAATATATTATAATATATTTTCAAATTATATTTTTATGGAGTCATTTGAATATAAGAAATCATTTTTTTAACAACATAGATGGATATGTAGTAGAACAATAATACTTATATTATTGTAGAATGGGTTTTTAATTAATATTAACACTTTCTATATAGTGAAATAAGATGAATTTAGATTGAAGAAATATATTTCCGTTATTATTTTTTAAAAAATAAGAAAATATATGAGGTATAATGGAAAAAAGTAAAATTTATTTAAATATATCATTAATTGGTTCCATTAAAAAATATTATAGTTTGATTATACAATATTACATGTTCAGGATTTTTAATTAATATTGATTTACACTAGTATTATAGTAAAAATAAATGAACATGGATTTTTGAAAGTGGATTTTATTAAGGATTGGTAAAAGGATGAAGCAATTCACAATTTAATCAGATGTAGAACATATATTTTATACACATGATCATACAAAATCCATTCTGTTTATTTCTCTATTATAGACTAAAACTACATCATGGTCAAATGAAAATTACATTAAGGATGACTATTTTGTTTGGACATGATATTCCTTTCACAGTGGTCAAATAATTATATATGACATGTATGTTTTAGGGGAACATAATGAAGGGATTTATATACTTTACAGTGGGGCTAAATTCCTTGAACAATTAAAAAAATGGTCAATAAAATGGTTGATTGTATATAATTTGAATATTTATAGATAATGTGGTTAATTATAATATAATGTGTAAATAACATTATTTATTTATAAAACATAAATTCTTAACTAATTATATTAATAATGTTTTTTTCAATTCCATATGCTACCAATTCCATGGAAAAAAATATTGGTAGAGTTGAATGTGAGAAAATATTTGATATCAAGGAATATATGATTGAAAAAAAATCGGATTGGAATTGCATGATATGAATGTAAAATTTATTATATACTTAATGAAAGGTACAAATTTTTTGGTCGGATTGAGTCATCATGATCAATCTATGGCACTAATATGTCAATTTCTAATAGTTATTGTAGGGTTAATACTAAAATTAATTTTTTGATCGATTGAGATATATAGAACAAGTTCATGGAAATATTGAACATAATAATTTGGGAAGACATTAGAGTAACAATATGAAATAATTTCCCTATTTTAAGAATTAATTAAATAGTAAATTTCTCTTTACTCTTTTATATCACTTATATAGTAAATTTATATTATATTTTTTCAACTAAAAATTAAAATAATATTTTTTAGAAAATATCATAAATAATTTGAGAAAATTAATATAAAATAATAAATTTTGGGTTTTGTAGAATAATTTAAGCCCCACCATTGGGATTGATGTGCTGACATCATAAAAAAGTAACTTGGGATGATTTCATTAGATGTCAAAAGGGGGTATGATTATACTACAGTTAAATTAGTAATATTATATTTAACATTATATATATATATATTAATCAATTTGATTAATAATTGTAAATTTTTAATTACTGAAAAGACTTTAGTTAATAAAATATTTGTATCAAACCCTATATGAACATACTTTAATTATTATATGGCATATACGTAACTTAAAAATCATATTGTATTTAAAAATTTATAGTAATAAATTTTTTTATATGAATGAAAAAATATTTCTATTCTAGTGTTTATATACATATTTATCTATCAACATATCAAGACACTTATATTCCAAATCATGTACTATGGATAAAGACACATGAAAATATAATGATAATTAAAGTTGATTAAAACCGTAAAAAATTATGAGAATCATTCATATATATAAAATAATATATATTTTTTATAGTATAAAACAACATTCCATAATAAATAAATCTCACTTTATTTTATTTTTTATATGGTTTTGAGAAAAAATCATCATCGACAATACATAATGAACCACAACCTTTCTTTTTATTGAAGTAATGATGTCATCAGTTCATTTTAATATAGATTAGTTCATAATAATTATTCATTGGGGGAGTTTTAGGTTTATTCTCATGTTCTGTAAGTGTTTTATGAATTATTGGGAATCAGCAATCTTGGATTACAATAACCCATATTTTTTAAAATAAATATTAATCCATAACCATCCTCTTGAATTTGTAAACTTTTAGGAGAATGGTGTCAAAATCATGGATTAGAGGCAATTACTGTGTTATCCATTATTTTATAGTCTGTTCATTCTTCAAGGATTTATGATATTTATTAATGGGTGGATGAACACAACATAAGTAGTGTGAACTACAACATGGTGTGGGTTTCAGGTGTTGGATGGTATACTGGTGACAATCACTGCACCGTAGTGACATGTGGATTGGGAATTGTTTCCCCAAGGTAATATTCAGTTTCAAAACATAGTGAAATTATATAGTGTTAACTAGGAATTTAATCCACACCATATTGGAGATGTGAACACCATAGATCATTTTTATGGAATTTTAATTTCCATTAAATTTCAATTCATCCCCTCTGAAAATTAAAAAGTTTTTAGAACTATTATTTCCACATTTTAATTCATCTATCACATTAGAGGCTCATGAGATCTTCTTATCCCCAATCACATACATCACATTGATTTTGATCATCTCCTCATTTGATTTCTACTAGTTTTTCGTTATTAGATCCTTTATTTATCATCTCAACTTATCTTCCCCATTTCACATGGATTTCTCATTGATATGGAACTCTAATTCACATGAGGGATAAATTTCTTGTTTGGTTATGGTTAGATTTATGGATTTGGATCTTCATGACATTGTGGGGTTTTTTTATTTTTTGGTTTTAAATTTAACATTGAAAGTGATGTGTTGGTAGTGGTTTATTCATGAATATTCAAGGTGTATATTTTTAATTCTATTATTTGTTGATCCATTAAATTGTTATGTCTTTTGAATTATTTCCTTGATAAATTATACCCACATATGATTCCAATTATGGGGTAGAAAAATTATTTCATGGTTTTCTATACATGGTATTAATTATTTGAATTAATTTTTTAATATATTGATATAAAATGGTTTATGTTCCATTTGATAATGAAAATTCCAATGAGGAAAGTTATAAATTGTCTTGATTATAGATAGTGAGTTTTAGTACTACATTGATTTCTAATGGATGTTTATATATTCATGTGATGCTATATAGAAGAAAGCCATATTTTTAAGTGTTATACCTCATTTCTTTTTAAAAGGATTTCATTTTCAATTAGTTTTATATGGTCGGCTTAATGGCCCATTTAGAATTTAGAAATAAATCTGGTTCCATGGTAGGTGTTATATGGATTTTTTCATATCATGGTCTTGGAATCCAATTTTACAAATCATGGTTGTCACTTTATGAAATGATTTGGATAATAATCATAAAAAATCATTATGATCTCCCTTATATATTTTCTCATATACAATTTTTATGATATTTTAATTAAACTATATTTTTTTATTTTTTTACATGATAAATAGGCTCTTTTATGCGAGGGTGTTAGAGGTGATATGTGGTCTATTGTTTACTCATTAGTTGTATATGTAGAAAACATTGGTTTCCCCACAAACCACATCAACAGTGACATGACTTGGGAACTAGGGTAGCTATGTAAGGGATACAATTTAACCTATAATATCATTTAGACATAATTAGATAGTGGGATGTAATCTATATAACATGATTATTTTGAGGGAGATAATCAAAATGACCCAACTAGTATATGGGAACTAACCTATAAGACATAATAAGATCATTATATTTGATTATCAAAACCTATTAATACTTTTGGATATTCCCAAAAAATTATTCATTTGAGTCTTTATTGGACCATCTCATGTTAGGAAATAGGGCGTTTGTTATGAAACTCATTTACTAAGACAATATTTTACTTAGAGGATTTCTGATGCATAATTTTTTGGTATCATATAATTCTAATTTGTTTTTAGGGAACACTTGTTTTATTAAGGTTTTTTCATTATTCCCCCCAATGTGATGGTTTCTTTTTTTATGAATTTTTTCATTATGATATTGATTACATTTTAATATACATTGAAAATATGATTTACGAAACGACATAAAAGAAAGGGAAATGATTTGGTTTTGTTTCATAAACATGTAAATACACCATTTTTTTATTAATTTAGATTCTTTAAACATTAAAGGCTGTGTTTAACATGTAGGGATAAATAAATATATTTTTACTATGAATTTAAAGTAAAAATTATTTTATTTTCATGTGTTGGGATTAATTTTTTTGGAGAAGGGGGAATTTGATTTTACAAGATAATTTCACAATGTTTTTTTCGAGAAAGGGTAGAAAAAATTATATTTATTAATTATAATATACATTTTAAAAACACAATTTTTAAAATAATTTTTAAAATTGGAAATTGGAAATTTTATATAAATGGAATTAGCATAGAGTCTTTGGTGAAATCCTTCTGACTATGTTTTGGACACACCTAGTGGACAACCATTTCATATGTATATAAATATAATGTTTTATATTTATTCATAATTTGTGTTATTATTCCTCTTATCATTCATATAGAATGAAATATTATGGATTCTGTGGATCTGGGTAGGGATCAGGCGTTATATGGAGATTCTCAAGTATTTGATCGATATTTTGGTTTATCATTGTAATGAGTATGTATGGGATAATTTATCCATCCATATGATATTTCAATACATTAATTTTTTTTATTTTTGAATTTTTTCCTCTCAGTGTATATTTAAAAATAAGATTGATGATTATTATTATTTTTGTTATAAGGAGTCTTATTTCTATTTATTACAAGTTCACATTGGTTGTTTAATTTTATATTGTTATTCTGTCTTCGTGGTAGTCCACTTCAATGACTCATCATTCCATATTCATAGTATAATTGTTTTATTTATATTATTATTATTATTATTATTATAGGGAAATATCAATCCTAATTAACGTTTTGGATTATTTTTCACACTAGTTTCCAACCCATGGGGATCAGGAACACCCAAATGGCCTTTTAATCAACCAATTCCTAAAAAAATTAAATGGTAGTCAGATCTAAATCGGTATTCTAGTTACAAAAATAATTTAAATATATCAATATATTATTTTTATGAAACCAGGTAAATTAAAACAAACAATTGATCACAAGGAATGTTTTCCTTGGAAGACTAGGTTCAGAAAACATCAAAACAAAACTAAAAAATACCATATTTATTTTATCCTTCGTAATGAGTTTCTAAATCCATTTTAACTCCTAAACCTACATTATATATCATGTGGAATACATTAATGAAATGGGAATATTATAAATCCTAGTATAGGAATAAATATTATAATGATGTATGCCATGTGAGAAAAATGGAATAACGTGATCTCATAAAAGAGAATGATCATAAAAAATCACCTGGGAAATAACATAAATAGAACGGCATCATAAGATCATTGTAAAATGGGAATACATAAACAATATATAGTATTACATAATAATATGTCAAGGATAACTACCGAGACATCTTCCCATGGTGGACAGAGTCCCATGAGGGGTTAGATTTTCTCCTTAATCCCATATATATAATCAAATGAGAAAAAAATATTACACAATTCATTTCAACGATATCTGGGTGAACCCATAATAACATGAACATGCTTATTTTTTCAATTAATGATCTCAATCATAAGGAATACTCATAATAATTACCCATGAAAAGAAAAGGGTTAAATCATCTTGTCATATATCATAATGAAAGGACATTTCCTAAAGATGGAATTTGAGGAATGAACATAAGGGATGTATTGTCCCATCAAATTATGGGATATTGAGATATGTATTTATGTGTGAGGCATATAAATTAAATATATATGCATACCTTAACATTAAGGAGATATTGAAAGTGATTTAGAGATATAAAGGGTAGAATAAAATGAAAAGGGTAGTTTGGAGATATCACATGATCTTATTTTCCAAAATTATCATTCACATTCACCTATTATCTTGAAGAATCCAATTAAATTCATTAACTACTTAATTAATAATTAATTAATTATACTTTTTTATTTTTATAATTTTATTATATTTATTTATAACAATTTCAATGAGATATATTATTTTATTTCATTGTTCATAGGATGCTCATTTCATTGTTCCATGGTTATATAATTTATGGATAATAACAAAATATCATGTAAATAGTGACTAAAAACCTAATGTGAAATAATATTTTTAATTTACATATATGTATATATATAAATGGTTCCAAATACTGATATTTTTCTAATCATTGGAATGATTATTTTAGTAAAAATTTTAATGTTATATTAGTAATTTATTTACTTTGGTTTACTGACCGTCATAAAATTGATTAATTTTATTTAATTAAAATATTATTAATAGATAAATTAACATTAATTAACTTTTTTAATATTTATTGTTAAAATTATTAAACATTAAAATATTATTTTAACCATCCTTTAAGGCAGGAGAGAAAAGTAGAGAAAATTGTTCATAGAGGTGTTCAAAAAAACCATATTGTTAAAAAATTCATTGGTTTATGAATGAATAAAGTGAATTTATAATATGTACATTCAAACAAAATAATAACATTTAATTACATTTCGGATATTTATGTGGCTATTTTTAGGTGTATGGGGAACATTTTGGGGTGGGGGAAGAAGAAGAATGTTGGAAGAGATTGGTCAAGAATCATACCAATCCTTCGGTTGTCTCCAATTATGTTATCCATTAAGTCTCCTTGAATTGGTAATTCATTGATACTAGTAGAAAAAGGACATGTGGGTAAGTATCAGGTATGAAATTGGGAGAAAATTTGTAATCTACAAGGCTTATATGTTGTGTGGAGAATGGGTGGTATTTATAAGTAGATGAGAGTGGTGTTTTTGATTATTATATTCATTAGATTATTAGTTTGGATTAAAACCAATAGTGTTGAATTTTTTTAATATATAAAGTATCTATTAAATCATAGGTTGATCTAATGGGTTCAAATATATATTTAATTACGCAAAAAATTATGTATTTTATTATAATGTTAAATATCAAATAATTTCATATTTTTCTATTAAAATTACATTTATTTTCACAAATAGGAAAAAATTTACCCGGAAATTTTATAAACATGCATATTTCAAAAATTAATGTAATTTTATGATAATAATTTTCTAAATAAGATAAATTTAGTTTTCAAATAAAATATCTATATATTTGATAATATATCAATTGTAATATAATGATCAATTTTTCTGACCATTTGAAAAAGAAATTATAGTTTCATAAAATTATATTATCATTATAATTCAATATAATAATAAGTAATAAATCCATTCTATAAAATATTATTACTTTTAAATCATTATATTTAGGGTATAATTTAAATTTAAACATTTTTTCTTTAAAAACACCTGAAGACTTGATTAATCATTTTTAAAACATTTATTTACTTGTTAAATTGTATAAATATATCATTTTTTCATTTCAATAGATATGTAAATATTATTTTACACTTCCATCAGTGTTGATACTATTATAACAGTCATGTTACAAATCCAAATGGCTGGATTACTTTTCATAGGGACTAGTTACTATCCCAATGTTCCAATTACTATTTTAATGACCAGATTTGTAATAGTTATATAAATTCTCTAACCTCTATAAATATATCATATTTAATTCGTTAATTGTTCACACAAATTTTATCTCAAGGTTATATATATTTACATTTTCAAAATTCATATTTCATTATTTATATTTTATCATTTACATATTATTGTTGATGAGTTCTATTATTTTTAGGGATCCAACATATATATATTTTGTTATTATTTTTATCATATTTTATATTTTTTACAAACTATTCGTTTCAATTAATATAGCATTTTTAATTATATAAAACTTATTTTAAAATTAAAAATATTATTTTGTTTCACTATGTTGTGAATTTTTTTATACGACATAAAAAATATAACAAAATTATAATAATGTAAATCCCATTGTTAAAATTCATGTTAATTAAATTATTCCTCCCATAGGAAATGTTTCCTTATAAATTTAATTTTACATAATAATATAAAAATTCATAAGAATAATTTTACTTCATCTCTTCCTCCAGTTCTATGGTCTCCTCTTCAAATATATGGATTCTCCATAATACTTTAACTAGGTGAGTTATATTGATGTGTATTTCTTTGACTCTATGGCCCAATATATTTAATAATTTCACCTCATAAGAGAGATCATTTTTAACTGTAACAGCTTCGAATGAAATAAATGTGATGGATTTCGTATGTACATTATTAATAGGGATACATGGAATATTCCATACACTTGAGAAATGGAAGATATGAGTGATTGTATACAGGCCATATCGTTGATGCAATTGAAGATTTCAAAGGGGACAATGTACGCAGGACATAGATTATCTTTGTTTTAAAATCTCATGAATATCATCCATAAGCATATGATGATTAACACTTTATCTTAATCATTAAACCCTAGGTCTCATCGATGATTGTCATCATATCTCTTCTATCCACATTGAGAATCCCAAATGTTTTATTTAATGGTCAAGAACTTTTCTATCATTTCATTGAATACTTTGGACCCATTTTTTATCTGCATCCCTTCATCTAGGGGTTCAATATATCTTCCTATAATGGGTTATTATTTATCATTTTGGATACTTGAGTGAAAACTAGTATTGTCTGAGAACATGACTAGAGGAAGATGATGATTCCATATTCAATTTTTATCCATAAATAATTCTATCATGATTATTTATAGTTTCTTGAGAGTATAATTTTATTGGATATTAGTGGTGGTGTTGTTGGCCCAAAAAAAGATCAACTCAATGTTTATCGACTATTAGAGACTCTTCTAGAACAAAGTGTTAAATCTCATATATTAGTCATATATAATCGATGGGGCTGTCCACATAGACTCACCGCATATATGATATATGTACTAGAATGTTGATCTAGTGATATTTCCTCTCTAATAGAATATAATTAGGCATTATTTATAATATGATCCACCATAAACACTATATAATTATTTACACTTGATTACTTAAAAATACAAATGAAAACGTCTGTGGTTATTTTTCTGATTTCCTTAATGGTTTGAGTAATAGTTGCATCATCCCCATGGAATTTTTCCTTTCATATTTCACCTATTCATAAACCACGAATTTTGATGTGTATTCATTGATACCATTCATCTTATTTTACCCCCAATCATTCCCTCAAAGATATTGATATATCTTCATACTCCCTAGGTGGATGAAAAAGTTTGAGTTCTGTGAATCATTGAAAAATAGCTACTTCATCTCAAGATTAGTTTGGACACATATTCATGGCCTAAATATTATTACTCCACCTTCAAAAAATTTAATCCATGAATTTCATTTTTCTTATAGATTTGATCTTCTTTGTAACGTTTACATCATCTCTTTGAGCATCGTTCATATACACCAGAATATATGGTTGAGCAATCATTTGAGAAAATATTAATTATATTCAATTTATGATTCTCATATCAATCCTTCGAAGGTCTATGATGATTGAATCCTTCTTAGTTATCATCATTGATAAGATCACAAGATCCATTCCACATAGAGAATCTATCTATTTTTTTATTTCCCAAGATGGTTGTGAATGATGAATTTCTAGTCTTTGATCATATATAACAATAGTCATTGTAAAATATTAATTTATTTCATTGTGAATATTTTTATTAATTTTTTTTTGATTTTCATATATTTCATGTGATGTCCCTACCCAACATACTCGGTAACAATAGTTGTGCATGTTGACCAAATGGCCTCAAGCATGCCTCCCTATATTATAGCTGTGAATGACTGGTAGTGAGGTTCTATGGTGGTATGGTGTGGAGACTATAACCTCATGGTCATAGTTGAACATAATTGTAAACAATATAATGAAAACCAACCAAAGAAATAATAGTGGAAAAGGGCATCAAAATGACCATAAACATCTCAACCATAAATAATCAACACACAAGTCAATACATTACCATATACAATGATTATATCATGTATTTATAAAAATAAAATAATAAATGGTACATAGTAGATATAACAGAATAAAAAATTCCAAACGAAATATCCAAGCATCTTGAGTACTAGTCTGGTCCTCTAATACCAATCTCCCAAAAAAGATAAGATGTCAGGGATCCATAACTAGATGCTTCCCCTTATCCACACTTATAATCAAATAATCATCCTGGGGACCATCTACAACTCATATATTGTGTGAGATAAAATAAATAGGCCACCAGTTATGGTTTCTATACAAATCTTAACTATGAAAATAAACTATTAATGTGTGCAGTTGAAAAAAAATTAGAACATGAAATAAATATAACATATATCAACCATAGGGTCCTTGTGGGACACCTGGACAACCATAACTTATTATTCCTAAGCTATAGGTATCTTAACACATCTTCATTAAGTAATTTATTTACATGATTAGGGAAATAAAACAAGTTACCATGATATTGATAATTTAAATAATAAAATGGATCTATGAGTAATCAATGAATCCCATAAGTTAGAATGTAAACCTACCTAATAGTATATAGCCATGGATCCTAGAAATACTGGATATTTTAATTCAATGGTATATACCAAATGAATTTTCTTACAAATATATCTAACCATGTCAATGGATGAATTCCAATATAAATCCCAAGGTAAGAATTAATGGAGACCACAGAGATTAATTCAAGGCATCACATGTCCTGATACATCACACTGAGTTTGATGAGTGTATCAAATGCATTATAATATCATGAAAACTATCAAGTAAAATTTATGTATAATGATGAGGAATTATTGTATATTGAAATGAACTGTGTTCCATGGTGGTTATATCCTATGGTAACTAACATAATGAATCAGAATGGAGTCTTTTATATACCCAATGAATTCCTCTAGGAAACCTAGGTTGGATGAATTCCATACATTCCTATATATGTGATGAATTTATTAAATATATAGGAACCATATACCCATTTTCAAATATAATTAAATGTTATCATAGTCCATGTAATAATAAATCTAATTACCTTTCATTAAGTTCATTCAATTACCTTTGACCCTAATATACATGATCAGTAATGATATGAATTCAATTTCAAATTCAATTACAATTTATCCAGGACAAGTGATATATATATATATATTTCATTTAATGAAATAAAATTAATTTAACTAAAATAATGAATTACCATAATATGTGTCATGTAAACAAACACCAATGATGTTCTAGGTATTTATAATTTCTTTCACTAAAGGCTAAACAAGGAACTCACCCTAATTGGTTGATTATAGTTGAGGTCTCAGCCACCGAAAATATCAAAAATGTATCATAAGGGTATTAGTTTGTATTTTTAGTGACTAAATTTATGGCATATGAATTTACGGGTGGGTGGGGGGACATGGGTAATCCTACATACAAAAAAATCAATTTAAAAATGGTTATATGTCGAGGTATATTATATAGACCACCAACAATATTCATAAAGTGAATCACATGTCTATTATCGACATTTGGTCTAGTCTATATCAGAAAAAAATAGAAGAAAAAGAATAATTAATAGAAAATGGGGAAAATAAGCTCATTCCAAAACAACTTCATTGATAATAACATCAACGATGAATGAAGATATTGTAATGGATTTATTATTAGTGGTGATCCAAAACTATAGATAGATGTTTATTTGGAGGTCAGATGGAGAACATTACTAAAATACTATCCTTAAACATGAGACATATATCAATAGAGGAGGAGGAGATGCATGTTGGAAATGAGATGAGAAAGAGGGTGAGAAAATGTAAACAATTTCAAGTAAAAAATCGAAGTATCCACTTTTTGAAAGGCCTTGTGGTTTGAAACTGTTGTTGGCCAAGCCCTGTGGCAACCTTGATTACCGTCTACCTAAGGAGTATGCCCTACATGGACTACAATGCATAGATAGAGAAACCATGCATAGAATATGGTCACTATGGTTCTCAACCATGCTTGGCTGAAACCCCCTTGAATGATTTATAAAAACAACAAGAATCCTTTACAAGGACGCCTAGTTTATGGTGTAAAATAATCACTAATTTTAAGCTAACTATTCTCCTCTTCTATTTCACTAAAATATAGTGCTTCTGTCTATAAACAAGACCATGGTGTTTCTAAACCATTATTTAAACTAGAGTAATGATTAATCATGATAAAAGAAGTGGATTAAACCATAAATTAAACAGTGCATACATTGAAGAAATATTGGTTTCATACAGTCTTCTCCCCTTAATGAAACTCATCACTATGTTTTTCTTCTAATGGTGGAAAACCCTCATCTAAGAATCACTCTGGCCACAGAAAACATGTGATGGTCTCTCCCTCCAAGGTCTCATTATGTACATGGTTGTGCTTCCATAACACCCTTACAAGTGGGATAATCCAACCTCAAGGATCCTTCTTGATATGATTAATGATATGAATGGGATACTCCTCAATAGAGTAATTACACTCTAACTAAACAAACATAGGATCCAAAGTATGAGATGAGTTGGCATGATATTTTAAAATATATGATATATGAAACACATAATGCATGGTTTGCTTCCTCATAGAAAGAGATATCTGATAGACCACTGACCAAAAGCTCCCCAATATCTCAAATGGACCAATGAACATAGAATTCAGATCCCCTTTTCTCTATATCCATATCTTCCGCAATATAAGGGAAACAGAAAGGTTTACACAATCCCCATCCTCAAACTCTACAGGTCATCGATGGAGATCAACATAAGATTTCAATCTAGACTAAGAAACAACCATATGATTGTTAATAAGCATAACTATATATAAAGACTCCTTGAAATGATGAGATCATAGTAGCACTACCACCACTACCTCTAGTGAGCACATAAGTCATCAGAACAACCTAGAATGTAATGCAGCATAAGGAGCCAAATGTATCATTTACTGAAAAATATAATTTTAGTGTGCTAAATAATTGGATTATTTTTCCCTCAAGAAACTCTAAAATCAAGGACACATTGAAAATGTGTGTCCTCTAAAATTGGTATTTTATATTATGAGTAACCTTAAATATATGGGTGGTATGTTGTATAGATAAGTGCCTACATACCGAGTGATTTCATCAAACCCTTCCGGATCCTCCATGTAAAATGATAATCCATATCATAAATTATAGTACAAGGTATATGTGTATGTTTTCAATCTCATGGACATATAGTCTCCACAACTTATCCATTAAGAATTCCTCTTAAACTGGAATGAAGTGGGATACCATCAACAAACTTTACACGAAAATACAAACCGAATCTATACTGTGAGGCGACCATGGTAATATCATCCCAAAATCTATCATTAAATCATGTAATTTCCAATCTAGAATTTGTAATGGATAAAAAAAATCCAACAGGCCGATGGTTACCTCCCTTTACCATCGGACATGTGGACCACCATCTGAAAAAACATTCAATATGAGGTTTCATGCTAGGACATCAATACTGGAAGATCATGTCATGGTACATATTTAACAACCCTTGATCCTCTACCTGTTATAGAGTATGGTATTCTTACATCAGTTCCTCTAACATATCTATAGGAACCCTTATACACCAATGTCGAAGAAGGATTTCATCTCCATCGACTGACCAATCTGATGGTTTGTTTACACGTGAAATAATCCCCCTCAGGACCAATACCTCAATACTTTAGAACTTCCTACTATTCACTCTATCAAAACGTGATTATTGTAGTACTAAGGATGCACACAATGCTTAGTTATAGATTTATTAGACAGTAAAATCGATATCAAAAAAATATCCATTAAAATCCATTCATCACTAGCTTCTTTAACATGTTCTATCAACATCCACCAACTCAAAGAATTAACAAATTCATATCCATTTATAAGAATATTGGATATATCAAAATCGATGGAATGAAGGTATTAGTCCCATATCCACTATCCCCAGTTCATGTAATGCCGCATGATAAAATATTTTATCCATTTGTGGTATGTATAAATCATATTGAACTCTCACAGAAAAATATTTTCTCCAGCAATGTATGGAATGGGTTGCTGCTACTTACTAGAGATCATGCATTTTTTAGTTACACTCATTATTCATTAATTTTTGAGATCATGGCATGATTAATCAATCATTCTGCATCAGAACTGAACCAACAATAAATAAAAATAAATCACAAAGAAAAATTTATCTTCTTATATGTTCATGTATGAACAAAATTAGGGTTTATTTATGTTTTCCATTCAACTTCAGATCATATTTCTCACACACTTCATTGAAGAAAAATTGACTCCATTTTTTCATGAATGAGTAATTGGTTTTTATTGATGGGGTAAATCATGCAAAAAAATCATGTAATATTCAGATATCCCCAAAACTCTACATATCAAACGAATTCGTTCTAAAATACTAGGAAACTATTGTCCACACCTTTTCTGGGTCTATAGATACTCTTGATTCTGAAATAATATAAACAAAAAGTGATTCTTCTCCATCTATATATGGAATTTGGAGTGTTTGAAAGATAATTGATTCTCTCTCTGTGCACTAAAAATGATAGGAATGTGTTTCTCATGAACACACCGAGTTTGTGATTACACCAAGATTCCATCCATGAATGTAAATACTTCTAAAATTAAAGATATTTTTTCTTTTAACTTTATTTGAGATTTTACAAGAATACGGTTTCTGACGACACATGATTCCGAGGCCCAGTGTGCCCGTAATTTATATCCGAAGTTCAGATCAGGTATGTTCAGTGAATGAATGAGCAAGAATTTCAATCTTTTGAACTGATTCATGGAATTGAATTCTGAGGGCACCGATGGAACCGTAACACCAATAATTTCTTAGGACCGCCATTTCCGGAGTTTCTTTTACACGAGATAAGTTGTTAATTTATGTGGAAGGTGAAATAAAAATTATGCAACAATTTTTATTTTTACTATAAGTGGTTTTAGCTTTGGGTGGAAGTTGGGTAACTAACCAACTTCCCAAGGGAGGTTATGAGGGTGGTGGGGCCCACACGAACCCCACCCCTTCACATTCTTAAATCCCATGCAACTCACCATTATGGATGACAACATGTCATGAATTAATTATGTGGAATTAATTCAAACTCTTGAAATTCAAAAGATTATGTTATGTTAATAAAATAAGAGATGAACTTATTTTATTTGTGGTTGGAACCTTGTTGTGTGAACTTTGGGAGAAAAGACAAGGATCTTGAGAACATAATTCTCTTCGACGAAGAACACGAAGAATGTGAAGAACACTGGATTCCTCAGTGGTCGACATCCGTGACGCGAATTCCTCCTTCTGCGACGTCTCTTCCCTCGACGGATATTCCGCGACAAATCCTCGTTCGACGAACCTCCGCTCAAGCTACGCTCGAGGTAGGGGATTATTTATTTATTTATATTGTTCATGAATACTACCTTGTCGTTCTTCGTGTAAATAAGACCAATTTCTATTGATTAAGGAGAGGGGGTCAGACCGCACAAACACGACTGACACTCTTCCCTTATACATGTTATTGTTTCTAATGTGGTTGGAATGGGAATGGCGTCGTGCCGTCGCACCGTGTGGGATTGTGCGGAAAGTAATGTGCGGCGCCGTCGCACCACACCGTGAAATTGAACCACGTCTCATAGTCGTTGCGCCACAATAGAGAACGCAAAAGCACAACGGCCGGAGTGGGGCCGTGGCAGAGGGGTGTGGCGCCGTCGCGCCATATCAGACGAATGAAGGCTGCGGCCGATATCGGACCGCGACAGAGCATGGGAACCGGCGGCCGGAAGTGGGCCGCCGGTGTTGGACCAAGGAGGGGACCCGCCTTCGCCGGTCCCATGGTGGCAGAAACCGGCCGGCTGGGGCGGGCCGGTCGGGCAGGAGAGGTGCTGTGGGTTCAAACCCCTGGCCGAGCAGCAAGCGTCCCCCATTAAGGGGGGATGCAGTTACAAAACCCAGGGGGTAGTGCCCCCTACAAAGAGAATGGCTCGGCCGTTCGGCCGAGCCAGCTGGCACCACACGCCAGTGTGCCGCACTGCCAGGCTGGCAGCCGGGCCAGGACGGGCCGCGCCCAACCGGGCCGGGTCGGTCCGGGCCCGAAACCCCCGTTTTCGGACCCTCTTCGGTCTTTTGCACATATATTGGGCTATAGAACTCCGATCAACGCACTGACAGTTGAGATGAGATCCTTGGAATGATGCATTCGTTTTGGTATATCGCACTCAAGGTTTCAGAATACTTTGGGTTCAGTTGAGTTGGTTCGTTAATGAAACCAATGGGGCCCTCGGAGCAGAAACACACATAACATGAGCTCCAGATGTCTGATTTATGTGCCGTCAACTTTGGTGGATTCCTCTTAGTGAGATGGATCTTTTGGATTACTCCGCCTGAGGTTTGGATGTAGGTGGAGTATGGTCAGGTTGGTCTTGAATTAAAAACCAACCGGGCCCCTAGGACGAAAAAGCAAATAAATTCCAGACCGGTCGTCTGATTGACGCGCCGTCTATGACATTGAGTTCCTATTGACGATACAGAACGTTTGGATACATCAACTATGGACTTTGTGTCAGTTGATGTATCAGCCTCTCGGCTCATGGAACATACCCTCCTGAACGAGCTTGCTGTGTGCGGGAACCCTAGAGCCAGCTGTGTCTGCGACTGTGACGATGATGACGACTGTACAGAGATCCTCAGTGGATTCAACTGTGACGGCTACAACACTCAGTGATCCTACATGGATCAGTGCTACCAATCCTGTGCGGCTCCGATCTTGTGTGGGTCTACGCTCAGCAGTTTTGTGTGAGCCAGTTCCTACAGATCCTATGTGGGTCCGATCCTGTGTGGATCTTTGCGGGGGTTAGTTACTTATCGATCCTTTGTGGGTCAGATCCTTTGTGGGTCATTGCGGGGGTTAGTACCTATCGATCCATTGTGGTTTCGATGACATAGATGAATCAGTGGCTATATCAGATCATCTTTATTGTCATACGAAGAAGTATACCTGTGTGAGCTGAATCATGTTTTGCTTTCCTTTGTAGATTGTGTTGTGCTATCCTGTTTGGATTACGTTTTTCTTTCCTGTGTGGATTGGTTTATACTTGGGCTAGGATTTTAGATCTGAACAATAATGGATGGCTTAGGTATATGTATGGGAATATACCTAAACAATGTCGGATGTTAATTCTTGATTGTATCTCTCCTTTTTGGATTATCCTTTGTGGATTCTGGGAGACCCTCAGGGGTCTCGGGTTCCCTACTGAGTAGCATATACTCACCCCTGCACGGGCTATGCCCGCACTACGTTGTGTTGGTTGCAGATGAAGGATAGCGCTGATCGTGGATGACGCTTGTGGAGTAGGATGGTACCTGGAGGTGGACCACTGGGCGGGATGTACTCAGAGCGGTCGTCTAGACCCGAGGAGCAGTGGAGGCTATCTGTACCCACCCTTCAGGTGGGATTTCCAGTGGACAGCTCGGCATTGGGGCTCTACTTTTCAGTTGTTGTTTTTCCTTCCAGTTGTACTTTACTTTCAGTTTGGGTTTGTATTCTGGCCCACTTACTTTTCTGCACTTACTATAGTACTCAGTTTTTACTTAGTGTTTACTTTTACAGCTTTCTTTCTCTATGGTGTTTGTTTACTTTACAAAGGCAATGCCTTCCCTTTTTACCGGTAATTTCTCCTTGGTGCTAGTCGCCAGCCCCGGGCCTAAGGAAGTCGGGCTTGGGGTAGTCACGACACGGGCCCCGAAGATGGGTCGTGACAATGAATGTCACATTGAATGAATCCAAGTATTGATGGAAACCCTATATCATCAAATCAATGAAAAAATTAAAATTTTTTGTAATATTGAATAACATAAACAAATAATCATTCATACCATACCATCTATGAAAACTTTTATAGAGTATGCATGAAGGTATAACTCATATATGATGGAATCCTAGATTAAATTCGGTTTTTCAGAATACTCTTGACCTTCAGATCTGGTCGAAAAGATCTTCTATTTTATGAAATGGATAGTAATTATTTATAGTAAGTTGTATCAACTAGGAATAATCCACACATAGCGAATGGTTCCCACCTATATTCCTGTATAAAATTATAGGTGTACTCCCAGTTAATGTATTGGATAGGTTAATGACATTAAAATCAAAGTCGTCTAGTAGCCTCTTGAGCTACAAAAACACAGTAGTAGTCATCCAATAAGGAGGAATGGATAACTATCTTACTACCAGAACTAACTAGATAGATAACTACACCACTCTCCCTGGATGTAACTGAAAAAAACATCATGGAAGACGTCCTTGATATTATCCCGTACCTAAGGAAAACCTTTTTGACATATTACAGTGTCCTATATATAATTTTTAGAAACTTTTGATGTCAGTCCACCCAGCAGAAGATGCTCTGGTCCACATCTACTAGCCTACACGTCCCATTACCACTTTTTAAAAAAAATATCACCCTATAGAGATGTAAACTATACCATGCTCTGATAGAATTCTACATAAGAATTATATGAGACCAACCAATCCATCTTGAGAATAACATCGAAGCTTTTCATATCAAGGAAAAAATGGTCATATAAGAAATATTAATTACCTACCACAAAGGGAAAATTCTTACAATAGTATACACTCCCTGGTAGGATACCCAAATGAGTTTCAAGTTCCATCATTCCACAAAAGTATTGAATTTCAATCAAAATACATTCCATGATAGATATAAAAATAAATATGTGTGAGGAATCTCTATCAAACAAAGTAGATAATATAGTATTGGCTACTAAAATATTACATCAATCATTACATGGTCATGTGCACTAATACTTGGGTATTTCCAGTACTGTGTACAACTTGATTAATGAGATCCACTGAGCTATAACAAGACTACCATGAGAAGGTCCATTATGCTAACATTGAAAAAAATAAGTATGCCTACCATGACCAAAAACACCTCCTCATATTGATCAACCAATGCTACCAATCTCTATTCCAATCATGGGTCTATTGATCCTAGTCCATAAAGTAATGATATCAAAGATACAATTCCCATAGAAACTAATTAAATGGTTGAGAAGAATATCTATATTTTTACCATTTTCCCTTATTTTTATTCACACAACTATGTACCTATCACACTAAGGATTCATGTGGCCTTTCCCCCAACAATGAAGACATAATACTGAACTACCAGTAATGATACTCTAGCTACAACTACCTTAATGAGAACTCAAAGTAAAATGTTTTCAGCGAATATAGGAACCACCACTCTATGTCGGTACTATGACAACAAGTGTTATACTGTATGGTACCCCTGGTTTGAATTCGGTTATAAGATAATGATTTATAATAATTAATATAGTAGCTAGACTGATGATATTTACTCGATATCAGATGGTGTACCTGATCAAATCATCGAATCACCTTGACCTAGATAGATCATCCTCAACTAGGGTTGGTGAAAAGTGTTTAATCGTATTAATGAGATATTAGTAGTCCATTACAAACATGGTTCTCTACTCTAGGTTTGTGAACTATGGGGACCTATCAACTCTCAACCTATTTGGAAATAATATTTCATAGAAAATAATTTATATATTACACCATGTCATACATCATTGTTCACCATCCTGATTTAGAGAATCTGAAAAGCCTTTTGCAAAATCATAATTAATGTATGAAACAATCTTCCCTCTCCTCTAAGGAGATGTCCCAAGGTTCCCGAAAATCAATAGAATGGACTATAGCCATTAATCTATATCTTAATTACCATTATAACCCAAAAATTTCAGTGGATTATACTACTAATACACATGTGTAAATTTTTCCATAGATCTGGTAGATGTCATAACTCCCTTCATAGTATTCAAAAGATGTAGAAATCCCTATCAAAACAGGGCATCATTTTCTTCATTGGGAGTTTCATGAGGTTTTGTAAGTGGAAATACTAGAGGTAAAACTGGTGGTTGATGCCCCCCCCATAGAATTGTCTTCACCACCCTCCTAGAGTAAGACATGTGAATGCCATGGTGTCATAGAACTATAAATTCCTAGAACACACCTTATATAGAATTTATAATGAATGATGTCATATATCAGAATATGGCATCTAAAATCCTTCTAATAGTAGAGTCACACCTATATACCTGATCATAAGGCGATATATGGCATCATATAATATTGATACAAACCATTCTATATAAAACATACTACCCATGGATATAGCCATTTCTAGGTCAAGTTCTCGGTTTCATAATAAGGATCCAATTTACTATGTGTCAATTTAATTTGATAGAGGAAAATTACTATTAAATTGATAATAGAATCACTATTTAATAGAACCTGTATTTAAATTAAACAATTAAATTTTATTTAATTTAAATTATAGTCCATTAAACTGATGTAGCATTCCCAATTTACACAATCACATACTTCATATACTATAATTGGTATTTCATATAAATTCATTGAAACCATTACATGTTTTTAGAGAATGTAACAGGTTATATAAGATTATTAGACTACATAAAGCATCATTTCCAATTTATAAAGTCATATTATCTCATTAAATTTAAAATTAAATTCATATATCCAATATCAAATAACATTTTATTCTATGTAACCTCTTTCACATAACTCAAACATGTGATAATTGGTTAGTTAATCTGTCTTCAACAACCTATGATGGAAAACACAATTATAATTGATGCATGATCCTTATTAATCCATAATTTAGTCTGTTGATTCACATATATTTTCAGTTTATATATATATAATATAACTCTAGGAAGATAAAACAAGTATCATAATGTTAAAAAATGTATCCAAAATTTAATGGAATAATACATGACATGGTATCCCTAATAATCGCATAAAATTATGCATGATTAAAGAGTCTCTTCCATACTGGTCCAAAGAAAAAACTTCATCCAATATCATAATAATAATAAAATCTCATATAATATTTTTCACCAAATGGTGGAATCAAAATAACTATAATGGTCATAATTCGGTAACATCAAATCCCATTGCACACAATTCGACTTTTCTCCAATTCATGGGTTCACTACAACTAGGCACATGCTCTTTACAAAATTATGAAATAGTCCAGTATCATTTATAACATCAAAAATACTAAATCATAGAAAATAAATCATATAATATCACTTTGTGAAGTCTCATCCAATATCACCCTGCAACTGTTGTAGAATCAGTTGGCCATATGGACTCAAGTGAACATCACCATACACTAGAGGCTACCAAATAGTAGCGAGTGTATATGGTGGTATTGTGTGGAGACTATATCCTCATGATCATATTGTAACAATATGGTAAATTATATATAAATTACCAACTTAAGAAATTATAATGGGAAGGGAAAGTAGAACAAGAATATTCTGCTGAACCACAAATAATATAAACACAAGTTAAAATAGTACCATAAACAACAATGTTGTAAGGTCTCTCGAAAAAGAACAACCATACATATATATTTGTAATTATAAAAGAATAAAAAATACCAATAAATATCCATGAATCCTGGTGACTATCCTAGTAATCAATTATGAATATCTTATCCTAAAAAATAAGTCACACATCCATAATAGATTTCTTCCCCTTATCCACAACTGCAATAATAAAATCATCACGGGTACAATTGGTGGCCTATATTGGTCGTTAGAAAAAATCAATAGGCCACTTCCAACAATGTCTATTAAAATGAAACATATGAATATAAATTATAATATTGTAAAATTATAATAATCTAGAACATGAAATAAATATAAACCAAGCCAGGAATAGGTTTCTTGTGGGACACCTGGATAACCATACCTCTATCATCCTAATATGGATGTCTCTGTTAATAAGATCATTTAATCCTTTAGTAATTGTATTAGAGAATATAATACATGTTACTGTGAGATTAATAATGAAAATACTAAAAAGGATTTAAGAGTAATCAATTAATACATGACCTTTGAAAGTTATTCTAGAGACTGGTACATGACCATTCATCTTAAAAATAATGGCTATGTGTAATCCATGGTGGTATACCCTTGTAATTCCATTGGAAATGTCACTAAATATGTATATATATAAATTATAATATAAATTCAATTCAAATTAAGACTGGACCCCTAGAATATTGATCCAATGCATCACTTGTCCTTAGACATCACATTTGATCCTTAGAGTGTATCAAAGGAATTATAATATCTAGGAAAATCATCATGTGAATTATTATCACAATAATGGTGAATTGACATAATAAGACAATGAGTGAGTAACAAGGAGTGTATCTTCATTGAAAATCTTATCAATGAATTAGTATGGTATCCTCTAAGTGCTCACGACATTTCCTTTGGAATCATAGGTCAGTATAATTAAGACCATTCCTGTAAAGAAAAAAAGGACCATATGCAATAGTAATCGTATACTAATTTTATTACACAATTACATGTTATCATAGGATTTGTAATAATCATGGAAATTACTATCCATTTGGATTATTCCATTATCATTAATCATATGTGAAATGTTTTGAAGGGACATGCAACCAATTTCCAATTGAATTCGAATTTATCATGTCTAGGTGATATATATATATATACATTCCATTTTATTATATATAATATATTTAATTTAAAAAATTAATTACCCTTATAATGTACAATTAAATATTCCCAAATGTTGTCTTATTAGTCCTGGTGTTGGGAACTAATGGAATAATAAGGAACACACCATAAATTTGTATTTAACATTTAGGAGTCACCCTCCAATAATATCCAAAATGAATCACTACTACCTTAGTTATCAAATTATTGAATTGAATTCAAGGAATATAAATTCCAGAGGAAATGCCCCGCGAATCCATCATGTGAATAGTGATAACAATTTATAGGTAGTGATACTTCTAGGGACACATTATATAACACCCACCTTATGCCAGTAGAAGAGAACTCATCCAATATTAGCCTTTGATTTATTCAATATATCAAAAAAAACAAAAGAAAGAAATACAATAAAATGGGGAATATGATATAACACCAATATAACTCCATCTATAGGAAGAGAAATGAAATTATATGTTTATATTAATATTATCATACCAATGGTGATCCAAAATGATAAACAAAACGTGATTCGTAGGTGATATGGAAAAGATATCACATATCCAACACATATGCGTGGGAGATATCTCAAAGGATGAGTTGTTATTTAAAATTAGAAATGATATGGGAAAATGTGATAAAATATAATGGATTTCAGTAAAAAAAATGGCTATTATACATGTGTTAATAGGTTTCATAGTCTAGTCGCAATGTTGGGAAAACCGTGTTCCAAAATTGTGGTCCCCACTTCTTAGGGAGCACACCCTGCATAACATGTAGTCCATGGTTAGAGAAACATTTCACAATCCCTGAAAACCCACTATCTCAATCACACATGTTTGGAACCCGACATTCAGGATTGATAAAACTCATGTAAAACAATTATATACCATTTGGGTTTGAGGGGCATGGTTTCCACTAATTTCACGCCACTATTATTTATCTGAAAATCGAGCCCTTGGATAAAAAAAATTGATCGATCATAAACCCTTCACTATTACACATGGAAAACATATAATGGTAAAATAATGGGTTCAAACGAAAAATTCAATGGTTTTTTTAGAATAATTGGTTTCATATATTTCATACTTCATTAGATAATGATAATGTCACAATATTTTCAATTTGATGATCTATTTGGCCAACTCCAGATCATGAACTCAGTAGTAACGCTCATCAATTTTCAACAATCATGCGGAATATTCGATCAAATTATCCATTCAAATCATTAAACATCCCAAAAATATCATTGAAGTATCTTTTTATATCATGAAATGCATCCCACATGTGAGAACCATGATTATTGGTGCAACAATAAGCATCTTTTTGAATTCCCTAATGCCCTCTTTTCATTAATTTGTCAAAAATAACTTTGTTCCAATTATATTTAGTTCTGATAGGGTGTGTTAAAATCATAATGAGTTTATTACAAACCATTGTTAAAACCCATATAGTCAAAAAATACTATGGATGTCCCTAATATATTCTACTCTAGGCCACTCCTATATTTAATTTGTCTTAAAATATTACTAAGATATCCCTTTATGGATTCTGAAATTCCCAATAATGAAACTTCCTCCTTCCATAACTCACATTTGTTATACTTTTAATATAACTTATCCTTTTACAATATCCTTTGTACAGTATTCAAATACTTCTCCAGCCCATCCTCAATTTTAGAGTATATTTGAATATATCTATAAAAACTAAAATAATTTCCATGGTAATGTCAAATTATTCTATTCATTATGTCCATAAAATATTTTTGAGAATATATGAGTCCAAAATGAATCCCTGTCAACTTATAGTGTCCATAAATTAATCAAAATACACCCTTGGAAATATCTTCTTTTATCACCTTTAATTGGTGACTTCTCAACTGAAGATCCCTATTAATGAAAAATTGGTACCCATTTAGTAAGTTGAACAATTCATCTATAAATGGTATCTAATACTTGATCTTTATCATTATTATTTTTTATCTCACAAAAATCAATGCATAGGAATACTGACCCATATTTCGTCATGATTAGGTAGACCAACTAACCCCACAATAAATAACTCGGTTGTTGATAACCATTTTCCATAATGTCTTGAAACTACATTGTCAGTTATTCAAGATCAATGGATGAATATATATACTGGTTCATTAATATGGAAAATGATCTAGTTATAAATTCACTTGAGAACTCAATCTCTTAGTTAAGAGGATATCTATAAAAATATTTTGGGAATAAATTAATACATTCCATATCAATGTGAATCAATTCAATAATGATTATCTCATTTGTCTCTATAATTTAGGATATATATTATTTCTCATATTGTGCGACGACCGCCTCCACACATAGTCACACAATTTGTTTCTCATAGGTGGAGTGACCTTGGCATCTGTCAAGGCGAAGTAGTGTTTCATTTGAATAAGGATTCCCAAATCTATCTCCATTTATTCTTCTCATTATTCTTCAAATGTGGTGCAATGTGGTTTCCTTAGGTTTAAGCATCTATTCAAGATGAATATATTGAGGCTTAGTTCATGTATTCAATCCCCGTAGTATATATTTCCCCCTATGACTGTTTTCAATACTAAATGACCCATGTAGAAGACTCATATTGATTCTATGATGTGGTTCAAGATGGGAAGTGGGAAGATTGTGCAGAGGATAGCTGGGAAGCATCACTTTCTTTCTAATAAGGTAGTTAATATAAATTTATGTATTAATTGAATTCATTATATAAACCCGATGGATTTTAACAATACTATTATCTTATTAATAAATTTAATGGAAAATAATTATTCAAATTAGGATTTTAGTTTGGAATCAATTATGAAAATGAATTTTAATTTATTCATGGTGTTTTAGAAACTTGAAATTTGAGGCTAATAAATTTTATTACTCAAATGGACATAACATCCATGATTATAGAAGGATTTAAAAGGATAATCATCCACCTACATAAATTTTTAAAAAATTAGAGGATGATTTGGGATGCGATGAGTGATATCCCTCCGTCTCTCTTGAAATTGTATTTGGGGCATATATATATATATAAGGATAGAAAATTAATTCCCAATATTTCAAAAAATTCCACTAAATAATGTTGGATAATATTTTCCTAGAGGTTCAATCCCTAAATATTGACCAATTAGAAGTTATATACTTGGGAAGAAATAATTCCCCCATTTTTTATTATAGATAACTCAAACTACATGTATTGAGGTGATGATTTAATAGTTCTAATAATATTGAATGATATGAAATATGGTATACAAATATAATTAGATAAAAACTTGAGGTTAATGAATTTGTAAGGACCACAACATTAATAATTTTATTCTTGTTCTCATCAATTAAGATATAAAAAAAACATTAATATGAGATTAAAATTCTAAAATTTATTATAAAATTTAATCTATGAATTTTGAAAGAATAACTTATTGATGAAAATTAAATCATTGCTTTGGAGTCATTAAGCATTTATCTGGGTTATTCATGGTAATATTAATTTTAGGTTTTATATCCAAATAATTTATTCATGTCCATAATAATGGTGTGTAATAAGTTTGTTAGTTTTCCAAAGAGTATATAATGGGAGTGCCAAACTAGGTTCAAAACACGGTCTCTATATTTTGAAAAAGGTGATGATTATATTAATAAATTATTCACCCTTGTTGAGGTTATTAAAACTAGGTAAAATAGTTTTATATTCATATACTCTTATATAATCCAAATACCTATGTAATTTATTAGAAACCACTCTCTCTATACATCACTATGATATTAGGATATTCTCCTGTATTTAGACATATAGATATGGATCCCACTAATTTATTATTTTCATAATCCAAAAAAATAACTATGTCTTTATTTGATACTACTTATAAATAACCAATCCTTTAACAAATATTATTACATGTTTTTTAATATATACATCCACTAAACACAAATTAATGATCAGGAAAACTATTGTCTATAGAATACTATGTTCATAATACATCAAAAAGAAACTAAAACACAACATTTCAATTTTATTCCCTGTAATGAGTTCCTAAATCCCCTTAAGATTCTAAAATATGATAGGATATAATTGGAAATACATAAATTAAACGAGATATCTACAAATTATTGTATAAGATTAAAAATTATAATGATGATTGATATTTGAGTTAAATGACATAAAATGATTTCATAAAAGAGAAGGGTCATGGATAATCACATGAAGGAATGACATAAATAACATGGTATCATAATATCATTGCAACATGGTAATGAAAAATAAATTTTTAAATGACATAAGAATATGATAATGATAAATTCCAAGAAAATATAACTTATTGGAAATATTATCATAGTTTATTAGGTTCATTACAAAATCCCAAACATATCATTTCATGAAACCAAAATATTACCCAATTCATTATAGAAGAAAATTGGGAAAACCCATCATAACATGAAAATTATTATGTGTGTCATAAATAAAATCACTCATAAGTCATACACATTATACTAAAAGAAGAAAGGAAAAAGGATGTTTTCAGGATGCCTTCCTCCAAAGATACCCCTCCTGTGATATCGATGAAGAACAGGAGATAATGACCCACTTGTCCCACCTCATGTAGGCCCCATGTTTGGGACTAGAACCAAGGGTGTATAGATATCAAAATATTAGAGGAATTACCCTATATAGGAAACTATATCGAGCGATAAGATGAATTATTCAAAATCAAATCCATGAAAAAAATAAAATAAAGAGAATAACCATCAAATAATTCATGTTTAAATAAAACTAATAAAAAACACTAAATTATCCTAAGTAAATACCCAATGTAAAGATAAATAAATGAACCAAAATGAATCCCAAAGAGCCGAGATTGTAACACCAAACACGGTCCACATAATTCTCTTGGAAACATCAAATTAGATGTATATACGTTGGTTGAGAATACATGTATACTCAGTAAGAAAACCAATGTCTCTCTTGCACAAGTGAAATGATCATATTAATTAAAGATAGGGTACCCCTACCCATCTTTCCTAGGGGTATGCCGATCTCAGCCAATGTCGTATGTCCTGAAATTCCCATTCCTTCTGTATACCACATCACATCTAGCCCGCACACAACTAGGCCTCACAACACATCCTGCCTAGGCATACCTGGTCCTCACAACACATCACATCTCATCATGAAGACCTACTTGACAGAACATCGCAACTCATCCAAATGACACCTGGGACAGAAACCACATCACCCGTAAACACATATGTTAGAAAATCTCACCTGCTTTCACCCATGCCATCAAAATATTCATATGAATCACTAACAAACCTCTGACCAACAAATCTTATGTCATACCTACCTCAATTTGAATAGAGAACAGAAATAGAAAGTACCCATCCATCCATACAGCTTATCAAATATTAGGAAAGACAACCCTGCGTGGTGATTCACGTGTTTAAAAAATAGTGTTCAACATGGGTAGGGTGCATATAGAAATCACAAGAATGAACATTTTATACATATATATATATAGATTATCACACAATCCCATTCAATTTTTACAAAAAAAAACTGACAAAATCACATAAACATCACTTTTTCTATTACCTCTTAATTCATTTATTAATTTCTACATTAGTCATTTCAGTAGGCAAAGAGCACTGATAATATAATGTGGTTTCATATTTCCTCCAAATTTAACACCCATTCTTTTTATTATTATGTGTCAGCTACTATTAATTTCACAACCCTTCATAATATTCCATTAACCACTTTCATTTTTTTAACCAAGAAAACCCAATACATTTAAAACATTTTTAAAAAATTATGAATTTATTTATTACACAACACCTCTGGAAACTAGAAAAACATAACAACATCCCACAAAAAGCTCAAAAAATTTGGCCTTGCTGCCTTAAAATCATATCCAAAAAACCAAACATTGTAATCCCACAAGAACAACCAAACTACCATATCCCCACAAGCATGGTAAAAAAACCACAACCCCCACAAGTGTATACAAACAACCACAACCCCCACTATCACAGTAAAATAACTACATCACGTCAAAATAATTTTTCATGATTTTCAAAGTGGTTTTTATCACATTCAACATTATTTATTAGGGTATTATCACAGAAGTTAAAATCCTAGGGCAAATATTTTTTATCCAAATATATGTGGTTAGACAACTTTTTATATTAGTGTCATACAAAAAAATCTCAACAAAAATCAACATGATATCAAACATATCTATTACAATCAAAGCCCCCCATGAATGTAATTTTCCAATAGCATTAGCCTGACCAAACCACATAATCACAATCTATATAAATTCTGCAAAAAAAAATATAAATCAAACCCCTTCACTCCTTCTATTCCATTTAGAAAATTATTTATCATTGTTTAATAAAAAATAACCTTAATACACAGGAAAATGAAATAAATACTCTCTATCACATGATGCATAATTAAATAGAAACAATGGAATTCATACCTCACAGATGATTTTCACACTGCAGATCGAGGGAGAATGATTAGAGACCACAACAGCACCATGAGGATTCATGAATCAACTTACATCGGATGTCAAGACCATCAAAAATAAAATAGTGTATTCCCCCAAAAAATTAAAACACCACTAAATCATAACCTTAGTAGAAGAAGGGAATAATTGACGAGAAAGAGGAGAGAACATACAATGGATCAACGATAGATCATGAATGAAAAACCACCAGTGTTAATAAATCAAATAGGGGGAATAAGGTGAAAAGAATACATCAGAGAGCCAAGGGTTCACCCAAAATGAGAGGAAGAAGATAGAATGATGGAACAAATGAATGTTCTGCAGAAATGAATTTTATAAATAAACTGGATTAGGGTATTAAAGGATGTGTAATACCCCTTCACATCATGCAATACCTGGGGTTTTGATTCCACTGAATAACGTTCCACCTCTACATTTTATCATTTATTTTTAACCCAGATATTTTAGACATTGTGAAACCCTCATTAATGGTATTTAAAATTTATACGTATCATGAAAGCCATTGGATATGCCATGGAAGAGGATTTAACTTTTTGTAAAGAACATACATGATGTGTAATCCTTGCTTCCATCCTTTTGCAACAAATCCTCCCTAGACTCCCTCTAAGCCTCCATCGAACACCTCCAATAACCAAAATTATAAATGTAATTGAAAGGGAGGTCATTGACCAATACATCTGATACTTATCAAAAACATTACCACCCAGGAGAATAAAAAACCACGCCTAGAGGAAAATTGGGTCTGAACAACCACCCAACAAGATACCTCTCAATGATCTCATCATACCACAAACATTACCATTAGCCAAACATGGAATATTGAATGACTTGAACAACACTGAAAAACCTAATCACTACAACCACAAGGCTCCTTCTCTCATATAACCACACTTTCCAACAACTAATGTACAACCATCTCTACCTCTTTACAGACCAAACCACCAACCACTACAACTGATGTACTAAACTATCCTGAACAAATGGATTGAGGAATTCTATTTTCTATGTAAATATACAATCCCTTCCAAGAGGCACTAACTTGCACAAAAATATTTTATCACATAACATTTAATGCATCTCAATTGTGAATTTGGTCCTCCCCTCTTCATATGTTACTAATTTATCTCATATAAAATGACACACAACAAACCCGTGGAAAACATATCATCTAATAAAAAATCGACCAAAAATTACATCAAAAAGTAAAATAAGTAATTTTTTTTAAAATAAATAATTATTATTGGGAACACATCTTCATTTATTGCTTTCAAGTACACTCCACCTTGACACCATGCCCCCACAACACTTGAACTAGGAGAATGATCCATCCCCACAGTGCCATCTCTTGATGATCCCATATCTCTAATAGATTCTACAAAAACATCGATTCACCTCTGATATATGTCTCACTACCATCAAATACATGGGATTAATCTGAAAGATATTGATGAAGAAGATAGATGTGGAATTTCCCATTACACCTCTCCAACTACACTAAAAATTCCAACCGGTAAACAACCTCAAGAACTCCTCCAAACACCTTAGAGGGCCTGACAAACCTAGGATAATGATTACTCATAATGACAAACATCAACTAAAAAAATCACAGGGAAACCGTCAAGAACACCTAGTCCCCAACCATGGACTCCACGTGCCTCCTCAAATGATATTTATAACACTTCAACCAGTCTTTCACTATGTACAACCTCTCATCAATAAGTTGGAAATTCTTTTTCGTTCTTTTCACCACATCAAAAAAATAATTTTTAAATCTCCAACCACCATCTATCACACCAGTGAACGAAATGGTATTTCATATAATGCCAAAAATAGAGGAATTCCAATAGAAGAGTGATAACTATTATTATAAGAAAAATATACCAATGGTATGTGTGGTACCAATGATCATTAAAATTCTAAGACACACACCCACAACAAATCCACCAATGTATGGATAATATGATCTATCTACGAATCTATCTGAGGGTGGAAATTAGAGTTGAGTTGAAGCTAAGTGACAAATGAATGTTGTAATCCCCTCTCCACTGATGTGTTAAAACGTATTTCACGATCCAATAAAATGGACCCCATAACTCCACAAAACTACCCCACCTCATCCACATGCCTCTTAGACATGGAATCCACTATGCTCGACACCTTGATTGTTAAGATGTGAGCTGATTTCATCTTCTGGACCACGACTAACAAGAGAGCATCATAACCTCCCTGAGATATGGGTAACCTAGTGATGAAATCCATTGATACTTCCTCCCATTTCCACTAAAGAATATCCAAGGTCAATAAAAAACAATTAGAAAAATGATACCAGGAATTTACCTGCTGAAAAAATGGACAGATTTCCATAGAATCCACCACTACTATATTCATCCTAGGCCACTAAAACAATGTCCTTAAGCAACGATAAATGATAGAAATTATGGGGTGTGCCTCCATAGGTGAGACATTAAATTCATGAAGGACTCAATGACACATTAATACTAAAATGAACAACCTTTTACAAAACAAAATCTATTTCAGACATTCATCTAACCATCCCTCTAGATAATCTCACTAGCCAACATGATCACACATCACTTATGCCTCTATGTATCCACAATTAGACTCTCCATTTGACTACATGAGAAAAAAAATTCACTGTCATATAAATCCAACAACCTTGTACCCCATCCACTATTTCATATATGTGTAAGGATTACAACCTCTCTATTGCTCCCCAAGCATCACCAAATTCCCAGAAAACATCTTGTTGTGAATTCATTATCAAAGAATCAGACAAAACATTATTCTTTCCTACATTTTAGGAAATTTCAAAGTCATAATCCAGAATAAACTCTATCATCTTCTGTTGTCGCATGGTTAGGTCATGCTGAGAAATGATATACTTCACCTCTTGTAATTTGTGAAGGCTACAAGGTTCTCCCAATGAGTTTATTTCACCAAAAATTTAATGTAAAAAATAGGTTTCTAGTTTCATGAAATGGATGGAATATTTATTCTCATGATGGCATAACTACGTAGACCCATTATAGATCATTCTCTTATTTTTTATCAACACACACCCATAGAAGACACGTGAAGCATCACAAAAAATCTCAAACATCACCACTTCTCCATGAAATTGGAGTACTATAGAACTAAACGAAATTCTCTTCCGGTAACAGAATGCTTAATGAAACTGATCACTCAATAAAAAAGTTTTTTCATTTAAATTTAATGCTATCATTGGGGAGGAAACACTAGATAAACGAGGTAAAACCCTTAAATAATAGCCTCAAATAACAAGGAAACTAAGAAATTCTTCTGTGTCCGTGGTTGTTTCCCAAGAAAAAACACCTTTAACCTTAGATGGGTCTACTAAAAAACCCTACTAAGACACCACATTACTAAGGAATGGAATTTATTGTGTCTATAACATATAATTGGACAACATTCCATAGATATTCGTGCGTCGAAGAACATGAATGGAAATTATGAGAAGTTCGACATGGTCCTCTTCTTATATCATTTAGATTAAGATATCAATGATTAATTCAAAGAAGAACTAATCCATGAAATCATGGGACACTGATTTCATAATCCTCGTGAACATTGATCATGGGTTTGTAACATCATATTCGATAAATAAAAACTCGATGTTCCTATAACTACAACTGAAGTCAGTTTTTAGGATATCTATATCCTTCACCATCAAATAGTGATATCCAGACCATATATCAATATTAGATAACCACATAACCCCTATCATCTAGTTAAAGATATTTTATCTTTGGACGATAAAAATGGGGTTTTTATCATCACCTGATTGATCCTCTAGTAGATTATAGAAAACCTCAGTCCTACATCAACCTTCTTTTAAAGGAACATTTGAAGAACCCCATGATGAAAATATAGGGAAGATAAAACCCTTATGCATCAGATTATCTATTTGGGTCCTCAAATCTCACAACCTATATGTTTTCATTTGAAAAGAAGCCATTGAAATAAGAGAAGAAATGGGATATATATCAATACCAAAATCAACAACATGTCGAGGAGGTAGCATCACAGAATCCTCGGGAAAAACATTTAGGAACTCCCCAAAAACCTTGGGAACCTCTACCATCTCAGCATACATAGATTCCACTAACAACACATCCAACAAGGAATGAAGGGCTCCACATGTAGAATTCCAACCAGAAAACTCTGATCACCAAAAATTCTCAAATGATGGCCATCAACATCTAAAAACATGAATCTTCTCGAGAATCCATTGATAATATTTTGTATGGAATAAAAATAGAAGATGTTGAGTAATAAATCATATAGTTGTATCAGATACTGTAATAGAACTCCATGGGACTGATTCGGCCCCATCAATGACTACACCCACAACACACGTCAAACACAATAGTATGGACTCTGACTGACATATTAAACATAAGGGGAACATGATGTGTCTCTATGTCTATTCTTAGAGAATTGGATACAAGGGGTTCAAAATTGGATTTTGATGCTCTAGAATCAGAGGAGGCACAAAAAATTTACTAAAGAAACTAAGCATTCCTTTTAGGACCTCTATCCCCTTTGGAAATGCTGCCTCAACCACAAACAACTGACCACACCCAACTCCTCTTCCTCACTTATGACAATGACCTCTATTTCTATGATTGGTTCCAGGTCCCTAAACATGAGGAACAACCCAAGGTTGGCCTATAATGGTTTCAAATCCCCTCAAAGAATCAAAACCCTTCAACCACTGTAGTTAAAATGACCTCACGAGAAACTTCTACTAAGGCTGGTGTTTAACCTATCCACCTCCACCAAAATGTTGTTAGGGAACCTCTAGGAAGTATCTCCAGATGTGGTCACAAAACCCACAACCAAAAAAAAAATGGAAAAAAATCCTAGGAAAATCAATAAAACCTCTAATACTAGAAGGATGAAAAGGATTCTACTGAGGAAGACTCCCTGCCGATCGAAACCTCAATGGTCCTAGTTTCGGAGACCTATCACTAAAAACACTACCCCTAGAGAAACCCTACTAGGTCCCCTATCATAGTAAACCTCATTGAATGTGCATCCTATCAATCCTATATTCCTTCTTATGAACCTCTAGAAACGTTTTTATTGTAAAAGGGCAACTGAATACCGGATAGTAGGACGAAGTGCCTCCTAATAATGCTTTTCATGAGATACATCATCTAGAAAAAGATCAAGGGAAATAGAAGAAGGTTTTTGAACATGATTCCCATCTCAAAAGAAAACATGATTCTATTATGGAGAGAAATAATCTCATGAATCTTCGAAAACTTCATGGTAAATTAAAGGAACTATTTCAGGAACGCCTTTTGGAATTCCACCCATAAAAAATTGGACTCAATCCACTCTCCAATATACAACATCCACCACTAAAATGCAGCTCCTCACATCTACCTGGCCACAATAGGGTCCTAGTAATCCATCGAGGCCAGGCTCAAACTAAAAAAGATCTCGAAGTCTTCAATCGAGCTCTCTGTCTCCACACCTGAAACAATACAATATTACTTACCCAAATCCTTCAATATGAAGGCTTGAAATGTCCTATGCAACTGATCATTCTCCTCATCTGGATCAACAATAGGGAGATCAACCTGACCAGCCTACTGAACCTTAACTAATTGAGCCACATCTGGACAATTCTCAAAAGCCATAGTAGAATGGACAATAAAAATATCTTAACCATAGTTGTATGGAATTTCATTTAAGATTCATTTTATCATATTTAATTTATTTATTATCTATTCCAACCTTCCAAAAACAACCCAATTCAAAAAAGAACACAATTCATTATGATGTATATACCATTCCAAGTTCTCCACCACGTAGGAATTTCCATATCTCTTAGTTGTTCAATAAGCTCAACCTTCTTTCAAAAGATCACAAGGGACCTAAAATCAAATGTACTAGCACGTTCCGCAACCCAATGTCATGCAACAAGGTAAATTGGAAATATATCCATACCAATCCATGAAATACTCACTATAACTTACTCCAAACTTTATTGTGTTCCTCAACCATAATCTTTGATACCATTCCATCATGACCTCACCCCCAAGATACCCCTCCTAGGAAGAAAATGAATAAAGGGAGATAATAAACCCCAATTTCGGCCTCTAATAGACCGAGAATTGTTAACTAGAAACAATGGTGTACAAATCTCACAATATGGGAGGTGTTAACCATTATAGAAAACTTGATCAAGAGATAATAAGAATTTTAAAAAAAAATCCTAGATATATTATAAAAGAAATTCCAAAACAATTCCACAATGAATGTATAAATATAACTGATACAAAACCAATACTGTCTCCAAAGTAAATTCCCAAAGTAAAGCTAATGTAGTGACACAACAAATATCCCAATCCCCAAGCGAGTAACACCTGGAATGATCCATATAATCCTCTTGGAATCCTAATAATAATTATATATATGAAGGATGATGATAAATGTATACTCAGTAGGAAAACCAAAGCCTCCCATGCCCATTTTAATGGATCATACCATTTCCCTTGTGAGAAAACAACATAACCAAACAGAAGCTTACAAGTTATACTAACTATCGTAACCTAACCAAGGAATATTCACCAAGTAATTCAATTCAATCATATATGATAGGGTACATAGTACAAAGTTCCCACTGGTATGTCACTCTCACACAATGTCATGGATTCTGGAACTCCCATCCCTTCATTATACAACATCAAATCTTTACCTCACACACTAAGGCCTCTTAACACTTCTAGCATACACACACCTTTGCCTCAAAACACATCCCACCTGTATACACATTGGTATCACAGTACATCCAACCCACGCACACCGGGGCCTCACAACAAATCCTTACCTAAAACACATAGGTCTTCCAACCCTTCACATATCATCCTAAAAACACATGGGAAAGCGGATCACATGTCCACTCAAAGACACATCGGAAAACAACACATCCCCCATAAACACATAGGCTATAATGTCTGTTCCAAGGACACATCAGCCATTAAAATCACCATCTAATGCACTGACAGACCTACAACTATCATTTAATGTGTCATACCTACCTCTACTAAATGAGAGAGAGAAAAATATTGGGTACCCTATCATCCATACACCTTACCAGATGTTGGGAAAGACACCACCACATGACAATGTTGGTGTTCAGATCCTAGTTCTCAATGTGGGTGGGATACATATATAAATAACATCGATCTATTGTGTGTATATATATATTGAACAAAAGGAAAACCAACCTATGAGTTTAAAAATATACTAACCAACTCACATCATCATCACTTTTGATACTACCTCTAAATGCATTAATTAGTAACTGTAATAGTTATTTTAGAAGGGGGAGAATCTTGATAAACTTGTGCGGATTCACATTTCCTTGAAACTTACACCCATTCATTAATTATATTTCATTTAACACATTTATTTTCACAACCCATCATAATATTTCATTAACTTCTTTTTACTCATTAACATAACAGACCCATATCATTTCAAACATTTTTAAAAAATAATTGATTTATTTATTCCATCACAACGGAGGAATCATGAATAACAAAACCACATCCCACAAACAGCTCAAAACACTGCCACGTTGCCTCCCCAATGCTTCACCCACCCCACTCATTGAAATCCCACAAAACAACCATAAAACCATATCCACCAAAAGCATGTTCAAAAAATCACAACCCCCATAGTCATGGAAATATAACCATAACCATCCCACATTATTAGTCAAACAACAACAACATGTCAAGACCATTTTTCATATTTTTAAAGGGGATTTTATCAAATTACACATTATTTTATTGGGGTGTTAACACAAAAGTAAAAATAGAGAGGAAAACATTTTATTATAGAAATAAGTATGTTTAGGAAACTTTCTATTTTTGGGTAATACAAAAAAATCTCAACCAAAAAAAAATCACAACACACAAATTCAAATAGAAGCAGATAATGCCCATGATATATTTAATAAGCATGGTATCCAAACTATTCCATATAGATAGAAAATCATATAATATATACGTAGGGTGTGTATAATAGTATAGCCAGTAGTATCTTCTGAGGAGCCTCTTGTGAAAAGGAAATTGATGCATGATAAAGCACAATGAATAACAAGTGAAACTAACTCATCACCTAACTAGGTATAATAAGGATCTAGCGTCATGATGGACACTATAAAAAAGTATATCTTAAAATATTATACTATATCATAAGGAAAATAAATCATACAATGATACCACTTATCCATTGGTTGGTTTCTTTCCCCAATGTCACACATCATGTTCCTCTCTTTCCAAAAGGTTGTCATATAGGCTCCTGGGTGAAGCACCACAACACACTCATCTTGCATCAAAATTACCTATGTGAAACAAACCACCACATACATGTAAACCAAAGTAGCTAGGCATTTCCCATGATCCACCACATCACATATAATTTTAACCATACACCGACTATTGTAATGCAAAATGGGCTTGTGGAACATGAGCTTTGCATATGAGGGAAATATATGGGACGTGCCTAAATTTTTTTATCAATTAATGTTCATGCTTATGTTAGATATTATTTAATGGATGATGGATAATATGGGATAAGCCCGTGTGGGTTTAGTCTTACCCACTTTCCTAATTTTATAAAAAAAATACAATCGGTGACCATTTCTACATTTGTAAAGACATTGTTATATGTCACTGATGCTACCATTACATTGAATAGACCTATATAGAATGAACCATGATGGATCATAAATAGTGATTATGAGAAGGATAGTAACATATAATTTACCAATTGATAATGTAAATGGTGCTCAGGTTCAATCCTTTTGTGATGTCATGTCTCGCCGTCTCCAAAAGCCCTACCTGTATACCCACCTCCAGCATTGTGGGCCCCACCACCATCTCAGGTCTATGCATGAACTGATTAAATTATAGACCTATTATTTGAGTTTAGGACCCTATCATATGTGATTTATCATTGCTCACACCCCTCCTTCTCCACTCATGCTAGTTGAGAAAATAAAAGTTTTGCTCTACTCCACCCTGATTCGATGATCCTGTCGAGTTGTTGGGGTCGACTCGGTGAATTCTTTTAGGACCCGATTTCTTCTTCTCTAAACCCATAAATAATTTTTTTCAATTAACATCATCAATTTAGTATCCACGATCTCATACCCGAGGGTGACCCTTACATCGTCAACTGACATAGGCTACCTACTCACCCTCTCCCTTCCCACAACTTATCGAACTATTCCCAGCTCTAGGGGCCTACCCTTCCATCCAAAACAAAGACATATGTATCTTTTGAGCATGGGTAGGTGGATAATTAATCTAAATGAAATGTATATGGGGAGGATGGTGGTGTTGACACTGCTAATGCGAATGATTGGGATCCCCTCATTTTGGAGAGTTCCTGTGCTGGTGAAGTGGGTCAAGGAGGATGGTTGTTAAACATGAGTCATAAGATGCATAATGGGTGGATGGTAGGGTTTTAGATATAATGATTGGCACAACAATACCCTCTCTGATTCCTCATTTATTTAAAATCAATTGAAAAGAGTTGGCGTTTAATAATTTCTTGGTAGATGAAAATAAATCTAGAATCCCCTATAAGCTATATAAAATTGATATAATTAATGATTTGTAATTCTTTAAATGTTGTCAGACCCACTAGCTACACAAGGAAACCATTGTGATTATGCATGGTGGGTGGTATTTATTAATTTTGAACACATTATATGTGGGATTTTGTGTAAAAACCCATGAATGATCAAACACAAGAAAGCTTAGTTCGCCCTACCCCGGACCGCCGGTTTTGCATCACCATTTAGGTATTATACCACAATCCATCATAGCCCACAACATAATTAAGGGTTCTCAAGTAATCACATCCTATAAACATTATACCTATAATAGTACATTGGAAACTATATCAAGAATACATTTGTGTTAAATAACCTCATTCCATTGCATCCCTCAATACACACATATGGGATAAACTAACCACCATGCATACCTTCATAAGTAACAACACAAAAAAGAGAGAGTGGACAATGTGGTTGTCAACCATCCATCCTCTAACTTTGATGTTGAGGAAAACACCCCCCCCCTCATGGCTCAAAATCCTGTTGGTGTTATTATCCATAATCAATAACGTGGAGTAGTGTATCGAAATATAAAAGGTACATGATATACAAAAACTAACAACCAATAATTGGGAATCACATAGTCTTGTACTAATCTATTGCTAAAGTCTATCAAACTCCCGAATTCCACTACTAAGACATTATATACTACAAGAACAGAACCATTTAAAGACTTATATTAAATTAAATTATTCTTTTTTTATCAGTTTCAAATTATATTAATTAATTCCTTAACCGTTAATTATCCATTATAATTTCCAAATTACATTTCATTAGAATTAAAACCAAATAACCATTCCCTCCATACATAAGAAAACTGATTGCATAGTTTCTAAGAATTATAACCGCATCATTTCTTCCCAATAAGCTCCAACAACATGGGTTAACATTAATTCATTTACTGACATTATTACATTTCTTATTACCACGTGCTCGTAGAAAAATTCATAAGATACCAAAAAAGTAACAAAAATGTGAAAATCGATCTTCCTCAAGATGAAAGTAGTACCTAGTCAAACGACAGGGGGTTGGACTTGGTGATTAGGTGAATTGGCCATCAAATTTTTTCCACCCACATTAAGTGTGTGAACTCTTCCAACCAAAAGTATCTAAATAGAGAAATCACATGGCATACCCCATGTGTCTTCTCCCCTCATGGAATGAGCATAATTAGAAACAATGTTACATACATGAAATATATTAAAAAAGAATCCAGATTTAATATAAACAAGTAATACCATATTGAACCAATTATTTCATCCCTGATGTCCTCCCTGACACCCACACGCATATCCCAACGAATCTAATGACTATGGGAATCAACTGATGTCACAAAAAATCCAGCCTCCGTTTTCCACATACCACAACGACCCTCCAAGCTCAGCCATCACTACCTCACATCGCATCCCATGTAGAAGGAAAAAACATAGAAATAATTTTGATGGTCCTTATAGAATTCCTTCATCCATGACATGAAAAATACTCTCACGAATCCAAAGAACAAGGCACTTGTCTTTCACAAGCAAGAGGGAAACATAGGCCCTATAAAGGTATTATGTTTTATTATATAACCAGTTATAAGTTCACCATTAATTAAACAATTCACTATCTGTGGGTTCTAAATATTGTAAACCTAAGCAACAAGAAATCCAAAAATAATTAAACTATCAGTTTAACACACCATTAATCCCATTATCAACAAGAATCAACATGATTCTATTTTATCATAAAATTCAATTAAAAATGAATACACTAAACAATTTGGAAATTAATTATCTATATATTTATGATATACATTGTCTACATGTTTCACATGATAAACCATGATTAACAATCATATCATAGATACCACTCTATTTAGAAACTTAAGACGCAACCGAGTATCATAGTACAAACCACAACATCTCCATGAGTTCGATACCAAATTTTTAACTTGGTTGAAATAATTATTAGATATATATTACAGTGATCTAATGGGGTAAATTATTTTATTTCATGTATTTCATGTAAATAAATATTGAATCAACAAATCGACCACCTCAAAAATTCATCAATAGTCTTTACACGAGAATAGATCAACATAACAGATCTATGGCCACCTCTCTTGCAAGACCTTCATCCTTCTGAGGATGTCACAACACCACCAAACCAAAAAAACATTAGAAACCCCATTACAACCATAGTAAATCATCCATCCTCAAATGTTATGAACAATTGTATTAAAAGGGAACACACATGGAAAAAATGAAATAATTGAGAAATAACAAACCTTTGATCTAACTCTAATCCCTATAAGTCGAAGGACAGAAGATTGAAATCGATTCGTGATGAACAAATCCCAAGAGAAGTGAATTGGGGTTCACTCAGTCACTTGGAGTTGAGGGATAGTTAGGGAATCAATAGGGTTTGACAAACCGAGTTGTTGGAGAATGTTTTTAAACCAGCTATATCAGGGCATTACATGATATATAATCCCCTTTCACATCGTGTAATTGTAAAATTTTTGTTTCCTACAAAAAAGGAATCCTTTATTTATTTTTCAATCCCTGATACATTTCACTACATGAAACCTCTTTGACATAATTTAACCATTAACAACATGAATTTATCCCATACATCTAGTATATAGCAACTGAACTACTACATGCTTCCTCTAAACCTTCTTTAGGCGCCTCAATCCCCATATAATTAGAAAGGGATGATCCATGTTGATTCATGAAAATACCTATAATATTACTCAAAACTATATCATCCTCGATAATCCAAATTAATGACTAGAAAAACATCATGCTCGGGTTGCCGACTATCAACAAAAGTGTATATACCTCACAATACTGGACTCATTACCCTTTATAGGAAACAAGATCTAGATATAAGATGAGTTTTTGAAAAAACCTCCCTTAGACAATATAAATGAAATCCAAATACCATCCCACAATTCCAATATAAATAGAAAGAATAAAAAAAATAAAGACTGTAATGTAAATACACAAAGTAAAGCTAAAACAGCGACACAACATCTATCCCAATGCCTGAGTTAGTAACACCCATCAGGGTCAATCTAATCCACCCGGAATCATTAAAATATATGTATATAGATAGGGTCAGTATCAAAGAATACTCTATAGGAAAACCAATGTCGCTCATGCACATGTGAAAGGAGCATTCTAATACCCCTATGAGAAAACAACAAAACCAAAAATCACATGTAAAGGTATAATAACCATCACAACAACACCAATACATGATCAAAAATTAAAGCATGTAGAGTAATATAATATAAGTTAAATCACATCAATAATAGGTTACCCTAAACCACTTTCCCACTAGTATGTCTCTCCCTCCAAACATCAAATTTACTAGTGCTCCCATACCTTCTGTATACCACATCACATTCTGCCTACACACACATGGGATTCATTACAAACCCAAATTAACACACCAAGGCATCACAACACATCCCACCCACACACTCCTAGTCCTCAAAATACATTACATCAAATTATGAAGACACATAGGAAACCATATCACAACTCATTAAAAAGAAACAGTGGACACAATTCCCACAAACATCATGGCTATAACATCTCACCTAAAAAAAACAAGGCCATAAAACCCACCATCTAAATTACTAACAGACCTCCAACAATCATAGCATCTTCCATACCTACCATTACTGGAAGAGAGGGTATAAACTAGTGGGTACCCAGCCTTCTGTACTCTTTACTAGAAGTTTGTAAAGACATCCCCATGTGACGATGTGGGTGTTCAGAGCATTGTTATCAACATGGGTTTAGTTCATAGAGAAATAATAAGAATGTAAAATGTATAAATATATGTATATATAGAAACACGCTCAAGCCCAACATATGGGTTTACAAATATGTCGACCCACTCACATCACTGTCACATTTTCTGCAACCTCTAAAAGAATTTATTATTTTTTATAAGAGTCATTTCTGAAGGAGAAGATCCCAAATAAAATAACAAGGCTTTACATTTTTAGAATGTTTAAAACCCAGTCATTTTATTATTTATCATCAACCAGATTTTATTTCACAACCCATCATAATATTCTATTAATAATTTTATTCTTATTAATCAAACCAACCCTTGTCGTATCAAAAATTATTACACAAACATTCATTTATTTATTTCATCACTACTCATGAATCTAGAACCAAACCACCACATCCCACAAATATCTCAACACACTTCCACCTTTCCCCCACAAAATAATGGACACACAGACACAAATTTCCATCCTACAACATGACCAATGAACCATAACCTCCACATGTACAATCAAACAACCATAGACCCCACAATTATTAAAAAAACCACATCCACAACAAGTAAAGTCAAATAGCCACAATATATCAATATCATTTTTAATGTTTTAAATGGTATTTTATTATATTACACATTATTTATTTTGATAATTATCACTGAATTAAAAATCATAGGGTAGAAAATTTATTAGTAAAATATACGTGGTTATCAAGATTTCTATTTTAGGATGATATAAAAAATATCAACCAAAAAATATCAAAGTAAACATATCCAGCATATAAAAATCCCCAATCGAAATAATTTTAAATAGGAAATTAATCTAGAACAATCGACAAGATCATAAACAAACATGAAGGAGTAAAAACATGTAAATAATAACAATTTACCCCCATCGATTTTATTTATCCTATTCATTTTATTTTATTAATTTGTGACAACCATATTTCGTTGGTAAAAAAATAAAACCCCTCCTGCAAAATTAAAAATTAATGAGAAACAATGGTAATCCTAACTCATTGAAGATTTTCACTCCGCATGGTGAGGAAGAACACTTGCATAGTACTGTCGAACCATGAGGAATCATGTATCAACCATCACCACATCCCAAAACCATCAAATACAACATAACACAAACCAAAATATAACGAAACACAACTGTAGTGGATCCCTGGGATAATAAATAAAGTAAATGGATGAGAAACATGAGGGAACTTAATATGGATCAACCAAAATTTTCCAACAAATAACCTCCAGGGTTTATAGAACAAAGTGGGATGAATGTGGCTTAAATAACACCTTTGCAGTGACTATTATTATACCAAAATGATAGTAAGAATGGAGCACAATTTAATGAATTAATATTCAACCCAAAAATTATTTTAAAACAAAAATGGATCGGGATATTAGTGGATGTGTAATACCCTTTAACATCATGTAATATTTAGTGTTCAATTTCAACCAAAAAATTCCTATCCAATTTATTTCATCATTTATTTTTAACCTCAATATATTAGATGTCGTGAAACCCTCTTTCAAGGCATGTAAAATATCCACATGTTGTGAAACCCTCCGAATAATCCATGAATGAGGCTTTAACATAATGTAATAAACTCACACAATGTGTAATCCCTTCTCCATCATGTAGTAATAAAATTCTATATACCCCCTTCAATCCTCCCCCGAACACCACAAAAAAACTATAAATGTAATAGGATGGGAGGAAATGAATGATTATAATTGCCTAATATTTCCTCATATCCTAATGAACAAATATTTCATAACGAATATATTTGATAAATGAACAAAAGTCATGTTTTACCACATATAAGAACAAGAGAATATTATAGATATATAAGTGAGAGAAATATATATATATATATATAATTTAATATAATTACTTATCATTAATGATATAAGAAATGTGAGTTTGGGAGAGAAGGATCATAACCCATAGAAAATGGTTAGTTCAGAGAGATCTATTACATTATGATCCGGATTCATTATTTACATGCAGTATTATTCCAAAATAACAAAACCAAATTCATTAATTACTTAATTCAGTACCATTTACATCCATATTTTATTTATTATATTTTTCTAATCATAACTTATAACTATTTCAGTGAGGTATAATGTCTTGCATCATCGTTCTAAGGGAGTTTATCTATTGTTTCCATAGTCAGGTCACCTATGTATAATTATTGGAGTTCATGAAAATCTGGATAACAAATATACAAGTGATATTAAATGGTAATTATGTACTTATAAATACTAAAATTTCCCCAAATTTCTATTTTTTTCCTTCGTAGAGATGATTTTTATAGTAAAACTATTAACGTTACATGTAAGATCATTTAGTTTGTTTTATTTGCCATCACAAACTAGATACATTTTTTTAATTGAATAATTATTAAATTATTTTTAAAATGTTAATTAACATTATATAATTTATAATTTTAATAATGTAATAAAATTTAACAATAATAATATTTTTATAAAAAACCTTTCAGGCAGTGTTGATGGAACAAGTACACTGTTCAAAGAGGGGTTGACCCAATGATATTGTTTATAATGATTTCAATTTGGGAAGGTAATAATGGAGTTTGTAAGATGGATATTATTCAATAATAATAACATATAATTTAATTTTGGATAAGAATGCTAATATTTTTATATGTATGAGGACCAATTTATGGTGGTTCAAGAATAATAAAATTGAAGGATAGTAGTCTAGAATATTTTATCATCCTTTGGTTATATCCCCTTAGATAATCCTTTACGACTACTTGAAATTGGATTGTTTGAGAGAAATGTACAACAATGGCATGGTTAGAAGTGAAGGAAAGATAAAGAGTCCTCCAATGGAGGAATAATTAAGGGAAGATGACTAGTGCAAAGGTTCATACTCAAAGAATGAATTGTGATGATTGGTGTATATGTGGATTGTCAAATAGATATGTTTATACTAGTGGATATAATCCCAAAATTGTGAAATAAAAAAGTATAAAAAACAAACCTTTCGAAAGATGATTTATCATGCATGTAGAGAATGTCTAGTTATATATTGAGAACAATTTATTTATGTTGTGTAGTTGGAAAAAGAAAAAAAATAGTATTGTCCTTTGTTAGAAATTATCAAAGGTATGGTCCATCATGATTGAGGAAATTAAACTTCTTGAGTATTCATACGTACCCATATCCCCATTAATAATTAATGTATAATATATTATTGAACTATATCAGGATAATGGGGGATATGACATCTATGAGCTGATTGTGTACTAAAAAGGAGAAGATGCATAATTTCAAGGGTTATACATGAATTAAGAAGAATAAATATTTATGAAATTTTCATACTGTACCATATTCCACAAGTGGAGTTAAAATATCAATTTTTCAAATCCGTATAGGGATGCATCATTTTGTGGAGATTAATGATTATATGGTGAATACCATGACATGAAAATGATTATCAATGAAAGATATACTAAAATGATCAAGTAGTTCCAAGATACATTGAATTTTCAACCATTGTTATCTGACCATAGATGAAGTGGTAATTTTCCACCATGAAAATAATGATTGGTGGAGAGGTAAAAAATAATTAATTTATTTTTTATCTATTTGTTATAAAAAAATTGTTCACCTATATATGTTCAAGATAATAATTAGTTAGTAGAAAGTCAATCGAATATCCAACTAGTTTTATCCCAATTATGATGGTTAATTCAAAAACTATCCATAGGAAAACTATTTGTATTGATAATATATATTAGTCCAAATTTGGATGTTTTTATGAAGATATGGTGTCAAATACTCTATGATATATTGGTACATCAAAAAATAGATTCCACTGACGAATAACAGAAATTCGTCTTATAAGTGAGTGACACAGATAGCTTTGGTGATTATTAGATTAAAATCATGTTTCATGAAAATATTAATGACTTATTATGGTTATATGGTGTTTCAATGAATCAATGATAAGTTCTAATTTCACTTGCTAAAAATTTATCATAATTGTAAATCTATAAAGATGAATAAGGATTCGAGTTTCAGAAGTGCATGACCAATGTGGGGAAATAATATATCTTTATCTATAATATAGAGGTTAGAAGAATTACATGTGTTTCATCAATATTTTTTGTATTTTGAAGTTCTAATACTATGATATCATTTATTTAGGGGGTGTAATTTCATAGATTAAGGAAATGACGTTAAAATCACAAATTACATATAGATCAATGGCATTCTATTATACAACATAGTGATATGAACAGATACATTTTTTTAACATTTTATGAAACCTGAAATAAAATTAGTCCCATAGAATTAAACATACATGATATTAAAGTAATATTTTTTTATATAAGTGGAAATTGGTATTTTGGTATATTTTTGAGTAAAAATTATTATTAAGAGTTATTGGCTTTTAAATATGCTGAGTAAGAGGTTTTAGTAGATGATCAAAAGTGAACATTATGTGTTAAATTATATATGTTATATTTTTATTTTCTATAAAATAATGAAACCAACTTTCATTTCATTGATCACAACATAATATGAAGTCATTTTTTCTAAACAATATTACATGTAGTTATTGTGGACGATGTAACAAATTTTAGAAATGGGATCTGAATTTCTATATCTAAATATTGGCTATAGTTATAATTAAAATTTTATAAATATTATCAAAAATATATTACACCAGTCATGGAAAAATAACAATTAAATAAAATATCAATTTATCATGGAGAATTTAGTGCATGATATTGTGATGCCCGGGTATTTTCTTACCAAACTACAAGATACATACATCATGAGAAATTTCATACCCAATGTAGTGTTCGAATAGAATCAAATGAATCTTAGAGTTTAGTAGACTCCCCACACATGAAAATTGTGAATGTGTGATTCCATATCCATGATGGTTTTATTTTTTCTCTTATGTATTTATTTGCCTTTTATTCCATTTAAAAAAGGATTGGCTTAGGGGTTCACTGAAAAATGGGGAGACGTTGTTTTATCATTTGAGGTGGAGAAGCTAATTGGGGAAACTAAAAAATAAGTGGATCATTAAATGTGTTGAAGTTAAATTATACTATATGTAAAAAGGAATCAATATAAGATTTTTTATTTGGATTCATGATAAATGTGGTAGACATGAGATGGTTAATAAGTGACCTCAAAGTATGAGATTATGGTATTTTTTTAAAAGTTGGTTTTCATAAGAAGGTTCAAGAATAAAGTGAATCATCATTGAGAATCACATGATACTGATGTTTCTCTAACCATGAATGACTCATGTGGTCTTAGAGTATGTGTTTAGGAAGTATATGATCACTATTTTTTGTTACAGGAAAAAATGGATTCTATGTTCTTAAATTTTCAACAAGTTGGTTCTGGATTTTTTTTTGTTGTTAACAAAAATAATAGTGTGAATGTTGGAAAAAATATCTCATGATGGTTATTTTTTTTATTGTCTTCTTTTTATGGTTTTATGTTTTTTATAATGTTGGGTTTTCAATGGTGGTGTGAAGAGTGAATGTGAATGTTAGAAATGATCACACAATACATGAAGGTCAGAACTGATCACAAGGTTTTTGGAAGTTAGAACTGATCACAAGGTTTGAAAATGATAGAACAGATTAATAAAATTAAAAATATTGAAAATAATCACATGGATAATGTATGTAAGAACTGATCATGTAATTAACATGAATACACCACAATATTTTTATATGATTTATCATTGAGGTCACGTGAATCACTGAAAGACAACACATGAATATTAGTGGATATTGTGGAAAGATCCATTTTCCATGATGGTCTTAATGGCCAATTTGGTATTTATAAATAATATGGGTTCTATGATTATTCTTCTATGATTTTTTTCAAATATTATCCTTTGATTCCTTTTTTAAAAATTCATGGTTTCCATGTTATGAAAAGAGTTGGTTGATAATCATATTGCCTTATTATGAGCCCCCTTTTGTAATGTCAAGTATATAATTTTCAAGGGAGTTCAACTAAATTATTATTGCTAATTATTATTCATATGAAATGGAATTTTTTTCATGTGATGCTGTAAGAGGTGAGATGAGGTTTATTGTTTATGAATTGTGTCTCTTTGTGTGTGTTTTTTAATATTATTTTCTTAAACATTCACCTATAATTTCAAATATAAGGGGAAACATATTAGCTAATTTTGGGATATATTTTAGGTCATTCTACCTTCATTTGAATAAATTAGACCATGGTGTACAATCAACATGACTCTAGTAGAATGTATTAGATAATCTATTTGACTCTGTTAGATTATTTGAGATAATCAATATTACATATTTAGACTATATAACCAAATTCACATGAACCTATAAGACATTGGGCGTTTATAAAAAGATCTATTTTATTGACTATGTCTTGGACTATCTCATGTTAATACACAGGGAAATTCCAATGAAGCTCATTCATTAGCAACTTATTTTACTTAAGATATTTTATCTTCTTATTTTTTTATCACCTATATAGTATTTGAGATGTTTGGGGCCACATAAATTATTTTGTTTATTTGTATTATTCTTTATAAAGTGATTGTATAAATTACATATTTCATTTAAGTTGATCTAATTTACTAGACACTCAATGTGATCTTAGGTAGGTATTTTGTGTGTAAATATTATGATTAATTTCAATAAACAATTAAAATCATATTTGATGAAATTGATATAATTTTCACCATCACAATATAAATATAATCTCTAGATTACATTTTTATATTTCATTGAAGAGAACTATTTATGGGTGAATAGTGAAAATAATGATATTTCAAAAACGACCCACACTTTTGATTAGCCAATGTAATTTAAGAAATATATATTTAATTTCTTTTAATGTAATATAATTTTTAATTCATGAAACATAATTTATCTAATTCAATTTAAAACATAATAATTCTTAATTTTGGAATGAAATCATTTTTATTCTTAAATCAATTATTTTTTAGAAACTATTTATCCTTGACTTTTACACACTTGTATTAAAATTTATTTCTAAATATAATATAAATTAAATCAAAGAAATTAGATTAAATATTTTGGATCATCATAATCAAATTTTGTAATAATTATTATTTTATTTTTATTCATAATTAAAAAAATGATGGTAAATGATTATCCCCATGATAATTAATAAAATGGGACAATCGAGGTTGAAATTATGGTAAAGGCCTTCATAATAAATAAAAAACTTGAATTATTATAATTTTATGTAAATATGTCATATATAATAATCATAACATTGAAATATGACAATTATTTGTGGTATAATTGTAATTATGTAATTTATATTAGTTTGAGAAAATATTAGTTCAAAAAATTCACAAAATCACTCTTAATATGTTGTGAAGATATGGATTTTGAAAAATGATATATGAATGAATATAGAGGATGTAATTTATGAAAAATAAAATATATTTATTTTCTAAATTTCATTTCTAAATTTTAGTGATGGTAAAATTACCTAGAACTATTTCAAAAGCTCGATGAAATTCATATCCATGTAGTTCACAAAAAAAGTAAATGATTTTATAATATAAAAATAAACGATATTTTTGGTCAATTATAATATTCTATGAATTATACTAATAATAATAAATTGTATGTCTTAGTGAAATTTAATTATATTATTATATATTGTTATATTATTTTCATTAAACTGAACTACTCTTATTCATTATAAAAATGACTTAATATATATTATTCTATTATACATTTTTTAATACATAGAAAATTAGGAAAATCAATTCATATCTAAATTAGATTGTAAATATTCGAGGGTATAATGAATTTTTTATTTTTTTAACTTATATTAAAAAAATATCTTTGAAAGCCCTTAGAGATTGAATAATCTATAAAACATGAATAAAGTTAAAATGGTTAATTTTGGAGTTATACTATAAGATAATGTTAAAAATTCCACATAAAATTCTCCAAATTTTACTTTTTGAATTTATTTCGACTTTAGTCTACATATCTGTGAATAAATTGAACATTGGAGTGATTTTAAATGAGTTAGACACATATTATATATTAATATTTCAAGTATTTGCATGATTACCACCCACCTAAAACTTAAAAAACGAACCACATATCCCCTAATATTAACTACCCTTGTTCCATTTATGTCAAACATTGCCTAAAATATACCTCCCAAAATTTTGTTTCTCAAACTAGACATTCTAGTCTAATCCAAAGGTAGCATTAATAAGGATTCATGTAATGCTAATATAAGTTATCCAAAGAATAGGTATATGTTCTTAGATAGATTTTTCATGTTCCTTCCTACTTTATCGTCATCCAATTAAAAAAAATAAATCATTACAAAATTAAATCATTATTGTTACCCTATATATATATGTGTGTGTGTTTTTATGTTAATGGGACATCGATTTTATATCTCCATTCCAACCTATGGAATATGAAAACATCTATCAAGTGTATGTATGGATTAAGACCCCCATGATGTAATGTGTATAATTTTTCATAATATGATCACATGAATTTCTATAAATATAAAAATAATGAATATATATGAAATTAATTCAATAATTATTATTATTAAAATTTATCTTATTATATACCTCTATATTGTACCATCCGATAGAAAATGACAGTGTCATTCATGCATACGTGTGTCATACCACCTTCATTAAGTGGAATGAGTGATTTTTCATTTACTTAATAACCTTAATAATTAAAAAAGCTATTAATTAAATTAATAATAACCACGATATTATGTAATAGTATCATAACACCTATAACCGTGGTCCATATAACAAATATACTTTTTGAGATTAAATGATAAACCAAAAGTTGTCATCATAGGTAATAACTAAACAATGGATGGATTTAAAATAATTATAAAAGGATGATAAATAATTTAATATAGATTATATATTTTCTGTACAAGGATTTAATCAATTAATATCTATTATTCAAAAGGATATAATGCATCAATCCAAGTGAGAATCTGGGGTAAGGATTTTTCATTTTTATACCACTAGTTTGAGAAATATTTTTTATTATAAACCTAATTTAAATTATATATTTTATACAACACCCCATTGACATATTATATCATTAATTTTTATTTATTAATTTTATTTAATGTTTCAAAATTTTATATTTTATGGGATTTTATTCGAATGTTTCTAAAATTGTAATGGTTTGTTTTAAAATCTCACTATTATTTATGTTATTCTCAGTTATATTTTTTTGGAAGAATTATATTCTATATAATTCTTAATAAAAAAATTATTTTTATTTTAGGTCTATTTATGTAGTTTCAATATTTTTCTATCTTTTCCAGTCATTGGTACCCAATGACTAAAAGAATATTTTGAATGCAGTTCAAGAATTATTTCACTTTTTGGACAAGGAATATTTTTATTCAATTGAATGTGTATTTAAAATACAGAAAGATCGTAATTATATATTATATAATGATTGTGTCAACTAATTGTCAACAAATTTTGATTTTCGTTTTTATGTTTTTATAATTCGTGCAATTGTTTTTTGTAAAAATATATTTGTTACAATTTTAAAAAAGTTTATAATTAATTTTATTTTGAAAATATATGTTGTGGATTGATTTTTGTATTTCTTGGACAATAATTCTATATATAGAATCTTCTATAAAATTACAATGATTTTTAATGAAAATATTTTCCCATTTATTCTCATAATTTTTATATTTAATATTAAAATAAATTGTCACTACTTTCTAAAAGGTTGTGAAATTTTTTTGGAACGATTTACAACAATGTTTTATAATAATGTTACAAATTATGTAACATATTTCCTTTTTTTAATTTAACTAACATTTTCCTCTCTAACTATAAAATAATATTATTATTCACCTAAAACATTGTGTTTTTATAAGTGAATATTCTTTTTTTATCCTTTTATTATTCTATTTATTATACATTAGTTTTGATCATTCTAATTCTAATTATCAAAATATCTATTAATTACAGTTATTCATTGGAAATTATTTTCCCCACATACTCCATAATTTAGTTATAATTTATGTATTAAATATATTTTATACTACTTTGATATTTCTTTAACCATATACCATTTCAATATAGGGTGTTAATTTATGGAATCATTTTGAAAATTTTATTCCAATTACCAGGGAAACACTAAGCTTCAGTTTTTTTATTCAATATGGATATTTATTTATTGATATTGACAATATATTATATATATCATTTTTAATTAAATATATGATTATATCATTGGAAATTATTATGTCTTATTTGGGGCTCATTTATGAATTTCTACTGGATGATTATATGGATCTAATCATACAAAATTGGTGGGCCCTTTGGTTGGGTGATTGCTTTATATCCTAGACATTCAAGGAAATTTTCATCACCAAGTCCTTGACTATAATATTTATGATGCATTGGATGATTCCTTAAATTTAATATCATGAATTAACATACAAATATATATTATTAATTAAAATTTCAATTGATATTATCCTTGTGATTCATTTATTTTCCATGGATATATTTTTAAGCTAAATATATTTAGTAAAAGGAATATTTTTTGATTATTTACAATTTCATATTATCGATTCCTTGCATATTCATGATATCATTATTTTTAAACATTCCCTTATTTTGAATTTGATCTCACCATTTATTATGATTTCCATTCACTAAGACATGAAGATCATATATTTTTATTATATTCACGGATGACATAATGTGTTATATGTAATGTATTATTTTTCATGTGTATTTTAGAAATCATGTTTGTATCTATTCTCACATGTATATTAATCTAATCCAATCTTTATGGTGTGATATAATATATCTTATGAAAATGTAATAATTTACACATTAGATCTAGGGAAATCATGTAAGAACCCATAGTCAATGTATGGAATTTGGTTATGATAAATTTATTTCAATGGGAGATAGAGTTGAGAAGATCATAGCCATGTTGTGGAAACTAACCTAGGTTTTGACCAATAACCATAACATTATTAAGAGACCTATTATTCCACAACATGATCTACCTATCACTACTACCTGAGAGGCCATTAATTGAGTTATAATATCCCATTATTAGTTCCAAAATATCATTGAAAATAAAAAATAAATGTTAGAAACACCAAAATTTTATCAGTGCTAAAAAATATCTATTAAACAGGTCCCTTATAGATGCTTTTCATATTATTGTTAATGTTTCATTTTAGCAGTTCCTTTTTTAGCACTATTAAAGAGGGTAAAATTATATTTTTTCTATGCTCTTGAGTCCGAACCTCTTTATTAGCACTTCCATAGTAGTTTTAACAGCAATCTCCATCCTTTGTCGACATATTTCATCCCACCAATCCTTTTATCGCTGATTTGCGAAGGTCTAGCCTTATGGCTACTTGCTTGGATTTCAACTCTACTCATCTCCTTCTAATATAGAATGCATTTACCACTACACCATGTTGTTATGTTTTCTATATAATGGTTTTCCTATTTAGTTATATATATATTTACAATTATATATATATATATATATTCTTATATATTTTTTATTCATATATTTTAATAAATATTTTTAAATGCATGTATACAATATATGTGAATGGGTGTGATATATATATACTAATATTTAAATACATATATTACATATTATATTCATTTAAATATACTAGAAAATAATATAAATATATATCTGTTTATTAATACACACATATATGTATATATAAACAATATAAATATATTTTTATAATGAATAAAATGGTTAGAAATTGTTTTAAATACATTTTTAGAATATGAAATTATTTAAAAAATTTATAATATACATTTTTTATAAATATACTGATATATTTATTTATATGTGTGATTTATAATAAGTAAATATATGAATACATACATATATTTAATTATAAATAAAATAAATATGTGATTAATGATAAAATTTAAAAACTATAAATCAATATGAGTATAATCCTTGGGAATAACATCAGCCTACCCAAAAAGGAAATAAGACCCCAAAAAATTAGTTTGAAAATCACAGAATGTTTAAAAAATGGGGAACCTTGACAAAAAACTCAATCTTATAGTCATTTTGGAACTTTTTTGTCCAAAAAAATGTGACAATGGTTTATCCATGTCACTAAGGGAACAAATATTGATGCAAGATTTTATTTGATTTGTGGAAGATCCCTAATAGACACCCAGATCAAAAGATATACACTTATGATGTTTGAGTTGCATTTTTTACTTATTTTAAAACTTTTGTTATTAATTTTTTCTGATTTTTTATTCAATTTAATTGTAATTAAATGAATATTACTCAGTAATAATAACTAAATTATTATTTTTTTAAAAAAATATTTATTTTAAAATACATTTTCACAAATTAACAAATATATTAATTATACATGCGAATTTAGCCGTATCAAAAACAAATTTAAAAATATATATTATTTTGATATATTAATATATTATTTTTAATGTTTTATTTTCTTTTTAAAATATTTCATTTATTAGAACTTGGAAAAATGACTTGATAATGGAGGGTCTGTATCTGTGATTATAAAAAAGTGTTGATAAACTCCCCCCATTACTAGTTCTTCTTTATAAGCACTGATGAAAGACCCCATTTATTAGTTCTATTTAACAAGTGTTGATAAATGGCCCCAATTAATAGTGATTCTTTAGCACTGTTAAAGTTCCCCTTTAACATCTCAAAATTGAAGCGCTATTTAAGACCCCCTCAAGTAGTTCTTTTTTTAGCGCTGACAAAGGGGTTCTTAAACAGTGTTTTTAGCAAGCACGGATAAATCCCTAAAATTAGATAAAACATGTTTTATAGTAGTATTTGTTGTATTTCATAATGTGTGATATTACTCCACACCTTAATGTAATTAATTATCCATTGCTTGATGAAAAAAGAATAAATTAACTTGAAAATTGTTTTTTGGATTTAAGATGTATTGAAAACTAAATGGCTAGCATGGTTGTATACTTTCTAAAAGGAAATACAGATCAAATGGGTCATTGATTCAGAATACAATGTATGAGGATCATATAATAGGAATGGAATGAATTAAAGGTGGTTCTATTTGAGGAATTTTTTCCTCAATAAAAACAAGACGATATGTAAATTATTATTTTTAATTTAATTCTAAAGGAAGTGAGATTTGTTTCTGTGTATGATGAAAACATTAAGATATTAGTAGTGAAAGTTAAAAATGATATATTCAACCTAAAAATTAATATGGACAGTTTTTTTGATGTAATTAAGTTGATCCTTAGAAGGAAAATGTTCTCTCATATTAGTTTTTGTGATATGATGATACAATATCCTATTTCATCAAGAAAGAGAATGTAATCTCATGATAATATATATCTAAAGAAAATTATGTGATGAGATTGGAAACAAAAATCTATCGAAAAAATGTTGAAATGAAAATATGGAAAGGTGGAAACAAAAAATAGATCATGAATGTGGAAAGAAACGTCATGTTAAATTATTAAATGGAATGGAAATTTATTACATGTGTGGAGATAAGGTCAATCGAGCTTATGAATATAAGGGAAATAAATAATTCACTAAAAATCACGATTTTATCTATATGGAAATTGTGTTTTATTTAGAAATATTTCCCATGCATCAATGATTACCTTGAGAATTTTATTTTGTTAATTATTGATATCCTCGAAGTATAATATAAAATAATTGAATATCAGGAAATCACTTATGAATCATTCAGGATACATAAAGGAATTATGTTTTTTTATTATGTTATTATCTGTTAATATTTAATTTAGAATGCATCCTTTTTTGGAAATATGTTCCTTATTGATAAAATATTTTTTGATGTTTCTAATACAAGGAAAACCCTTCGCTATCATATATACCCTATAGTATAACATTTTTTTTCGATGTAACAATAGTTATTATAAATTTATGTCAATATAATATTATGATGTATTCAAATTGGGTAATGAATATTCTATGTATTTTTCAGGGTTTAATAATTATTATTGAATGATGGTGTTATTTTTAAGATTTAAATGTTTAATCATTCCAGAAATGGTACAATTTAATGATTATTATATATATTTTTTCCAAAAAAATTATACTAGTAAATCATTAGAACCAAAAGCAATCAATGGATAAAAAATATTTCATAAAAATATAAATTTATCTTTTAATCGATATCATATAAATTAAAAGATAATTTATGTGCATCAGTCATGAAAAAAAAATCTTTGATGATCATCATTATAAATATGAGATTAATTAGAAATAGATAATTATTATATCACAATAAAATAAAAAGATCAAGTAAGTATATTTTCTTATAATTCCATAACAATTGGATGATAAATCTATTAGATTTTAATTTTAAAATATCATGTAACTATCAAGTTATTATTCATGAAACAAATTTACAAGTTGTTGTCTCATAAAAGATCATATATTGTTTAATCAAAAATATTTCAAAAAATAATGTGGTTCATTTTAATTTCAAAAAATTAGAATTATTTTAAAAACATTTTGTTATTTCATGATGTCTTCAATTAATATAAAATTACGTGGAAACAATATTTAAAATGAGTGTGTAATTTAACACCCCAGAAGTGTAGTTTATTAATACTATCACCAGTGTTACAAACAATAATGTACATAAATGAAACAATATATAATATTAAAATATTATTATTTAAATATGACATTTATAACATAGCCATGGAATTGGTTAGAATAAATAGAATTAATTGCACTATGAATGATATGAACAAAATATTTATGGAATAGAAATATACATATTTATTTAGAGAAAATAAGAACTCAATTTTGAAAAAGTTAAAATAATATTAATGGAGATACTTTTTAGAAGAAATATTTATATGAAGAAAGAATATTGTTTGGAAAAATACATTAAGATAATATCTATATATGAATGATTTTAATTAAATTGTTATGTCATAAATTTTAAAAAAATATATTAAACTTATTCTTATGGAACATTATATATATATAATGGGCAGAAATTAATTTTTTATAATTATGTTAAATTGTCATAAAAATTGTTTTTTACTAAATTTTTTGTACATTTCTGAAATGAATGGTTACTGGGTGAATATTGAAAATTAATTTATTTCAAAATGAATCATTTTTAAAATAAATTAATTTAAATGACTCTTACAATTTTTTTTATTTTATAGAAGTTTAATTTTACTAAAAAAATTATTCAATGAGATTTGTCATTATACATGTCTTCTATATACAATCATTATTATGCATTAAAATTTTATTTATTTACGTGAATATTTTTTTTTATTTCATACCCATGAATTTAATATAATTTCAAATAGTTTTGGAAATTAAACCATAGAAAATTGATTCCATATTATGAATGATCATATTCAAATTATTTAATGAGGTCCATTTAATTTTTAGTTAATATGAATGGTAACCATTGTAAGAGTTCATCAATATGAAAATGGGTAAAATGGTATAATCAAGGTTCGCATTAATGTATAATCCTTCATAATACCTAAAAAAATAATCTCATTGTATGTATTTATTTATTCAATATCTTCTTTAGATATAAAATTTATGGATTTTTTTCCACATTATTTTGATTATGACCTTTATATATGTTTTTGTAAAATTATATTTCTGACAATTTTATATTGAAATTTGTTTATCATGATTGTTTTTAAAAGGGTCAATGAAATTGTTAAACTAATATATAAGGTTAAAATTTCCCAATGACCTAGTGTAAATTTTTATAACATTATTTAAACATTATCCCCATTATATTAATATATATTACACTTTAGATATTGTTTTGATGTGTTAAATACATATTATATAATAATAATTCATGTATTTATAAGATTTTAAACCTCCTTAATTATGAAAGAGACCCACTCTCCTCCCTTCTATACACTTCGTTGATATCTATGATGTACCATTCCCATCCCAAATATCATAAAAATATTTTTTTCTAAAAATATAGGTTCTCATTTTTTGTAAATACTACTTCAAGGAGGCTTAAGGTATTGGATAAATGTGTTTAGTTATAGAATATTTGTATATTATAACCATTATCTTTATGAAATTTACATCATAATCCTCTTCCAAATATTCAATAATCATATTAAATGAATTAATCATTATATACATAATATTTTTATGTTTTTATTTTAATATAACAATCATTATATTTCTCTATTCCATCCAATAGAAAATGAATACATAGGTCATGCATACATTTGTAGTACCACCTCCACGATGAGACATGTATCATTTTTCATCAATATATCCCATAGATATTTATTTAAATGGAATAAAAGAATATATATTATATTTATGAAATAATTATGATTTTATAAAAATAATATTTTATCTATGTTATTTCTCTATGATCCCCTAGAATATTATAACATTTCATCTGTGTACCGGTGGACTACCGCTTTCAGGATGCGATGCAATATATTTTTATATTTATGCCCTGATTGAGTTATTGACTAAATTTATATAATGAATAATCATTATTTTTATGAAACTAATAAAATTAATGAGTTGAAGGAATAATTTTATAAAAAGTTTTAACATATTAAATATAATAAATTAAGTTCTGAGACATTTACTAAAAAACTAAAAGTGGTTGATGTAAGAAAAAACTATTCCAAGAATGGTTGTCAATTGGATATAAAAAGAAACTTAAAAAAATTATGTAGATGAAAAAGTTTCTTAATACATTTTTTAATAAACTTAAATCAACTATTTAGGATGATATAACATGTCGAATCAAGTGGGAATCCATGCCATGGTGTTTTCATCTCAATTCCTCTCCATTAAGACATATTTTATTTTTTACGCCATATTTTCATTATTTTAAGTATATACACCCCATTTGAGAAATTATATTATGTATTCTGTATTTTTAATGTAATTAAGTATTTCAATTAATTTAATTTATTTTATAGAATTTTGATTTAATTTTTTTTACCACAGTGGTTTGTTATACGATCTCACTCTTATTCTATATTTTTCATGTTTATATGTATTTTCATAGACATATGTACTATTTCATTATTAAAACAAATCCATTTTCTTTTAAATTGGTTTATGATGGATTTCTATCTTTTTTATTCAAAATATATCTCTATTTGGTAACCAAAAAATGATTGTTTTGAATGAAAACAAATCTTCATTCCACATTTTGGGTTGGAAACCATTCCTTTCATGTTGAGATTTTCTCAAATGAAAAAGTAATGTTATTTTACCATCTCAAATGATTTTTTAATAACACTTTTAACCATATTTTTATACATTTTCACGTTATTATTGATGGAATTTTTTTTTCTTTTCCAAACAATTGGTTTTTGACATATTCTAACAAATTATTAAAATGAATTTAATTTTAATGTATATTGTGTGAAATAATTTTACCACCTCCCTATTATTTAGTAATTGATTGTATGACTATATAATTTTCCACGATTTCAAAAATAATATCTTTTTAAATTATTCTATAATATTTCATTTTAAAATTTATATAAAACGTCATTTATTTATAAAGGGTTGAATATAATTTTGTAAATGATTTATGAATACATTTTTAATTCGAAATTATAAATGTCTGATGGAATGTATTCTCTAAAGAATATTCAAAATTTTCTACCTTAATTATCAAAATACATTCTATCAGTTCAATTCTTTATTTATGATAAATAAATTTACATTAATAACATTTTAAAATTTTTCTGATTATACATTATTATGGTTCATTTAATTTATTTATATCAAGTTATATATCAATCTCAATTATGCATTAGAAATTATTTTCCTCCTTCATGCCATATTTTCAGTAATATTGATGTATTAAGTATCATTTCAATAACTATGATATTTTTTAATTATATAGAATTTCAATATACAGTGTGTGTTGATGGAGTATTATTTAGAATGTTATTTATTTTTCCTGTGAAATGTTTATGTCATGTATTCATTATTTAATATGGATATTTATTTATTAAAAATGTTATTTGATAATTTATTATAATATTGATTCAATTTATGAAGAATGAATTAGAAACATGTATGTGATGGGTGGGACCAATTTATTAATACCCCATCAATTAATCGTTAGGTATCATGAGAAAAAATAGGTGACTTTATTGGTTGGAGAATTGTTGTATTCCTACCGATACAATTAATGTATGTTGGCCAAGGAACTGACTATAACATTTTTTATTTTTTGGTTCAGTCCTTGATGATAAGATCATGATTGTTTTTCATTATACACATCATTCATTAAAATTATTGTTATCATTTTCCAGATGATTACATTATGTTGAATTGATATATTTTAATCCTAAAGATATTAATTTAAGGGGAATATATCATGATTATTTAGTCATTATATTTTTTATGCCATTAATATTCATGATGTATTATTTTGTAAAATTTCCCAACATAATCATTTTTTCTCAACCTTCATAATGTTTTACAATACATAGAATATGAATATTGAATCATTGAATTATCTTCAAGGATTAAATAATGTTTTTCATTATATTGTTTTTTTAATGTAATATGGAAATCATGTATGTATCTAATCTCCCAGGAAAATTAAATTGATCGATCATTAACAATGTGATAATTTGTATCATTTACTAATTTATTAAAGTAAACACTTTCTCTGGGATATGATATTTATGGTTTGTATAAATAATTCGCTGAAGAATGTGTTTCAAGTTCATTGTATGTTTTTACCCCAATGCACAAAAACCAAGATGAGACTACTTCATTTGACAATATTTTAGAGTATGTATAATAGCTTTTCCATTTATATGTTTTGGAATTTTTGAGAAGATGATATATATTATCAGCATATTTTTATAAATCCTTCTTAAATATCTTAATGAAAATATATTTCAAAAATAAATTAATATTTTTTAATTACATTATTGGAACTGTTTATACATTAAAATTATTTTTAATTTAAAAAATATAGAAAAAATATATCTCATAGTATCATTTATATTTTACTAAATGAACTCAGAAAAAAATGTAGCATGTGAGGATATATTGGAAAAGATTTATATGGGCATATAATAATAATTATCAATAGTGAAGTGTGAATGATTATATTTTATTCCTCCAATAGAAAATTTCCTTTATAAAAATGATAGTTTCAATTTTTCAACATCCTTAATCATGTAATTGTCCTACATGGTAATTTATAAAATATAAAGAATATCATATCAATCACTAAATTGATTTCAAAGGCCTTAAAATCACTTGACAATCATGTTTTTATACCTGATCTAATATATATTTATTTATTCATCATTATACCTAAAATTTTACAAAACGAAGTAACTGGGTTTTTTTTTCAATGTTACCTATAATAAATGTATCAACTCTATAGTGTTTCCAACTATTGAAAATGAAATTATTATCATATTCAGTGAATTTTGGATGTTATTAGCATTTTCATTATTATATATAATGGTTCACATTATTATTCACTTGTGTTGAGAGACATAATTATGTGCTCATCTGAAGTATAAATATATGTACCACATTTAATGATATGTGATGATTTGAAAACAGTGCATCATTAATGGATGTTATCCAAAATATTTTTCTGCAAATAAAACTAGATTTTAGGAAGCTGTTGAATTATATACAAACTACTAGTCCACTAGAGATAACATTTGTTTCCCAAAATATGGACACAATAGATGCCTTGTTAGTGAATAAAGTTTTAGAATATAAATATTCACAATTTCTTTTAGAGAGTAAGATCATATTCTAATTATGTTTTACAAAAATTTAAATTTTTTACACACTATGATAAATACCATATTTAAATTATTAGGTATTTAAACACATCAAGGGGTTAATTTTGGATATCAAATACTGATAATCAAACAATTATAGGATAGTTTAAAGATTATATTTTTATGGAAACTTTTGAATATAATATAAAAATATTATAACAACATATATGGATATGAATTTGAAAAACTATAGATATATTATCATAGAATCGTTTTTTTATTAAATAATAACACTCACTATACAATGAAACAAGATGAATTTACTATGAATAAATATATTTCTATTAATATTTTTTAGAAAATAAGAAAATATATCCTGTGTAGCAGATAGAAATCCAATTTAGGAAAATATTTCATTAATGTGTTCCATTCAAATATACTGCAATTTGATTCTACAATATAACATATGAAGGGTTTTTAATGAATAATTATTGATATTAAGATTGTAGTTAAAATCAATGATCTTGGATTTGCGTGTCACGACCTATCCCTTGAGACCCATGTTGTGACTACACCAAACCGGCCATCCATAGTACGAGGGTTGGATACTAGCACCTGAAAAGGCATTTCCCTAAAATTGGGAAGACATTTCCTTTTAGGTGCAAACACACAAACCAAGAACATGACAAGATGATAACCATGTAGTAAAACTGTAGTAGTAAAAGGGTGTACAAAATGTAAAGAGGGCCAGAATACATGCACAACTGAATGGTACAACTACTATAGAAAAGAACACATAAGATCGTCCTACAAGGATCCTACCTACTGGGTAGGTACAACTTCTCTCTGCAACACTCCACATCAACTAGTCACTTCTGTCAACCGCTTGGTCCTGGCTCTCTAAAGTCTCAGCGAAGCTTCTCATCGTATGCACATGACACGACAAGGAGCCAGTGAATCCTATGCGTGTATGAGTATAACAATACCCATTCAGGACCATGAGACCCACAATGGTCTCCCAGAATTCTAGAAATAATGAACCATAAAGCATGACCTCAAACAAAAATCATGAAATAATGTTATCTTACACCAGGTCTACAACTCAAATATGAGGAATAAGTATGAATTATCTTAATCTATATAATTTTATTCCATTAAGAAGTTCCACAAATGAACGAAGAATAATTACTTCAATTGTTTATCAGCACATTGTTGTATGTCGCTGACCCATGACAAGCCTCTCTAAGGCTGGTCCTCATTGGGTCGTGCACTACAGATCAACACAGGGTCACTAGGATGTTGATCCAAAATGTGTCTCTATGATTCTGATCCACACAGGGTCACTATGATGTTGATCCACAGAGGGTCTCTATGATGTTGATCCACACAGGGTTGCTATGATGTCGATCTACACAAGGTCTCTCTTCAATTGATAGTCATTCACAAGATTTCCAACACTCGATGTGCTAGAGTTCTGTATAATATGCTACTCAACATATACATCATGAAACAAATTTCACGAAGTTCTAAAATAGACTTACCCAATGGACCTCCATGTCCTAAGGGTCCCAAAGAGACATTCGAACAGTCAATCAGATTAATGGTCTGTGAGTTATAATCATTTACTACTAAGGGCCCTATTGGATTCAGGTTTGATCCAACCCGAAAATACTCCATCTTTCTCCATAACTCTGGTGGAGTATTTCAAAATAAACATCTTATTTCAAGGATTCCAGCACCATATATTGTTCATAAATGGTTTTTTGGTTTGATAACTATGGCCTTTTAAGCGAAACTAGGTCGAAAAGAGTCTGAATCCAGTCCGACAAGGTCCAGGTCTAACCCTACCTGAACCAGCTGGGCCGACCTGAGTGAGGTGAGCTGCGGTGGGATCATCCCAATGTTCCATAGACTAGCTAGGCAAACCTTGGTCGGGCATGACCTGCCTTGAGCAGGCACAACCTATCAGGCTATGCGGTGGTTGTATTCCCTCCCGAATGGACATTCTTTCATTCGTTTTTCAATGGTGGCGCCACATGGCCCCTCCTCCTATGATAGCAGGACACACACGGCACGAGTCTACCTTTATCGCAGCCTCCCTCTATGGTGCACGTTATTGCACAACCCAATGTCAATGCGGCCAGCCAAAGGTCGGCCGACCCTGATGACCACAACAGTTGGCGGGGGCCTGCCGCTAGCGGGGCATCCGTGGGCCACCGAGTGGGTTCGGGTGGACCATTATCCCTTCAAATTCTGCATACAGGACTCCAGGGATGCAGCCAACTCTGATGGGTCCCAGATTTATTTAGATGCCATATTTTGTGGTCATCCATTAATAATGTAATCAAGTAAACAAGGGCATATGGTCTGAGACTTGTTTGGTTGGCCCCCTCCCTCCGTGTTTGCAAATTAACAATGTTGTGAGTGAAAACATTAAAGACGGAAGACTACATTTTTTTCATACCCCCCACAACAACCACACAAAATTTCATACGAATTGATGATTAACATATTTTGGTTAATCAATGTTCGTCACATTTTTCAAAAACAATATATTGAAACAAAATCACTTGTATTTAAATAATAAACCCTACCATGTATTTGTTGGAAGGTTCTACAGAAGAGGTGGGACTTTTCCCATATGAAGGTTTTCATTAGTGATTGTTGATGCCTATCAATTTTTCCAACTCCTATGAGTTGATCACATTCATTGTTCGAGTGGAATTTCATCGGTGCTTCACCAGAGAGTCCTCTCGTAGCTCTCCCAAAACCCAAGATCGGGCTCAAATTAAATTATTGGAAAGAGAGGATCAACACACCACTTGATTAATGAATTTAATTAATGAGTCTTATTAATGAACCACTTTAATTATCTCAATTCTTTAGTTACACAAAAAAATATTCAAGCCATTAAATGGATTTATGTTGCACCATAGTCCATCCACCATTTGTCCAATGGATGTAAAAAATAAATAAAATAATCATTAGTTATATTATTATTTAATTTGAAAATTCCAAGAAAATAACATTCTTGTCTGACCCTTGCCGTACAATGTTATGATTCCTTTATGAAAATCCAAGATCTTCAGATTAAATAGAGCCATCAGATTAATAATCAGAGCACCGGTTCACATGATAGAAAACCCTAACCAATCTATTACTAAACGTATATTAAAAAAATTTCAAAATTCCATTTCGAGCACAATGGGCCGCAGAAAAACATTCCATTAAGTTTTAATGACTCGAAATAATCCTAAATAATTTTAATAAATTATATTTATTTTTTGGGTCTATACATTCTACCCACCATTGGTATTATTATCCTTGAAACCTACAACAAAACTATGGAAAGAAATGGGGGTACTGAGTATGCATCTGACCCTCCTACTCTCATGTGATCTCCTGTAGTTTCCTGTGATTTCACTGAAATCACACTAGAGGAATCGACCATAGAGAAAGGACCCACTCCTATCCATCCTCTATCTCCACTGTGAAATCCACAACAGTCTCCCCATCATCAATTTCCTAGACGCCCCATTGGATATCCTGTAATGGATCATGCATGTACCTCTTCAGCTGAAACACATGGAAAACATTATACCCCCGGTGCATATGTGGGGGAAGAGCTAGAAAGTACACCACCTCGCCTACTCTTCTACGTATCTGGAAAGGCTTGATGAACCTCAGGGCTAGCTTGTCGCCCCGGCCAAATATCTATAATCCTCATCAGGAAGAGACACCTAATACGACATGATCTCCCTCCAAAAAGTCCATGGGTCTCTGTCTCTTATCAACCTTAGATTTATGATATCTTTATTCATCATTTCGTGGATGATATACACCTTCTGAGAGGTAGCCCGTACCATCTTTGGACCCATAAGTGATGATTCTGCTTGAACTATCAAGAATAGAGTTGATCTTCATGGTCTCCCATACAGGGCCACAAATGGATCCATGATGATGGTGGAGGGATAAATGTTGTTGTAATAGTACTCCACTAGTGACAGATTTTCCACCCAACTATGGCCAAAATCAAGGACACAAACACGAAGCACGTCCTTGAGTGTCTGTATGGTCCACTTTGTCAGACCATCTTTCTAAGGATAGAAGGCAGTGCTCAAATGTAGTTGAGTCTAGAATCCCTCATGCAATCCCTTCCACAAGTGTGATGTAAAATGATCATAACGATATGAGTCGATCATTGATGGAACCCAGTAAAGCCATACAATCTCATGTACATAGAGACATCTCATGTTCCTTGTGGATCTCTGCTATCAGATGGGTTAGAAGAGGCCCGACATAGTGAGTTGGATAACAATCACACATATGTAATCATAACCATTGGACGTATGTGGTATCCCTATAATGATGTATTTGGAGATACAATCCCACTTTGACTATAGTACCTCAAGTGGTTGTGCAAATCCTGCTTGAACCTGATGCTCATCCTTTACTTGCAGATGAGTGAGAATCATGATACAAACTATAACACTACATTCTTCATCCATGGACACCAATACTGCCGTTATTGGTCATGTTATATCTTTTCTGCAACAGGATGTACCTTGAATGGGGATTTATGAAACTCCCACACCACTTCCTCTCGTAGCATCACTGGTTCCATGGTGAATCCTATAACGAGAATGATGTGCTCTCCGCCTTATAAATATCTATCAGTAGCCTGTCCTGAGGATATCGGAGCACGTCACACCATCTAGTCTATGTGAATTGGTTGTGCCTCCCTGACACAAGGAAGGAGTTTGAGAGTAACTATTAGAGACAGGCAGTAAGATGCTCTATCACAATCCATGAAGGATAAGTGCAATGCGGCTAGCTACTCTATCGCCCCACTCAGGAACTACAGATTAGATATCCTAATGACTTCATTCTTCACCATGTCCCCCTTCTAAGGAGTGTAGACTACCTCAAAGTCCTAGTCCTAGAATAACTATATCCATCATCATTGTCTCTAGTTTAGGTCCTTCTATGAAAATATATACCTGAGACTCTTGTGATCAGATTAGATAGTAATCCCTTCTCCTGTAAATTAGTGTCACCACATCTTTAGGGAGAAGGCAATAACTTCAAAATCATGGTCATGAATACCATAGTTTTTCTCATTCTATCTCAGATGACGCGAGCCATAGGATATCACCGCTTGCACCTTCATGAGGACACATCCTAGTCAAGTCCCTTTTGCATCACAGTAGACTACACACCCAACACCCTTTTCTAGTAATCTCAAGATGGAGGGACTCATCACTGCCTCCACTACTAAAAGACTATTGGAATCTCTCCATCCACACGAAGGGTTTTCCCTTCATAGTCAAGCCTTAAAAAAGAGTCCCAACTCTGGATGAGTCAGGTACGAACCTCTTGTAGTACACTACTAAACCTTCGAAACTCCGAACCTTTGTTGCACACTTGGGGTGAAACCATGAAAGGATTGTTTGTATCTTCGCCAGATCTAGTGCCACTCCAAACATTGAGATTTAATTCCCTAGGAAGTTAACTTCTTATATCTAGAAGTGGCACTTCGAGATCTTACCATAAATATTGTTCTCCTATAGTGTATCCAGAACTATCTTTTCCTCAGTTTACTAATCCACCACCATCGTTGGGTAATCCAAGATGTCATCAATAAATCCCACAAAAAATTGATAGAGATAAGGCTAGAACATCATGTTCATGAGTCCAATGAACACTGTTGGGGCATTTTTCATGCCGAATGGAATTTCCATACACTCATAGTGGCCATACCAGCATCTGAAGGCCTTCTTATGTACATCCACATATCATACCCTAAGCTGATGATATCCTGATCTGAGGTCTATCTTCGAAAAGAATCGAGATCCCATTAGATGGTCTAAGAGATCATCAATCATCGAGAGTGGATACTTGTTCTTCATAGTAACCAGGTTCGGGAACCGAAAGTCTATGTAAATCATCGAACTACCATCTTCCTACATGAAGAAAAATGTCAGGGATTCCCATGGAGACAAAATAGGCCTTACGAACCCCTTTCTCTAAAAGTCCTCCTACTATACACTCAAATCCCAAAGCACCACATGAGACATCAGATATGATGGAGTAGTTATCGGTTTAGTCTCGTGGTACAAGTCTATGTTTAAGTCTACCTCTCTGTGAGGAGGTACTCTTGGGACATCCTCAGGAAAGACATCGGCATATTGGTCCACCGCTACAAGATATATTACACTACAATCATCATCTGGTCCAAGGGTAAGGCAAGAAAAATAATGTGTGATCAGCTACACCCTCCTCCAGAAAAGCCCATCCTATGTTGTGAAGGTTCCAGTAATTTCAGTGAAGGGAAACCTAGTCCCATACTCATGGAATCACCACAATTTTCACTTAAAATTGTCAATATGTTCTTAGACCATGGATAACCAATCCATACCCATGTCGACATCGTATGTCATCGACGCTTCTACTAGGATATCCTAGAAAAATCTCTCACCTCCTAGAGTAATATCACACTATAATAAATACTGTGTAATCATCGAATCCTCTCCCATATGAGTCTTCAATTGTGAGGATAGAGTTAATGGATCTACAAGAATCTCTGACCTATGAATGAGAGTCATCTCAATAAAAGTGTGAATAGAATTTGTGTCAATAAGTACCATAGATTGGGTGGAGTAAACACATATAAAACCTCAAATCATTTATAGATCTCCGAGGTTGTAGGCCTCATATTCTGAAGTAAGAGCTCATCCATGTCCGCATACTTCTTGAGGTCAGGGTGGACCACCATGAGGTGGTGGCGGTAGAACATCAAATCACCACCCATAGCCTGGTGCTTGACCTACACATCTACCACGTCTACCTCCCTGCGGACCTCCTCACTCATATCTATTCCTATACCTTGCAAGTCCCTCAACCATCTTCTAATCGCCGGTAAGGAGGGTCATGAAATCTTGATAAATGTGGCCTTGCCCGCTTCATGTGATGAATAGTATGATTCTCTGTTGGACTACTCTACCTCATGAGCTCTACAGCTCCAGCCATGCATCCTATGGTCATGCTCCACATGGTCTGGCCAGGTGGGACCACTGTGTCATCTTCTTCCTTCCTACTAGAGATGACTCGACAACCTATCATCCGGTGTTGTCTCTCGCAATCAGAGCCTACTATTCTAAAAATCTATCAATCAATAATTATTGTTCATGATTTGCATATTAAATCGGGATATTGGGAGATATCATCGATGCTCTAATCTTCCACTTGAGACCCTTTTCAATGGTCCATGCCTAGATAAAAGGTCCACATCCCTTGTGGTTAGTGTAGCGAGAGAGTTCTGTGAATCTCAAGGAGTATCAGCCCACATTCAGTCTTTCAGGATATAAAAGTAGCACCTCTTAAATATGCACATATCGTAGTTTTTCTAAAATGATCTCTATCCTAAATAGGCACTCGAATTCTGTCAAGGTGAGGGTTATCGCATCGTATAACTGGAGCATCAGGATCCACAATCTCATTGTAATGACATTGAAATGAAAAACACCTAGGATCACCATATGCTTTTCTATAGTCCCAAATAGGTAGAAAAATATATCCCTAGACATAGGAATGTCCTCAGATGCCTATGGATATGTCTCGTCATGAATTCTCAGAGGAATCTACCACTAGAACTCATGAAACACGCCTAGATAACATGCATCGTTCGCTAGTGGGGCTGCTGGGAACTACTGCCTAATGGGTAGTAGGGCTTCTAGTACATCACATGAAGGTTCTATCTCTGTAAGAGGGTCGTACACCAATGCCTCAATGCTCGGTGGGCCGTCATTACGAACCCTCTCGGAATCTTTTCTTGCTGTCTGCATGGAGGAATCTTTAAAATAACTACTACCTCATGGTCAATAATTTATACCTAGTGTGCCAACTCAAAATAGATCAAAAGTAAAACATCTTCAACACACAAGCCATTAATGTTTTCGTACACTGAGTCATAAATCAGTATTCAGGGTTTGAGTGAATGGTTACGTCAGCCACTGCACCCACACTGTACTCCCCGAACAGAAAACCACACTCAAAACACATAAAATTATTTCTCCTATATAATGATCAGAGTCATAGGTCTTTGGTAAAAAAAATTCATTTGATAACACATTGTCATGACTTGTCCCCAAGGCCCGTGTTGTGACTACGCCTTGCCCACCTTCCACATGCCATGGGTCGGAGACTATCAGCAGAAATTTTTTTTCGTAAGGTTAGTAACTCTTTGCCTTTATGCCTACAAGCACAAAAACCACCAACATGAAAATATGGATACCATATAGTAAAATCGTAGTAGTAAATCTGTGTAAAAAAAGTAAAGGATCCTGAATACAAGACCAACTAAAAGGTAAAAGTAAAATATAATACACCTACTTAGACCGTCCAACAAGGATCCTACCTGAATGGTAAGTACAGATCATATCCACAACATTCCATGTAACCCAGTATCCTCTGTCTACCACCTAGTATTATCTCCCAAAAGTCATATCCAAGATTCTCATTGTCTGCACAAGACAGGACAAGGTGCGGGAAAATCCTATTATGGGGTCAGTATAACAATTCCCGATAAGCACCTTGATACCTATGAAGGTCTCCCGGAATACCTCAATGTAAGAACCAAAAATCATGACCTCAAACACAATGCATGTAATATAGTTAGCTTACACCAGTTATAAAACTCAAAGATTAATAATAAGGATAATTTGTCTTAAGTTATATCATTTTATTCCATTATGATCTTCCATAACTGAACTACAATGAATTTGATCCATTGACTATCCACACATGGTTGTATGTTGTTGATCCATTATTGGCCACTCTAAGGCTGGTCCTCATCTGGTCGTGCACTACTGATCCACACAGGGTCTCAAGGATGTTCATCCACATTGTTTATCTATGATGATGATCCACATAGGGTCATAATGATGATTATTCACATTGGGTCCCTATGATGTTGATCCATACATGGTCGCAATGATGTCGATCCCCACATGGTTTCTCTTCAATTTCTAGCCATCCATAGTATATCTCGCACTCAGTGCGCTTGATTTATGTAGAAACATCACCTCAATATTTCGGTCAGGCCTCAACTTCCACGATGTTCCACAAAATATTAACTCAATGGACTGCCATGTCATATGGGTTCGAATGCGATAGAAGTCCAATCAATCGGATGCCTGGTATTTGAGTTATAAGTGTTTTATTATCGAGGGCCATGTAGAATACATTTTCAATACAACCTAGAATTACACAAACATTTTGCACAACATAGGTGCAGTATCTTGAAGAGATCTTCATGTTCAAAGGATTCTATTGCTGCAGACGGTCTATCAAATAGATGTCTGGTTTGAGAGATACAACAGTTTATGTGAAAATGGGATGAAAAGGGTTTGTGCCCAGTCTGACTCAGTCAGGAAGACCAGTCCCACCCCAACCTGGGCTGACCCGGCCTGGTCTTAGTTAGACCTGGCATAGTACGGACCTTTTGGGCTATCCTGTGCTATCTTGGTGTTGGCGGGCTCAGCCCAATGGGTCGTGGGCCGAATCGTCCCGCATTGGCAGGGCCTGGCCCATCAGGCCCCACTGGCATCAAATCCCCTACCAAAAAATCATTCGTAAGTATGGTTTACAATGACTGTGCCTTGTGGAACCTCCACCTCTATTAGTGGGACGCATGGGGCGTGGATCACCCTCCGTCGAGGGGTGTGGTTCTGCCTCTGCCCCGGCTCATTGTCGCACCATCCCTCCGCGGCATGCCTCCCTCCACCAATGCGGCAGGCCATGAGCCAGCTTCCACGGCTGTCTGTTATGGCACCATCGATCACCACCATCCTCAATGGCTTTCCTGGCTTCCGCTAGCCATCAGGTGAGCTTCAGTGGTCCATTTATTCATCTGATTGTGCCTACGGGCCTCTCGAGAAGCTACCAACACCGCCTGGCTCACGGATTCTTTGTACCGCCATAATTTCTGGTTTCCCATGAAGAATGAAATCAAAGAAAAAGTGGAGGAGGATATGGGCCTTGTTCAGTTGGCTTGAACCCTCCGCGATAGAAAAATAACACGTGTGAGTGTTCAAACATTGATGAGAAAAGGGTAAAGACCATTCAAAACTCCTGAAACTACCACCCTCAATTTCGTACAATTAGCGGACTAGCATATTTTTGTTAGTCTTCATTCTTCATGTATTTCAAGGATGATATATTGAAACACAATCACTTGAATTTAATCAAAACCCCTATAATTTTATTCATTGGATGTTACTACAGAATAGGAGGGAGTGTTCACGTCCGATGTTGTTCATCTGTGATTCCCATTACCCATTTATTCCCCCCAAAGTCTATCGCTCCATAATGTTCTTCATCAGAGAAGAAAGTTGTCGGCACTTCACCATATATTCCTATCGTTGCTCTCCCAAAACCCATGCCTGAGCTTAGATTAAATAGTGGGTAGGAAAGGTTCAACAAAAATCTTTATTAATGAGGTCTATTAATTAGTATAATTCATGAATATCTTTAATATTCTTAACGGTGAAGTTATAAAAAAAGAGAGTCAATCCATAAAATGTCTTGATGATGCACCACATTTCCCCAATTATTGGTCCAACGGTTGCAAAAAAAACTAATCTCCAATTATTTAATTATTTTTCAGTAAATTCATAGAAAATAACTTTTTTGTCTGACCATTTCCAGATGAAGTTATGCTTCCCTTAAGAAAATCATGGTGTTCTAGCTTCAACAATGCCCTTTGATTTTTAATTTCTACACTAGCTCAAAATATAGAAAATGAAATTTATTAAGGATTGGTAAAAGGATGAAGCATTTATATTGTAATCAGATATAGAACATGTATTTTATACTATCAATTCCAAAAAATCTATTTGGTCAATTTCTATATTATAGACCAAAACTATAGCTTGGTCAAATGAAATTTTTATTTAGGATGTCCCTTTTTTTTGGACATCACAATCATTTCATGATGGTTCCATCTTTATTGATGTCTTGTATGTTCTGGGGGAAGATAATGAGATAATTTTTATACTTGATAGTGGGGATAAATTCCTTCAATCAATAAAATAGTTTGTCCATAAAATAGTAAAATGTATCTAATTAGTTTATTTATGTACAATGTGTTTCATTATAATATAATATGTATATAACGTTTTTTATGAAATGAAAATTATATGTTTAAGTACATATATTGATAATGATTTTTTCAATTCTAGATGCTACCAAAAGCCTGTAAAAAATATATTTAAAGGGATTAATTGTAGAAAATATTGGATATTGAAGAATCTATGTTTGAAAAATGATAGGATTGGAATAGCGTGATGACGTAAGTACAATTAATTATGGATATATTTAATGGTCCTATTTTGTGGGTTGTGTGGAATACACATGTTCAATCCAAGGCTCTAAAAATTCCATTTATAATCGTTACATTGGTGTTAATAATAAAAAGAATTTATTGATTGATATAGTTACATGGAACAATATCATGTCAATATTGAACACAATAATTAGGGAAGGCATTAGTGTAATATTATGAAATAATTTCCCTATTTTATCACTAAATAAAATATAAATGATTATATAATCTTTAATACCCCTTGAATAGTAAATTTTTATTATTTGTTTTCATCTGAAATTTATAACTATATTTTTAGAGAATATCATAAATAATTTATGAAAATTATTATAAAACAACAACTTAGGGATGTTGAGGAGAATGTAATGCTCCACCATATATAATTATGTACACACATCATAAAATAAGTAACCAGGGATGATTTCGTTAGATGTGAAAATGGTGTACCATTATAACACATTTGAACTGGTAATATTATATTTAACATTATATATATTAATCAAATTGATTCATTGTTGTTAAATTGTAATCCATGAATAGTGTGTAGTTAGTAAAAAAATTTTCATCAAAACCTATGTTAATAAGATATAATGAATAGATGGGGAATACATCAGTTATAATTTTATATATTTTAAATTTATAGCCATAAAATTCATTATATGAAAGAATAAAGTATTTCTATTATATTATTTTATACATTTTTATGAAACAAAATATCAAGGCACATTTATTCCAAATCATGTAATGTGGATATAGGATCATGAAAATTTAAAGGGTCAAAAATTAGATGAAAACAAAATCAAATTACGAGAATCATGTTTAATTATAAAATAATATATATCATTTCTAGTTTAAACCAATATTCCACAATAATTAATACTAATTTTATGAATTTTTGTATATGTTATTAACAAAAGAATCATCATCGACTATGACTAATAAACAAAAAAATTCTATTGTGTTGATGTAGGGATGCCCTCATGTCCCTATAATACCTATTTTGTCATAATAATCCCCCATTGGGGTGTCTTTGGGTTATTCTAGTGTTTTCCATGTGTTTTATGAATTATTGGTTATCAGAAATGCTGGACTACCAAAACCCATGATATGAAAAATAGTGGTTATTCCACAACCAACATCATGAAATCATAAATTTTTTGGAAAATGGTGACTACATCATGGATTAGAGGGTATGACCTAGTTATCAATTATTTTCTAGTGCGGTCATTCATATGGTATTTATGTAATTTCATAAAGGGTGGATGACCACATCATAAAAGGTTTTTACTATGACATGGTTAGGGTTTCTTGGGTTGGTTGGTATCCTGGCGATAACCGATGTACCGTAGTGACATGGGAATTGAGAATTCTTTTCTATCCCAATGTAATATTCTTCACCCTGGATCATTTCTATTAAATTTTAAATTCTATTAAATTTTAATTCATCCCATCTCCAAAAAAAAATTGAACTATTATATTCTAATTTTAACTGATTTATCACATTATAGGCTTATAAGATATTCGTATCCACATTCTCATACATCACATTGATTTGGATCATCATCTCATTTTTTTATATATTTTCTTCATTGATAGATCGTTTATTTATCTTCTCAACATACCTTCCTCTTTTCCCTTGTATTTATCATCTACTAGAAACCCCAATTCCAATGGGGGGTTAATATATTACTTTCATATGGTTTTCTTTCTGGTTTTGTAAATGTATGTCTTAGATGGGTTTTTATAATTTATATTTTCCAATTTCCATTTAAGGTGATGTGTTTGGATTTGTTTGTTATTTAATATAGAAGTTTTTTAATTTAAATTGTTTTATTTAATGAACCATTAAATTATTAAGTCTTTTTAATTATATCCTTGTTAAATTATAACCATATATGATTCATATTATGGCATTGAAAAATTCATTCATGATTTTATATACTTGGTATAAATGATTTTGAATTATTTCATTAAACCTACTGTTCTAAAATGGTTTTCATTTAATGTGTTTATTAAAATCCCTATGATGATCATTTTAAATGGTTTTGATTATATATTTTGTGTTTTAGCACAATTTTCATTTCTTACGGATGTTTTTATATTCATGTGACTCTAATGAGAGGAAAATAATATTTTAATGTGTTATACCAATATGTTTTTAAAAGGATTTTATTTTGACTCAGTTGACTGTGATGGACCTAAAGGACTATTTTGAATTTAGAAATAATACGTGTTTCATGATTGGTGTTCTAGGTATTTTTTCATATCATGGTTTTCCAAGCATGTTTTAAAAATATGGTTGTCACTTTATGAAATGATTAGACTAATAATCATAAACAATAATTGTAATGTCCCTTATCTCTTATTTCATATATAAATTTTATCATATTTTAATTGACCTATTATTCTTGTTTATTATAAATAAAGAATAATATCTTTTATGCGATGGTGTAATAGGTGATATGGGGTCTATGGTTTATTCATTTTTTATGTATGTTGATAATTTTATCCTGACTAGACACATCAACTATGATATTTCTTGGGAACTAGGGTATCTAGGTAAGGGATTCAATCTACTTTATACAATCTTTTTGGACATAATTAGATAGTGGATGCTAATCTGTATCACTATAATAGTTTTTGGGAGCTAATCAATATGACCAAACTTGTTTATGGGACATAATCTATATAACCTAATAACATTTTTAGATTTGATTCACAAAACCTAGTAATTATTTGGGAGATTTCCAAAAGATTTTTTTCTCCAGTATTTCTTGGACAATACCTTGTTAGGACATAAGGAGTTTCCTTTGAAACTCATTCATGAAGATATTGTTTTACATATGATTTTTCTAATGAATAATTTTTTTTCGTATCATGTTATTCTCATTTGGGTTTTATGGAACCCCTATTTTATTAATGTTTTTTTATTATTCCCCACAATGTTATGGTTACTTTTGTTTATCGATTCAGTAATTATGATATGGATTTCGTTTCAATATACTTTGAAAATATGGTATACAAAAAAACAAGAATGAAAGGGTAATTCTTTGGTTTTGTTTTATAAACATGGAAATGCACGTTTTTAAATTCATTTATTGTTTCTGACATTAAATATAATTTTTTACATGTAGGGATAAATAAATTTATTTTTAATGATATTTTAAATTAATCACCTTTTTATTTTCATAGGATTGGATGAATTTTCCTTAAACATGGGTAGAGTTTGTTTTTAAAAATCAATTTCACCTAGAGATGTTAGAGAAAGGGTAACCAAATTAATATTATTTTATTATAATATAAATTCTGAAAACCCAATTTTTAAAATAGTTTCAAAATGAGACTTTTGAAATTTTATATAAAAGGATTTGCATAGAGTCTTGGGTGAAATTTTGCTGACCATGTTCATCTCACACACTATAAACAACCCATTGCACATGTATATACATATCATGTTATATATTTTTTCATAATTTATGTTCTTCTATATGTTATCAATCATCTAAATATTCATTTGTGGATTTTGGGGATGTTTTAGGGATTATGAGTTATATGGAGATCATCAAGTATTGGCTTGAGTCTGTGGTTTATTATTTTAATGAGTGTGTATGGGGAAATTTATCCATCAATAAAATATTTTAATCATTAATTTTTATGGATTTTTTGATGTGTTAATACCAATGTAATTTGAAAATTGATATGGATGATTATTATTTTTTATTTATTATGAGGAGGATTAGTTCTACTTATTAGAAACTCACCTTTTTTGTTTATTTGTATCTTGTAATTTTATATGAATTATAGTACATGTCATTGACTCACCATTACATAATAAATAGTAGTATTGTTTTTATAATTATTATAATTATTATCATTATTATCATTATTATTGTTACTATTATTAATATTAATGTGTAAAATCATTCCCACGTGAAATTTTGTCATTCCTTAGCACTAGTTTACCACCCTTGGGGATCAAGAACACCCAACTGGCCTTGCAGTAGATCTATTTGTGTACTAATTCAATGGTAGCCTAATCACGATCATTATTCAAGTAACCCAATAAATTTAATTATATTAATACATGATTTTTAAGATATAAAATCAATAAATACCAACAAAATATCCTAAGGAATTCTGTCTATGGAAGACTATGTTTATAACACATCAAAACAAACCAATGACACAAAACATTTATTTTATCCTACATAATGATTTTCTAAAACCATTTTACCACTTAAAACTATATTTGATATCATGGAAAATACCTAAATGAAAGGGTTTTACTATAAATCATATTTTGGGAATAAAAAATAAAATGATGTATGTCTTTTGAGTAAAATTGTATAACATCATATCATAAAAGAGAAGGATCATGAATAATCACCTAGGAAATAACATTAATAACATGGAATCATAAGATCATGGTAACATGGGAAGGTGGAAACAATATATACTATTATATAAGAATAATTCATGGATAACTACCAAGACATCTTAACATGGTGGACAGAGTCCCATTGGGGATTATATTTTCCCCATATTCATATATATAGCATCCCAAGAGTCAAAATATAACCCAATTCATGGTAATGATATCTAGGTGAACTCATAATAACGTGTACATGATTATGTTTTCAATAAATGAAGTCAATCATAAGGAATAATCATAATAATTACCAGTGAAAATAATTTGGTTGCATAATCATGGAATATTTCACATTGAAAGGATATTTCCTAAAGAAGGCATTTTAGAAATGAACATAAGGTATGTATTTCTCCACTAATGGAATGGATAATATGATACCTATATGTGTATTAGGCGAATATATTCAATATATAAGCATTCATTAAAATTATGGGGAGAGGGAAAGTGATTTAGAGTTATAAAGGTCATAACCCAGGGAAAAAAAGTTCCTTTCGGGAGATCCCAAAACATATGTTCGAGAATTATTATGTTCCTTCACCTATTATCCTGAATAATCCAATTAAATTCATAAAATACATAATTCATAATATTGTAGTTATATATTTTATTTTTTATAAATTAATTATATTTATTTATAACTATTTCAATGAGAGATAATATTTTATTTCATTGTTCTTAGGAGGCTCATTTCATTGTTCCATGGTTATATAACTTATGAATAATTACTAAATTTCATTTAAACTATGGATAAAACTCTAAATGTGAATGAAAATTATTTTAATGTACTTATATAAATTTGAATAGTTCCATATAACCATATGTTTAAGCATATTGGGAAAATTAATTTAGTAAAAAAGTTAATTTTATATAGTTTGTTTATTTATGTTGATTTAATGACCATAATAAAATTGATTCATTTTATTTACTTAATATATTATTATAATATTAATGAACATAAAAAACGTTTTCTAATACTTATTGTAATCATAATTTACCATTATAATAATTTTATAAAAATCCCGGATGGCGGTGGAGAAAAATAGAGAAAATTGTTCATAGAGGCCCTTAACCAACCATATTGTATAAAAACAATTAATTTTAGGAATGAATTAATTGAATTTAGAAGATGAATATTATATCATAATAATTACATATTAGTACATTTATAATATTAAGGTTGATATTTTTATGTGTATTGGGATCATATGGGGGTGGTAGAAGAAGAATATTTTTGGAAGAGATTAGTCGAGAATCATACCCCTTCCTTTAGTTGTCTCCAATTAGGATACTCATTATTTCTCCTTGAAATTCGATTTCATTGATACTAGTAGAACTAGGACTTGTGGGTAAGTATCAGAAAGGTAATTGGGTGAAAAATATTATATATAAAATACATAGAAGTTGTGCGATAATGGGTGGTATTTATTTGCGGAGGAGAGGGGTGTTTTTGAATATTATTTTCATTATATTATTTTATTAGATCAAGAATAAAAATAGTATTGATTCTTTTCACAATACAAGGTAGATATTTCATTTGAGTTTAAACTAATGGGTTCTTATATCATCAAATATTCGAAAATTGATATATTTTTTTATAATGTTAAATATCATATATTATTATGATTTTTAAAAAAAATACTATTATTAAAGAAAACAGCCAAAAATTTACCCTAAAGATTTATCAACATGCATATTTAAAAAAAGTATTTTTTTCAATCATTTTCTCAATATGATAATTTTTTTTAAATTTGATTTTATATATTTGGAAATATATCAATTGTAATATTATGATTAATTTGTTAACCATTTTAAATAAGAATTAATGTATCATTAAATAATATTATAATTATAACTCAAAATAATAACAATTAGAAAATCTATTTTATGAAAATATTATTCCTTTAAAATTATTATATTTATTTTCAATGTTCTATTAATACATTGGTTCTTTATAAACACCTGAAGTATTAATTAATATTTTTCAAAACATTTACTTACTTGTTTCATTGTTTATATATATCATACATTCATTTCATGAGAAATGTCAATATTATTTTACACTCCCATGCATGCATATTCTGTTATAATAGCCAGGTTACACATCCCAATGGCAAGATTACTATTCTTTAGCTCATGTTACTATCCCAATGGTCATATTACCATTCCAATGAACAGATTTTTTAGGGTTATATTAGTTCCCTAATCTCTATAGATATATTATAATTCATTTATTCATTGTTCACATAAATTTTATCTCAAGGTTATATATATTTTAATTTTTCAAAATCCACATTTCATTATTCATATTATTCTTCATTTTTATAGTGTTTTTATGAGTGATATTATTTTTGGGGATCAACCATATAAAAATTTCCCTATTATTTTCATCGTATTTATTATTTTTAACACTATATTTTTTAAAATTATTATGGCTATTTTTATTATATAAATTCTATTTTAAAATTAATATTTTTTTGTTTCATTATATTGTTCTTGTTTTTTATACTACATTAATAATTCAATAATATTATAAAAATGTATATTCCATTGATAAAACTCATTGTCATTAAATTATTCCTCTCCTAGGAAATTTATCCCCATAAATTTAATTTTAAATAATAATTTCATAATTCATAATAATAATTTTACATCATCTCTTCTCCTAGTTCTTAGGTCTCCACTTTATACTTACGGATTCACCGTAATACTTAATCTAATTGAGTTACATTGTTGTGTATAGAAGTGTCTCTATGGTCTAAGAACCTAACTACTTTCACCTCATAAGAGAGATCATTTATAACTATAAAGGATTTGAATTCACCACTTGTGATGGATTTGGTATGTACATTATTAATAGGGATATATGGAATATGCCATACACATGAGAAATTAATGATGGGAGTGATAGTCTATAGTCCATATCTCTGATGCTATTGAGAATATCAAGGGGCCCAATGTACCTTGGACTTATCTTATAATTATTCTAAATTATCATGACTCTCTTCCATATATATACGAAGAATAATTATTTATCTCAATCCTTAAACTCTAGGACTCATCGACAATTGTCATCATATCTCTTTTGTCTACTTTGAGATGCCCAGAAGTTCTATAGTACGGTCATGACAATTTCTAACATTTCCTGGAATACTTTTGGACATAAATTTTTTTTATTGACATCATCCCAACATCAACTGATTTAATATATTTTCCTATAATGGGTTCATATGGAACCTTTTGTATTCTTGAGTGAAAACTATTATTGTATGAGAACATGACCAGAGTAAGATAAGGATTCCATATTCTTTCTAATACCATCGATCATTCTAAAACCATTTTTTCAGGATTATGGATAGTACAATTAGATTGGATATCAGTTGGGGTGTGGTTGGAAAAAAAAATTCAACTCATTATTTATAGACTTTTGGACACTCTTCCAAAACATATATGTTAGTCTCATATCTTAGTCAGATATAATTATTGGTGGTATCCACATATCATCAACACATATGATGTATGTACTTTCGAGTTGATCTAGTGAAATTTCCCCCCCAAATTGAAATGAATTGATTGTTATTTAAAATATGATACACTATAACCCATATTGAATTATTTACTTTTGATTTATTCATATTATTAATGAAAATTTCTAGGGTTTTTTTCTGATCTTCATCATTATATGGGTAACAGTTTAATCATCCCCATGAAATTTTCCATTTTATCCATCACCTAATGTTAAACTAGGAATTTTGATATATATTCAATGATATAATTTGTCATATTTTCTCACCAATAATTATCTCAATGATATATATACCTTCGTACTCTCTAGGTGGAAGAATAAGTTCGTGTTATACGATTCATTGAAATAACCAACTACATATAAAGATATTATTGTACACATATTCGTGGATTAAATATTATAAATCTACCATAATTTTTTTTACTCCATGAAATTCATTTTTCTTATAGATTTTGACTTCTTCAAAAAAGTTACACCATCACTCTATGAATCTATTATCTTCACCATAATAGAATGTTGAGAAATAATTAGAGAAAATAATAATAATATTAAATAATTTATGATTCCTATATCTGTCATTCGAAGGTGTAAGAAGGCTATATCCTTCCCATTTATCATCATTGATAAGATCAGAATATCCTTTCCACATAGATAATCTACCACATTATTTTATTTCCCAATATAGTAGTGGATTAAGAAATTATAGTCCTTTATCAAATCTATCAGTATTCAATGTAACATATTAATTTCTATCATTGTTAATATATATTTTAGTATTTATTATTTTTGTATATTTCATGTTATGAAACGACCCTGCTAACCCGGTATCGATATCCAAACTTTTTAACCACATGGCCTCATGCATGCCCTCCTCTATGCTATTTGTTACCATTAATTAGTTACGTTCTATGGTGGTACAACTAAGAGACTATTCCATCATGGAAAGAGTGGAACATAGTAGTAAACATTATTTATATAACAAACCTTAATTAATATTAGTGGACAATGACATAAAAATGTGAATAAATATCTAAAACATAAATAATAAACCCACAAGACATCACAATACCATATACAACAATTATATAATGTATTTATAAAAATACATTAATTCTTGGTAGCGGATAGATAAAAAAACCGAAAATGCCCAAAAAATAACCAAGCATCCTAAGTATTAGCATGATCCCCTACTACCAATATCCCCTTATAATAGAAGAAGTCTTGAATCCATAACAAGATGCTACCACTTATCCACACATATAATCATATAATCTTCTTGGGTACCCTTGATAACTTAGATATTGAGTGAGATAAAATCAATAGTCCACCACCAATTGTTTCTATACAAATCCTACATATGAAAATAAACTATTACAGTGTGAATGTTAAAAAAATTATAACATGATATAAATATAACCTATGTCCAACATAGTTTTATCATGGGACACATAGAAAACAATAACATATTCAGCCTAATATGGATGTATATGAGAACATTTTCATTGAATAATTTAGTTATTTGATTATTGATATAATACATCTTACTATGATAATAATAATTGAAATAATAAAATGGTTCCGAGAGGAATTAATGAATCCCTTACTGTAGAATATCAAGCCAGTGCAAAGGTAATAACCATAGATCCTAGGAATAATGTATTATGTAATTCAAGATGTTATAACCAAGAAATATCTCAATAAATATATATAAACATGTCCATGGATAAATTCAAACGTAAATCATATACTAATCATGACAGGAGACAATGGTGTCTAATTAAAGGCATCACATGTCCTAATACATGACACTAAATCAAAGAACTGTATCAAATAAATTATAATATCTAGAAAATCTATCAAGTTAATTTTCTATAAAATGATGAGAAATTCATGGAAAAAAATGGACCATGTTCCATGGTGGATATCTCCCATGGAAACTGGATCAAATTATCAGAATGGAATCCTCTACGTTCTCGATGAATCCTCCTAGGAAACCACGGTGGGATGAATTATGTACATTTTTATAATGGATAAAAAGTCCCATATTCAATAGTCACCATAAAATCATTTTCAAATATAATTAAATATTATTATAGTCCATGTAATACTCATTAGAATTACCGTTCATTTGGTTCATTCAATTACCTTTCATCCTAATAAATAAGTTCAATAATGTTATGAATCCATTTTTCAATACAATTAAAATTTATCATTACAGAGTGATATATATATATATATACTCAATTTAATGACATAAAATTCATTTAACTAAATGAATGAATTACCATAATAGGGGTCTAGAAATCTTACCGAAATGACTTTCTTGGAATTTACAGTGTTAGTCACTAAAGGATAAACAACGAACTCATCCTATGTTGATGATTAGTGTTGAGTTCTCAGCCACCAACAATATAGAAAACATATCATAAGGGGATTAGTTTTCTATTTCGGGGACTGAATTTAAGACATATGAATTTAAGGGGAAACACATGGTGAAAAATATAAATGCACAAAAAACAATTTATAAATCGTGATAGTTTGAGGTATATTACATAGGCCACCAACTATATTCCTATTGAGAATCACATGTCCATTATCAACCTTTGGTCTGGTCTAGATTAGAAGAAAACAGAAGAACAAAATAATTCTGTGAAATTGTTGTAGATAAGATTCTACCAAAATAAATTCATTGATAATAAGAACAATGGCGAATAATGATAATGTAATGGAGTTCCAATCAGTGGTGATAAAAAACTATAGATAGATCATTTTGTTTCTGTTAGATGGAAAAGGTATCTCAAATTCTATCCTCAATCATGAGACATAGATCAATGGAAGATGATGAGCTACATATTATAAATTTGATGTGAACGAGGGTGAGAAAATATAAAACATTTCTGGTAAAAATATTCATTTTCCACTTTTTAATAGGCCACATGGTTTGACTGCCTTTTTGGTTAAAACTAATTCCAACAATGTTCTCCCCTCTAACTAGGGAGTACTCCCTACATGGCCTATAACTCATTGTATGGCAAACTGTGTATAAAGAATCTGCACTTCCATTCTCATCCTTTCATGGATGAAACCCCCTTAAATGATTTAGAAAAAACGCATTCCACCATTTCATGGATGCCTAGTTTTAAGTGTAAAATTATCACAAACTAGACACAAACTATTATTCTCTTCTATTTATCTAAAAACTAGAGCTTCTGGCTTTAAAAAATCCCTCAAGATAATAAACCCTTCTTTAAACCATATTGATCATTAATCAAGATGAAATTAGGGGTTAAAAAAATAGTCCATACCTCGATGAAAAATTGGGTTCATACATTCTTATCCCCTTAATAAAACTCATCACCTAGTTTCCCATCCAAGGGTGGTAAAATCTCATATGATAATGACTTTATCCATGGAAAACGTACATTGGCCTCTCCCTCCAAAGTATCATTATGTACATGTTTATGATTCCATAACACCCATACAATAGGGATGAACCAACCACAATGAGACGTTATGTTGTGATCATTGATATGAATGCTATACTCCTCAAAAGAATAATTGTCCTACAAATCAACATCCTTAGGATCAAAAGTATGAGATTAATAGGCATGATATTGTAAAATCCTTGATGTGTAGAAGACACAATGCATGGTCTACAACCTCATATGTAGAAAAAATGATAGTCCACGTAAGCGAATCTCTCCAATATCATGAATAGTATAATGAATGTAGAAGTTAGATCCCCTTTCCTATATATCCATATATTCCCTAACATAGGGGAAACACAAAAGAATACATAATCACCATCCTCAAACTCTAGAGGTAATTGATGGAGATACACAAAACAATTTCTATCTAGACTAGGCTATAGCCACATAATTCTTAATATGCTTTACCTTCTTTGATGTCTCCTCGAAAAGATGAGATCTTATTTGTGCTACAACCCTTACCTCTAGTGAGCACATAGGTCATCAAAACACCCTTCCATATAAGTCATCATAATGCGCCATATATATCATTTAACAAAAACATTTCTATTTTGTGTATTACATAAGTGGTATATTTTTCTTCCAAGTACATCCAAAATCAAAGACATAATTTCAATGCACGATTTCTTAAATTGTTTTATTTTTGTTTTGAGTAAGCATAAGTCTAAGGGTGGTATGTTGTATAGAGAAATGCCTATGTACTGATATCATTTATCACCACTTGATGATCCTTGATGTAAAATTATCATCTTGATTAGATATGACAATAAAAGGTAACCAGTGTAGGTGTGAAATCTCAGGGACATACAATATCGACAACACATTCCTTAATATGTTCTTCAGAATAAGAAGGATGCGGGATTCCTTCATAAACCTTTACATTAAAACCCAATATGCATCACTACCATGAGGAAATCTTGGAAATCCAGGCAGAAAATCAATCATTACATCGTGAAATCCCAATCCAGAATTGGAAACATCTAAAAAATCTAACAGGTTGATGGTTCCCCACCATTACCATCTACCAAATGGAACACAGTGTGAAAAAACCTGTAAAATGAGTCTTCATCCTAGGACACCAATACTGGTAGTGCATGTCATTATACATCTTCAAAATCCATTGATCCACTTATCATTATATTGTATCTTATTATTGAATCAGTTCCCCACAAATATCTATAGGAACTCTAATACACCAATGTAAAATAGGGATGTCATCTCCATTAAATGACCAATCTGATGTTGGGGTTACACATCAAATACTCTCCCTCATTATCAATACATCAAGAGTTGAGATCTTCCTACTCTTCACCCCCTCCCAATGTGATGACAATACGATTAACGATGTACGAAAATATCGTTCATATATTTCATAATCCTTGTAATGTATATAGAAAAGAAGATCAATTAACCTCCAAATATCACTGGCTACTTTAACATGTTGTATCCATGTCTACCATCTAAAAGCATCAAAAAATGAAAATCCCTTTATAAGAATATTGTTAAGAACAAAATCGATGAAATGAAGGTATTAGAACCATATCCGTTGTGTATAGTTCATGTAATGCTGCATGAAATTGCATTTGAGGAATTTTTTGTCTGTATAAAATATAAATAACATTTACAGAAAATATTTTCTCCTATAATGTAAGTCATGCACTGCTGCTACTAACTAGAGATAATGCATGGGGTAGTTACACTCATTATTACATAATTTATGAGATCCATACATGAATACTTTATCATTCTACATCAGAACTGAACCCAATCTGATGAAAAATGATTCAAAAAACACTACATAGCCTCTTCTATGTTCATGTATGATGAAAATTATGGCCGATTTTTGTCTTCCATTCAACATCAGAATGTATTTATCACACACTTTAGAGTAGATAACATTGAATCCCTTCATGATTAATATTGTAAGTGGTGTTTCATGTTGGGATATGTCATGTAAAAAATTCATGTAATATCCAGTTATCCCCAAGAAACAATTTATATCAATCAAATTCCTGGGCTAATCCGAGGAAACTATGGTCCTCCCCTTTTCCAGGTCAACAGATACTCTTGATTCTGATGTAATATTACCAAAAAAGTGATCCCTGTAAATCTATATGTATAATTTGGCCAGACTAGAAGATAACTGATTCTATCTTACTACACTCAAAATGTTATGAAGGTGTTTTTCATGATCAGGTCTAGTCTGTTATTACACCATGATGTCAACCATGAACAAAAAAATTAATGAATCAATGTATGGGTGGGAAACCTATTTCACCAAATCCTTGAAAATGGTTGACATATTGGTAATAATTTATAACGTAATCAAATAGTCAGGTATACCATTCCCAGTTTGAAAATTTGACATGCTATTCTTGAAATATTAACACATATATAAGGGTATTTTGGCGTTAGATTGATTTTACAGAATACTTTAGCTCCATGAATCTTGTCGGAAAAGTCATCTATTTTAGGAAAAGGATTGTATTATTTATAATAAGCTGGATCAACTAACAGTAATTCACACATATCCAATGGTTCCCATCATTGTTCCTATAGAAATGTATAGGTGTACCCAAAGGTGAAGTACTCAATTGGATAAATACCATAGAATCCATGACATATAATAGCCTCTTGAGCCACTGTAACTCAATAGTAGTCATCATATAAGGAGGAATGGATATGTGTCCTACACATAGCGCTAACTCAATAGAGAGCTCCAACTCTCTCCTATAATTTAACTCAAAAAAATCTCCAGGGAAGACTTCTTTGAAATTATCCAGTAAAAAATTAAAATCTTCTTAACATATTCCATTATCCTCTGTATAATGGCGAGCCATTTGTGCTATCACACCACCCAGCCGATGATGCTCTAGTCTATCTCTACCCGCCCAGACATCCCAATAACCCTTTGAAACAAAAATACCACCCTATAATGATTTAAATGATACCATGTGGTTATACATGTCAACATAAGCATTATAGATACTAACCAATCCATATTGTGAATTACATTGACGATTTTTATCTCGAGGAAAAAATGTTCTCATAAGAAACAATAGTTACCTACCATTAGAGGGATCTCCCAACACTTGTATACACTCTCTGATGAGATACCCAAATGAGTTTCATGTTTAATCATGCCACAAAATGATTGAAATTCAATCTGAATTCATTCTATGATAGATATAGAAATAAATGTGTGTGAGGAACCTCTATCAAAAAAAGAAGATACGATAATCGAGGATACTGAAATAATACATCATTATTTATATGTTCATGTTAAATTATACTCATGTATTGGTAGTACTCTTTTCAACTAGTTTTATTCATTTCACTGAGCTATAACTAGAATACCATGACACAGTCCATTATTATAATGTTAAAATTAAAAAGAATTTATACCATTACCACAACATCCCCCTAATAATTATCAGCCATTGATACCCCATCTCTATTACTAACATGGAGATATTGTTATTGGTTCATAAATTAGAGATATCATAGATACTATTCCCTTAGAAAATAATGGAATTGATTAGAATAATATCTTTATATTTCACATTCGACCTTAGGATATGTGCCCAACTTTGTTCTTATCACACTAAGGCTTAATGTGGATTTTCCTCCCACATTGATGAAATAATTCTAAAATACCAGTAATGATACTCTATCTACAACTACCTTATTGAGAACTTACATTAAAAGGTAATCGACCATTATAGAAACCACCACTCTATCTAGGTACAAATACACAATGCATCGTACTGTCTGATTCCCTTGGTTAGAATTCAGTGATAAGATCTTGATTTAAAATATTTAGGATTTTAGCTATATTGATGATATTTACATGATATTAGAAGATTGACCCAATTACATCATTGAATCACCTTGACCTATATATATAATCCACAGCTAGGGTCAGTGAAAAGCATTTAATCTTAGTAATGTGATATGAATAGTCCAAAGAAAACATGGATCCCTACTATATGTTCCTGGACTCTCGGTACCTATTAGCTTTCAAACACTTTGTGAAGGATATTTCATTGAAAATAAATTATATATTACACCAAGTCACACCTCAGTGTTGACCATCAAGATTCATCGAATCCCAATAGAGATTTTTTGAATCATGAAGAATATATGTAGCAAGCTTCACACTCCTCCGGAGGAGTCTCAAGGTTCATGAAAATAAATTGAATGTCTTATTTCCATGAATCTATAGACTAATAACCATTGTACACAAAAAATGTGGATGGATTATACTACTAACACATAGGTGTAATTTATCCATTGAATAGGCATAACTCATATCTCCCTACACAGTCTTCATAAGATGCTAGAATCACTTTCACAACTAGGCATTATTTCATTCATTGTGAATTGCATATGGTGTCATAGGTTGAAATAATGTAGGTAACACTGGTAGCCCATGTACCACCACCACAATATCTTGGTCTTCACCACCCACCTAGCGTAAGGCATGAAAATTTCATGGTTTCTATGATCTATAAACTCTTAGAAAACACTTTATATAGAATATATAATGAATGTATATATGCATCAGAATATGACATGTACAATCCTTCTAACAGAAGTGTCACTCCCCTCTTCATTATCATAAGTGCATGTTTGGGCATCATATAAGATTGTTAAATACAATTATAGAATCTACATAATACACATTACAAAGGTCATTAATAGTACATTTTCACTATTTCAAATCAAGGGTCCGGTTTACAATGTGTCAATTTAATATGATAGAGGAACACTGCCTCTAAATTGCAATTAGAATCACTATTAAATGAAACTCCATTTTAAATTAAATATTTAACAAGTCTTTAATTAAAATAAAATTCCATTTAACTGATGTAAAATTTCCAATTTATACAATTACATACTTCATATATTGTAATTTGTATTTTATATGACATCATCGATACCATAACATTTGTTTAGTGAATGTAATAGGTAATATAATATTATTTAACTTGATGAAACATCATTTACAATTTATAGAGGTACATGAAATCGTTAAATTACTAATGAAATTTAAATATTCACAATCAAATCACATTTTATTCTCTGTAACCTCATTCAAAAAAACTCAAACATGAGATAATTGGTTAGTTACATTGCCATCATCAACCTATGTTGGTAAAAACTATTTAGGTTGATGCATGAACACTAATAACCCATTATTTAATCTATTTATTCTCATATAATGATAGTTTCACAGAAAATATGAAACTATAGGAGGATAATAAAAGTATCATATAGTCATGAAATTTATCCTACATGCAATGAAATAATAGACGACTTGTTATCCATAATAAATACAAATATTGATGCATTATCATGTATTCCCTTCAATAATGTTCTAGGTAAAAAACATAATACAATATCACAAAAAGAATAAAATCACATATGAATTCTTCACCCAATGGTGGAATCAAAATAACTAATAATTTCATAACATCATACACATCCCACACAATTTGACTTTTCCCCCATACATGGGTTCTCTAAAACCAAACACATGCCCATTAACACATTCGAAAATATTTTAGTACCATTTATACCATCCAAAATAATAATTAATAGAAAATAAATCATGTGATATTACTTTGTGATGTCTTTTCCTAGGTCACCCTACAATAGTAGAAAATTCAGTTGGTTATATAAAACTCATGTGAACATCCCCATACACTTGAGGATATCAACTAGAAATGAGTGTCTATGGTGTTATTGTGGGCTGAATATAACCTTATGATCATAGTGGAAGAAAATGTTAATGTATATATAAATAACCAACATATGAAATAGTAATGGAAAAGTATAGTAGAACAAGCATATGCATCTAAACCACAAATAATCAACACAAATGATGAAATAGTACCATATACAACAATGATGTAGGGTCTCTAGAAAAAACAACCATACATATAAGTTTGTAGTTATAAATGAATTAAAAATAACAATGAATATCTAGGAATCCTGAGAAGTACCCTAGTCATCTACTACGAATCTCTTGTCCTAAAAAAATAAGTCATGCATCTATAACAGGATACCTCCCTTTATCCACAACTCCAATCATGTAATCTTCATGTGTAACATTGGTGGCCTGTATTAAGTATTAGAAAAAATCAATATACCACTAAAAATGATGTCTATTAAAATCTAAATTATTATTATAAATTAAAATATTATACTTGTATAATAAACTACAACATGAAATAAATATATCTCATTCCTGGAATTGGATTCTTGTAGGAAATCTAGTTAACCATACCAACATCAACCTAAGCTGGATGTATCTGAGACCATGATCATATAATAATTTAGTCACTCAATTAGAGACCATAATAAAATTTACAGTGAGAATAAAAATTAAAATACAAAAAAGTATCTAAGAGTAATCAAGGAATCCCGGACCCTTCATGGTTATGCTAGACCACGACACACAACCATGAATCCTATCAATAAGGGTTGTATGTAATCCAAGGAGGTATAACCATGTAATTCCATCAGAAATATCTAAAAAGATTTACATAAATAATGTTTAATATAAATCCTAGTATATGAATGAATGGATCCCATATATATTGAACCATGTCATCACATGTCCTAAGACATCACGCTGGATCCCAGGAGTGCATCCAAGGAATTATAATATCTAGAGAAACCACCATGTTAATCATTATCAAAACAATGAGGAATTAAAATAATAAGACAAGGACTAAGTTAAAATGAGGGTATCTCTATTGGAAATTAGATCAATGAATCAAAATTGTATCCAATAAGTTCTCAAAGAATTCCCTCAGGAATCTATGGTTGAAAAAACATTGACCATTTCTAAAAAGGAGAAAAAGGACCATATCCAATAAGAATCATATAGCAATTTTCATATACAATTACACTTTGTCGTAGTCCATTTAATAATCTGGAAAATTACTATCCTTTAGGATCATTCCATTACCTTTCATCATATATGAAAGGTTATTCAAGTACATGCTCCAAATTTCCAAATTATTTAGAATTTATCATTTTTAGGTGATATATATAAACAGACACACACATTCCACATTATTACATACAATAAATTTAATTAAAATATATAATTACCATAATAATGGTCATTTAAATATTCCCAAATGGTGTTTTAGTAGTCATGGTGTTGGGAACTAATGGAATAATAAAGAACACACCCAATGTGTGTAGTAATCATTATAGTTTCACCCTCCAATAATATAAAGAATGTATCATGGGTTCTATAGTTATCAATTAAAGGAATTGAATTTAAAGAATATGAATTAAAGTGGAAATGCTCAGGGAATAAAATATAGGCACAATGATAAAAATTTATAAATTGTGTGAATTTGGGGGATAAGTAATAGAACACATACATCTTCCATTAGAGAAGATAAATGAAAAATGAAGTTTATATAATAAAGATCATACCAACGGTGATCCAACATGATAAAAAAAACATGATTCAACAGTAAAATGTAAATGATATCTCAAATACAAGACTTAGGTGTGATAGAGATCTCAAATAAGTAAGAGGTAGTTCAGATTATAAATCATATGAAAAAAGGTGATAAAATATAATGGATTTTAGTTTAAAAATGGTCATTTATCCATGTTTTAAAAGGTCTCATGGTCTGACCGCATAGTTCGTCAATCCTTGAACTAACAATGTGAATGTATAGACCCAACCATGACGTACACATAAATTAAATTACTTTATTTGAATACTTAATACATAACAAAAACTGACATCCAAGCACCGTAATAGTTTAGTGTCTTTGGAAACTGGGAACATAATCTTTTAATTATGGTGAGTGATCTTCAACATCTCCCATATGATCTTCCCATTTTGTTTTATTACCTAAAACATTTCTTTATATCATGGGGAAAGAAAACATAAAAAGGGTGATTTCAAATGCATAGTAAGGGTAAACATGGTGAACACTAAACAATCCCTAAACATTTGAACGTAAGAACATGAACATAAAACATAAAAATAATTAGTAATGACATAAATCTTGGAAGTTCATAAGGCATAGATCATAATATATCATTAACCGTGATAAAATAGCATGGAAATAAAACATGTAATTGTGGAAACCATTAAGAACATGTTATGATTTCCATTGTAGCCAAGGCATAGCTGCCAAGACCAACATAGTGGACAAAGTCTATTACTAAACCGAGTTTACTTTCCATTCCAGCCCTGTATTACTAAACCAGATTCACGTGTAGTTCTAGCCATGTGTATCTCATTATATTTAAATCATTACCCAATGACTTGGAAGGAGATATAGGTCCCACCGATAACATAAGGAAATTATTCTTAAGTGTGCCACAAAATAAATATAAATCATTCTTCATAACCCAAAGAATAACATGGGTTTCATAAACATCATCCCATCATAACATTATCCATATAAAACAAATGTATATCATTTCATCATAAGGAAAATCAAACCATGTAGATAATAGGTGCGTTATACATGAAACATAAACATTTTGAATAATGTTATCTTAGATGGGAATGATTTTTGATAAAACTATTGAAATGAGTTCTTGAGGAAAATATCCTTCCATATTCAAAATCATTCTCATTTCGAAAAATGCCATGGAATTTTAAAAGAAAATGATTATGTTGAAAATATTCATGAAATATTTTAGATTAATCTTAATGAAAATAAGTAATTATGAAACCATAAAAATCCATTCTTGATGTATAAGTTAAAGAAACATTCTCCTAATACTTTTAACGTAAAAGTAAAAAAGTACAACATATGGTAAACAAAATAAATATTCATTCCATAACACAAATTAAATTTCAATGTGGGGTAAAAATTACATTAAACATACATGGAAGAATATTAGACACTTTATGAAAAACATTTTATGGACATCGATGAAAAATACCACCCTAGTAAATACTTACGTATAAGAAATCTCTGATAAAAATGATATTAGCAAAAGTATCCCTTACCTTATGTCCAATTTATTCTATATGTGATCTAGACTTTTTTATAGTGGTTTTAAACATGTTATTAACTTGTAACAAAAAAATATTATTATTTATGATATCATATATGATTCACTTATGACTTTATATTACCCGTTCTTTTGTAAATTCCATGTTAAAGTAGCGTTTTGGGTAAAATCATTTCATTTATCATATGTGTTTTGACATGTTGTTATTGATATTATTACTTATATCCTGATTTACTTAATTAAAAAATGTAAAAAATGATATATATATATATATATAATATATTCATCATATAAATATATATGATAGATCGATAAACGGAATGAAACACGCCGTTCATATAGATGGTAGGTTGTACATACACAAGAACACTGTTTTCATTACCCTATTGAATTGAATGGAATTAAAGAAATGATACATATATATACATAAATATTTTTTAATTATTATGTAATATATTTCATTATTTTTAATTTTATATACTTTATAATCATACTTGAATGGTTAATCATGGAAAATGATTCCTATCGCGTTCATGGAGACAGTAGTCCATACATATGCATGAGCGATGATATCATTCTTTTGATATTAAAATTGTATATAATTAAATGGTATATCATATATAAAAAATTATAATAATGTTATATTTATTATTTATATCATTTATACTCTTTATTATAACCATCCAAATGATGAAATGTTTGAATAACTACCCACACCACGACGTGGAGACGGTAAGCCATACGTACGCACGTGTGGTGAATTTTTCATTCATAGGATGGATAAAATAACTAATATTGTTGTAAATTTTTTTAATAACATCACAGTACATATAAGATACTAGATATATTATTTTTGAATGAAAAATACAATGAATGAGGAAGTGGAAGAATAAATGAACGTGAAATATGTTGTGTGATATTTACCTCTTCTCAGAGTTCTTCCTTTTGATTTGATCAAAAGGGATCCATAGGTTGGCTTTCAGACTAATGTAAGAACTATATGATAAATGGAGGATAGTATAGAGGGATTTTCTTTATGTTTTGGACGAGCCAATTGGCTTTGGAAGTGTGAATTAGAGAGAAGGGGGAGTACCCATTTATAAGAAGGGTGAGGTGCACCTTATGAAAAACATAAAATATTATTTTTTTAATAAATTCATATTCAGTTTATAATACCTTCAAAGTGACTAATTTCAAGTCTAGAGTGGGTCTGGGTCGAAATCCTCTCAACCAATAGGTTTTAGAAAATTTTATGTTACCATTATAAGCTTACCATTTAGATTTAACTCTAAGATAAATAATTTAACTTTTACCGTGTCTTCTTGTATTCTTACACTATATGGTTAATAAACATACTATAAACTGCAAATAGAGACCCAATTATTTAATTAATGTCATATATATTAGTATATCCGCCTTTTGGCTGAACCTTAGACTTTAATGACCATCATATTAATTAATAATATAATATTTTTAAAAAACTATTTTATGTCAATTTTGACACTATTTGAAATTTTGTTTTCTCTAAATGCATAACATAATTATTACTTCGAAAACAATTCATCTAACCAACCCTAATATGTTATTTTAACCTTGAAAATTAGTGAAATTCATAAAAAGTCTCAAATTACATTTATTTTGGTATTTATAATATAAATTATGTTAATATTTCTTTAATAATGTAATTATTGCATCATCATTGTGTCATAAATAAATTAAATTATTTAATGTCTAAAAAATATAAATAAAATACTATTATCTATGAAATATTTTAATCTTTCTACTTAGTATTAATATTATAATTTATCTTATTTATAATCATATATTAAAAAAATTTTAGTTATTAAACATTTATTTTAACTCTTTTAACTTTTCCTTAAATAAAATAATAATAAGTGTCCTAATCTAATCCATGTGGAACAAATATGTTCATATTTTATTCATAAAGATGTTTTTTTGTAGAATTATTCTTATTAAATTGAATTAGTACATGTGCTAGGGTAATAATAATATCATTTTTACCCTTAATTACCCTATTTACTTTTAACCGTGGTAAATAAAAGTAAAAAGGTAAAATTAACCTAATTTTTTTTCTTATTGAACCACATGTTACTTCTTGATATTAACCATGTCTCTCAGATTTTTGAAATTCAACTCACAGATGTGGTAAAATTATGTTATATTTAAATTTTCAAATTCTCTTTAGAGGTGGGTAAAAGACGGTAAATATTTCAATAAAAACTTTATATATCATAAATTATGATAAAATAACCCCAATGAATTACATTAAACATATATAGTTATTATTTATCTATTTTCACCTAAATTTTTTTAACTAAAATAAATAATTATTTGAATTAAAATTTTGTTTTAAACTATAACTTATTGGTTTTCAATATTCATCAAAAATTTAATGTTTTCAAAAAAATAGGAAAATTCACCGCAAGATAATTTCGATATTCCAAATCCAAAAATGAAGTCCATTTTGATGGATAAAATTTATAAAATTTTAATAAGTTGGTATTACTATTCATAACGGCTAGTTTATATAATATTTTAATAACATATTGTTGTTTAGTGAAACTCGGAATTGCTTACAATGCAAGCTATCAAGGAGGGTTTCTCTTGCGTGTAACGCAAGCCATGAATAGTGTTGCATATACAAAAAGCTAATATGGTGTTGCGTAGAGCGCAATATAATCTTGGTGTAGCATACAAAAAAAGGCATCAAACAAATTAAAAAGGATAAATCTCATAAAATCTTGTGGTGTTACAGTGAACCCCCTTCTTATGGAGAACACCCCACATAACATGTAGTCTATTGAAAGAAAACAATTTCAATATCCAAGAAAACCCTCTATCTGAAGCACACATGGTTGAAACCACCCATTTAGGGTTGATAAAATTAATGTGGAACAATTACTATCCCACATGGTTTGAGGGGCATGGTTATCACTAACATCATGCCTCTATTATTTATCTAAAAAATAGATATTTGGGATAAAAAAATCCTTAGTTTCTCTCAAACCCTTCTATAAACCATATGGAACATATATAATCTTACAATAATGGGTTTAAACCAAAAAATAAATGGTATATTACATGTATAATTTTTGGGTTCTTACATTTCATACATCATCTGATAATGATAATGAAAAAATATTTTAAATTTTATGATATCTGTGGACAACTCAAGATCATGAACTCAGTAGTTATGATAACGAAATTTCAACAACATTTAGGAATATCCTATAAGACTATCCTTTCACCTCATGAAACTTCTCCAGCCTTTCATTGAAGTATCTTTTTTCGTCAAGAAATGATTCCCACATGTGGGAAGCAAGCAGACTGGTGCAATAACAATTATCTTTGTTAATTCACTAATGTTGTATTCTCATTGATTAGTCCAAAAATAATTTTTTCCCTTTAGATTCATTTTGGATAGTGTATCTTACAATCATTATATCTTTCTGTAAAATCATTTTTAATACCCAACTAGTCCAATAAAACTATGGATATCCCTTATTGATGCTACTATGGGAACCCCAAAATTTTGTTTGTCTTATAATGGAACTTTTATATCCCTTTGTAGTTGATGAAATTACCAATAATGAAACTTCATACTTCCATAACTCACATTTAATATAAGTTTCATATATCTTCTCCTCATACAATTTCTTTACTAGAGTAGTCAAATACATCTCATGCTCATCCTTGATTTTAGAGTATATTTGAATATCATCTATTAATAATAATAAAAATTACCAAGGTAATGTCAAATGACTAAATTCATTAAGTCCATATATTTTTATAGATCTTATATGAGTTCAAAATGAATCCATATTAACTAATAGTTTCCATTGCATAATCCAAATATAGCCTTCAGAATATCTTCCTTCTTTAAATTTAATTTGTGACATCTCTTCCAAAGATCCGCATTAAAGGAAAACTCGTCCCCATGTAGTTAATTGAAACATTATTATATCAATGGTATGGGATAATTGATATTTATCATTGTTTTGTTTATTTCATTATAATCAACTCGTATGGTTAATGACCCATATGTCTTCTTGAGGAAGCGGTCCAACACACCCCACAATAAAGCACTCAATTATAGAATACCATTTTTCAGATTGTCCTGAAACTACATCGTCAGTTATTATAGATCAATGCAGGAATTTATATATTGGGTATTTGATATGGGAAATGATCTAGCTATACTCTAAATTGAGAACTCAAACTCTCAATTAAAAGGATGACCAAACACTATTCACAGAATAAAACAATACATTCCATTTCAATTCACATCTATTTATGAATGTTTCTCTCAATTGTATATATAATGTGGGATAGATATTATTTTTCTATGGATTGAGATCTCATTCCCCCCATTTTAGCACACTTATTTTCTCATAGGTGGAGTGACCATGGAATCCGTCAAGTCAATAGAGCGTTGCATTTGTATAAGGTCTCCCAAATCTATCAGTATTTCTTCTTCATATTATTCAACAACTATGAAGCAATGTGGGTTCATTGTTTTTATACCACTTTTAAAGAAGAATGTATCAAGGATCAATTCATATATCCAATCCTCGTAGAAGAGATTTACCTTTATAAATATTTTCCATACTAATGGTCCCAAGATAAAGACTCATATTTCTTCAATGAAGTGGTTCATGATGGGCATGGGAAGATTATGTATATGATAGTAGGGAAGCAATACATTCTTTCTAATTATGTAAGGAATATAAAAATATGGAATTATTGAATTCATTCTATAATACATAGGTATTATGATTATACTATTATATTATTAAAACATTTATTGTAATATAAGTATCCAAATTTTGATTTTATATTTTCAACAATTATGAACAAGATTTTTTATTTATTCAATGTGTTTTAGAAACTATAAATTTGGGGATAATTATTTTTATAACTCATATATACATCACATCCATGATTTAAAACTATATTTAAAAGGTTAATCATCCTCCTACATAAAAGTTTAATAATCAGTGGATGTTATGGGATGCGATGAGTGATCTCTCTCACTGTCTATCAAATATTATGTGGGATATATATAAGATACACAACCCATTACCAATATTTGAAAAAAATTCCCTAAATGAAGTAGAAGGTTAACTTCCTAGAGGATCAATCCATAAATATTGTCCAACTAGGAGTTATATACATGGGGTGTAATAATTTCACCATTTTTATTCTTATATATAACTCAATATCCATGTTTTGAGGTGGTCTTTTAAAAGCACCACTAGTTTTGAATGTTGTGAAATAATGTATAGAAAAATAATTAGATATGAAATTTGATGCTCAATAATGTATAATGACAAAAAAATTCATAATTTTATTCTATTTTTATTCATTTATGATATCAAAAAAAATTAGGATGAGTGTAAAAAACTATAAATCCATTTAAAAATGGAACTAATAATTTAGAAGGAATTACTTTTAAATGACAAGTATATTATTGCTTCTAAGTATCTAGTTTTTTATTAAGGTTATACATGTTAATGTTCATATTAGTTTTTCTATCTAGATAATTTATCCATGTCCATCATAATGGTTTGTAATGGGATTGTCAGTTATCCAAGGAATATCCACTAGGAGTGAGAAACCCAGTTCAAAACAAGGCCTATTTGTTGTAAACTTGGTGATGATTTTATTAATTCATAATTCAACATTGATGAGGTTATTACAGCTAGTTATAATTTTCCTATATCTATATCAAATTATATAACCCAAATTGATTTGTAATTTCATAAAAACCACTCTCTATATACATCACAATGTTATCATTATATTCTCCTATACTTAGATGTATCCATAAGGTTCTCACCAATTTATTCTATTCAGAATCCCCAAAAATAAATATGTCTTTATTTATTACTATTTATAGATAACCAAGACATTTACACATTTTATTACTTTATTTTTAATATACCCATATAGTTAAAACCACTTAATGATCATGAAACCTACTATCTATGGAATACTAGGTTTATAATACATCAAAATGAAACTAAAACATAAAATTTTTATTTTATTCTCTGTAATGTTATCCTAAAACCCATTAATCTCCTAAAATTGCATAGGAAATCATAGGGAATACATAAATTAAAGGGTTGATATATAAATTTTATTATTATAATAAAAATGAAATTGATGAATGATATGTGATTTAAATGACATAAAATGATATCATAAAAGATAAGGCTCTTCAATAATCAAATAAGAGAATAATTTTTTTGTTATCATAATATCATTGTAACATTGTAAGGCAGAACAAATACATAACATGACTTAAAAATATGATAAGCCTATCATACAATAAGAAAAACTAGGTTGACATAGTCTCACGGTTTATTTGGTTCACTGCCAAATCCAAAACAAATCATTTCATCAAACAATATTATAACCCAATTTATTAGATTTTTAATTAGGAAAACCCATCATAACAGGGAAATGATGATGTCTATCACAAATGAAATCAATCACTATTCATAAACATGAGACTAAAATTTGGAAGGAAAAGGGTTTTCATCACGGTCCCCTCCCTCTAAATATACTTCTGCTTGGATTTTATTGATGAAATGGGGATAATGAACCTCAATTTCCAATTCATGTAGGCCCTAGGTTGGGGACTAGCACCATGGGTGTAAAAATCTAACAGTATGAATAGAATTATTATATATAAGAAATAATAGAAAACATAATATGAATTATCCACAAAAAATAAATGAAAAAATATTAAATAAAGATCAAACCATCACACTATTCAGGTATAAATAATACTGTTACAAAGACAAAAAATTATCCATAGTAAATACAAAACGTAAAGATAATGAAATGACACCAAAAGTATCCCAATGTCCCAATCATGCAACATCAAACATGGTCCACATAATCATCTATGAAACCAGAAAATAGATGTATATACATAGGGTGATCATACATGTATACACAGTTGGAATTCCAATGTATCTCAATCTAATGTGAAAGCATCATACTAATTCCCCTGTTATAAAACAAGGGAAACAAAAAACACCTAACTAGGCATACTAGCCATCCCAACCACATCAAGGAATGATCACCAAGTAACGCATGTCCAGAAATATAATATAAATTAAAATACATCAATGATAGGTTACCCCCTCACCACTTTCCAACTGGTTTGCCGCTCTCTGCCAACATCGTATGTCTTGGAGCTCCCATCCCTTCTATATATCACATCACTTCCTGCCCACACACACCAGGGCATCCCAACACATCCTTCCAAGACACACAAGGGTATCACAAGAAATCACATATCATCCTGAATATATAGTAGAAATCACGTCACAACTCATCCAAAAGACACCTGGGACACGAACCACCTCACTTGTAAACAGTTGGGTTATCAAATCTCACCTGAAGACCACTAGGCCATCAAAATCACCATTTGAATCATTATCAGACCTTTGACCGTCACATACTATATCTTACCTACCTCACCTAGAAGATAGAGAGAAGAAATGATAATTTATGCAACCATCCATATACCTTATCAGATATTAGGAAATACCCTGACGTTTTTTGATGCCGGTGTTCGGAACGTAGTACTCAACATGGGTGGATGCATATAGAAATCACAAGAATGTACATTAGATAAATAAATAAATAAATAAATAAATATATATATATAATCACATAATCCCATCAAATGGGATTATAAAAAAACCAACCAAATCACATCAACATCGCTTTTAATACTACATCAAAATGCATTCATTTGTTTATACAATAGTAATTCCAGAAAGGAAAGAGCCCTGATAATCAAATGCAGTTTCACATTTCCCCCACGTTTAACACCCATTCATTTTATTATTTAGTGTCAACCACTTTTAATTTTACAACACATGAAAATATTATATTAAACACTTTCGTCTTATTAACGATGAAAACCCATCATATTTCAAACATTATTAAACAATTATTTCTTTCATTATTCCATCACTACTTGGAAATCAAGTGCAACACAACAACATCCAATAAATGATTCCACAAACTGCCACATAGAATCTTCAAAATCATAGCCACACAACCACACATTTTCGTCCCACAGGAATGAATAAACATCCATATCCCCCACAAGCACTATCAAATAACCACAACCCCCATAAGAATTGAAAAAAAACCACAACCACCAAAATCACTGTAAAACCACTACATCACGTCAAGATCATTTTTCTGATTTTAAAAAATGTTTTTATCACATTCCATATTATTTATTTAGTTAATTATAACACAAGTTATAATTTAAGGTAAATCATTTTATGATCCAAATATATGTGGTTAGAAAAAAATTTATATTAGTGTCATACCAAACAATCATAACAGAAAATGAAATTATATAGCACATATCTAGTACAATCAAATCCCCCAATGGAAATAATTTTCATAAGTGAATTAATCCTTAACAAACCAAAAAATCTCAAACAAAATCTATGCTTCAAAAATATATGAATCAAACCACTTCACCCCACTTCAATCTTATTTAGCCAACTATAAATCATTGTTCAATCCAAAATAATAATCCATTGGTAAATGAAAGCAATCCTCTCTCACATGATGATAAATTTAATAGAAATGATGGAAGTCCTACCTCAAGGATTCTTTCCTCACTGAAGATCATGGATGAATTCCTACAAACCATTTCCACACTATGAGGAACCATGAATCAACATCATCAAATCTCCATAACATCAAACATAACACAGTGCCTTCCCCTGCTACAGTTCCTTAGGATATGAATAGAAGAAAACCGATGATAATGTAGAGAGAACACACAATGGATCAATCAACAATCATGAACGAACAACCACTCGGGTCAACGGTTCAAATAGAGTAGAATATGGCATGATGAACACATCAGGTTTCCTAGGGTTCACCCATAATGAGAGGGAGAAGATACGATAACCAAATAAATGAATGTTTTATAGAAAAAAATTATAAAACTAAAATGGATTGGGCTACTACATGATGTATAATACCCTTTCACAATGGGTAATACCCATGGTTTTGTTTTCATTAAAAAACATGTCACCTATTCATTTTATAATTTATTTTTAACCCTAATATTTTACACATTGTGAATCCATCTTTCACGGAATTTAAAATTTCTACACATCATGAAAAACTCTGGATAATCCATGGACGATGTTTTAATGTTACTAAAACAACTTCAATATTGTGTAATACTTGATTCAATCCTTTAGAAACAGAAACATCCCTAGACTCCCTCTGAGCCTCCTTCTAACAACTCCAACAACCAAAACTATAAATTTAATGGCCCGATATGTCATGGAATATTACATTAGATACATTTCAAAAAATTACCACCAATGAGAATAAAAAACCAACCCCAAAAGAAAAGGGGGTCCAAACAACCATCCAACAAAATACCTCTCATCGATATCTTAATTCCTCAAACGTTACCCAGATCCAAACATGGAATAATGAATAACCAGAAAAACACTATAGAACCTCATCACGACAACCATAAGAAACCTCCTCTCGCACAACGACATATCCCCACAACTACTATGTAACCATCTCTACATCTACAAACCCCAAACCATCAGACAATACAACCAACAAACTAAACTATCATGAACACCTGAATCGAGGGATTCTATTTTCTATTTCAATATACAATCCGCTCTGAGCGTCACTAACTCACCCAAACAGTTTTAATCACATCACATTAAATGCATATTGATTATGAATTTAGTCATCCCCTCTTCAAATGTTAGAACATTATCTCATATAACACCTCACACGTCAAATCCATATAAAAGAGATACTCTGTTCCATGCGACTGCACCACCTCATCCACATGCCTCTTAGCCCTGGAATTCACTATGATTGAGTCTTCAATTCCGAGGATGTGAGGAGATTTAATCAAATGTTACATAACTACAAATATTTCACCACAACCACTCATAACTCAGTGTAACCTAGGGATGAAATCCATTGACACTTCTCTCATTTCCACCCAAGAATATCTATGGGATGCAACAAACAACCCGAAACATGATACTAGGACTTTACCTACTAGAAAACCATAAAAATTTCCATATACTCCACCACTACATGATTCATCCCGGGCCACAAAAACTAAGTCCTTACTAAATGTAAAATGATTGAAATTCATGGGTGTACACCAATAGGTGAAACATGAAACTCATAAATGACTTGGCGACACATCAATACAAAAATCAACAACCTCCCACAAAACAACATCTGTTTTGGACAATCCTATGACCATCACTCCAGAGCATCACAATGGTCAACAATTTCACACATCACATATGCCTCTATGAATCCCCAATGAGGCTCTCCAATCAACTTCATCCAAAAATACTTCACTTTAATATAAAACAAATAGCCCCTTCCACCATCCACTCTTGCGTCTAAGTTAAAGGCTTCCAACTCACCCATTACTCACAATGAATTCTTGAATTCCTCGATTTCATCCCATTGAGACTTCCTTCTCAAAGAATAATCCAAAAAAATCTTATTTGCTAAGGTGTAGGAGATTTCAATGTTTTAATCCCGAAAAAACACCATCCATATCTTTTTTCGCATGTTCTGGTCACGGTGAGCAAAGATATAGATTATGCTATAATCATATGTGAAGACCACATCATGATACCAAAAATGTAAATGTCACAACAACATTAGTGTAAATAAAAAAATTTATAGTTTCTGGTAATGGATTGAATAATTATTCTCTAGATGGAATAAGTACCTAGTCCCATAAGATATCATTGAATTGTTTTTCATCAGCACACATCCTAAGAGGTAACGAGAAGCATCACATATAATCTCAAGCGTCACCCCTTCCCAATGTAATCAGAGTACTAGATCACTATCCAACATTCCCTTCATGTAAAATATTGATTCATTACACTGATCACTCTACATAAAATCTTTTTATTTCTAATTAAAATCTATCAATGTGGATTAAACACAAGATAAACTATGTACAATCAATATATAATATCATGTGGGCCAAATAAACTGTGAACTTCATCTACTTTTTTGGGTGCTCTGCAAGAAACAAATCATTCAACCATAGATGGGTCTATTACCACATTCTATTGAGACACCACATTCCAAAGGAAATTAATGTCTCATGTACATAACAAAGACTTCGACAACATTCCATAGAGATGGTTGCGTCAAAGAACATGCATGCATTTTCTGAGATGTTAGGTGTGATCTTCCTATGAGTTTGAGTAGATTAAGATATCAATGATTAATTAAAATAATAACAAATCCATGGACTCATGGAAAACTAATTCATATTCCCCAAGAACATGTATTGTGGGATTGCAACATCATATTGCATATATACAAACTCAATGTGCCCACACCTACATCTGAAGGCATTCTTCACGATATCCCACTCATTCACCCTCAACTGGTGATATCTAGACCATATATAAATCATAGAAAACCAAGTCCACCATATAAAATTGTTGAAAAGATCTTATATCCATGGGAGATAAAAATGGTTCTTATACATCCCCTGATTCAACCTCCGATAGTCTATACACAACCTTAGACTGCAATCCACCTTCTTTGCAAACGACGTTGGGGAACCCCATAGAGACACAGTAGTCCAGAAAAACCCTTCTGCCTCAGAACATCTATCTGGGTCCTAAACTCCCACAACGTTGATGTTTTTATCTTTTAAGGATGCATTGAAATTGGATAAGAAATGGGAAATATGTCTATACCAAAATCAACTTTATGTCATGGGGGAACATCACAAAATCCTTAGGAAAATTATCAAAGAAGTCCCCTAAAACCCTATGAACCACTACCATCTAATCATCCATAGATTCGACTAATAACTATTATCTAAAGGAATGATGGGGCTCCATAATCCAAATTCCCACATGAAAACTCTACCTACATGGAACTGACATGGCCCAATATTTAGATTACACCCCCGTCATAAATCAAACAACATGTTCTAGACTGTGATTGGAATATTCAATACCAAGGGCAAGTGATGCATTCCTATGTTTATTCCAATATAATGGGATAGAGGTGGTTAAAATATAAATGTGATTCACTAGATTAAAAAAACTCACAATCATGAATATTAAAGAAACTATTCATACATTTGATGACCTCTGGATCCTTTGGAAATGTTGCCTCAAAACATAAAACTGACCGCACCCAACTCCTCTACCTCTCTAACATCAACCACTTCTATGTCCACATTTAGTTTCTAGTCCTTAAACACGAGGAACATCCAAATGTATCCATATATCAGCTTCAAATCTCCTCAGTGGTGCAAAAATATTCTACACATGATGTTGAAACAGCCTCACAAGAAATTTCTGCTGAGGCTAGCACTGATCTTATCCACATACACCAAACTGAGATTGAGGAAATTATAGGTACCACCTCTAGGTATGGAACCAAAAACCACAACCAAAACATAGTGGCACAATGATCATATGAAAGTCCCAATAACCACTAGAACCAAAAGGATAAAAATATTTTTGTTGTGGAAGACTCCCTTCTTATCGAATCCTCGAATTTCGTGGTTCCTAAGACATACCAATAACCACTATACCACTCGAGGAACCCTACTAGTTCCAAATTCATTGTAAACCTCATAGAATATGCATGCACTCAATAACTTATTCCTTCTTCCACACCTCCAGATATGATGGCAGTGTAAATAGGGTAACAAAATTCAGGATAGAAGGATGAAGTGCCTCATGAATATTCCTCTCACATGATTCATCATCTAGAAAAAAGATTTAGGGAAAATTGAAGAAGGTCTTTCAACATGATTCCCAGCTCCCACACTAACATGATACTATGATGAAGAGAAATAATCTCTTTCCTCTTCAATACCATCATGGTCAATTAAAACAACTATTACTAGAACTCTTTTAGAAATTCCACCCATAAGAAATTATCCTTATACACTCTCCTAGATAAAAATCCACCACTAACATGCATCTCCTCTCATTTAACTAACAAAATAGGGACCTGGTACTCTATCCGGGAAAGGATCAAACTGAAAGTGATCTTGAGTTCTTCTAGCTAGATCTTGGTCTCCACACCTGAAACACTCCTTTCTTACTTCCCTGAATCCTTCAATATGAAGGCTATCAATGTCCTCTACCACTAATTATACTCCTCAACTAGATCAAATTTACGTCGATCAACCAGATCGGCCTAGTAAAACATACCTAACATAGCCAAATGTGAAAAATTAGTAGAATTCATAGTTGAAAGGATAATATGGATTTCCTATCCTGAGTTTTATAGAATTTCATTTAAGATTAATTTCAAAATATTTAATTTATTTTTTTATTTATTCCATCATTAAAAAAACCCCAATTCAATCAATATCAATTGCCATTATGATGTATGTACCATTCCTATCTCCCTATCATATAAGTAGGTTTATCTATTTTGGTTATTAAATAAGATCAATCATTTTTTCCAAGATCATGAGGGCCTAAAATCCCTTGTCCATCCATGTTTCCCTACTTTATGTCGTGCACCAAGGTAAATTAGAACTTTTTCCATACCAATCCTTGAAATAATCACTATAACTAACAAAAAACACTATCATATACCTCAACCATAAGATATGATACAACTATATCATACCCCTCCACTCCAATGATACCCCTACCTAGATGACAATGAATAAAGGGAGTAAATGTCCATCAATTCCCGTCACCAATAGGTCTGAGGGTTGAAAATAGAATCTATGTTGTACTAATCTCAAAATATGGGAGGAATTACCAATTAAAAGTAAAAATATCAGGATATAAGATAAATTATCAAAAAAAATCACGACATAGTATGAAATAAATTCAAAAATCATCCCAAAATTATTGTATAAATATAACTAATTCAAAAGAAATATTCTCTCTAATTTAAATACAAAATGTAATGCTAATGCAGCGACACACCAACTGTACCAAGGCCCTAGTTAGTGACACTCAATGTAGTCCATGTAATCATCCATAATACCTAAATATAATTATGTATATGCGGGGTGAGGTTATCCATATATTAATTTGGAAAATCAAAGCCTCTCATGCACATGTTAAAAAATAATATCATTTCCCCTATGAGAAAACAACATAACCAAACCGAACAAAAGATTGCATACTAACTATCCCAACATCACCGTGGAATAGTCACTATGTAAATCTATCCCATCATCGATGATAGGGTACCTTGTACAAATTTACCACCTGTATGTCACTCTCACCCAGTGTCGTGCATCCTGGAAACCTCATCCCTTCCGTATACCACATAAAATCCTACCCACACTCACTTGGTCCTCATGAAACGTCTCTCCTACATATAACTACACCTCAGAACACATCCCACATGTACAAAACTTGTCATCCCAATATATCCCACACACTATATACTGGGACTCCCAACACATCCTTCCTGTGAAAACCTAGTCATCACAACCCATCACATCTCATCCTGAAGACATCTGGGAAAGCACATCACAACTCATCTCGAACACACCTCAGAAAAAACAACTTCCCCCATTAAATCCTAGGATATAATGACTTTTCCTAAGACCCGTGGGCCATCAAAAACACCATCTAATAAACTAAAATATGTATAACCATTGTAGAATGTGTCATACATACCTCTCATAGAAGAGTGAAAAAAAGAGTGGGTACCAAGTCATCTCTACACCTTAACATATGTTAGGAAAGACACCCCCAAGTTACGATTTCGGCATTTAGAACATTGTTCTCAATCTATGTAGGATATATATAAATAACAATAATGTAATTTGTATATATGTATAGTGAAAAACACACAATTCCAAACTATGGGTTTACAAATAGACTAACCAACATACATTATCATCACTTTTTATGCTACCACTAAATGCATTTATTGGTATCTATAATAGTCATTTTAGAATGGGTATAACCCTAATAGACTAATGTGGCATCACATTTATAATATGTTTACCCACAATTCAATTTATTATTTAGCGCCGACCACATTTAAATTCACAACCCATCAAAATATTCTATTAACCACTTTTGCCTCATTAACCAAACAAACACATGTTATGTCAAACATTATTAAAAAATTACTAATGTAATTGTTACATCCCTACTGAGGCTTATAGCATAAAAAAATCAAATCCCACAAACATCTCAAAACACAGACACATTTTCCCCTAATGTGTGGCCACACCCCCAATAATTTTCATCCCTTAAGAACAACTAAACAACCATAACCCCCACAAGAGTGGTCAAAAAATCATAGCCCCCAGAATCATGAACTAACAACCACAACCCTCCCACAAGCATAGCCAAACAAGCACAAATTTTAAATATCATTTTGCATATTTTCATAGGGTATGTTATCACATTCCGGTTTTTTTATTTGGGGTGTTATCACCAATGTGAAAATTGAGGGGGAAAACATTATTATCCAAATATTCATGGTGAGGAAAATTTTCCTTTTATGGTGTTACCAAAAAAATCTCAACTAAAACAAAAATAATAACACACATGTTCAAAAGGATTCTGCTAAAGCCCAAGCTAGTTTTTACTAGCCTGATATCCAAAATATTCCATCTAACCAAAAAAACATATTATATTTACATAGCATGTGTATAACAGTATACTAAGTAGGATCCCCCCAGGAACCTCTGGTGAAAATGGAATGGAAGAATTCTAAGGCACGGTGAACAACATGTGAAACTAACACATCACCTAACCAGGTATAATAAGTTCCCAGAATCATCATGGACACTCTCACCAATTATCACAAAAAATATTATAAAATATAATAATGAAAATCAAGGGTACCATGATACCACTTCCCCATTAGTTAGTTTCATTCACTAGTGTCACACATCCTTTTCATCAACCTCCAAAAGGCATCCATATAGGATCTTGGTAGAAGCACCACAACACACTTATCAAGCATCAAAATACACCCTATGCATTACACAACCTCATAATGTTAACCAAAAGAATATTGGTAGTTCCTAAAATCCTACACATCCCACATAATGTGTATAATATATTTGGTATAGTAATGCAAAATGGTCTCCTGGCCCACGTTCTTTTCAGATAAGAGACATATATGAGGCAGGGTGATCCTAAAATGTTATACTGATTAAATAAAGGGATTATGTGGGTTTTATCACATTGATGAAGGCTATGATAGTTTAATCCCTTGTGGGATTGCTCTTACCCACGGTCCTAATATTTTTAAAAAATTTACAAGCGGTCACCATTTCTACCTTTACCCGGACTCGAATATTCATCTTTGATGTTGCCATATCATTGAATATATCTATATGTAATACACCATGGTGGATATATATTAGAGAGTAGAAGTGGGAAAAAATATAGACAACAAATTTATAATGTAAATATCACACAGGTTCAATCCCTTTGTGATGTCATGTCTTGCAATCGCCAAAAGCCCTACCAGTAAACCCACCATAATCACAATGGGCCCCCTCAACTGGATTAGGCCTTTTCATGCACTTATGACTTCAAAAACTTACTATAAGACCAGAGGACACTCTCATATGTGATTTATCATTTCTCACAATGTTCATCCTACACCTAAGATGGAAGAGGAAAAAGATTTTTTTTTTCTACTGCATGCTGAGTTGGTGATCCTATCGAGTGGTTAGGGCCCACTCACTGTAGTTATTTAGGACCTGGATTCTCTTTCATTTAACCCGAAATTAATTATTTTAAATGAACTTATTCGCTTTAAAAACCAAGAACATATCCCCATGGGTGACCCACATATCATCAGTAGGTAGTGGCTACCTACCCACACTCTCTCTCGCCATAAATTCTCGAACACTTTTCTACTCCACGAGTCTTCCTAGCTTCTCTATAGATGGACATAATTATCATTTGAGAATGGTGATGTAGAGATTTAATGTAAATGGAAGGGATATAGGATGTATGATGGTGTCAACACGGAAGATGTAAAGTGCAGGAGCCCTTCAATGTGGAGAGTTCCATTGTAAGTTATTATTGGTAAAAAAGGATGGTTGTTGAACATGATTCATAAGTTGTAGAGTGGGTGGATTTAAGCGTGTTAACTAGATAGTTAAGTTTTAGAGTGGGTGGATTTAAGCGTGTTAGCTAGATAGTGTGGTTCCACAATACTATCTTTGATTCCTCAAATATTTAAAATTAATTTGAAATAACTAACATTAAATTATTTTTTGGTTGATGAAAATAAATCCAAAAACCATTGAAAGATATATAAAACGAATATAATTGATAATTTTTAATTTTTAAATGCAGGCATAGCCAAGTTATACCTGAGGAAAACCTTTTGATTATGTATGATGGGGTGGGACCTAATTTGTTTCTTCACATTGTACATGGTATTTAATGGAAAAACTCATGAGGGATTAACCACAGACAGGAATAACTCACCTCGCCCGATCCCTCCTATTTCGAATCACTAATCAGCTATAATACCTGAAACCATAATAGCCCACACCCCAAGTAAGGGTCCACAAAAACTTCCAACTTATACTTATTATACCTATAGTATTCCTTTTCATAAAATATCTAGAATACATGTGTGTGTAATAACCACAATGTATTGTAGCCCTCTACACACATATATGAGGAAAGCTAACCACCATGCATACCCGTACAAGTAACTACAAAAATAATAGAGAGTGGAAAAATGGGTATTCAATCATCCATCCTCCTACATAGATGTTGGGGAAAACACTAATCCCCCCATGGGCTCAACATACCAATGGTTTTAGTTTCTGTATCATATGAGGTGGAGTAGTGTATAGAAACAAAAAATATACATGATATAATACATCACACAACAAATCCTTTTGAATCACATAATCTTATATTAAACTGTAACTAATGTCTATCGATCTCATGATTGCCACCGCTAAGACGATATATCCTACAATATCATAGCCATTTAAAGGTCAATATTATATTAAATTATTTTATTCATCATTTTTACCTTATGTTAATTAATTCATTAACCATTATATATAAATTAACATTTCCACATTATATTTAATTATCATTACAACCAAAAAACCATACCCTCCATGCATAAGAAAATAGAATCCATAGATTCCTAGAATTATAAACGCATCATTTCATTCGAGCATGATCCAAACCCATGGGTTAAAAATTAATTCATATATTGAAATTATTAAATTATATATTACTAGGTGCTCTAGAAGAAAATATTAAGATTCCGAACAAGGCAAACAACCAATCACATCGATCTACCTCAAGAAGAAAAAAGTAACTTGTCAAAGAACATGGGGATAGACATGGTTATTAGGTGAACTGAACATCAAACATTTTCCCCCCATAGTAAGAGAGTGAACTATTCTAACCATGAGAATCTAAACATAAAAAGAACGTGGCATAACCCATGTATCATTACCCCTCATGGAATGATAGTAATTAGATACAGGGTAAACATCCACAAAATAGATTCAACAAGAATCAAACATTAATATAAGAAAGCAAGACCAACTAGAACCAATTATATCATCCTTTATGTCTTACCTAACACCCACATGCATATCTTGATGCATCTCACCACTATAGGCATTAAATTTTCCACAAAAATGTTCCTTCCTTCCCTACATTCTAAAATGGACTCCATGCTCAGCCATCCCTACCTCACATCACATCCCAAGAAGTAGTAAACAACATAGTAATCATTCCCTTGGTCCCCATGAAGTTTTTCATCAATCACACAACAAAAATATCTCATGAATCTAAAGAACAAGGCACATGATCTTCACAAGAAAGAAAAAAACTCAGTCCCAACAAAGGTATTATCTTTTATTGTATAACCATTTATAATTCCATCATTAATTAACCAACTAATTATATATAGGTTATAACTATTTAAAAACTATGAAAAAAGAAATCATAAATTAATTAAACAATTAGTTTATCATCCAATTATTTTTCTTGTCAATAAGAATAAACATGATTCTGTTTGACAAACTAATTCAATTTAAAATGCATACTCTAATCATTTTCATTGTTATTTGTCAATAAATTCAGATTTATGTTATTTATGATTTTCACCTGATAAACCAAGAATAACAATCATATCATAGATAACAAACTATCAAGAAACATAAGAGGCACCTTGTTATCATAGTAAAAACAACAACATCTACATGATATCAAGGACAAATAATTAATACGGTTCAAAAAATAACTAGTCATTTTTATTATGATCTAATGGAGTAAATCATATTATCTCTCATATTTCATGTAAATAAATATTGAATCCAAAAATCCACCACCTCAAATGTTTTCAAATATTCTTCACACGCGAATGAAACAACACAATGGATCTTTGGTCACCTCTCCCGCAAGAACTACATCCTTTTAAGGAGGACGCAACACCACCAAACCAAAAAACCCATGATAGAACCCATTAGAACCATGTTATAACATCCATCATCACATGGAAATAATAATGGGAGGAAGAGAGATTAAACCAGGAGAAAATGAAATAATAGAGGTTTATCACACCTTTGAAGAAAGAGAAATCACTACAAATCGAAGGAATGATGCTAGAAATTGATATTTTATGAACGAATCCCAAAAACAGTGAAGTGGGGTCCACCATGTCACTTGGAGTTGAGAGATAGTAATTTAATCCTTAAGGTTTGACAACCCAAGTAGTTGGAAAATGTTCTCAAACCTACACCATCGAGACATTACATAACGTGTAATCCCCTTTCACGTTGTGTAATTCTAAAATTTTGGGTTTCTCGTAAAATATAATCACCTCCTTATATTATGTGTCAACCTCTTATATATTTAATCAAATGAACACTCTTTGAAAATATTTAACCCTTAACAGCTATAATTCCTCCCCTTCTTCCCGTATCTAGCAACTAAACTACAGTAGGCTTCCTCTATGCCCCCTTCAGGAACCTCAAGCCTCAAAAACATGGAAAGGGATGATCTATGTAGATTAAGGCCCTTATATAATACACCACTCAATATATTATCATCCTTGAGAATCCAAATAGCTGACCTAAAAAATAGTAGGCCCGAGTTTCCGACTAGAACCAAGGGTGTACAAATCTCACAATACAAGAGGCATTACCCTTTGTAGAAAACTAGATCATGATATAATAAAAATAATTGGAAAACAAATCTATAAAATAATATTTATTAAATAAAAAACAATTCCACAATTCATGTATAAATAGAACTGATACAAAAACAATAATTTATCCCAAGTAAATACCAAAGGTAATTCTAATGTAGTGACACATCATCTATCTAAATACCTGATCTAGTAATGCCCATCATGGTACATGTAATCCTCTTGGAAACATGAAAAGTGTTTTATATATGTAGGGTGAGCATACAAGTATACTCTATTGGAAAACCAAAGTCCTTCATGAACATTTCAAAAGAACATACTAATACATTTATGTGAAAACATCAGAACCAAACAACACCTATCAAGGTATTCTAACCATCATAACCATAAAAAAGAATGCTGACAATGTAATGCATGTTAAGTAATATAATATAAAATAAATCACATCAATGATAGGGAACCTCACAACACATTCCCACAAGTACGTCAGTCTCACCCAGCATCGTACTTTTTGTAGCTCTCATACCTTCCATATACCACATCACATCCTACAAGAACACACATACGCCCCACAAAAAATCCCACTTCCACACACAATGTCCTCAAAACACATCTCGCCTACACAAACCTAGTCCTCACAAGACATCAAATCTCATTTAGAACACACATAGGAATGAAAATCACAACTCATCACGAACACACCTTGGAGAGAATGCCCGCACAGACCTGGGATATAACATCTCGCCCAATGACACATAGGCCATCACCACCACTATCTAAATCACTAACAGACCACCAAAAATCATAGCATGTTCCATAAATATCTTGAATAGTAGAGAGGGAATAAATGTGTTGGTACCCAGCCATCTACACTATTTAATGGATGTTTGTAAAGACACCCCCATGTAATTATGTGGGTGTTCTGCACATAGTCCTCAATGTGGGTGTGGATCATTGATAAATCACAATAATGTACAATGTATATATATATATATAGAAACACATGAATTCCTATCATAGATGTTTAAAAATAGGCTAACCCACTAACATCACTATCAAATTAACTGAAACCTCTAAATGCATTTATTAGAATCTAAAATAGTCATTTCAGACAGAGAAGGGCCCTGATAATGAAATGAGGATTCACATTTCCTCCATATTTAACAGAAATTCATTTAATTATTTATCACCAAAAATCATTAGTTTTAGATCCCATCATAATATTCTATTAATCACTTTCATCTCATTAATCTAACCTACATGTTTCATTTCAAACATTATTAAAAAATTATTTCTACATTTATTCCATCACTACTTTGTAATATTGAACAATACAACCACATCCGACAAATATCTCAAAACACCACCACCTTGCACCCTCCAAATCATGGACTCACAACCACACATTTCCATCCCACAACAAAACCAATTGACCATATCCCATAGAAGCACTATAAAAAAACAAAACCCCTACAATCAGAGACAAAAAACCACATCCCCAAAAGCAAATTCAAACAACCACATCACATCAAAATATGTTTTCATACTTTTAAATGGTATTTTTTCACAATATACTTTTTTATTTTGGGAATTATCATTGAATTAAAAAATTTAGGGTAGAAAATTTATTAGAAAATATATATAGTTAGCCTAATTTCAATTTTTGATTGATGCAAAACACTGTCAACCAAAAATAATCATATTACACATAAAAATCATATGAAAATAACAAAATGACCAAAATTTATTTTAGGGAACTATTCATGAAAAATCCACAACATCATAAATAATATTGATGATTTAAAAATATGTGGATAATACAAATTTACCCCCTTCAATTCCATTTATCCAATTCAGTATCTTTTATTAATTTAGAAAAACTATATTCCACAGGTAAACAAAAATAAAACCCTTCCCACATAATGAAAAAATAAAGAGAAACAATGGAAATTCTAGCTCTAAGATGATTTTTACACCCTAGGTCTTGGAAGAACGCCAACATACCACATCTGCACCACGAGGAATCATGGATCAAACTATACCGCTTCACATTACCATCAAAATCAACCTGACACTCACCACAAACCAATGAAACTCCACTATAGTGGATTTCCATGACATGAATAGAAGAAAATGAATGACAATCAGGAAAAAATGTATAGTGGATCATCCAAAAATTTCTAATGAAGAACCTCCCGGATTGACAGATCAAAGAGGGAAGAATGGGGCATATAGAACCTCATGGGGGTGATTATGATTCTCCAAAAATTATAGGAAGAAGAGAAAAAAACCTAATGAATTAAATATCATTCGATAATAATTTTTAATCAAAATTGGATCAGGAATTTACACGACGTGTAATACCCTTTCAAATCATGTAATATTGGGTGTTCGGATTCAACCAAAGAATGCATAACCTCTTCATTTAAGGATTTACTTTTAACATATATGTATGAAATGTCATGAAACATTCATTCATGGAATTTAAAATATGAACATGTCGTGAATCCATCTGAATAATCCATGAATGAGGGTTTAACATCATGTAATCAACTCACACAATGTGTAATAACATCATCCATATATTTGTAATCAAAATTCTCTAAAATCCTTTTAGTGCCTCCTCTGAACACCACCACCAACCAAAACGAGAAATGTAATGGGATGGGAGTGCATGAACAGGTATAGTTTCTTAAACATGACTCATATCCTAATCAATGGATATTTCATAAAGAATGTATTTTATAAATGATCATAATTCAAGTTTTACCCCATATAAGTAAGGAATAATATCCAAGGTATATATGTAAGATAAATAAATATATATAATTTAAAATAATTACATTACATTAAAGATATAGAGAAAGTTATTTTGGGAGAGAATGTTCATAAACCATAGAAAAAGGGTTGTTCAGAGAGATACAATACCTTATATTACACAATCATTCTTCACTGACAGTAATTTTCTTGAATAATCAAAATAAATTCATTAATTACTTTATTCGGAACCATTTACATCTATATTTTATTTATTATAATTTGACTATATTCATATAAAACGATTCTTATGAGGAATAATGTTTTATATCATTGTTCTTAGGGAGTTCATTTCATGGTTCCAAGGTCAGGTCACATGTGAGTAATTATTGATGGTCATGTATTATGTGAATAAAAATATATAAGTGAAATGAAATGGTAATAATGTACATAACGAAATTAAAAATTTCCCAAATTACAATATGTGTTCCGACATAGAGATTATTATTTTAGTAAAGCAGTCAACATTATATGGTTAGTTTATTGAGATTTTTTAAGTGACCATCACAAACTAGATCCATATTATTTAATTACATGATTATTATAAAAATTTTAAAATCATAAAGTGTTTGAAATAATTTATAATATTAATATTTTAATCATATTTAATAATAATAACACTTTTTTAAACATACTTTATGGTGGTGGTGAAGAACGAAGTACACTGTTCTTAGAGGGGTTAAACCAACCATATTGTAAAAAAAGTTTTCATTTTGGGAAGAAAATAATAGAGGGTATAAGGTGTATATTACAAAATAATAATAACATATCATCAGTTTTTTTGATACTTATGTTAACATTTTTAAATGTAAGAGGGCCATTTTGGGGTTTTTCAATAAAAATAATATTAAAAGTGATTAGTCTAGAATATTTTGTCATTTTTTGGTTGTCTCTCCGTAGATAACCCATTAAGGATCATTGAAATGGAATTTTTTGTGAGAATAGTATTACTAGGGAACAAGCATGATGATAAAGAAAGAGTATGATCCCTTCAATGGGGGAAAATGTAAGAGAAGATTACCAGTGAAAGCGTTTCAACTCAAAGAATGAATTATGATGATTGGCGTATATGTGGAGTGTCTAATAAAGAAGTTTATACTAGTGTGTCTAAACCCAAAATTAAAAATTGGACAAGCATAAATATATTACCTATAAAAAGGAGATAGAAAATGAATGTAGATAATGTCTAATTAAATATCCAGAACAAATGTTGTTGGGTGGGTAGATGGAAGAATCACTAAAAGAGTACAGTGCTTTGTAAGAAAGTATCCAATGGACGGTCCATCATGATTGAGGAAATTCCACTTCTTGATTATTCCATAGGTACCCATATCTCCATTAATAAATAATTTCTAATATATGATTGAACTACTATAGAATAAAGGGGAGATGTGATCTATGTGTGGATTATGTTCCAAAAAGGAGAGGATGTATAATTTCGTGGTGGATATATGCAAGAAGAAGAATCAGTACTATTGAAATTTTAATATTGTATCAAGTTCCAAAAGTGGAATTAAAAATTATCAATTTTTGAGATCCCTATAAGTAATTTAAATGTTGTGGATACAGAAGATTATATAGTGAATACCATGACATGAAATGGAGGAGCTTTTAATGGTATACTAAAATGATCTAGTGGTTCCATGTTGAAAAGAATTTTCAACCATTAGTATCTGATTTTAGTTCAAGTAGTATTTTTATACCGTGATAAGAATGATTTGTGGAGAGGTAAAGAATAATAAATTTATTTTTTGTATATTTGTTTTATAAAAATGTTTTATCAACTGTCTATTTTCATGATAAGAATTAGTTACTGGAAATAAAATTGAATTTTCATCTAGTTTTTCCCCTATTATGATGTATAATCAAAATACCATCCATAGATAAACTATTAGTATTATTAACATATATTATTTCAAATATGGTGGTTATTAGGGATATTTTCTGTCAAGAACTCTATGTGATATGCTTATATTAAAAAATATATTCCTCTATAGAATACTATAATGTCGTCTTATTAGAAACCATGGAAATAAATGAGTGACATGGATAAAATTGGTGATTATTATATTTAACTATTCTTTACTGAAAAGAGTTGTGACTTAATATTATTATAGGATGTTTAAAAGACTCAATGAAAAGTGGTAATTTAACTTTCTAAAATTCTATATGTAGTGTAAGGCTATAATTAATAAAATGGCTCTGAGTTTTAGAAGTGCATGAGCAATGTGGGGAAATATTCTTGATTTATTTATATTTTAGGGGATAGAATAATAATGAATGTTCCCTGAATAATTTTTAGTTTGTTGAAGGTTTATTGTTTGGATATCATTGATAAATGGGGTGTAATTTCATAGATTATGTAAATAGAGTTCAAATAATAAAAGACATATAGATCATTGGCAATGTGTTATACCAAATAATTATATGACATAATACATTTTTTATCATGCAATGGAACATGAAATTATGGTTGTCCGAAATAATTCCTCATATCTCATAAGAAAATTATAATTTAGTATATTAATGGAATGGTGGATTTTGTTATATTTTACAATGAAAAATATCTGTAAGACTTATTGGGTTTTATATATGCTGAATGGGATGGGTTAGTAAAGGGTAAAAAGTTAACATTAGGTAGTACATTCTATATTGGTATTCTTTGTCTTTCCTATCAATGAATGAAATCAAATTTCATTTCATTGATCACCACAGATGATGAAGAAATTTTTTAATAAATTTTACATGGAGTTATTATGGAAGAAATTGCAATTTTAAGAAATTGAATTTGAATTAAAGTCACTGATCATAGACGATTGTGATAATTAAATATCTAAAAATATTAACAAAAGTATAGTACATCATTCAAGGAAAATAATTATTAAAATCAAATATAACATCATCACGGAGAAGGAAGCACATGATATTATGAAACTGGAGTATGTTCCAACTAAACTACATGTTGCATATATCCTAACCAAGGACATAACAATGATATATTTAAATGTAATCCAATGAATCGTGGAGTTTAGTCAACTCCCCACAAATAAAAATAATTATTTTGTGACTTTATATACTTGATGTTTTTATTTTTTTCTTATGTATTTTTTTGTCTTCTATATCACGTTGAAAAAAAAGATGGACATATAGGTTCACTAAAAAGGGGGAGAAATGATTCATCATGTCAGGGGGAGAATTTGATAGGGGAAACTGCATAATATGGGGAGATTTAAATTTTTTGATGTAAAGGTTAGTCTATATTTACATACAAATAAATATATTGATTGAGATTTGGATTCATGATGCAAGTGGTAGACATGTGAAGGTTAAGAAGTGATCTTGAAGTATGAGATCATACTATATTTTAGTAAAAAAGCGGTTTCCAAAAGATTATTCTTGAATAAAGTGATTCATCAATGAAAATATCCAGATACTTTTGTTTCTATCACCTATCATGAAGCATGTGGTCTTATAGTATTTTTTATGGAAGTACATTATCACTATTTGGTCATGTGGAATTGTAATGGTTTCAATGTGCATGAATTTTAAACAAGTAGGTCCTTGATGTTTATAAGTGTTGTCAACTATTCCAATAAAGAGATTGTTGGAAAAATCATTCATAATAGTGATTTTGGTTATATCGAGTTTTTTATATGTTTAGATTTTTTTATAATGTTTGGTTGTCAATGGTGTTGTAATGAGTAAGTTTGAATGTCAGAACGGATCACACTAAGCACGAATATCAAAACAGATCAAACAGTTTTCTAATGTAAAAAATGACCACTTTTATCACAAATGTTGAAAATGATCACATGGAGAATTATTGTATGAACCAATCATTCAATTCAATTGAATACACCACTTGATTTTTATAGGATTTCCAATTGAGGTCATGTGAATCACTGGAAGACACCGCATAATTATCAGTGGATCTTGTGATGAGATCCATTTTCCATGATGGTCTTAAAAACCCATTTTGTATTTATATATAATATGGGTTCTATGGTTAGTCCTATATGAATTTTTAATAAGGTTATACCTCTATTCCGGTTTTAAAAATTTTTAGTTTCCACATTATTAAATTTTTTGGTTAATAATCATAATCACGTATTGTGAGGCCCCTATTTATATTTCATGTATATAATTTTCATGATATGTTAACTGAATTATTATAATTAATTATTATTAATGGTGAAATTAATTTTTTTTTCATTTGAGGGTGTAAGATGTGAAATGAGGTTTATGGTTTATTAATGGCGTTTGTATTTGTGATAATGTTTTTGGATTGTTTTATTTTCATAAATAATCACATGTAATTTTACATTTAATGGGAAACCTGTTAGCTATTATAGGGATATATTTAAGACCATACAAACTTCATTGGAATTGATTAGACCACGGTATCTAATCGACATGAGAAGAATAGTTTGTAGAAGCTAATTTATATGACTCTATTACACAAGTTGGGTTTCTCAATATGACTTAGTCAAACTGTAGAACCCAATTCACATGATCTTGTAAGACTATGGAAATTTATAACATTATTTATTATATTTACTATGTCTAAGACTATACCATGTCAATATCCAGGGAGATTCCCATGAATTCCATTCATTAACCAATGATTTAAATTATGGAATTCTTTCATAAATCCTTTTTTGCACTACTTAATTCTCATTTGAGATTTATGGTTCCACATAAATTATTTTGGTTATTTATATTATTCTCTATAATTTGATTGTATCCAATTTTTTTCCCTCTTCCATTATGACGTGGTTTACTTTTCAACATATTTTGAGTAGATAATTTGTCATTATGTATACAACTGTAAAAATGATTTTCTTTCATTACATAATTACATTATTACACCTTTTTAAATGTTTTTATATTTTCTCTATAATAAATGGTGGATTCTAATCCTTCTGAAAAATGAAGTGATTTTGAATGAAATTTTAATAGAACATTTTTTTGGGAGATTAGGATCTAGGATTTCAATCAAGATACTCATTTGTTTTATGAAAATGGTATTAATTATAGATTTTAATATACTGTCCAAAGTAAAGATATTTTTATTATATATATAAAATTTTAAAAAACACATTTTCTATGTGATTATAACAATGACTTGTGAATTTTTTTATGTTGAATTTCATTTTTTCATTTGTGAAATCATACTGGGATTATTTTTCTCAAATCATTTATTAGAGACATTTGTTTGTGTGGATCTCATATTTTATAACATTTCTTGTGGTTTTAACCAAGAATGGTTCCCATTATTTTGGGTAGGACATTCAGGGACTTCAATGATCTGGTGAGTGACCATATGTCACATGGATATGGTTAAGCAGTGGCTCGGGTGTGTGGTTTATCTTTGGGATGTGTATGTATCAAAAAAATTCAACATGGAATACTATATCATTATTATCAACTATCTATGTTGGTGTAATATATTTATCCTATTGTATATTTAATGGTGATATATATCATTATTAACAGATATGACTTTTTTAGATTTTTATTTCTATTTATACAATGTATTGATTGTTTATTTTTCAAAATGTGTTAAATTTATAGACCTGGTATTCTGACGGAAGGACACACCCTTACAAATTCATTGTAGTTTCCACTATTTTATAATTGATAGTATTAAAATGTGAAATATTCCCCACATGGTCATGTTTAATTTTGGGTAACTATCTTTCAGCCCCAAGGGATCAGGATGTCTCGTCAGGCCATGTGGTGGATTGGTTCACGTACTAGTTCAAATAAATCTCAAGTTAGTTCACATTAAATGATTCTAAAATATTATTTAATATTTTAGGTACACGTTTGGAGGGTAATAATGAGAATAAATTGAGAAAAAATATATGCTATGGGATATATATGAGAATGTAAAAAACATTAATGAACCATTAAATATGACAAAAATCTAGTTGACTGTCTGGTGCGAATGTCTAAATTTTTCAACATGACAAATTAGAATAATTAATATAGAACCAACTAAGACATGTTTACACACCCAAATCATTCATTCTAGTCATCCCATAAAATGCATCACAAACATTTTGGTATTTATTTTCTCAAACTTTTATCTACAAAATGTGAATCTAGAAACTATTAATTCCTTTCTTATACTAAAATTCTACAGGGTGAAGTTGATTGTTATTTATATTTATGATCATGCACTTCTCAACTTCATTGAAAATGTATTATTTAAAATATACAATTATATTATCTATATAAAAATTAACATAAAAAATATGAAATGAAATTATCAATTCACATAGATCATTAGTTGAGTACCAATATAATTATTCCTCATGATAATATGGAATTTAATGCGACTAAACATGTTATTTGAAAATTTACCACATGGTTTCCTAATCTTATAAACATATATAATGATTATTGGTTTTGTGATTTAAAAAAATAATATAAAAAATTATCTATTAAAGAAAAAGGATTGAATGGATGTATATTATTAATGGATTAATTGACACAAAGAATAATGGTTAAATAAAGGAAATCTTCAGGATAATATAATAGATCAAAAGGACCTCCTAAGAGTTTTTCTACAACACAAATATCATTGGTGTAATTATTAGAATTAAATGTTCACGATGAAAAAATGTTAATGGGAAAAATATTTTCTATATTAAATTTTAAGAATAAATATCTGGAGGGTCCATTACAGACATGATTGGTCATGAGAAAGTAATGGATATTTTTAAACCAAAATTTTTGAGATCTTCAGTTTTGGAAATATATATGTAGTACATTTTCAAAATATATTAATTCCAATAATTGATCTACTGTATTAATTTTGATTTTAATACCATAATATATTCTTATACATGCATATATATCATTATTATTTAATGAATAAAAATAGTGAATTAAAATTTCGTTTTAATTGACCTCATGTCACTTAAATAAGTAAAACCTAAATTGTTGATGATAAATGTTTTTAATAGGAAACCAATTAGCCATAATATTTCAATTTAAAAAAAAATGATATAATCTTTTTAATACCCAAATTATAGGGGTAAAACTCTACAATATAATCATATAAAATATATTTTTATTATTTTTCATTACATATTTCTTTTTATGTACTTATAAATAAGTAGATACTAAATGTGAACAGATTAGATACTAAAAAGATATATTTATTAGATTCAAGAATGAATATCCTATAAATCATCCGAACATGATATCCCATAGGATGTTTTAATACATTATATTCAGTATTTCATGAATTAAATTTAATTCATATGTTTTATATTATATTTTAACAAGATTTTTTATGATATGTAATTGTTTATTTATTTTCAATATCATGGTATGCTGATAGCCAATTTTCAAAATATGCCAATGGATTTCTATAATTTAATTAATAATAAGCTATATATAATAATATTTTTCTACTAAAACATATATAAAAATAAATTTCTTATTTTTTTCATTCATTTTTATATGTCTGGAACTAGATAATGGTAATTATTATGGATAATAAACTTTTAAATTTATGAAGAGGTCGTATTTCAAGAAAAAACTATCATCCCCTGAGATGTATTTCAGAGGACATTAAAATAAATTTAAAATAATTAATAAAAAATTGTTTTTCTGTGTTTTTCTATAATAAAAAATATATATTTTACATGTTTAAAAAAATAATAATGTTTTCAGAATGTTTGAAAAACATTCATGGTTCTAATATTGGTGTATACATTGTGAATTACTGATTTTTTATCATGTAAATAAATTTTTAATGATATATTGCAAATTTCGTATATATATTTATTAGTTAGATAATTTTAATATAATTTTAAGTTATTGTTATAGAGAGATTATTTATAAATAAATTCATTTCATCCTAGTTGGAATAAATAATTATATGTGATGCATTTTTTAGAATGTATTTATATAGTATTGTTATGGATGTGAATTTGGGAGCCCACATTTTTAAGAAGTAGATTTTTTTACATTTTTGTTCATTTATTCTATGTTATCAAGATGTTAAGGATGATTCATTTTATAAGATTCAAATTGGATCAATGAAATAGATAAATAATTCTTGGGTTTTTTGTGATCATAAAATTCTTTTGATGTTCAAGTGTTACATTTATTGGACTCTTAGTGGAAAAGAAATTATATCTGGTATTGAGTTTTTGAATTTTATAGGAAACCTTGGAAAAAGATATTGTAGATGAAATGAGAATGTTAAAATCAATATGTGAATTTAATCTGAGAGTTTGATTAGAAATGAATGAGTTTGAGGGGAAATTTGAGTGACATATATTAATGAGAAGTTTGCTAAGACTAATATAATATGGTTTGGACCAGTTAGAAGATAGTGTAGTGATATGTATATTTATAGATTTTGTAGTTTTTAGAAACTAAATAAGAATTCATAGAACCTTACTTTTTTAAGAGGGAATACCATATTACTAGTGACCATAATTTTTGTAATGGTAAATGAAAATCAAATAAGATAAAAACCCCATATTGATTTCCATAAAAAAATGGATGTCATTCCCATAAAAATTTGTATAATAGTTTCTCGTCTTAATGTACTTCATTAAAATTTTCAATCCCATTAATTAATTTATATCACGTATTTACATTTTAATGTTAGATTCAATATCTCTTTTGAAACATTACTTTAAAATATGAGTTTTATTTTTCTATGATTTTTGAGTGTCATCAATTGTAGAGTGTCTACCACAAAATATATCATTATCATGATTATCATAGATTACAATTGTCAAAGGATGATATTTACCAGTGGATCTCATTGTTAGTGTTCATGGAACATTAGAGTAGTCCCTTTCAGGGATAAATTTCTTTTCATTCAAAAATTTTATTACCTCAATATATTCACCAGTCATTATTATTTGAACCATGGGTAGCAGATACTTCAAGCTTGAAGAATAATATCCTACTTGAAATTCCTTCTCAACAACATTACAAAATTTAGGATTGGGAAAAAGTACCTCAATATATGTGGGTGAAAATACGGTAACACTATCTAAGGTATAATTGAGAGAAAATTTAAAGAAACTATTCATGTATTTCTTCATTAGACACCTATTGACAATTTAGTAATAATGAATATTAAAAATATATTATTTTTTGAAAATCTAATACAAAACTAGATTATCTTATTTATGATATTCTAAAAAATTAATTCCATGAAAACTCCAGGTAATGGGATTTCCATTAAACTCACTTTTAGTATTGACAAATACTTTTAAAAACACATTCATTTGATGATTAAAAAATCAATGATTTAAACATGATTTTACCCTGATATGTTTCCCTAATAGAAAAAATGTCTTTTGAAGTAGTATTGACATCATTATCACCCTTGTGGGGGTCAGAAAAATAATTACAAATTTGAGAATAATAGTGGATATTATAAGATCTACACATAAAATTTATTGATAAAACAATTTTGTTCCTCTATAAAAATCCTGATTAATTTTTTATTTGGACCGAACCAAGACAATTCTTTAGGCTACATCAGAAACATTTTTACTATCCATATTGTGGACCTACTTCCTATTACTATATGTCCACAAAGAAAACCATAAATTAAAAAAGTAGTTTTGTCATAATTTACATCATTGAAATGTTCTTGGAATAATTCAAAATACATATTCCTAAATTAATATTTGATGAGATAATAATTTATAGACACACTCTAGTGAATTATTACCTATATATAGTACTGTTGGATGCATCAATAATAGTGAGATTACCCTGAGTGCCTACAATATCCTGAAGTGAATCTGATATAAATAGGTGAAGGGAAATACCAATGAAGGAGCCCAAATAGGTAAGATATGTTTTTCAGAACCATCAATTATATAAATAGAAAATTTACATATAGAAATTATGTATCAAATGATCTTCTTTGATTCATGGATTGATCACTAAAAAATAAGTACTATTGAATTATTTTGGGGAAAATAACAAAACACATCAAGGATACAAATACTTACCTTAGGGAACCGAATAATCTACAAATTATTCTGGATTACTACTATATTTAGATGTTGATCTTGAAATTATCTAATAATATTAAATTAAAATTGATCCACTGAGGTTAAAACCTCCCCTTTTGAAAAATATATAATTGATAATCATTTGAATTGGAAGAAGGAATTTTATGGAAACAATGTTTAAAAACCATAATGTGGAAATTATATAGAACATATACAGAAATTTTTTTGATTCATTAAATATTTATCACAAATGAGATGAATTGTGAATTAATACTGCATTTTATCTCCGATTTATCAGTTCAGGTTGAAATAATTAGGAAGATGAACAGTGCGGGGAATTTACTTCAACTTACAAATAATATACTAATCTTATTTAAAAATGCACGTATTGAATGTAGTATATGTTTGTTTAAATGGGAATTGTGTTATGGAAATCCACTTAATATGTTCAAAACTAAGACAAGACACTCATATTGACATTATAATTTATGAAAAAGAAAATGATTTTTTATTATTGTTTTTATATTAACCACTCACAAATCATATCCACGATTTTGTTCGATTCGCTGAATGTGGATGTTTTTATTTTAAATTTTGTATTTTACTTCAAAAAGTGTGTCACATATTTAGTAGATATGAAAATACAAACTGATTGAATATAAATGTTATGTTAACTATTCATTATTCATTATTAATGCATCAAAATAAAATTAATTTCAATCTAATTCATGTTATGGAAAATATGAAATATAGTGTTTATTTTAGTATAAAAGTAAGATTATAATTCACAGAAGGATCCACATAGTCCAAAAATATAAAACAAGAATATATTTTCATGGAATTTTATAAAACATATTGTTATACTGTTTTTAATTCGTTGTAGTTAACCTCATATTAATTTGACATCCAATGTGGAGGAATTGTAATAAATTTCATGTTTTTAGTTCAAAAGTGACATTTTAGTGGAAAAAAATGTCAAAAAATCAAACTCTTTAATAACACTCTTATGTTGACTTCATAATTTATAAAAATAAGACAGGATTTATTTTTGATGTTTTCAAATCATCTAAAAAACCAACTACAACATGATGTGTCTTAAATGACTCAAAGTTGTTGTTTATGGTATAAAAGTATAATTTACTTAACAACCCACATCACATTGTCAATACAGAGAAAAATTATCATATTTATTAAACGTGATTAAAAACACTATAACATGTAATTAATTTTTGATGATTTTCCACACTCTAATATGACACATGATGTGTCTAGTGTGACATAAACAACATGCCTTTAATTTAAGTTGTATTTTAGTTCAATAATTAAATAAAATATTTAAAGTATTGAAAATCATATCTTATTATCATGATACATTAGGAATGAAATAAATGATTCTTCTCTAACATGTAGTAATCAATGATATATCAATCTTACACACATGGTAATTGATATGAAATCAATTGTGTGTTTCACATTCAAAGTGAAATTTCAATCAAAATTATGCATCTCATATTTTAAACGAAAACACCCATCTTAGACTATTGTTATATATAATTAAATATTTATCTGATTAATTTTTGACAGGAAGAAATTAACTGCATTTAAATATGATTTGTGGTGTGGATGTCCAATCATAAAGTGAATTGTTTTTTAATGCGACATTTAGGTCAAAATACACATAAATTAGTTAAAAGATTGAAAACACACAAGGTTTTCTTAATATGTAATGAAAAAAATTCATAGTTATTTTTAAAATTTTATGAATTATCCTCCCATTAGTCTGATACAGATTATTGTTATATTAACAATATGTCTATGTTTTCAATTTTAAATTTTCAATTGAGTATAAAATGTATGTCATATACTCAAAACCTAGAAAACACATTCGAATTATCTTGAACCAATATTTAAATTATCCATGATTCATTTATGAAATTTAAGAATGAATTGCATGTAAATATAACTCATACTGTGAGTTATAAGAATCAACCCTAAATCAATTTGAGACTTCTTTTCACATTTTCATTGGAAGATCATGTTTTTATTTTAAAAATACATTTTAGTCCAAAATAGATATAACATAATAAAAACCATGAATCCATGATTAGATTGAATTATTACATTATTAAAAGGTTTGATAATTTATTTTATATGTTAAATATTTTTTCTAATGTTAATATGACACAGGTTGTGGTTGTATTGACTGAATGATAATGTTTTCATTTAAAATTTAAAATTTTTTCTAAAATATATTTCATATACCGAAAACCTAAAAAATGTGATTGTATTTCATATATAAATTAGTTAGATAATAAATAATTCATTTTGGTTTTTTAGAAATTATCCACATGTCTATATGACACGGAATGTGTCTAGATTGTCTAAAATTTGAATAATTATGTTGAAAAGACACATTTTAGTTTAAAACACATCTCACAAACTCACAATCAAGAAAACACACCCTACTTAGAATCATACTGTAGAAAATTGAATGTGACCAATTGTGACATGTAAGAATGAACCATATGTCAATCTAACACTTGATGTGTACATTATAAATAAAATTACATGATTCATTTTAAAATGATTTTATTTAGAAATTGCATACCACATAATATAAAAAATACATAATGATTGAATATTCATAACTAATTTGGAATATAATTAATGATTTATTTGGGATTTATAGTGATAAAAAACTCATGAATCTGATGTATGGTGTGGTCTGTGTGACTGAATGTGCATATTTTTATTTAATATTGACATTATACTTCATAATCTGTGTCACATACTTAAAACTAAGCACATACATGGATTTTGACGATACATTACATGAATATCCCTAATAAACAAAATATCTTGCAAACTAGATCTTTTTATGGTTTATATTATATAGAAATTAAATGTTATATTGAATTTATATGTATTATTACTAAAATTAGAATTTTTTATCTTATAATCACACTGTTTTGTATCAGGTGAGTTTTATCATTTGAGAAAGAGGCATTCTGTTAGAGTTTTTTATTGATAGTATTTATTTTAGAATGTATGATAATTTAAAAATAATGTAATTATATTGCACTAAAATTAGAAAAAAAATTATTTTAAATTTTATAACTATGAAATGTATGTTAAAGGATCATTTTCTAAGGGTAATGGGTTTCACCAACTGATATTTCATTTCCACTAGTTTTTGGTAAAACTATATCGGCAAATGTATTAATGATAGAGAAAATAGTTATGTCATAATTTTTATAAAACCGATATATATTATATATCATGGTCAAAATCATATGAAATAATTTCATAAGAAAAATCTATTTTTTGACAAATTATAAACTTCTATAGATAATTTTAAAAATTAATATAATTTTGTAAATTTTATTTGAAAAATAATATTATTTTTGGGTATTCTAATATTTTTTATAAAATTTCATATTTTATTTATTAATATTATTAAACATTGTATATTTATTATATTTCTCATATATTAATTAAAATATTTGTTAATATGAAAATCCAAAAAAGCGTGTCATTATTTACAAAAACGCATTGAAACATAATTTAAAAAAATATTAAAACTTCATAAAACACAAAAAAAAGCAATGAATCATGTATCAAATTTTTTAAAATAGTTTTAAATTGTAATATAATATACATTAAACCACATCTATATTAATCATCACTACGTTTATCTCATCCAAATATTTTCAATATATTGATCATAGAGGAAGTGGAGATTATGCATGATGTTAACTCACTCACTCAGTATATTTCTAAAATGGAAACAATCACCAATAGAAGAACACATTGGAATCTTGAAGAATGTAATCTCCAATTTTGTATTCAAGTGCTTGGAAATAATTGAAAATACCTACTGGTGAAATTTTTTTCACTTTCATCTACAAGTACATGGAAGTGGATTATCCTCAATATCACACTAGTAGCAAGAAAGAGATCACAATGCCACATGTTTAAGAATAAAATATCACATCAAATGAGAAACATTAATATTTGAGTCCAACATGTTTAAGAATCTCATTTATTTTATAATTATTTAGTAAAACATCCAACATAATGTTTACTTATATTATAAGATACATACCTAGGAAAAAGAAAGTGAACTATATAATAATTGGAATTTCAAAAAAATAACCAATACTTTTTTATATAAATACTATCTCATAGGGAAACAATTAAAAATGAAAATTATTATGGATATATATTATAATGAATTATTTTCACAATTATTTTGAAGGTTGAAAGATCTATAATCAAATAAATCCTTTAAATGTTTAATTTATTATGTTAAATTATAATGAAAATAAAATTTGAGCTATTATTAATCAAATCATATTAAATTCCATAAATCTAATATAGGAATATCTGACTGATGGAATTTAAGAAATAATTTCTCAATTCATGATCATATAATTTTGTAGATATCATTGTAGGATTCCTATAAAAAATGATATCATTTTTTTTCATTTACCATATTTCTAAAAACATATATGGGTGAATTTAAATATAATTTATTTCAAAAAAATTCATGTACCGTTTGGAAAAGAACTACTTAAGAACAAAAAAAAAGAAATAGAGAATATGAATTGAGTTGGGGATAAAAATAGTTACCAAAAACCCCATCAGATGGTCCACTTTAATTCAATCATAACTCCCACTACCCAAAATCTCAAAAACCATAAATCAGTTAGATTAACGAGTTAATACAAAATATGTTTAATAGTATTTGATAACTCCATTTTCTAAAATACCAGATAATAATTTGTCAACGAATGATAAAAATATGGATTTCACTAGAAATGTGACCAAATAATAAAAAGGAAAAACACAACACAGTATCAAACCATGATACAAAGAAACCACTATCAAAAAATTATGAACAATAAAAACCAACATTTCAAGGGATGAGGAATTGGAATACCATTTAGATTTTACAAGATACATTCCATCATTATCCTAAGTGAAATGTGTTGTCTTGCATCAAAAAAATGTTTTATATTAGGTTCACCTAACAAATAAAATTAAAAAAAAAATAACAAAAGAGTAAATGTGACGAGTATCTGACTAGACGTTAGTAGTTAAAAAATTCACAATGACATGAAAATTATTGAATCCATCAAATATAACATTAATATAATGTAATACTATATTAAATTACACTATCATATTCACATGTTACATAAATGATTATAATCATCAAATCACCACCACTAAAAATAATCATTTCCATAGATACATAAGAGGAGAAAAAGAATTCATTATAATATAAAATAGAGAGAACTTGAATACCATTATTGATGGTTTTTTATATATTACATGATATACAAACATTTTACGATTATATACATATATAAACATATTATATAAATTATATAATACGATTCATCTAAAAACACATAGGGAGTTATTCAATTCTAGTATGAGAACTAAGATCAAACTACTCTGAAGAAGCCTCCCTAATTTCAATACCAATAATGAATGTATGATTTAGTCAATAATGAATATAGTTGAGCCCAATAATGAATTTATTAATCTTATAATATTCTCTACGTATGTAAAATATTATCGTAGATACCCATGTAAAATATTTATAATCATTAAATTATATCATAAAGAAATTTTGAATATAAAATAGTACATGTTAAATGTATATATCCATCAACTTACTAAATACAATATTTTAAGGGCCCTCTTAAGAAATGTAATTCCGTAATTACAGTTGGCATCTTCAATTACAACATCATCAACTATAATAAATGAAAAACATCAGTTTCTTAACACCTATAATATAGTGTTTTAATTTTATCTAGGGGATAAAAAACATTATTACAATGTTTTATACATAGAATCATTAGTAATTGGATATAATTAGAATAAGGTGTAATGGAATTGGTAAATAATAAATGTGACTTTGGATTCATTTCAAAAAAGGTTTGTGGAATTCTTCTATTATGTTGTTAAATTAAAATATTCAAAGATGTGTGATATAAAAGTGTTTTTAGTTCTGTTACCACTCCTAGGAAACCAAACTGACAACATTTATATTTCTAATACCCATCAATGTTTATGGGATTTATCACTTAAAATTTCCCATGAATGGTTCTAGTCTAAATTATATTAATCTAGAACTGGTAATTCATGAAAAATCTATTAAAATAACAAATGACTAAAATTATATAGTATATAAAAATGTTATAAGTTGCAAAAATATTGATTATTTTGAATTATTGATTACATGGTCTCCGCAGACATTATGGGTGTAGATACCCTTATTTAAGAGAACCTTGTAAGTTACTGTAGGGTTTCTTCAAGTTATTGATATAACAATTAGACAATGTATGAGACCTACATATTAAAAACATAACAACTTTCAAGAGCTAAAGAAATACAAGTTAACAAAATATATAAATAAAAATATATCAATTATTGAATATCATCCCCAAATAGAACTAATTCCTCATTAATTAAAATACACATTATATAAAGTTTAACTCTGAAAATACAAAGTTGCACTGGTCACGTCTATTGAATAAAAAACATTACATATTAGTCCATACAAGAACAAAAAATCTAATTAATATATAAATCAAACCTTAATGTTGGTAAAAAAATTACACAAAAATCTATGCACAAAAGATATTCAATTTATTTACCTGAAGGGTAAATATGTATAGAATATAGAAACTCATGCAAATATCATCCAATAGTGCCATCAGATTAGTAAAACCCCAATTGGAATTCCACCCCATTCATTTGTAGGATAGTGTAGCAGCAACATCCATTACCTAAAATGTTTCACAATCATTGGCACAAAACAATAAAAATAAATTCATAGAACTGTTAACAAAATAACAGTATATATTTTTCATTTGATGAATGAAACATATGACTGAAAAATGAGAATTAAATAACCATGTATTAACGTGGATTCATATTTTTTCAATGTAATTAAATATGCCTATTGATTTGAGGTTCTATTTTCTCACTATAATAAAATTAATAAATGTAAGAAATCATTACATAATATAATTAATATCAAAATATATTATAGAGGTACTCCAATTTGAAATGAAAAAACCTGATGTTCTAATAAAACAAACAATAGATACCGGGATAGCTAATTGGTAACAATAACAGATCCGAGAATAGTGATGATAGAATGTAAATCTAATTGTATCTCTAACTCTTCTTTTGATCCTTATTTATTAGACTTCTCATATTACTATTCATCTAGATAAACCTTTTAGCGATCAATCGAGGTTGAAAACAATTTCCTTATCTTTAAAACCCTGTAAAGTCATTGGAAACCACTAAAAAAGAAATTATTATCAACTAGGGAATCATCTCATTATAATGTGAGGGGGAAAATGAGTAGAATAAATCATTTTGGGGGTAGGTATGAAGATAAATCCAATGAAGAGAAAATTGAAAAATGTAATGATGTCAAATTATATCCCATGAATGAAAAATATCAATAATTTATATAATATGAATGTATTAAAGTATTTAATAATTTATATATAATTCATACATATACATTTTTTTAAATTATAAATATATTATTTAATTTTTTATGAATCATTTACCAATAATAATATATTATATATATTAATATTCTAAAATATTAACAAATTATATATATTATAATCAAAATTTTAAATGACTGGTTTTATAAAATCATATACAATTGCTGTAATAAATTATAAGCACATATTCAAAAAATAGTTAAATAGATTTTGTTATTGAAAAAATTATTTCTAACATATTTTTATAATGGTAAAAGTTTAAAGGGAGAAATAATTAAAAATAATAGATTTTTTTCTTAAAATAATTTTTTTGAAATGTAAAAAACAATAGAATACATTATTGGTAAAATATTTTTAATTATTAAATGATTAATATCAAAGTATAAATATTATTTTTAAAATAGTTGTTTATACCGAAAAATAATACTAATAATATATAATATCTATTAGAATTACATTTTTTATCTAAAAAATATATAATAATTCATTAATTGTTTTGTTAGATGTTAGTCATCTTATTGTGAATTACATAGTTTAATATTTGTATCGAAATAATGGCGCAATGTATATATATACTATATTACAATGAAATATTGAATTACTAAAATGTAATTTATATTTTTACAATTATTTTAATGTACTATTATATAGCTAAAAAAATCTAAAATGGTTAATAATATCATTTATCATCACTAGGTTTATCATTGATAAATGTAATTTTTTATTATTTCATAATTTTTTTTTGATAATTATTGAAATTATCCATGTGATGAAAATACATGATAGATTAATAATTTTTCAATACAACAAAATGAATTAATTAGGGACCCCTTCAACATTTCATTTTTAGTGATTATAAATATTAATAAATATGATCCTATTATAGAAAATAACATATGTTATAACATAATTAAATGATACTTCATGGTATTTTATTGTCCTTACTTATAGTTATCCATAGCACTGGAACTGTCTTATTACTCTTCGATAGATGAATCTTTAATGTCCTAACTTTTGATATTCAAATTTTAGTCACAAACCATCTCATTACTAATTAAAAATACAAAAATAAACATATATAAGTAAACATCTCATATGGATTGGTATAGATTAAAATTTCATTAAAATATCATCCATTACATATTACTATATATCATTTCAAGGATGAATTAATGAATTAGTTTTAGCGTTCTCTCAATTTCACTAGAATATGTGACAAAAATTACATAATTTTGAAACCAAAAAAATCTAATCCACTATTATATTGTGTGGTATAAGATCAAATGAATTGGATAAACCAACATGAAACATTCTTCCCAACTTGAGGAACACTTCATTTATATAGTATCTTATTTTGTATATTATTTGAAAATTATCCCTTAAAATGACCCATAAGTGCATCAAACTGAATGGCTACTAAATCAAATGCTACTAAGCCATAACCAAATTTTATTATATTATATAGAAAAATAGTAATTATATTTTTATACAATTATTCAATTTAAAATAAATAGAAATTCATTTCAATTCAATAAATCACCAAACTATAATTTTTTATAATTTCATTTTCAATATTTTAAATTTTTTTAAATTATAAATAAAAAAAACAATATATTAAACCCAAAATACCTAAAATTTATAGTTGTTAATATATGTTTGAAAAAACAATTAATTTCTTAAATATGATTATAGAATATATAACATGAAATAATAAATAATATGACATTGGAATGGCATGGAAATTAATTAATATTTTTCCACAAAATGATTATTATTTTACTACTCAGAACATTCATTATATCAACTACAAAAATCATTTACAGAAAAAAATCAATTAATACAATATTTTAAAATAATTTAATAAAAAATAATGAAGTTCAAAATTACAGTAAATATTTAATGTTAAATTATCCACAATTGGAATGAAAAAAATGGGGAAAAACAAAAAAATTCCTAATGAAATCCCTCCCCCATTCACACATATACAATTTCTTGTCTTCAAGTAAAAAATTTTGACACACGTAGATAATTGGCAGTTATTGTTTAAAAATAATTATTCCTGAATGAAAAAAATAAATTTTCAACAAAAATATCTGTAATATAATTATTGGAAATACATCATCAATTTTACAAAAGAAATGTTTTGGAAAAAAATACATTTCCCAAAATTAAAATTACTTTTATTTCGAAAATCATAGAATGGAATTGAAAAAATTTATACTTTAATGTGTTCTATCCAATTTATCTTTAATCTCAATGGATGAACACACAAAACATCGCACCATAACTCTAATGATTTTATAGAAATAAATAAATTAATATTCACTCTGAATATATGTTTAAAATAATTAGGTAATACAGTATATAATTATGTTAAAATAAAACAATCACATCCAACAACTACATTCAAAATAATAACATATATATAGATCAACCATGGATTTATAGTTCAGTTTTTATTGTAATAAAAAAGTTAAAAATATAATTTCATTAAAAATGTATATATTGATTTAGAAACATAAAATTTAATTATATATTTTTTCCAATAATGGAATAATTATAGGGAAATTTTACAACTTATTGACTGAAAAATCAATACAGATAACAAAATATTAAACAACTTATAAACATGAACAAAAATAATTCCATCAAAATGAAAACGTGGTTGTTCTTCTATTATTGATGAACCTTCATGTTTATATGATCTCACTCTAGAAATTATATAATTGAAAATTCAATTTACTAATTAATCAAAAAATCCAACAAAATCAATAAACAACATTTTATTTCCATAAATTCATTCAAGAAAGAAGATAGACTTTTATTTCCTTGATATCTTGATCTCATTACATTGATCTAGATCACTTCAAAAATAAATAAAAAATGTGTCTTCTGGAGTTATCATTAAGAATTTAAATCTACAAACATTAATATTGAGCTCCAAAAGCTAACCAAACTAACATCTTCAAGCATTGGGTGTCAAAAGTTTAGATGAAAAAATACATGTTAACTGGGATTGAATGCTCATAATTGTAGTATTTCATTTATATCATCAAGAAAATTACTCATCTAGAATCCAAAAAAGAATTTCATTCAAAAACTAGTCATCCAAATTCCCCTCAGGGTCATCCATGTGATAATCTATAAAATATACTTCAAAATATTAATATTAAAAAATTATGAATAACAATTCACTATAATAATAATATCATTTAACAGTATTAACAAATTATTACCAATTCAAAATATACATCAGTTCCGAAAATAACCAAATAATTATACATTACAGCTTAATGAATTTTTGTTTTAATAAAAACTATCAAATTTTTAATTAAAAAAAATATTAATTTATCACATCCACATAAAACAAGAAATGATCAATACATTTCAATTATAAATAACAGAATATGTTTAAAATATCATAAAATATTAGTTTACAGACAAATGTAAAGAGTATTTTATTAGTTTTCAATAAAAAGTATCTAACTTTTTTCCAAAAAATTTGTATTATTTTAAAGTATATAAAATTTTATTTTTAGGAATGGAGACCTTGTTTCAAAGACATTATTCAATGAATAATGAAAAATTAAATAAAATAATAAATAATTTAATTTTTCATTACAATATAGTTACAACATAAAATTCTCATCAACTCACATGAATATATAAAAGAAAAACATGTCAAATAGTGTCATTATCTGAAGAAAATATAACTTTTCCCTCAACAAATGATTCATGTAGACTATGTAATTTAATTATATACATCTAATTTGAATGCAGATTACATTCTAAAAAGTTTTTTTGTATAAATTGTTTTCTATATGAAATAAAACCTATTAAAATAATTATTACATCATAAAACTATTCATTTAGAAAAATTGTTAATATATATTATTAATTGAATTATAAAATATAAATTCATTGAATTTAATTGACCAAAAATATGTCACATATTCAAATATTCTCTAAAATATTCCATTAAAATGTATGGTTGACCACACAAATATTGAAATACCATAACCATTATTAAATAATTTAAATATATAGGTTAATTTTTATACGAAAAAGAATAATGGATGAGGGTGTTTAATAAATAAAAAATTCAACCTAACAAAAACAATGTCATCCATAATCTATATTTGAAAAAACACCCACATTGCAAATTTGGTATATTTTTCATTTTATAAAATGATAAAAAGATGATATTAATAGTATAATGTGGTAAAAAATTCATACATTCTATAGAAAATATTATATATGCACATATATTAGCATAAAAAATTGATTTTCTAGAGGGAAATAAAGCATATTATTATTAGAAAAACACTATATTGAATATAATTCAATTAAAAATCCTCCAACCATGTAAATAAATATTCAATTATAAGAAATATGTAACTTCTATTAGGTATAATAAATATTTATATAATGCTATTTTTCTTCGAAAATAATAAAATATATTTGGTTTGTCAAACATGAAATAAAGAATAGTACAAAGTAGTGACACATCAACTTCACATAAAAATCATTATTATCCTCGATGACGAATCTTATGGTAGAGGGTAAATTAAATAATTATGCGTACTGTTCATTTTTAATTGATGGAATATAAATTTATGAAAAAGGCTCATATGAAGATTCATATTTATAAAAATTAAATAGATTGTAGAATTAAAAACACACTACTTTTATTCTATATGTCAATTCAAACTATTGAATCTCATAATGGTAATCCTCATTAAATAAAGAAAATAAAAAAATAGAATATAAAGAATATTAGTCTCTATCAATAGAGTTAAACCATAAAATTCAAATGTATTCCTTAGTTAAATAGATCTGATATGGAATATAGATATCTACTATGAAATTAAGAAGAATTTTTTTTTCATATTGTAGCTCATGATTAAATTGAAGTTGATCTTACAGGGGATACACTGAAATTAAATTTCTGAGATACTTGAGTTATATAATAAAATTTTATTCCTATAGTACTCTCCTATCATTCCCATTAGTGTACTCTATTTTCATCATTTAAGATGTCATAGGAGCTATATGAAATTTTTGATCATTTGCATTGATTAAGATTGGTTCCCCAATTATAGACATAAGAGGATTTACTGAAATTCATACTCATGAATGGATGTTGGGGAAATTAAATGGAAATATATACTCAAAAAAATATCTTTTGGAAATTCATTTCGAATGAAATAGTTGTTAACTTCCTAGTTAAGGATTCTCCCTGCATTCCCAATGATCGATAATCCTCCTATGATTAGAGAAGATGTTGTGGTTGTTTATTCTATTGATGGTCAATCTATTTTTCTTCAAATAAATGATGGAATACAATTTTGTGGTGATCATTGATGTGTTATATTATCAAGATGAATTAATTTTGTTTTTTTCAACATCAGGAGAAGGTATTTCTTTGAGGATTACTAACTGATAGAAGCATGAACAATCACCTACTATATTAGACTATATTTCTAGGAATATCGTTTTATTCTTCAATAGATCATTTTTAAGAGGGAATTTAGGAAATGGACTATCATGTAGATGGATATTATATTGATGAGGCCTTATAATATTCTGAGAATTATTTGATTTTGGTAGAGATACTTTTTTATACTACTTGGAATGATTTTTTGTTAGTAGATCATTTATATTTCCCTAAATAGGAATCATTTATGCCCTTAACTACCACTAAATCCATAGTGTATTACATATATCAATTTATTAATAATATAAACATTAATCAAATACTCATCTTAGAGGACTATACATTATATGAGTCAAAACAAATCATGGTGGTTTAAGAACTTCTCATGTGTGAAACATTCTATAATTTTGAGATATTTTATTAATAAACATGGATGAAATATTTTAAAAAAGAAAACTATTAAGGTCTTCCATATTTCAATCACCCTCCATTCTCCCTTGTGTTACTATAATTAGAAAATAATATTCAGGGACATATTTTCCAACAATGAAATGAATAAGAGAAGGATACATTGTTGGATTCCTTAACATTTTGTAGGTATCTTTTTATCATTAATATTTTCTGAATTTGTAATCCAATAGTCCTCTTCATAAAATTTACTAATGTAAAAAATGATTAATATGGAACAATGATTATTGTGGTTGTTAAAATTTATAGAATAAATTAAAGACCCACATTTATAAAATCTGGATTAAAAATGAGTCCTTTTATTCTAATAATTAAATTTAGATATTGAGATAGTTGATATTTAATTTTATGGAAGACATAAAGAGTTTTAATGTCTTCAATTCTAACTCATATCCAATTTCTATTTTAATCATGGTTTTCTCCACCATAAGTGATATATATGTGTGTGTGTCATTTTTTACCTGAAATTTATTATTGTTTATACTAAATAAAATTACATATTAAAAATATAAGAATTAGGTTATGTGTGAAGCAATGAATCCAACAATAAATAATAAAATTTAAATTTACATGAATGTTTAGTGGACCTTAATTCATTAATACATGAAATTCCATCAATCTATGTAACATCTATTCCAATAATCAATGATGATTACTATAGTGGCCATTATACTATGTTATAAACATTATACACCAATAAATAAATGATAAAATTTTATGATAAAAAATCATATTGAAGAATAATTCAATTCTTAACAACAAAATAATGATGAAATTTTATTTTTTTTATTTCATGAAAACCCATAATTTTTGTTTGATAAGGAACCTTGTATGGCTAGAAACCTATCTTTATGACCAGAAGGCCCATGGAAATATTTATCCATGGACATATATACCAAATAGTTGTACTTGATGAATAATTGACTTTGATGTATCTTTTAATAATTGGTGATTTAATTTCAATGATTAATCACTAAGGCCACTAACATTTAATACCCTTGTAAACAAAGATTAAAACTAAATATATTATTAAAATGAATTATTTTCATTACCTATTAAATCCACAGAACTAACACTAGAGTGATATTAAATAGAATAAAAACATATAGTTATTTTTTCTAGGAAAAATATTGATCCCTAATTTAAAAACATATACATTTTATCCAACCTTTATTTCATTATTTTAGATCAAATGTCTATGAAATGTATTTTCATTCCATATATATTCTTGAATTTTCATAAAAATCACTCAAATATTCATACAATTCCCTAAAATAAACAAGCCTCTTACCATTAACATCATTATGATATGATTTTAAGTATCCCATTCCATTAATGAACATATGAAATTTTCTAACTATTATAATAAAACATTTTTTATGGAGGATGTTTTTTGAAGGGGCATCACTATAGATTTTTTGATATTATTTCTATAGGCATTCCAACTACTACAAAACATAGCTTACTAATCTATACTATAATTTACAGAAAATTTTAATAGAATCTTCATCAATTCAATTTTAGATTTTTTATCTTACCGAACATATCATTGATCAAATGATATTAAAGTTTTATCTTCCCAAACATCATTTTTCATTTAATAAACAATTTTTTTTAAAATAAGACACAATATAAGTAGTGATGTATTTTGATAGCCTATAAATCAAATTTATTTTTTTAGTAAATTTAAATCCACGTAAAGAGTTATTATTAGTGACTTCCACTACCACAATATATTTTCGGACAAAATCTCTAAAAACATAGTTTTACTCATTAACATGTGATCGTGATAATGGGTCCGAAATATATATTCCCCAATCTTTCTTCAATTTTTTAAATTTATTTCTAATGAATATCCTATATCATACCCATATTATCTACACATTTAAATTTAAAATGTCCAATATAAATAATCTATAATCATTCAATGTCTCTGAAATAATAATCATGCTTACAGAACTATTTACGAAATTCTATTTCACCCATGATTTCCTCTAATAGAGATGAATGATAAATCTCATAAATAAGAACCCTGTCCTTATCTAATAGACACCACATCCAAATCACACCACTACACCTCATAAAAATTAAATAGTCCACTAAAAAGTAGTGACTTTATAGATTGAATAAATATAAAATCAATAAACCTAGGAGGATAAACAATGTGAGACAATCAAGAATATGTTATCAGAAAAAGAATGATTCCTATATTATTGGAAACCATTTTTAGAGTTGGAAAACTAGAAAAATAGATCAATTAAAATTTTTAATCCCCATTATCCTTACTTTGGATTTAAAAATCATAAAATAAAAGAATACACCAGAAAAACTGTGGATTAAAATTATTTTCTCCTAATAGATTATAATATGAATCATGGATAGTGAATAAAATGGCTTCCAAACCTATCTGATTCTTCCGAAACTCATTTTAATCAAAAAATATATGTTATTTTTATTTTATATTTTGTGTAATTGTTATGGAGTATAATATATAAACATTATAGCATAATACTCAATATAAAACATAATAATAATTCATATCCTAAAACATCCCCTATATCCACATCACTATAGTTGAATATTACCAAAAAATGATGTTTCCAATTAATTGATATTATAATATTTATAAAAATAAATGTATTAATATGATATTAGAAATAATATAGGAAGTAATATTGAAAATTGGTAGGGTTTTGCTTAACTTTAATTAGAATATGGGATTTTGGATTTTAGAAAAATCATTATTGATATTCCTACAAAAACATGAATTTCTATGAAAACTATTGGAAAAAATTACAAAATAATGTGATGGAAAATATTAGATTACCTATACCATAGTGGTTTCTTCCTAAAAAGAATTAATATATAATTATTGTATAAAAAAAAGACCTGAGTTACTATATATTTACACTTTTCCCAATTAAATAGACTATTTATTTTTTAGTACAAATATAAATATAGAATAATATTATCAAAATTTATTTTAAAAATATAACCACCTATATAATATTCATATATAAACACCTTAATTATTTTTTGAATCGTGAAAAAAATTATATCCATCATGCATCTTGGAATTTCGGGTGACGAATCCCATTATCCAATGGGAATTTGGCAGCCGAAAAAATGACGCAAATTAATAAATGAATTTTTTTTGTCCCGATCCACATGATTTATATTAATATATTTATTACTAAAAAACTATAAAGGAAATAATAAAATTAATTTCATACACTCCAATTTATTTATTTGTCTAAAAATAGAATAGGGAAGTAGTGTTTCTAACATGTTTAATTGAAATTCATATAATCAATTAAAATACACTATTTGATACTCGTGATAAATTATGTATATCATCTCTCTCATTGGTTATATTTACCACCCTTCTATTTTGGGCACATATAGTAAAAGGATGACCGATGGTCTAATAAAATAAGGTAAATAAATATGTGATTAAAAAAATTTATTACCTATTCCCAAAACAACCTATCAGGTTTGTTTTAATATTTATTTAATGTACTATTATTAGTTTGAATCATGGTCCTATATATAAAATGTGCACTAATTCCGTTAATATATTAGAAATAACTTATGATGGTATTTTTTTTAACTTCCCACAACACCTCTACCGTCCTCCTTGTATAATTTAATGTTTCGTAGAAATTACATAAGAAAGTGTTTCACCATTTTGTGGAAATGAATATTCAAAATGTGAAGATAATTATTTTAGCATATAAATTAGAGTCTTTTTTGAGTAAGGAAAACCTTTCGAGTATAAGTTGACATACATAATATAATTGGATACTTATTGAAATAATATTGATTTAAAAAATAATGTTCCACTTTTTCATAAAAAATATGGAAGCCCTAAATATTATACATTCAGATCATGTTTTTGAATGTCATTCTACATGAACACATAAATAATCCTTAAAAAATATATATCAACATAATCTAAATTATTGCACTCAAAAGTTAAAATTCATAACAATATTAATTAAATATAAATACATTAATAGTTTTAAATACATTGAATTATTAATTTTGATCATAAAAATTAAATATCATTATCAAATTAAATTTATTAATAACAACACCAATACCTAATAATATTCAAGATTTGATTATATTGACCTATATTTCACAAAAAATTTCCAAAATCAACAAATTAGTTTGAAATAATCATCCCCACTCTATGTAATATTTCATCAACCATTCATATATGATGGGGTACTCACCTATCGGCGAAAAATAGCTAAATTAATTCTATAATTAAAAATTTTCAAAACAATATATATGGAATATGATTTAAGAATATACTACTAATATATAAGTTCATTTTAGTGTAGTTTATCTAATTTTGTATAGAATGAAAACTACAATTCGTTTTTAGTCTTTCAGTGATAGATTGTTTGGTAAAATAGTATTTCACTCTTATGTTAAATACATTATAGGATAATATTCTCAATGTTTTATGTTACAGATTAATGTTTTAATAAATTTATTAGAAGAATTGATTTTAATATAATATTATTTGAATGGAATATGGAATGGAATATTTTATGAAATCCCATGATACAGAAGATGTTATTCTGTAAATATTCATTTTGTTAATTAATAATGTAAAAGAGATAATTGGAGGAATAAATTCAAATTCATTTAATGTTATCACACACAATTCCACACCACTTTTCCTCCCTTTATTGTTTTTCCAATTTTTGTTCTATTATATATATTTTTTAGTGGAAAAAAAATTCCATTCAACAAGGATCTTATATTATAAATATCCCAAGTAGTTATTTCTATAATATTATTTCTTTGAAATTATTATATATTTTTAGAATCATTATACATTTTTTACCTATCATTTAATTCTATTTTAAACTACTCATAGTTTGGGAAAAAAATAAAATTTTATAATAGATTATCCAACGTAGTGTTTTGTTGTTTTACATTATCTATATTAGTCATTTTATAATACTTTTCTCCCTTTGTAATCACACATTTTATACAATTGATTATTGTGATTTTTTTATTATAACTCGTTTAAATTCAATTCATAATTAGAACTGATAGATATATTTTTAAATTTTAGTAACTGTTTAATAATGAAACCATGTGGGTTAGGTGGTATGTTAAATACTTTTAATTGTCATGAGAAATTATGATTAATCTTATACTAAATATTATAAATATTTGGAAAAATTTATCGACTGGTTCTCTAAATATGCATAAAAAATGGAATTTTATATTTTTTATTGGTTATAGATATATATAAAATTCGAAAAATTATTCATGTTTGATCACATAATTCAACAATTCAACAACATCTCCCCTATGAGATTGATATTAATATTTAAGAAAATGTAAATTATTATTTTATAACATAAAATCATAATGTTTATTATACAGATTAGAAACCTCTACACAAGGGCACAAACCTAAACGAGCATGGGCCACATCAATAAGGATCATATAGTACTACCAGATTTGTCTGAATAATTTTCTATATGATTGTTATTAGTTTATATTATTTCATTATTATTTTTATTAGAAATTTTCCAAACAATATTTTATTCCTAAAAATTATTGTAACATGTGATGAAACACAAATACAATGATTATATTGACAAGTATAAATGTTGCTGATATATTATAAATTACCATTTTATGTCCTCGAACATACAATAAATCTCATGGAACCTTTTATATTCATATTAATGAAACCCAATAATATTATTTCTTGAATCACTCTTTTAATACTTTGGGAAATATTTTATTATATAATAATTTTAAATTAGATTCCTAGTATAATAGATATTGAAATATAATAGAAGTAATTTGTTCCTTTATTTTTATTTTGAAAATTCGAAAATTAATAATTATCAACTCATCCTCATGTTTCATTGGATGAATTAAATTTTGTTCATAAATATTAAAATCCTTAATTAATAATAACTAATAATTATTAGGATTCATTTTATATATTGATAGTTAATACGAGAATGACTTTTTCAACTCAGAATTTCGATGTCATTCATAAATCATTATACATGACCCAATACTAGAAATTAAGGAATATAAATAATATATTTTCCAATTATTTATTTAATGATCATTATATAAATTTATTTATTATTATTTTATTCCATTTTAAATCTTCATATAACCTTCATTCTCTATATATTCGTTTATCTCTATTAAGATCATTATAATGCCAATAAATCATTAGAATTAAGTATTATATTCTATCCTAACAATTTTTTTAGTATTCATAAATCAATATTAATAAATAATTAAATGGATTTAAGACATAGGAAAAAAAACACCAATCATAGATAAAGAGAACATAAGTAACTATGGTTGGCTAATGACAAGAAAAATTAGAGATATAGTAGAACATTATTTTGAAAGGAATATTTTTTTTATAAATAGTTATTATATTAAAATTAGAATAAAATATTTTTAAAACAAACACACAGAATGAAAAATTACAAAGTCAATTATGAAAAGGAACTCAAAATATTTAAGAAAACATTCAGTTCAAATGCCTAAAAACAAATTTAGTTTTTATACAATAAATTATAATGTGTTGACTATTTTGGTTTATAGAACATATAAAAAAATACTAAACAAATACTCAAGTCAAATAAAAAATAAGTTTTATTAATACGTAATTATTCATTATTGTTTTAAAAAAGAAAACTATAAAATAAAAAATCATAAAACAACACCAATTATTTCCTTGAAAATAGTGAAAAAATATTTTCTTATCTCTAAGTTTTCTAGGTAGTCAAAATTTTATTGAATTATACTATAATCAAGTAGAAAAATTTTAAAGAACAATATATATGTGGATTGATTTTTCTTCATATTTTTGGGATTTGGAACCACTAATCTCTACATGAATAATGAATAGAATTATTAAAACATAGAATGAATCTCCAAAACATCCAAATTGAGAGGACACCAAGAAATCAAAATACTATAACCTATAATTAAAGATGAAACTTTGTCATTATATATAGTTGATTCAATTATAAAAGAAAAAAAATAGTTCTTATATAAATAAAAATATAATATAATAATATATCAAAAATGATAAAAATTATTTATATATTTTGGAAATTTGTCTTACATTAACATGAGAATATTTTTTCTTCCATTCATTTCATGGAATTAAATATGATTACAATCATAAATGGAAATTAATATATTATATTAGATAATAACTATAATATAATCATATTATGAATATAAGAGTGCTCCCAACCTACCTTTACAAGGGGTCTAGAAAATAAACTAGTTCCACCACATTCTATGATTTATATGGGTCTTGTCATTTTCCATGGTCAAAATCTTATTCACGCAGGTGTAATTGCCTCAACAATGAAATATTAGTGAATGAAAAAGTAATATTTAGGTCTTATTATGAATAAACATTTATAATTAATTTTCAATAAAATATCTAGGAATAACCATACAAATAAATTTATATAAAAAACTAAAGAAAGATATAATTTTCACTTTCCATCATACATGTTGGATCACTACACTTTTAGTTTCTTACAACATCTAGAAAACTATATCCATTGGTTCTCAAATTTTCCATGCTTGTAACATGTTTTATAATTTTTTTGTTATTTGTACAATTTAGATCAATGATAACTAGTAAAAACAATGAGTCTTTATGTTCTCCAAATGATCCCCCACATGAATACTTCTTTTATGGAAACCATGACAACATCAACCAAAAAAATAAATTTACTTAATCATTCTGATATTAATGAAAATAAACATTGTTTCACAACAACATTGATTACCCATGTCTAAATAAGGAACAATTATTCTTTAATATTTCGAAAAATCAACCATTGTTGAATAATATAGACATATTCTGAATTTCATTATTCCTGAACATCTCTATCCCTATATCCTCTAATATCTTATAGAGGAAAATAATTATCAGACCAATATTCTTTGTCCATTATTAAAACACTAAATTAATATCCAAATAAATTTTACTATGAATATCAAAAAATAATAAACCTCTATCCTAAAATCTGATGAGCTCCTCTACGAGGAAAATGAACTGTATAAGTTCTTTTATTTATTCAATGAAAAAAACAAGTATGTGTAACCCTAATATTCATACATATCTATTCTAATGTCTATATCTATATAACCCTAAAATGATAATTTGTTCCAAAACATATCGCTGAAACATTAAAACCATTGAAAATTTAGAGATTCTACTTTATAACTTAATAGTGTTTCATTCTTGGATTCACTATAAATTGTTTGACCACTCCAATTAGAAATGAAATGTACAGAATTTTACATATCATCGTATATATTTTGATACCTACCACCTATGAAAAATAAATTTTCAACGTAAACTGTGGTTAACAATGGTCTATCGTGATAAACATAGTTGGAACTATTTAGACCATGTAACAAGTAGTCCTTACTCAGTGGTTACTTAATTATGTTGTTATTAGATATAATTTATCACATCCTAAAGGACTGAAAAGATTAGAAGTACTTAATAATCATATATAGACATTAAACTCATTTTATATTGGTTGATATATATAAAAACTTAGTCGAAGTAAATATATTCTACATCCTTGAACTCATTAAAAGATTCTTTCTTCATTTCAAAAACAAAAAACCAAAATATATGATAGATAATATGATCAATAAATGTTATATAATTTAGAATATATCATGAGTAAATATTTCATAGTTTGTATGGAATGGTAAATAAATAAATAAAACATTCCATTTAATCAATAACTAGATAATAATGAATATAATTGATGGAATAAATGGTGATAATATAATTCTATAAAGATAACCACATGAGATTGGAACTTATCCATTGATTTCATAAATATTCAAATAGTTTCATGGATATTAATAACTTATTTCATAATGATTTAAGAAATAATTTAAAACATCTTAATCTGGCCATCAAGACATTGTTCAATGAAATCATATATAAATGGTTATTGCCTATGTGAAAAAATAGACAATTTTATCTCATGATACCTATCGATGAATCACAGGGCTATAATAGGACATATCCATCACATACTAAGTCCAGTGAAATCTACATATGTTGAAGGATGGATTTAATTTAAAAACAACATGCCTTATCAATAAACATCAATATTGAGAATATAAAATGGATTATCAATAATTTTCCCAGTCAATCAAATAACGTTCATTGTAAAACATAAAAAATGTAGAAATGGTATAAAAGTAAGAAATAATAACATCCATGATACATGTAATATAATAAATCAAGATAAATTTTATATGTAATGAATGATTATAATAAGAAGGTAAATATCTTAAGATAACATTAATGATTAAAAATTAATAAAGAGATAAGACATGACTATAAATTCATTAAAAAATTATATTTTTTTATTAAAATAAAATATTCCCAATACTAAATGAATACCTAAGATAATCATAAAAAATTATGTTTTTATAAAAGTGTGTTCTTTGTAAAACCAAGGAAATATTATAGAAGAAGAAAAAGATAAAATAACATTTATGGTAATGGGAAAATCAATTAACAATGCACATATTAAAATGAATCATTCCTTTTAAATGTCAATAATAAAATTTTAAAATGAATCATTAAAAAAACATTATTAATATTCAATTCAATACTTTTTAAAAATATAGGATAAGAAATTAATTTACCTAATAAAGAATTTTATAAAAATTAACTTTTATAAATTAATTTTCAAAAATATTGACATTGAATAAATATATACGCAATTAAAAAGATAAATAAGAAAATGTTTTATTTTAAATATTAATTTTCTTGATTAATGTTCCATAGAGTAAAAAAGTTAGAAGAAAATATTGAATCTCATTATATATCCATAAAATAAGAAAATATATTGTGTTTTTTAATGATATATAATAAGGCTTTATTAATTAAAAATATATGAAATCCAAAAAAACGTGAACGTATATAAATTTATACCTATTTCGAAACATATAATTTATGACCCCTTGAATTGTAAACATGAATTGAAAAATTAATACCCAATAATAAATAGAAATTAATGTTAAATACATTAAAGATGAATTATATACTCTATATAAAATAAATAAGTTCATTACAAAAGATGTGTCACATTAGAGTAGAAATTTAGATAAAATTCTATAGATATATCATATCACGGATGTGAGTATTAATTATTGAAGTGAATATGTGTGAAAAAAGTTAATCCACAAAAAATAATGGGAGATAAAATATAATAAAATTGCAGGCCATTTCCCGCATAATCATAGAATAACATTATCAATGAAGTAAAAGTATAACCTGGTGAATGAAAGATTCAAAATAATATATATATATATTTATATAGTGATGAGATTATTTAGATTCATCCTTGCCTAATGAATATATTAGAGGTGATATCTTTAAAATATGTTGTGGATGAGTCAAATATAATTTAAAATTATAACCTAATTAATATAAATTTATTTTTTCTTTCAAGTGGATAAGAATTAATATATTTATAATATATGGTGTGGGTGAGTATAATACTCTAATAAATTAATATTTTAACATGTTTATATGAAAATTTAACACTTATCTCATGCATTTATCCCTCGTAAATCCTATTGAAAACTGCTATAATATCAATGTTTTCTACTATTTAAGGGTCATTAATGTTACCATTATAGGATATGTGACCCACAAATGGGCTGTGGTGGAAATTTTAATTAATATCACATTAAGGATTCTAAATATAGGGTTTATGAAGTTTAATTTTGTTAAAAAATATTTATTATTTTAAAATATCATTAATGTCTATTTTGGAACTCTTCATTTACTTCCATTTTAACATCATCCACATAGTAATGAAATAAGAATATAAACTTTTTAAAATCCTTAATATTTTATATTTATCTAAAAAAAAATTCACTCTAATTCTTAAAATTTAACTTACTGTTTATAGTTTTTAAAATATTTTATTTTATTTTTTATTAATATAATAAATACCTTGTATTTGTTGTACAAGAATGTAAAGTAATTTTTCAATCGTAATTAATTAATAACAAATTTCCATGATAAATATTATTATTAATATAAAATAATTATTTATATCTCAATTTATAATCTTTTTATACATACATAAAATTTTTAATGATATGAAAGTCTATCAAAAAAAAGTTTGGAATTTTAATTACATAATGTAATATATGTTTTAATTTTACAGGAAATGGATAAAACATGGAATCTATATTAGTTTTTTGTTAATTTAGCTAAATATATCACAAAAAATGAATAAATTTCAGGTTTTTTGTTGATTTTGAGATTTTACCTCATAGTTGTGACCATGTATAACATATATTACCCATATCTATGTTAACAATCTTGACAATGGTTACAATAAATAATTAAAACAAATAATAGGGGAATATTTATGAAATTAAAATATCATGATTAAAAATATGGTATCAATTTTTCATTATTTAATATCTTGAAGTGGTATAAATAAATTTTAATAGGAATGCATAAAATATAAGAAAACAATTTGTTGAAAAAATAAATTCTTATTCATAAAAATACATGTGTATTAAAATCCTGAATATTGTTTACTCATATGGAATTATTTATTTCAAGATATAAATATTCAAATTGAGGAAAAAATAGAAAAAAATATTGGAATTTTAAATAATTATTTAATTGAAATCAATCAGAGTATTTTAAAAATTGATATTTTCACTATTCAATTAAAAATAATTCATTTCAGAACAAATAAAAAATATCACCCACATAAATTTTTGAAATGATTATTCAAACAATTTTGATAGTTTTATAAAATAAAATTTATAAATATAGTATTTGTTAATTATAACTTCCATTTAGAAATTAAGAAATATTATTTTTAAAGAAACATATATTTTGGAAGTATAAAATGACTTCACTAATGTATCTCAATTCCCTTAAATCTCGATGTTGCGTTTTAAGAAAGATGTAAAGATTATTATTGAGTTATATTAAATTTATTATGTACTATATAATCCCAATGGAATTGTTATTGTCAAACACTTCATACACCCATTGGTTGATTGTAAACCACATTTTCACTAATACATGTATTGGAAATGCATTGTCTAGCGGCGACATATAGTAATTATTGATATTTATAGGATGGATGTGGTGGTATTATGGGAGGGATCCCTCATGTCAAGTATAGATTTGCATATATCCTTTGTTTAAATTTTTTCATTATATTTTTGTATGATTATACCATATTGTATCACATAATTGACTTTGATACAATATACCCTTCTTTATTTATGGTTTTCATTTTTATATCCATGTATCGGTTAGATATATTTATGTTTGTTTTTATATTACATCAATTATTCATTTATATTATGTCATGTTGATGATTTATTTATTTATTCATACTTATTTACGTGTTTCATTGACTAATGTATCACTGAGTCATATAGGGTTCTTCGTTATAACCATATTTTTGATAATTTATTATATTTTGGTGAAACAATTCAAAAAATTAATTTCATGCTTCCCAACACTAGTTGATTGTCTATAGATAACAAGAAAACCATATAGTGCATGTTTTGGTTATACCACAATAAATGTTTGGGTCGACAAGGGATGATTTTTGAAAATGATGGAATCAGACTCGGATTTTTGTTTTTGATATTTGGGATGTTATGGTAGATAGAAGGTATACTTATTAGATCGTATGGGGGAATGTTGTGAGAAATTTTCAGACAAATAACCAATTCAATGAGCCTTAATTCACCATTTGATATCATGGATGAATATTTATGGACATGACGATTTACTATAATATGAATTTTTGAAGGATTTTATTACATAATTTGAAGGTGGTATGTCAATTAAGGTGACACATAGGTTGTTGACCATGCTAATATCACATGACCCACACATGATGGTTATTCGTGTGATCTCATTAGGGTAGGTTCATGGTTTGAGAAGATATGTAGTAAAAATGTAAGTAATTATCCACACTTTCAGTGGGATCCACATCGTGGGTTAACGGTTTATTGAATCATGTTACCACGTGTTGCACAATCATAAAATATATAAAATTTTAATTCCAATAATTGGACTAATTTCTCATGTTTTTTATATTTTTTTATTTCATATTATTGTTTTGATTAACATTATTGAAATATTTAATTTTTTTCATCATCTGTTTTCATGTTGCATCATTCCCACTTGGATTTCACATGCTAATGTCTAAATGTATAATACAATTAATTTACTGAAAAAGAATTCTCTATTATGATACCAATCCAATTGAGGAAATGATGGGAACTGTTAAGGCCATTGTAAAATGAGTATACGCAAGCCTAGCTCAACCAAAAGTGGTTATTCTATGTCCAAATCAAGAAATTTTCTTGGATAATAAGTATCTTTGATATCAACCGCCCTTGTTTCTAAGAGGATATAGTAATTAAGTGGTAGATGAATGGATGTACAATATTATTAGTATTTTTAGATTAATGAGACTCTATGATCTATTAAATTTAATTTTATCACCATCATGGATTGGGGTCCTAACGAAAATTGTGGGTAGTCATCATTTATGGTGGGGATCCATGATAATTTGGAGTGGATGAACAATCAACTCATGATTACACAATTTTTTATCATAATATGATAACATTGGATATGTGAATAGTGTTTTCACATTTCTCAAATCTTTATAATGATTATATTTGGTGATAAACAATTGGTTGTTCTTTTTAATCGTGATATTGAAATAGTTTGGAATTATGAATTGAAATATTGATGATTTCAGAGGAGATTTCAATATTATATTCAATCAAAGCTATTTTTTTAATCTTCAAATCAATTTAGAAGTTGTATACTAAGACTTGATGGTAATGATAGATCATTTGTGTTTTTTAGGGATGGTTTGTGCCCTTATTTAATATCTTATTATCAGAAGTGACACCATATAAAATAATATAAATAAATACAGAACCTGAGATGAAAGTGTGAGTGGTCCTAAGAATCCATCTAAATCCATATCATTAGCATTAATGAGGGGTTGACTTTTTATTTTCCACTATAGTGGCATAAATGGTTATGTGAAACAACAATTCCATGAATTACATAATTATTTTTATATGTCCTAATTTTGTGGACATATTTATTGGTTTTCTAGAGGGAACCCTTCACCTCATACTGGTGATGGCTTATCAAATCAATATGGAAATAATACAAAATTTGATGCCCCTAAAGTAGTGGTCCTTGAAATCTGAAGAATAGAGGGTGAGTTGGTTCTCGTTTAGGATAAATCCACCCAAGGTACATGCCTCAATCATAGGGTAGGACCTAGCCCCACCATAAATCTTGAAATCATCTTGATAAAAAGTTAGTACCTTTGGAATCTGATATCGGGTTTTTGATTGTGTGAGGTACCATTATTATTACATCATATTTGGATACCACATTATTTGATATTGTTTCCACTCGAAATTTTATATATATTCATATTATTGATGGGTTGACTCTGTAATTGGATCTAATATCTTATTTCTAGGAAATACTATCACCTTCAATGAATAACATGTCAAGGCATCATACATTGATACCAAAATATTAATTTTTAACATTATATTGTGACATTCATTACCCTAAATGGGACTCCTCAATGTGACGAACCACTCTCTTCATACATAGAAATTACATCTAAATAGTTGAATATGCATATTATAAAAAAACCACAATATAATCGCAAGGGTTTTGTGTCTTTGGAAAGAAAAAAAATAAAAAATCATGTTTATAAAATGTTTATATTTTCTCCCATTTATTTTCTTGTAACTAACACCCTTTTTCACATATTTAACATTATACCCTTTCTTGTATCCTATAAAAAGAAATAGAATAAAATGGTGAGATCAGATGCCTAGTAAGGGTAAAGAAGGGAGTTATAATTTATAACATAAAAAATAGGTTTAATAAAATTAAATTAAATATTGGAATATCCTAATCTTGATATCAAAGATCATATTCTTTCTCCATATAATAAATCATAAAAATTCACAAGAAAAGAATCATAAAATATAACTTGGTATAAAACATGGAAATCTAGGAAAAAAATGAATTTAAAATCATTTCATTAGTAGTCATGGTTTTATTCAACTACTATAACATTGGAATGGATTAACTTCTCAAACAACCACAATATTCATGGTTCTCTCTCCACACTATCATGTCACACAATGTCCTTCACTAAACCGATTTCAAATCTCGGTATATTCGTGTTTGAACTGAGTTCAATCCTCATTCATGTCATGTCTATCTCATGATATATAATTTCATTACCCAATGTATTTTAGGATCATATATGTCCCACATATCACATAATGAAAACTATACGTATATATGCCACTAGAACATAAATCCTATCAGTAGTTATAACAAGAAATAGGATTCATAAAAATATCATCATTTCATAATCCAAGGAAAAGAAATTGGATTAATAAATATCAAGAAATGATAAACATAAAACAAAAATAAATGAATTAGGTTAATTTCATTGAATAATATACCTATAAAATTATAAGTAAAATTAAATTTTGTTATCAGAGGTGGAATATAATTTTGATATATCACATGAAATAATTGTTGACGAATGTTACCTTTCTATTATAAAAAATGATTTTTAAATCATGAAACATTTAGAAAGCCTTTTTCATATAAAATCATCATAAAAAATTATAAATAATCCTTTGAATACTGTTATTTAAAATTTATGAAATAGTTTTCTATGAAAATACAGAAAATATCATTTAAAAAATAAATTTAAAACATTTTTAGAAAACATGGATTTTGAAAAGAATAATCTAATTAAAGAGATAATATCATTACCAGACACATTTAATTTCATGGAAATATGAATATTCATGATAAAACATTTCAATAGTAAGTATATACACCACATAAAAGAATATAGGTGCATAACACATCAAGTGTCTCAAAGAATGAATGTTGAAACAAAATTACTATACCGATTTGGAAACATTGAAAATATTATTGGGAAAGTGTTGTTTTCAACAACAATCTATTTTATTAAGGGGATACTATTGAGAATAATAATCTATCTTTTTATGATGATTTTTTGTTCACAAATAATATTATATGTTATTCCAATGATTTTACTTTTATTATATTTCATGAAATAAATAATATTCATTTCTCTTTTTTGGAATAATATTAAAGCGTTTAATCCATGTGGAATATTAGGAAAATTGTTCAGAAATATTTTTTAGATACAAGTCTATTCTGGAAACACTGTTCTTGCTCTACCTATTTAAAAATCACCTGAGCATGTTCTGGAAACCCTGTTCGTACACTACATTGAAAAGCATTGCATAAGGATGGAATCTGTCATTTAGTTTATAGCATATTAGAAAATTTAGGTTAAGAAACATGGTTTAATAGGAAAAAGTATGGAAAAATTACCCTGTGTTTGGAATAAACCTTACATTGGGGATATCATAAAATTATAGAAGAAGAACCATATGTTAGTATGGAATGTTATGTTTGATTCTCAAAAGTATCGTTTATCAATATTAAATTTGAAAAAAACCTAAGGTTTTATCCAAAATAATGGATCATATACCTTACGTTTAGAAGCAGATAAATTTAAGGATCATCATCCTTACTTTAATAATGAACCTTTCAGATCATGTATCTTATGTTTATCTAAAAAATTATATATGTATATTGTACCATAAATTTGAGAGTTGAAGAAAAAAAAAATTTCTATCAACATTCGGTTGTGAACCTTATCTTCTGAGAATATATTCTCTATAGTCTAACCCTACATTTGGGGTCATAGATTTAAATTATGACTTTATTGAGATACATTAATTATGAAGATTATTAGGCTAATTTCAAGAAGAATTTAATGCCTGATTTTAAAGCACATATTGGACTTATTAAAAGCCATTTATTTTTTATTCAAATCCATTTATTTTTTATTCAAAGGATCGATTTATGTGGTGATTTTCATGCTGAATATTCACGGGAGTTAAGCCTGGTCTATTATTCAAACATATAATTATAGCCATTCTAATGGCGACTTTTTGGATGTAAATTTTTAAGGAAAATTCTCGTTATTATTTTATGTATATATGTGATATTTTGTATTACAAAAAGGGGGTTGAATCATCAAAAAAAATATAACAAGCTCTTGAGTTCTTCACATCTCTTATTTTATATAGCTATTTTAGATTTACAGATATGCTACTACCAGGATCAATAAAAATCTATTTTACTGAAGAAGAATATAAAACACGTTGAGGATTCAGCATTCCAACATCAAAGATCATTCCTGAATCCATTGACATATGTGTTGCTGAATTTATTTCTATATCTTTTTAAAATAGATCGAATCAGAACAAACCTTATCTGAAGAACATATTTTCAAAATATGATGATCTCTCTACTTTCAGTTTCATGTTTTTCCACCGATGTTGATCAATTTGAAAGTATTTCAAGACAAATATTCTTTTTATTTTGAGTAATCATCATCTCTTACTAAGATATGTATACGGTTATGAGAATGAACCAAAATGGTTTGTTTTTAGCCTTAACATGTAATGGTGTCAACTGTCTGCACTCAGTTTTGTACGATCTGTTGATAAGAGGACCAGATTGTTTAAATCACAATACTCATGGTGTAGAGGGTTGGTGGAGTGGACTTGGGGCCTTATATTCCGAGAACCACTATACATTCTTGCATTCATTAACTATTTATTTTTCATTTCATAAACAACTTGATAAATACAAATGGATGGATTCAGGCTTCATCACGATTCATCAAGATTTCATAGAAGAAAAAACTAACTCCCTTCTTCTGCGTATTTGGTATATCCTAGTCCAACAATTTGTTTCATTGGAGGATATTTTGTCAATCCTATAACAAGATAAATGTTTATGGACTATACAGATCAGAATGGGTGATACATGAGAGGTTATGTCAATGGTTTTAGCTCTGTACATCAATAAAGAAAATTGTGGATGTTGGAAATCAAGGATGATATTTCTATTAACAACCCTTGGATACAAAGTAAACTCAGAAATTCAATCTCCCTATGTGATTCAAGAGAAACCTAAAACATGGAGTGCTAATATAGAAGCAATGTATGACATAAACTCGAAAGATATGAATGTTATTATTTGTGGACTCGGACTAGATAAATTCAATAGAGTATCTTAGTGATCAACTTCTTATGAAATGTGGCAGACAATTGCAGTTTCTTAGGAAGGAACTGAAAATGATAGACAGATGAGGTATGCCATAACTAAATTGAAATTTTACTCATTCAGAATTCATGAAGTAGAAATCATAACCTAGATTAATATAAGGATTACAAAAATTGATAATAACATCACTGTCTTGAGAGATCCTATCAAACAAGGAGATCAAGCCCTAAAAGTACTGAGAGTAAAACCTCCTAGATGGAATGTGATATCAATGCCAATTAGAAAATAATCACCAGTCAATGATTTTAAAATGAAAGAGTTGATTGGAACCCTGATGATGTATGATGCTGAGTTGAAAGATGAAACAAATGACCATAAATTATTGATCAAGAGAGAAAATACTAATTTGAATGTAACATTCCAAAAGATGAGCATAAAGATGAATAATGAAATAAAAATGAAATATGAGAGTTTTGATTCATCTAATTCATATGTGGAATTGGCTATGCTAGACATAAAATTCAGAAAATTCTATAGAAAGATGTAGGGATTCAAAAAATCCTTCAAAAAGGATGAAAACTATCTCATGGAAGTTATATGATATGAATGAATAAAATATGGGTCATATTAGAGCAGACTATCCACAAATAGAAGTAGAAAAGAAAAAGAACATTTTAAAAAGCAATGATTATGAGAAAGAAAAGACAATAGTTAAATGCAAGCTACTTTGAGTGTATCTGATGATGCTAGAAGCTAATCAATGATTGACTTGGAAAATGATGAATCAAATCTGAATGAAAATATGTGCTTTATGACAGATGATTATGAGGTAAAATCTTTATAAGGACATATCCTTAAAACATTACATAATCATGAATTAAATGAATAATTCACATTGAGTATCTTTTTAGGATTATAGTTTTAGATATTTTGGCCATATCTATTACATTACATCTCAAAAATTACAAAGTATACACTTTTACTCAATTTTATTTTTTCCCTAAAATAAAAACTCTTGAAAAAAAGAGTCATGTCTAGTCCCATTTTTAAGACAACATGACTTTTCCTTAATCCCATCCATGATTCTATTCATCTTTATGTCCTATGAAAAAAATTTCAAAACATGGTTTGAACAAAAAAATATCAATGAGGGTTATAAAACAAATAATGAAAACTTTATTTCGTTAATACAAACATATCATAAGCTCTATAGCAGACCTCATGAAATCATAAGATATACATAGTAAACATAAATCATAAAGGTAACATGTGACATCTATATCATACTTATGTTGAAGCTTTAACAGCTACGTAGGGTGTCAAATTTGGAATACCCATCCCAAAATATTCCCTAAATATATTAGTGGAAACATTCACATTACCTCCATCACTTTACCCACTGCATTTGAGATCTTTCCCAGGCTCACCCGCCCTAGGTTTATAACAGAACTACCAGTATATGACCCAATGCCCATGAACCATAACATATTAATAACACATAAGAAAAATATAAAAGAATGATAATATTTACCCATTTCAATCACAATATATCAGTTAAATATATGGACATAAAAAATCCATTATCAAAACCATTTTCAATACCAAAATACGTAAATGAGTATATGGTACTTATTTTCATTTTAAGAACATTACGTCTTGTTCTGGTAGCCAATGATAAAATAATACTCGTTGCGTTAAAGAGGTCATTTTCCTTGTGTATGTTAGAATAAACATTATTTATTTTCAGTAAAACACTTAGTAGTTAAAATATTCTTTTGAATAAAAGTAAAAGTCAAAGGGGTTTATACACATTATAAAGAAATTTTTTTTATAAAACAAGGTATGCCTCCATGAAAGGAGATTGAGACGAAGTCCTTTACCTAGTGTCCGACTTGACCTGTTCGTTATTTAATCTCTTGAATAATAAAGTAAAGTTAATTTTTAATTACTTAAGAACATTTTTCAAGTTTATCATTCCTTTAAAATCTTTAATTTCCACGTTATAAAAATTATGAAATCATTTAAGTTAATATTTTTGGTTTTTTTAATATTTGGTACTTGAGTTAAAAATAAACTTTTTATAATTAAAGGTTGTTCATGGGGTCAAAATATCATTATATGCAGAATGATATTAATTATCTAGATACTATATATATCACATATATCTAGTATATACATGTATTTATAATAGTACAAACATTTGGAGGTATGAAATGAAATACACTGTTCATGGAGACGGTAATCCGTACGTACGCTTGAACAATAATTAAATTTATATTTTATATATAATGAAATAAATACATAATTATACATAGTAATATAATAACTCTAGTATAATATCATATAAAATATCATTAACTACATCCATTATATGTCCCACATATGGAATTAATGAGTCATATCACTTTGAGGGGGTAGTAGTCCGCACTTCGTCAAATGGGACTATCATATTTACATACTAAGGAATCCATAAAGATAATCTATAAATAAAAAAATAGAAGAATAAAAATAATATAAAAATAATATATATCGTAAATAAATATATTTCTATTATAATGGAAACCATAAGAAGTGGTAGGAGAAGATTGAACAATCATAGTTTCGAGAGGCGTTAGTTTACCGTCCACAGAAACAGAATGTTCTCTATCCACTAAATAGAGGTGTGTGTAAGTGTAGTTTGAATTCATATCATAAAATCATATTAGTATATTAATTATACTGGTGTTGTTATAAAATCTAATAATAAAAGGAATTTGTGGGGTTGGAGAAGTAAAATAAAACAAAAGAACTTAAGAAAAGCGGTTACCTTTAAATCATGTAACTTCCTTTGTTTTGAACCAAAATGGTTTCATGATGTGAATTCTACCTATGTTAAGCCTTATAGGATATCGATAGGTTTTTTGAGAGCTTATTTGGGTTGATTATGGATGAGAAATTGGGATAGATATGTGTGAATAATTGGTTAGAGGTGATGGCTTTTTATAAGGGGGAAGAGGGTCTCATTAAGAAAGTGTGAAAATATTATTTTATTTTATAAATATTTTCGGTTTCTAAAGAACCAAAACTAATTAAAGTATAATATAATATGACTCATTGTCAAAATAAAATAATCCAATAAGAATTGAATAGATTTTGGATATTTTTTTAATCTTTATAGTATTATTTATTTAAACCATTTATTAATGAGTTAAACATTGTATCATTATTGTGTTATAAATAAATTTATTTATTTGATGTCTAAGAATAGTAAATAAATTACCATGATGTATTTAATCTATTAATATTTTAAAATAATATTTATAGTTGAAGAGATAATTTACATAAACTTATGTAATAATTAATTTCCTAAAACAATTTGTTTATGTCTTTTTTCCTTTACATTAAGTTAATTAAAATAAAGTGTCTTTATCACTCTTAAGTGGCTCCATGGGGTCCACAAATAGAACCATGGATTCCCGTGGTATCCCATGACTCACCAAATAAGGATAAGAGAAGTGATAAGGTAATTTTTTATTATCATGATATTCTTTTTAAATTGAGTTAAACTATTTACCTTTAACCGCAGTTTGTAAAAGCCAAAAGTATCTATTAACCAAAAATTATTTTAATCTTATTGAACCAAATTATACTTAATAATAAAAATAATGTATGTCATATTTTTTTAATTCAATTCATAGAAGCTGAAAAATTTCATTTAAATGAAGAAGTAAGTTTTTAACTAATACTTAGTTGTTTCACTATTCATCCAAAATTAATGTTATTCTGAAAGATACTAAAAATTCAGCCTATGATATATTCGATATTACATAATAAAAAATGATGTCTATTTTACCAAATTTATAATATAGATATTGGACTAATTAATTTAAAATTAATTCTCATTTTCAAACAAAAAGCATGTTTTTTAGAAATATTAACTTTTTAAATATTGACACTTGTTTATGTCCGATTTCAATGTGAAATTAATTCTAATGACAAAAATTGGATTAAATGGTTAAAATTTAATCTAATTACACGTTAAAACTAATTAAAATGATCATATAACAATATAAATAAATTATATTAAAAGGAAGTTTTGAAATTAAATATTCTATTTAAGACTCTTCATAAAAAAATGAATTTCTTTATTAAAATAATAAAATTTTATCGAAAATGAATTTTGATGTCCTGTTTCTGAAGAAAAATTTTATTTGGTAAAATTGATCATATAAAAGAGACCAAAACTATATTTAATGACTGTTCTCCAATAAAAGGTGGTAAATCGACTATTTAAATAATATTAGAGTATTTATGATTACAATTAGATTAATTCACATTTTAAGCCTCTAAAATTTATTAGATAAATATTAAAAAATTTAACAAACATGTATGATAATATTTTAGTTATTTATGATCATTCCCTTCATTACAACATCATAGCCTTAACAACCATTTGAAATTATAATATTATATTAGTATTATTTTAATTTGACTCAACCTTGTGTTCAACATATGATTTTAAAGAAACCCGTTGTTCCATATTGCGTACACCATCAAACATAGAAATCCATTTAAAGTGAAATTAATATTTAATTCATAATTATTAATAATTATGAAAATGTCTTATTATTTATTTACTTTTGATGTTACATCCTTCCGCCTTTTTGGAAATTGTGTCCTCACTATTTTATTCACTTATTAAATAAATGGGGTTATTTATCTCTCGTAGCATTTTCAGATTCCCACATTACCTCTTTGGTTATATAGTTTTTCTGCAAAACCATTACCTGGTTAATTACCTTATTCCGCAACACTTTCTGACTATGGTCATGAATCGAGACTGGTTGTTCTTCATAAGAGAGATTCTCTTCCATCTTAGCTATCTCTGGACTTAAAACATGAGATGTATATGGCATATACTTACTCAACATTGAAACATGAATAGCATTGTGTACCTGGGAAAAACATGGAGGAAAATCTACTATGTACGCAACTCATTCAAATTTTTTTAGGATTTTGTAAGGTCCAATGATCCTCAGACTCAGCTTTCCCTTATTACAAAAACCCATCACACTCTTCCATGGAGAATCATTGTGAAAGACATGATGACCTACCTCAAAAGAAAAATTCTTCCTTCAATTATCCACATTACATTTCATCCTACACAGAGCTGTTCTCAGGTGCTTCTGAATCAACTGAACATTTTTTTCCATAACGTCTTGAAATTATTATCCCAACATCTTCCTTTCACCTACTTTATCCCAAAAAGCTAGATTTCGGCAATGATTTACATACAATGACTCAAATGGAGCCATCTGTATACAGGAATGAAAAATGTTATTATTGAAAAATTCAACCAATGAAATAGGTTGGTCCACGCATCCCTGGTAATCCAGTGAACAGGCATGTAACATATATTCCATGGTCGTAATTGTTCATTCTATCAACCTATGTGATTGAAGATGATAATTTTTACTAATATTTAATTGAGTACCCAATGACTTCTGAAGGCCTTTAAAAAGTTATATGTAAACCTTGGATAATAATCATATATAATAGAGAGGTGAATACCATGAAACAAGAATATATCTTTAACATATGACTGGGAAAGTTGAGAAAATGATAGAGTATCTTGAATATGGAGGAAATTAGCAGAATTAGTCAATCAATCAATAATAACCAAAATTTCATTATTACCTCGAGAAGTTTTTTTAATTCCACAATAATGTCTGCGGATATATTTTTCCATTTCCACTCTAGCACTAGTATAGAATGAATCATCCCTTTCAGTAACTACTGCTCTTCTTTACCCTGCTAATAAGGAAAACACTTCAAAAAAAATTCAACAATATCTCTTTTTCTTCCATTACACCGGTTATACTCTCGAAGATCTTTGTACATCTTAGTACTTCCCGGATGAACTAAAAATGGGGAACTATGAGCTTCACATAACAACTCATTCTTAAACTGTGAATAACAAGGAACACATATTATTTTCCCAAATATCAATACAAACTCACTATCAATCTTAAATTTAGGCATCTTACACATCTGAACCAACTCTACCTTTTTCTGCAACTCATTGCCTTCCTTCTACGCTTGCTTTATAATATCTGATAGAGATAATTTTACAGACACCTGAAACAAAAATGAATAATTCTATACACCAGAAATTTTTATGCCAAATATCATCAAATCAAAAACCAATGGATCATCTCCAAAATGTACCATTGTTAATGAATCATTACATTTTATACTCAAAGCATCAACCACTTTATTTTCTTTTCCCTAATGGTAACGGTTTACGCAATCATAATCCTTGATTAATTCAAACCATATCATATTTCTCATGTTTAATTCCTTCTTGAGTGAATGTATACATTAAACATTCGTGGTCAGTATATATTTCACATTTTATCCCACACAAATGATGCCTCCAATTTTTTAAATAAAAATACAATTTTAGCTACTTCCAAATCACGTGTAGGGTAATTTAACTCAGGAGGTTTCAACAGACGTGAATCATATGTAATTAATTAATCATTCTACATAAGGACACAACCATTATCTTCAAACGAAGCATGACTATAAATAACAAAGTCACCATTTCAGGATGGTAGTTCCAAAACTGGAGCATTCACCAATCTTTTTTTGAATTGCTAAAAACAATCATCACATTCTTTTTTCCAAATAAACATAACACCTTTTCATGTTAACATAGTATGTGGGCATAATAACCATGAAATTTTATCAACAAACATCTGATAATAACCTACCAAACCAAGAATGATACAAATATTAGTTATGATTTTGGGTCCTGGATATTATTCAATAACTTTTGATTTAGCATGATCCACAGTTATTCCATTTTTTGAAACAAAGTGAGTGTGAAAATAAAATTGTTTTAAACAAGACTCACATTTACTAAATTTATATAATTGTTTCTTTTCTAATATGGTTTGCATGAAAACCCTTAAATTACTTTTTTATATCCTCATTAATTATATAATAAACCATAATATCATTAATGAACACAATGAAAAACATATCCATGAACTCAAGGAAAATTATTTTCATAAAATACATTAATACAACAAGTGAATTGGTTAAAACAAAAGGCAAAACTACAAATTACTAATGGACATATATTTTACGAAACACGGTCTTTGCAATGTCTACTTCCTTTAAATTCAACTGATGGTACCCCAACCTCAAGTCAATCTTCTAAAAAATCTGAGCTCTCTGGAGATGATGAAACAAATCATTGATATGAGGAAAAGTATACTTGTTATTAATGAAGATTGTATTCAATTATCTATATTCAATAAAAAGTATCATTGAACCATCATTCTTTTTAACAACCAAGGAAGGAGCACCCCATGGTGATGTTCTAGGACAAATGAAACCATTATCTAATAACTCCTGCAATTACTTCATTAACTCTTAAAGATAATTTTGAACTATTCGATAAGGGTGTTTTGAAATTTTCTTTGCATCAAGATTTATGTCAACTATAAATTCAATTTCTCAATAAAGTATAATAAAATTCTACTAATTAAGAAAAACATCATGATACTCATTTAAAACTGGCACATCATTAATTTGAACAGTTCCTTTGTTTTCAATAATATGTTAATGGTTTCTTTCATTTCCATTTTTACCAGTTTCTCAGATACCTAATATGATATCAAATATAATGATTCATTATTCTAAACAACCTAAAAAGATTTCTGAAAATAAACCTCTTGCATGGCTTTCGGGCCACCCAAGGCCATCGGTCCACCTTATTTCCTTATGGCCACCCCAAAGCCTTCGTGCCACATGAATACAGGCCCCAGACACACGTCATAAAAGGAGAAGCCCTAGAAGAGGATTTACAGAAGGTCCACTAACTAGATCAGAGCCTAATGGATTGTCAGAATGAGAGGGAATGGCTATGCCATCAGTACCAGCCTGTTCTTGCACGGGATTCCTATCCAGATGGTCATGCAAAGGTGGAGATCCACTATCAAGATGGAGATGCTGGGGATGGGCAGTTCTTTGTAGATATTCTGGTTGAATTCCCTAAGAACATTGGGTCATGTAATCTTCTAACTATATGGGCCATGTAATCTCTAAGCCTACGGGCCTTTTATGGGATCCCCCTCATCCTTTGAATGGGGGGTTATAAAAAAATCAATAAAAATGAAGGCCTTATGTCCATTCTGGAAAACGAATGAATGTGTAGACCCCGAATCAAACAAGACATTGGCATAATCTGGACAGAAAAAAAGTTTACATGATATTACTTCATTTAAGGGCCCAACGTCTGCGGAATCTGTTGCAAATGACTTCACCAAACCATTCTTCTTGAAGTCTAGTGGCTTTCCCTCAGTTGAGTTATTCATTGGACACTCATTTTCATAATTACCCATTTCATTTCACTTAAAACATTTTACTGATTGTAAATCATATTTTGTCTTACAATTACCCTGTTGTTTTTCAGTGCAATTATGAGCATTATGTACCATTTTACCACATTGATAGAACTTACCAAAATTCAAAAGACATTCCCTAGTATTCTTTTTACCACAATTTTCACAAACTGTTAGCTGACGATTCTTACCATCTGACTTTTTTGAAGAGTTCTTCCCTTTCGCCTGCCACCTCAACCACTTATTCTGCTATTTTTCAAAGAAGACCTGATCATTAGAAAAAACAATTTCCACCTTCTCCCCAAATAGAACATGTTTTTCATATATTTTGTTCTCATATGAACTTAAATCTCATCGATACAATGGCCTTCATTCTAAATAAAAATGGCTGATTTTACAATCAGGATCATGTATTAATTTTGGAGAATACTTAGATAGTTGAGTGACTTTTTCATCATAAGCTACCACTTTGTCATCGTGATTCCTAAATTCTCGGAATGGTTTGTCTATCCTAAGATGAAACACCTTAAAAAAAATATTTCTCAAGGAACATACCTTCGATTTCAACCCAATCAAGAGCATAAATCTCTTCAATATACCTGATATTTTACACCATCGACCACCACTAATCAAAAACACCTTCAAAACGGTAAACAACGAGACTAACCTTTTGATGTTCTGAACACCTCATGACATCAAAAATATTATCCAGTTCTTTAATACACCCTTTTTCTAGAACATGATAATATGATCATCTAAAAGATTTGGGATTTTTCCTTTTGAAGTGCTCCACTACTGGTATGTTCCTCTACGGTTGATCTGGATGATCTCATGCATGGATAGCACCACTACATATAGCCTAATCCAAATACACTGCCACTACAACAAACTATTCAGTTCCTATACCAACCATCTTAGGTAGCTGATTTGGAAGGTCGTCTTCATGTTGAGGTTTTCCCAACAAAGCTTTCATGTTTCCTATGCGAAAAACCATTCTGAATAGATGAATATCATAGGTGAATCAACATGGTAATCTATAAATGATATATCATTTCAATATTAACATAAATAAATTTATGGAAATTAATTTAACAATATATTAACTACTAAAGTTATCTAAACCGACCTCATATACAAACTATATGGACCCACCCTCAAAACATTACATAATCTTGAATTAAATGAATAATTCACATCGAGGGTCTTTTTTGGTTTAGAATTTTAGATAATTAGTCCTTAACTATTACATTACATCTAAAAAATTACAAGGTACACAATTATTTTGAATTTCAATTTTCTTCATAAAATAACCACACATGAAAAAAGAGTCATGTCTAGTCCCATGTTTTAGGAACATGACTTTTCCTTGATCTCATTACTGATCATATTAATCTTCATGTCCTGTGAAAATCATTTCAAAACTTGGGATGAGCATAAAATGCTCAGTAAGGCTTATAAAACAAAGAATGAAAACATTATATCATCAATACAAACATAACATATTCTCTTTAACATACATCATAATATCATAATATTTACAAAGTAAACACAAATCATAGAGGTAACATGGGGAATCCAAACCATACATACATTGTAGCTTTCACAGTTACATAAGGAGTATCATTTGGAATAACCATCATAGTATATTCCCTAAATCCCTTAAAAGAATCATTCTTATTTACAACCATCACGTTACCCAATGCATTAGAGAGATTTCTCGGTCTCACTCACCCTAGGTTTATCAAAGAACCACCTTTATACGAAACAATTCCTATGAACCATAACATATTCATAACACATAAAACAAATATAAAGGAATGATAATATTTCCACATTTCAATCACAATATATAATTGAAATATATTGGTATAAGAAATAAATTATCAAAACCATTTTCAATACCAAAATACATAAATGAATATATGGTATTTATTTTCCATTTAAAAACATTACGAGTTCTTAAGGTTTCCAATGATCAAATAATACTCGTGGCGACTGAAAAGTTGTTGTCACCACATATATTAAAAGAAAAATTCTTTTTTTACTTTTAGTAAAATTATTAGTAGAGAAAATATTCATTTTGATTAAAAATAAATGTAAATGGGCTTTAAACACTGTATAAAATCAAGTAGTGTATATAACGATATATGCCTCAATGAAAGGAGCATGATACGAAGTTCCATACCTCATGTCCGACTTGACTAGTTAATTAATTAATATCATGAATAAGAAACTAATGTTAATTTATACTTTCTTAAGAACATTTTTCAAGTATATAATTACTTTTAAATTACTTTTTACAATGATACAATCATTATGTAATCATTTATATTAATAATGGTCGTTTTGTCAATATTTGGTACTTGAGTCAAAAATTGACTTCTTATAATTAAAAGTTCTTCACGTGGTCAAAGGTTAATTATATCCAGAATGATTTTCATGATTTATATATCATATATATCATATATATCCAGTATATACATGTATTTATAATAGTACATCACATTTGGTGGTAAGAAATGAAATGTACTGTTAATGGTGATGGTAAGTTGTACATAGGCATGAACGCTACTTTATTTTCTATTTCAGATTTCATGGTATGAAAACATAATGATACATAGGTATATTATAATTATAGTATAATATCATATGTAATATTATTAACCCCATCATTTATATGCACTCATAGGTCATTAATGAGTCATATCACTTTGTGGGGGTGGTAGTTCGCACTTCCTCAAATGAGATTATCATATTTGCCTACTATGGAATCCATAAAGGTATTATATAAATGAAAAATAAATAATCATAGAAACGATATAAATATAATATATATCATATATAAATATATTTCCATCATAAATACCACAATAAGTGGTTGTAAGATAAGATTAAACAATTATCATTTCTTGAGGCGTTAGTTTGTCGTCCACAAAAACAGTTTGTTTTTTATCCATTAAATGGAGGTGTGATTAAGTGTAGTTAGAATTATTCTCCTAAAAATATACTAGTATATTTAGTAATCTGGTGTTGTAATAAATGAAAATAATTAAAAGAGTTTAGGGGGTTGGTGAAGCAAAATAAAACCGAAGAACTTATGAGAAAACATCACCTTTAAATCAGTGAACTCTTTTTGGTTTGAACCAAAAATGTTTCTTGATGTGCCTTCTTCCTAATGTAAAGCTGATTGGAGGAAGATAGAGATCCTAAGAGATTATTTTAGAAAAGTTTGGATGAGATAAAGGGCTTGATAGGTGTGAGTAATGGGTTCAAGCTGAGGGCTTTTTATAAGTGGGGGGAAGGGCTCTTTAGGAATGTGTGAAAATAATATTTTATTATAAATGATTTTAGGTTTCTAAATGACCAAAATTAATAAAAGTAGAATATAATATGACAAATTGTTGGAATAAAATCATCCAATAATTATTGGGAAGGATTTGGATATTGTTTTAATCATTACAATATTATTTATTTAAATCATTTCTTAATGAGGAAATCACTGCATTCTTATTGTGTCAAAATTAATTTATTTATATGATGTTTATAAATTATAAAACATTTACCATGATGTAGGAAATATTTTTAGATTTTAAAAGATTATTTATAGTCTAAGATATAACTTATATAACCATATGTAAAACTTAATTTAATAAAAGACAATTATTAATGTCATTTTCTGATTACTTTTAGTTAATTAAAACAAAGTTTCATTATCACTCTTAATTGGATCCATGGGGTACCAAAGTAGACCCAAAGATGACCATGGCCTTGAATATCTCATCCAATATGTTTTGGACAAGTTTCAAGGTAATTTTTTATTATTATGATATTATTTTTACCTTTATTTACCATATTTATCTTTAACCATTGTAAATAAAAGTCAGAAGTTACTATTCACAGGAAAAATTATTTTTACCTTACTGAAACACATTTTACATAATAATAACAACCATTTAGGTCGTATTTTCAGTATTTAATTCACTTATGTGGTAAAATTTCATTTAAATGAAAAAGAAATTTTTTAACTAATATTTAGTGGTTTCACTATTCATTATAATTGATGTTTTTCAGAAAACTACAAAAAAATCAGCCTAATTTAAATATGATAATCTAAATTCAAAAATTATTTCTCTTTTATGAAATTAAAAACATAGATTTTGGATTAATTAATTCAAAATTAATTCCTATTGTAAAAAATGTGTGTTTATAAATAATATAAACTTTCCAATGATTGACACTGGTTTATGTCCAATTTTAATTTGAAATTAACTCCAATGACCAACATTGTATTAAATAGTCAAAATATAATCCAATTACAATTTATAAACAATTAAAAAGAAAATGTAATGATATAAATAAATTATATTGAATGGCATTTTTGAATTAAAATAAATTATTTTCCACTAATCATCAAAAAAATAATTTCATCTTAAAAATACCAAACTTTTACCCGAAGTGATTTTTGATGTCTTAATTCTAAATAAGAATTTTTTTGGTCAAATAGATCATATAAAAATGACCAAAAATAGATTTAAAGAAGGTTCTCCATTAAAAGGTAGTAAATCTTCCTTTTAAATTATATTAGGGTATTTATCATTGAAATTAGATTAATTCATATTTTAAACCACTATAATTTATTAGAGAAATGTAAAAACATTTAACAAACATGTATAATCAAATTTTAGTTAGCACTGTTCATTCCTGCACTTACAATGGCTAGGCGTTAACTACCATTTAAATTAATAATATTATTTTCTTATTTTTTTATTATGACTTAGCTTTGTATGCAACATAAGATTTCAAAGAAACTCATTGTTGCGTATTGAGTACACAATCAAACATAACAACCACATTAAAGTAAAATAAATATTTTACTCATAAATATTGATAAATATGAAAATGTCTTATTCATTATTTACCTGTGATGTTCCAATCTTATTACTAATATGATTTTGATTCTAGTTCTAGTTGTTAAAATTATAAACCTGAAACCTACTACAACATGCTGGATGAAAAATATAATTCATTATTAAAGAAACATAAATCACTAAAAAATATTCACACTACCATTTTAGGAGAAAGAGACACTCTTCTAAAACGTCATCAAGAGTTAATTAAAAAATATAACTTATCAAACATAAACAATACAGATAATGAAACTAAAATAAAAACACAGAAAATAGATGAAGAAACATACAAAATTGAAGATATTACTTTTAAAAATTGAGAAAATACACAAAATGTCATTCTTGGAAAGAATGTGTGTAAAAGAGAATGATATATAATATACACTAAATGTGAGAAATCCAAAATTCATAAGAACTATTTTGTTCCATGTACTAATGGTATGGTTTTTAACTACACTGGAATCAAATACCACATATCTAAAAACTGTTATTTAAGGCAACCATAAATAAGTGGGATTAATAAAGCATTTTTTTCAAGCTCTTTATATTATCATATTGATTGTAGAAAAAAAAGTCATGATTTCCCAGTCTTTGCAGGATAACACTGCCAGACCCAACAAAATATGGGTACCAAAATAAACATTTGATTAAATTCCATTGTAGGAAACAAGTCACCGAAGCCTAACTGAAATATGATATATGGATAGTGGATGATCCAAGAATATAAGTAGGAATTCAATGAATTTTAAATCATTAACTCAAAAGGAATGAATATTAGTCACATTTGGTGACAATGCCAATGGTAGATTTAATGTATTTGGAACCGTTGGAGATCCAGAAGTTGTCTCAATTAATATAGTAATCTATGTAAAATTATTGAATGAAAATATGATAATTATCTATCAACTATATGGTGATGGATAAATTGTTGATTTTTCGAACAACTAATGTTTTGTTTTTACAGATAAATTGCTTAAATTATGAGCATTATGAACTGATAATTTGTATACCCTGAACATAAATTACTTGTGTAAAAAAGGTAAATTTCTTAACTGCTATGAAAAATGAATCTTAGATCAGTTATAGAAGACATAGACAACGCAATATATATTCTATACGTAATTTATCTAGGAAACAATTAGTTTTTGATTATCCTAGTATAAAATATGAAAGTGATAGAATCTATGATGCATATCAACTTGGAAAGCAACAAAAATCATCCTTCAAATTTGATTACAAAATTTGTACATCTATACCTCTTCGACATATCCATAAATATTTCCTTGGACCTTCAGAAATAAAATTCTTGACTGGTAAATTTTATGTATATGTTTTAGTTGATGAAAATCCTAGATTTAATTGTATTTATATTTTAAAATATAAAAATGAAGCTTTTAATATATTCAAAATATTTTGAAAAGATTTCAAAAATGAAAAATGTTTTAAAATAATTTCATTAAAAAGTGATCTGGGTGGAGAATTTGAGAATATATAATTTAATTCCTTTTTCTCAAATAAGGGTGTTAAACACACCTTCACTATTGAAAGAAAACCTCACAAAATGGATTTGTAAAAAGAAAAAATAGGACTCCTCAAGAAATGGAAAGGACTATCTTAAATGTGTACAGTCTGCTACCTATTTCTGAGAAGAATTTGTAAGTACAGCCTGCTATATAATGAAAAGTGTTTTAATCCAACCAATTATTATAAAGACACATTATATACTATTTAATAATAGAGAACCGAATGAAAATTACTTTAATGTTTTTGGATGCATGTTTTACTCCTTAAACACCAAAGAAAATCGTTGTAAGTTTGATCCAAAATTTGATGAAGGCATTTTCATAGGATATTATGCTACATTCAAAGCCTATAGAGTTTTTAATAAAATGTCACAAATTATTGAAGATTCAGTTTGTCTGAAATTTGAGGAGTCTAATCCCGTTAAAAATGGAAAGTCAATTTTGATGATTCTGACACTAATGATAACAAGAGACTTGAGATCTGTAATGATAACATTAAAAAGATTTTTATGAAATTTTATCCAGTTTAGAAGAACATGACATTGACGAAATCAATAGTATACTACCTAGATGGTCTAGAGCCATATAGAATCAATATTTTGAAATTGTTATTAGAGACATAGTGACTGGAATAAAACCTATAATATATATAAGAATTTTTTTTATTCCTCTAATTTTTATCCCAATTAAAACCTAAGAGATTCGAAGAAGCCTATAATGATGAAATTTAGATGATTTCAATGCATGAAGAACATAACTAGTTTAAGATAAATGAAGTTAAAAATTTAGTTAAATGACCACAGAACTATCCAGTTATTGGAACGAAATGTGTATTTAGAAATAAAAATGACTATCAAGGAATAATAACTATAAATAAATCATGACTAGTACCTAAAGGAAATAATCATGAATATGGTATAGATTATTTTGAGACATTTGCACCAGTATCTAGATTAAAAGGTATTTGAATCCATTTAGCCAATGTATCTCATATGAGAATTAAATTATTTCAGATAGATGGGAAGTATGCATTTATAAATTGTTACATATTTGTGGAATATTATGTTGAGAACCCTCCTTGTTTTAAAAACTCAGAAAAAGCCAGATTTTGTTTTTATACATACTAAAGTTCTTTATGGCCTTAAACAAGCACCTAGAGCTTGGTAAGAAAGATTTAGTTATTTTCTTTTGTAAATGATTTTACTTTTGGGATAAAAAATCAAACATTATTTAATGAAACTATTAACTCAAATATTTTATTATTTCAAATTTATGATGATGATGTAATTTTTTGATGAAAAAATAATAAATTGTATCAATATTTTTCAAATTTAATGCAAAGAAAATTTGAAAGGATTATTATAAGAGAATTAAATTTTTTTTAGGACTTCAAATTTATCAATAGGATTTTGGAAATGTTTTAAATCTTAGAAAATACATTACTTATTTAAAAAATAAATTTTTAAGTAGAAACAGTAAGACATATACAACTCCTATTTGTATTAATATAAAACATGATTTGGATGAATCTATAAAATCATTTGACAACATGTTATATTGATGTATGATTCATAGTTTATTATATCTTAACACTAGCAGGCCATGTATAACGTATTCAGTATGTATTTGTACATGATTTTAATATGATCCTAAAGAATCTCACTATGTGTTATAATAATTTTAAGATATTTAAAAATAACAGTTTGTCATTTTCTTCACTATCCAAAAAAATATGATTTAAATTAAATTTCATATTTAGATGCTGACATTGGAAGTTGTAGATTATATAGAAAAATATCTTTAGAAACCTGTCACTTCGTAGGAAAATATTTAGTGTCATGGTATAGTAAAAAATAACACTCAGTTTCCTTGTCAATAGTCAAGGCAGATTATGTACCTGTAGGGAGTTGTTGTGCACTGGTTTTATGGATAAAAAACACTCTTATAGACATTTAAATTAAATTTTAATTACACAACTATTTTATGTGAAATAAACGTAAAATAAATATTTCAAAAAACCATATTAATCAATCTTGGACCAAGACTATTGATATCATACGTCATTTTCTAAGCGATTATGTTCTTATAGAAGATATATTTTTAGAATTTTAAAGTAATGAAATTTATTTAGCATGTATTTTTACTAAACCACTTCCCACTACAAGGTTTGATTTTATTATGGGGGAGTTAGGTTTTTTAATTTTAAATGGAATTTTAATATTAATTTTTAAGATCTTTTTTTCTTCTTCACCATTTTAATGAATTTATTTATTTTTTTGTAGAATAATTTACAGAATCATTTTTTTGCCAAATACATTTTATTTTATTTAGACAATTTTCTGATTATTATGTATGTAAATGACACCAGAATCAAGGATGTGAGAAACCATTTAAAATTCCAAACCCGTTTAATTTTTTGAAATGTTTCGAAAGACCAAAAAACATTTACCGCCTTCATATACCATTGGATATACCTTCGATGTCCCAAAAATTTTAGAGTTCAGAACATTGAAATAGAAATGTAAAAAAATAGAATCAAGGAAGGAGAAGATAGTAATTAAAAGCCTCAGCGCACGACAGGAAGAATGATTATAAAGGGAAAAGTAATCAACCTTGAATGGTTTTATCAAACATATCTTATACTACAGCAAGCCCCCACTTTTCAGAATCTATAGAAAACATTCACTGGAGAAAATACATAGTTTATATATGAGGTAGAGCTTCATCGCTTATTAAAATATTTTTAGTTCAGTCATAGTTATATAAAGGACAACATAGTTGGGAAAATTTGAAGATCAGGAATTATCAATTCTGTTTTTACAAATAGCTATAATCTGTTACTACCATCATGAGAGTTTTTAGAATTTTGACATAATGAATAATGGTGATGCTAAATATAATTCAATGGAAATTATTTCATTTTTATTTGGTTCTAAACATATATGAAAAATGATAGTGATGGATCTGGAACCTGATCAGAAGATTCTTGTAGTGTTTTTTCAAAAAGGCATTGCACCTAGGATTCTAGAGATGGAAAATATTTTGTTTCATGACATGTATAGAATGTTTTTTTTATGAGTGATTTGAAGTTTAATATTCTGAGATATATGGTAAGGTATTTCAATTACTGATGTCTACAAGAGGATCGAATGATCTTCTATTGATGTGGAAGGTTTCCTTCAAATTTACTGTTTAAGTCTAAAATGGTAAGATTAATAAATTCCAGTTTTAGATGCCATCACAAATATATTATCAATGCGAAAACTCTAATTAATATTATATTTTTTGGGAGTACTATTGAAGGAATGGTTATTCCTATTAGAGATGAATAAGACCAGGACTCAACTCAGGGGGAGAAACCAGGTATTTCTAACGATGGAATGGCTGAATCAAGCAATAGTGTGACCCCAAGAAGACTGAGATTTGAAGTATTTGATCCACCTTCTGATGAGGAAAGTCAAGAGGGACATCAGAAGAAAATATATCGAGTTTCCCCAACAGGTGAGGATCATATTCAAGCAACTTCTGATTCAACTGAACCTGTTCTGAGTTACAAATTTATTAGATAACCAATAATACAAAAATTTGAACCACCAATCGTTTCTCAGTTTGAGGATACTCCTCAAGTGGAAAAAGAAATTGGGCCTCAACTACTAAAAAGCCTGGATAAGTTAATGTCACTAGACATGAATCTACTCAACCTATACAACATACTGAGATTTTTCTTGAGGAATTTTCTCAAGTGGAACATGTATTAGAGGATCCAGTGTTGGAGGAAATTAATTAATATGATTCTCAAGGTGAGCACAGACCTGTTAATGTTAATTCAACATAGAACCCATCAAAAATTCACACTGAAATTATTAATGTGGATTTTTCTATGGATGAGTCAGGGAAGGACTCGAAGAATTATTTAGTTGAGAAGCCCAATGAAAGAGAAGATGAACAGAAATCAGATGTGTAATCACTACCTTTAGTTTTTTTAAAACCAGTAGAAGCTTAGACTAAGAATCAAAAACAAGGTGCCTCTGATTATATGAATGTCAATGTTGAGGAGATTTATAGAATGTTAACCATAAATGAATCAAAAATGTGTTTTGTTAAGAAGAGAATTGGAAAAAAGAAAACAAGAGATATCAGAAATTGAAAGCCTATTCTATTTCAAAACATGATGTTGATGTTTTTACGAAGGATATGTTGTATGAAGTTAGAAAATTAAAAATTGAGATGGTAATGAAGTCTGATTTGGAAGATTTTAATATTTTCCTGAAGAAACAATTCACAGCTGTCATGAATAGCACTGCAGGCACCTCAGCTACTTTTCCAAATCTAATAAAAAATATTTTAGGCCATTTATAATGTAATGAGCAATATTAATGATAGATTTCAGGAATTATAGTGTAATAATGCTCCATTATTTGTTCTTCTAGATAATCAAAACCATCTTGTTGACCTGCTTACCTCTGATGAATCTGGGATCAGAGTTCTGTTGAACAGATTCACAGAGAATCTAAATTAGTATATAGAGAAGGATGATAGGTTACATGAGTTTTTTAGATTCAATTTTATTTATGATATCCATCTACTCAACAAAGAAGGGATCAAATAGTCTAGCTAGGTGATGGACGGATGAAAAGGTTGCGACATCAAATGTCAGAGTTCAATGAGGGCATTCAAGGGCACTAAACCCTTTTTCCCAAACCTTATTTTCCCAACAATGATTCTCATTATAATTACTATACATGTAATTATTTTTTTTAATAACATATACATTCATCTCATTTTCATATGTTTCGATTTGTTTTACTATACTGTCTATATTAAAATGCTATTAATCTAGTTTCTAATATTGATAAATACTTTATTATATCATTTTCTTATGTTTATTGCTACATTAAAATGTATTCTATTCCTTCGTCTATAATTGTTTTATATATCACAAAATGTGGGATAATCATGGATAAACAAACCATGTTTTTATATAAACATTTTATTCATTGGGAGAAATGAAAACATTACATTTTAATTGGAGAAATTTCATAATGTTTTGGAAAAATGAGAAATTTTTGGATAAACACATAATTATATTTTAATTACTTATAAAGGATGAGATATTATATTATATTATAAAGAGGAAAAAATGTAATTATTAAATAATTTTTTTAAAATAAAATATTTATTTACCTTTGGAAAATTCTAAACTATATACATTTAATTTTGTAAAATAATTTTATTGGTTTTTTCATGGGTTTTGTGATCTTATAAAATGGCGAGATTTTTGAAAAAAAATTATTTCAACAACACTGTTTTTTAATACTATATCTCTTTAAGATGTTTTTGATGTTCAAAAATAGCCTTATTTTTTATTATAATGATTTTACATTAAGTAAATTCTATGAAATTAATATTCTTTATTTCTCTATTTTGAAATAATATTAAAGTGTTTAATCTTTGTGAAATATTTAACCATGTTTTAGGGAATCGTATTTGTGTATTAGTGTGGTGTAGAAACATTTTTCATGATCTATGTGTTCGAAAATAACTTCAGTAAGTTCTGGAAACACTGTTCATACCCTATGTTGAGGAGGGTAGTGTAAGTAATGTATCTATCATTTACATTATGGAATATCAAAAAATGTATGGTTAAAGAACCATACATTATAAGAAAAATAATTGATGAAGATCCCTACATTTTGAAGGAACATTACATTGGTGATATCGAAAAAGTATAGATGAAAACCCTACATTAGTTTGGAACATTATATTTTTTTCCCAAAAGTATGGTTCACCAACTGTATGTTTCAAAACAAAAATATATTTTATCAAAAAGTATGGATCATATACCTTTCATTTAGAAGCTGATAAAAGTATGGATTATCATCCTTTCTTTTTTAATGAACCTTATATATCAAGTATCTTATGTTTTTCTAAAAAATATTTTATAGATATTATACCTAATTTTTGAGAGTTGAAGAAAAAAATTTGGTTTATCAACCTTATGTTGTGAAAAATACGTTCATAGAATATATGCTATGCATTTCAACCCTACGTTTGGCTTCAGATATTTAAATTATGGCTTTATTGAGCAATGATCTTTAGGCATATTATTAGTCTTATTTCAATCCAAATTCAAAGCCCGATTCTAAATAACATCTATGACTAATTCAAAGAAGTTTATTTGTGATTGAAATTGATAAATAAAAGGGAATATTTTCATACATAATATTCAGGGGATTCACGGCTGCTCTATTATTCAAACATTTGAATATCATGATTCTAAAGGCAACTTTTATGGATCTAATATTTTATGGAAAATGGTTGTCATTATTATATATAAGTCTATAATGTTATTGGTTACAAAAAAGGTGGTGAATCATCAAGAAAATATATAACATTATGTTGTGTTCTTTATAACTACTGTTTTATAGTGTAATTCGAGATTTACAGATCTTTTTGTACCAAGATCTATTAAATTATGGTTTATTGAAGAAGAAGAAGAAACACGTCGAAAATTCAAAGTATCTACATCGATGATCATTCATGAATCCATTATAGTTGGAGTTTTTGAGTTTATTTCTATATATATTGAAACTGAATCAACTCAGAAATTCCCCTAACAGAAGAACATATTTTCTTAAGTTGATGATCTATCTAATGTTAGTTGTGTGCTTTGGAAATTGTGAAGAACAACTGGAATATATTTCCAGAAAAATACTCTTTTTATTTTGAGTAACCATATTCATGTACTAAGTTCTGTATTAGTTTCTGTGTATGTACCAGATGGCTTTTTTAGCCTTATCTTGTAAATTTGTCAACTGTTTGCACTCTGTTTTATACGATCTATTGATAAGGGGACAATATAGTGAAAATCACCAAGCTTGTGCACTAGAGCGTAGGTGGAGTGGACTAGGGGCCTTCTATTCTCTGAACCAATATACATTATTTCATTCTTTAACACTTTATTTTTTGAAACATAATTAACCTGGTAAAGACAAAATGACAGACTTAGGCTTCATCACGAATCGTGAAGAATTTGTAAAAGGATCAATTCAGACACCTCTTGTGCATATTTTGTATATCCTGATCCAAAAAATATAAACCGAATGAAAAATATATCATAAATATGACATGAAAATAAAAATAAATAAAACTATAAGGATCATATATTGTATTCAAGGGAAATATATACCACATACAAAACAAATAGGTGGGGAATAACACATTTCTCTTAAGAAATAAATAATGAAGTGAGAGACCCTTACAAAATTCCATTCATTGAGGTGAGAATTAATCAATGGATAAAATATTTATAACAATATTATATATAAAAAATGTGATGTGCTAATTAATATTAATGTAATTATCATTTATTACACACATTATATTGGATTAATAGTGTCAACATTGTAGACAATTAACTCAATGAATGAAAATTGTGTTATGAATCCTCATTAGCTCAAACATCCTATTGTTTTTTCATTCTTAAACCTCATGTATAAATTTATTAATAATGGTATTAATTAATTAATGAAAAGTATTTATATTTAAAGTACCGTATATGTTATTTTCATAACATCTTACCACTTATTCATTTATAATATTTCTTTATTTTCATTGTTTCGGGTGAGTTCGTTTCGTATTTTCATGATTGGTTCATTTGGTTATAATTAGAGATTTTCATATTGAATGGAAATAAATCTAAAATATTTTATTGAAATTTTACTAATTAACATAAAAAATTTAACATAAACCTTTTTATCATTGTCATTTCCTATAAGAGTATTATTCATTATATAAAATGGTAATGATAAATGATTAGGTTATATTGGGAGTTTTTTCAAACATAAAAAACTAATTCATTTTATTTAATATAATGAGTATATATTAGTTATAGAACATAATAATTGTTTCAATATACTTATTAGAATATATTTTACCATTAGAAGTCTTTTAAGACCATATGTGATGGTGGTAATGAAAAAAGAACAAAAACATTATTCACAGAGGTCATTAACCGGTATAATATGAAAATTATTTTCGTTTCATTGAATAAGTGGGGTTAATAAAAGGTATGGATATAATATATTAAATTATAAACATAAAATTACTCTATATACATGATTCTGGATATTTAATTCTTTGAATTGTGATGATATGAGGAGAAAGTTGATGGAATATAGAAATTACGAGAGGGTTTGGAGAAAATTTCGTCATTAATATCACCACCATAAGAAACTAATGAGGACCATGGATTTAGAATTTTGGTGAGACCAGATGAAAATGGTTTTTATATAGTGAGTAGGAAAGGTTTTGGATGATATTTAAGGGTATACATTGATTGTGGTTTGATATGGGGATGTTAGGGGTGATATTTATACTTGAGGAGAGGTGGGTTTTAGTAAATAAGATAATACAAATTATGTATTTAAATCCAACCACATTGAAGTGGAATTAAATTCAATGACATTGGATGAAATTAAATAGTTATTAGGATTTATATGGTCAATAAACACCATAAAAGACCATTCAATATAATATTGTTCAGTTATATAAATGCTTTACCTTTTTAACTTTTTCTTGTTTTATCATAATAAATGTAATTAATTTTAATTACATTCACATATTTTTTTAAAATTATTCTCTAATTATTAGACAGTAGAAAATATTATAAATACAAATATTAAATACATTTTACAAAATTAATATAATATAAATGAAAAAATTAGATATAAAATTATTCCTGTAGAAAAAACGAAGAGGCAGGTTTTTTTAAAGTGAAACATTAATAGTTTTAAATGTTTTCATATATAATTTTAAGGTTAAATTTATTAAAATGACCTAAATTAATTTTATTTATTTATAATTTAAATTATTATGCTTTAAAACAAATTTAAAATATATTTTAAATATATAAATAAATTATAAGAAAAATCAGTTTTTAATTAAAATACAATATTTTTCAATATTCGTCAAAAAATGAAACTTGCTAGAAAAATACAAAAAATTTACTCATTGATAATTTTGAAATATGGATATAAAAAATAATTTTTATGTTTCAAATAAAACATTTAAATGTGTCAAAATTTATTTTTAAAATAGCATGACATCAAATGGTATAAAATTTACTTTTAAGAAAATATTGATTTTTAATACTTAAAATAAGATTATTTTTTAAATTAATTAAATAAATCAAATTGTAGTAATTTCAAATAATATATTGAATAAAAAAATATAATTAATATATCACAATAATATTGATAATTTTAATTTAAGATTAATATGTCATTATGGGTATAAGATCCGTTTTTTAGAAAATAAATGTTTATATTCAATTTTTTATGTATAATATAATAGTAATAAATAATTCATATTACATACATGTGTATAGTATATTTTCTTAATTTAGTAATTCTTATTCATTCACTCTATTCCAATGGCTACGTGATAATTGTTGTTTTTAAATAATAATAATTTCGATCTCTTTTAAGATGACTGTTTTTTTAAAAGTATTATATCGAAGTGATTGATTTTATTTAAAAAAGGAAATAAGATAAAATTTTGGGGTGTCACATTCAATGACATTTAAAATAAATGTTTTCTTCTAAATTATATACATATATATGTATAGATAAATAAATATTTTCCTCATAATAACCTCCAATCCCTATATAACTTCTATGAAACATTAACAAGGTGAGGGATCTAGTTTCTCGGATCATTGTCTCTACAACCGTGAAGATCTAATGGTTGTTTATTATAAGAAATATATTTCTCTAGCGATACGATGTATAAGTTTAATACATTATAAGTATCTTGTTTATACTTAATAAGGTGAGATGCATGGAACCCTTAATGATATTTTGGGAGATTTAGTAAAAGAGCCAATTGATAATCTAAAATCCCAATACGATAATGAAGTCCATGAAATTTCATCCTTGAAATTTGAAATTTCACTTGAAAAATCAAATATGGATGTTTTAAAATCTACATTGTGGAAAACTATCATTGAAAAAGTTTTCAATTATTATTTTCCTTAAAAAATATTTAATTTAATGTAAATAGAAAAACATAACTGGGTTTCCGATTTGGGGAACATTAGAAGAAGGTGAAAACATGGTCCTAGATGATAATTCTAGCCTTCAAGTTCTAATGGATAATGACAGGGAATTTGGTCTCTATAAGATTAATGACAACAAAATCTTAGACAAAATAGGTCCAGAAGAGGTAATCTACATCACCATAAATAATGATAATTGGACAACATTTTATTTCAAAATAATTTGATAATATAAACTAAACTTATTTCATCTCATAATAAGATATGACTCTTTGGTTGTGGATTGATTTCACACTCTATGAAATGTAGTCGAAATTGTAATTCATATAGAATTAGTAGATCATAAGATTCATAACAGGATAAAAATTCTACCCTTCTTTTATTTAATTATCATTACAAAATGGGTAGTATAGGTTATTTAATACACATAAATATTAATAAATTAATCTCTATGACCGTATCCAACAAAAAAATCATCATAAATGGTTACCCTTATAAACCTTACCAATTATTAAACTTCAAAACCTTATAAAAAAGTTATTAAATTAAAAAAATAAACATATCATTAATCCTACATTCAACTTGATGTAGCCCATAGATATCAGTCACCCAATATGTGATGACCATTATCTTGTATTATTTTAAAACATGGTAATAAACTGAATTATAATAAAAACATAATGAAAAAATGCCTGATTTAAAAAATTACACTTTTCACATGCCATAAATTCAAATATTTTATCAATTCATCAACCACCTTATCATCATATAAACAATATGATCCAATGTAATCACAAACAAATCAACTCTTTATTTAATCATTATCCCATAAACATTCACATAATAATGTATTTTCCCTTAATAATATGATCTCGAAAAACACCACCATTATATTTATCTAATTATTATCCCCTCACATTGCACATATTAATGGATATTTTTTCCAAAATAATTTATTCTCTAAAATGACCACCTTACAAGTAAATTAAATTTCCATTCCAACATCATTATTCAACACCTACATTCAACTAATTAAGGAAACAAGATTGTGGACTCATCCTTATATGTTTTATTATTCCATATTAATATGAAAGTACTTCCACAACATAATTATTAATTTCTAATAAACACTCAATCATTTGACCTCATTTTTATCGTATTCCATTTTATCAAAAGTGATCTCATTAGATTTTACTTTCTCCAAGACCTTAAGAAGTAGCAGACATTGAATATCATCAATAACCCATGGGTTATGGAATTAATTAGAATAATGTCCATTTTACATTCAATAGATTTATAGAACTTTGTGGGGAAATTTCATGCATGATTCACTCTATTACCACCATTATCTAAATTCTTCCCATCACATAGGCACTTAGTTGGAAGATGAAATTCTTTCCCACGCTTTACATATTTACCATTTCCAATAAGATAATTTCCTTCATGCTCCTTACCACACATGCATTAAAAAGGAAAAATCATAAGATTTATCCATTATTTTTATTACTACATTTTATTTCCATATTCCTTTTCATATTTAAACAATTTTATTGATGGGTAACTCCAATTTCCTTCACTACATTAATATATCATTGATTCGTAATGAAGTATCTTATATTTAATTTCCTTCGATGAATTGATTTTAAACCACTAAATAACGGATGAATTTTACTTTTGGGACTTCTAATTAAACAGGAGGAATACATTGTAAGTGTTATGAAATTTACCCCATTTGTACTTATGGATTCATCAACTTTTTTCTCTAGCTTATTTAGTTAATTATCCATATTATTAAGTAAAATTCTAGGGAACTGATATCTAATAAATTTACTCTGAAACATATCCCATTCCATTAATTCAATTTCATCTTTTCCCATATTGTTGATAAAATTGAACCATATATTTGCTTCACCTCCAAGATGATAATCAACAAGGAAATCATTTTTCAAGTCCTAAGTATGGAAGAATATAATATTTTTTCTCAAGGGTGATGATCCATTACTCAACCACTGGTGTGTCGGGAGTTCCACTGAATGAAGATGGTAGTTCCCTCATTAAGGACTCCACATAATGTATTCCGACCATTAGACTTTTGTATGTGCAGTATGATTCATGGATTTTTTTAGTATAAAACAACATTTTTCATTCCATATCTCATAACATTCTATTCCAAAGGAGGACCATATTTTCATTGTTAGTTGAATTCAACATTATCAAGGCTCCTTGAGGTCTCACCCATTGAATATGACTAAAAATAAGTGTGTGAGTTTCACTAATCATACCGAGAAAACCAAATAGTCATGGGAAAATAATTTTAATTTTTTTTTCCATAACACCATTGGTTTTATCCTAGGTTATTCATGATCTTTACCCAAACTAGAGGAATATTACATATAATTATACTTATGAACCATGCAATGTTCTTAACATTATAAAATAAAAATTATAACTAATGTTTTTCTCTGATACCACTATAATGATCCAATCACTTTATACATATATATTACATCAAAATAGTTGAATAATCATTTTAAAAAACCCATTCTAGAATAATTTGGGTTTAGTGTCTTTAGTAACTTCGAAACAAAAGCAACTAGTTCAATGAATTTCTAAATTATACCCCTCTTATTATGTTTTAACTATATCCTTTTTTACATATTGATCCTAATACCGTTCTTCATATATTGGGGGAAATATACATAACGAAAAGGTGAGCTCTGATGCTCGGTAAATGTAATCAAGGGAGATATAAATTATATCATAAACATAAGTTTATAATAAAAATAATAACCACAATGTTTTAATATCATACAGTCATATCAAATATCAAAATATTTAGTCATAAACAAAATCATGAAAATTTATAAAATAGAATCACAAAAGAATAAATTGGAATAATACATGGAATTGTTAAAAAAAATAACCATTGAACATAATATTCATTGTAGCAAATGATATTTTACAATAATATCCTACTTTAATGGGTTCACTTCCAAAAAAATAATTGAAGTCAAGGTTCACTCCCAAGAATATCATGGCAGATAAAGTCCGTTAATGAACGAGTTTCACTTCCTGTTCCAGTCATTTATGAACCATGATTAATCCTCATTTGAGTCATGTATATATCATGACATATAATATCATTACACAATGCATTATATGGAAATATATGTCCCAAAATTAACATGATAAAATCCATAAAAATATGTTCAACAACAACATGAATCATTTTTAATCTATAGAAATAAATAGGATTCATAATCATTTTATCATAGCATAACCCATTGAAAGTAAATGTGTTCCATAAATATCAAGAATTTGTAGAAAAATGAGCACTATATATATATTTTTATAATATTATTTAATGATATAACAAGTAAATCATAAGTAAAAACAATTAATTATTTCATAGGTGGAATATAATTTGGATAGATCACTTAAAATATTTTTTGAGGAAAATATCCTTTGTATGTTGAAAAACAATTTCTAAAGCATTAAACATTTATAAAACCTTTTTCATTGAAAATAGACATTAAAAAATATAAATAAATCATTTAAATCCCATTTTAGGCATCTTTTAAATAATTTTCCTCCGCTAATATTAAAATATCTTTTATGAACATTTTTAAGACATTTTTATAAACACGGATTTTGAATAAATAATTTTATTTGATGGAAGATACAATATTAGTACGTGAAACACATAATATCAATAAAGTGTTTATATTCAAAATACAAAGCTTCCATTAGTATTAATTATAAATAATTTTATAATATATTTTTTGAACCCAACAAGTGTCTCAAAGAAAGAAAATTGATAATAAATTACCTTACTGGTTTAGTAACATTTGAAACATAAAACCCAATAAATATATATGATAAATTAAATATTTAATGAAAATAAATTTGTGGATAAAAATCATATATTAAATTCATGGTTACTATATACATAATCTAAAATATATAAGTGGTGAATAAGGTATATATATCACAACAGAAATATTTAGACGAAAAACCATTAAAAAATTATATCATTTAGGTGAGATATAATTAATGAAGATATTAGGTAAAAAAAGTATATATATATTGAAATAAGAAAAAATTCAACCTGAAGTAATAAATATACATTCCAAAAATAATAATTTCATAATAAAATCCACAATGTAGACATATAATTCCTGGAATGAAAACCGAGTTAAGATACCTCGTTACGTCTTTTTTCTCTATCGTAGTGCATACTTCTACCTCCCGTATAATGGTTTAAATAATGATATTAACTCATTAAAAAACGATATTTATATTTTTAATATCTTAAATGAATTTTTTATGACATATTAAAACTCATTAATTAATAATATTTCATGATTTTTATTTATTTGTGTGAGTTCATTTCCGTAATTTCATGATCAGTTCACTTGTGTATAATAATGGACTTTCTGTAGAATGAAAATAAAACTGAAAAGGTGTTATGAAATTGTGATAATAATTCCTTTTTTTTAAATTTTACCATGTATCATTTTTATTTCATACATGAGGATAATTCATTAGATACAATTTTAATGATAAGTGATTAGATTATATAGGTGATTTTTTCGAACATCACATACTAGTTCATTTTAATTACTAAAATGGTTATATATTTGTTAAATAAAACTAAATAGAATATAATATACATAATAAAAACTTATTTAAAAAAACTAATAGTTTTAGTACCACCATTGAAGGAAGGTATGGCAATCAAAAAAAAATATTATTTATGGAGGTAATTAATTGATATCATATAGGTAATAGTTTTGTTTCATTGAATAAGTGGAGGTAATAAAAGGGTATGATATAATATATCTCATTATAAATATAAATTTATAGTATCTATGTGATTCTTGAAATATTATTCTAGGATTGATAGAGGATATGAGGATAAAGTTGAAGAAGAAAGGTACTTAATAGAGGGGTTTTGAAAGAATTTTCTCTGGAATATTACCTCTTTTATTGATACTTTATGATCTTGAAATTTTTATTTCGTGGATACAATTATCAAATTTATTAGTAAATAGTGTGTTAGAGAGGTTTTTGTAGATAATTGATGATATTCAAGTCTTTTGGTTCAAAATCGGGTGGTTAGGGTGGTATTTATACTTGGGGGAGGTGTGTTTGAGAAAATAAAAAAATGAATAATTTATTTTAAAGCTAAACACATGGGTTGGAATTAAATTAATAAACATTTTATAAATGATTTAAAAAAATTTAGGATTCATAGGGTTGATCCACACCTCAACCAAACATAAAATGTTGTATTATTTGGGTATTTAATCCCATACCTTTTTAACATCATCTTGTTTTAACCTTAGTAACTGTAAATAATTTTAATTAGTTTCATTATTATTTATGGCCAACAATGAATTTAACCTTATTATAAATTATTAATTTTTTATTAAAAATATTTAATTAAAATTTCATAATTAAATAACATAATTTATAAAATTAGATATAAAAATATTCCTATAGATAAAATGAAAATTTGTGTTTTTATATGTGAATAGTTAAAAAGAATGAAATGTTTTTTTATATTTTCAATTGAAAATATATTATAATTGAATAAAATGGTTTTAGATATATTTAATTTTACTAATAATTCAATAAATTCAATTTAAAATATTATTTAGCATTATATAATAAATTAGATGAAAAAAAATACTTTTTAATGAAAACGTATTATTTTTCACTATTAATTAAAAAAATAATCATTTCAAAAACATACCCAAAATTTTCAAAAAGTTAATTTTGATATCCCAATTTCATAAATCATTTTTATATTTCCCAATATAAATTTTAATGTTTTCAAATTCTTATTTAAAATAGATGCATAATCAATAGGTGAAAAATTTCCTTTTAGAAAAGTATAGATTTTTATTATTGCAATAGGATTTATTTTAATCTTAAGGATGTAATACTTATTGGATGAGTTTAGAAACATTTTATTGAATATTTTAAAAAAATATCATTAATATATTTTAATAAAATTAAGTAATTTTATTCAGTTAGATAAAACATCATTATGGGCAGAATTTTTTTTTATAAAACATGTTCTTTATATTAAATTGAATTTTATTTTCATTTATAATTAATTAGTGACAAATAAATTAATTTTATTAAAATTTATAAACCATATTTTCATAATTTAGTTAATATCATTCATTCCATATATTCTAATGGATTTGAGATAATGATTTGTTAAAATAATAATTCTTCTTTGGTGGTTGAACCTTACTATTTTGTAAAAAGTAAGCTATTAAAGAGATTAAATATATTAAAAAAATACACAAATATAAAATATTGGGGTGTCAACTTAGTTATCCTATGGTGTAGGGTAACTATAATATATTCACACAAGACCACTTCTTCATGACGTTAGAAGACTTATATGAAAGATATCATCTCTAATAATAGAGGTTTATGAAATGAATTTAAGTAGTGAAGTTCTTATAGTGGTAACAGAGATTCCTAATTTTTTCTTAGATAAAATATTTCGGTTTCCTCCCAAACAGAATATCATCATCTTTAATTTTTTAATATTTGAGATATGTAATATTTTATTTCATTAATATCACATGTAAGTAGCTCAATTATGGGAGTGGAAATATTAATTGGGTAATTTTGAATCCCAGATATTCATTTATGCTAGTGTCTCTCCACAAGATTCTTTAGTGATTTTTTATAGGAAATAAAATAGAAGGATTCATCTATATATCAATTCAATTAATCAAAACTACTTATATATCAATAAAATATACCACTTACCTCAAATAAATGACCACATTGTTTAGTTTAAGGGTTAATGTTGGTTCTCAAAAAATAATCCAAGGAAGGTATACCATAAGATCATGGTGAGATGGTTTGATATGCCCAAGGAAACATTTAAAAGAAGATACAATCATAATGAATATATTAAAATAATATATTTCTTCTCAAATTATCAATTAATTTTTAATCAACTTATGAATCATATATTTCATTGAAACTTTGAATCCTTCTTCATGGAACTATTGGTAAAAACATGATTTATTCTATGTATGAATATGGTATGGGAATCCTTTGAAAATAATTTCTTGAACTCTCTATGATAATTGTCTCTCTGAAAAAATATCTAATTATATATTTTGTATTATATAAGTTATGTTATTGGGAAATATTTTATCAGAATAGGTCATTTCATAATATTTTATTGATTTTATGGTTGTTATATCTTGGGATGAGATGAAGAATGTGTAGGATAAATGCAACTTCATGGGAATAGAGGGGTACTAAAAATTCTTCAATAAAAAATTATATAATATTTCATTAAATAGTTACTCTATTACATTGAAATATTTGAATTTATTATTATGGTAAACACATAAAAAATATTTTGATGAGCCGAAATAACAATAGAAATTATACCATATTTTGATTATTCTTCTGTTTGTATATGTTTATGGTACAATTAATTATAAATAACATATTGGATTATTTTTTATACATATATAAGAAGATAATGTAACATCATATGATTCAAAGCATATTTTACTACATGGGATAAATTTTAATTCTGACGTGTTAGAGTCAGAGATAGTTAACCCTACTATTAGACGTTAGTGGAACTACCTATCTTTCGAGTTGTATGTCGTCTGCATTTATAAAAAACAGTTGATTTAAATCATTTTTAAAAATAATGGTACCTCATTTTGAGGAACTCAGTGTTATATATTCAATTATTGAATTTCAATAACTCTTTTAAATCCATGAAGGAAGATGTGGTCCATGATGCCCTCTATAGAATGCTACATCATAGGGATTGAAATAATTTAGTAATGAATAGATCATAATGAGCCTCTAAAGTCATATTAATTTAGAATTTAATGAAGGGAAGATGATCTTTTTCATTTATAATATTTATATGACATATTATCTCTATGAAATTGTATTTTACGTGATATTTTTCATAAATAGTGTTAATATATTAGATGAAAATAATATTTATAGTGACCACCAATGAATGCTTTCTCTCTATAGATGTTTTTATTTTGTTTCCCTTATCTAAAATAATGGTAGAGTTAGTGTATTATCATAGTTCTTATTGTTCATTCTATCTAGGTGATACAAAAACATATTATGATAAGATTATTTCGTATTTGTGGGTTTGTATGAGATTTGATGTAAGTTGGTTTGTATCTTGGTGTTACACCGATGAATAGGATAACGGTAATTATTATAAGCCTTTTAATATTATCCATAAAATTTATATTCCCACATGTTAATGGGAAAATATATAATATGATTTTGTAATCGAGTTACATAATACCCATCACTAATATAATTTCAATTGGTTATTTATCGATTTGTTGACAAAATTTTAGAATTTTATTCTGATCGGTGAAAACATGAATGTAGTTGAATTTGGGAGGATGTAAATTGTTGATATGGTGACATATAATAACATCCATATGTCACAGTTTTTGGAAAATATAATTGATTTACTTTCTAATTTTGGAAGTTACATTATGTGTTGAATGGATCCAATATAAAATTGTGAAAGGTTTATTATCTACAGAAAAATTGTAAAATAGAGAGGACATTTCAATTTCTTGATGATATGATCCTGGATTTTGTGTTATATTTCATATTATCATGGGATACATATTTATCGTTGGTAATATTTAAAAAAAAGATTTATTGGTTATATATCTGGAAGGACCCATTTAATCAATTGTATAGATATCTGTGTTGGTATACAATCTATTTGATAGAGGGATATACGAATCTAGTGGGACCAAACATCATTCAAGACATGATAGGTAATATCAAAATTATTTGATAGTGAATGTTTCTATATTAGAGTATATATATACCATAAATTTTCTTCATCATCAACAATAATAATATACAGTTGTTATTATGTTTTTCGTATGATATAACATTGTTTGGGTGACAAATGGATAGAAATATAGATGATTTTTTTAAATAAGATATATTGGATCATTTTATTTCACCGAGATGATCAAGATAGTTGTTTACCAGTTTGAATTGAGTCCCCATTTTATTCTATTAATAGTGTGTTCCATGTCTCTTATTTAGTGATGTGTCATTATTACCCTTTTTATTTGTTTAACTAAAAAGAGATTGTGTAAGTTATAGATGTATTGGTGATGGAGAAAACGATCAAGATTTTTAACTCTACAAATAAATTGTTGTGTAGATTTATAATCAGTTGGTTCAGGTTTTATGATCACATTAAAAATAATATAATGTTAAATTTTAGAGGGAATTATTTATGAGTAAACAATGGACATACATATTCACTAATCAATTTCCAAGTTTACATTAATTGGTATAAATTGATACGGTTGATATAATTATCACACCAATACTATATTTTTCAATTGTGTATCTATTATTCCTTTTTTTTATATTTATTAATTAATTCTTGGGAATATCCCTTTAATTAATTGAAAAATGGGGTGTTTTTAAATGTTAAATAGTTTATGCGTGGTTTTTAAAAATTACATGACATAGTTATGTTGCGATCTGCCACACATTATATTGGAATTCACATGGTTGGTGAATAATTTACCAAACTATAAAAATCTGATAATAACATACCTTTACATTCATAGTGTTGAATCATTATTTCGGAAACCTAGTTACCAACACATGTATCCTACCCAGTATAATTAAAAATATGAAATTACAACTTTTCCCATACCTAATTTAATATACATTCCCTTCTATTATCACATTTTTTGATGTTCCTACTACCCCTACACATTGAGATACATTTTCCTTTTCCATGGTTGTGATTCCTTATATGGGTTGACTTTTTTTAATCTACTTAAACATGAATTAATTGTTTTCCTTCTTATTTATTCATTTTTTTTACTAATTTTAATATGTTTCCATCTTTCCCTATATAAATTGATGCATGGGGGTTATGTTTACTTTTTTTTAAATATATTCTGTTTATGTAGGGTATTTTATTACCTTTTAGGTATTACTCATAATATTATCAAATTTATACACCTAATTTGTCTATAGTTTCATGAATTAAGTATGGTTGATTTATGAGATCCTATGATTTAAGGATCTATTTTATCTTAAAATAAAATTTAAATATGTATCCAACTATTTTAAATAATTTTTACTTTTATGAGGATTAATTATATGTGTTTTAATTATTTTAAACAATTATTTTATATTTGAATAATTAATATTATTTCTGAGGAGCATTTTGTAATTGAAAATGATGATGATATGTATTACGTTATTAATTAATTGAATTTTTGAGTAAAAGTGAAATATAAATCACTTTTACGATTAAAAATAAATCCATGAAAATTTATATTGATTATGGGAAACTTGGGTACATGGACAATGATGAAGAAAAATTACTTCTTGTAATTGAAAAATGTGACCTTGTTTTGGACTAAACCACTGATGTTCAAAATTATAATACATATGTAAATTTCTTTATAAGGGTGATGATACTTACTAGAGCAGTCATTGGGTACATTTAAATACATATCTTTGGATATGGAGACATTCCATGAATGCTTTAGGGTAGTTGTATAATATTTATAAAATCACAATAATGTACATTGATAATTGGTTTCCATTGCATTATATATCTTATGGATTATATTGTGTCAATTATTTTATTATATTTATTTTTATTAAAAATCCTGACATATGATACTTTTATTAAAGAAGTAAAATTTTTATCCTAAAATGGATAATTATAAAACTAGAAATGTTATATTATCTGTCAAATATTTTCTATGATACAATTGGTGGGATCGTAATAGAATATTTATGATAAAACCAAAAATACCCCTGATGGTTCTATATAGTTCATCTCTTGACTGATATAGGTATTAGAAAGATGTTTCATTGATGTAGCAGGTACCCAAAACAGTTTTGTATGGGTTTGCGATGGTGAAATACCAATAGTGAGGCCTCATGTCACATAGAAATATGTGTCAATGTTTTTTAATTACTTTTTGGCATTTTTTATATCCTATTAATACCCTCTTATATAATCTATTTAGATTCCACCATATTTATCTTTAATTATATTTGATTTTCAATTGCATATTATTTTTTTACATTGATTTTTTATGTTAATTTTTATGATTGGTTGATAATTGATTTTTATTATGTAATTTTGATGAGTTACTTATTATTTATTTCTAATTTGAGAATCTCACTAACTAATGAATAAGGAATCCTTATCAGGTTATGGTTTTTGGCCGTCTTATTGGTAGTTTTTTTCTTTGGGAAAACTATTTCCCTTGTAATGTTCTTGATGACCAATCACTAGTTTACAGCCTGTGGTGTAACATCTCAAGTAAGTAAAGAATAATAGATTTTCATATCAATGTCTATTTATGAATTAGATAGTGTTTTAGATGCCTAAAAGGATAATAAATCAAATCTTAAGCGTAGAATACTCTAATATTTTCAAAAGATACTTTTACGACCTTTTGATGGTGAACTTTTTTTAAATTTTACATTTTGACAATCTTATTTGTTATATTTGAAAAAATAAAATCCTTATTTAGAATCGAGAAATCCAAATTTACTGTGTGTAAATTTTTGTTGTATTTCTGATAAATATTAGTTTTTAGTGAATAGTGAAAAATACTGTATTTTAATTCAAAACTTCATTTTGATATAATTTATTTATATAGTTATATTATCTTCTTAATTGTATTTTTAGTGTAATTTAAATATACTTTTACCATTTAATCCAGTGGTTGTAATTGTAATTAACTTCACATTGAAATTGGACATAAGCTAGTGTCAATCTTATGATAGATATTGTTTCTTAAAAACCCGATATTTGTTATGACAGCAAGAATTAATTATAAAATTAATTAATTCAACATCTATGTTTTTAATTTGGTAAAATGGAAATCATTTTTGAATTTGTAATATCAAATTTACTTTGGATAAATTTTTGTTATTTTTTTGAAAAATGTTCATTTTTAAGGAATAGTGAAAAATACTGCATTTTACTTCAACACTACTTTTTCATCTAATTTATTAATATAGTTATATATTCAATTTAATTTTGTATAAATTTCAATTGAAATATTTATTTGACACTTAATAAAATATTGTTCATTGGAAGTGATTTAACTTGCAAATTGGATGTAAAAACGAGTCAATCTTTTGACCAATTTTACTTCTTCAAAACCCATTTTTGGTTTGGACAACGAGAATTATTTTTAAATTAACTACTGAAATTTATGTGTTTGGAATTTTGTTAAAAGTGATTCCATATTTTTATTCAGAGTTTCAAAATTATTTAATTAAGAAACTTTTGATTTTGACATGATGAATAGTAATTACAGAAATTATTTTTAATTAGAGTTATTAATTAGTAAATCGGGTAAAAGGGGTAAACCAAATAATGTTATAAAAATATAAAATTTCCCATCCAGAAGTCCTAATTTTTTTTTGTTGAGTCATGTCCGACCATGTTATTCCTTGTTCCATCTTTTGGACCCCATGGAATCACTTTTGTGTGATAGTGACCTTTTATCATATTATTTTTTAACGAAAGGGAAATATATTAAAAGTATGTAATACCTAAGTAAAACAATTTTAATATTGTTTATATAAATGATTATTTAACTATAAAAAGTCATTTCAATGTTAAAAATATTTCATACATCATGGTAATTTATTTATAATTTTTATACATTAAATAAATAATGTTATTTATGACACAATGATGAAGAAGTTATTACCTCAATAATGAATAATTTGAATACATGTTATTATAACTGTTAAAATAATTTTGTTTTTAAACTTTGGATGCTATCCACGAATTTTATAGATAATTATTACTTGTAAAATATATGGTAATGCTTTTATTTCAAGGGAATAATGCATTTAGGCCTTTATCAAATGTCAACTACCAAATAGTGTTGAAATTGGCATTAATGAGTTTGTAAAACAATTGTTATTTAATTTAATGGTAAAAATGACCAAAAAACTAATATTATGCCAAATTACATATAATATATTACTAATATAATTATTTATACTATTTGTGGACTATTTTTATTTTAGAGTAATTTGTATGACCTTATAGTTTGTAAATAAAAAAACGACGTGGTACGAATTATTAATTTAAATTAAGGGTTAAAATGAAAAGATAAAGTGAATTATATGACATACACAGCTCTAAATCCTATTGAATGAGAGGATTTATACACCTAATCCTCTTATCCAAGAAAGATATCATTTTATAACCATTATAATTTGAAAAAAATTATAATAAATTAATATTTCGTGACATTCCAAGAGTTTCCCTCCTCCCTCTTATAAAAGGCCCCCACCTCTACCCCCTTACCCACACCTCTCAAGCCCTTGGATCATCAAAAAGCTGCTCATATTATCTATACACATCCCTATCTTACTCCTAGAGGCCTCACATTGGGCAGAAGTTTTCCAATGGAAGCCTTTGGCTCAAATCAAAAAGAGTAACCCGATATAGAGGTAATGTTTTATCTCGAGTTGATTCCTTTTATTTTCCTTCTTCACTCACCAATTTCTTCTTATTATATGATCCCATAATAACACCAGTATCATTATTATATGAGGATGTTGTTATGAAAAGGATTATACCTATGTTCACACAAACACCAGTCTAATGGTTTAAGAACATACTGTTTCTGTGGATGGCGAATTACTGCCTCACGAAACGATGATTGTTCAATCTTATTTTAACACCTATCATGGTGGCCATTAAGATGTCACTGTATTTATATATGATATATATTATTTTTATGTTTTATTTATTCTTATTATTTTTTTATATATAGAAAACCATTATGGTTTCAATTATGTGTAATCACGATAATTTCATTGGAAGAAGTGCGGACTACCGCCCCCTCAAAGTGATATGACTCTTTCATACCATATGTGGTACCCATAAAGGGTAGGTTTAATGATATTATATATGATAAAATACTTGAATTATAATACTACTATGTATTATTATGTTTTAATTCACTTTAATATGAAATTGAAATGGAAGTAGCATTCATGCGTACATACAGCTTACCGTCTCCATGAACGGTGCATTTCATTTCTTACCCCTAAATGTTATGTAATATTATAAATACATGAATATGATGGATATATATGATATATATGATATCCAAATCATGAGTATCATTCTGGATATAATTCACCTTTAACCATACGAACAACATGTAATTATAAGTAGTCAATTTTTTTTACTTAATTACCAAATATCGACAAAATGAAAATTATTTACATAAATGATTACATAATGTTAATAACATAAAAATAAGTGATATAAAAGGAATAATAAACTAAAAAAATGGTTCTTAGGAAATTATTAATTATCTTAAGATTATTATTCAGGATATTAAAGAATGAACAAGACAAGTCAGACTCGTGGTAAGGGATCCTACCTATCTATTTCTTTTTAAGTACTCTGTTTTATGTTATTTCATTTACGATCATATTTATTATGATATTGGATGTTATTTTATATTCATAATACTGAAATTTTTATTTTCATATGATTATATACAATATTTTATTTCCTCAATCCATTTTTGGATGTTTCAAGTGGCGTCGTTAGGCAGTCGAATCTTCGTTAGGGATTTCTTATCTCACTTTTAATTCCATGAGATTTCCATTGGTCACCACTTATTTAAGGAATGTGGAGTAATGTGTAATTCCAATTGATATATATTATCATGATTCTATTTATATTCATGGATTTCTATAATTCATTTGGTTGTTATTATATTATGGTCATACGACTCTATTGATTACAATGAGTTAAGTGTTTTTTTTTTCATCTCACTTTTATTTCCGTGAGATTCTGGCTACATTTTCCACTATTTCCTTTTTTTGGTTTTTTTACTACCAATGATTGTTTTCTTTGTTGTAATATACATTAATTTATGGTTATTTTCATCTTCATTTTTTGATCCTTCTTTCTTGGGGTGTTCATTTCGAAAGTTACCCAAATCGGTAAGGGAACCTTTCACCCTCCTATTTTTAAAAGGATTTTTTATGTCTTCCTATTTACATCATATTAATGTTGGAATATATTCTTATATATCCTTATTGCTGTAAATTTTATTTCCATGTGATGTTATACCCTTTTTATCTCTTATTAACTCTTTTTATGAATTTTAATGTGACGCCGTTTGGATGTCATATTTCTGTAAATGAACTACTTAAAACAATTTCAATTTTTCGGGTTAAACATCTACTTATTGATTATTTCATTCTATATATATGTGTGGATAACCTCTGATGGTTTAACACTTGAAATCCACTTATATTGGGTGTATATATATTTTTCACACATATTTACAAAATTAATTTATCCTTAATCTAAAGATACCGTCTTTGTAAGGGACTTCATCTCAATCTTTTTCGTTGAGGAATATTTTCATTTATACACAACATTATTTTATACGGTGTATAAAACCCTTTAAATTTTACTTTTATTCAAAAGGAATCTTTTTTATGAAGCGTTTTACTAAATGAAAAAAGGAATGTTTCTTTTATTGTACACAGTGACAATGATCTTTCTGTCGCCGTGAGTATTATTTGATCTTTGGCATCCTCCACAAGCCGTAATGTTTTAAAAAAAATAAATACCATATACTCTATTAGTAATTTTTTTATTCAAACTGGATTTGATAATGTATTTGTTATTTGAATATATTTAAGTGATATATTGTGATTGAAATGTGGAAATTTTTTCTTTCATTTATATGTGTTTTATGTCTTAATGGTACTTGGACCTTTGACGGGTGGTTGCGTGAAAAACCAAATGATGGGTGGTGTCATGAAGACCTGAATGGGTGGTTACGTTATAACCTCCTATTCATTGGTTATGGAAGTCGGCCGTATGGCTATTCCATTTAGTGACATGTATTGATGTCGACTGTATGGTTATTCCATTTAAGTATTTTTTGGTTCCAAGTTACCTTTATATGTTCTGTGTTCTTTATATGAGTAATGTTTTGGTTATAAAAGTGTAAGTAGTGATATTTTATTCATTAAAGAGTATTTACAACTTCATAAAGGTGAATAGTATTACTTATGTTAATGTATTCTGGGTTTAATTGTTGTTTTGAAAAACTAATAGTTTCTTTCTTTGTGTATTCCTTACATATCTTTTTTTCTCATCCCAATATCTTGAAATGTTTTTCACAGGACATAAAGTGGAATGGGGTGAAGTATGGGATCAAGGAAAGTCATGTTTCCTAAAACATGGAAACATACATGACTTTTTAATCAAGACTTTTTATTTTATGAAAAAATGTAATCTGAGTAGAAGTGTCTACTTTCTAACTTTTGAGATGTAATAGTTATGGAATAATTCTCTAAAACTCTAAACCTGAAAAGTTTTTCAATTTGAAGTATTTGTTTAATTAATGATTAAGTAATTTTTTAAGGACTGGTACATATAGTTGGTATCAAAGGTCAGTTTAGATTAATTTAGAGTTTGAGGTATTATTTAAGCCTTTGTGACATTACCAAAATTGTTAGGATTTCAGAAAGAGTCATAGTTTTAGAAAAAGTTAATGAGTTTAAGATAACATAAATATTTATATCTTAGTATTTACCATCCACATAAGATATTATATAATGATTCTAATGATTTATTCAAACTGACCTTTTTGGTTTTAGTAAATGGCTGGATCTAGTATGCAGCAAAGTAACTGTGGATGTGAAGAAAACTGTGACATTTTTATGAATGAAAAACTGAATGACATGGATGCTACAATGATAACTCTTGAGGTTATTCTCAACCAACAATCTGGAGTAATGACTATCCTCTTGCACCTCGGTGAGTTCTCTAATTCATCTTGTATGAGCGAACCAACTCGATATGTATGTTCAACAAATAATTATAAAGGTAACCATTAGGGTCTATATGATCCTTTCATTTGAGGTAATTATGGGATACTATATGTTATGATGTATAATGAAAGGCATGAGATAAACTAGAAGTTAAATTATGTTAGGGTTATTTTGATAATTTTATCTCTTTTTTAGGGAATAGTTTTGAAATTATACAGTTTTAGAAAAAGAACAACACGCAGACCATGTGACAACCCGTCACGTCAGACGAAGCTGCGAGAATCGAACACACAACCAAAGTGCGTTTGGGATTCATCTCCTACCACTAGAACACGTGAAGTGCCTGGCCAGTATGACTAATCCTTTTAGTTAGATGATCTTATGAATCAGGAATAAGTTGATTTTGAGTTATCTATGGAAATGATTAACCAATCACAGAGGTTATGTGATTATGTTAATTAATTTTCAGTATGAGACTTTACGAGTAACTTATGTCATATTGATATAGTTGTTATGATTTACCTTAGAATACAATGTTATTAAATCTTTCAGTGATTTTGGTTTCAATCATTGTTTAGAGTACTTTGAATAATTGTATGGATGGTTGTTTATTGAATGGTCATTGATGAACTTTGGGTTTTGTTGGACAAATTTTGGAGATTAAGAGTAGTTTTTCGTTTTGTAAAAGATTATCCTTTTTGGGTATTATCTAATCTTGAACTAGCTATTTTTGTTTTGGTTTTGGTTTAAAGACATGGGAAATATATATTTCTCTTTTATGGATTAGGTGATTCTCCAGAATTTGATTATAGCGCTCTTAATGTGAAAAAGTCATCCAAAATAATCATCTTTTGTGGAAAACATGAGTTTGTGTTAGAAATATAGTAAGAAATGAAAGAATAAATGAAAAGTAATAATGTTTACTTATGTTTTAGTTATTCCCATAAATTAATTCCACAATGAAAAGTAACTTAAAACAAAAACATTGTCTGTTAACTTCTCCTACTAGGGAATCAAATACTTTTTAACCAATCACATGTTTGTGATTTTCTAGTGGTTAACTTTCTCATAGACAAGTTTTCTATCACTCTCCATCAGAACATGTTAGATTTTTTTCTCCTCCATATCCATGTTTTCATGGAATCCTAGTATTTGTTTTCTCGGGAGACCTCTCTTCATCTCTTTCTTTCTTTTAAATTAATTGTTTTAATGACTCCTTTTCCGATGTGGGGATTTCAATGAAGATTTCGAGCCCAAATTTAAAATTTCGAGGATGCAATTCCCAAATGGGGGGAAGGATTTAACATCCAAAGTAAGTAAATAATAATATATTTTCATATATATTTATATTTATGAATAATATAGTGTTTTATATGCTTAATATGAGAATAAATCCAATCTTAAGCATAGAATACTCTAATATTTTCAAAAGAATGTTCTACCACATTTTGATGGTGATTTTTTTAAAGTTTACCTTTTGAAAATTTAATATGTTATATTTGACAAAACTAAATCCTTATTTAGAATCATGATATCAAAATTTACTTTGTGTATTTTTTTAATTTTTCCAATAAAGTTCATTTTTAGTTAATAGAGAAAAATAAAGTATTTTTATTCAAAACCTCCTATTAATATAATTTATTTATTTGGATATATTTTCAATTTAATTTGGATTAAGGTTTAATTAATATATATTTTTACCATTTAATCCAATGCTGGTCAATGGAATTAATTTCACTTTCAAATTAGACATAAAAAAGTGTCAATCTTCTGATAGATATTTTTTCTTAAAAACATGCTATTTGTTTTGACAGCGGGAATTAATTATAAAATTAATCAATGCAACTTCTCTGTTTTGAATTTGGTAAAATAGAAATCATTTTTTATTTTTGAATATAAAATTTACTTTGGATAAAAAAATTTCTTTATCAGACAAATGTTGAATTTTAACGAATATTGAACAATACTGCATTTTACTTCAAAACTGCTTTTTCATCTGATTTATTTACATTGTTATATTTTCAATTTAATGGTTTTTAATTTTAATTTAATTATGTTTTTATCACTTAATACAATATTTTTCATTTTATGTTATTTAACTTTCAAATTAGATGTAAAAATGAATCAATCGTTTGATAAATTTTACTTCATCTAAACCCATCTTTGATTTTGATAACATGTTTTTTTTAAAATAATTACTGCAGTTTATGTGTTTGGAATTTGGTAAAATGGATTCCATATTTGGAATGAGAAGGTCCAAATTATGTAATTATGAAATTTTTTGGACATGATGAATAGTAATTACAGAAATTATTTTTAATTACAATTATTAATTAGTAAATTGGGTAAAAAGGGGTAAACAAAATAATGTTATAATAATATAAAATTACCCATCCATGTGTTGTAATGATATTTTTATGAGTCATGGACGACCATGGGATTCCTTGTTCCAACTTTGGGACCCCATGGAATCACTTTTGTGTGATAGTGACATTTTATCATATAATTTTTTAATGAAAGGGAAATATAATAAAATTGTGTAATACCTATGTAAAAAAAAATTAATTTTGTTTATATAAATGATATCTTTGACTATAAATAGTCATATGAAAGCTAAAAAAATTCCTACATCATTGTATTTTATTTATAATATTTTACATTAAATAAATATATTTATTTATGACACAATAATGATGTAGTTATTACATCATTAGTGAAATATTTAAATATATTATATTATAAGTGATGAAATAAATTTTTTTGAAACATGGAATCCTATACAAAAATTTTATAGATAATTATGACGTGTGAAATATATGGTAATTATTTTATTTCAAAGGAATAAATATTTTATTCTTTTATCAAAATTCAACTACCAAATAGTATCGAAATTGGCATAAATGAGTTATTTAAAAAAATATTATTTTAATAAATGGTATAAAAGTCCAAAAAATATAATATTCTGCCAAATGAAATATAATATATTAATAATATCATTATTGATAACATTTTGGGACAATTGTTATTTAAAGTAATTATTATAACATTATTGTTTGAAAATAAATAATAATGTGGTACGAATTATTACTTTTAACTAAGGGTTAAAATGAAATGGTAATGTGAATTCTATGACCTCCAGTTTTCTAAATCCTATTGGATGAGTTTATTTAAACCTCTTATCCTCTTATCCTCTAAATATATCATTTTTGAACCATTATAATTTGAAAAACATTTTATAATAAATTAATATTTCATGACCTTCAATGAGTGCCCCTCCTTCTTCTTATAAAAGGCCACACCTATACCCCCTTAACAACACCTCTCAAGCCCTTGGATCATCCAAAAATTGCTCATATTATCTCTACACATCTCTATATTACTCTTAGAAGCCTCAGTTTGGACATAAGTTTTCCCTAAGAATCTTTTGGCTAAAATAAAAATGAGTTACCCGATTTTGAGGTAATATCTTCTCTCGAGTTTCTTCCTTTAATTTTCATTCTTCACTAACCACTATATTCCTATTATTTGATACCATAATAACACCACTATCCTCAATATACTAGGATCTTTTTATTAAAATGATTCTACCTATACTCACACTCACACCCGTCTAATGGTTTAAAAACATACTGTTTCTGTTGATGGCAAATTACTGCCTCAAGAAACGATGATTGGTCAATGTTCTTTTAACACATAACATGGTGGAAATTAATATGTCACTGTATTTATATATGATATATATTATTTTTATGTTTTCTTTATTAATATTTAATTTATATATATATAGAAAACCTTTATAGCTTTTGTTTTGTATAAACGTGATAATTTCATTTGATGAAGTACGGACTACCGCCCCTTAAAGTGATATGGCTAATTCATACCATATGTGGTAAGTATAAAGGATCAATTTAATGAAATTATATATGAAAAAAATAATGAAATTATAATACTACTATGTATCATTATGTTTTAATTCTATTAAATAAAAAATAAAACTGGAAGTAGCGTTCATGCGTACATACGGTTTACCGTATCCATGGACTGTGCATTTCATTTCTCACCTCTAAATGTTATGTACTATTATAAATACATGTATATGATAGATATATATGATATATATGATATACAAATAAATAACATAATTCTGGATATAATGAACCATTGACCACATGAACAACATGTAATTATAAGAAGTCCATTTTTTTCTTAAGTACCAAATATCGACAAAACGAACATTATTAACATAAATGATTATATAATGTTTATAACATGGCAAAAGGTGATATAAGAGGAATAATAAACTTCAAATAGTTTCTTATGAAAGTATAAATTAACTTTATTTTATTATTCATAAGATTAAAGAACGACCGAGACAAGTCAGACTCGAGTTAAGGGATCCTACCTATCTATTTCTTTTTAAGAAGACTCTTTTATGTCATTTCATTTAAGATCCTATTTATTATGTTAGTTGATGTTCATTTATATTAATATTACTATAAATTTTATGTTATTATGATGAGATACCATATTTTATCTCATCAATCCAATTTTGTATATTAATTTGGCGTCGTTGTGCTGTTGAATTTTCGTAAGGGATTTCTTATCTCACTTTTAATTCTGTGAGATTTTTATTGGTCACCACTTAATTATGGAATGTTGTGTATTGTGTACTGAAAATTTTTATATATTATCATGAATCTATTTATATTCATGTTCTTCTGTAATTCATTTGGTGGTTATTATCTTTTGGTAATACGACTCGATTGATGACAACGAGGTAAGGGTTTTTTTATCTCCTTTTTATTTTCATGTGATTCATGATACATTTTCCACTATTTCCTTTTTTGTGGTATGTGTAAGACCCATGATTGTATTATTTGGGTAAAATACTGTAATTTACTGGTATTTATGTCTTCATTTTTTATCTTTATTTCATGAGTTGTATGTTTCAAAAGTTACCCAAATCGGTAAGGGAACCTTTCACCCTCATCTTTTTAAAAGGCTTCTTTTTGTTATGTCTTTTAATTTACATATTCTTAATGTTGAAAAATGTTCTTATATATCCTTATTTCTGTAAATTTTATGTCCAAGTGATGAGATACCATTTCTTTTCTCATCATCTAATTTTCTTATATTTAAAGTGACATGGTTAGGCTGTCGAATTTCTGTAAGGGAACTTCTTAACACAATTTTAATTCTTCGTGTTAATCCTCTACTTCAAGATTATGTCGCGAAATGAATATGTGTGGATGAACTCTGATTGTTTTAAACTTAATATCCACATATATTGGGTGTATTTATATTTTTCACACATAGTTATGTAATTTATGGATACTTAATCTTTGGATATCTTCATTGTAAGGGACTTCGTCTAAATCTTTTTCATTGAGGCATATTTTTATATTTACACAACAATCATTTTTTATGGTATATAAAACCCTTTGAGTTTTTCTTTTATTCAAAAGGAATATTTTTCAACGAAGCATTTTACTAAACGAACAAAAGTAATGTTTCTTTTAACATACGTAGTGACAACATCCTTCCCACTACTGCGAGTATTATTTGATCTTTCGATTCTCAACAAGCCGTAATGTTTTTAAACGAAATTAAATACCATATGCTCTATTATGTTTTTTGGTATTGAAAATGGTTGTCATAATGGATTTTTTAAGTCAATATATTTAAGTGATATATTGTGATTGATGTGTGGAAATGTTTTATTTCCTTTATATTTGTTTTATGTATTAATGGTACATGATGCAAAAGCTAGGGGAAGGGAAATTCTTGTGGGTTGGGTCTACATGTCATGTTTGGTCATAGTATGCCTCTGGGCCTTCGGGTTATGTATTTTGAGTCATTGTGGGGCTTATTCCATGGTCCTACGGGTCATGTACGGGTTCCCCTTCATCCCATAAAAGGGGGATTATCTATAATAAAATAGAAAATAAGGCATTCGGGCCATTAGGGTTAATGGTTCTTGGACATTTGATGGGTGGTTACGTGATAAACCAAATGACGAGTGGTGCCGTGAATACTAGGATGAGTGGTTACATTATAACCGCCAATTAATTGGGTATGGAAGTCGGCCATATGGAAAATCCATTTAGTTACATGTGTGGATTTCAAATGTATGGTTATTCCATTTAAGTATGTTAATGTTCCATGTTACCTTTATATTTATGTGTTCTTTATATGGGTAATCTTTTGGTTACAAAAGGGTAAGTAGTTTTCTTTTATTCAGTGAAGAGTATTTACTAATTCATAAAGGTGAAAAGTATTACAAACGTTAAAGTATTCCAGGTTTACTTTTTGTTTTAAAAAACTAATATTTTATTTCATTGTGTATTACTTACTGAGCTTTATATGTTCATCCCATGTTTTTGAAATTTTTTTCACAGTAGAAAATGTGGAATAGGGTCAAGGATGGGATCATGGAAAGTCATGTTGTCTAAAAAATGGAACTGGACATGACTTTTTTATCAAGTGTATTTATTTTATGAAAAAAAGGAATCCGAGTAGAAGTGTCTACTTTGTAACTTTTTTGATGTAATAGTTATGACCTAATTCTCTAAAATCATAACCTGAAAAGATCATAAATGTGAATTTTTCATTTAATTCAAGATTATGTAATGTTTTACAGTTGGGCCTTTATATGTGGGTTTTCTAAATTCCCTATGAAGCATGTTACATGGGGACCTAGGTAAGGATTCAAGATGATATATTCCAGTTTGTGAAAAAATTTAGTAGTAACAATTTGAGTTTCTCAAGGGGATCCCATCCTTGATAGTAAATTCATTGAACAAGTTATTCAATATCATTGGTTATTTTTTCATGTTGAATAAAGTCAACAATAATTTAAGTTCCTCGGAATCAGATATTTTTTCTAATAATTATATATATTTTAAACGATTATTCCCCTGTCTATAGAACCGCTACTCCTATATTTTCAACTTCCATCACTTTTCCATTTTGTTTTTTAGTTCCTAATCACCTTAGTGTATCCTATGGCCTCCCAATGTAATCTATATTTTTCATACCCGATAAGAATTCTAAAACATCATATCATTGGGAGATTTTATTTATATAATATTTTATAAATTCTATATATTCATTATTAAAAACTCAATTTTCAACAAATTTCATATATTTCCTCAAAATTTTCACATTTCTGTGAACATTAATTGTAAATATATTTTTGTTATCATTATCCAAAATTAAAAAAACACAAAATTTTGATTACCACAATCAATGATGTATAATTAATAGGACATGGATTCAATTTTGAATATATTTATTTAATAAAATTTGAAAATAAATGATTCTATAAAAAAAATAGGTGGGTAACTTTTTCAGGATTTCCAAACCATAGATATTCAAGAATCATGGACATCGATTTGGTGGAAGGAATTCTGGTCATATGTTATTATACATAACTGACTACATCTAAAATGATTTCCTTGGATATTTTACAATTAATTATCATGATAATATATTTCTTGGTGTATGATTGATTAATAAATTTCATATTAGAATATTTTTTGGTGATTTAGGCACAATATTTTTAAAAATGATTCATTTTCTCTACACAAACCCTAAAAATAACTACAACCATTCAATCCACCAATATTTTACCTTAATTAGTTTATATTATTTTAAATATCATTTCCTAAAATGTAACTCTATAAAAGAAAAAATTACTTATTTCTCAATTTTTTTTCTTAATTATGGATTCATATAAATTCATTATTAAATCAATAAAAAATGAAACTATTCACATGGACCCTCAATGAGAATAAACATGTTTAGGCCCCCAAACAAATGTACACATGATCTCTATATTTTTAGAATTCGAACATTTAAATTTATATTAAATGAATACAATCTATGAATTTTGAGTATATAACTCTCACATGATCTGAAATGATTGTGATCGAGCTGCAACACACCTTAAACCACTTATAACCATATGTTCTTCTTTCTTAGGTTGCTATGATGGGATTTCTCTATCTCCAATGGTTTAGATGTTTCAATTTAAAAATTGTTTCTCTTTCGAATCATCCAATTAGATATAGAATCAATTAATTTAAATCAATATCAAATAACCTTGAACATTTATTAATCTTCTATACTATATTTTTATTCTATTTATGAATTGACATTTCCTAAGCTCACTAAAAAAACATTCCTCTTCTTTAACATATTTATGTTGAAAATTAACTATTATATGAACAATCATAAATTAAATCCTTAACATCTCCCATAATCATGATATTGAGAGCTTTAAACCATTCATTATAAAAATCATTAAATCATATTAATTCATAGTTCACCATAAATCCGCCCTATGCTATATATTAGAACCAAACCACATAATCAATGACCCATTCCTTTAAAAGAATATTTTTAATTACGAGTTTTGTTGCATTAATATATATAGTTGGTTTACCATGAATTTTTTTAATACACCCCTTATAGAATTCACCATGTGTTCCTTGATGTCTCACTTCATGTTCTCCTCTTCTCCCACAATGCCAACATGCATGACTAGTAGTAACTAATTTTTCATTAATTATCTTAATGGATATTTCATCTATTTTTTTACAAATATTCCATTGAATGGAAAATAATCAACCTTATACACTGAGTGATGTATCATTGGTAACCTATAAATATTTCCTCATTCTCATTTCATCATTAATGAGAAATATAACATCTTATAACACTATGTTATCTTCCTTTAATAATTTATTGATAGTGTCCCTATCGTGTCCCATAATTTTAGTAACAGTGACATAAAAAATAGAAACCATATATCTTCCAGGATCATTATTTTAAAAAAATTTATATTTATATGAGTTTTTTTAAATTAATTTACATGATTAAGATCTTTTATTTCTTTTAATATCTTTTTACCAAATAAACATTACCTCATTGAAAACAAATTAATATGTTTGGAATTATAATACATTTCTACAATATAATTTTTCAACACCCAGATGTTCTACACATCGCTTTTGGTATATGATACATTCTATGATAGTGACATCCAACATCATCCGTGTTATTTTATATAATTATTATTCAATTCATCCTTTTCCATTACATATATTTGGAATCATCTAAAAGGAACCTCAAGGTCCTTTATAATCAAATTAACCCCTCTATGAATACTCTTGATTCCAATGTTTATCATATTAATCAATACTATCTAGAAATTATCTTCTTCTAACATCATATAATCTATAATTGGTAACTACCACTCAATCAAAATATACCAATACAAGACAGTTACCGAAATTGACTACACCCAAGTGTGAAAATCATTATCCACCCAATTCACTAATTACACATTTTTGTACTTAGAACAATATATAAAAAGAATAATAATTATATTTATTTAACATTATGATTAAATATATATAATATATTATAATAGAATAACCTAGAGACAATTATATTCTAGAACATAGAAGTCAACCCAAACCTTTGTCCCCACATCATGTAGTTTTCCTCAGACAATGAAAAAAACATCTCATAAAAATATTTATTCAAGTAATTCCAGAAATAAAAGATATGAAAATAATGATCTACATTATTTATATATTAGTTCTATACATGTGAGAGAACCAAATTGTGATTGTTTATTTAATGTAGGTAAATAATATGAGAGTTACAATAAATAATTATTGGTCAGCATTAGATCATTATAATAATCCAATAACATGATAATTTGAAAGTGGTCCTAGAACCCGTTATAGTGAGGTCCGTCAAATTGTTTTATTACACCGCCATATAAGATTTTAAAGTAACATTTTTTTAACTTATTCTCCAATAATTACCTATTGGTTATTTTTTCACATGCACCAACTTCTAGTGAATTATAAAGTCATCATATCATAATGTTTTGATAATAGATACATAATTCCTTCTCCAAAAAATATCCTAGAAAAAACATATACATCCTAATTATCATGGAAGTCTGCTTAAAATCCATAACATCCACTCACTATTATTTTTGTTTGACCTCAATAATATTGGTCTCAGAAATCAATATCTGGAACATTATTTCTAATGTAAAATCATTTCTACATGAATCATAAATGTTTCAAACTATATGTTTCAATGATTATAATGTAATAGGCTATGAAATAAAAACCTGAATAATTCATCACAATTCCTAAAATGCTTTATGAAAAATACCCTTGTTCTTGAATGTATTTTTTGAACATAAATTACAGAATAAGGATAATTGTTTTGAAACTAACAGTACCTTATTTGAATGATTGGATGATAAAATTATACTTACAAATATCATCATGATTCATATTGAACATATTAGATCATCCAAATCACAAAAGTGAGTCGAAAAAAATGACCCTCACTATCACAAAATTACAAATTGACTAAATGGTATGGGAGTTTTCCTACTCTGTGGGAGAAAACTGTTTCCTTTGTTACTAATTTAATATGTTGAGACTGATTATTACATATTATTATTACGGATCGGGTTATAAAACTGATATATTTATAGATAATTCAATCTGGAATTACTAGTCTGATTTCCATTTTATCTTTGTATAAGGCCCCAAAATCAATCAATGTAACCAATTTTCTGTGGACACAGGAATCGCCTAAACGTGTTTTTCCATGAGTATGATTATGATAATATATTTTAAATATTTCTCCATAATAAATCTTATATTCAATTTGAAAACATAAGGATTTTATCATACATCATTATATGTATTCTAATACAATTCTAATGACCCCTTAGACTTCATGTCATCTAGAAACATAGTTGTGAACTTCTATAGTCATTAATATCTAGTTTTAGACATCACAATTTAATATTTAAATACCATTATCTAGTATTTAGTGCAACCCATCAATAGTTTCACCTATTGAAATTTCTAGAACGTAGCCCGATAAACATAATTACAACTAACCTAATAATCCCCCTATTATGAAATCCTCTATTAGAATTACTAAAATAATTTAGATCCCATATGAAATTCTATCAATACATCCTTTAATAACAATATATATTCATTTTTTCTTCTTTCTTTGATATAATATAATAAAAAATGAGTGAAAAAATCACCCCATACATTCTTCAACAGTAAAAACATTTAGTATATCTAAAGGATTATAAAATCTATAAACAAATTGAATATAAAACACATCATCTACCACATGAGTCTATATGAAGTGATATTTAATATGAATATAAATTTTAATTGAGTGAAATATCAAATTAATTATAAGATAAATAATTCTCAAACTATAATTAAAAAATCATTCATTCCCCAAATTATTTCCATGTTCCAATTACAATCCATTCAAGCATATAAACTCCTTATTCAATTATATGACCACAATATACTGTAATTTTTCTATTGATAGAGAAACTAATAAATATAGTTCATGCTTCCAATTTATGGAATTTCGTCCAAAGATATTCACAAATTCAATTGTACATCACAATGTGTTTGTATCCATTCAAAATATGTATCTGTATACCCCTTAAATGGATCATCTATTTTGAATGAAAATAAAAGTATTAATCAAGAATTGAGATACCTGTGTATCTATAAGACCACTTCATTGTGAACCCTTCCATGATATTCTATGAATATATTAATAACTCCCACAACTTGGAAAAGTTTGGACTTGTAAAAGTCATGAAATACATCATGCATCAAAACACAAATGCCTATAAAACAATTTACAAGATAATAGAACCATCAATCGTTTATTGTTCATTACCTAAAGAATATCTAAAATATATTCATTATTTGGAAAGAAATAGGTTTAATTCTAATCATTCTAGAATGATACACTATATCTCATATACTCTCTAACCGAGACAAAATCAGTGTTCCCAAATTCCAGTCTCTCAAAAATCTCTTCCCAAATATTTTCATGGATTTCCCAAACAAAACATCATAAACAATGAAAATAAGTATACAGTTGGAAATAAATTTTGATCCAATTTGCAAACCCACTGAAATAATTTCAACAATATAAAAGAAAATTATAATGATTATCACATTATAAAACACCTTCTAATATCAATAAATATCCACACTTTACATGATGAAATTATATTCTTCCATAAAATAATTTATCATATATTTATATTGTTTGTTTTTTTAAATCATTTTATATAGACTATAAAGATGCTTTGGAAATATATAACTTATATATTGCATTAATCATTATATTTTCTAAAAATTAATTTCATATTCCCAATATCTATGAGGAAAAGATGTTTTTACATTTAATTATTTAATATTTAATACTTCATATAGAATCAACTCAATAACTATATAGATAATTTTTTACATTAACCACCAGAGGGAATAATTGATTAAAATATCGTCTTTTGGATTGTAAATGGAATTTTAGAACTAAACCTTAATTATACATTTATATACTAACCACATATTCCACTATATATTTTATCCTTTTATTCTATACATTTCTTTTTTTGTTAGGTAGTTTTGTTAGATAATATGTTTTAAAATCATAAAAGGATTTTATGTCTTCATTTTAAATAAATAACACTATCACAATTCACTGATACTTTCCACATATTCCATGATATTCATCTATAAATTGTCTATAAGAAGTGGATAATTGAAAACAGATATGAACCATTATACTATTCTTCTAACTCCATTAAATATCTCGAAGTCAGTTCTTTTTTGGTATATCATATTATATAATTCTTCCTCAAGATTCTAGGGTTTCAGAGCCTTGTTATACACATTTCTCAATAAATACACACACAAAATTACCTATATCTATAACTTATCATTCTATACATTCTAATTTCTTTGGAACATGAGGATTAAGAATCATTACTATACATCCAATATTCTATTAAGGACATCCTTGTAATAATCCTTTGATTATTTTTTCTTTACCGTTTCTTCCACCTTGTTCGAAACCTTCTATAATATCCTAACATAGAAATTAATATTTCAGCATTTGATGACCTTACCGATATAATTATAATGTTACCTAAATCCCTTTTATTCCCCAACACATCCAACAAATAATATTATTCAGATATAGATGTTAAAATTTTCCTTTATAACATTATCATTGAAACATGAAACAAAACCAAAGGCATTGTTGTTGGATAGATCCATTGTTCTACTTATCCAAATATCGTTAAAATTAACCTTCACCAATAATTTAGAATGAATCTCATTCATATGATATATAAAAAATAAAGTGTTTCTGTAAATATTTTATTTGTGAAACTGAAATACATCCTCATTCTCTGGGATATATAGTTTCGTTCCTAGTTTATCCACTTCACTATATCATTTGTGGTTGGTGTTCGAGACAAAATATTTTGTAAAAAATACATCCATTCTAATAAAACCACAGGAATTATATACTTCAATACTCTTCAACATTATCTAACATTATTCACATATGAATTAAATGATCATTTCTTCCCACCATCTATCTCCATCAAATCAATGTACTAGACATATTATATTCTTTCATGATAAATACACCCACATCTTATATGTCACATTGTGGATGCTAGTAACATAGCATGATGAACATAAACGAGAACAAATTGGTGTTGGAACCCATAGATACATTTATACGAGCTTCATAATAATGTTATTTTGTCTATTAACATTCATGTTGAAGGAATCCTTTCATTACATCCATAGAATACACTCATCACAAGTTCTATACTCAATTTGGTTGAGTTATTATATCAATTTAGTAGCGCGCATCTTCATACCATTTTTACCTATGTGAACTAACAAATCATACCACAACATCAGAGATTTAAATGATGTTATTATAGAATGTGTTTCACTATATGACCTCCCAATTTAGTTAAAAATACTTTCTTTTACCCATTTTTAATCTACCCTAGTTTGGAATGTTATTTTTTCATATTTGATCACAAAAAGATTTACATAATCATGGACCTTCAAGATAGTCTACTAAGAAGTATTTCTCAATTGTCCCCCTCCTGGATGTTCAGTGAATTGAAACATAAAATAAATGATCCATGACACCAATATAAGAGTTACACTTAGAAATAATGTTATATCATCATCTAAATTTTTTAGATGAAATTATTAAAGATACCATTTTAAATTTATTTACCCATTATCGATAATATATTACAGTTCCCCATCCTTTTATAATTCTCTCATGTTTTTTAAGAAATTTCCATTTTCATTGGCTCTTATCATTTTTATGAGAATTCATATACTCAACATTTCATAATGATGAGCACCATATAGATTCTTTATTGTATACAATTAAAGTAGATCCTTGACCACATTCATCTTATTATTGTGATTTATATTTATATCATGAATTTCCATAATAATTATGTTATCGTTACCTCAATAGATACGTATCATGTTATCTATCACATTCCATGATTCATGAAGTGGTTAAATAAGAATATATTCCCATAATGGACCTAAGAACTTCACAACTACCAATTATTATTGGATATAGGTTAACATGAAGTGATTCGAATAATCAACCACTGAATCACCATATTTCTTATTCTAGATAAAGAGTCTTTAAATCAAAAAAAAATTGTTCATTGCATCATGATTATCATATATTAATTAGAGTTCTGTCTTATGTAATACTATTTACATCACCACATAGATATTACAAGACAACATATATTGTAAAATCATCCAAAAAACCCTTATCCAATGAAATTTTAGACCTTACAATTTAATATTTTCTATTTGTTCAGATTTGGAACCCATTAATGGAACTAATTAATCAATTTGAAATATATATTAATTAATCAATATCTTATTCAATTTGAAATCAGACCTATCAAATTTATCAATCTATTCCCTTACTTCTATCAATTCCATTACATAAAATGACTGTAATCTCCCACAATAAATGAAAACCTAGAATATAAATCCATAAATTATAGTCTCCTTAAAAAAACTTTGATAATGTTCATATTGTTTAGAAAAACCCAACTAAAATAAATTTCTCGCCGAGCCTAACTTGTGGTATAGGGATAAAATATCCAAAATTGGATTAAGGATATCAAAATGTATAGTTTAGTGTATTTTAATATCGAAGGCTAATTTTTGTTGAACTTAGTATTTTTTTAGAAGAGTAACGTAATTGGATAAAAAAATAAATTATACACATATTTAAGAACAAATGAATTTATGTGTTTTGGATTTCTTCCTACTACAAGGGAGACACAAAAATACATTTATTAATAATGGAAGATGAATATATAAATTATCAAATTTCAATATCACTGAAATTTTTGATCCCACTCTTCTATTTTAAAAAAATTTCATGTTGTACCAATTTTAACACATTTTATTCTTCACAAGTGACCCCACACAATGTAAAGGTCATCAATAGTTTGTCAAAAAAATGAAATGCATTAACTTCTAATATCTGATGGAAAAAATTTGAAAACCATTTTATTATTACATATACTTGTGATGAAACATTCTTTATCCAATGAAATCACCATGTTACTCTCACATATATTAAGAGTTTCCCATATTCAATTTAGTTGTCACTTACGAACATCCCATTACCTTAAATCTCAGTTTTAGTATACAACTACCATATACCTCCTATTCCAAACATACTTACTTCTGTGGAAATTCATTCATTTGATTTCATGTATGGGACATCCAAAATATCCCCTTATAAAATTTTATTAATTTTTCAAGAAAAAATTTATGAAATCAAAACCATATATTTTCAATAGTATTTTAAATATTCATGAAAAAACAAAAATTAGGATCTGCATTTACTAGAATATTTTGTAGCATGAAATATAAAGATATTGATATATGAACAAGAAATGTAAATATTTGAATAAAAATTCACCATGATACAATAATGGGATTAATAAATAGTGACATAAATGAAACATAGAAACATGTGAAAAAATGTACAGAAATCCAAATACTTATTAAAATAGAGTAACAATAAACATAATGTTTATGTAATTATAGGTTATGAAATAAGTTATTGGGAAACATTCTCATGGACATATTAAAATTACATTAGATTTTATTGAGGATTCATAAGAATATCATGAGTAACATTATACTATTGATTGAAAATCATGATGTAAAGGATCAAATCAATTTGTAGCTAAAATGAGTTAATTTCACATAATTAAGATATTACTTGAAATGAGAGGGTAGAAATAATGATTTATATCATCAAATAAAAGGATTAATCTCATGTGATTCATGTCACACCATAAAGGGTTCTGTTGCATTGGGATTTTACAAATGGGTGAATGAGTTCTCAATATATAAAAACATGTGTCACAAGGTTATTTTTAAACAATAATAAACGAATATGATATGATATTTTTTGTGTCATAGTCAATTTTATTATTCTATGATGGTTAATTTAATGAGATAATATATAATCCTACCACATCATTGATAAACACAAGGAGACATAAGGTATATGATTTCGGTAGACTTAAATAATTCAACATTATGATACACTAGTTCATGCTACAATGAGAAGTAATGGAAAATGTCATTGATATAGGGGAGAAACCAAATTTCTTCAATTTTTGAGATATTTTTTTTATAATTTAATGGTTTTGTATTTTTGAGGCATTCAATTTCATAGGGAAGGATCCACACTACAATGATTTTGACCATTGTATTAATGATTCCAAACAAATTGAATTTTCCATGATTTAATCTTAAAATCATACCATAAAAAATATTAATTAGTTGTTTGAGATACTTTGAGATAATTTTATTTTATTCATCCATATATTTCACATCTAGTAAACACAAAACATATAAAAGAGTTATGTTACAACACATATAATGTCAATATATTAATAGGTGAATCGTCAAAATATACATGTGCCTAATGAAACAAAGTGGGATCCATATATTCTAGTAGTAATACAATAGCGTTTCAATAGGATTTTATGGAGGATGAAAAGTATAAAAAACTTATCTAATAAATTTAAAAAAATTAATTATTATAAATTGATATTTTTTAGTTATTATGGCTTATCATTATTAATATATTTTTTTCTGAATATAGTCCTTTCGATTAATTCCTTATTATTATAATAATAAAATGTAAAAGGGTAGAAATATTCAAATAATTAAAAAAAGTATTATAGACTTGAAAATAATAGTGTTAATCCCTTGAAAATACCGTTTTGAATTTATGGGTTCTTTCTCACTCATTCTCTCATGATCACATGATCACCATCAATGTCAATTTTCACTTACCAGTGATGGGAATAAAATTGATTAAAAGTTAGCGTTATTATTTTTTATCACCATTGATTTACTACCCCTCAATTCTGTAATACTCTCCACTATGGCCAACAAGTTGTTTTAGAATGAATTTTCTTTAAATAAAATATATCTTGAAACATCTAATTCATTACAATTGGTTTTAGAAAAAATAAAATTCATTTATTCTAAGTAACATTACCATATATTTGAGTTTTTTTATAAAATTTTATATTATATGTAGAATATATATATCTAATTTATTTGGATAACAATAATAGTAATATAATTAATTTAATAAATTTAATAGATTCTATCTATGGATTTTAAGGATAGATCTTATATTGTATATCAGATAGACTTGAAATTCTTGACATAACTAATAATGGGTTCAATCTCCCCAAATTTGGGATAACCAATACTTTTTGTGACATGAATATCATCAAATATGATGTTAACGTTGGAATTTTCTTTCTCCCATCAATATTAATGAATGAGTCGACATATGTTTTGGGAAAAAATATAATTAGTAAAATTTAAATAAAACTATATGATATCCCTAAATGATACATTTATGTGAATGAGTTTTTCTTACCAATCCTCCAAGAACAATTCAATAACCAGTGAATCAAAATAGAAAAATCAGTGGATGGATTCTACCTTTGGGTGGAAAATAGTTAACTATTGTGAAATGATTGAATATTTTTTCTTTTTATGAAGATAATTAGAACTATAGTATATTTGTTTTATAAAAATATTACATTCCTTGAAGATCAATATGTGGGGGAGTGGAATGTTCAAAAACTCAATAATTTTTTCACCACTCATCATTTGGGAGGAGATATTCCATTAATAAGAAACATAAAATTAAAAAAAGGGACAAATTTGAATGAAACAAAAGTTCCAAATGATGATGAATGAATGTTTTATCAATAAGAAAAAAATTTAAAATATAATTAAATGGACATATAATAGTTTACAAATTTATTTTTAAAAATTATATAATGAGGGAAAAGTAAATTTATTACCAATACTCATTTTATGTTCATATAAATTTGAAATATCATACACTTTTTAGAAGCATTCATTAATAATAATGAATTAGAAGAGAAGGTTGATCAACCCAAAAGATCTCAAGACAGAAAATGATGGCTAGTAGATGAAATATTGGAATACTATTCAATGAAAAAAATGTAAAAAAAAATATTCAGAAATCTATTTTCTCAAAAAATGAATACACATATATTAATGACGAAAGATAATAAGAAAAATATAACTCATTGGATAGATGTAAAACAACCATAAAGGAGATATAATATTTTTCAAATGATTCATTTTGTGATGATGAATATGAATTATGTAATTATAATGAGATATCAATGTATTTTTTACTATGGGTTGAGTTACTGGTGTGATTGATAGATAACTGGACAGTTAAAATTTATAAAATATCATTGATTATATATAATTATTCATTAATAAAATCCATAATCATGTCAAAATATAATAATATTACAGAGATGTAAATTGATATCCAATGAAATATAGAAAATACAAATTAATTTATTGAATAAAGGGAAAATATTATTTAGATTTTCACTGGAAATCTTACCAAAATTAATGTAATAGTTAAGGAACTTGAGGAAAATGTAATTGAAGATGAAAATTGATGGACCAAATCGAAATCTTTGGAGTTGATATTTTTGATAAATGATGTCAACTAATGATTAATTTTTTTTCTTAAATATACATATAAATATAGGATACTCTATTGTTGTCTTATGTTACCAGGAATAATTAATTTGTACATTTTGAAATTTACTTATGTTATTAGTAGTCATAAAAAAGAATGAAGTAAATGATTTCCTAACCTATAGAAGATTCCACGAATACTAAAATCAATGATGGTACATAAAGTTACAATAGAGAAGTGGTGTATGAATATAATAGTTTCAAGACTAATCCTAAGGGAAGATTCATGGTAATTGATAATGAGTACATGAATGAGAATATAGAATAAAATAATGTATATGAAATCTGAAACATGTAGATCATGCTGGATTAATTTTAATTCGGAGTGGTTTTTTCTTCATGGGATAGTGATGGTTGTGTGGATTATATGAATATAAAGTTCATGTAATCAATAAAAATATATCAGAATGTCAATTGAAGTGCGGAATTTATTTTATATGGGGTAAACATGAAATTTATTGTGTCTATTACGAACAGTATCTAATGTACAATATATAATTAAAATACTATATTAATTCACTTAAGGACAAATTTGAAGGGTTTGATCTACTAATAAATACCACCATTATTTTTCTGACCATTATATCTGCAAAAATGGAGTAAATATATTCCAAATTTATTTGGATATAAAATAATAAAGATCATTCAACAGTGGTATCCCTATACTATAAGAATATTAATATAATGAAGAAGTGAATAAGTGATTATAGTTTCTCATCTCACAAAAACAATAATAAAAATATATTGTGATAAATCCAATGATATGATAGTGGAATTTTTATATTAATAAATGATAACTCACAAAATTTTCAAGGTGTTAGATTCAATAAGAATGGTATGAATTAATCCAGTGATATTTTTGGTGTCAATGAGTTGATGAAAAATTTCTTAGTGTTTTGAAAATTTATTATTAGGGGAAATGGGAGATTATAAATAATTATGAGTGTGTCATAAAATAAATTAGAGAAGGAATTATTACATTAAATAAGAATCATTAAAGTTATGTTTTTTTCATAATTTTTACATTCAAAATTTATATTTCATGAGCAAAGAATTGGAAATACATCAATGGAATATAAGACATCTACATTTGGGATTGAAGAGTATATCGAAAAGTCAAAACGACTCTATATAATATATACCAATTATTAAACAATGATGTCACAATACACATGTTAAAGGTCATAGGGAAAAAATTATAATAAGTCACAAAATATTATAAATTAAAATGAATACACCCATTGAGTTTTTCAATTCTCATGTGCAAGGGATTATAGTTGGAATAAAATCAATAATGACTGTTATTTCATGAATTTTTTTTAAGATTTTCTTGTATGAATTTTTTATTATATTTTACAACTAAATCACTTTCTATTGAGAAAATGAATCATTTGTATAGTTTTTTTAGAAAACCCAAAAGTTTTATAAAAATAGTATAATTTTATATTTGATTTAAAAATATGAATGATGATTTTAATATATACATTGAGTATCACATGATAAAAAATGAATATTGGAATTCAAACACCCTGAAACTATATGGATTTCCCATGAGAAATGATTATATCATATTTTACATGCTAATAACAATGATACTAGGGAATGGAACTTCAAATCACATTTATAAACTAAAAAACATGATTGTATATATTTTCAATTGGTTCCTACATTGTTCCAATTCATATAAGTCAACACATAAATTATCAATAGTTAATAATTCATGATTAATGAATTAGAATGTGTTTTTAATTGAATGGTCATTCATTATTAAAGAGTAAATTTGGGTAAAGATCAATTATATAGATGATAAACCATTATAACCTAGGTATACAATTAGTGTAAGTCGTTATACACCATTTAACAGGAATTTTAGAATGACTGTGAGTATATTTTATAATATTGTGTTGGAGAAGAAAATCCATTACAATCCTCATTTATGGCCAGAAAATGTTTTTTCATTGTATTTTCAAATAAGAAACATTATGGTTAGCAGTAACAAAAATTAAATTCCTGGGATACTGGTTCAAAAGAACAAACTAGAAGTTCATAATTCAAAAATAAATTCACATCACATAAAGTGACCTCGAGCTATGTGCACCAACAACTTCCAAAGTCACATCGTATCTCCATCCATCATCATCATGAGGCCCACTATCATCACTTTCCCACACCAGTCGCTGGAGAACCTCACCAATATATATCAAAAACACCATCGATGACCACCATAAACCCACGATAATCCATCGTATATGACATTAAACACCATCATACTCATCTAAAAACCACACTAATTGAAGTAAAAAAATGATGATGAAATAAACTTATTCACAATTGCAATGCCATCGTGATTCAAACCAGTCCAAAAACTTCACCAGAAAAAAGAAAGTGAACAACATGTAGAGTGTATACAAAAATATATTATCCACTCAAACAATGCATCCCAATGATCCATCAGAACAAACACACCCGACCAACATGGACATGATCATTGGATTTAAAATCCAGGTCACTGTTGAGTAGATGGGTATTACAAAGTGTTATGTTATGTAGGGAGACCGAACAGAAAATCAAAACATCTGATATGAAAAGAACCAGAAATCATAAAAACCATCACCAGTTGAAGTTGTCGACATCAAGGATGAAAAGCGTCGAAATAGAAAGAAAAAACTAGAATCCAATGGAATAATGGAATAACTGGGACACCTCAGCAGTGAACCATGACTAAAAACTGCAACACATCCCAAACCACCATGAGGAACACCGAGAAGGTCCAAATGGAGTCCGTAATGGTTGATATGGTTGTCATAGAAGCTGTGATTTGTAGTTGAGGAAGCACGTCAGAAATCCAAATCACAGAAGATAAAGAACAAACCGAAATGAATATCCCGAGGATGAACCAGAAGGGAGAAGAAGTAGTAGAATAAGGAAACAGATACTAAAAGTAAACTCCATCGCGAGGGGGGATGAATCACCAGAGTGGGTATAAAAGTGCTCTAGGGAGCTATCTTGGAGAGAACAGAGAAATTTCCTCCTATAAACATTTATCATTAATAATAACATTGGATAATATATTGAAGAGAGAACTAAAAAACAAGAAATTATTCTAGATATAATTTTTTATGATAATAAATTGATATTAAAAATATTATTTTGGTGGGTGAATCATTGGTTATATATGTTTAATCAAATTTAAACATTTTCCCTTATTACTTATCCACATATTCATGGAATGGATATCTCTATCAAATTTCACATATTTTTATTTATCTCATCCATGATTGATAATATATAATTTAAACAAGAACATATAAAAATATAATAATACTTTATTGATATGTATATCCACCCTAAAAATCCATATTTCTATGGTTTAGGGTAGTAATTATCTAATGTTCACACTTATTCATTATTATTATTCAATGAATCACAATATAGGATGTGGCATCAACCCATTTCCTTTGAATTTTTTAGGAATAAAGAAATAAAATTAATATTCTACATAAATTATTGTTTCACATACATGATAGAATACCAATGATGGTAGCTTGGTTACCACCATGATAATAGAGGTTTTGTCTTCTTCATAAATTAGAAACAATTTCAGTGTGATACCTATTACTCACAAATTTATTCGAGTTTTCTCAATATTGATCTAATAAAAGTAATTCCACTTTCTTATTCACAACATATAGTTTATGTGTAATGATTAGGTTGTATCTCTTAAGTCATCATCGTAGATATTTTAATGTAATGTGATCTAAAATCATACTACTTCTTATACTTATTCTCAGTTTCAAGATAATGTTATTCTTCAAGAATCATTGGTTCCAATATAAATGAATTACCCAAATTATATGAAGGTTAATGTAAAATCTAGTCTCACTATTCTTAGTCCTTAATATATATAAACCAAATTGTAATGTCTTTAATAATTTTATACATATTTACTAGAAATGATACTATATAATATACATATTTTTACTTCTTTTCTACTTACTAAATGCTCAAAAGGCAGACATAGTTTCTAGCATACATTATATCATCCATTTTTATAAATTTATATTAATTTTATCTACAAGTGAATTTTATTCTCATGATATTATAAAAAGAAATAATTAAAAATATCACCATTCACGATTTAAGAAAATAATCTTTCATTATAATATGATCCATCTTTTTTAGTATTCTATATTTTAATGTATATCTTATTATCATTTTTGAACTTTTAAATCAATTTAATTATTTCCCCATGACATTGGGAAACATTATGCCCTATAAAATATTTCCACAGAAATCACATTCATTTATTCAAGTATAAATGTTTTTTATCTCAAATGTTTCATAAATTTTGTTTATTGGAATTATGATTTTCTTCGAATAATTCATTGAATGTTATGACAATAAAATGATTTTAATTTATTTTATGATCAGATTATTTGGAATAAAATGATTTTTTAATCATAAGAAATTATCCGCATCATCCAACTCATATATTATTAACAATGTATTTAGTATTTTGAAGAGTTGTCGGCTTTAAATATACTAAAATCATGGTTATGAAAAGTCAAGACGATATTTATGAAAATGATGAATATTCTGATACTTTTCATGTTCTGCAATAATGCTTACACACCTCTATATTATCCTTATTAATATTTTGCTTTAATTTTTTTTATGAAGATGAACATAAAAATTATCGTTGCTATATAAACTAAAATAACTCATAATCATGACTGAACAATAGTAAATGTTCAAATATAGAACATATGTCACTCATAAAAACATTAGAATTACTTTTATGTGGTATTATCCTTGGACAAACTCAAAATCAAACCCCCTTCAATAAAAATTAATATTATACTTTTAAAACACTACATTCAATAACAACAATTATTTTATATTTTAATTTTTGTAATTCATATTACATGAGAAAAATATTGAGGCATAATCATGTATTATTGTTTTTTTGTATCTTATCACTAAAGACTCACACCAATCATTCAGTTTTCTATTATCTAATGTGTGTAAATATTTCTACAACATGAGATTCTATTTTGATTCATATGATAGACAATGGCATTGAAAAATTAATGGGTTATATAACTTACCATAAATAACACAGACATCATCAAATTTAGTGTTCATGGAATATGGTTGAAGATGATAGAGACAATATCATCTCATAAAAAATTACCCACATGTCTATATTTTCAAATAGTTCTAGAGCGGCCACATTTATTTAGTCACATACTAAAACAATCATTGGGTGCCTCTTATTTACAAAAAAAAACTTCTCAAATAAAATCATGAAAAATCCATTAGGGATAGAACTACCATATGTGTCACTATGTCTCCCTATATGGTTTTTTATCATTCCCACATGATAGTGTTGACCAATGATAGTTACAACCTCCTTTATGCCATTGTTTTCTAGCCCTATCATTTTGTGCGACTAGGTAATTTCATGATTCCCAGGCTTCTCTTGTTATTGAGATAGATGAAAGATAATCAATATTTTCCCTTAATTATTCCTTAGAATTTAATTTCCAAATAAAATAGAGTTCTATAATTAACTATAGTTAACCTCAAATTCATCCCCTATATTTCATTAAATTTCATATTCTATGTATTTATATAATTATTCAATAATCACATAATATTACCATAATATCACCATTTATGTGGATCATTAAATTCATATCATCACACTTTGTGACCTACAAATCACATCCCAAAAATTCTAAATCAACAAAATGAAATCGTGTAACATCCACTAATTTTTCTGATTTTTGTAGACTAAAAATTCAACCCAAACACAATGTTTGTTCAACATTCTCTATATTTTTCTATGTGGTAAATAAACTTTTTTGAAGATTATATTTCAGTATGTTTTTAATTTTTACCCTTTTATCATTATCATATTCCGTAATCTCAAATCCCCAATGGAGAAAAATAAATAAAATGTTACCCTAGAGAAAAATGTATGATTTCACTCCCAAAAATATGTTCCATCAATCTTCCCACTCAATGTCTACATGGTACGTTCTTAATATAGAAAAAAAAATATTAGTTTGAATTATATAAGAATTATTTCCACTAATATTTCGGAGTGATAACAACTTAAACTATCTCACAAAACGAATTATCATATATTAGTCAAAATTTTATAAAAAAATCATCATGTTGAAAACTATAAATAGTAATTATAAACAAAATTTTTTTCATTTCAAATTGATATTGATTTCATACACTTATATAAACCCACTAGTTAAATGAATTTTAGTAAAAATAAGAGTATTCAATTTCAATAATACCTCTTAAAACATCAATAATTTTCTCTTTTTATTTTACTAAGGAAAATCATTTTCTCCTCCATAATGTGAGGATTCTATTTTTGTTACCAAGGATTAGATAATATAAATTCTTTCCCTTTTTTAAAAAAATCAGAATAAAATTTAATAATATATATATATATATATTAATTCTTACACAAGATACTAATTATTAAATCCGCCATAAGGTATGATCTATATTTTCACTAATTCAAGGTAGATATTTTGATATGATTTTCATTGGAATAATATTTGATAAAGAATACCAAGATGGTGACATTTATCAAATTCAGAAAAGTTATTCAAATAAATGTATTTAGTAGATCTTCCATTGAGAACACGATTCACCTTCAAATCTATATAAAGAATCTATAAAAAATTATTATATAATTAATAATTTCTTATTTCTCATTAATGTGAGCAGTTTAGTTGAGAATTTATTCACATAATGTTTTCCATTCCCAATTTAGCTAGTAGGTTTGATGAACTTTTCATTCATTAACATATTGATTTATAAATACTATGGGAAATAATAGATACATTTTTATTTATTATATTTTTCATTGTGTGGGAAACAATTATTTTTATGAGACATCAACAAAAAAATATCAATTAGATTCAAAATCAATGTTTTTTTGAATTATTCATGAGATAGAAAGATTGTAAGGAAATATATTTAATTGATTCTCACATTCTTACCCTACCCATATAGCACTTTATAATTCATTATGTAATCATGTGTTGATGTCCCCTGAGAAAATTCATATCCTTATAGGGAATAATTTCTATTACATTTTTAGTAGAACTTTCATATGAATTTTCTATTATTTATTATTATAATTTAGTTTAAAAACATACACTAATACCATTAAAATATTCTTATATCGTCTAGAACATTCATATGGAATCATAAATGTACTATTATCCATATGAGTTATTTTAATATTTTATTAAATAATTTATTCTTTTTTTCTTAAGATAACATAGAAAAAAAATTCCATGGAAAACATACATGTATTCATAGTGTTTCTATTTTTAACCCAATAAATAATATGATACTCTTTAGTGTCTCACTTATTTTGGAAGTCATGGATCTTTTACTAATGGATGGATAATTTTACATATCTGAATGTTTTTGAGAATATGTTTGATATCATCATCTAATTAATTATTCCCAATGTAGATATGGTTTATTTCATCAGATATAATTGTCTTATTCTCTTATTATCACATAATTAATTCTTACATTATTAAAAAAATAATCATTTATCTATGTTACTACACAAATTTAGGTTTTAAGGTATATTTTCTTATTTTCTAAATATATATTCAATTCTAATATTTTTATATTGAAAATGCTGATACTGTAGAATTTGAAACATTCTATTTATTATTATAGCCGAAATTGTAACATCTAAAATTTAAGGATTATTCAAAAAATCTAATTCTACATTCTCAATCCTATAATTAGTCCAACAATTATATTTAAATTATAATCATTGTCTATGAATATTGATCTATCCAAAACTATATGTGCGATATGGTTTTTAATTTTCTTTTATTGGCTCTACATTCTTTAATAGAAATAGTCTCATATAATTTCATACAATCACTTTTGATATATTGTTGGAACTTATGATCTATTATCAGTTATCATAATATAAATGTTTATTTCAAATCATCATAGATCATGAAAATATATTTAGAGTTATCATTATATTTAGGGACAGATGGTACCATTTCTATTAATTCATCTATATATTTTTCATTCGAAGATATAATGATTTTTATTGACTATATAGAGATATTTTATATTAATAAATATCCTTAATTATTTTTGTGTAATGATATATTTTACCATGTTGTGATGATTTGAAATCTGTTATGATTATATTTTCAATTTAAAATCCATATTTATGCATAATATGTTGAGTTTAATTTTTTAATGCCTATTAGATGTTGTATTCTCCTTATAACATCTTCTTATTTTCACACTGCTACCTTTATGAACCGAAACCATTTCTTATAGGGAAACCTAAAGTATCTAATTATTATTTTCATTGATTTTCATTTGTTATTCCTTGAGAACATCAAATTCATCTTATTTAAGTATATTTTCACCATGATATTTCTTAAATTCATTGTTTTAGATTATTATGATGATTCATTCATTTTAAAATATGGAGAATCTATAACCGTGCTTTATATTCATTACACTTGTGACTGCAACATTTTTTGAGATCTGTACCAACTTTTTTCAACTTGTGATTTTTTTAATAAGTTATCATATCCATTAATTTTTTTTATATTCTTATTCATAATTTTTATTATATATTCTCCATTAAAAATTTGAACTACCTAATGAAGTTATATTTTATTTTTTCTTTAGATATTGATTCATCCAGATGATTATTATCATCCTTGGAAGAGTTGCCTTCTTTTTAAATAATGTATGTGGAAGTAATATTTTATCCCTTTTCACATATGAAAATTATATCCATCATATTTCTCAACTCATTAATATTTATAATCCTTTGAGGTGTGGAATAAATGATAACATGATTAGTTATTGAAATAATTCCTTTTTGTTTTCATTTGATGTCACATTTTTGAGTCAAATTTAATCATATTTATAATAGTTGAGAGGAAAAAAGAGCTATTACAGGTTATTATAATTAAAATTTTTAAAATTATAAAGGATGATTCAGAAGACTATGATTTAAGGTGTGAGTTAGTGTTTGTATATGTCTAAATTGAATTGATGTTTTTCCATTATAACCTTCTGAATAATTCAGTGAATGGATTTTATTCTCTATGTTTCTATCTACCTTAATTTATCTCATTTTTTTTAGTAAAAAGTAAATTAAATAATGAAACACACATAATAATACTAGTGTATATTGATGAGGTTTTCATCCATATAAATGTCTATGTCGCAATGTACATTTTTTATTATTCCACTCACATAGAGCTTCCTTATTATAATCAAAAGAAGCAAAGGTAAAGTTTCTGGCCTTTGAATTATTCTACTATAACTTACTAGGAATAATTCGAACAATATATTATTTGATTATTTGTACACAAAAGTATGATCCACCTACCAATGAAAAATCACCACTGTTGAATTGATTCCCTCCTGGGGAATAAATATTCGATATTATTTCCTAAATAATATAAATCTTTTTTACATAACTCGAAATCAAAATAATCATTTGGATTTTTCAATAATGAATAATTCATATGGTTACCCCCATATAATTTATAGCATTTATTTTTATGTAAAATATAGTCGATATCACAAACTATATCTGCTAGATATAATATTTTGAAGCACAAATGTACTAATTTTTTGTACTAATGGTCCATATTTAGTGAACCTGGAATGTTCATTTGTATTAGAAATTGGTAACTGTTAAAATATTTTACCCATATAATGTGTATGTGAAGATGAAAAGATTTTAATATCATCATTCAATTTACCATATATGGAATTAATAGAGTCTCTCTTTCATTCTTTGAAATTCATGGTTTTAATAAATTGTTTATTTTGTCTTATCCACTTATTAATTACTATATATAGAATATCCACTAAAAACACATAATTAAAAAAAAATTCAATCTATTATACTTATTGTAATATTTATATTCATTTTTGGTATATATTATTCATATAATATAAACAATTATAAAATATATCGATATTCAAGATTCCTGAAATTCTCACACTTTTAAAACTACTACTTCTTCCCCCTTGGTATTCTATCGTTTCATATATTTCATCTTTTCATTCATTAATACATTTAAATAATTTTTTATTTATTTAGAATGATTGTAAATACCATGTAATTTTATATCCATATAAAAAATTTAATATCAATATCTTTGTACTCATGTATATTACATTCCTGAGTTTCTAGTCCTTTTTTTAATTGCATTATGATTTATTGGTTGACTATATTAATATTTTATCTCCTATTATAATCATAATATTATTATTGTATTTATTTAATTTAGGATTAGCATATATTGAATTGATAAATTTATTTATCTTCTTTGGAAATTATCGTTATCATTTTCATCACAAAATCATCGAAATGTATTGTTCCTCGTGAAGATGGACCATCAATAAAAAAATCATGTTTTTTAATACTCAAGATAATTTTTATATTTTTTATTCTCACAATAATACTTATTATATTCTATAATATTTCGTACTAAAAGATAGATAAAACATGAAAATGTGATCACTATACAATTATTTCTGTATATGACGATCATTTTGATCATTAGTGCATGAACTTATCGACCTCAGCATAATGTTTAAATATATGTATATCTACTAATATATAATATATAATCACTATTAAACACATTAGAATTCATCTTATATTGTATCTTCCTTTACTAAAGTAAAATAGACATCATATTCACAAAATAATTATCTTTTACATTGATGATAATACTAACGATACTCATTTTGGTTCACAGCCTTCATGTGATTTGATACTTATTGGATGATGAGAATAGTATAACATCCCATGTTTATTTTATATTTTATTTCTCATAATAATCACACACATCATCACTAATTTATGTATTCTTCAGATTGTCAATATTTCCAATACTCGAGCTCTTATTTCAATTTAAATGATAGATTTTGGAACCACACAAACCATAATGATATATAATGAAACTAAAAAAATAGAAACATTTACTCATGTAAAATTCATAGAGAATGGTTTAAGAAGAAAATAAATCATCCCATTCATAATTTTATACATTGTTTTTTTAAATATTTGAGTAGTAAATACATTTATACTAGACCAAATAAGATGCAACATTGACTGGACACTTATATATAATAATCAATCCCAAACCATAACTCATAAGAATCCTTTAACAACAAAACTTCTTGAAAAGTTGCTACACTATCCCATATAGATTAACCTTCTTCCCTTTGGGATGTGTCCACCTAAAATAGTTCCCACCTCATTTATGACATTGTATAACAAAAACCACTTTTTAGACCGATATAGTGTCTTTATGATATGTAGCTAATTAGGTGGTTATGTAAGATTGGAAGTGGTAATATATAATGGATTAAATATTCATTGGATTTCCTTTAAAAAAATATTTTTTCTATAAACATTTAAATAAACATCATATTTGACCGAAAACCATATTAATTTTTTCATCTAGAAATTTTATTTTACATAAACGTCTCATGATTGATGACATAGCTATCGAATTCATGAAACATTATCATCATATATTCTTTTCAAAACAGATACACCTCATCAATGGAAACATTTTTAGTACATAAAAACAAATCCAAGGATCAAATTAATTCATAATGTCTCATATATGATTCAAATAATAAAATTTTCTCAGAGAAAATAGAAATAAATCTCAACATGTTTTTGGAATTCCAAAAAAAAATATATAAAAATATTCATCATCATATTGAGATCATGTAAGATCACATCATTCCATTCATCCCATAGAAAAAATAAAACAGAATCTCATTGTTTCATAAATAACAAAAAAAATTTCATTCTTTTGAAGATGTGTTCTAAAATAATAGTAATGAGAACGACCCATATTGAAATAGCCTTATAATTCACGTATATTGAAATCGCATCATGATTGAAAATATATTTTGATATTTTTTCAAAGGTGTACAAACCTCATCAATATTATGAATAACCAAAAAAATTTGTTCTTTCACAATTTAAAACAAGAGTGTGGCTGAGGCCGTACAACATGAGAATTTTATTATAGTATTGTGAAAAGAGATGAATCATAATATAAATAATAACCAAATAATATTTTAATAATGTCTTAGAGAAAAATAATATGATCAATATGATGTGTTTTATTAGAATAATATTAATAATAAATTTAATTAAAATGGGATAAATTTCATCATATATTCAATTGAAATTCCAAAATTTAGGGTATTGATTTTGTTGATACATTCTATCATGTCTCAAGGATATAAATAAATCTAATCATTTTATAGATTTTTTCCCAATTAAATTTTATTATTTTATCAAATTCACATGGAGTATTAATTCCATAACAGTTAACATAAATTATATTTCCACAATAAATAATTTAAAGTGATTATCTGTGATCATTATGGTTATCATGTCTGAAAAATAAATAGTATTGTTTTTGGGATAAAAAATCACATATAGAATAATATTCAATGTTTTTTATTGTCTTAAAGGTAATAAAATATAATTATGGAATATTATATTCAAATTTATATATCATGGAATATGACACAAACTACCTCAATGTGATTTTTTATGACTATGGGAAACTTTTTATAATAAAATAGAAAGGAAATATGTGGAATTTTATACCCAAATGATAATACTCTTTGAAATTCCAATGGTTGGTGAGATTACATTATTTTTGGGAATATATGTCATAAATATAGTAATGTTTATCGTTTCCTCAACTGAATAGTATGATCATGAGTTAATACAAAAGTGTGGAAAAGAGGATTCAATATAGGTCACCACTTTAATATCATATTGAACTAAGACTTCAATTGATTAAGAACATAGAATTGTGAATTTAAATGATATTTTTAAGCTTATCGGTAGCTTAATCAATTTCTTAGTGTAATAACTAGACAAACGAGTTTAATTTAAACTTTTTTTACTCTTCATATAAAAACCAAATGATATACAATTTAGGAAACCAATCAATGGAATATAGGTTGCATGGTACTCAAAAAAGCAAAATTATATAACTCTTAGCTTAATGGAAGGCAAGTATATTATAAATTAAAAATAATTAAATCAAATGATATGGATATAGTCACCACATGATGATTATAGTGTTAATGTTACATAACCATTGAGGATTAGGTATGACAATCATAGTTTAATAATCATCTCAATTAAAATGATATAGAATTAATGGTTAATGAATATTTAAATCAAGTACAACAACATCAATATTTAGGTAAAACATGGATAAATTTCATTAGAATATTATTCATATTAGAAGAATGTATAAAATATATTTTCATATCCTCTAACTAAGGATTTATCACAACACATTAGTGTGTTGTTGAGAATTCATAATTCATCAAAAAAAATATAATGTTCAATCATGGATATTCTTTCTTATTTCATTCAATTTCATTTGTTGAAAAAATGTGAGAATATAAAAGAACATATTCTAGAATATGTGTACAAGATCTATATACATTTTAGGTGATTATAAAATAAATATGTAATGTAATTCCTTATAAATCATTTTCATAATGATATTTTTAAAGTTGAAGCTTATAAAAGTTCTCGTGTTTTGATTATTATGGCTCTAAAAAATCTAAATGATAATAATAAAGAACATTTTGAAATATTAGTGATTATATACCAATCATGATGTTATACTAAAGAAAGGAGAGATTATTTTTTATCAACTAATACATAGTCCACATGGAATTGATCTTACAACTAATGATGGAGTTCTCTTATATATGTAATTTTATCCAATGGAAATGTGTTTTTATATCCATTTTATTGAATATATGTTATTATATTTTTCATGATAAAATATTATTCATGATTCTTTGATGTTTTTTATGTGTTCATTGAATACATGATCATGGATACATAAAATAACATTAGATTCTAGTGAGGGTGCATTGGAATAATGTTCTACTATGGATGTAAAAAAATTCTGTGAAGGGGGAGATAATGCTACAACTAGTTTGAGATAATATCACAAAATAATGAAATTAGTTGACATGAGAGAGATATAGCCCAGAGTTATTATTAATTATAAAAAAAGTAATATCATATTATGTAAATTATAACACAAATAGTTTTATTAAGTTGTTATATTACTAATAAAGGAATGAGTTCACCTTACATGAGAAGTTTTTCCATGGAGTTATCCAGACATAATCGTAAATGAATATAAAATTAGAGGAATTATTTCAATAGCTGATTTGTTTACACCTCAATAGTTCATCATATGAGTAATAAGAGAAGAATAATACTATATGAAGCTACCTTAGGAGACATATGTTCCAAAAAAAAATTTAGAGTTCTGTAATCAAACACAATGGAAAATTGGATCAAACTAATGTGGGTAGTGAATGTAAAATTACAAATTAATGGTGGTCAAACAGTACAACTCCAATTTGTTTATAGATTTTTGTGAAATATCATGTTTTTCAGTTTTGGGGAATTACACTACAGTGGAACAGATCTTCATGGAAATGAGTTATACTATGAAATTAATCATTCTTGAAGGATAGATATTGACGCAGCATAAAATTCTGAAACTAAATGAATGTATTTTCAATTATATGTTTTCATACTCCAAGATACATGGAATTTAGACATAGATGTCTTTTCAATCTCAGGATCACACCACTACTAGTGGAGTCACAGTATAATTCTTATAATGTATATATATTCATATGTATATAAAATGAATGTATATGATTGTGATAAAATAAAGAAATATAATCTTATTTTAAGATCATTTTTTGATGGATTCATTTGGATCATCATGAGGAGAACAAGGTTGCAGACCATGTTAAAATTCATGAGGCACTTTTGGTGTAGTATATTTAGATAGTTTAAATTTCTATAAAAATACATTATTAGAGAAATTATATTTCAAGATAATACCATTGATCCATACCTTTTTTATTTAATAATAAATAATTAGTGTGTGTAGGTGGATTGAAACTAAAATATATAATAGATTATAATTTTGATAACAAGGTTGAGTAAACCATGTATAAACCATTGTACACATGTGTCTTCTTAGAAACTAATTTTGTAATCAACAAATTTTAATAATAGAAATAATTTTATTCAAACTAAAAAATGGAATTACATTGTGTAAATGAGATATTTAGTGTTCCTAGTCTCCAAAAATTTACACTTTTCATAATGATGTTTTTATCTCCCCTAGAAAGTTTAGAAACCATCATTAAAATTGTTCCCATCTCGCTCAAGTATATTAAACCTATAACTATATATATCATGTAATCTATTGAATATAAATATTGATATAATAATGAAAATTATATTATTGCATCATTATTGATATAGTATTTTCATAAAATTTGATAAATTATTCTCTTCATGAGGACACATGTTCATAATTAAAAATGATTATTCAGGCTAAATATGTCTCTTAAATGATGAAATTGTTTTGTGAAAACATTATCATGTCACTTCGATGGTTTCATAAAAAATATATAAAAAACATCTTTGATGAAGAACGTATCAATCCTGAAAAGAATATATTATTAAATAAATGATTTTAAATCTTAAAAAATCACATCCACATATTTCTGAAATATAAATCATTTTAAATGATAAAATAAAAATATAAATTTCAATACATTAATATAATAAAGAATTTTTTTGGGATGAGTGTTCCTATTTCAATGATAATGTTGATGACTATTTGTTCACATGGATGTATCCATTGAATGACTCACCTTTAGATATAGATCATGAACCCTCACAGAGTGTTTCATAGTTTTGGATCTCTGTTTTTCTCTTATATATATAAATATATATTTTATTATACTTTTAATCACTAAATCACCAAACAAACAAACTACTAATTACGAAAAATAGATTAATTATGTTTTTTACTATTCTAGAGTATTCTTTTATCCAAATAATCAACATTTATCATTAAATGACATAGTAAAAATTATTCTTTATTCTAATTCATCACTTGAGAACAATCCATTTTATTATCGGCTAACCACCCCCTTGATCATCACACAATGTGTAATTACTATATTTTTTCCTATAATATAATTAATATTTGAAAGAAAATAGGAATAATCACAAATACTCATCATCCTCATCATAATCATTAGTTATATATTGCACAATTGACATGGATAATTAATTTACTATGACCCTATTTCGCCTCTATAAATCAAACAATCAAATTTAAAAAAATATTTTTTCATCCCAAGCTTGCTTCACTCATAAGTAACTGTTCCCAATTGGAAACAGTTACTGAAGAACACCTCCCCGTATACTTAAGGTGTAACATACCAAGTAAGTAATGAATAATAGATATTTTTATCTATGTCTATTAATGATTAATATAGTGTTATAGAGGCTTAAAATGAAAATAAATACAATCTTATGCATGGAATACACTAATATTCTTAAAAGATTGTTTTAGTGCCTTTTGATGGCAAACCATTTTTGAATCTATATCTTGACAATTTTATAAACTATGTTTGTAAAAATAAAATTATTCTTTATGATTGGGACATCAAAATTTACCTTGTTGAAATTTTTGGTATTTTTCTGACAATGTTCATCTTTTAATGAATAGTGAAAAATACTGCATTTTACATCAAAACTTCTTTTTAATCTAATTTATTTATATGATTAGATTATCTTTTGAATTGGTCTTAATGTGTAATATGAATATATTTTTACAATTTAATCCAATGGTGGTCATTGGAATCAATTTCACTTTGAAATTGGACTTAAACTAGTGTCAATCTTTTGATACTTATTGTTTTGTAAAAACACGCTATTTGCTCTGGCAGCGGGAATTAATCATTAAATTAATTAATGTGACTTATATGATATGAATTTTGTAAAATAGACTTCATTTTTGAATTCGGAATATCAAATATAGCTTAGGGTGAATTTTTGGTAATTTTCTGAAAAACTTCAATTTTTGATGAATAGTGAAACCACTAAGTGGTAATCAAGCAAACTGATTTTTCAGTTAAATGAAAGTTTACCACTAATGTGTACTGAATTTTGAAAATCCAACATACATGTTTTTCATTAATATGTAAAATGTGGTTCAATGAGATTAAAATAATTTTTTGGTGAATAGTAACTTATTAAGTTCTTAATCGCGATTAGTGGTAATTAGGGTAGTTTAAAGTATAAATAATACTTTAATAAAATTAAATGACCTAGAAACTTGTCTCAACCTCATTGGTTGTGTCATGGCCGACCATTACATGCCATGGGTCAACTTGGGGACCCCATGGATCCACTTTTGTTGGGAAATGACACAAATTACTTTTTATTTAATGTTAAAGTGAAAATGACACAAACATAATATGTTTTATGAAAACAATTTTTAAGTGGGGTTATACAAGTCCAAATTTTGATTATAAATAGTCATTGGAAAGCTAAAAAGATGTCCTATATCATAGTAGTTTTATTATAATTTTTATACATTAAATAAATTTATTTATTTATGACATAATAATGATGCAGCGATGACATCATTATTTGACGATTTAAATAAAATAGAAAGATAATGTAACACCTATGAACTACACATGTCCAAAACCAATTTGATGAGTTTATTTCGACCCCTTATCACATTATCCACGAATTATATCAATTTGGGACCTTTTAAAACCGAAACACATTTCCAAATAATGTAATATTTCTTTACTTTCCAAAAGTGCCCCTCCCCTCCTCTTATAAAAGGCCCCCACCTCTACCCCATTTCACACACTTCTCAAGCCTTTGGCTCGGCCAACCCCTGCCCAATTACTCTCTCCACATCCCTCTCCTCATCCTAGAGGATTTACTTTGGGCATAATCCTTTCAAAGAAAGCCTTTAGGCTCAACTCAAAAGGAGTTACACTTTTAAAGGTAATTCATTCCCTCATGTTCATTTGTTTTATTTTGCTTCTCCAACCCCCTAAACTCTTTTATTTACTTACTTTGTAACAACAACTGTATATTCAATATACTAGGATGTTGTTATATGATTTACTTGAGCTACACTCTCACACAACTACATCAAATGGTTAAAGAACATACAGTTTCCGTGGATGGCGAAATTCTGCCTCCCGAAACGATGATTGTTCAAATACTCATTTAACACCTTCAAAGTTGGCCATTATGATGTCACTATTTTTATATAAGATATATAATATGTTTATGTTTTCCTTAAGCCTCTTTTTTTCATTTTGGGCATACCTTTATTTTTCCATTATGGGTAAACACGATATCTTCATTTAAGGAAGTGCGGACTACCGCCCCCTAAAAGTGATGTGATTCGTTAATGCCATATGTGGGACATGTAAAGGATGGATTTAAAGTTATTATATATGATGTTATACTGTAATTATAATATACCTCTATATAATTATTATTTCTTTCCATTAAAGTATGAGATAGAAATGAAAGTAGCGTTCATGCGTACGTACGGCTTACCGTCTCCATGAACGGTGCATTTCATTTCTTATCCCCAAATGTAATGTACTATTAAAATTACATGTATATAATGTATATATATAATTAATGATATATCTAAATGATGAATATAATTCTGGAATTAAAATATACATACCTCCCATTTAGTTTTAATTCCATTAATATGACAAAGAAATGAAAGTAGCGTTCATGCGTACGTACGGCTTACCGTCTCCATGAATGGTGCATTTCATTTCATACCTCTAAATGATTATGTAATATTATAAATACATGTATGTACTGGATATATAAGAAATATATGATATCTGCATCATGAATACCATTCTGGATATAAGGAACCTTTGACCAAATTAACAACATGTAAGTATAATAAGTCTATTTTTTACTTAAGAAACAAATACCGACAAAATGAACATTATTAACCTAACTGATTACATGATGTTCATAACATGGTGTAAAAGGAATAATGAACTTGAAAAAGATTCATAAGCAAGTAGAGATTAACTCAAGTTTATTATTCAGGAGATTAAAGAATGGTCGGGTCAAGTCGGATACGAGGTATGGGACTTCGTCTCAATCTCCTTTCATTGAGGCATATTTTATTTTATACACAACTATCTTTTATACGGTGTATAAACCCCTTTGACTTTTATGTTTATTCAAAATGAATCTTTTTTATATGAAGCGTTTACTAAATGACAAAAGGGAATGTTTTTGTCGTATGTATGCGGCGACAACGACTTCTCCGCCGTCATAACCGTTATTTGAGTTTCGGCTTCCTCTACAAGCCATACCTTCTTTTTAAAAGAAAAATAAATACCATGTTTTGCTTTTCTTTTATTTTGGTATTGAAAATGGTTTTCATAATGTTTTTATTATATCAATGTGTTGTATTGATATCTTGTGATTGAAATGTGGAAATGTTATGTTTCCTTTATGCATGTTTTATGTGATATGATTATGTTATGGTTCTTGGGCATTATTATGAAGACGGGTGGTTCCGTGATAAACTAAGGGTGGGTGAGCCCGTTATAGCTCTCCAATGCATTGGGTAACGCGAAGGAGTGAAACATTAAGGTTTCTCCGAAGAGATTTTAGGGAATATACTGTGATGGGTATTCTAAACGTAACCAAGAGGGTTACTCCCTACGTAAGAATGTTATGAATGCCTCAAGTTACCTTTATGTCTTTTGATTTCTATGATTTATTCATGATTTTATGAGGTATGTTAAAGTGCCTATGTTTTATGGGTAAAGTATGATTTCATTCTTATGTATATATGAACTCATGTTTCCTTTCCATGTTTTTTATAACCCATACTAAGTTTTTATGCTCATCCAATGTTTTTGAAATGTTTTTCACAGGTCAAGGGAAAGGTACATGATAAGATGATAGAGTCAAGGATGTGTCAAGGAATAATCCATGTTTTATTTTAAATGTGTTTCCATTGATGGGAATGAAGAATACTATCTTTATGTAACCACATTGTTTATATGTAGAATGTAATGCAAGTTTTATGATCTAATTATCTAAAACTCTAAACCTGAAAAGATCCTCAACGTGTAATCTTGTAATAACTCAAGATTAAGTAAGGTTTAAGGCTGGGGCCTTATAGTTGGTATCAGAGGTCGGTTTAGACAACTTTAGGAGTTAGAAAAGTGTTAAATTATAATATGATTGAAATGATATAGCATTTACGGATTACCATGTTGCTTCGCCTAAGATATTTCTTTGTTCAGAATGGTTTTCCGCAGAGGAAACAAAGCAGCTATGTTGGGACGACATCAGGAGGAAGATAACCTTCCAAATTAGCATCCAGAAAAGGTCGGAATTGGAACTGGACAGTTTGTTGCAGTAATGGCACAGTTGACTCAGGCTATAAATGGTGGTGGTATCCATGCACGAGATCAGCCAGATCAACCGCAGAGGAACATGTCAGTGGTGGAACATTTCATGAGGCAACATCCCCCATCATTCAGAGGATCATCTGACCCTGTGCTAGCTGAAGGGTGGACTAAAGCACTGGATAAGATTTTTGATGTCATGGGGTGTTTATACAGTCAAAAGGTTAGTCTTGCTATTTACCGTTTGGAGGGAGAAGCAGATCAATGGTGGTCTATGGTTAAAAATATCAGGGACGCCGATGAGATTGATGCTCTTGACTGGGATGAATTCAAAGGTATGTTTCTTGAGAAGTATTTTCCTAAGCCTGTTTGACATAGGATGGAAAAGCAATTCTTGGAATTGAGGCAAGAGGAAGACTCAGTGGCTGCCTATGAAGAAAGGTTCACTCGATTGGCAAGGTATGCTCCAAATTTTATTCGGGACCTTGATAGTAAAATAAATCATTTTTACTCAGGATTAAATCCAAAATATCGAAGGGAATTAGCTTCTCGTGAGTTTAAAAGTTATGAAAATCTTGTTCAATGTGCTGAGAAGGTGGAAATGGAGTTTTCCGATGACCAAGTGTTCTATAACAACCAGCAGAAGAAGAGACCGAGGTGGCAGGAGAAAGGTAAGAATTCTTCAAAGAAGTCTGATGGTAAGAGAACTAAGTTTCCAGTTTGTGATAAATGTGGCAAAAGGCATGGTGGGGAATGTCTTCTGAATTCTGGGAAGTGCTACCGATGTGGTAAGATGGTACATAAGGCTCGTGATTGCACTGAAAAGGATCAAGGTGAAGGTAAGAACAAGTTCGATTTACAGTTAGTGAAATTTTATAAGTGCAATGAGATGGGTCACTATGAAAACGAGTGTCCGACAAGGAGCTTGAGTGATGGGAAGCAGTTAGACTACAAGCAGAAAGGGGTGGTGAAATCCTTTGCAACAACTTCAGCAGATGTTGGGCCATCAAATGAAGTGGTATCAGCTCCAGGGAGCTCAGTATTTTTCGAAGATTGAATTGAGGTCGGGGTACCATCAGTTGAAAGTAAAAGAAGCAGACGTTCCGAAGACTGCGTTCTGTACTATATATGGCCATTATGAATTTGTAGTTATGCCTTTTGGGTTAACCAATGCACCTTCTATATTCATGGACCTTATGAATAAAATTTTCCATGAGTTCTTGGATAAGTTTGTGTTTGTGTTTTGAGGTTATGTGTGCCTTGTGATTCACAGTGAAGAATGAGTTGTTATGTGAGGATCATAGTTCCCCGTTTTCAGTTCATCCTGGCAGTACTAAGATGTACAGAGATCTGCGGGAGTATTACTGGTGGGATGGAATGAAAAGAGACATTGCTGATTTTACTGTGAAGTGTTTGACATGTAAACAGGTTAAAGCAGAGCAGCAGTTACCGAAAGGGATGCTTCAGCCTTTACCAGTGCCAGAGTGGAAATGGGAAAACATATCCATGGACTTTGTTGTTGGATTACCGAAGACATCTCGAGGTAATAATGCAATCTGGGTTATTGTTGATCTCTTATCTGCTCATTTCCTTTCTATACGAGATACATTCTCTCTTGATCAACATTACGGTTTGTATCTTAAAGAGATAGTCAGGTTACATAGAGTTCCTCTCTCCATTGTATCGAATCGTGATCCCAGGTTTACTTCTAACTTTTGGAAAGGTCTTCAGAAGTCGTTGGGTACTGAATTAAATTTTAGTACATCTTTTCATCCTCAATCAGATGGGAAGTCAGAACGAACAATTCAAACATTGGAGGATATGCTACGAGCTTGTTCTATGGATTATCAGGGAAGTTGGGACCAACTTCTTTCTTTGGTTGAGTTTTCTTATAATAACAGTTTTCATTCCAGTATACAGATGGCACCATTTGAGGCATTATACGGGAAGCGGTGTCGAACTCCAACTTTCTGGGATGAAGTGGGTGAAAGGAAGTTGATGGGACCAGAATTGGTAGAAGAGATGGCAGAAAAAGTTCAGCTGATTCAGAAACACATGAGAACAGCTCAGAGCAGGCAGAAGAGTTATGCGGATAACCGGAGGAAGGATCTATCTTTCGAGGTAGGTGATCATGTTTTTCGCAAGGTTTCTCCTTGGAAAAGTGTGATGAGATTTGGTAAGAAATGAATGTTGAGTCCAAGGTTCATTGGACCATACGAAATTCTGGAAAGAGTTGGATCAGTTGCATACCGAGTGGCTTTACCTCCGAGTTTATCTCAGGTACACAATGTTTTTCACGTTTCGATGTTGAAAAAGTATATGCCAGATCCATCTCATGTTTTGAGTCCAGAGGTAGTTCAGCTGGAAGAGAACTTGTCTTATGAGGAACAACCGGTCCAGATTCTTGACCACAGGGAGAAAGTGTTATGGAATAAGGTGATTAAGCAGGTAAAGGTTTTGTGGAAAAACCACATGATTGAAGAGGCAACATGGGAATCTGAAAATGCAATGAGGGATAAGTACCCCCATTTATTCGATAAGTAAATAAATTGCGGGGACGCAATTTTCTAAAGGGGGGAAGGATGTAACATCCCAAGTAAGTAATGAATAATAGATATTTTTATCTATGTCTATTAATGATTAATATAGTGTTATAGAGGCTTAAAATGAAAATAAATACAATCTTATGCATGGAATACACTAATATTCTTAAAAGATTGTTTTAGTGCCTTTTGATGGCAAACCATTTTTGAATCTATATTTTGACAATTTTATAAACTATGTTTGTCAAAATAAAATTATTCTTTATGATTGGGACATCAAAATTTACCTTGTGTGAAATTTTGGTATTTTTCTGACAATGTTCATCTTTTAATGAATAGTGAAAAATACTGCATTTTACATCAAAACTGATTTTTAATCTAATTTATTTATATGATTAGATTATATTTTGAATTGGTCTTAATGTGTAATATGAATATATTTTTACCATTTAATCCAATGGTGGTCATTGGAATCAATTTCACTTTGAAATTGGACTTAAACTAGTGTCAATCTTTTGATACTTATTGTTTTGTAAAAACACGCTATTTGCTCTGGCAGCGGGAATTAATCATTAAATTTATTAATGTGACTTATATGATTTGAATTTTGTAAAATAGACTTCATTTTTGAATTCGGAATATCAAATATAGCTTAGGGTGAATTTTTGGTAATTTTCTGAAAAACATCAATTTTTGATGAATAGTGAAACCACTAAGTGGTAATCAAGCAAACTGATTTTTCAGTTAAATGAAAGTTTACCACTAATGCGTACTGAATTTTGAAAATCCGACATACATGGTTGTCATTAAGAAGTAAAATGTGGTTCAATGAGATTAAAATAATTTTTTGGTGAATAGTAACTTATTAAGTTCTTAATCGCGATTAGTGGTAATTAGGGTAGTTTAAAGTATAAATAATACTTTAATAAAATGAAATGACCTAGACACATGTCCCAACCTCATTGGTTGTGTCATGGCCGACCATGAAATGCCATGGGTCACCTTGGGGACCCCATGGATCCACTTTTGTTGGGAAATGACATAAATTACTTTTTATTTAATGTTAAAGTGAAAATAACACAAACATAATATGTTTTAGGAAAACAATTTTCAAGTGGGGTTATACAAGTCCAAATTTTGATTCTAAATAGTCATTGGAAATCTAAAAAGATTTCCTATATCATAGTATTTTTTTTATAATTTTTAGACATTAAATAAATTTAATTATTTATGACATAATAATGATGCAGCGATGACATCATTATTTGATGATTTAAATAAAATAGAAAGATAATGTAAAATCTATAAACTAAACATGTCCAAAACCAATTGGATGAGTGGATTTAGAACCCTTATCACCTTATCCACGAATTATATCAATGTGGGACCTTTTAAAACCGAAAAACATTTTCAAATAATGTAATATTTCTTTACTTTCCAAAAGTGCCCCTCCTCTCCTCTTATAAAAGGCCCCCACCTCTACCCCATTTCACAAACTTCTCAAGCCTTTGGCTCGGCCAACCCCTGCCCAATTACTCTCTCCACATCCCTCTACTCATCCTAGATGATTTCCTTTGGGCATAATCCTTTCAAATGAAGCCTTTAGGCTCAACTCAAAAGGAGTTACACTTTTGAAGGTAATTCATTCCCTCATGTTCATTTGTTTTATTTTGCTTCTCCAACCCCCTAAACTCTTTTTATTTACTTCCTTTGTAACAACACCAGTATCTTCAATATACTAGGATGTTGTTATATTATTTATTTGATCTACACTCTCACACAACTACATCAAATGGTTAAAGAACATACGGTTTCTGTGGATGGCGAAATTCTGCCTCCCGAAACGATGATTGTTCAAATAGTCATTTAACACCTTCAAAGGTGGCCATTATGATGTCAACTTTTTTTATATAAGATATATAATATGTTTATGTTTTCCTTAAGCATATGTTTTTTTTCATTTTGTGCATACCTTTATGGTTTCCATTATGGGTAAACACGATATCTTCATTTAAGGAAGTGCGGACTACCACCCCCTAAAAGTGATGTGATTCGTTAATGCCATATGTGGGACATGTAAAGGATGGATTTAAAGTTATTATATATGATGTTATACTTTATTTATAATATACCTCTATATCATTATTATTTATTTCCATTAATGTATGAGATAGAAATGAAAGTAGCGTTCATGCGTACGTACGGCTTACCGTCTCCATGAACGGTGCATTTCATTTCTTATCCCCAAATGTAATGTACTATTAAAATTACATTTATATAATGTATATATATAATTAATGATATATCTAAATGATGAATATAATTCTGGAATTAAAATATACATACCTCCCATTTAGTTTTAATTCCATTAATATGACAAAGAAATGAAAGTAGCGTTCATGCGTACGTACGGTTTACCGTCTCCATGAACGGTGCATTTCATTTCATACCTCTAAATGATTATGTAATATTATAAATACATGTATGTACTGGATATATATGACATATATGATATCTACATCATGAATACCATTCTGGATATAAGGAACCTTTGACCAAATTAACATCATGTAAGTATAATAAGTCTATTTTTGACTTAAGAACCAAATACCGACAAAATGAACATTATTAACCTAACTAATTACATGATGTTCATAACATGGTATAAAAGGAATAATGAACATGAAAAAGATTAATAAGCAAGTAGAGATTAACTCAAGTTTATTATTCAGGAGATTAAAGAACGGTCGGGTCAAGTCGGATACGAGGTATGGGACTTCGTCTCAATCTCCTTTCATTGAGGCATATTTTATTTTATACACAACTATCTTTTATACGGTGTATAAACCCCTTTGACTTTTACGTTTATTCAAAAGGAATCTTTTTTATACGAAGCGTTTACTAAACGACAAAAGGGAATGTTTTTGTCGTACGTATGCGGCGACAACGACTTCTCCGCCGTCGTAACCATTATTTGAGTTTCGGCTTCCTCTACAAGCCATACCTTCTTTTTAAAAGAAAAATAAATACCATGTTTTTCTTTTCTCTTATTTTGGTATTGAAAATGGTTTTCATAATGTTTTTATTATATCAATGTGTTGTATTGATATCTTGTGATTGAAATGTGGAAATGTTATGTTTCCTTTATGCATGTTTTATGTGATATGATTATGTTATGGTTCTTGGGCATTATTATGAAGACGGGTGGTTCCGTGATAAACTAAGGGAGGGTGAGCCCGTTATAGCTCTCCAATGCATTGGGTAACGCGAAGGAGTGAAACGTTAAGGTTTCTCCGAAGAGATTTTAGGGAATATACTGTGATGGGTATTCCAAACGTAACCAAGAGGGTTACTCCCTACGTAAGAATGTTATGAATGCCTCAAGTTACCTTTATGTCTTATGATTTCTATGATTTATTCATGATTTTATGAGGTATGTTAAAGTGCCTATGTTTTATGGGTAAAGTATGATTTCATTCTTCTGTATATATGAACTCATGTTTCCTTTCCATGTTTTTTTATAACCCATACTGAGTTTTTATGCTCATCCCAAGTTTTTGAAATGTTTTTCACAGGTCAAGGGAAAGGTACATGATAAGATGATAGAGTCAAGGATGTGTCAAGGAATAATCCATGTTTTATTTTAAATGTGTTTCCATTGATGGGAATGAAGAATACTATCTTTATGTAACCACTTTGTTTATATGTAGAATGTAATGCATGTTTTATGATCTAATTCTCTAAAACTCTAAACCTGAAAAGATCCTCAACGTGTAATCTTGTAATAACTCAAGATTAAGTAAGGTTTAAGGCTGGGGCCTTATATAAGGCTATCGGTTAGAATCAAGGGACTATGGTGTCTATATGGGAATATAATTGACATATGTCGATGTGTAGCATAGTGGAATAATAATGCAAATTAACTAGATAAGGATGTAATAAAGTATATTAAATAATAATTCTTGTAATGAAATCATCTATACATAATAATCTAACAGATGACAAGAAAATCCATTCAATATTCAAATGATGATAATGTCATGAATCTGTAAATTTAATAGTAGAAACAAGATATCTGGATATGGTAAAAAATAGAGATAAAGACCAAAATTCTTAACCTCAAAATATTCTCAAGACTATGCTCAATTTACGGCTCAAAAAACCATCATATCACTTGAATCAAACATCCAATTCCATTTAATTTCCATTTTCATCACCTACAATCATTATATCTATCTGGGAACCAATCAGTAACCTAAACATGGTGTGAGTAAAACACAGTAGGCCCCCACCAACGATGCCTACAATAAATCCAGTGTGTGAGTATAAATATAGTAGTCTATTGTTATAATGACTATCAGTAATAAACCAATGAAATAATAATGAAGTTATGCTTAGGTTTTCTTCTTGGAATCTCAATACGCCATTCTTAATTCAGCCTAAAGAAAATGTATCTGAATAGGAAACCTATAAATTTTTAGGGACATGTAATGCGATAATATTATCAAATGAATATTAATAATGAAGAAGGAACCAAGGTGAATCCAAGGTATCCATGCCATTATATCGGTAGTCCATCTCATTGTAAATCACTATGTTTTAAAGACAATGTGGTTTAGGTGCCATAATATTGGAACACCAATGGAATTCAACCAATATATAATCTATTACTGTGTCATTTGAGAAACTCCTATATAATCTTTTTTCTGTAACTATTAGATCATAATGCGATGATCCATGGTTTCACATGTCAAATTATATCAAGATGAAACCATATAGATAATCCAATGAACACTTATTTCTAGATTTATATTGATAGGATCATTGATCCTACAATGATGAATTAATATAAAATAAGACAAATACTGAATTACAGTGTGGGTATCTCCCTTTTAAATCATCTCAATGAGTTGGGATGGTTTTTCCTTTGTGCATAAGAAATTACCCCGATAAACAATGGATGGCTCATGTATGTGCACTCTTTTAACAAGAAAAATCTCCATAATTATTTAGAACCATTTATAGTACTCACATGCTATGTGTTAAACCATCTATATTTACATTTAAATTTAATTTATAACATATCCTTTTTATTTAAAAATTTAAAAGGTTCATATGATAACTATCAAATTTTAAACAACCTACACAAAAAAATATTGGTCCACATGTAACATATTTTCCACACAATATCAAAGGCAATAATTTATAATAAATTAATAAAATTCCATTTTAATTTTCTATCGAACATGTTTAATATTATTCAAGGGAATATATACATATGGACTCCCCCAAAGGGGTCATTTTTGGTGAGGTTATAACCTCCATTAAGGATATTGAGTATCAAATTTGTTTTAGGTTGTATTTTCAATAATTAGATTAATTAATTTTGAAAATTCAGTGCAACACATGGGTTCAATGACATTATATATGATGAAAAAATATATATATTGGTTAGACAATGAGGGAATTAATATATACCATATAACATATCATGGTATGGGAACACTTTTCCTGTATTAGTTTCATATTTGAGATAGAATTGTAAAAAAGGAGAAATAAGAAATTTACCTTAAATCAAGGAATACTATCATGCACCCAAATACCCCTAAATATGGATATATAAACTATTAATGGAATTTAACATGTGAATACTCATACCCATATGCTTATAATGTGACATATAGTGGTAGAATATGTGTTTAAGCAGAGGGGAGGGATCAAAGCCTATGGAAGAAGAAAGAAGGTTCTATCCTGGAATGAAGGATCTACTGCACATAGAGAAGAAATAAAAAAGGATATCTTATATGGAAAGAGGGTAAAAAATTCATTTCACTAAAAAAAAATTAGGTATATGTTTTGGGTGAATTTTTGTCCAACCATATGAAAACTGTGTGCATTCCCTTTCAAAAGGACAAACTCTCTTGGATGGTTAGGTGTATGATTTGGAAAATTTTGTCACAAACATTCATTTTAGATATTATTATGGTTTTATAGTTTTTACATGGTAATTTTATCACCCACAAGTGGTTACATAATCCCCAATACATTATATTTTAGCCTCATGGTAGAGCCAACCCTTTACTAATAATCATTTTCAAAGTATCTTCCTCAGATCATTGCTTCAATAACTAAATCATTTGGCTTGAAAGAGTCTCTAAAAACTCTCTTGAAATTATTTAATTTTTTACGAACATGTATATAGTTAAAAAAAGAATATTCAATATTAAACATAAGTGATCATATACTCAATAAAAAGCTTTGTCGTTATAACCTCCCTACTTAATGAAAAATCATCCCCATGTTTCCCTCAGGTCAGTTGATCATTTTCTATGATAATTTCAATCCATTGAGTATATATGTTATCCTCTCTATCCCTAGAATGATCCAGTATGTAGCCATGCTTTCATAGATATCAAACTAATAGAAAATATGTTCATCGGGTAAACTTTGTGATCTGATCTTCAATTTTGATAAGATACACCTCAAAAGAATCATCGATATATAACATGATCTCTTATTTCTATAGAAGATGTAACAAATAAAAATGATAAGAAGATGAATCTAAATATTACATAAATCATGAATATCTTCATATATCTAAGGTAGTGTAATATGATATGCCACTAACCCAAATCGTTAATAAAAATAAAATTTGATTTATAAATCTAGGATATATCATTTTTTGACCCACAATTCTTCTATTCCAAACTGAGGTAAAACGCACAAGAATAACCAGCCTCTGATATTGAAATGAAGGGGCCATCTATGTTGGTTGTCATTTGAATACAACCTATATTTAGAAGTTTCTATAATATTTTGTATAAGTTGTACATTTCATGATGTCACATATACATGATGTGGTTCGATTAGTGCTGCCTCTCCTACATTTATCCCAAACATGTGTGAATGAAACAACCCACTATAAAAGTACTCATATATAAACACTTGTATAGTCACCTAAATTTTTTTATTGTAGAATATTGAAAACATTCAAATTATACATGGAAGAATTTTTTTTCAAACCTGTATTTAAAAAATTATTTTTCATTATTAATAAACATTTCCAAGAAATCTTAATGTTATTATTTATTTCATTGTTTCTTAAAAATAAAATTTCTTATCTTTAGATCATGTTCAAAATTTTCTACATCAGACTCAATAGATTTTATATTTCAAACTTCTTCATTATCGATTTCAAAATTTATTTTTTTTTTGCATGGGCTCAAAGAGTTCTTTATAAAAACACTGAAATTATAGGGCATCATTCATAAATATTGATAATTATACTTATAATCTTTGAATTTTATTCGTCTATAATTATATTCCATCATAATGGTTCATGGAGTGTGATTTGATATTATCAATAGGTCTTTAATTCTCTCTAAATTCATAAATTATATCTCTTCCAACCATTAATACTGGTTTCAATGAACTTATTATCCCACAAATATTCTCATAATAAATCATTATATTATCTTTAACATGTTAGGATCAGAAGAGATGTCTCATTATTCTGATCCTTTATTATTTTCTCTAATTGAAATATATGAAATCAACTTCATTTTTGATATTTAGTTTATTCCAACAACTTAAAATAATTCCCAATTTCTAAAACATCATTCTAACCTAGTAAATATTTTCATCCTACTTTAATGTCATGGATTAAATTAATAAAATTTTGAGTTTCTTAAAAACAACATTAAACTAATGAAATATTATTTCAATTCATTACAAACATTTTCATTGTAAAAAATAAATTTAATATAATAAAGAATGTAGAAGCAATTGAGGATGATGTCTAGAATAACCATCTTCTTTTTAATTTCCACCATATTTTTTATTATAATATTATACATCATGATCATCTTTATCCGACCTAGAATTTTCTAAAACCCCATTATAAAAATAATAATAATATTATTCCTCATAATATTCATTATTTTCTCAAAATATGAGATTTTTATCTTTGTGAGACTGATATAAAGTTGATGTAGAAGGCATTTCAAAACATTTATTTCCAACATACTTATATTTTTTAAACTCATTTTCAATTTCATATTTTCTTCTTCTCATCCCTCTTCCATGATTCTTATGTACTTTTTGAACTTCAAAATTTTATTTGGATTTATATTTTCAACAATAACATGATTTAATTTTTCATTCAAAATATATAGAGTAAATTTTGAATGTTAACCTTATTTTCCTTCTTATATTACTACATATGTAACTATAGATTCACTATGAAAGTAGGTGAAAGTGTGGAAAATTATACATGTGTTGTATCTTAAACATTTTATCGAATTTTTATAAAAACATTAAATATTTTATGATATATTTGAATCTATTAGTATATTTTATTCAATTTCATATCCATGTCCTCTTAAAGAATAATTTTATATGATAATTATTTTTAAATAATGCTATTTCCTTATATAATCCATTATTTGGACCATCATGCTTCTTTAATTCTTTTTTCTTCCTAATAGTCATAATGGACTTATATTAAATTATTTTCTCCTTTATTTTATGAAATGATTAGGGTCCTATATATTTTAACATTTTCCAATGTTTCTCTTTCAAATATTTTATTATAATTTGTATCCATCATTATCTAATTTGAAAAAAAATTAATGATGGGCCAAAAATTAGCCTCAACATACTGATTATGTATTCCTTAATGAAGGATGATTTCCACATTACTGTATTTTAGTTGTTATTAATATTATGAAATTCAATACGGGGTACAATAATTTTGCAATTTTAACGTACATGGATATTACATTACATTTGATAAATACTTTATACATAACACCAATAGACTTCCAATGACCATATTAGTTTTGTGTATTTGGAAACATGGAACACAATCTTCTAACTTGATGAATGATATTCAACAACTCCCATGATGATCATCCACTTTTTTACTTCCTAAAACCATTATTAATATCCTGGGGAAAATAAATCATAAAAAATTGGATCTCAAATATTCATTGAGGTTATACATGGTGAAAATAAAAAAAAAACCCTAAAAATTTGAATTTAATCATATGAACATAATGTTTAAACAACAAAATATTAGGTTATGAAATGAATTTTAATAGTACACAATGCATAGATCACAAAGGAAAATTAACCCTGATTGAAATCAATTATCATAACACATGGAATTGTGGAAAACCTCTATACACATAATATAATTTTTATAGTATCCATGACATTTCTTCCAAAAATTTCATTGTGGACAAATTCCATTACTGAACATGGTTTACTTGCCGTTCAAACCCAGTATTACTGAACCATAATTTTATTTTCTTTCTAGTCATGTCTATCTCGTGAGTTATAAAAATTTACCAAATGTATTTTAGTAAGATATATGTCCTTCCCATATTAAAATTAAATCATTCTTATATGTTCCACAAAACATAAATCATTTATCAAAGCCTAACCCATGAAATAAAATGGGATTCGTAAAAATCATTCTATCATAACATAATAAATATAAAATATCATTCCATTATTAACATAATATTATAATAGTAATTATAGGGATATAAACATAACACTATTTAAAAATAATCATTTTATATGGAATATAATTTTGATAAAACACTTCAACTTGACTCCTAAGGAAGAAATCCATGTTTTTAATAATGATTTCATTAAAAAATAGGCACACAATTTAAAAATAGAAGATTTTTTTATGAAAATAATATTTAAATTGTGTAGAAAATGCCTCATGGAATCATGGTGTCTTTAAAATATAATAATTCACCAATTCCATTTATGTTAACAAACATTCCCCTCATATTTTTCATGGAAAAATCAAACAGTACCTCAAATTGAATGATGTCAAATGATTACTTTAATACCATTTAATACTAATTAAAAATGGGTAAAATTAACATTATATTTTTTTTTGAATAATATAAAACATATTAAATTATTATGAAACGTGGATGTGGATGATAAATATACCTTAGTAAATACTTATGTATAAACTATCTTAGGTAAAAATGAAATTGAAAAGTAATTCCTTACCTAAGGTATGATACAATTAGTTTGTATCTAAAAATACTATATATTTAGTTAAATCATGTTACTTATTCATGACATAATTTTAATTATATTTATTATAAATTTTTTTTTTCATATTTTCATCTATTTGTTAGTAACATTTCATTGTTACTTGTTATTCGAGTATTAACTACTTTATGTTCACATAAATGTTTTCTGAATATGATTGTATTCCTCTTTTTTTTGTTAATATGATATCATTTACAGAATGTTATTAGAATAATATATATCATATTCATTCATTCAATTAATTTATATAATCATTCATTGATGAATATTATGTAAAAAAATCAAATCACAACGTAGAGACGACAAAACGTACGTATGCACGAGCGACGATATCGTTTCCATAAATGTTGAATGGTGTTGATGTTATCATGTAAAGTATATCATATTCAATATAATTTTTTATTAATCATGTATACATTTATTAATTATTTCATTATACTGATCCATGTATGGTGGTGGTGAAAAACAGATTTCACCCCGACGTGAAGACGATAAGTTGTACGTACGCACGCCTAATGATTTAACTTTTCATCAAATGTGTAGAAGGTTGAAATGGTTGTTTAACAGTCATAATAACATCCAAATATAATAATATTAATGGATTTATGACTTTATTATGAGACAAATCATTATTTAGAGGTAGAATAATAGATAAGTTTTAATTAATCAGTAAATGATATTACCTCTTCCTCAACGCGCCTCTTCTAAATATCCTCTAAGAGCACTAGAATTGGACATTGAAGAAGACATGGACCTCTAAAATTTTATTAGGGGTGTTTATTAGTGAATTTTTTTTTGTATTGTTGATATTGGAGGCTCAAAATGTGGCGAAGAGTTGAGATAGGAGGGTCTCATTTATAATTGAGGTGAGGGGCCCTTGGGGAATCCTCAAAAATATTAATGGATAATAATTTTAAAATGAAGACAAATACCTCCAAAAACAGAAAACCTAAAATCTATGATATTATAATATTGAAAAAACATTAAGCAATAAAATTTATACATGTTTTGATGTCGATTTAAACAGTATCATTTTAATTGAAAAATAGTTATTCTATTTAATTTTAATTATGATAATAAATATCTCAATATTAAAAGTCGGAATATTTAGTTATTTTATTTCATTTATAACGTTAATTAGTAATTATGATCATTTTATACAATTTCATTATTTTTATATATTTTTAAAATTGTGTTTTGATTTTAGGAATTTTTATAAAACATTATATTATCAAAATATTAGTTATGTGAATTTTGAAATTTTTCATTAAATAGTTTTTAGAAATGTCAATATAAGGTGTTATACTCTGAAAATATATATTTTATTATACCCATAATGGGACATAATCATCTATAAAATTCATTGGAAAAGTTTATTAGACAAAAATATATTTATTTCAAAATTATAATAACAATTATTTGGGATCTCGATTATTAAAATAATCACTACATTAATATTGTGTAACTAATTTATGTACTTAATTTTAGAATAAAATATATAAATAAAATACTAGGATGAATTTAAATTTACTATATTTCATAAAAATAAATCTAGAATTAATTTTTCTTTGTTTAATCTAACATAAAAATGTTATAATTATTAACATATGAATGTGACAACATTAACATGACATTAAGTAAAATAAAACAGAATTGATAATCAGTTTGATAAACCTACAAATGGTCACAATCATGGAACATTGGACGATTATGGTTGCCAAAAATTCGTCCAATGTGATGGGGTCATGTTATTAGTCATTTTTAAGGTTATCAGGCTTTTAATAAAAATTGGTTTATGGATTTTTATTATCAATTAATTAATTTTTAAATCCTCAATATATAATCCATTATAGTAATTATTAATTTAGTATAAATTAGAAATAATTTACCATGATTTAGGTAATTATTTTATATTTCCATGTACTATTTATGTTTCAATATATCACCTTGTTACCTCAATTTATAAATTATTATACTAATATGAAATTTGAGTTTGACATTTTGTCACTTTCATTGGTTTTACTAACATTTATTTCATTTTCATTATCATATAGATCTTAAATGACTATGTTTCAAACCTAATATGCAAAGGGATTAATTTTATTCATCCAAATGTATTTTTGTATATTTTGGGATCATTTTATTTTCCTTATCATAATGTTTGTTACACTAATTTACCTTATTTACATTTAACCGGGTTAAATTAAAATTTCCTTATTTACTATTAATAGTATCCTAAAAAAATAACCAATTAACATAATTTGGACACACTTATTCTAAATATGGAATCAATTTTTTTTTATAATTCATGAATCATAATTGGATAAAATTAATTTAAACTTAATTCTCGTTGTCAATAACCAAAATGCGGGTTTTTAAAAATTAAAAACTTATCAAATGTTTTTATTGGGTTTATGAACAGTTTTAATGTGAAATTACGTACAAAGAAAAAAATTGTATTAGAAGATAAAATAATAGTCCCATTTAACATTAAAACAAATCAATAATATATTCTAACTATATAAATAAATTAATTGAAAATACAGTTTGGAATTTAAATGCATTATTTTTAGCTATTTATTACAACATGAATTTTATTAGAAAAATACCAAAAATTTAACAGATGTGAATATTTATGTTCTTCTTCTAATGAAAAAGTTTATTATTTCATATATAAAATATTATAGTGTTAAAAATAGATATAAAATTTGTGCACCATCAAATGGGGGGAAACTGGTATTTTTGGAAATACTTCTTTTATACAAAAAAATGAATTTTTTCGTATATCATTTCTAGAAAAAACTTAAGATAATTTTTATTGTTTTATAAAATTTAATGTTTTTTTAATACTATTCATATAAAATAGTTTATATCCATTTAATAATAATATTTTAATAATATTTCATAGTTAACTAAAGCTCAGTATTACGTACAACACAAGCTATCGAGGGATTTCACAATTTCTCTATAACACAATCCAAGAATAGTGCTGCTTATACTACAAGATAATATATTTTTTCATATAGTGAAATTTAATAATAGTTTAGCATAAAACATAATACATCAATGTGATTAAAAAGTCTCTATCTTAGAAAATCTAAAGGTGTTACATCGTATCCCCCATAACATGAATTTCACTCTAGAAATTCGTTTGGGTAATAAATGGTTTACTACATAAAAATTTCATCCAAATAATCCCAAATACAAAATAATAAATAAAATATAATTTAGAAATGATTGTTAGAAACATAATAGTTACCCAATGAAATTCATTACTAGGTTTCCACATAGGAGAACATAGGTGGGATGTGAAATCATGGATATGTAAGAGAAATATAACCATTATGTTCTGATGGATAATGATATAGAATATGGTTTTGTGAAAGTTAGGAACCAGAAATACATAAATCTACGATGATTTAATGGACCATATGATCCATCGAATAAAAAGGTACTAGGGAAAAAAAATTTGTTTTTAGTATTCTATTCATAAAGTAGAATAATTTTTCATGAAAATAAATACATACTTGATTTTGGTAAAATCTCACCATTTTTCATACTGTGAAAATTTTCCAATTCATTTCGTATTTAACGTAATGATGTTCTGTTTTATATTCATGATGTGTTATAAGGTTATGAAATACAATGATAGGTCATTCCAACTGTCTCAAAAAAAGATAGAATAGGTTATAAAATATGCATAAGTGCAACTATAAAATATATTATCCATAAATGGATAATATAGAAATCCTTCCAAAAACTGAAATTATAATACTTTAGAAAGATGTAAACTAATTCGACTTAACATTTGCCTCCCATATTTAATTTGGCTGTTAATGGTTGTCTCATTCCAAACATGTGAATATCTTAAGCATGTATTAACGTGAAACAAGATAATAACATTAATTACTATAGAACCATAGTTAAAACAAGAATTCTATCGAAATTAACTCATTCGAGACACAAAAAATACAAAAAAATCAATATACTCAAACCATGATATCTTTTTGTCCATATATTAGTCATGTGTTCATTAATACTATCGAGCATCACAGTATCTATGCATCCCATCATTAAGAGAATATCATGTGATTGAAAATAATATTTTAATCAATTTTCATGGTCTCTGGTACCATATTATTATGTAAAACCATAATAGACCAATACATCGATATTCCAATATTCCATAATTCAATAAAAGTGATTCTATAAAACCATTTTGGAATCCCATTTCAAAAAAAGTTAATAATTCCACCACTTTTTTATCATACTCAACATCCCCATTAGTGATTGAATGTTATTTTCCATTGTCCATGGATTTGAGAGGCTGTTAATTTTGATCATCACCATTAACCCTTGGATTTGTGTATTGGATAGCTTAATACCCCATTTCATTGCACCTGTATCATTAAAGTGTGGGTGGGGAATTATCTGTATCCTTTTCTCTATTCACTTCATTAAAAACCTTGTTCCCATTACATCTGCACTAAAAAACTCAGTGACCTTGATTTCCACACATAAAACATTTTCAAGTCTCACTAACACTATCTCTACTGTGCTTCTTTACAAACCATAAGAACAAGGAAAATTTCATCTTCTTTTCACCGTAGTTTAGAGATTTTCCGTTGAACTCCATCTTTCTTTTCTAGTTAAAATAGTGATACTGATATGAAGGACAAACTTCCATGTATTCCATGACAGAACAGTGAAAAATATCTTCATATCTACTAATGTCTCTTATAGATAATTCCCTATGAATACATTCTTTTAAACCACCAAAGATGTTATGAACTTTACATTCAAGATGGATGATAAAGCCAGAAGCATACCTTGGAAGTCTTGTAAATTTTTCATCATATGTACTAATAAAGTCATCATCCCTTTTATTAATCACACGAAACTCCATTTCTATATTTTTTTGAGGAATAAAAGTGATGTTATTATTGAAAAATTATTTCTTTTACTAATTTAATTAAAAGGATTCAATTTTAACTTGTTTTCTTGTATTTCTGATTATAATGTACCACTAGTCTGCTCCACCTTCTAAACGATAAATAGAAAAAAATAATATTTATTTTTCTGAACTATGAAGGGTGGAAAATATCATTTCAATCGGACTGATTCATTTCAATAACCAGTGGATTAGAAGACCCACCGAATGAAGGTGGGAGTTTCCACATAAAGGACTCAACATAACGTTGTTTCATTCTCTCATAATTTGAATGTAATAAATGATTAATAGCATGTGCAACTATAGAAATATAATTATTCCTTACATCTCCAATAACATTTGGTTGTTCAGTTTAAAAATAATTTCATTTCTATGTGCATTGATCATTAACACAGTTCCTTCAAGATCCATCCTTTTTCTAAAACAAAAGAAACATTTTGTTAGAGGAAATACTCATACATGGAGAACAACATATTCAAGGGGAAGTACATTAATTCTCTAAATTCATAGGTTTAATCTTATTTTATTCGTGATTTTTACCACAAATCTGTGACTTTAACCTATAGTTAGACACAAAATTAGGGACATCCTTAGAAATAACTTATAAATTTCTCTAGGGATCTACCTATTGTTTTTTCATCCTAGACTCCAAATGTTAACTAAACCATCACTCTGATACCATCTCAAACGACCTAGAATTATTTCTAGTGGACTAAATTTGATACCAATTAGATAATTCTATGGGAGGCTACACCCCCTGGGTGGGTCAAACCATCATCCCCAAGGGTATCCATTTCATCATGAAAATATTGGGTGGAGAACCTGGATTCCTCCAGCATTCACATGTGAGGGTTTCCAAGGATATGATGCATTCCTACCTCTTTTTCACTAATACTAACTATAAATAACCATGAATTACATACATTTATATTACATTAATTTTACTTAATACTTAATACATTACACAAATAGATTCCCAATGACCATATTAGTCTAGATTCTTTGGAATCTTATACCACAATAGTCTCTCTTGGTGGAAGATCATCAAAATCCACCATAAAGATCATCCATTTTTTTCCTACCTAAAACAATTATTTATATCCTCGTGACATGAAAATATAAAAAGGTGAGTTAAAATGCTCAGTAAGGGTAAACATTTATTTCATAAAAAAACCATAAAATTTTGAATGTAAAAACAAGAACAAAAATATTAAAAATCAAAATCATGAGTCGTAAAATAAATCATGGCATTACGTAAGGTATAGATCATAAATGAAAATTAACCATGATATAATTGAATTTTTAAAGACTCGGAATTTCCATGTAATTTTTTTTAATTAAATTAATATTTTATGAGACCGCAGAAATTGACGGGGCATTATTTAAAGACCCAGTGTGCCAGGAAATTTTTTTTGATGTTTTGTTCGGGTACATTTATTAAATGTACGAGCGAGTTTTTATAACTTTTCAACTGATGTTCAGAATTGAAATATGAGGGCATTGTTGAACTCACAACGTCAATATTTACTTAAGAAGTATTTCACCTCGACGGGAGATGGTCTGAAAAAAAAAGATATTTTTTTGTGTTTTTAATGAATGAATTAAATAAAAATATAGTTTTAGCATTATTTTTATTTTGGATGGTTAAAGCCTCCATGTGGAATATGGAGGTGGGGACCACCACACCATAACCTTCCATGAGAGGATATAGTGGTGGGGGCCACCTAAACCAAACCTTCTCTTCATGTTTATTATAGTGGGGTCCACCTGAGGTTAAAACCTCTTGAAATCCCCATTATGTGGGGAGAAACCACTTGAGCTCCCCACTTAATGGTTCCACCACCCATCCACCATTATGGAGCCAACACACAATAATTTATTGTGCCAAATTCTACACATTAATTTTGTGCAAACCTCTTGAATTAATTAATTTGAGATAACCTAATTAATTAACAGATAATAATATTCTTCCAACAATTAAATTGTGGAAATCATGTCACTTTTTCATTTTGGGTGGAATATTGGGGAGAGGAGAGCATGAGAGAAATAGAGTTCTCCGATTAAGAACCTCATCACCCAATGATAAACAATGAACATGTTCATCCAACAAAGAACACTGGAAATGATCTCCTTCGATCTTCCTCCCTGGAACCCTCCCGACGTTGAAAGTCTTCCACAACCGACGTGTGAGCTCGATATTGGAAGTGTGTGGCAGATGCGACGAACAATGACACCTACATATTCTTCCCACGACTTCATCATCTAAAAAAGAACAATGGTAAGGGGTTAATTTCATTTAAGTTCCACATTATTCATTTCATTCAAAATGAAGAACATGGATGATATTTTTTGCGGGTGAATTTTTGTGGTTCGTTCTAAACGATCAATTTCTACCATCCTAAATGCAGAGGGTGCGAGCCAAACTAACATGGGTCAACACACTTCGTTGATATATTTGGTGATATCCTTCGTCATAGGAAAAAATGACCAGTCGATGAAGGTGGCAAAGGCAAAGGTCATGACATTCGCGGCCTCCGTGATCTGTGTCGCCCCCGTGGCATCCCGCACTGCCACCTGCCAAACTGGCCCTGGCTGAGTCCCTACCGGGCATGCTATTCGCTGAGTTAAGAATCTTCCCCGAGTTGGCCTATGCCTCGCTGGCCTGCCCGGCCGCCTCCCAGCCGCCTACTTGCTTACTCGGCCGCCTCCCTACCTTCCAAACCACCTCATGTGCTCTCGGTTGAACCGCACCGGCCTGCGTGCCCTGCGCCACCACTGGCCAAACCAGCCTCGACCATCTATGCCAAGTCGCCTTAGACGCACCCCATGCGGCGCAGGCCAAATGGGCCTCGACCATCCGGGACTAGCCCCCCGAGTTGCGCCCCACTCACGCTTGGCCGAGCCAGCCTTCTCTGCCTCGCGCTACATGCGGCCTTCGCGGCCTGCTGGCCTAGGCCCAGCAAGCCGGGTGGAACCCAACGATTCATCCTAGACTATGTGGGGCCGAGTTAGTCCGACCAGGTTGGACCGTACCCAGGCCCAATACAGCCCCTTTACTTTCTTTTGGCCATATCATTGTCACCGGACTTCCGTTTGACGAACCGTCAGTAGCACTGGTAATGTTGGAGCATGACGGTCCCTATGAGTATACCACACTATAGTTCATGGTTTATTTGTGTTATGATTAGGTTAGATCGTGCACGAATCCAACCGGGACCTCGGGGCATAAAGGATAATAACTCAAAGACCGAGCGTCTAATTGATGTGTCGTCTATTGCGTTGAAATCCCTATTACTTGGCATACATTTGGGTTATTTCTTTGTTGGACCTCGTTGTAGTTGTTGTATAGACACTTGGATTGAGTAGAAGACCCCTCCAGAATCAAGATTGCTTTGTGCAGAAACCTTATGGTTAGCTGCATAGTGATAACAGTGATCATAAATGGGTTCGACAGCTCTGATTAATGTTCCAAGATCTTACGCGGGTTTGATAGCTCTGACTACTGTTCCAGGATCCTATGTGTGTTAGACAACTGTAACTATTATTACAGGGTCCTACGTGGGTTCAACAGCTCTGTTTCAGTTCTAGGATTATATGTGGGTTCGATAGAATATATGATTTAGTGGCTAAATCTGATCATCTCTATTTTTCAACATAAGTTGAATACCGTTGTGAGCTGAGTCATTAACTTTTCTGTTTACCTCATGATTGGGAGGGATTACTAGATAATGTAGGTATATGTATTGGCATATACCTAAGTGGGGTTATCTATTGATTACATACATTGTGGTTATCTCTGTTGGATTTTGAGAGAGATTGAGGGTCTCGAGGTCCCTTCTGAGTATTGTTATACTCACCGTTGCATGGGATATTCCCACTCCCCATTGCGTTGGTTGCAGACGACACATAGCGCTGACCGAGTATAAGGACCCGACCTTAAACATTACATAATATTCAATTAAATGAATATTTCACATTGAGGATCGTTTCAGGTTTAGAGTTTTAGAGAATTAGGCCATAACTATTACATAGCAACATGAATATTACAAGTAGACACTACTACTCAGTATCAATTTTTTTCATAAAATAAAAACCCTTAAAAAGACACATGTCTAGTTCCATGTTTTAAACAACATTACTTTTCCTTGATACCATCCTTGAACCTACTCATCTTTATGTCATGTAGAAAAAATTTCAGAAACATGGGACGAGCATAAAAAGCTCAGTAAGGGTTATAAAATAATGAAGGAAAACATTATCCCAACAATAAATACAAATCCATGAAACCATACTTTTCAATCATAACATACCTTACGAAATCATAAGATTTATGAATAACACACACAATTCATAAATCATAAAGGTTACTTATGGCATCCATATCAAATTTACATTGTAGCTATCACATCTACGTAGGGAGTTACACTTGGAATATTCATCACAGTATATTCCCTAAATTTCTTAGGAGAAACATCACGTTTACCTCCGTCATGTTACCCAATGCATTGGAGAGCTATCTCGGGCTCATCCGCCCTAGGGTTATCACGAAACCACCTGTATATGTAAACAATGAACAATAACCATAACATAATCATAACATATAACACATTTATAAACGAATGATAACATTTCCACATTCCAATATATCAAATCAAAATATTTTAATAAAAAATGTTTTATCAAATCATTTTCAATACCTTTAAAAAAAGATTTTTGAATCAAAGTGTCACATACCACTTTGAAGCTTTTAAATAAATTATCCTGTGAAAACATTAATGTCCATATAAATAAATCCTAAAACCCATTTTGAAAACATGGACATTAATGAGGAATATTTATAATAATAAATCTTTAAAACATTTAAAACGATATTTTAGTTTATGAGTTTTTTTAACAAATAGAGAGACACTTGAATACAAATAATTTAGGAATAACATTTAATCAGAACATTATAATATCATGAAAATAAAGGGATTCATGATATAATAAGTCAAAGTACAGTATATAAACCATATAAGAGTTAGTTGGAGCATAACAACAATGAAGTCTCAATGGAAATATAAATTGAGATGAAATCCCTTATAAAGATGGTATCCTTAAATTATGGATAAATAAATTGCCTAATTATGTTTGAAAAATATAAATACACCCAATATATGAGGATATTAAGTGTAAAACAATCATATGTCATTCACACATATTTTTTGGATGATATATTCATGAAGTAGAAGTTTAACCCAAAGAATTGAAACTGGGTTAAGAAGTTACCTTGGAAAAATTCGACAGCATAACGACATCTCTTTAAATTTCCAAAAATTGAGAGGATGAGATTAAAATGGAATCTCATCACATGGAAATAAATTTTACATCAATAATGATATAAATGAACATGTCCAAACATAATAAGATATATGTTAAAAGGCATAACAAAAATAAGTCTTCTTAAAAAAAGCGGAGGGTGAAAGATTCTTTACCGATTTGGTAACTTACAAAACATACACCACATTAAGGAAGAATCATTCAATGAAGATGTAAATACTCATAAATGAAATAATATTACACAAATAGTACAATCATGGACAATACATATGCCACACACAAGTAAATAGTGGCCAATATATCATAAATCTCACAGGAATAAAAAGTGAGATGAAAACCCCTTACTTCATTATATTCAAATTGAATCGTATGACCAAAAGTTAATAAACACAAAATTAATCACAGAATACCATGAATATAAATCTAATAATTATAATATATAAAAATTCCAGTAAATATTACACCACATGGAATAAATAAGTGGCGAACAATGGAAATCTCAATGAATTAAAATTGAGATAAGAAAATCTCTTACCTCGTGTCCAACTGGACTCGATAGTTCATTAATCTCCGGAATAATGAAATAAATTTAATTTATAATATCTTAAGAACCTTTTTAAAGTTTATTATTCCTTTTATATCACTTTTTACCATGTTATAAATATTATGAAATGATTTACATTAATAAAGTTTGTTTTGTCTATATTTGGTACTTTAGTCAAAAATGGACTTCTTATAATTAAATGTTGTTCTTGTGGTCAAAGGTTCATCATATATAGAATTATATTCATGATTTAGATATAATATATATCATATATATACATTATATACATGTATTTATAATAGTATATAACATTTAGAGGTAAGAAATGAAATGCACCATTCAAGGAGATGGTAAGTCGTACGTACGCAAGAACACTACTTTAATTTCTATTTATTATTTTAATGGACTTAAAACATAATTATACATAGGTATATTATAATTCCAGTATTATATAATATATAATATCATTATCTATATCCTTTATACATCCCACATAAGGCATTAACGAGTCACATCACATTGAGGGGGCGGTAGTCCGCGCTTTCTCAAATGAGATATTCGTATTTACCCACTATGGAAACAATGAAGGTTTGATATAAGTGGAAAATACAGAAGAATAAAGAAAACATAAATATAATATATATCATATATAAATACAGTTCCATCATTAAGACCACCATGATAGGCGGTTGGATATATTTGAACAATCATCGTTTCGTGAGGCGTTAGTTTTTCATCCACAGAAACATTGTGTTCTTAATAAATTAGATGGAGGTGTGTGTATGTGTAGTTATAATTCTTCTCATAACAACATACTAGTATATTTAGGATACCTGTGTTATTAAAAAATAAAGGAATAAAAAGATTTTAGGGGATGGATAAGTAAAATAAAAGAAAACAATTTAAGAGAAACTGTTACCTTTAATTTGGGTAACTCCCTTTGGTTTGAACCAAAGGATTTTTGAAGTTCCTTTTGCCTAAGGTAAGGCTTCTAAGGGGAGAATATGGATTTAGGGAGCTTAATTGGGATGTGTTTTAATGAGCCAAATGGCTTGATAGGTGTGAGGAATCAGATAGAAATGGTCTCCTTTTATAAAGGAAACGAGGGGCTCTTTAGGAAAGTGTGAAACTATTATTTTATTATATAATGATATTCAGTTTAAAACAGACCTAAAATCATTAAAGACGAAGATAAAAAGACTCATGATCGAAATAAAATCATCCAATTAGAATGGGACATGTTTTTGATAATACTTTTATCATTATAATCTATTTTATTTAACTCATTTATTAATGAGGTAAATACTACATCTTTATTGATTAATAAATAATGTAATCTATATGATGTATATAAATTATAAAAAAATAGCATTATGTACAAAGATTTTTATAATTATAATGAATATTTATTGTTGGAAATATTACTTATATAACACCATATAAAAATTAATTACTAAAAGACTTTTGTTAATGTCAATTTTGTCTATACATTTTGTTAACTAATCTAAATTGTCATTATCAATCCCAAGTGACTCAATGGGGTCCCCAAATCGACCCAAAGATTACCATGGTCGTTAATGACTCAACCTATAAGGTTTTGACAAGTGTTAACGTAATTTAAATTATTATAATATTCTTTTAACCTTGAATTACCCTATTTACCTTTAATTGCAGTAAATAAAAGTCAAAAGTTACTATTCACAAAAAATTATTTTCATCTTAATGAACCAAATTTTACTTCTTGATAACAACCATGTATGTGAGATTTTTTTAATTCAATTCAATTAAGTGGTAAAATTTCATTTAAATGAAAAATTCAGTTTTTTTAACTACCACTAAGTGGTTTCACTATTCATAAAAAATTTACGTTTTTCAGAAACATACAAAAAATTCAGCCTAAGATATTTTTGATATTGTGAATTCAAAAATGATGCCTCTTTTTAAAAATTCAAAACATATAATTGGAATTAATTAATTTTAAAATTAATTCCCGTTATCAAAACAAATAGCATGTTTTTAAGAAACAATAACAATCAAAATATTGATACTTGTTTATGTCAAATTTTAAAGTAAAATTAATTGCAATGAACAAAATTGGATTAAATGGTAAATATATATTTTAATTTTACATTAAAACCAGTTAATAAGATTATCTAACCATAAAAATAAATTATATTAAGAAGCACTTTTGAATGAATATACAATTTTTTTCACTATTCATAAAAAAATTAACTTTATCAGAAAAATTCCAAAAATTTACACAAAGTAAATTTTGATGTCCCCATAATAATGAAGGATTTATTTGGTCATATAAAATGTATTAAAGTGTCCAAAACTATATTTAATGAAGGGTTCTCTATTAAAAAGTGATAAATTGGTCTTTTAAAGTAAATTATGCTTAAAATTGGATTTATTCACATTTTAAGCCTCTAACTTTTATTGGATAAATTAATATACATTTAACAAACATATACAATCATGTTGTAGTTAGTATCATTTATTCTTGCCAATACAATGACTAGGAGTTGACTACCACTTAAAATAATAATATATTCTTTGTGTGCAATGTAATATTTCAAATAACGTCGTTGTTGTGTATCGGCTACGCTATAAAACATAAATAACCTTTTAAAATAAAATATATATGTAATTAAAAAAATAATAAATATGAAAAAGTAATATTCTTTATTTACATGGGATTTTACATCCTTCTCCCGTTTTGGGAATTGTGTCCTCACAATTTTAAAATTTTGGCTCAGAAACATTATTGATAGTTCCATATTGGAAAAAAGATTCAGTAAAACTATCACATTAAAAGAATTAAAGAGAAGTACAAGGTCACCTAAGTCAACCCACACCAATATTCCATGAAAACATGGATATTGAGGAGAAAAAATAGGGTCAAGTTCTAATGGAGAGTGTTAGGAAACATGTTTAGGGGAATGTTAACCACCAGAAAGTCACAAAATTGTGATGGGTTAAACAGTCTTTGATTCCCCAGTATAAAAAGTTAATGGACATGGTTTTTGTTTAAAGTTACATTTAGTAGAGGAATTTATTTATGAACTTAAACAAAAAACATAAGGAAATATACTTACATTTCATGTAGAAATTTATCATTTACAAGATTTCTAACACAAGCTCATATTTTCTCCAAACGATGAAAATTTCGGATGACTTTTTTTCACATTAAGAGGACTATAATCAACTTCGAGAGAATCAAATAATCCACAAAAGATGAACTATATATTTCCCATGTCTTTGGATATTCTATAAAACCAAAAAGTTTAGTATAAGATCAGATAATCACCAAATGGATAATCCTTTATAAAAAGAAATACTACTATAAATCTCCATAATTCAACAAAAAGACCCCAATGTTCAAGAAAGACCATTAAATAAATAGTTATCCTTAAAATTATTCAAAGTAATACATACTAAGATTGAAACCCAAATATCTGAAGGATATAATCACATATCCTTCCAGGGTAATTCTTAACATTTATTTCCAAATAAAATCATTTACTCTTAAAGTCTCATATTGAAAAATAATTAAACTAATCCCATATCCTCCATGATAGGTTAATCATTTCCATAGATAACCCAAAATCAACATATTCCTGATTTCATCAGTTAATCTAACTAAAAAGAATTAGTCATAAAAACCAGCGACTTCACGTAGTCCAATGGTAGGTGATAAATACATGTCGAACATTGGTTGTGGGTTCGATTCCCACAGCTTCGTCTGACGTGATATGTTGTCACACAGTTTTCATGTTGTCCCAATTCAAAAACTTCATTATTTTATAAAATTCCCAAAAATATATAAATTCATCAAAAAAACATAACATATTTTAACCACAAATTATGTCTAATAAAATTAGTTTTGCATCCATAAATGTATTAACCGGTAATTTCCTCAAATTCAAGGATCATATAAACCCAAATGGTTCTTTATATGTGTAAACACAAAATAAAAGATAATTATTCATTGAATAAAATTTTCATATATCAAACTTCAGGGTTACACATACTATAAAAATTCTCCTAATGTAATCCCATCATCAATAGAGCCTTAATACTTTTATGAATTTCACCATCTTAAAATCTACAATAACTCTCGAATCCCTTATATGTTAACCTCTTACTTATTCATAATTCTCCAGGATACCATAAACATTATTTAATAAATTATTCTGATATACTTCTATCCTACATAAAAAAATCATGAATCATATCCTACGATTGAATAATATCAAAACATATGTTATGAAATAATCCATATCATTCATTGTTCATTGTTAGTTTCTTTATCTTTAATCGAAATGGCATTAGGTGTTGGTAAACATATATATGTACGATCCATGAGATCCCATTCCCGAAACATCTTCGTAGGACATGTGTTTGCATAATTTCCATGCAAACCAAATTTAAAACACTCAATTTATCCCTCAGAAAATAATTCATTCCCTTTCCTATAGTCAACTAGTTGCTTCCTTTTTCCATAGTAGGTTCTTGCTTTATGACCATCATATCCATATCTATACCATCTTTCGGTCCCTTTGAAACATTTTACTAGGTGTTTCTTTCCACATCTTTGACACATAGGTTTTTGAACACACATAACTTTATGATTATTACTTGAACTTCTGTAGGGTTTTGTATATCACATATATGATGCCTTATAAAGATCACTACGGTTCAGGTGATCAATCATGACTCCAGATAGTTAGTTGAGAATAACCACAAGTGTTCTCACCCAACCTCCAATATCTTTCATATGCTCGTTCATAAAACTGTCACAGTTTTCTTCTCACCCACTGATACTTTGGTGCCTGCTAGATCCATCCATTTACTAAAACCAAAATGTTCAGGGTGAGTATATTAGTAAAATTATAAAATAATATTTTATGAGGAGGGTAAACACTAAGATATACTTATTCATGTTATCTTAAACTCATTCACATTATCTAAAAAACACTATGACTCTTTCTAAAATCCTAACCATTATGGTAATGTCCCTTATTCTTAAAGAATTCCATAACCTCTAAAGTTATCAAAACCGCCCTCTGATACCAACTATAAGGACCCAGCCTTAAACATTACATAATATTGAATTAAATCAATAATACAAATTGAGGATATTTTCTTGTTTTTAGTTTTAGAGAATTAGTCCATAACTATTACATAACAACTTGAATAATACAAGTAGAAACTACTACTCAGTATCCATTTTTTTCATAAAATAAAAACTCTTAAAAATACACACGTCTAGTTCCGTGTTTTAGACAACATGACTTTTCCTTGATCCCATCCTTGAACCTATTCATCTTTATGTCCTGTCGAAAAAATTTCAAAAACTTTGGATGAGCATAATAATCTCAGTAAGATTTATTAAATAAGGGAGGAAAACATTATCCCAACAATAAATACAAATCCATGAAACCACACTTTTCAATCATAACGAACCATATGAAGTCATAATATTTATGAATAACACACACAAATCATAAATCATAACTGTTACTTATGGCATCCATATCAAACATACATTGTAGCTATCACATCTACATAGGGAGTTAAACCTAAAATATCGATCAGAATATATTCCCTAAATCTCTTAGGAGAGACATCACGTTTACCTCAGTCATGTTAACCAATGCATTGGAGAGCTATCTCGGGCACACCTGCCCTAGGTTTATCACAAAACCACCCGTATATGTAAAAATTGCCCAATAAAGATAACAAAATCATAACATATAACACATTTATAAAGGAAATATAAAATTTCCAAATTCCAATATATCAAATCAAGATATTTAAATAAACAATGTTTTATCATATGATTTTCAAAACCATTAAAAATGATTTTTGAATCAACGTTTCCAATACCACATTAAATCTTTTAAATTAATTATCATTAGAAAAAATTAATGTCCATATAAATAAATTCTAAAACCCATTTTAAAAAATGGATATTAATGATAAATATTTATATGAATAAATCTTTATAACATTTAAAATGATATTTTAGTTAAAGAGTTTTTTTACAAAATGAGATACACATGAAAACAAATAATTGAGGAATAACAATTAATCAGAACATTATAATATCATGAGAATAAAGGTATTCATGATATAATATGTCAAAGTACATTATATACACCATATAAGAGTGAATTTGTGCATAACAACAATGAAGTCTCAATAGAAATGAAAATTGACATGAAATCCCATGTAAAGGTGGTATCCTTAAATTAAGGATACATCAATCACATAATTATGTGTGAAAAATATAAATACACCAAATATAAGTGGATATTATGTAAAAAAAATAAGAGTCCATTCACACATATTTGATGGTTGACATATTCAAGAAGTACAAGTTTAACCCAACGAACTGAAATTTGGATATGAAGTTACCTTGTAAAAATTCGACAGCCTAACGACATATCTTTAAAATTCAGAAAATGATTTGATGAGATAAAAAGTTAATATTATCACTTGAACATAAATTTTACATCAATATGGATATAAAAGAACATATCCCAACATAATAAGATATATGTTAAAACGTAGAACAAAAAGAAGTCTTTTTAAAAAAAAGTGTATGGTGAATGATTACCTTGCTGATTTGGTAACATACAAAACATATGCCACATGAAAGAAAAACCACTCAATTAAGATGTAAATACTCATAAATAAAAGTATATAAAACAAAAATTACAATCATGGACAATAAATATTCCACACGGAAGGAAATAGTTGCCAATATAGCATGAATCTGACGGGAATAAAAAGTGAGATGAAAAACGCTTACTTCATTGTATTCAAATAGAATCGTATGACAAAAAGTTAATAACAAAAAAAATAATCCAAGAATACCATGAATATAAAGCTAATCATGAAAATATTTAACAATTTCAGTACACATTACACCACAGGTAATAAATAAGTGGCGAACAATGGAAATCTCACAGAATTAAAAGTGAGATAAGAAAATCCCTTACCTCATGTACGACTTGACTCGATAGTTCATTAATCTCTTGAATAATGAACTAAATTTAATTTCTAATTTCTTAAAAACATTTTTCATGGTTATTATTCATTTTATATAACTTATTACCATGTTATAAAAATTATGTAATTATTTCAGTTAATAATGTTGGTTTTTTTATATATTTGGTACTTGAGTCAAAAAAGGACTTCTTATAATTACATGTTCTCCATGTGGTCAAAGGTTCATTATATAAATCATGATATTAAGGATTTAGATATCATATATATCATATAAATCTATTATATACATGTATTTATAATAGTACATAACATTTAGAGGTAAGAAATGAAATGCGCCGTTCATGGAGACTGTAAGCTGTATGTACGCATGAACGCTAAATTCATTTCTATTTATTATTTTAATGCAATTAAAAAATAATGATACATAGGAATATTATAATTCCAGTATAATATAATATATAATATCATTATCTATATCCTTTATACATACCAGATAAGGCATTAACGAGTCACATCACTTTGAGGGGGCAGTAGTCTGCGCTTCCTCAAATGAGATTATCGTATTTACCCACTTTGGAAACCATAAAGGAGTACTATAAATGAAAAATACCGAATCATAATGAAAAAATAAACATAATATATATCATATATAATACAGTTCGATCATATTGGACACCATTAGAGGTGGTTGGAGATATTTGAACAATCATCATTTCGTGAGGCGTTAGTTTTCCATCCACAGAAACATTATGTACTTAATCCATTAGATGGATGTGTGTGTATGTGAAGTTAGAATCCTTCTAATAACATCATACTAATATAATTATGATACTATTTTTGTTAAAAAATAATGGATTAAAAATAGTATAGGGGTTTGATAAGTAAAATAAAAGAAAACAATTTAAGAGAAACAATTACCTTTAATTTGGGTAACTCCCTTTGGGTTGAACCAAAGGTCTTCTTGAAGTTCCTTCTACCTTAGGTAAGGCTTCTAAGGGGATTATAGGGATGTTGGAAGCTTAATTGGGAAGATTTTGGACCATCCAAATGACTTGACACGTGTGAAGAATTGGATATAAATGGTCTCCTTTTATAAGGGAGAGGAGGGGCTCTTTAGGAAAGTGGGAAACTATTATCTTATTATATTATGATATTCTGTTTCAAAAGGCCCAAAAATCATTAAATATGAAGATAATATTACTCATGATCGAAATATAATATTCCAATCAGAATTGGACATGTTTTGGATAACATTTTTATCATTATAATCTTATTTATTTAAATGATTTATTAATGAGGTAATCACTGCATCTTTTTTGTGTCATAAATAATTTAATTTATTTGATGTATATAAATTATAAAAAAAATACCATGATGTAGGAAATATTTTTGTATTTTTAATGAATATTTATAGTTTAAAATATGACTTATATAACACCACATAAAATTTAATTACTAAAAGATTTTTGTTAATGTCAATTTTGTCTATACATTTTATTAATTAATCTAAATTATCATTATCACTCCCAAGGGGCACAATGTGGTCCCAAAATCGACCGAAGATGCCCATGGTCATTAAGTACTCAATAAATTAGGTTTATACATGTGTTAAATGTAATTTTTAATTATTATAATATTCATTTAACCTTGAATTGCACTATTTACCTTTAACTGCGGTAAATAAAAGTCAAAAATTACTATTCACAAAAAATTATTTTCATATAAATAAAGGAAATTTTACTTCTTGATAAAAACCACATATATCATATTTTCTAAATTCAACTCACATAAGTGGTAAAATTTCATTTAAATGAAAATGTCAGTTTTTTTATCTACCACTTAGTGGTTTCACTATTCATAAAAAATTGATGTTTTTTAGAAAAATAAAAAAAATCAGCCTAAGATATATTTGATATTATAAATTCAAACAAGATGTCTATTTTTACAAATTCAAAACGTATAATAGGAATTAATTAATTTTAAATTTAATTCCCGTTATCAAAACAAATAGTGTGTATTTAAGAAACAATAACAATCAAAAGATTGATACTTGTTTATTTCTAATTTTATTGTGAAATTAATTCCAATGACCAACATTGGATTAAATAGTAAAAATATATTCTAATTGGACTTTAAAACCAATTAAATAGGTAATCAAACAATTTAAATAAATTATATTAAAAGGAACTTTTGAATTAAAATACAATATTTTTCAATATTCATAAAAAATGAACTATATCGGGAAAATTCCAAAAATATACACAAAGTAAATATTGATGTCCCCTTTATAAAGAATGATTTTATTTGTTCATATAGAATGTATTAAAGTGACCAAAACTATATTTAATTATGGTTTCTCCATTAAAAGGCGATAAATCTGTCTTTTAATGTAAATTATGCTTAAAATTCGATTAATTCACATTTTATGCCTCTAACTTTTATTGGATAAATGAAAATACATTTAGCAAACATGTACAATCATATTGTAGTTAGTTTCATTCACTCCCACCAATACAATGGCTAGGAGTTAACTTCCATTTAAAATAATAATATATTATTAGTGTGCAACGTAAGATTTCAAAGAAACTCGTTGTTGCGTATCGGGTATGCTATCGAACATAGAAACTCTTTTAAAGTAAAAATAATAATTAATTCAAAAATTAATAAATATGAATATGTCATATTCTTTATTTACCTGGGATGTTACACCGAGGATGAGAGTATTAGGAATGGATGGTACTCGGAGGTGGACCTCACGAAGAGTTGGTACTCGAAGGAGACTGACAGACGTTGAGTGCTGAGGAGGCAATATTTACCAACCCATCTGGTAGGAATCACAAAGGATGAACCAGAAGTAGTTTTCACTTTATTCAGTTGTACTTGTTTTTCAAGTTCCTTGTACTTTACTGTTTTGGTTGTATTTCCATCCCCTTTACATTTTAGCACTCTCTTGTTATATAGATTTACATAGTGTTTTTGTATCCAGTTGTGTGCTCTGTTGTATTTGTTTGTAGTTGTAAAGGCAATGACTTCTCAGATTTTGGGAACTATGCCTTTGGTTCTAGTCTCCAACTCCTGGCCTATAGAAGGCAAGCATGTGGTAGTCAAGACACGTGCCTCGGGGGACATGTCGTGACAAATTGTTATCAGAGGAGTCGGTTCTACTGCAGAACATAAGACTATGATCTTTTCAATGATGTAATAGTGTTAAGTGTATTTAGTGTGGTTTTCAGTTCAGGGAGTCCAGTGTTGGTGAGGTGGCCAATATATCCATACACCAAAACCCATACTTTTGATTTTTTACTGAGTAGATGAAAACACTAATTGTGTGTATGTTTCAACAGTTTTCGTAGTGGTCACTTTTAGTCGGCTCACCAGGTATAACTTATTGACCGTGGTGCACCTGTTTCTTTTCAGGATGACTCCACATAGATGGCCAACAAGGGTTTTAGGATTTGTATAGATGGAAGCCCACCGAGTGACAATGCCTCAGTGCCAGGCCCTTTCACAGTGGAGGAACCAGAGGTACCAGTACCCATTGGGCCATCGATGCCACCAGCCCCAATTGTTGACGATGCAATCTGCATAAGCCCGTTGCATGAGTTCTAGGGCTAGAGGCCACCCAGGATCAGGGGTGAGACGGACCCATAGACAGTTGAGGATTGGATTGAGGTTGTGGTGAGAGTCTTCAGACTGGTAGGGACACCAACCAACCTAATGGTGATCCTTGTCGTGAGTCTCCTGCAGGCAGCAACATATAGATGGTGGATCATGATTCTCCAGGTGCATTATGTGGCGACACTCCTCTGGGCAGACGTTGATAGTTTGTTTTGGGTAGAGTTTTTTCATAGACCCCCTATGTGAAGTACAAATACAGGAGCTACTTCATCTGCAGTAGGGCAGCATGACAGTGGCACAATACTTAGCGAGGTTCACTGACCTGTCACACTACTCACCAGATATGACGTGGGACCCATTCTTTTGGGGTCATACATTTGATAATGGGATAAGGTGAGATATCATGGCATCGATGATCACCCTCAGTATCCCAACACTTGTGGTGGAGTTAGAGGGAGCCCTCTTGGTGGAGAGTTTTCTTGTTGAGTAGTCCTAAGCATCGAGATCCACCACCAGTCGACACGTAGTGGAGTCTTCTATAGCTGGAAGCAAAGTGATGTCACCGAGGTCCAACCGGACATGACCTACATTTGGACAATCGCATGACTCAGGGTCAGTTGTGTGGGGCACATGAGACAGAGCCAGTCATTCGAGGATCAAGAAATGCTATGCATGCAATGAGATGTGTTATATTTAATGAGACCATCCGACCCGCCGTGCAGATGATCAAAAGACTATTGAGATACCTCCTAGGAAGAGGTAAATATTTTTCATAGTGGTTTGTATAGATCAGGAAGACATGGATGAGGAGCTCGCCTAGCAGCAGTTGGTTGATGATGTTTCGATGTCCAACCACCACCACCACCAGGAGGTCCACCCCGATCGCAAGGAGTAGATAGACTGGGAAGAGCTCAGCTCTAGGAAACTGAGGCATACGATCATGGATCTTTGGAGATGATTTGAGGAATGATCTATGTCTATTATACTTTAGCTAATGTTCTTATAGACACAGGTTCTGGTCACTCTTTCATTGACACTACCCTCATTCGGAGCACGAAGATTCCGATGGAGCCGTTGGCTTGATAAATATGGCTATTGACTCCTACAGGATAAGATTAACTGATTACGTACTGGTTCCACCAGTGTGAGTTTACTCTAGGAGGCAATCGCTTCACCTAGGATCACCTTGTAACAGCGTCGAGGCCTTATGATGTCATCTTGGAGATGGACTGGTTATCTACAGTCTATTCTCAGATTGGTTGTATTAGGAATAATATGTAGTGTGTCCGCAGGGATTGTACTAGGTTCACCTTCATTGGTGAGAAGGGAACCTTTACAGCATAGGATGGTCTTTCCTGGAGGAGAGTACAGCCGATAACTCATCAGTTGGCTTGCCTTAACCTCGGAGCATTTGATGTGGCGAGTCCGACTTATGCTGTAGTGGTGGACCAGTGCATAGATGTTTTCCATAATGATGTCCCAAGATTACCTCCACACAGAGAGGTGGGCTTTTAAATTGACCTATACCCTGAGATGACACTGATATCTACACAATTATATCGAATGGTTCCCGCTAAGATTCGTTAGATGAAGGTACAGATGGAGGGCTTGCAGTGTAATGGATTCATCTGACATAGTGTTTCTCCCTTAGCCGCATAGATTCTATTCTACAAGAAGGCTAATGGAAGCTTGATGCTTTGTGTCAACTACTGTCGCCTAACCCAGGTGACCGTGCAGAATAGGTACCGACTCCTGAGGATTGACAACCACATTGATCAGCTGATGTGAGAATGGTGGTTCTCAAAGATAGACCTAAGATTAGGATATCACCAGCTCAGAGTTCGAGACGAGGATGTGCAAAAGATGGCCTTCATATGTTGATACGACAACTACAAGTTCTTGGTTAGGCCATTAGATTTAACCAATGATCCACCAGTGTTTATGGGACTCATGAACAAGATCTTTCATCTATACTTCTATCTCATTGTCATTGTCTTCATCGACAACATTATGATCTACTCAACTATAGATGATGTGCATGCCTACCATTTGCAGGTAGTACTGGACACACTCCGATAGCACTAGATTTATGGTATGCTCTCGAAGTACCAGTTTGGGATATGAAAGGTACACTTTTTGGGACATGTAATCATGGAGGCTAGAGTTGCAGTAGATCCAGTGATGATCGAGTCAGTACTTTCTTGGGTGCCACCACGTAGTGTGATGGAGGTACAAAGTTTCCTAGGTTTGTATGGATCCTACCGGAGGTTCCTATCATGTTTCCCCAGAGTTGCATCCCCACTATCAGCCTAGATGAAGAAGGTAAACCCTTTGTGTGGTCGGAGAGAGGCTAGAAGAGCTTTAAGGAGCTAAGGTGGAGGCTGACTAGTGCCCCCATATTGAGGCTTCTAGAGGAGGGCGTAGGATACGTATTTTACTACGACACATCATGGATCAGACTCGGATGTGTCCTGATGTAGGATGGAGTAGTGATCACATATGGTTCTTGTCATATGAGACATCATGAGCAGAACAATTCCACCCATGACCTGGAGTTAGCAGTAGTGTTCTTCACCATGAATATGTGGTGGCACTATCTGATGGGAAATCATTTCACAATCTACTCTGACCACCAGAGTCTTAGGTATATCTTCTCTTTTAAGGACCAGAATCTGAGACAGTGGAGATGGATTGTGTTTTTATTTTCAGGACTATGGCTTTGAGATAGTATATACTTTTTGGAAGGGGAACATTGTAGCAAATGATCTTAGCAGCAGATCAGGTATTCAGTTGCTAGGAGAGGCGACAGAGCAGCTAGCTTCTTCACAAATATCATTTGTGGACTGAGATGGAGAATCTTTCCTTTTGTCATTTTCAGTCACTCCTCCAATTCTTCAGCGATTCAGGGTGGCACAACATGGATACGCTGACGACGAGACATGATGTGCTCAAATATCCATAGGGCAGGTTCCTGAGGGATTTACAAAAAGTGGGGAGCATGTCATCCTCTTGAGAGGAAATTATGTGGTGCTAGTGTCACTTTAGGAGGAAGTGTTGAGGGAGTTCCACACATCCCCTATAGCGGTACATCTAGGAGTGGTGAAGATGTACTAGGACCTCAAACAAAAACACTGGTTGTCGGGAATGAAGAAGGTAGTTGCCGAGTTTTTCTCTAACTACCTCACTTGTCAGCAAGTGAAGGCAGAGCATCTGGTACCAGCATGATTGGCTTAACCTTTAGATGTTATAGAGTGGAAGTGGGATGGTATATTCATTTAATTCATTATGGGAATTCCACGTACATCCATAGGTCATGACTCGATTAGGGTGATCGTCGACTAACTCACCATGTCAGCCAGCGTTCTACAGATCAGAGTGTAGGGTTTGGTAGAGAGTTTGGGACGCCTCTACGTGCAGAATATTGTGCGGCTACATGGAGTACCTTTAACAATTTTCTCCGATCATGACACTAATTTTACTTCTTGATTATGGATGGCGTACTAGGTGGATTTAGGGACACAACATCTTTTGAGCACATCCTTCCATTCCCAGACAGATTTTCAGACTAAGCTGACCATTTAGACCCTTGAGGACATGTTTCGTGCTTACGTCCTCGACTACGGTCACATCTGCGAGGATCACTTACCTTTGGTGGAGTTTTCATACAACAATATCTATCACTCCACCATTGGGATGGAAACTTTTGAGGTGTTATATGAGTGACCTTACAGATCACCCTTGTACTTTACTGACCATGTGGAGGCAACACTAGTGGGACCCGATATGGTATGAACAACCACAGAGAATGTGCAGATCATCCAGGAGCAAATTAAGACTGCACAGAGCAGACGAAAGTATTATGTCGAAAAAAGACAATAACCTCTTGAGTTACATGATAGAGACCATGTCTTTATATGGGTCTCACCTTATCGAGGACTATGAAGATTTGGCTAAGGCATCAAGTTATCCTAGATATTCATCAGACCATTCCAGGTCCTCAGTAAAGTTGGTGAGGTGGCTTACCGCATAGCTCATTCATCTCAGTTTCACCGGGTGGATAACGTATTCCACATATCTCAGTTTCACCGGGTGGATAACATATTCCACATATCTCAGTTGAGGAGATACATGAATGACCCGTCTCACATCATTGAACATGGAGAGTTGGACGTCGTCGATTGGGAGACTTTCACGGAGGTCCTAGTAGTGATTGTGGATCAATAGGAGAGGGTCCATCACAGACAGTCGATACCTCTGGTGTGTGTTCGATGGTATCACGGGAACGTCCAGGGGAGCACATGGGACTGAGAGGCTCAGAAGCATTCTAATTTCTCCCCCTTTTCCCTTATTTATGAGTTGTGGATTATGGGGATGTGGATCTGTGAGGTGGGTTGAATGTAACGACCCGGAAATTCTATGTAATTTTTTTAATTAAATGGAAATTTTTCGAGTCTGTAAACATTTACAGTGTGGGATTCTAAGGCCCTGTGTGCTCAAAATCTATTTCTGATGTTTTGTTCGGGTACGTTCAGTAAACGTACGAGCAGGTTTTTATAAATTTTGAATTGGTTCTCAGAAATGAAATCTGAGGGCACCTTTGAACTCCCATCACTGGCATTTTCTAAATAATACTTCCACCTCGACAGCAAATGGTCCGAAATAAATGATAGTTTTCGGGTTTTTAATTAATGAATTAAATAAAATTAAATTTGAAGCTTAATTTTAATTTTGGTTGGTAGAAGCCTCCATGTGGAAGTTGGTGGTGGGGACCACCACACCGTAATGCTCCAGGAGAGGATATGGTGATGGGAACCACCTGAACCTAACCCCCTCATCATGTTTAGTATGGTGGGGACCACCTGAGCTTAAATCATTTTTTACTCCCCATCATGTTGGTATAAACCTCTTGAGCTTGCCAATTAATGGTGCAACAAACCCTCCACCATAATGGATCCAACACAGAAGAATTTATGGTGCCAAATCTATGACATTAATTTTGTCCCAACCTTTTGAATTAATTAATTGGAGCTAACCTAATTAGTTAAACCATTTTAATAATCATCCAACAATTAAACTGGGGAAATCGAAGCAGTTTTTCATTTTGGGTGGAATAATGGTGAGAAAAGAGCTTGGGAGAAATAGAGTTCTCCAATGAAGAACCTCATCTCCCAACGAAGAACAAAGAACGCGTTCATCCAATGAAGAATGTCGGCAATGATCTCCTTCGATATTTTTCACTGGACTCCTACTGATATTGATCATCTCCAATAATAGATGTGCGAGCTAGGGATTTGAAGTGTGCGTTGCACATGACTATTGACGACAACTCCGTCTTCTTCCCGTGACTTCATCGTCGAAAATTGAACAATGGTAGGGGATTAATTTCATTTAAGTTCCACGTTCATTCTATCATTCAAAACAAAGAACGAGGATAATTTTTTTTGCAGGTGGATTTTTGTGGTTCATTCTAAAGGACCGATTGATATCACCCTAAACACAGAGGGTGTGGGCCAAACATACATGGCCCGAAACCCTCCGTATATATAGTTTGTAATATCCTTTGGAATGAAGATGAAACGATGAGGTGAACAAGGAGTTGAAGACAAAGGTTGTTCTACCTATGGCCTCTGTGACCTGTGTCGCCCCCGCGACATCCCACACCACCAACGACCGAACTGACCCCGGCCGAGCCCCCACCAGCAACGCCACACACCGAGTGGAACCACTGCCCCGAGTCCGCCCACACCTCACTGGTACGCCTAGCCGCCTCTCGGCTGCTTGCCGGCCTACACGGTCGCCTCTCGACCTTCTCGACTGCCTCCGGTGTACTCGGCCAAACCACACCTGCCCGCACGACCCACACGCCATGTACCACCGCTGTCCAAACCAGCCATCGTCATTATGGGCCAAGCCGTCCACGTCGCTCCCCTGGTGGTGCTAGCCGAACGGGCATCGGCCCTCCAGACTGAGCCGTCGGGCCGTGCCCCACGCACGCCTAGCCGAGCCGGCCATCCACTGCCTCGCGCTACATGCGGCCTTAGTGGCCTGGTGGGCTAGGCCTAGTGGGCCTATCCAAAGACAATGTGTCAGGACCGACTAAGTTAGTCCGGGTTGGTCCGACCGGGTCGAACCAGACCCAGGACCACTCCGACGCTTTTACATTCTGTTGGCCATATCTTTGGCACCAGATGTCCATTTGAAGAACAATCATGGTGATAATAATCATGGAACGTGACTGTGCCTTTGAGTATACCCCACTAGAGTGTGGGGTATAGTTTAGTTACAGTCAGGTTCGATTGTGTTGGAATCCAACCCGGCCCCCAGGACTAAAAGGTAAATAACTCACAGACCGAGCATCTGATTGATGCATCATCTATTGCGTTGAAAACCCTATGATCTGGAAAACCTTTGGGATTCTTCTTTGTGGGTATTCATTGTATTTGATGTATCAACACATGGCTTGAAGAGAGGAATATCCCAGAATTAAGCATGTTTTGTGTGGAATCCCTATGGTTGGATGCTTAGTGATAAAAGGGATCCTACGTGGGTTTGACAGCTCTGATTAGGGTTCCAGGATCCTACCTGGGTTCGACTGATCCGTCTAAAGTTCAATGAACCTACGTGGGTTCGACATCCACGTCTATTGTTCCAGGATCATGTGTGGGTTTGATAGCTCTGTTTCTATTCATGGATCCTACATATGTTCGCTAAAATAGATGATTTAGTGGCTACATTTAACCATCTCTATATCTCAACATAAGGTGTATACCTATGTGAGCTAAGTCATTACATTTTTTGTTTACCTAATGATTGATATGGGTTAATTGATAACATAGGTATATGTATGGGCATATACCTAAGTGGTTTTATCTATTGATTACATACTTTGTGGTTATCCCGGTTGGATTTTGAGAGACCTCGATATCTCGGGGTCCCTACTGAGTATTGTTAAACTCACCGCTGAACAAGAAATCCCCGCACCTCATTGTGTCGGATGCAGACGACGAACATCACTGACTGAGGTAGAGAGTATTAAGACTAGATGGTACCCTAAGGCAGACCTCACGACGAGTCGGTACCCAGAGGAGACTGATGGATGTGGAGTGATGAGGAGGCTATCTTTAACTACCCATCAGGTAGGAATACCGAAGGACGATCCAACAACTGTTTTCACTTCCTTCAGTTGTACCTGTTTTTCTAGTTCCATGTACTTTATAGCTGGGATTGTATTTCTGGCCACATTACTTTTTAGAACTCTCTTTTTAAACTATTTTACAATGTTTTTTTGTATCAAGTTGTGTTATTTGTTGTATGTGATTAAATTTATAAAGGCAATGCCTTCCCAGATTTAGGGATATACATCTTTGGTGCTAGGCGCCAACCCCTGGACTATGGAAGGCGGGCTTTGGGTAGTCACCACATGGGCCCTGGGGGAAAGATCATGACAGTATTGGTAGAAAATATCGAATTTTGGAAAATAAATATGGACCTACTATGATTTCTATAGTAGCCAAGGCATTTCTGCCAAGACCATCATAGTTGACAAAGTCCATTACTGAACAAGGTGTACTTGTCGTTCCATCCTTGAATTATTGAACCATATTTTCTTTCCATTCTATTAATGTATATATAATAAGATATATATCATTACCCAATTCATTATATATAGAAATACATCCCACCCATATAATTTTTAAATCTTGCATACATTTGCCACAAGAACATAAATTTTTCACCATAGCATAACACATGAAATATAATTGGTTTTTTAAACATCATTCCATCATAACATAATCCATAAAAAATATCATTCCATCATTAACATAATCAAATAATATTAATAACAATGATATAAATAAAACCCTATTTAAAGAGATTCATCTTAGTTGGAAAATAATTTTGATAAAACACTGGGACTTAACTCGTGTGGAAAATATCCTTTCTTTTTTAAAAACTTTTTTTCTTTAAAATGAAACACAATTTAAAATAAAATAATTTTTCTGAATGTAATATTTAAATCGTGTAGATTAATCTTCATGGTAATAAGGGGTCATGAAACTTTAGAAATCCATTCCTTCCATATATGTTAAAAAATATTCTCCCAGTAGTTTTGCTGAAAAATTGAAAAAGTTCCACAAATCGAATAAAAAAATATTTCCTTCATACCATTTTATAAAACATAACAAAATGGGTAATAATATCTTTAAAAAAATTAGAATAATAGATATAACATGAAATAATTCGTAAACATAGATGTGGATGAAAATTATATCCTAGAAATAATTACTTACAATTAATCTCAGAAAAAAAATGAGATTGTAAAATTATGCCTTACCATAGGTCTGATATCCTTTATTTATATATGAACATCATGTATAATGATTTAAATAGTTTTAATAATTTTCACTACAACCATTTTCATTTTTATGATAACTACTATGTTTATATTTTCATCTTTTTTAGTAACATTTCAATATTACTATTTATTTTGGTATTAACTACTTTATGTATTATGCATGTTTTGTCAGATAAGTTCTTATAACTCTTTTTAGGTTGTATTTATATCATTTACAGGATGGTATCATTATAATATATATCATATTTATTTATTCAATTCATTTATATAATGATGCCTTAATTTTGATTATATAAACTGAATCAGATTGCACAACGGAGATAGTATGTCGTACGAATGCAAGAGTGATGATAACATTACCATGATAGTTGAATGTTATTGAATTAGAAGGTGTAAAGTATCTTATAATAAATATCATTATATATTAAGCATATATGTATTTTTTTAATTCCATCATTATACCCATCCATGCAATGTGGTGGTGAGTGTCATATTACACCACAATATGGAGAAGGTAAAGCATACATATGCACTCGTGGTGATTTCTATTTTCCTAGGACAAGTAGAAGGTGAAATACATTTTTGTAATATTAATAATAATTTTATTTTAAATATTTACTACTAGAGTTATTACAATATAATGAAACAACTCATGATGTAGAAGAATAATAATGAATGGAATTTGAAAGAATCGATAAATGATACTACCTCTTCTTCAATGTTCCTCTAATAAATCTCTTCATAGAGAACTAGAGTTAGTCATTGAAGAAGAATATGATATATAGAATGATTATAGGGATGTTCATAAGAATAATATTCTTGGTATGGTGATTCATTAAGTCTCAAAATGAAATAAAGATTTGAGGGAGGATGTGCTCATATATAATTGATGTGAGGGCCACTTTTTGATGTGTCAAAAATATTAAATTATAACATTTTGAAAATAAACTGAAAAACCTCCAAAAAGAGATACCTTTGAAGATAAGATATTATAAAATTTAAATATCAACAACAAATAAATGTTAGACATGTTTTGATGTCAATTTAAACTTTATCATTTTTATTGACAATTTTTTACTCTATATAATTTTAATTAATATAAAAAATGATTCAATATTAAAAGGGAATAATAGTTTCTTTTTTTATTTCAATTATACCATAAATGAATAATTTATAACTTTTTATACAATATAATAATTTTTTTAATTTTTTTAATTTTCTTCATGATTTTTAAATAATTTCATAAATATTTATTTGAACAAAATATCAATTGTGTCAATTTTGAAACTATTAAATTAATTGATTATTTGAAATATTAATATAATGAGTTATTCTATAAATAAATTGTTATTTATATCCCTAATGAGTCAAGGTCATCTATAAAATTCATTGGAAAAATTTATTAGCCTATATAATATTTATTTTCAAAATTTTTTATGATTTCTTTGATATCTGCATTATTAAAATAATGACCACATTAATATTGTTTAAATATTTAATATAGTTATATTTAGAAAAAAATTGGAATAAAATAGTATGAATAACATAAATTTACTATCATTCAAATGAGTTACTATTGTTGAATTTATCTTCTCAAAATTATAACATTAAAAATTGTATACTTATTAATGTATGAATGTGACAAAGCTAACATCACATTAAATAACATAAAATAAAATCCATAATATCTTTTTTATAGTTCCAAAGGGTCACATTCTTATGGCTTGGATACATGTGGTCAGGATGTACTTGACTAATAGTATTTTTTCATGTGTTTAGATATTTAATGTTTTATAGTATTTAAAAAATTGATTTATGGATTTCTCATTAGTTAATTAATTTTGACATCATAAATGTATAAGACTGGATAAATTAATGGACCAAATGCCAATTTTTTTATTGGTTTTAGGTAAAAAATCATTTATGGTTTAAGGGGTAAAAACCTATACATCATGGACAAATAGACATTATAAAAATCCAAATATCAAGAGGTTCACAACCTTTAATAAGACTACATAGAAGTAACCATTCCCAGCTTCAACATAGATAAGTCACACATCCACCAGAGCATTGCAACTCAGCAAGTTGTCATATGAATAAATGCATGGGCCTGCTACCTATGGTAGTGCCATACCCTCTCAATCATCCAAATCCAAAAATCCATGCACAGTGAAGATGACCATCTCTATCCTCATTTGAATCCACTCCTTGAAGACTGTTTGGGATCCCCATCATAAAGAAACCACAAAACCACAGAACCACCATCAATGACTATCCTGGAAAAATCCCATCACACACCATGAGACACCATACATCCACCACCACATAGGCCCAGAAGGCATTCCATGTGAAACTAATTAAATACACCATTACCTACGATTGGTTGGCCCAACATTGTTCTATGGGAGCACTACTGATATTGGGATCCGAGTAGTACTGAACCATAAATGATGCTCTGGGAATGGATCAGCACAATTATGTTAAAGAATGAACCCTCATCATGTTACAAAGAAGGCCAGTTGTGGTGGTGAATAAATCATCATGATGATGCAGAGGAGAACCATCTTTGTCAAAGTAGTACCCCAAAATACACCATATTCATAGCTAGTTCAACGACTAATTGAACAAACCCAGTATTGTCAAATCATAAAACATAAAAAACCTAACATCTATATAATTAGAAATCCTCCCCCTTCTGAGGAAAAGAAGATCAAAATTATGCCTCTCATAAAAACTTCAGAACCAGTCACTGTAATGCCAAGTTGCGGCAGAAGTACCAAGTTGGAAACACTATCAGCTGTAGACAGACTGAGCCGAATAAAATACATTGAGATGTCACTGATTAAGGGGCCATTGAGTTGAATGATGGATCACTACTGATATTTCAACTCCTGATATTATCATTATATGGAGGGAAAATGTCATGTCACATTCCAAAATACCACTAAACCATCGAAACAGGGAGAAAGAGTTGTCGAAACAAACCCCGGATCCCAGTCATGCTACACAGAAGCCAATCCACTTCTTTGTTGAGACAAGAATAAAAGGAGTTCAGCTAATCTAATCCTAATGGGGAAGGGTTAAGGAATAATAGGGGGAACCCAATCTACTTTAGGTGCTTAGGAAGATGCCTCTCGTAGTCTAATTTCCTTTCTGTCTTACGATCAAAGTATATGATATTACGAAAATTAACATTTTCCAAAAAATTAAAAAAAATTACCATGATGTAGGTAATAGTATTATCTATCCCTGGACTATTTCTGTTTGAATTTATCACATGGTTATCCTTATAATAGAATTATTATACTTATAAGAAATGTGAGTTTGACATTTTGTCACTTTCATTGGTTTTATTAATATCAACATCATTTTCATTATCATGAGGCACATAAATGACTATTATTAAAATTTTTACTAAAAGGATAAAATTTTATTCCCAAATAAAGATTTTGTTATGTTTTAGGATTATAATATTCTTCATATAATATTATTTATTATACTAATTTACCTAATTTACTTTTATCAATGTTAAATGAATATAACCATAGTTAATATTATTAATATTCAAAAAAGTAACATATTTACTAAATTTGGACATAATGATTCCAATTATGGAATCCATTTTTCCTAATTCAAAACAATTAATTTTATGAAATTAATTTAAAATTAATTTCGGTTGTCAATAACCAAAAAGTGGGTTTTAAGAAGTAAAAACATATCATAAAATTATCATGTGTTTTTGTCCGATTTGAATGGTAAATTACTTCTAATGAACAACATTATATTACTTGATAAATAAATAATCCAATTACATATTAAAAAAATTAAAAAGGTTATCTAACTATATAAATAAATTAGATTAAAAATAAGTTTTCTATTAGAATGCATTATATTACACTATTCATTAAAATATGAATTTTATCATAAAAATACCAAAAACTAAAAAAATAAATTATAATGTTCCACTTCACAATAATAAGTATATTTTTTCAAATATATTATATATAGTGTTAAAAAATGATCTAAAATGGGTCCGCCATAAAAATGTTAAAACAACTTTTTTGGAAAAAAATTTATTTTCTCCAAAAAAATTGATTTTGTTCTTAAATCATGTAATGAAAATACATAAGATGAATATTTATGTTATATAAAATTGAAAATGTGGTCAATCCTATTAATAAAGGATAGTTTATATCCAATTAAATAATAATTTTTTAATAATATATAATAGTTCAGTGACACATGGTATTGCATACAATGCGAGCGATCAAGGATGGTCACACTTTCATGTAATGAAAGCCCAGAATAGTGTTGTATATACTTCAAGTTAATATGTTGTTACATATAGAAAAATCTAATATTAGTGTAGTGTTTAACACAAGATATAAATGAAATTAAAATGATTATATCTCATAAAATATTGGGGTGTAACTTATACCAATAATTTATTTAAGATCCATGGAATGAATATAAATTTCAAATTAAAGGTTCCTCAGATGATAGAAAAAGTATATATGAAAATATTATTTATACGTTTTAACATTATCATGTTAAACTGAAAATAAAAAACAAATATATCATGAACAATGAAATTACCCCGATCAACATTCATTGGGATAAGATAGGTTTGTACCCATATAGCTTCTTATTCTAGAATCAGGACAAATATGGTACACATTTATTACCTTCCTATATGGGGGAAAAAATGATGTTCGTACCTTGGATATCTCAAAACTCTCGTAATTATTAGGAATTTTAAGTGTAACTATATTTTTATCAAATTCAAAATGTAACACCTAATAAATCAACAACATGGTGAAAATCCAAATTATAAAACAACTCAAATAATTAATTTGTGATAACATTGTGATTATATTTGTCACAAAATTCAACATAAGAATAAAACTCAGTAATCATCTCTAGATTATAAGGATCGAAGTCATCATTTTGAATAGAAATGTGTTCATATCCATTGAAGATCAATTTTTTTTTCTAAAAGAATATTTCTTTTCATAGTGTCATAATTATTTCAATATATCCTTTTTAAATTAAATTCTTAATAAATCAATTGATGAATTAATTTTTCCAATTATAATAATCTGAGGAAATTAGATGAAATGTAAAAGATCATATTGGAATAAAACTGGGCGGTGATAGTTATTTGTTGAAAAACACAGTAAATTATGTTGTGTAGACCCACACCCCATTATATAAGCTTCATATGGGTGATTCCTCAACATCTCCATATAAAATAGATGCAATTGAAACACAATTTTTTATTAAATGTAAATATAAAATATTGATGTATTTGGAAAAAATATCAATCTTGAAATTTGTTGAATACAGATGATATATGTTTTATCGGGTGAACATTGTTCTAATGAAATTCATTTTCCTAAAAAAATCAATAAAAATAGTCAAAATCAATAATGATAGATTTTCAAAATTGATATCAAAACTGATAATATAAAATTACCTCTTAGGTAATGTCATAGTATACCTCATAATTAATGTTTTTCTACTAATTGTAACATCATAGTTTTTTAAATGTTAAACAATGTCCTATTTTTTGAAAAATTATTCTGAAACATTGTTATTATAGAACTAGACCTAAAACAATTTTTATAATTGAATATATCGGTAAATGTTTTTTAAAAGGTGTATCTTTTGAATTTTTTTTAAAAAAGTCCACTATTTGAAAATTCTAATACAAGTGTTTTAATAAAAGAAATTTTGACTTTTAAAAAAAATATCTCCCATTTTTAGATGAATATTTAATATAAATATGCATTAAAATTGTTAGTTGATATGAATATGTATTTAATATTTATTATCCCTAGCTTCTCTTTAATATATTACAATCTCTCATTTTTTAGGGGTTTTTTCAAAATATTAGAATGTTTTTCTTGATTTTTGATGATTTAAAAACAAATATATCACTTGTTCAATGTGATATCAATGGAAATTATGTATTATATCAATTTTCCTAGATCAAGAGTGATGTTCTTGTTTTTTACATAAATATAGTACATGTTTTTTATCACATGAAATACGGTTTTTGTTAAAAATTATTATTAAATTAATAAGTGTGTGTTATATCCACAACACAAGAACACAAAAACATCTATCCACCACATAATTAGATTTTGTATTGTAATGTTTTTATAAAATATTGTTTCTTATAAGAAAACAAAACTAAATGAAACAAAACAAGCTTGGTTGCCAACTGAGGTGGCACCTGACCCATTATTCGGCAATGGCCGAAGGGCATTCTCGATCCCCACAGGCTGGAAAAAGTTCCCATGTGTCAAATCCGACAAGGGTGAACGATTTAACATAATTTTATAAAATTAAAAACACAAAGAAAAGAAAAAACTCAGATATGAATAAAAATTAATCCAGACACATCCTTAACAAATTACTAGATTTTATTTTTACAAAGTAAAACATCCAAAAAAGAAACACCAATATAAAGGGAAAACATGGATATCCACCCAAACCATCATGGAACAGGAGGACCACATCCTCATGTAGTCACCACCATGATCACAACAAGAGCAATTAGAATCCAAATTATCTACCACTGCACGCTATTCCATAACCTGAATCCAACAAAAAAAATCCATATACAACCAAACATGTATGAATGTTGTGCACAAATTCCTAATAGGATTCCACCCGAAGACAAAACATTATAGAGGATATATCACTTTCTCAATTATGTTAATATTTTAAAAATATTTCTTGGAATTAATTTTTGAGAAAACAATTTAAATAAAATGACCCACAAACAATGAAAAAATATACAACATACTTGCTAAAAATAAAAACAAAAGAGGCAACTGAAAGTACACTAACACACACAATAGGTCAACTGTATGCTGACAGATGAGACCCCATCTAATAAGCTAGAGCACCGTGGTTATATACCTCGAGTCAGACTTGCTGAAGTCTGATTCGAGGAACCCCGCATCTCGGTGAAATTCCGTTATATAAACCATGAATATCAGCATTCTCATGAAGGAGCCACCAAAGGATAATAACATCCCAAGTCTAGATGGTATCAACTCATATCACATGGTTAGTTAGTGTTGTATAATCAATCCTACTAGACGAAACTAAGATAAAGCCTTTCGAAATTATCTTGCATGCTAGTGCTGGTCCATCCACCTAGTTACCAAGTAATCCCTTGTTGTCCTCTATTAGGTTTCAAATCTATATGTCACACACAACACCAAATTCAAAAAATAGATTTCAATAATTTCAATGAAATCACTAATTTCATGAAAAAACCAATTTTCATATTACCCACTATAGAGTCATATTCCAAATAAATTTTCAATTCATAAAATCTATTTGGAAATAAAAAAAAGTCCACAACAACTCACTCATAACCATAGGCCAAGGCCACATATTTTATCCCACATTTAAGAAACGTTCATACCCTAAACAAGAGTCTCATTATTTAACTAACTCACAACTCATAATAAAAAGTGAACAAAAGGATCTACATGATAATACTAAACAACGTTTCTCAAATTCTACGAAAACAGAAAGTCACATAAAAACACTTTTCATTACTTAAATTTGTTACAATTTTAAATCAATTGTGGAAAATAGGTTCAGTATTCCAAATTACACAACATTCCTCAAAAATACATTTTCAATACACCTACACTTTATGTTCCTTAGAAATCATTATTTTCACCACACAAAACAGTTCATAAAACTATTCCCTAAAACATAACACCAAAATACACAAACAAATATAGCCAATTTATTTAATAATGTGATTACCCAACACATAGACATGGAAAACCCATCAAAACATGTACGCATCACTAACACAATTTATTAAACTATTTAAAATATTTTTATTAGGTTACCCAAAAGAACAATAAGAATTTACACTTAAAATACACCCAATTACAGATGGAAAAGAAAACATTTCAAAATCAAATGATCATTAAATATCTTTTAAAACCACATTCTCACCCAAAAACATACTTCTAGGATCACAAAAAAACCAACACATTGAAATAATTTATCTTCTATTGTAATAGCCACTTTAATCCAAGACTCAACTCTATCGCATTTGAATACACATTTATCACACATTAAAAAATTATTTAAACATGTACATTAATTTTTACTATAAGAAACATATAAAATACAAGGAAATTTCCTTTATAAATTATAATTCATGGTACATGAATTCCAAATTATATCAAAAATGTAATTCGAACAATCTAATTAATTTGTAGAACATGATAAAATTTGTTAAACAGGAAAATGAAATCATCTAAAAGTATTCAGGAAAGGAACCAACTACCTCTAGTGTAGAAATCACATAAAATTTGTACAAAAAGTGAACCGAACCAAATACGCACCACAATCAAACCTAACCGATCCATAAAATAAATGATAGAACCCAAATTCTAAAAATCAGATCATAAAAAAAGAACCCTAAATTGAGACCCTATGAAATGTGGGATGAAGCTTAAAGGAGGGCGGAGCTGCCAAAGGAGGAGGGTGGGGTGCTGGAAATCATAATGATAGGGGCTTCATGCCTGAGTTATATCGGATGAGAGGCTGGACAGAGAGGGTTTTCACACCCAGGAGGCCTTGGTAGCGAGGGTCACAGGCTGAGGACGCCTTGGATAGATAGATCATGCACTGGAGGGCATTTTCAGTGAAGAGAGAAGCTGGTTAGATGTTTAAAGTGGATGGTTGTGTGAAGGATGGGCTTGTGATTGTTGGATTATTGATGTGGAAAGGAAATGTAAGGGGTAGTGAATGGGGGAAAAGAATTGGGTATATGATTGGGGGGAGGAGAGACCAAAACTCTTACCAATAAAACATAAAATTGAAATAAAACAAAGATAAATAATTATAAACTATTATAGTAATAATAATAATAATACTCTTCATAGTAAAAATTATAATAATAACAATAATGCTTCTAATAATGATAATAATTTCACTAATATAAATATCAATATCAATATTATTAAAAATAATAACAACAATAATAGAAAAAATATAATTAAATGATGAACAAGATAGTAATAATAATAATCTTAATTAAAAAAAATATTAACATTCAAATGATACTAAATTAATATTAATTTATAGTTTATTTAATTTCAACATTATCATTCATCTTGTGAATTAATTAAATAACCATTCACCTGGAAAGCCACATTGGGATTTGGAAATGTCGTGCGACATCGATCATGCCCTATCGATGTTCCAGATGCAATCGTGCTCAAAAATTCATTTAATATCAAAATACCGAATTTTAACCATGCCCGACCCGCACCTTGGACAAACATTTCAAGTCTAGATATAATAATAAAATAAAAATATTTTAAATTTCAGAGAGGATAAATTCTCCCCTACATAACCCTTTCGGCCCCAAAGATACATCCTATGAATGATTCAAAAGAATGAAATTTTATTCCATTGCATCAAAAAGAGATTCCCTAATAAGGAAAAATATAAAAGATGACAATAACACTACCATCAAGAAAAGAGGTTTACAAGTCAAACCTGGGACACTCAAATGGACTCCCCACTACGAGCCAACAAACCCAAAGAGTTTAAACATATCCATTTGATCAATCAATTGAAAGAGAATTGAAATGGGGCTTCTCCAAAATAGACTCCTCATTACCCAGTCAAAATCAGGACCTCGACTGAATAAACCAAATGAGGAGGCCCACACGAACTCCCCACTATAAGTAATGATCTTAAATCAATTGATTCTCTAGGAATTTCAGTGAGACCCACAGTGTGTCTCTCCACCATAAATAAAAACAAGCATAATTTGTTAGCACAGAGTGATATGGGATACCAAGCTTGGGAAAACTTGAAAGCTTCCCAAACAAGGGAATCTCTAACCATGAGGGACCTGATTCACACAAATCAAAAAAATATAGAGAGCCTTATGAGGCTCATCGCTTCCACGTGAATTACTATTTTTAGATCAGTCCAACCAATTTGAAATCGAGGCTGACATACAAGGTTTTTTATACAAGGATAACCACATAGAGAGTCACACCCAATAGGGTACCAGCACCAAGGATCAAGAAAACAAAACATCCATGACCCATTAAATCAACGAGGCAATCCTCCACCTATAAATGTAACAACATAGAGGAACATGTTCTGCATTTTTTGAAATCAAAGGCAAGATTCGAACTAGGATCGCATATGCACCCGAGGGTTCTTGTCTAAACGTCAACTTCACTCTGGGACCCATGGATAGATCTTCATTGATTTAACAATATATTAACTCATAGTCCGGTGTTAAATGCTCAGGACAAAACTCCTCCAATTGGTTTCACAAGAAACCATGATGACATCACATATGTTTTATATATGACTATATGTAACCTATTCATTTGACAATTCCAAGTTATAACATCGTTTTGTGTAACAATGGTTTTGTTAATAATATATGTTTAGACTTGTTATTCTTGATATTATTATGTATATAAATACCTAATTACAAAAATAATGTAAAACATGATTTATATATCATATACGTTTAGTATATAAATAATATATAGTTTAATGAAATGGAATACACTACTAATGGATATGGTAGCACGTACGTACAAATAAATGTTGTTATATTTCCATATTAAATTGAATGGATGCTAGTAAATTTCATATATATATATATATAATAATAAGGTAGAATTATTATTTTATATATTTTAGGAATAATTATTATATATAAAATATAATCATTCTTGAATTGTTTACTTGGAGAATTAATCTCATCGTGTCATTGAGACGGTATGTTCTACGTATGCAAGAGCGAAGATGTCATTATTGTAATTGTTGTATGGTGTTGAAGAGTATGGTGTTTAATATCTAAGACTTATTATCATGTTATAATAACAATACATAGTTTTTATTTCTACCCTTGTTCATGTGCGTGTAGGTTGCTGATGAAAAACTGACTACAACATGATGTTGAGATGGTATGTCGTACGTACACAAATGCGGTGATTTCATTTTTCATAGGATGGATGGAAGCTGATATTGGGTTGTTTTATATTTATAATAACATATCAATATATGAGTGATGCTCATGTTATTAATTTATAATGAAACAACAAATGGATATGAATTAGAAGAATACAGATATTTGAAAGAATCGGTAAAAGAGATAATCTTTTCCTTGGCATGCATCTTTTAAATGTCATCCTTGGGCAGTAGAGTTAGTCTTTTATAAGATAAACACCTCTAGAATGTAACTATGAATGTTTAGATGAGAAATGGCCACATTTTGTCCAACACTCATGGATTAAAATGGAGTCAATAGGAGTGGAAGGATGTGCCTTTTTATAAGAGAGGAGATATACATTTTATTAAAATATCAATATATTAATTAATTATAGTCAAAAACAAATTTAATTAGAAGATAAATTTTGTATGATTTTATAACCACCATAAAATAATTTTAGACATGTTTTTAATATTTTTTATCCATATATTTTTTGTTTAACAATTATTTTAACCTTTTAAATTTTACTGTGATATCATGTTATTTACACATTGTGGATCAATGTAATTACCATATATTGTCAAAAGAACCATAAAAAGTTATTTATGATATATATGAACTTAAAATAACAATTTGGATGAATCATTGATTATTATTAATTTTTATTATATTTAATAAAATATTTTATTTTTTAAGTTATGAATTATGTAAATTTTGGACACTATTCAATCATGAATTTTTTTAAAAATACATAAAAATAATATTACTTAAAAAAGGAATTAAATCAACCATAATATGTCAATAACATCATAAAAAATTGTGGATGTCGTAAAAATGTTAAAATTAAATTTATTTTAATATTTATATATACATTTAATTAAATAGTTCAATAATATTTTAATAACAACATCATAATTGTTTCACAAATAAATATATTTATCTAATGTATAAAAATTAAAAATAATATACCATGATGTTTGGAATATTTTTACCTTTCTAACTAATATTTATATACATATATATCATTTATTTTACCCTATATTAAAATCTATTTAGTTAAAGATGTATGTTAATGTTATAATTATCATTACATTAAATAAATTCTTATAAAATGTCATTTTTTACATCCATTTGAAAACATGGGGTCCCAAAATCGACCCAAGGTTGACAATGATATGGAATATCTATTCATATAGTAATAGGACTTGTGTTAGGGTAGTTTGATATTACGATAATATTATTTTTACCCATATTTTTTAGATTTTCCCTTTAACAGTGGAAAATAAAATAATATCTATAGTTACACCATAAAATGTCCAAAAATAAATGTTAACTATTCACACAATATGTAACTTCTTATTAAAAATATGAAATCCCTTTTTTTAAATTCAAAACATAGATGTTGCAATAATTATTTACAATTAATTCTAATTGTGAGAACCCAAAGGTGGGTTTTTACGAAGTAATAAATATAAAATATTAACATCTATTTATATCCAATTTAAATGTGAAATTGCATCCCATGAAAAAATTGGTTTAAATGATAAAAATATAATCATATTTCACTTTAAAACAATTAAAAAATGTAATCTTACTATATTAATAAATTACAGGAGAAGGCATTTTCAAATTAAATTGCAGTATTTTTTACTATTCATTAAAATTGGAATTTTATCAGAAACATACAAAAAATTTAGAAAATAAATTTTTTTTCCTTTCTCCCATATAATAATAAACAAATTTCATATTTAACTTATTAAAGTATCAAAAACATGATATAAATGGGTGTTCTATTAAAAGTGTATAAAACTTCAATTTTTTTAAAATACTTATTTTCTCGAGAAAATTTATTTTTTTCTCATATCATGTTCTAGAAAATCTATTATTTGAATTCAAATGTTATATAAAAATCAAAATGATATTAATACTTTTTATAAAGGATATATTATATCCAATTAAATAATAATATTTTAATAATATATTGTGGTTTAGTGAAACCCAATATCACATACAACGCAAGCTATATAAGATGGTTTCCCTTGTGTGTAACAAATTCCAGGTCAGTATTGCATGATTTGAATGACTCTGTTGGTGTTGTGTATAACATAATCCAAACATAATTCATTTATACAGTGAAAAAAATATATACTCATTGATTTGTGAAATTAATTATATCAAAAAAACATGAAATTGTATGCAACACATGCAAATAATAGTGTTGCATATACTACAAACTAATACGGTGTTATGTATAATGATCGACAATCTTGGTGAAGAGTATATCCAAAGATATCTAAGATACTAAAATAACCAATCTCAAAAAAAAGGTTGTATTACACTCTTCATGATAATTATTGAAGAAGATTTACCCAATATACATTATGTATACAAAATGGTTTGAGGAATACAACATATAGAAATGAAGGGGTTTAATCATCCTGATTAATTTTATTATGTATCTATATATCACCTAACAGTCTAAAAGCATACATAATATTATTTTTAATTTCAAGACCAAAAATATAAAAAATATAGTCGTAGAACTACTTAAATTAATTCACTTTATTGATAGAGAATTAAAGTATACGCTGTGTTCCTAAAATTTTGGCTAAAAAGAGTAATGGAAATGAAAAAAGAACCAAGAATGAGTCACATAATAGTGATTTTATGCACCACTATTTAGAGAAGAGTTATATCAATTTGTTATAGATGGATAATGATGCTATCAATTTCATATCTGGTAGTAAGATCTAACATAATAAAACATATAAAATACAGATAATTCAATGTAATGATTTAGGAATATTTTTTATTGACTTTACCATTTTAATATTTAAAGGATAAGTTTTGGATAACACATTTGGTTCACACATTTTTCACAAATACATTTTCTTAGTAGATTTCAAAATATTATTTACTGTGTGGTGGAGTCATATGTTATATATTGGCTAAGTTTCCAGTAGTTTCAATTAGATACTAAAATCAAACATTTTTAAAGAGAATGAACATGGTTCTTTATAATTTCTAATATGAGTTAGAATTTACCCAAAAAATGGTTAATTTTTCAACATTTAATTTAAAATGATTTATTTTAATGTTCAAAAATGATAATTTATTTTCTAACGAAAAAATATTTATTTTTATTACACATTTCCATAATGGTCTTTATGAATTAGAAAATTATAATAAATTGTTGGTCATAGATATCGAATCTAATTATCATGATTCATACCACACTCATTTGAAAAATCACATGTTAGGTCAGGTAAATAAGAAACGACTGAGTATGATTAATCAAGATGGTGAGTAATATTCATTCCAACTAAATCCATGTGGTAATTTCCAATCATTATTACAATGTAAATTGATGAAAGGAAAATTTAGAGTAAATGAGAAAGGGATATTAATATTCAGCACTTCGATGTAACTTTTTTTTAACTATTCGTAGTTTAATCAAATCGTGGGTACTCAATCATTGTATATTTTTTCAATGATTTCAGAAGGTATGGATATACCAACATAATGTGGTACATGTAATAATACAATATGAGATTAAAAGAATTTAAGAAAATGGTCAAAAAATTCTTTTTATAATTACTATGAAATTCTTCCCAGACCATGTTAGATAATATTTAAATCAAGAAATCATTGACTATGCAGAATATTATGTGTTTTTATCCCAACTTAATCATCCTAATATACACCAAAGGATTGGTGGAATTTAATAGTAAAATTGTACCTTATTGAACGTGGTGAGGTCAATGATTAGTCCTAAAAATCATCCTCGATCAATTTGTGTTTATTAATTATACACAAAAGAAAATCTATTAAACCATGTACAACCAATGTGGCTGATGGTGTTTAATTCCAATTTTGGATTGGAATAAAATACAAGTTGTCGAACATAACATTGTATTGATGTGAATAATTATTTAATTCCTATATATGTAATGAAATTTCTCCTAGAGGAACAAGGTTTATAATTATATGATATCCCAAGAATAAAGGGGTTATTATTTTCATGAACAATCAGATAAAAAGATAATATTTGAAAGAAAAACCATATTCCATGAAAGGGGAAAAATCTATATACATGATAGTTGGTGGGAGACAGACATTGATGATGTAAAAACTCCAGATACACATGAGATGGTATATGAACATGATCCAGAAAGCCTCAAGGATGAAAGTGTTCTAGACACACATTATTATGTAAAGGTAAAAGAGAGTATAGACTACCTAAATGATATAATTTTTCTATAACTTAGGAATATAGGTCATTAATTTGTGAAAATGATGATCATCTAAATATAAGTAATAAGTTGTAAAAATGATGTCTAATTGGAAGAAGATATTATTTATAAGAATATATTCCATGTAGGAAAAACAATAATGTAATTTTTTGGATCCAATAGTTGTTATAAATCTTATTTCTTCAAAATGTTTAATCGTGATGGAATTGGACAATGATGGTCAAACCATTACCAATAAAGCGTGATTGGTCCTAAAATGGGATAAAAAATTTGATAATGAACTACAATGAATCTTTTACACTAGTCTCCATTCTAAAATCCATTATAATTTTACATCCCATAGTATCATACTATGACCATGATATTTTGATGATGGATTTGAACATATCATTCTTTAAATATAATAACCCCAAATATTTCTTTATGACATGTCCATAAGGGGGATTCAAACTAGGAATGGATAGTAAATAATGTATGTTATTGTGATCCATATATATAATAAAGAAATATATAGGTCATAGAACAATGTTTTTGATGAATCCATAAAATAATTTGTTTTTATAAGAATTAAATGTGATACTTGTATATTTAAATAATTTAGTGTGAGTGAATTGGATTTCCAAATAGTTTATATCAATTACATTTTACTTATTGGAACTCATCTTTATGCCATACAAACCATTAATACATAATTAAAAACATGATTCTCTAATAAAGACATAGGAAAATCATCACGTGTTTTTTTGATCAATTTCCATAATGAAAAATCCATGAAACTACTTTGTCTATATCAGGGAATATATATTGTAAAAGAAATAAGGGGATTAATTATGGAACAATTCATAATGGTATTGTTTCTTTAGTTACATTGTATTTACATTTCAATGAAAACATGTTATCCAACACATTAAATGGGATAGATAGTTCTATGCATTATATATATATCATAAAATGGGATAGTCATGTATTCCATGTTGTGTGTGGGGAAAAATGTTGTTTATGTCGCGAAAAGAGTAAGAAGATATCAAAAATATATAAGAGGCAACCATTGAATATATTTAAATGATGTACTTTTATATCTGAGGTGGAATATGGTTATATTACCAATATTTATAGCTTATCAGTTTATAGTTATCAATGGATATGAAGATCCTAATTCCAAATTAGATCAAGATGATTTGTGATGGATTTCTAGATACTACTTCACTATCAAAGAGGATCGTGAGTTGGAAGTGATTAATGAATTTAGTGTTTGTTAATAGTTTAGTGGGTACGGATTATATTATTACTTTTAATGGATCTATAGAAGATAAATTAATATAAAATTTCAGGGAATGTATGGATGTGGTATGTAGAATTAAAACCCAATGAATGCTTACTGTGATAATTCTTGAATAGTGGATCTCTACATGGAACCATGGCCACATGATAGGATTAAGAAAATAAACTATAATCATAATATCCTATGATATGCATCTTAAATTGATTGTGTTTCACTTATAATAATTTATAAATAATAAAACATGGAGGATCACTTGACAAAACCCAAATCATAATGTAAATATGACTTTTATGTGTGATCATGCATATAAAAATTCATTGGTAGTTGGCTCTATACTAAGGGGGAGTTTTTTAGTGATGGCTTCCTAGAACCAACTGTTTTTTAGTTTATATTATTGAATATATTCATTGTAGTGAATATTAAATTTTTTAGCACATGAGAATCATTATATTTAAGGAATATATTATTACATTTCCCAAGGGTATCATTTGTGTAGGAACAGGTCAAAATTGTTTCTTGATATGATATGAATTATGAGAGGTATGTAAGACATCTCTTAAATAAATGTCCTATGGTTAATATAATTAAATTTTAAAGGTTTCAGAGTTTATTAATTATATTTTGTGAGTGTTTGTAAGATAACAAGGCTACATATCATCATTTTCAGACATTGAAATATCAAGGATATGAGATTTTGATGATAGACACGCTGATAAAAATTCTTCATTTTTTTCATCTAATATTTTTATCTTAGATCATTTATAATTGTTCATAGAAATTTCAATTTTTATTAATACCTATCATGATGTGTGTACATAGATATATTTAATAAAACCCATGATGCGATATGGTTAATCTATGCTATATATAATGGGCATGTCCGGATATGGTATGTTATTAATAAATATGTAAATAATGTATTTATGCTTTCAATTCATATAAGATAATATATATCCCCTTTAATTTGAATATAACCATCAAAAAAATTCTATGTATATAGTTATTAAGTGATTATTATTCATGATAATCAATGAAATACATATAAAAAAATAATGTTGATGACAGATATTAGATTCATGATTGATGATATATCACGTCAAATGTATTATATTATATAGTGTGCGCTCTTTTTTGATTTTCAGTTTTGTGACCTCAAATAATTCTTCATGGTGCCCATTACCCATTTCTAGAATGAAATTCATGGAATTAGGAAAGCCAATAAAATTCAAAAAACGAAGAAGCGAAGAACTGCCCCACACTATGTAATGCCTTGTTACCCTTCATTCAGGTTTGATTTTACATTTTCCTTTTGTTTTCATATTCATTGTAGGTCCCATTACCTTTATGCCAAATATTAATTCATCATTGATTTTGGTTTCATTTTTTGGGATGGGTAATGTCAGAAAATAAATTGGGAGGATACATGTAATGTTGATCTCATGGTTTTGATTTACATTTTCTTCATAAAACTATAGTTGTTGTTGTTCACTGGGTTATTATACACCATTTAATGATAGTACATGGGACGTAAGGGCCATTAGAAATAATTTGAGAACCAGATACACATCATGATAGGTTTACCCATCTTATAAGGGGTCCATGTTTTGTAATAAGAAATATAATATTTATAATAAAAAAGAGATGGGTTTTTTGAATATATGAGCTTTATGGATTGGAAAACATGTAAGGGGATAACACACCTTATAATAGTTTCAGATTAGTATTTTAGGGTGTTTCAGTAGTGGATACCTTTTTCATTCATTGTAAAAATCCTTGATCTTGACCTAGAGTCTATTCTAATGTGATTTTTGGTGATTATCTCTCGTCTGGGTTACTTCATTTCAACGAGTAATCACCATTGTGGTTGGGTTACTTATCTTTAGGTATGAAATATTTTCTTTATTTCTTTGAAATTGTTTAATGATATGGTTTTATCTACTACAGTGTTTGGATTATTGATCAGATAGTGTTTTCTATGGATATTTTTAAGCTTCTTGGTGTGTCTTATCTTTCGAAGGCCGCTCTATTGGTTTTTATATCACCATTATAGATGTTTTCAAGGTTTATACATTATTGACGCATGTGTTTCTATAAATTTTTTTAATTTGATGAATTATATATCGATCTTGAAAACATCATTTGCATTGTTTTCAATTTATAAGTGATATATAGGTTTAAGTGATTTTATCGAATGGAGAATGTTTTCAAAATGGTGTTTTTACATGAAAATTAATGTTATTGATTTATAAATGGATTTTAAATATCTAAAGCATATTATCTTGTATTTAAAATTGTTTTATAAAATTGTGAGTGAGGTTTTGAAATGACTATGGAAAATTTCATATTGGAAATCATGATTTCATCAAGATAGAGACCTGAGCATCCTTAGATTGTTAATGACACCACAAGGGGGAATCTTTTTTGATATTGAATATTAGGTCTCAATATTAGTTGGATCTTGCATTATTCCTATTGAGTATTTTGAATGTCTACTATGTAGTGTCCCATAGGCAAGGTCCCAATAGTGAGGTTTTTTTATTTGTGTTTATTTATCCCATGATTATTTTTATCACATATTGTTTGTCACATGTTTTTATATGATGTTTCATCACAGAAGTTTGCATGATAGGTTGTTTCATGTATTTGAGTTAACCTATTAAACTCTTGATGTATGGATATAATTGCTTGTTTTCTCACTTGAACTGGTCATATTTTATATTTAAGAATAAGAATGGGTTTTATGTCAATTGATGGGAAATTGGTTTTATAACTAGAAATACATTATGAATACTAGCTGTGAAAATATTTTAATTTCATTGATAGAGTTATTTCATTCATGATATAATACCTTGTATAAAAACTATGGTGTTATCCTATTGGGATTTGACTCAACCATACTTGCGCCTTTTTGAATTGTTAGCTGTTTTATTATAGGATTAAGGTAATGGGAATTTCAAATTGTATCATTATATATTCTATTGTTTTTGTTTATTTTAGTTAGGGTTCGTCTAGCGGTGACTATTTATCATGTTGTTTTTTGGCATACATTCACGTTTAACATGTTTTGTCTTGGATTTTGTGTCTTCATGGTATCTCTATTTATGTATACTTTGTGGAACAAGAACATTTCTTATTTTTATTATATTAAAGATTAGTTTTTTTCACTGTGTGTCATCTATATTAGGTGACTAGATGTGTTTGGAATAATTTCTTGATGACTCAGATTGGTACACTACATTTTGGTATCAAATGGATTCTATACATTAATTTTGTTAAAACTACCTGAGTTTGGACCAGCGTCTTGGGAATACAGGAGTTATGACTATTGGAACTCATATAGAAGGTTCCAAAATAGAGCCTATCTATCTCACATATGTAACTATAAATGATTTATCATGATTGGTAAGGTATTTCTTCTAGGTTTGAGAGATAGAGTATTAGGTTATTTGAATTAACCAAATCAGATGTTTTTTAGATCAACCTATTTATTTTTATGGATGGTCATTGTGATTCCATAAATTCAGGATGTTTTAATGATTTGAAACCAATAACTAATTTTCATCCCCATGTTTTTTTTAATTTTCTTGTGACTGATTAGTTTTTTTTTCATTTTATTGAAAATTCATCCAAGAATATATCATCTAAATAAGAGAGATGAACCTTTGAGAAACCTTCTATAGGAAAACACTATAGTTGGACATACATTGGTAGAATCTATTATCTAAACAATTCAGACTATGGTTAATGTCGGTGCTCCAAATTTAGGATTCATGGTGGATCATTGCTATGAATTTACTAATATGCATTTATGTGAATGTCCTAGAGTCATATGACCCCAGGAATCCTTGGATTGGCATGAGTGGAAAGATATGACCCTCATAATAATGAAGACTCTTGAAGGCTCTATTATGGGTTTATTCAGGTACATTCTCAAGGGGATTAGAAGGATATGGTGTGACTCTATTGTGCAAGATATGTTGCACAAGGATATTATATGTTATTCCTTTACAGAACTTTTTAATCAGAAAATTTACACTAATACATTTTGTACAGGGAATAGACACGTGTTTTTGTCCATAAAGAAAGGGGAGCATACTATTATAGATTATTCTTCCCATTTCTCTAGGTTAGTACATGTTACATCATATCATTTCACTAATTATTTCATTAATAATACAACGATTAATCATTGATTGAGATATGATATTTTGTTAGTGTTGTTATTTTTTGGCCTTTTGAACATTGTGGAGTTAGTTGATAATGAATCATAGGATGAGGCAGACATACTATGGAAGATATGTTGGGGTGGAGATGTTGTTGGTTCAGTTGTTTTTCTTGGTGTATCACCAAGTAAGAATATGAATCAAAACAATTATCGGGTTTCATCAGGACCATTTTTAGGTGATTCGTTTGGACAGATGATGGTTTTCTGTCACATCGGTAGGAAGTGACGTCGTCCCAAGACTAACCATGTGGAATCTCCGAAGACAAGTCATCATTGTTTATGATTTATCCATCTACAACATTTTTGTGAAAATTGATCTCATGGATGTTGGGAAGGATCCATTCTCATGAAGGGTTTGTATGTTCATGTTAATGTATCCAAGGGTGGTTATTCAAATCATTATTCTAAGGGAGAAGTTCATGGGGCTACGGCCAGATGGCTTTATATGGTGGTGTATAATCTAGTGTAATATAATATATGGCTAACTACTATTATAGGCACAATTTTCATCTCTTATTATAGAGTTTGAGATTTGTTTAATACAAGTCCTACTCATTATTTTATATCATCAATGTTAGTGTAAATTTTAGTTTTTCATTAAAAACATATTCCATTATTATTGGATCATCCAACACATTTGGTAAATTTTTTGAATAGTGTCTCAAATGTCAAAATTGACAGCTGCTGATGTCAAAAATTATGATAGATTCAGAATTTTAGTGATTGATCTTGACATCATCAACTAGATTATCAGTATGGATATGATGTTTAGTTTTAATGGTCCAATAGACGGTTATCCGTCATGAGTTTTGTTCATATCTATTTAAGGGGTAACTCATGTTTTCCAAGGGGATCTGTACTATAGATCGAGAAGGGAAGGGATATTTATTCATTATGATGGGGTTATCCAATGCTAGTTTTCATAGATACTTAATGATGTCGATGTCCCTTGTTTTTACCCCTTATATAGGTTTTTTCATACACAAAAGTCTTTTTGGATGATCATTCTAGTTTACCACCTGAGAGAGAGGTAAAATTACAATATAATTTCTCCTTAATATGATACAAATTCATCATCCATTTTAACACATGGAACCTACTCTATTGGTAGAACATATGGTCAATATTGAGGTTTTAGAGGCTAAATTATTTATTCACCATAGCGTGTCACCATGGTCTTCAGGTGCCCACTTTTCTATGATTGTATATGGGTGTCCCATATTTTTTGTGGACTATACCAATATGAATGGGAGAAAATTATGAAAAAATATATTTTTCAATTAATGATGATATAGTTTTTTTTATATAGGGATTTTTTGTTTTTCAATGACCATATTGTTGTTAGGGTGTCACTAGTTGAGATCCAGAGAAGAGGATATAACTATGAAAACATTTAGGAGGTGATAGGGGAATTTAATGTTTTTGGTCATTCCATTCAATCTCAAAAATTTTAAATTGGTTTTTATGGATTTGATGATGTAGATAATTATTCAGTTATTGGAGACTTATGATATTTTTTGGTGGATTATATTTATATGTAATCCATTTCAGAGGAATTAAATATAACCCATTTATCTATCATCTTTATAACTCTGAGAGAACATCATCGATATGGTATGCCTTACTAATATGAGTTTTGAATCCAAGATGTCATGATTTATGCGAATTTGATAACTATGAGGTGAATCTATGTATATATTGAAATGGTATAGGGGTTATATCTTGGGAGTAGCCAAATGTTGTGTTTAAGATATAATGTTTCTTGGGTTTTGACCATTAAATTAAGAAGATTGGTTGGAATTCTCAAAAATCATATCATTGAAGAATGATTTTACCTACAAGGGTGTAATGTTTGTAGAAAATGATTTTTTTAGAGATATTTTGAGGATCTAAAGATGTTGTTTAATTCAGCACCAGTTTTGATTCCTCTAGAACTGGGATCAGGTAATTATGTTTTCTGTGATTCTTTTGACATGGTGTTGGGATGTGTCTTGATGCAGTGGAATAATGTAGAGGCATATGTATCAAACCAGTATTCCCATTAGGATATGAACTACCCAACCAATGATCTTTCATTGGAAACTATTTTTAATGTACTCAAAATGTTGACTCACTTTCTCTTTGGGGAGAATTTTATAGTATATTCATATCATAGGAGAAAAAACTATATTATTACTCATAGTGATCAAAATTTGTGACAGAGATATTGGGTAGATTATCTTCATTTTTTTATTTTGATATTTATTATAACTTGAGGAAAGATATTTTAGTTTTTTATATGTGGATAAAAAAATTACAAAAACAATCCCTAAAGGAATCATATGAGGAGTGGACTCTAATGATTTTTTTGAAGAGATGATTTATGAAGTGGAAGAGTTTGGTGGAATGGTTTTATTGGATTTGATGAAATAGGAATCATCAGTGGATGAGAAATATCGGATCAGTAATTTTGAGACACTAAGTTCTAACACTGGTGATAAAACCTACATGGTGAGGTGACTTCGTGTGAGGTCTCTTAGACTCCCAAAAGTGCCATTTCCTTCAAATAAAAGTTTATTTTTTCATTTTACATGAGGCGTGATTTGATTAATATGTGATATCATTCATATTTTCTGATCAAACTAGTAACTAAAAATATTTACCATGATCTGAGATGAAATTAATTGTGGCATGAATTGATATGGTCGATTGGAATTTTTTGTAAGACGGTGCCAATTTTTTATGAGAATTAAGGTAGAATAATAGCGACCTATAAAATCATTTAATCCCTTACCAATTTCTATATGGAAGTCATATGATATTTCCATGGATTATTTCATTTATTTACCACTTAATCCTAGCAGGACAGTTGTGATTTTGGTGATTATTGGTCAACTCATGAAATCTGTTCATTTTCGACCTATACGTGATATAATGGAAGATAATCAACACTAGGAATTTTATGTATAAGTGATTCTGAAGTATCATGGGGTTTCATATGTGGTTGTTTTTGAAAGGTACAGAAGGTTCAAGTATCAGTTTTAGAGAGGTTTACAGGAGGTGATGGAGTACAAAATAAAATTTAGAAATGATTGTCATCCCCAAAAGAATGGAAAGATAGAGGGGGATAACCAGATTCTAGAGGATATGATCCTGTTCTGGGTGATTTATTTTAGAGGATCTATGGAAAAAGAGTTTCCTTTGGTGGGATTTTCCTGTAATAATATGTATCATGATTTTATAATGATAGAACCCTTCGAGTGTTTGTATGGGATTACCTATAGATTCCCTTTGTATAAGGTAGATATTAGAGACCATACCTTGGTTAGGACGAGTTTTTTTTAGGATTTAAAAAAGACGGTGTAGTTGATTCAGAGGGGATTAATCACTACATTGGGTCTTCAAAAATCATATATGTGCTTCCATCATCAGTCATTTGATTTTGAAAATGATGATCAATTCACTCTCAGAGTTTCACATCCCATGGGACATCATCAGTTTATAATGCGGGGCATGTTGACACTAAGTCTTGTATGTTCCTTTGATAGCATTCAATGATAATTGTGGGTGTCCATTCCATTGTACTTTTAGTCTTATATCTCTCAATGAAGTGTTTCATGATTCCCAGTTGAGAATGTATATACCATATCATTCCCATCTGGTCATATGGGAGGATGTTGATCACGATCCTAATAAAACATTGTTTGATTATGATGTTAGGATTATGGATTTATCTTATATGGTACTATATAGTAAAATGATCCCCTTGACTTTGGTATAGTGGAAGTGTGGAAATAATATCCATGACATGTGCTAGTAAGAGATACTGATGCTGAATGGTTGGAATTCCCTTATCTTGGTTCCATGATATTGATTACTTTTTTTGGATATGAATATTTCATGGATAGGATATTGTAACTAAATTTTACCTTTAAATTATGTATGTTTTGACCTTTTATTTTGGTTTTATTTTTCATTGTAATGGCCTGTGACATTTTTATAGGTTTTCGTTCAATTTTTTTGGTTTCACTTTTATCATGGAATATTAATGAAAATTTATATTGGGAGGAAACATTAAATGGTGATGTCAAAGAATTTTTTTGGAGTTTTACAGCTTAAAAATAATTATTTTTGTGTTCGTTGGGCGATTGCATACCGTGGAATGGTAGAACACAATGTGTAATCACCTTCATGTAGAAGCTATGAACATGCTAAAAACATTAGAGTATTACATGTTTTGTAATATGATAAAATCATGTAATTAAAAATATTGGGTTTTTAATAAAATGTGTATGGTTTTCTAGTGTATATAAGATTCATGGATTACCCAATGCATAAGGGGAATACACATTGTGTTAAAGTTGAAAATTTTTCTTTTTGTGTGCAAAACAAGTGGTCTCTATTTTGGATTCATTGTAGGATTCCTTTATTTCAACTTACAGTATCATCCTAGGTGGTTTTCTCTGATTTTCTATCTACTGAGTCACTTTATTCGGTGATTAATCATTATTGTTGTTGAGTTTATTCACTATAGATACATTATCTATATAGTTTCTATTTTTTGAAGGTAATGAATATGATTTTTTATATTGTTTTTTATATATTTTTTATTAGGTGGGATATATATCAATCATTGTTAGTTTAATGGAGTTCCTTTCCATTCAATGAATGTTATATTGATTTCTGGTCACCATTAACTAATGTAGCTAGGTCTCTACCATGTTGAGGTTAGTACTTCTATGTTAAGGTTTAATTTATTAAATTACATATCATTATTGATAAAATACATTAGTTTTATCATTGGATAGAAGTGAAGTAGGTTTAATTGTATTTTTAGGACAAAATTATTTATTTTTGATGAGTTTTTATTTGAAAATGGATTATCATGATTCAAAAATGGTTTTTCAAACACCAAAGTGGGATATATTTTCATTGAAATTGTATTATAATTTTTTTCATGATTGTAAAATGAACTTGAATAGATACATATTGGGGACCATGGGTGTGTTTGGAAATATAAATGGGTAGCCTCAGTAGTAGTATAACACCACTAGCAGGAAACCATTTTGAGATATTGACTAGGAGGACTCAATATAGGTTGCATCCTTAATTATTCCAATTTAGGCTAGTTGTTTTCTAGTATGTAGATTCCTATAAGATAGATAGAAAATGTTTTGTGCCTTTTCAATTATATTTATTTATCGAATGATTACTTTTATCAAGGATTTTTGCTCACATGATTCTATATGAAGATATATCACATACCTTAACAAGATAAGTTATTTCAAGGATATTTTTTTACCTATTTACCTATTGATTTCTGTATATAAATTCCTGTTTTATCACTTTTTCTTGACATATTCCAAATATGAGAATAGTAATGTAATTATTAAAATATATTGTAAAGTGATTTTACAATTGGATTTAATTTTTTAAAATTCATTATCGTGTTATTTTATTTTAAAAGATATAATTATTGAATTATTGATATTGTAACATTTATAAAAACTATTTTGGTATCCATCAAGGGTTGTTCTCATAATATACATGTGACTTTGGGTTTTTGTAGTTGTTTTACTAAAAAATACAACATAAGAGAAGAGCATCTTGTAGCATGATGGATTTTCCAGTTATTTATGCATTCAAATTGGGCTGGTATAGAGAAGACTATCAGTCATGTGGGGTTTCTACATCCTATAAATTTTAGCTATTTTGGGCTTGGAATGTATTCCTTTAGGGTATTTCACTTTGTTTTCACCTTTTACAATAGTAGTATGTATTTTTTTCTTATATCAAATAAAGGTTTCTTTTATCCTCTTATACAAATATTATGAGACATGCTTGTTTGGGTGGCTTTTATAGTTGACCCATGATGGTTCACTATAAATGAAGTGATTCTATTATTATAAAGTAATTTCAATTTTAGTTTAATTAATGATATAAATATTATTCTTATGTCCAAGGAAATATTTTATTTATGATTTATTGGTCACATAAAATAAGTAATTTAGTATTCAAAAGTAATTTATTTATTCACAAGGATATATAATCTATAATAAATTATTCAATGAAGAAATATTTAATATTAATATTGAATTGTGTATTCAAACAATTCAAAGAGGTATGGGTAGATAATGATTAATTTTATCGATAAAAATTAGTTTGCATGCTTGTGAGATGCTAGTTATCAATGTTCCAGTTAGTACATTCGCATAGAAATTATTATTATTAATATTATTATATTCTATACTTTTGTTTATTGGTTTAATAATTTATTGATTCCCAATTTTAAAAAAACTAATATTTTTACCCTACGAATAACTCTAAAATTTGAATTATATGTATATTTTTTAGTTTCGATGGATTTAAAGAATTTTTGAATACAATGAATTCTTGAGTTCTTTCTCAAGACTAGAGAACAAGTTAGAGTTTCATATCTCATGCGGGAATAATTCCCCTCCCTACTATATATTATTAGGAATGTTAGTGCACAATAAAATTATTCAACCCTGAATGAATCATGATAGTGATCAAGGAGAACACCCCAAGATGACTGAAATATCATACATGCATTCGAAAATCAATCAGTGTATTTTAGAGATCAATGGAGAACATGTGTATAAAAATTACAAGGGTTCTACAAATTTATCCAAAAAAAAAACAATTAAAATAGGATGAATGGGTTTTAGACCATCAATATCTTCATCAATGTAATGTTACAATATTGATTTATTCTTTTTTTTCTGAACATTGAAGTTTATTATAAAATTAACATGAATGATCCTATTACTTATAGTAAATCTATTGAACTATTGTTTTCATGATTCGAGGCTATTGAAGATGAATTAGTGAGCTTAAATTTTCATTATTCAAAGATTTTAATCAATTTTTTTGGATATGATGATTTTATTGTGCGGAGATTGTAACACCCCATTACCTTACGTTAGGTTTGCTCTGATGTTACATTTTGTTTTTCCTTCGTTGTATTTCTATGTTACCTTTCTCCATGTATTCTTTAAAAATTTATTATGGTTTCTATTTTCACGGAAGATTAATTCTAAAACATTGGGTGGAAACATGTAACAATTATGCAAAGGAATTACTATAGATTTTTAGCTTAAAATTAAATTTTTTGGGTGTTTATTGGGAAATTAACCATCATGAAATGGTTGACCACAATGTGTATGCACTGCCATGTATTATCCATGAACATGATAAAAAACATGATAGGTTAACATGTTTTCAATATTTTTCAAATCATGAAATGTAAAATATTTGGTTTTTAATAAAAATTGTATGGGTTTTTTCGTGTATATGAGATTCATGGATTAATCAATGCATAAGGGGAATACAGACTATGTAGAAGAAAAAAATTGGGCTTTTGTGTACAGAAAAGGTGGTTTCTATTTTTATTATTTGTTGGAATCCATAATGTCAACCTAGAGTCTCTTCCTTTGTGATTTTCTATGATTGTCTCCCATTTGAGTCTGTTATTTTAATGATTATTCATTATTGTGGTGGGGTTTGATCTATATAGATACATAATCATCCTTGTTTATTTATATGGTTATGAATATGATTTTTTATATTTTTTCATATTTGATAAAAGGAGGTTTCTCTATCGGCCTTTTTCAATATCACAGAGTGACATGCCTTTCAAAGGATGTTATCTTGGTTTCTGGTCACCGTTGACGATGGTATATAGGTTTGTACAATGTTGAGGTTGGTATTTCAATTTGACGGGTTAATTTGATAAATTTTATATCATTTTTTATAAATTAATTTGAATTTTTCATTAAATATAAGTGATATACGGTTAATTTGGTTTTTTGGATAGTAAATTAATTTGTAAAATAGTTTTTCCATTGAAAATTGATTTTTATATTCAAAAATTGTTTTTTTAACACCAAACTGGGTTATATTTTCATTGAATATTTGTTACAAAATTTTTAGCATGATTTTGAATTGAATTTGGATAGTTATATATTGGGAAGCTTGGGTGTTTAGGGAAAAAGAAATGGTTAAACATAGTAGTTTTATGACACCAGTAGGAGAAAACCATTTGTGATATTGATGAGGAGGACTCAATATAGGTTATATCTGACATTATGAATATTTAGGCTTGTTAATTCATAGTATGTAGTTTCACATTGGCTATATCCCAAATGTGAGTTTCTTTTTCATTTATGGTTATTTATCACATGATTCTTTTATAATGGATTGTTGCTAACACATTTTAATATGCGGTTCTATCACATACCTTATCTTGATATGTTATTTCAAGGATATGTGTTTACTTATTTACTTCTTGATAGACAGATACTCATTCCTATTTTATCACTTATTCTTTTCATATTTCATGTTTGAGAATATTAATGGAATTTATAAAAATAAAATGGCAAGTGATTTTACAACTAGATTTATTTGCTGAAAAGTTATTATATTGTTATTTTATTTTAAAATCTATAATTGTTGAATTATTGAAATAATAACATGTATAAAAACTATATTGGTATCCTTCAAGGATATTTCTCTCACATTAATAGTGACTTTGAGTGTTGTATGTTGATTTATTACTAGATCTTGGTAAAGAGAAGAGAATCTTGTAGCATGTTGGATTCTCTTGTAGTTGCTGCTATCAGTTTAGGTTGGAATGGATGTGATTGTCATTCATGTGGGGTTTTTGGAATCCTTTCAACTTTATCGAGTTTGGTCTTGGAATTTATGCCATTGTGGATTTAACATTTTTTTCACTCAGTACTATAATTGTGTGTATTGTTTTTCTTATACCAAAGACATGTTTCTATTATCCCTTTTTACCTATATTACATTATATTCTAGTTTGGGACACTTGTCTAGATGTCCGATTATGGTTCACTATAAACTAAGTGATTTTATTTTTATAAAATAATTTCTATATTATTTTAATTTTAAAATTATATATTACTCCCATGTCCATGGAATAATTTTATTTTTGATATATTGGTAACATAAGATAAGTAATTGTTTATTAAAAAGTAAATAATATATTTACAATTATATATAATATATAATTAATTACCAAATGAATAAATATTTATTATTAATATTATTTTGGGTATTAAATAAATTCTAATAATAATGGGTAGGGAATGTATAATTCTATCGATAAAATCTATTTTACAAGTTGGGAAGATACCAGTAATCATTGTTCTTGTTGGTGCATTCCAATTTAAAAAAAAATATTATTATTATTAAATTCCATGCAGTCATTTAATAGTTTAATAATTTAATGCTTCACATTGTAGAAAAAACTAATATTTTAACCCTAACCATAACTATGTAAATAGTATACTATCTCTATTATTCTAGTATTGATGGAATTGACTAATCATTGTACACAACAGAATCTAGTGTTCATTATCAGGACTGGAGAATCCTTCAGTGTTTTATCTATCATTATTGATTGATTCCCAAACCTCCTCTATATTCTATGTTATAAGAGTGGTTAATATAATTATTCCATCTTAAAGGAATCCTCCAAGAGATCAAGGGTAACACCCCAAGATAAACAATCTATCAAACATGTACTAGAAATTTCATTGTTGTATTTTTTAGATCAATGGATCACATGTGTATCACTATTACCAGGGTTCTACAAATGGATACTAAAATCATATTGAAAATAGGATTAAAGTGTTTTAAATGATCACATTATTCATCAAGGTAATGTTATAATATTGAGTTACAGATTTATACTATCAATTTAAATTATTTGTAAAATTAACAAGAGTGATTCAATTGGTTATAGTGCATCTACTAATCAAATGTTTTCATTTCCCTTGGATCACACATCTTGAACATAATGTAATATCAATTGAATATGAAAATTGTTGAGTAAAATATTGAATTGATAAGTGTTTAATCTAATCCCAAAACCATCATCACTTCTGCAATCAAGGATTATAATGTGATTTATGTGTCTTTGGATATGATTCTCCTTATTACCAAACATTATAATCCCATACAAATAGATTATCAAAAACATATGTCAAATCCTAAAATTTACCACTGATTATTAGTGAAATTCGTCAATCAAATTTTTACCACGTTCAAATTTCTTTGATTGGTTTGAACATTCTATATTATTAAATTGAAATGATCTTATCATAATAGCTTCAATTTTCCAACATAATATCATGATTTCATAGTTCTGCATCTCATTCCATATAGATCGTCATCTAGTTATATTTTAATCCTAGATTGGAAATTATTATAATATATCAAAGAAATCATAAGAAGATGTTAATCCCATTTTCATTTGAAATAAATTTTGTATAATTTTAGCATATAATAAAATTATTTATTTGTAAAATTATGTTCAAAATTAGATTGGGTTGGATAACTGGTTCTACATCATTAGTTTTTTTCTATTTCATGCAAAAGACTAGTATATAGTTATGAAGTGAAACTAAGATTTTAATTATAAATAATTATATGTGGTACTCTATTCAATCTTCATAAACTAATTTATGAATAACATGGATTATATAAAAAGTCATAAATACTATTGAATAACAATTAATTGTGCTGAAATAATGAGTGGATCAACTTCTATATAGATAGAATTATAAACTATTCATGAATATAAATGTCTGGGGATGAAATCCATAGTGATGTTCTACCTTTTCAATTCTACTTGAAGAAATGGTTATGTAATCATCTTAAAATTATATCATTCATCCATAAAATTACCAAACACCTAGTATCGTGATACATACTTTTAAATATACAGATCCATTGTGTCATATGAGAAGTGTTGTTTAGGTTCTCTTTTTAGCATTGTATTTCATGGGTGAATAAAGAAGGATATGTTATGTTTTTCATCCAAAATAACCTTATTAAATTATGTTTCTAATGGGACTAATATTAAATTAAAAATTCTTATAACTCCAATACTTTCATAGATAAATTTCATAATAATTCACATCATTATTAATAGCTTCATGTCATCTTTTGGGGAATCCATTACCATTTACTAAATGGTTGTGACATAAATTTGGAAATATAAGATTTAATACAAGTCTTTAGGATATATATATCAATCCAATGAGTTTTCATATATATATATTGGTTAACTTATAGACATCATAAAGTATAGAGTTTCGTAATTCTATCAATATAGAGATCCAATAATTCTATTTTATATCCTTAGATTTCAATTTACTGTAAAATAATTTTCACTGATTAACTCTAACAATATAATTTACAAAATTTTTAAGTAAATTTTTGTGAATACTCACTATAATACCTTATAATCTATATATAGTTATCACACTTCAAAATATATAGATATTTTTCCAAATGATAAATATATAGATAACTATATCCAGATCCACATTACGTGTCAGATAATTTTTTTCATCAGCATTTTGCTAACCTGATTCAAAATCAATTACATTATCAATTTATATAACTAATCTTATAAATAAATTCATTTAAGAATCACTATATATCAAAAAAATTCTACAATATATGAAAATTTTTATATAAGAGAAATAGAAAACCACTTATCATGATTCTTGAATCACTCCTCAAATTCCTATATCCAACGAAAATTAAATCCATTTCATGCATATGTGTTTATCATATTTTTCAACCATGATTAATTTCTCACAACGCTTATAATATATATAGTTATTCCATGATTTAATGACCCTGACCCCTATATCGTTGATTCAGTGTCTAAATTATTACATTGTCATAACATATAAGGAATCACATCCCAAAAGGCAGAATATATTAGTAGTTTTGGTAAACGAGATACATATATGATTCCAATACTACATTTGACATAAAAATTGACAAATTAATTTTATTTCAACAATATCATTACTCGCCATAATATATCATGTCATATCATTCTTAGTACACTTTTGGGTTTCATAGTAATGGAAAGAAAACAATGGTGAGTTCAAATGATCAGTAAGGGTTAAGTGTAGTGGAAGCTATAAAGAATCAATAATAATAGTTTATAGGGAAAGGTAAATAAATAATCATTCATGTAATTTATGTAATTTTAATATCATTATTAGATAATGAATAATAAATATGGTATGTTAAATTATTGAAAAAAAATTCCATTTAATAAATAAACTAATAAATAAATGTATCCAAATATATTGCAATTGAAATATTCTCGTGGACAATAATAATAAAAGTACGGATTAAGGAAATTCTTTATCATTAGACTTCATGATCTCTAGAATTGTGATATATATATTGTTAAAACCATCATAATTCAATTTAAAATTGATGGGATGATATAGATTAGAAATAAATTTAACTAAAGTGATTCGATTGATTCATATCATGTTCTAATAGTTTCATTGAAGGGATATCTATAACTAATCCCCCACCTTTTTAAATTCCCACAGAATTCCTCATATGTTGAATTAAAAATTTAATTCATGAACAATATTCTTTATCATAACATTTATGTATCAAAAAATGAATACAATTCAACAATAATTTCACTAGTCAATCATAAAACTTTCAAATATAATACTTATTATAGAAATGATATTTTATGTAATAAGTATGTCCTTAAAAATTAACATGGATATCAACGGAAAAAATATAATGTATAATGATAATAGTAATGTAAATAATTCATGGTAAACTTAATGACATAATAATGAATTTGGAAAGTTAATGTTTATACATTCCATAGTCAAAATCATCATAATCGATCTATAGAAAGAATAAGTATTGTATCAATAAAACATATTCAATTATGGGGTATAAGAAAAATAAATTTTTGTATGTTGTTTATGAATATAAATTCAATAAAATGATCTAAAAAAATAATGGGGAAACAATATTTTTCATTTTGCAAAACACCATTCAAATATAAATGTTCAAAAAAATATGAAAATTAATTTCAATGAAATTTACATTGGAAACATGTTAAATATTCTTTAATACATTGAGTTCTTATAATTGTGGTAAATTTTGTACATTTCTTATAAGATAAAAAAATTAATCATTTTAAATTTTTGAAAAAAGTCAAATAATATTTATATTAAAAATAACTTGAATATTACACATAAAAAATTAAAAAATAAATCATTTGTAAAATTCATTAATAATAATTTTGAAAATCATAAAATCATTTTTGAATTCATTTTTAGAAAATATAGATTTAGAAGAAATGTTATTTTTAACATACTACAGTAATGTTTTCATATTTTATTAGAAAAATTTCTAAATCATTTTACATAAAACAGAGAGGAATATGGGAATATTACAAGAAAAAAATCATGAACAAACACAAGAGAGTATCATTATAGTTGTTTATTAAAAAATGAAAAAATTATTTCCTTCAATAAAAATTCTATTAAAAACTATCTTGATTAATATGAGACAATTAAATAAAGCCTTAAAAAGTATATATAATTGAAGTGAGATTTAATCAATTAAAAAATTATTTGTATCAAATTTAAATCAACATAAAACAAATTTTATGAAAATATTTTATATTAAAATCATTTACACACATAATCATATTATTTCAAGTACAGAGATGAAGTAATATAACCCACTAAAATAAAATGCAGTTATAAATTTTTTTTCAACATAAAAAATTTCATGTCTAATCAACATAGATGAAATAAATAAAAATAAAAATATAAAATACCCTTATGTATTATGTATTCAAGA